>CM037880.1:41349140-42598519 GCA_021292165.1 Shinisaurus crocodilurus
CAGTGCCTGGCCACTGCGCCGCTGCGCCACACGACAAGCACCCCATCCTGGCTCTCGGGGTGCTGCAAGCTTCAGCGAGCACCCCCCGCCACTCATCCCTCTGCTCGCCTCCCCGACGAGCATTTTGGTAAAGCCGGAAGTGACGCGACGGGTCTCCTGTCGCATCACTTCCTGGTTCTCCAGCGCTGCCACCCGGGCCGCACCACAGGTGAGCGGTGGGCGACTCTCCCCCCCTGGTCCGTGGAAAAAATTATTCCATGGACCCAGTCCCTGGTCCCAAAAAGGTTGGGGACCACTGGTCTAGATAACAATCTCCTGGTTTGATATGAGAATCTGGGGAAATGGTTTTTCCAGTCAGGGCTCACCCAAGACATTTTGCTGCCTGAGGCAAAGGACAAGATGGGACACAGTTCCTACTCAATTCCACATACAGAAGCTGACCAGAATGGAATAACATTCTCCGCTGCAGCTGAGGGCAACAGGCTAGTTTACGGAGTGTGCAGGGGAGGCCACATGGCACGCACACAGCCCTATCCTCCAACACTTGGCCACAGCCCCCTTCCCTCCCACATCTGCTGCCTGAGGCAGCCACTTCACTTTGCCTACTTATAATGCCGGCCCTGATTCTAATAGAGACCGTCCAATTCTACGGTGAGCTCCTGTGTTGGCTACAAGCTAAAACTGAGGTTTCAGTAATGATAGCACGTCTACTCCCTCTGGGAAAAAAAATCTCCCTGGAAATATTTTCAGCAGTCCTCTGTTGGACACCACAATCATGGCCTGCCTTTCACAGAAGCATAAAAGCATCTGACCAGTCACTCATGGAAAAGGAATTATTGACTAGATGCGCCTTTGTTCTAACAATCCAGCAGGGCTTTTTAATGCTTCCCTGTTAAAATTATACATAATCGTAACGTATTGATTAAAACATACACCACCTGTCACACACACTCCAAAAACAGTCACAGTGCTAAAAAATAAATTCCTTAAGGGTGCAATCCTATGCATGTTTAGACAAACAAACAAACAAAAAAGGCCTACAGCTCCCAGCATTCCCCAGCCAGCCATGCTGGAAGTTGTAGGACTTTTTTTTCCTGTCTAACAGTGCACTCCTATGTGTCTTTAGACAGAAAACAGGCCTACAACTCCCATCATGCCCCAGACACCAACCATGCTGGCTGGGGCATGCTGGAAGTTTTAAGCCATAGGATTGAGCCTTAAACATGCCTAGGAATGTACCCTAAGCACTTTAAATAAGCCAAAATACTTCCTTGAAAAGCCAGTTTTGGAGTCATGACAAACACTGAGCTAGACAAGTAGAAATCTGTGGCACTTCCAAAGTTCCTTCCAAATGCTTCCATTCTTCCCCATTTTCATCATTTTAAGGTCTACATATCCATGCTTGCAAATGTTAGACTACTCTACGTTGACTACATTGTTAGACTACTGTAATCAACCACGTATGGTGGAGTTGTCTTTTGTGTTTTGCATTTTTGTGGGAAAGGGTTGGTGGAAAAGATTGGAAACAAGTAAGTTTCTCTGAAATTTCAGTGGGGGAGGCTGGCATGGCTTCGTATGGTTTGGTAGTGAATGAGATGGCCAAGGTTTTTCAATAGTGAGACAAAGCTAGAAAACATCCAAAATCACACCATGAAAAGGAAAGACAAAGTCCCTGGATATAAAACAATATAAACTTTATTCTTCCTCGGTATAGCCCAACATGTTTGGCCCTGTAGCAAAAGGCCCAGAAATATATGGTACAGGACTAAAACATGTCTACTCCAAGGAATAAAACTTTATATTTTTTTTAATGTCCTGGGCCTTAGTCTCCTTTTCACTGTAAGGTGTTTTTTTTTAAAAAAAAAACCTTGCATTGGAGCTCTCCTTTCTGATTCAGGTGAGGGGGGGGGCTCTGGTGTTCCCCTGAGCAGGGTCACTGCTCTGAAAGTATGTGTTGAGTTGCCTAACAGTCACAGGAGGGAATATCACCATATGCTGAGTCCCCCTCCCCAAACGTGTGCTTTCAGTTTCTGTCCTGCACAGGTCATGCCTTGCACCAGCTGTCAGTTGAACCAATGCGGGCTTTTAAAGCAGTCACCCTGTTCAGGAGATGGGCACACGCCATGGTGTTCTTTTTGTCCTGTGGGCTTTCTAGGACATGCCTCCCCTAGCTGGGAGGCTGCAGAGAGGAGAATGTTGTGTATGTTTTTGGGGTTTTTTTAATGCAAAAGTCTAAAGCAAGAAGAACCCTTAGCCACAGTGGGTTGGATCCAGATTTCTACTGGATCAGCTATGCAGATGGAAGTGGACTTCTCCACCACTACTTCCCAAGGCACTCCCACAAGCCCCCTGAAATGCTACACAAAAAGTCAGGAATCAGGAGGACCCTGTGAATGGGGTGATCTGTGGTGGAGGGGAGGGGAGGAGGATCCTGGAAAATTGGGTGGAGGACCTCTCATGAGCAGAGCCCTTCCTCTCACAGGAAGTCCCTTCCACATATGGAAGACAGACTCCTGGATCTAACCCCTCATAAATTAGACTCACACCCCCACCCTCCCAAAAATTTCAACTGGTTTTCTTTCCCCTGAAAGCAGCAGAAAACTCCCACCACCACCACCACATGTGTTCACAGCGGATGACTGGAACAGTGAAAATGGGGTACAATTTTGGACTCACTTTTATTTAAATGTGGCATAAAGAATATATATTCGGATCATTTCATTTTCTTTCTGCTTGATGATTTGTGTTTTCTTATTCCAGAACCAGAGTGCCTGAAGAGTAGACATCATTAAGTCTACAGAGTGCTACATACATCACTAAGTCCTCAGTTCCCTGAAGTCATTGGGTCAGATCCAGATGTAGTCATATAGTATATATACAGTATGCATACCTACAGTGAACCCATTGGTCAATGGGATTTAAGCTAGTATGACTAAGTCTGGGTCCAACCTGTTACATTTGTTACATTTTAATATGTCTGTGTTTTTATATTATTATTGTTGATGTTTTTGTTTTAGTGTTGCTTTGTTTTGTAAACCGCCCAGGGAGCCTATTGGCTCATGGGTGGTGAATAAATATATTTTAAAACACACACACAAAAAAACCCTGTTGCCATCACCAAAATTAATGTTCTTCTCTGAAGTGTATGCAGAGGTTCCTCACCCCCACCCCAAACTTTTACAATACATTTCTTTATAGTTTTGTGATGTTGCAGCTTTATTTTTAAATAGCCTTTCCTGCTGAGGTGTACTTAAATAAATTCATTCTAAGGCACTTGGTTAAGTGTTTCTTCCTTACAATTGCGGTGATGTATTTAATAAATCACTTGTTGTAAAGGTGGCTGCCGCAGTATTTTTCCTCTTATTACCTGCTGTGGAGACAAGGGCTTTAATAAACCCTTTTTTATTATTTTATGTTTTGAAGTGGCTATTTTTACATTGCTTTTTATTCTGGCCTCCTGTCGTTCAACGCTTGTAAACCTTTTACACCTTCATTTGTTTTAAAATGCTAATTGTTGCTTGTTGTGCACTATTACTCTTGCTTCTTGAACAAGTTGATTGACAAAGTGTACTACTAGCACAAACACCTTTGAAATGAATTCAGTTTTTGTTTGTTACATTACAGCTAGAGCTGTGAGCAAATGGTCTCTCAAAATTCCCCACCCTATTTGAGAGCAGAGAAACTGAAGGTGTTGGAAGCTTATAAGCCATTGTAACTAAGCTTATTTTAAGCCAAATGACTATATGAACCTACCATAAAGTTTTTGCTTAGATATAAGAGCAGCGTAGATAGTAGAATATAGGTATAGGATGGGATAGCTAAGAGAAACAAAGATTACTAGGCCTGGTAAAATACTGGTTCACTTGTGTCGGAGTAAAATTCTGGGACGTATTTGTATGGGGTGGTAGAGTCATTTGTACTTTGGAATAGAGAGAGAAAACGGGTTGCACTTAATGTACCTTTTTTAGATATGCTGCCAACCACAAGGTACAGAGACAGGGTGCTTAAGAAGAAGTAAGGGCCTTTTCGTAGTGGTGTAGTCGAACCTGGTGGGGGCGCCTTGCCCCTCCTCGATTCTCCATGGCGGCGACCCCCCGCCTCGATCTGAGGCATTGTGGTGTGTGTGGGGGGAATAGCAGGTGTCACCCCCCCACTCCCCACTAACAAATGGTAGAGAAAATTCTGAGAAAATTCTGAGAAAATTCTGCCAAGTGCCTCTTTTTTCTAGGCAGATGAGGGGGGGAAAAAGATAAATGTCTTCTCAGAAATTCTACCTCATTTCTAGTTATAACTCTGTGTCAAGTGAAATATGTAGGGATCTGTGTGCATTTGTAGTTTTTGTAGGGATGTACAGATTTTGTTCAATCTTTTCTTCCTGTGTTTCACAGATTGTCAGGCATCTTTCGTTCCATCCACTCATTGACAGAATCAGATTCTTTTTTTTTAGAGATGTACAAGAATTTAGTTCCATTTGCACTAATGTGTGTTAGTACTAATTTGCACATGAATGAATTTGCACAACCCCCCCCCCCAGGTTAAAAAAAATGGTCTGCAACTCCACAGAATCTGCGACTCAGAAAAAGCCAGTTTGCTGCAGAATCTGAATGCACTGAAGGATGGGGACACTTGCCATCAGTGTCCCTGTTATGGTGGAGATTGTATGTCACAATACAGGCCTAATATAAAACAGTACCATTCTAGTACTATTCTAGTTAGAAATGCTTCCAAAACTCTGCTCATCAACATTTCTCCCCGGATATTTTGGAATGGTAAATTATCTGAGCTTTTTGTTGTTGTCCATTATTAACATTTTATTGAAAAGTTACACACACACACACACACACACACACACACACATATCCCAACCTTCCTTCCCCTATTCCTTCTCCCTGTAAAGTGTAAATGCTGGTGAGTCAATTATCAAAAGTTAAAGGAATACAAGATGGTGGGGTTCACATAAACCCCATCTGCATGTTCAATGAATGCATGGAGGGGTTCTTTGGACCACGCAGACTAGCCCCACCCACCACTTGAACCGTGAACTGTCTTTTTCCTCCCCTGACAAATATCTGTTGGGAGTACTCCAGATGTACAGATGTATGTGTGGAGAGGTCCTACACTTGAGGAGAACTCCTACACTTGCAGTTTTTACCAATTCATAGGACCACATATGACCCCTATGTCAGTGGGGCTCCTTATCCATTGCAGCTTTTATTCTGAGCTTCACAGGAGCTATCCATGGTGCTGAACTCCACCCCCAAAATAGGTTCACCATCATGGAGCACCATGGATAACTCCGATAAAGCTCAGAATAAAAGCTGCAATGGATAAGGAGCCCCACTGACATAGGAGTCACCACCAGCCTCCCCTGCTGATAAGACTGCAGCCACAAGAATCTTAGAGATGCCAGAGTGGAAGGACTCAGATGTCAGCTCCTCAGAGAGATGGCATCCCAGGTGTGCTTGAACCACAAGATTTGTTTCAGGCCCTGATTTGGCACTTTGGAAAACAGCCCAATTTTACTTGGACCGATTCAACTTGGTTCTGAGCCCAAAAGTGAGATTTCAAACACATGAAGCTTCATGTCTCCCATTGACTACCATGGGAAATCCATAATTGACGTTTACCTTTTAACAGAATTGGATGAAACTTGCAGGCATAGTAAACCGTTCTGACAGGCTGAAGCCTGCCAAATTTCATAGAAAAATTGATGCATGAACCAAGTTAGCAAGAAATGTGCCTCAGCCTCAGACTGATTATTATTGTACAACATGGTATCCCTTTATTGCCCATGTGGATAGTCAACCCTGTGTTCCGCAGGGTCTAGGAACCTCTGGGGCTACTTGATGCTCCATTTGCATGAACATGGACTATGGAAGTCCTTCTTATGGTGAAAGATCACATGTATTCCTGTGTCCCCACCTGAGTGCTAACTTCGGCTGAGGCAGTGAAGATGGCCTACTAAAGGAGCACTTGCATGCTAAGTTTAGGTGTGTGGCTACAGGGGACAAGGTGGAATACCACCCACCCCACGTTCCCTAGAGGTTCACCTGGTGCCATGTTTTTAGTGCTAGCTGCTCTGTATTTGCTTTTAATTCTGTTATATGATTTTTAAATTATATTTATATATAATTTAATTTGTAAGCCACTCTGGGAATTCTGATGAATTGAAGGGTGTGGATGATGATGATGATGATGATGATGATGATGATGATGACGATGATGACGACGATGACGATGATGAGAACTACAGCAACATCTACCTTTGTTGTTATTTTTGAGTTCTGTAACCCTTAAAAAACTAAAATTGCTCACTGGGGCAATTGGGGAAGGAATTCAATCTCCTCAAAATCAGGCCTCCCTCAACTGTCACCACCAGCAGCCATTCCAGCAGGCGGAGAGGAGGGAGATGAGAGGGAGCGCAGGCGCAGGGCCATTCCACCAGCACTGTTGAAAGGCCTCCCTCCTGAAGGCTCCTCCTCCCTCAATTGCCACCAGCAGCAGCCATTCCAGCAGGCTGTGCAGAGGGAGAGGAGAGGGAGTGCAGGGCCATTCCACCAGCCCTGCCAGAAATATTAATCAATTTCCCCCTTCTTCTCTCTCCATTCCTTTTTCCTTGTGTGTCATGTCTTTTTAGATTGTAAGCCTGCGGGCAGTGATTTTCTTGTTAATTGATTATATGTAAGCCACTCTGGGAGCCTTTTTGGCTGAAGAGCGGCATAAAAATGTTTCAAATAAATAAACGGTTATGTCACCAGGAGCAAAATGGTGTCCCATCTGGAATTGGGCTCAGAATGAACCAACCTATTTTCTGAATGTTGAGGAGAAGAGTCCAGTTTTTGTGCTGAGCCCATTTCTAAGCCTTACTGGGAGAATTCACCCCATCACTAGTCTGCATCTATGCTGGGCCATCTATCTAGGAATGATATGTTTCCTTAATTGAGGAAGGCTATTTGTTTCTGTAGCCTGGATTTAATCACCCTATATACCAGTAGTGAATTTATTTTCTGAGTGGATGTAGACAAAAAGGCACCATCCATGCAGAAAATGGAGGTATCAGGAGGCTTAAGGAAACCCCAAGGTTTCCCGAAGTACAATTAAAAAAAAAAACACTCTAAGGAGGGGGGATCTCAAAAGAGACCAATGAGGACTGAGTATGCTCAGTGAACAAGGAATGCTAACTGACTGTTGGGGAGAAAACCAGGGAGGAGTGAGGAAAGGAATGGAGTATGCTGGAAAGGGACATGGCTTCCTGGCTAAAACTCTGAACCGCTGATTATCAGCATGGCTTCCATCTTCATAACACAGTGTGTCAACATATTTAAAAGAGCAGGAACTGGGTATGTTTAGCCTTGAGAAGATAAGACTGAAGGGGGATATTTCAAGTACCTAATGGGTTGTCTGTCACACAGAAGAAGGCCACAACCTGTTCTCCATGATGCAAGATTGTAGGACACTAAATAATGGGCTTAAATGACAGGAAAGCAGATTTTGATTGAGAATCAGGAAAAACTTCCTAACAGTCAGAGCAGTCAGACAATGGAACCAACTGCCTACTGGTGGGCTCTCCGTCACTGAAGGTATTCAAGCAGAGACTGGACAGCCATCTGTCAGGGATTCTATATAATACGTTGTGTCACCTGACTTTTCCTCAGTCTTGGCCTTTAATGCATGGTACATTGCAGCCATAAAATTTATTGCTGTGTATAGTCAGGGTGGAGGGGAAAAGCAAAAGGCTTCAATAGATAGTAAATAGAAACATAAATTACTTAAAAGTGAGGTATGGAAGCATGCAGCTGAAAGCACATAGAACTGTGCACAGCAATAAATGTAGCATTACCGACTAAAGAGTATAGAAAAAGATGAACTTTCAGTGACCTCTCAGGCTGTGCAGGCTATATATATTATCTGTTCAGGTGGGCATGACTATTATAATATAGCTTTACTATATATGAAGATTTTATTCTAGGGTGCAAATGAAAATTCGCAAAATAGGAAGGAAGCGTTTTGCTAAAACCATTTCTATATAGAAACCATGGGGCTATTGCTAGAGATTAGATTTTTAAAAAAATATCAAACATTTCAAAGGAAGATACTATTTCTGTTTGGCAAATTTCATGAGCTGAGAATAATACCAGGGATTGCCTCTGTACTGCAGTTATCTTGCTCCCTCATCTATCTGTCTGTCTGTCTGTCTGTCTGTCTGTCTGTCTCTATCTCTATCTCTATCTTCTTTATTTACTTACTTACAGTGCAAGCCTAAATGTTGGGAGAGTGAAGTAGAAAATCCCTCCTCCACTTCCGAAGTCCTGCTGGTTCTCACCAGTCAGGGCAGGAAGTGTATGTGTGGAAGGGATGTATATTCTGTTTTCCACCCGCAGGCAGGAATTGAAACTGGGGGTTGGGGGAATTAACCACAGCAGTTCCAGGCTGGTGTAGTTTAGGGGCCCAATTCAGGGGTCCATCAGAGGATTTGAAGGGCTTTGGATCCAGAGGAACCAAAGACATCTCTGCCTTGCTCTCACCATCAGAATGTCCTGTTTTAGGGCCTAACGCCAAATCCTGCCATCAGGAACACAGCCGGTTCCTGTTGTTTTCAGTGGGCATAACTGTGCCTTCAGGGCAGATGTTTTCCCCACCCACTCACTGGTGGAGCTCCTCTCTGCTGGCAGAAGAGCACCTTGGCCCCACCCTAACCCTTGCCAGCCAGTGGATCTGGGGGTTAGGATTGCTCTGTTATTTACTTCTTTTTCTTAAATATGAAGATACCTTATGACATAAGGCTTATGTGATTGAACTCTCTCATGCCTCGTAGGGATGTGTGAGGAATCACTCGACGATCGAAAAAGTTCTTAAACAGGCTGCTGCAAGATCGCTCACATCACTACGATAGGGGGGTGAACATCTGACAGATTTTCAGGATTTGGCCCTCCGGATTCTGGTTTGCCAGTCCTGCGCTGGCACCAACTCTCCATGATGTGAGTTGCGTCAGCTCGCAGACTTCTAAGACAGACTAAGGTTTGCGCATTTTTTAAAAACGGTGAGGAAATTTGCACAAATCGTGCAATTTGCGTAACTCTATGCAATTTGTGCAACTTTACGTAAATCGCGTAAATCACAGTATTTTGTATGTTCTGAGCAAATAAGCAACCAAAAAGTATGTGGATCTAGCATGATTTGCATAAACTCGGCAGATTTTATGCAAATCATGCTAGATCCACATACTTTTTGAATTTGCCTAAAATTATGCAAATTGTGCAAATCACGCAATTTGTGCAAATTTCCTTATCATTTTTTTTTTAAATGTGCAAACCTCAGCCCGACTTAGACAGAAGTCCATGGAAAAATCCCCGACTCATCCCGCTTCCAATCATTGGATCAGAAGCAGGCAGGAAGTCTGTTGAGCTCAAACAAGCCAGGCCAGGCTTCCCAGCGTCAGCACATTCCTAGCCAAGAAGTCAACAGTGTGGTTTTAGTTGAAATAACTCCATAGATATCTGCTATGATGATTATATGAAAGGGAATTTATTAATCACGAACTTATGGGACAGCTGAAAGTGCATGAAACAGTAGATAAAATTAACCATCTTTAAAAAACATACACAAAGAAAACTCATGTAGAAATTGAAGGACATCTGAACTGGCAGTTCACACTCTGATAGTTCCTAACCTTATACACTTCATGCTGAAAGCATGTGTGTGTGTGTGTGTGTGTGTGTGTGCGCGCGCGCACGTATGCATGCACACCCACTGTGCATCGCTTCAGTAGATCTTAACATGGGATGTAGTAGGAAGAATGTTCCTTTTTGTTTGAACCAATCTCTGTGTGGATAAAAATACCAATTCATATTTTTTTTTGGAGATGCTTAAAAATAGTCACTGTGCTGAATCATAACCTTGGTTGTTGTTGTTTTCTTGGCTGAGACACACTCAGATCTTCTCAGAACATTTTCTCAGCATGTCAGCATTCTCCTGAATTAAAATCTTTTTGGAGATTAGAACTCATTCCATGTTGAGAGGAGTATTTCTGAGATCATCAGCTGTTTTATGGTGGAGCTGTTCAAAATTTAGTGACAGGTTGCAGGATATGCGATCAAGGACTCAAACATCCAAAGGTGCGAAGGGAGAATGAGGGAAACTGGGCACACCGGAGGCAGTGGCTGGATGAGGAAGAAATAGAAATAGGTGATGGAGGCACACAGCTTATATGGCAGCAAAGATCTTATGTCAGGTTGGATGGCAGTCATCAAACTTAACAACCCTTGTGTGATCATTTCTATTTAAAAAAATCCTTTCAAAGGTTATGACTCAGAAGAGATAGATGCAACTAGATGCATTTCAGCTTTGGTGACCAAGGAAAGGTTGCTTGATATTGGTCTGTCTGTCTGTCCGTCTGTCTATTTATCATCTATCTGCACACACACACACGTCTACTGTTAAGGAGATGGACCAGTTATAAGATGAAACGCAATAGAGGAGGATGAAACCAGGTGACTCCAGTTCAGGAAAAATTATCAGAAAGCTAGAATATTTCCTCAAATGTCTGAAATATCTTAGCCCTCTTCAGTCATTCCAATTGCATGTAAGTTCCATGCATGAGGGGGGGAGTGGGGGCACCATTCTCATCATCATCATCTACATGTGGAGGCTGCTGGAGTGCATTGAAGAGCCTCCTCTCTCAATGGAGCCTCTCCCTGAGATTTAGGAACCTTGAAAATAGCTAAAATTCACCCTCCCCCCACAAAATATTGTGTATGTTTGCCACACATTCCAAAAGTGCCAAAAAGGTATTTGAGATTACTGCTTGATACTTCATTATGCCCATCAGGCCTCTTAGCTACAAGAAAATGACTAGAGGAGGACCTTGAAAGGTTTCTGGTCTGGAGGGATAGGATAATCTCTTTTCATGTTGCATAATTCCCACAGAGTAATCTGAGTGGGGATATTGGTACAGAGGGGCCAGTCTTGTCCAATCAAGTGCCATTCTGCACTGAATTTCCTGAATTTGTTCTCACATGGAATCTATGCAAGATTTTGTAATAAGGTGGCAAAAATAGCTATGATTCTTGACCCGACTAACATCATTATTAAAAGGAAATGATAAATTTTATTTTTTACCATTTTTTATTTCATCATCTTGTGATTCCGGAAAAGGCACATATGTAAAATATTGATTTCATTCCAAACATTACGTCTGTTGCCTCAATGTGCTGGCCTTGTATACAAAATACTGGCATAATAGACCCTCAGCAGACAGATAATTCATTTCTTAATTGTTTCTGGGGGGGGAAATGTTTCAGGTAAATGGAACAACAAAAAAAGAAATGTAAATAAATTCAATGTAAATTCCAACAGGGAACAGCTGTTGACTGAAGGATACAGTAACACCATCAGTGAAAAGAAGGTCTCAGATTGTTTCCTGCTTTTTAACAGACCCGACTGATCAGACCCATCTGTGTCGAATCCTTGAGGCAAGGTTCTTGTATTGGTGAATGGCATTTGTCCACTCAGCAGTGAAATGGGTACCAGCAAGAACCAAATAAAGCCACAGGAGATCATTGGCCCAGAACTCAGCTGATATCCTGGAGGCCTTCTGGCTTACAGGCATTCACTGAGTAGGAAATTTTCTCCACATGGTTTTGTCATAACACAGCATCTGTGGGTCCATTTGTAAAATAAACACATCAGTTGCAAACAACAACAAGAAATGTATTGAGAAAAAAGCTGCAGTTATTTTCCATAGCACTGCCTTTCTCTGTGATTTGAAGAGATAAGCCTCTTCAGTCACTATAACTAGCCCATAGAGCACAGTTAATATCTTGGCCAATATTAGAAGCACCAAGAGCTCAAACTCCATCAGTCTAATACAGTAAATTGATTATACCAGCATTCAAATTCTGGACAAAATTCCCCTGACAAAATATGCTAGGCATTTGAGTGAGGAAATCTGAAGTGCATAATCAAATAAGGATGGGTGAGAAATTCATTTCATTTTGTTTTCACCAGAATTTATCAAATTTGCACCTCCTGGAACTGAACAGGAGCCGAACACAATCTGTGATCTGAAATCCATACATTTCCAAGCTTGCAATACAATTCATGCAACAGCAAAAAATCTGTACATTTGGGGAAATGTACATGAAAGTATGCATACATTTTCATGTAGAAAAAGAAAGTTGCAATCCAGTACAGACACGAGTCAGAATGAGCTTTGAGGTGGAGTGGAAATCATAGGACTTTGACAAGCTCTGTTTTTGTTGATTCTCACATTCCTAAGTCACTCAAATATCTTAATTTCTGTATTTATTTCTTTTTAAAGACTTTTCCTATCATGAAAGGTCAGACATAGTAACAACAGATCACACTAATCACATGCTGAAATATAAAACATCGTAATGAATTCCACTGCCCATCCCCTCATGTTTATGTGAATTGAGCCACCAAAAGCAACGCTTTTTTTTTTTTTTAAAAAAGGTCTTGTATGACTTCAGTGAAGGAAACAAGGAGAGAGAGAGAAGCCCTATCTTTGTTGCATTTCTCAGAAATGAAAATGCCATATTATTGATTTGAGAAACTGAGCAGAATCTTCTGCCCTATTTTCCACTGGAACACCAAAGGTTGGATCCATACTTAGTCATACTTAGAGTAGACCCACTGAAATCAATGGAGCTGAAATTAGTCTTGGTTAACTTAATTCCCATTGATTTTGATGGGTCTACTCAAAGTATGACTGGATCCCACCCCAAATTAACAAATACATCACACCTCAAAACTGTACAATAATTCCTTTATTCTGGAACTATCCCTGGTACAGAAGCTAATTCTCAGTTAATTAGTGTTCCCTTGCCTTAGTTTAGCTCTTGGAATAGTTCAGGACTGGGCATGCTTCACACTTCTTGGGTCTACTTTGATTTTTTTTTTTTTTTACCAGAACCCCAAGATCCACCAACCAGAGCCAGATGTAAAAGCCATACACTTAGAATTAAAGAAACACCACATCTGAGTACATTCTGAGCCTAGGAATTTGTTTTCAGTACCAGAACTGAACTGAGTTCACAGTCCTTTTACACAAAAGTCCACTTCTGGTTATGCCAAGTTGTCTTTATTTCAAAAAGGGTTCAAGTTGGAAAAGTCATTTTGTTGCTATTGTTAACCAACTGGGAGTCAGAAACCTTTGCTGATGTCCTGCAGTTTACCCAGAAATCTACCAGTACATCCCTGGTCTACCTTCGGCCCATCCATGGTTAATTCAATAGTGTCCCTGCAGATGTCAATAGCACAATCACTAGGACCAGTATTAGAGATGCTTGGGAGGATCGAGGATGGGGCCTTCTGAGGTCTGGAATCTTCCTACATTTTCTCTTGTGTTTTCTTCCCTCTTCCTGATCCATGCAACAGGTTTTATACCCAAAGTGATTCAGTTCCTTTGTACCTCATGCTTTATCAATGGTAGATGGTTCCCTGTAGTGTCCATTCTAGATCAATGTAGATTTTCTTGAATTTGAAAAATCTTTGGAATGTACCTAACCTTTAGGCTTTCCAAGCCCTGGCTGTGCTGAGGCTTCTTATCTTGTTTTTCTCAATTTTGGCAAGTTCATCAAGATGGTTGATCCTGTAAAACAGGCAACAAGAATGGCTGTCTTCATAGTTTCACTGTAGAAACCAAATAAAGAACGACCTCATCAGGTAACATAACATTTGTTATGAAACATCTCATTTGATGGGTATCAAGCTACCCAGTGGGATTGTATGTAAACTTATACTGCCCCCAACAGCTGAAGGCCACAGGTCTTCAGTTAGTGAGTTTCCTAATAAGTTCTTTTTGTTTTATCCATGCTTGCTTTTGTTTGCATTTATTGAACACTTATCATACCACTAAATATATGAGTCCCCTGTGTGTATGAAACTGATAGAAGACAATCCTCTTTGAAAGCAGACAGGTTGTGTTGCTCATGACGACAGTTTCAGTGGTGTGAGTTTTATGATTTTTTAAAAAAATAGTGTTGGTGTTTACTTATGCAGAATTTTATGTAATCATCTAAAACACCAACTCTCACATGGAGGTTCAAGACATTAAATGACAATTCAAAGCATGTCTGGGCGGGCGGCAACAACAGAAACAACAAAATGAAGCTTGTAAGTGCCTTGTGCCACATTTATTGATGTAAAGATATGACCTCTTTAAAGACTCTTTCTCATTGTAACTGTAAGTAAGATTATGTGTCTATGTCTCAAGCTTCTCTTTAATCTCTATTTTCTCTGTCTCAAGTGCATTTTTATTTTAAAATGAAATATGTGCAGCTTTTCTGTTTTGCAGACAATAGGAAACACACTAGCTCTTTCCAACAAATATCTTTTGTTATGAGGAAAGAATATGAGACTTCTTAGACAAGAAGATCAGGTAGATCTGAATCGCAATCTGATTTATTTATTTATTTATTATATTTCTAAATCACCCATCTGGCTGGTCACCCGGCCACCCTTGATACAGACTCAAGTCCGAATGAGCTTCATGATGGAATTTTGAGAACTTTGGTGAGCTCGAATTTTACTGATCCACACATCCCTATTAAAATGACAGGCCCCAGTCCCAGCCACACAGCTTGAAGGGCCCAAGGCAGATGTCAGCAGTGGTGGGCCCTGCCAGGGCAATGCAAGGAAAGGAGAAGGGTCAGCTTCAGGTTTCAGGGGGATCCTCAGCAATGCCCTTTGGTGGGCCCCTCCTACATTGGTGGGTCACTGCAGTCTCATCTGGCACAGTGTTGGGTGTTTGTGTTTCGCACAATGTCCTGGAGCCCGATGTACCATCTCTCTAGAAGGAGGTGGCATTTTTATAGGGATGTATGAGAAATTTGTTTCAGTTTGTTTTTGAGCAGGATTGCCCAGTTCACACCTTTTGGACCAAACATGGGCTCACACAGAATCTGCAGTCAGTCTGTACATTCCAAGCTTGCATTGTGATTCACAGACCCCCCAAAAAATGTGTTTGACAGCAGGCGTACATTTGAAAAATGTACATGAAAAGAATGTGTACTTCTGAAAAATGTGTACAAATACACTTTAACCAATGGGGGAAGAATGCATACATTTCAAAGATGTTCACAATTGATGTGTACATTTGGAAAAATGCACGGAAATACAAATACATGCAAAAAGAATAGAACAAAGCTTGCAATCTGATACAGACTCAAGTCCGAATGAGCTTCATGATGGAATTTTGAGAACTTTGGTGAGCTCGAGTTTTACTGATCCACACATCCCTATTAAGACAGGCCCCAGTCCCAGCCACACACAGCTTGAAGGGCCCAAGGCAGATGTCAGCAGTGGTGGGCCCTGCCAGGGCAATGCTGCAGCAACTGACTAAGGATGCCAGATGCTGATGCCAGGCCTGGAGAGAAGAGCAGGATTGTGTCCACTGGCCATTGCCTCAAACCACTACAAATTTCTCTGAAAGATAGGGCAAAATCTGTTACGATACAAGTTATGCATGCCTAGGCTCTCCATATGCAACAGGTGACTTCCTTTTTGCAGGGTTCCCAACCATGCATACAGAGCCTACATAGGTATGAGTTATATGTGTGTAGGGTCCATTCTGTCCTTCTGGTCGATGTACTGAGGTCAGGATGGGTCCAGAGGATACAATCGCATTCTCCCATCCATGTGATCATCTGACATGTTTTTGTTGTGTGAAAAGAGATTTGTAGATGGTAATATTACATTACATGGACAACATGCTGTCTCTTCACACTTGATTAAACTTCACTTCAGTGAGTGCTGACATCTGGCTTAGGTAACATGTTTATTTGAGCAACGCAAGATGCTAACTCCCCTGGAAAACAGAAAAAAGATGTTTGGTGTGTGGAAGAACATGAAGAGTTTCCCTGACGTTGACCTCTTTGACCCATGCTGATGCCACTGGTTTGTAATGCTCGAGTCATACTTCCTGGCATATGCAAACAAGAAGAGTATAGTCTTTCATAAGAACTTCCAGTTACAACTGCATGCCTGTACAACTCCCATTAAGGTGCACAATGTATTCTTGAAGGATTGTGCATATTGTTTCAAGATTTGATTCACTGTGCAACTATCTGAATTACAAAAACATGTTCATTCAGTGGGAGAATTGTAGGGAAATGGTCACACAATTAAGGATAGGTTCACAAAGATTCACAGTTCTTTGGAACATGCCCAAATTTTATATTTGAACCAGGATCCAAAGAACTGGGAAACTAATATTATGAGTTCAAGAGTGCCTTTGACACAGGTGCTCTCGCTAGGGATGGGAGAGAAATCTATTTGGTTCACATTTTAATATGAACTTACCTAATGTTGTGCTTTTGAACTGAAACTCAGTTATCCTTCGAAATGTGCACTTCTCCAAATTTTGCAGTGTAGTTCTCCAATTTAAAAATGCATACAAGATGTGTACATCAGGGGAAAGTGCACACAAAGGTGTGTATATTAGTGAACATAATGCTAGAATGCACATATTAGGCAAAATCGTGTGCAAAAATGTGTGTAGTAGAAACGCACACAAAATGCATATACATTTTCATGCACATTTTTTTAAAAAAATCTCAAAATTCAGGACAAACCAAACTTAAGATTGGACAACTGAGAAAAGGAAATGAACTGAGCTTGACAGATTTGTGCATCCACACAATCCGCATGTTGCCATTTTAGAGGGCAGTTTCAAAAAAGCAGCGTTTGATTAATTTGTTCGACCAGAAAGAAAGAAAAAATCCCCATGGATATTGCAAGCACAAATGACTAGTTTTTTTTCTATTTTGAAATTAAATGTTAACATTTCATCACTCTACATCCCTTTAAAGTTTGCAAATTATAAATTCATTTCATATTTTATCCATATATATATATATATATATATATATAATTTCCATCTCCATCCATTTTGCTTTTCCAATTCCATACTAGGGTTGCAGAAATGAATAAGTCTTTAAAGTTGAGCCATCCAAAGTCAGCAATTGCCAGGAATAAAGGAAAGCCAGTTTGGCCTATTTATGTATTTAAATAAAAGGCTGTAATTACATACAGCATTTGCACATAGACCATTCTCCTGGATCTTTGCCTTTATCTCACCCCCACCCTTTTTTTTTTTTGGAACTATCAATAGATTAAGCAGATGCCAGCTGAGAAGGGATGCTGTTTTGTGACTGGTAATCATTTTGGGCAAGATCACAAATGTGATACAGACACTGGGGGACTGGTTTATGAATGCATGGGCAGCCTCAGTTGTGGTGATGATTGACATTGGAGTGTTCGACTGTCCAATCTCATCATTCTAATTTAACTCTAATTTACTATGTCTGAGAGAGATGCTCTACTCATAATGTAAATTCTGTGAAGTACCATTGGTTTATCATGCCTTGGATCTGCTGTCTGTGTCGGAATGATGATGCAGGAAGTTGCTCAAAACAATGTTGTTTGTATTCAGTTGCACAGAGAAACCAGATTGTAAATTTAAAAAAAATAGCCTTATTTAACACATGGACACAAGGTGATTTGTAGTACTCTACAAGCATAAACTTGGCAAGGAACCCAAGTTGATCATAATGAACAAGGATCAGCTTTTAGTGAGGAGCTGGGCAATTTTGCCTATGATCCAGTGAAAAGGATAGGTGGTAGGAGTTTTGCTTCCTCTGTTCCTTTCTTGTTTTTAAACAAATTAGTAAGGGATAGTGTGACAGATACTTTCCATTCTATTCCCTCCCTGTTACTGTGCATGTAAGAATGAAGGGTGGACAGTCATAAGCTTCAGTCGCTTCCCCGGCTCAGCCCGTGAGAATGTGAGTTGAGCCAGGGAAGCAGGTAGGGCAAGCAGAGCTCGGGGGGGTCAAGCCCAGCGAGTTTGCTGGACTTCCACCACCCCAATCGAACTCCGCGCACATCCCTCATCGACATACATCAATGCAATGCATCAGCATCACAAGAATGAACTGGCTAGACAGTGGTAGAGTTTTTGTACAAAAGAAGAGGTGAGAGACTTAGGGATGGGAAAATCTGTCAGTTTTGGTTTCTCCCACATTTGATTTTTTAAAAAATCTCAAGCTCTTTCTCTCTGAAATATGAAGAAATTTGTGAATGTTGATACATTCTTATCAAACACAAACTAAAATGAAATTCCCACCCATATAGCCAAATTCAATAGTTACAGCTATCCCCAGCATGGAGAGGAGGAGGATGTACCTGCCTGCCTTATAGTTATTAAAGATGAGGAGCCTGTCAGGAAAAAAGAGGGGGGAAATCCTAATTCAGCACTAACATGGTTGAATACACAGGGATTCAATCCCAGAGTTTTAAGAGCAAAGCACTCAAAGCCCTGGGCTTGGATGAACCATTCCATCAGTTTTGGTTTCTCCCACCAGGGCCGGTGCTACCATTAGGCCAACTAGGCGGCTGCCTAGGGCGCATGGCTAAATGGGGCGCAGAAACCACACAAAATCAGAAGCCTCCCTGGTTTCCCCCCCCCCCTTCGCTTCGCTTCTTTCTCTCTCCGTGTGCTGGTCTCTTCTTCTGTTTTTGTTGTCCCCAGGCTTGCTTTCTCTTTCTGTCTTTCTTTCTTTCTTTTCCCCTTCTCTCTCTCTCCCCCTCCTCCTTTTCTTTCCCCACTGTGGCAACTTTGGCTCTCTCCTTTTTTTCGCCGTCCTCCTGTTGCTGCCGCTGCCGCTTGCCCGAGCCTTATGCCGCTCCTGTTTCTTTCGCAAGTGGGTCTCTTTAGCAAAGCTGCTTTCTCATACAGCACATGGGGCGATAAGGGGAGGAGAAGAGGGGGGTGGTTAGGGAGGGAGGTGGCGGCGGTGGCGCTGGAGGAGGTGGGTGGGTGGGTGGGTGGAGGCAGAAAAGAGAGAGGGGGGGTAACCAGAGTGAACTCTCCCCAAGCTGGGGAGCCCCCACCCCTAGCCAGGGAGAATGATAAAAGGAGTGGGGGTGGGGGAGGAGGAGGAAGGGGGGGCTGGGGGAGCAAAAAAATTAATAATAAATTTTTATTTAATAATAAATATTAGAAGCAAAAAATAAACCAGAATTTTGCATGCACGCAAAAGTAGAAATTGGAGAGGGTGGGGGGAAGAGGAGCTTGCAGGAGAGGAGATGGGGGTGTGTGGGGGAGGAGGAGAGATAAATTTGCACATACACGCAAAAAGAAGGTAAAGGGGGAGGGGAACAAAAAGAAGAGAGAGAGAGAGAGAACGAGAGAGAGAGAGAGAGAGAGAGAGAGAGAGAGAGAAGGGGTAAGAAAAGAAAAGGAGAGGGGAGAAAGAGAGGGAAGACAGACCAGAGAATCCCAGTGATCAAATATGCTAAGGAGGAGGAGAATAATTATTATGATAAATTTTTTAGGTTTTGCCAATTGACTTTTATTTCATAATGGGCATAGGGCCGGAGGGAGGGAGGGCTCAAGTGGGAAGGGGGGGCGCTAAATATCTGATCTTGCCTAGGGCACCAAACTGCCTTGCACCGGCCCTGTCTCCCACATTTGCATTTTGTAAAACCTCAAGTTCTTTTTGTCCTGAATATGAAGAACTTGGCCAATTTTGGCCAATTCTTATCAAAACCAAACTGAGATGAAAATTTCACCCATCCCTAGCAATACTTTATTATACAATGTCACTCTATGCAGCGAGGGCATAAATAAGTGGCATTTATACTTAGCCCTTGCACTGAGTTATTTATTATTATTTGTTTCATTTCATAGTTTGAGTTCAGACTTGGAACATCATTCCGCACTCTTTCTAAGCTATACGGCAACCTTTCCCAACCTGTGCCCTCCAGATATATTGGATTACAACTCCCAGCATTTCCCAGCCAGCATAGAGAGCACCTGGTTAGAGAAGGCTACCTTATGTGCTTCTGATGGATAGCAGTTTATGACAGATTAAAGTTGCTCATTATTTTATTTATTTATTCAAAAAAGTATCTGCTCTGCTTATCTTTCGGATGGAACTAAAAACTGGCTAACAGGCAAATAAGTAAAACAATATCAAAACCACAAATAAGCAACAATAATAACAAAACAGAAGCAAGGCTACTCCCCCACACTGCAGAAAAACAAGCAAAAACTAACCAACAGGAGTACAATTAATTATCATAACCAAAATCAAAAGCAGAACCTCTCCACCATCAAAGGCTTCTTGGAACTCTCATGTTTTAATTGGGTGATGGAAGGGCATCTGTAATGGAGGCAAGCTGGACTTCCTGGGGAGGGCATTCCTTACCCAAGAGAGTTCCAACTGTTGGGTGGTACAGAAATGTAATAAATAAATTTTAAAAATATAATACCTGATGTCATGTCTGAAAAAAGCCCTCTATCTTGTGGCCACCTACACAACTTCAGTCAATGGAGAAACACAGAGCAGGGTGGACATCAGATGCTGAATGGTTGTTTTTTTTCATAGATCATAGAGTTGGAAGGAGCCTACAAGGCTATTGAGTCCAACCCCCTGCTCAATGCAGGAAACTACAGGAGGGGTCTCCCATCCAAGTAATAACCAGGCCTGACCCTGCTTAGCTTTCCACGCTCAGACAAGCTGAGCCAGCGTGAGCCACAGGCACATGGAGAAACAGATGCAGAAGGCAGTCAAGGTTCCCATCTTCCAGGCTTTTTAGAGTTTTTCAGAAGATGCTGTGGCTTGAACTGGTAGCCTTTGGATTTGTGTGTAGCCACCGCATGCAGTGAGCCACTGAACTGCATGTTGTAGCCTCTGTATAGGCAGTTTAATATCCTCAGGCCCTGGACTGATGCTGCCCACTCAGAGTGGCTATTTGATCATCCCAAAGAAGACTTCCTCTCCCATTAAGCCTTGCTTATAGCACAGTCTTCCTGAGGTCTAGTGTGTTCCTGTATTTTTGATTGTCCTTCAGTCCTGATTCCTGGCATGCTTTGATTCTGCCTGCTTGTTTGCCCTCCTGACTCAGTTTCTCAGTCCTGACTTCCTGTTTGCTCCTGCTTCTTAATTCTGCCTCCTGGTTTGTCCTTTGATTCTCACTCTTCAGTCCTGACTACTGGATTAACCATCAGCGCCTGGTTCCTGGTTTTAAAGGTAAAAACCAATATGATTTGGAGTTCTATTTGCTAAAGGTAAGAACCAACAGTGTAAACTGAGCCCAGGAACAAATAGATAACCAATGCAGATGATTTAAACTTGGAATACTATGCTTCATCATGCCAGCCCCAGTCAACACCCTAGTGGTACCATTCTGGAACAACTGAAGTTCCCAGACATGTTTTAAGAGTGTCCATACATAGAACACTTTATGGTAGTCTAACCTGGAAGTTGCCAAGACATGAATGACCATAGGCAAGGCAGTCTTCTCCAAGAAAGGGTGCAGCTACGTACCAACATCAGCTGTTAAAATGGTCTCCTAGATACTGCTGCTATCTGAGCATTCAGATGCAGTGTTGGAGCATGAAGAACCCCATAGCTGTGGAACTGCATTATATACTGTACCTTGTTTAGAAATGAATAATGCTACACTTCTACCACACACCTCTTGTTGTACATGAAATGTACTTGGTGTGCTAAAAGAGTTTATTGTATTTATAATTGTATAAAAGACATACATTCTTCTTAAAGACATATACAATGCCAGTATGAGCTGGATTTTTATTTGTTAACGTGTGTTTTTTTTAGACATTACCTTCAAGTCTCTTGAATGTATTATCACCAAGTCTCTAAGGGCACAGTCCAATGGGGAGGCCTGTAAGCCTTCAAACATGAAGGGATTATGGGAATCCTATGCAGGGTGGGAGGAGTGTGAAGGCCTCACCACTCCTCCCACCGTGCAAGACTGTCTATCTGAAGCGCTTTGGATGGGGAGGGAAGCAGGCTGGAGCACCGCCAGGATACCTCATATCCTGGAAGATCCAGTCTTCTCTCCCCCCCCCCCCCCCGGAATGCCCTCTTTACTCCTTCTCCAAGTTTGCTCTTACGACCTCAGAGAAGCAGCTGGCATGGTTCTGTCCACTCTGGCTGTGTGGCAATGGGGATCCAAGCACAGGTCCCCAGCTCTGAGGTTGGAGCTCTTTTCCAGCCTTGGAGCTGGGAATCTGAAGAATCCCATGGCCCCCTAGATGCTGTCTAGGGTCGATAGGATTGCCCTGCCTTTAACTTTATTCTATTTTGTATGTGTTAGGAGTTGATAAATACCTTTGCCAACAATATAATTTTGTTTTGTTCACAAAAGACATATGCACTTTTCACATAGCACCTTTGATTCATGAGAGATAACCTAAGATTAAAATTCACTGTGTATTTTACTTGGGAGTTTTATTTCTGGATAAATATCCATAGGATTGGGCTAAACACAACACATAACATCTGAGGAAGAAGAAAATAACATATTTCAAAGTTACATCGGGTAGAAAATACTAAGAGGACTATAAGATGTATTCCAGAATGAGGGCCACAGACTAATCCAAATGGTGACCATTTATTGTTGAGTTTACATAAGGAAAGAAGACAGGATGCCAATATAAAACTAATATCACATTGCTTTAATGCTTCAAAGGATTATGGAATGATATCCAAATACATTTCATACACTTCTATGGAATGCAAAGAGATAGCATCAGACCATGTAGTACAGTAAAAGGGGAGAGGGGAATGGAATCAACAAAACAAAACCTTTACAAAGCAAAAGACACAACCTGTAAAAACAAGAACATTGATAACAGCATATGAAAAATGACAAATAGTTCAATCACTTCCCTAGTTAAATGTAAGTGGTTATCAGATTGAAACCTTGAAACATTCCAATAAGAGTTGTAAAAACCAGGTGTTTGTTCTAAAACCACCCTACCATAACAATGAATAATTTGCAGATAAAAATTAATGAAAGGAAAAACTCATAAATGTGTCACAAGGAGATAATAATTATTTCTGATACAAGCCAGATGTTCTCCATTGGAATGTAAATTAATATTCATGAGTGGAAGTCTCCATTAACCAAAGGTCGCACCAGTTAGTATAGGGGAGAGTCTCCAGTGGTGAAGTCCTTTAAAAACTACAAAGAGCCACAAATCTGAAAGATATAATGACCGTATGATGTATTTGTGAAGACGATTCTGCAGGATTAGCAAAATAATCCTTGTTACTATGGGAAAAATCTTCACACCTGAGGGTGAGATCACTTTCCAAACTGTTGCTCATTGTAGCGGCATTGTGGAAGATCATTGTACACCGAGAAGTTTAGTGGTGTGCCACAGTCTCCGCATTGTGCTAGCCCCATTCGTGTTGCAGACCAAGCCTGAAATTCCTTCCTCCTTCCCTTTCTGCCCTGTGAAGTTCTGTTCAGCATTACGGTGTCAGGGATGTGTGTGTTAGATTAGCACCTGGCAGGGGAGCTTTTGGGAGGCCAGGAACCTTGTCCTTGCAAATTACCAGGCGCAAGGCTTATCAGTCGGCCTTGGACATAGCTAGAGCATGCTGGGCCTTGACCTCCCTCCCAAGATGATTGATCATCTCTCCCTGCTAGGGAGTTAAGGAGCCAGGTGAAATCATGTAGATTTATAACTATATAAGTCTCAGAAGCCCCCTCCCTTGTTAAACCTAAGCACGGACTGAGCTGCAGACAGTGCCGTGCAACCTCGGCCAGAAGCGGCTATCTTCCCGGGGGTTCCCGGCAGCAGAAGGGGTGTAAGTAAGGATCTGTTTGTTACTTTGTATTTATGGTTTGTGTATCTTTCATTTATCTCTTCTTTGTTGTTTCAATGTTTCTTGTTACTTTTGGTCTTCACTAAGCAGTAATAAATTGTTTTCCCTCTCACACTTGTGTGTGCATTGCCTCCAAATCCAAAAAGAACCCTTTTTTGCCCCTTGGCAATGTTGTGGGCAGCCCCATCCAATGTGGGTGCCCATAACCCTCCAAACTCGGAGGATTGCGGGCATCCAATGGAAAGTGGGAGGAGCATGTTGGCTTGGCTAGGGATTTCTGCCGCGCTCCCCTCAACCCTCTTCACACGGAGGATTCCACGGAGGATGGTGGTGCCTCACTCTTCCCCTCCATGCCCCCAGGAAACCCCCCCCATGCTGTTACTGAAGACCGTATTCCGTCTTCAGTTCCCAGCCAGCACAGAAATAATTGTACCAGCTGTGAGCGGGGGACGGTGCTCCACAGGCAGAGTCTCTACTGCAACCTTGGAAGGGATTTCTGAAGTCACAGAGGAGACTCCAACCTATCCTATGCCCCCCTGACAAGGTCGGGGGGCCATAGGCATGTTTAGACAGAAAAAACTCCTACAACTCCCAGCATTCCCTAGCCATCATACAGTAATACCTTGGATTGCGAGCATAATTCGTTCCGGAACCATGCTCGTAATCCAAAATACTCGTACATCAAAGCGAGTTTCCCCATTAGAAATAATGGGAACTCCGCTGATTCGTTCCACAACCATTTAATCACTGCTTTGCCCCATGGAGCCCCATGGAGGGAGCCGGCAAAGCAGTGATTAAATGGTTGTGGAACAAATCAGCGGAGTTCCCATTATTTCTAATGGGGAAACTCGCTGATGTGCCGGCTCCCGGCCGCACCTCGCCTCACCTCCACTCGCTCTGCCAGGAGTGGCCAGGAGGCAGGGGCATCCCTGGAGGCGAGGCGCGGCTTGGCTCGGCCGCCGCCTCGCGCTGCTGCTCCGGCCGGCCGAGTAGCCAGGAGGTGGGGGCTTCCGTGGAGGCGCGGCCGGGCTTCTTTCTCCCCAAAAGGCAGCAGCATCGGCAGCACTTAATCCTTTCTAAAAAGCACACAAATCCTTACAAATTCTCACAGTATGGACCATAATCTCTCTAATACTGAGACAGACTGAATGTATTTCAAGCATTTTCTGTCAGGAAACGCTCCCTTCCACCCAACTCCACCACCTTTATACCCTCCTCTTTCCACCACTCTGCATGCAGAAATAAAGGCAGGAAAAGAAAAGATTACGCCAAACTAGTTGCTTCCTACACAGCTGTTTAATTACATTACATTTCCTTTGCCAGGGTCAGAAAAAGAAGCGAGAGAGGGAGCCCAGATGCAGCCGGCATTTGCAAGTTAAAAAAAGAACTTACCCGTATTTTTCCGTCTATAAGACGCCCCCATGTATAAGACACCCCCCACTGGGCAGTTTCGCAACCGTGCGGTTCTCTCCTCGGCTTACTTCCGTGTATAAGACGACCCTCAATTTTTAGTCTAACAATTTTAGGAAAAAGTATAGTCTTATACATGGAAAAATACTGTATCCTGCCGCTTCGTACCTTTGAAAGCAAGCCGCCCGCGCCGCCGGCGGTCCCGTCGCGTCACATCCGGCTCCGTCAGTGTATGCAGAGATTCATCCCTGGGAACTGTATGTGCAGATGCCTTTTGCACACAGGCAGAGCAATCCTATCCTTTCAGGGGGGGGGGCGGTCTGGGGAGAGATTTTGTGATGAGCAAGTGCCACACCCATAGCCCTGATGGCTTGCTGCAGGAGGAGGAGCAGGATGTTTCATTTCCTCTCCCGCAGACTCCACTTCTGCAGGTGTGTCGGGGGAACGAGGGAGGTTTTCCCCAATACACCTACATCACGCCCCATTTTGCCTCCAGCCTTGGCAGGACACCGCTGGTGGGACATCCTACACCAGCGGTGCTTTTCATGGGCATACCGAAGTGCCTCCAGTAGTGCAGATGTCATCCTGCTGGCAGACCTCTCTCTCTGCTGGTGGTGGAGCAGCACTTCTGCGCCTTCCAATTGCCCCTCAGTCGGTCTCCTGGCAAAGATAGCATTTCTCCTAGTTCCTGATCTGGTAAGGGACGTACACACAGAAGTTTGCTTCTGGTATTCATCACTCTCATTTTACCAGAAGGGATGTAATTGTCTTTCCAGAGTTGTTCTTTTAGGTTGAAGGAGAGATAAAAATCTGAACCCGGCAACAAAAAAATTAAATTAAAAAAAAAACCCCATTCTTTTGAACCTGAATAGCTTTTGGTTTGAACTACTGCAAATAGTAAGTTTCTCTAAATATAAGAAAATTATCTTGCCACTTGCACTGTGTTGCTAAGTTTATTTGGGGGTATTATTGATTTGTGAGTTAATTAAAAGCATGTTCAGTGAAAATCAGTACTGCTGTGTCAGAAGTAGCAAAGGATCATAAATAACTATTAACGGGATCCCCTAAAGGAATGCTGTGAATGGCTAATATTGATTTTCCACAGCAGAACAGTACACCGTGGCGAATTACCATATCCTTCACAACTGTGAAAATAAGTCAATGGAATCAGAGTCCAAATGCAAGCTTAGGAAGAATCAGGGAATTTTACACTACTATAAAGGGTCATTCCATGGACCTATGGGCATGAACACATTTTAAACAAATCTGTTAATTAAATAGCTTTGCTGGCAACCTTGCTGTAATATCCAATCACTCGTAAGACCTCTCTAAGCTGTGACTTGATGAGAGGAGGAAATAAATCCATAAGATTATCAATTTTGCATCAGGGCCACAACTTGCCTGAATACATGCTTCAAATAGTGGATGTTACTTAGTGTGAAATGGCATTTTTGCCCTCAGACAAGCTCATTCTAGAGTCCAATGGGCTATTTTGAATGATTGACATGGTTGCACATATGATTCTCTCATCCTTCTTTCAGTAGTACCCTTTCTCCTCTGCTTTGTTCCTCCAGACTTTTTCTACTTCAACCATCCCTTCCTCAGCAGGGCTGGCCCAATACATTTTGCTTCCTGAGGCAGACCAGCAAATGGTACCTCCCCCTCCACATCTGGCACAACCTGACTAAGGGGTTGAACCAGGGCCGGTGCAAGGCAGTTTGGTGCCCTAGGCAAGATCAGATATTTAGCGCCCCCCCTTCCCACTTGAACCCACTTGTACTGTTATTTTAAACTGTGTTTTTAAATTTGGTTTTTTAATTCTTAAACTATTTTGTATGTTTTAATTGTTTTTATGCATAAAGTATTGTGAACCGCCCAGAGAGCTTCAGCTGTGGGGCAGTATATAAATGAAATAAATAAATAAATAAATAAACCCTCCCTCCCTATTTCTGGCGCCCCCTTTAGCCCTGCACCCTAGGCGGCTGCCTAGCTGGCCTAATGGTAGCGCCGGCCCTGGGTTGAACCATCACCAGAAGAGAAGCAACGGAACAAGTCTGGGTCTTATAGAAGAGATGTATGCAGGACTGATTCCTAAGAAGGGGTAATGAACAATGGCCTGGAAACTCTACAAAAGAGAGCATACACACAAGGAAGAGGAGAGATTAAGGCTACTTCATTTTGCCAAAGGAGCCACCCCTTGGATTGTGTTGTTCTCAGACACCTACAAACTGCACACTCACTGAGTGAGAAGCAATGGGAGCAGGCCTGGTCCTCCAAGTCTTCAACTAAGTTAGAAAATTCAAAACAGAAATCTTGCAAACAATGGTTTAGGGACTAGTTCTATCTATGCCAAATGTCAGAATTTTCTTTTCTCTCTCACACGGCTAGCATAGGGCTTCAGGTGTAGTTTTACTGAGCTTCTGAATACTGAAGAGCAGGGATGGGGAACCTCTCGTCTGTGGGCACATGGTGAGGGTGCCCTTAGTTTTCTCAAGCATAACCTACAGGATCTGGTAGGAGGTTAATTGGAAGTAACATGCTTCCACAATGGCTAGTCTGGAAGCAGACTGTATATAGCCCAATTCTTTTCCTGATATCTACACTCCTGCACAGCACTGCATGGATGCTGCCCATGCTTACTCCTGAATAATCCTGTCCTCATTATTTCTGAGTAGACATGTATTATTATTATTATTATCCTGCCCCCACTCAGGTTTGGAGGCATGCTCTCTCAATGTTTCCTTTTGCAATGGATCTTCTTCTCATCATCATTACTACTACTACTACTACTACTACTACTACTACTATTATTATTATTATTATTATTATTATTATTATTATTATTATTATTTTGTGTGGCTTTGCAGATTCCCTGCCACCACCATTTTGAATTCATAACCTTGCAGCCACTTGATTCTCTGTGCAATAGGCATTTTTGCTGGAACAGGAGAATGTGGTCCAAAGGAGTGCTTTTGTGTGGATTGCCCTGCCACCTGTGCTTTGGACTCATGATCTTAAAGATCCACTTCTGGTGACCTGACCTCTGCTCCATCAGCTGAGTGGGCACCAGCCACCACTACTTGAAAAAGATTTACCAGTCATTTAACTAATACAGTGCACACAACATTGTATAATGGAAATCTGTTTACTCAATGGGATCTATTATTGAAAGTATGAAAAGAATTCAGCATCATACAAATGTCCATATGATTCAATATAGAATACAGAATATATCCATATCCATGAATAACAACAATATGTTGACCTTAGGATATTTTCTAGATTCTAAGGATTTTCTAAGTGAGCAGAAATTGAATAATACATGGCCTCGTAAGCTTTTTCCCCTTCTACTATTTTAGGGATAAGTTGGAAACTTGTGTGATGTAAGATTGGTCTAAATAAAATCCCTAAGTAACAAAATATTTTGCATAAACCCAAATTCCAGACACCTGCTATCCACCCACTCCATTTCAATGCCCTCACCCAATCCCTATGCCATTTGTGAAATTGTTAAGTGTTTTCCTTGGAAAAATCTGGAGAGGAAATTTTCTTTTCATGGAAACCAGCTGGGCAATGCTTCTTGTAGAGTAAATGCAAAATAACAAATTGTGATATGACACCGAACAGGGACACTGCCAAAAGCAAACCCCCTTACTGTACTAATTAATTGTGAAAGAAAGCTTCATCAGAGCCTATTGTGTCATTCTACATGGGATTCTGAGAGGTACACGGCATCTATCACAATGAGCTCTACATGGGATTCTGAGAGGTACACGGCATCTACCACAATGAGCAAATTACATGCTGAGGTAAATGCAGTTTTCACAAACTGCATAACATTCACTGGACATAATATTTTTTCAAGCATGTTAAGCTGTTTATAAATTAATCGCTGTATAACATGGATTGGACTGCAATTGGCCCCTAGCATAAGTTAGACTTTATGATTACAGATGACATCTTAATGTCACAAGCAGGAAGTGAGTTCCTAAAAAAGTGATTCTGAGCAATAAGGAAACATCCAATTATGCATCTTTCATAACTTGGGAAGAGAGTTTCCAGGATAATTTGTAGGTAGGCTTGTAACCTCGAGCCTCGCACGGGCATAACGGGGCTGAAATTGGCCCTGCTCATGCCCGCGTGAGGCCTTACCTTCTCTCTGGGGCGGCTTGCCTCTCTGTGTTGAGCTGCCCGCGCAGCCTGCTCTGGTCCCGTCGTGTCACTTCCAGCACCGGAGATGACGCAACAGGACCCTGCGCAGGTCTGCGTACTGCGCCTGCGCAGGGTCCCGTCGCGTCATTTCCGGTGCCGGAAGTGACACGACGGGACCAGAGAGGGTGGGTCGAGCGGCGCAGAGAACTGCTCCATGCCGCTCAGAAGATTGAGGTGGGGGGGCGCCCCCATGGAGAGTCGAGTTGGGGGCAAGGTGCCCCCCCAGGTTCTATTTCATGCCTATTTGTAAGATATATAAAAGGAATTCTCTTCCCCCCATCAGGCTTTCGGGGGGGGGCAGTTTTTATGATGGGACGGGTATGGAGGGTGAGACTAGGATGGGGTGATTTTCACCCTCCAATCAGTGGCAGGTGGAATGATGTCCGCCCTCCAATCAGTTTGTTACAGAGGATGATCGCTGAGGCAATATTTATGCCCAGCGTCCCCCCAGCGTCCTCTTTCGTTTGCAGCTCCCTCCCTCCTCTCCCAATAAGTAGTGTGGTGTGGGCTCCTTTGGTTGCCAATTTTGGGGCCGAGTAGGAATTTTAGCTCCCTGCCTCTATTGGCTGGGGTAGGGTGCGTGTTTCGCCTACTCCACACTGTGGCCTTGGGGAGGATTTTTTGTTTTGGGTACAGGTCTGTTTAATTTGGTAACATTTGGTGGTAGATAAGTGCGGAGAATAGGCAGTGGAGTCAGGGTTTCAGTGATCATCCCAATGGCACCTTTGTAGGTGATTGGCGTTAACCTGAGGCTCCCCGTTGCTGATGTCGGGCGGCTCAGTCTGTGGGAGATAAGGCCGCCTTTGGGGTCTTTCCTTCTCATCCACATCGGTTGTCTCGCAGCACTGTGGGGTGGTGACACAGGAAGATCCCCCAGCACCAAGTGGTGTGGAATTGGAGGGCGGCGAGACACTGCATCACTGCTCCGGTTTGGGATGTTTTTGCCCTGATATGCTCCACTGGCCGTTGGCTGGTTTTTGTTAACCCCGCACTTCTCCCTTTGCAGATCTCTGTTTAATAAAATGTGGCCCTGATTTAGTGATGTTACTTTTTTCCGCGCGGGCATGAGTGAGGCCCGAACTCAGCCTGCTCATGCCTGCGTGGGCTCTCCGCGGTGAGCGCGGGCCTACCTGCCTCCTCGCTGTCCGTGGAGAGCCGCCCGCGCCGCCTGCGCTGGTCCTGTCGCATCACTTCCGGCTCAGCGGAAGTGACGCGACGGGACCCTGCTCTGGCGCGCTGGACCCCTGCGCTATGTTTTTGGCGGGGGGAACCAGGGCAACAGGGCTGTTTAAGCCCTGTTGCCCTGGTTCCCCCTGCCAAAAACATAGCACGGGGGTTCAGCGCGATGGAGCAGCAGGATGTGACGTGGCGGCTCCGGCCGCTCCTGCGGTAGCTCCTGCGGCGGCGGCTCCTGCGGTGGCGGTGGGTCCTGCGGCAGCAGCGGCTCCTGCGGTGGCTCCTGTGGCGGCAGCAGCACGAGCGGTGCAGAGAACACTCTGCGCCGCTCAGAAGAGTGGGATCGGGCCACCATGGAACGACGAGCCATGGAGAGCTTCGAGCAAAGGTAGGGCTCGAAATACATCTGCAAGACTAACTTGTTAGTAAGCAGCCATAGATCTAGGCGGCATCGCTCGAAGGCTTACTTTTAGTTCACAGGTAATTTCCATTTAGTAAGTGTAGTACAAATAAAATAAGTTCAAATTCCCACAAGTCCCAGAAATAACTTCCAATGGCCCCTACGTGGAAACAGGGAGAAGGCTTGCGCGTGGGGGAGGAGAGAGGAGGCAGGCACCTGGTTTGGTGGGTCACAAGAAATAAGCCAATGGCTCAAAAGGGCGGGGACCCAGGTAAGAGCTTATTTAAGCTCCTGGGTTCCCGCTGGGTTGGGCCCATTTGCACTTTGGTACCCACTCCTTCCGGATCGGTGCTGCATCTACTGCGGCAGAATTGGGGTTCTCTCAGGAAAAGGTTCAAGCAATGGGTCATTGGAGGTCCCGGTCTTACCGGGCCTATGTGCGAGAGCTGCCTTGAAGGTACTGCCGTGGATGTGTTTTTTCTTCCAGGTCACCGGAGTGGAGGCAGGACTGTCCGTGTGCTGATTTGCGGGCACAGTATGGTGTACTGGGCAGCAAGACGAGCCGCCAATTCGGACTTTGGGCCTCACCTGGCAGTCAAGCGTTCGGCTGACGTCCATTGGATGGGTCGCCGAGGCATGAGATGGCACCACCTCCTCCACAGTTTGTTCCGGACTGACCAGTTTTCGTCCCCCCCAGATGTCCTGGTACTGCATTTGGGGGGGAATGACTTGGGCTTGCTGAAAGGCAAGGCCCTGATTCGCCAGGTGCTATGTGACAGAGCATCCATCCGACACCGGTGGCCGGGGGTTCGGATATTTTGGTCGTTCATCATACCACGCCTCAGTTGGCCTAAGGCCTTGAATAGGGCGGTTAGGAAGGTGAATGGCGAAATTTGTAGGGCCATAGGTGGGATCGGGTTTTGTATTCCCCATCCCAATATAACCTTGGTCCGGAGGGAGCTGTATCGGCCGGATGGGGTCCACCTATCCGATATTGGCAATGATATTTTTATTGGAGATCTGCGAAGGGCCCTGCTCGCTCTTTTATCGTGCAGGTGGGGGAGATTCGACTAAGCGATAGCTTGTCTCTCCCTGTGGCGGGAAGTGCGGGTGGGTTTAGGCAGGAACAATTAGGGTTATGGTGATCATCCAGTGGCACCTTTCAAGGTGACTGACGTTTACCCAAGGCTGCCCTCGCCAATGCCATGAGGCTTGGCACAAGGGAGATTGGGACGTCTTTGGGGTTTTACCTTTCTCACCTACTTTGGGAGCCTGGAGGCGCCAAAGTAAGGTGACGATGGTAAGGCCCTCCAGCTCCACATGGAGGGCAACTGGCCGGTGGTGGGCCATCCCGCCTCCGGTTCAGTTAGGATGCATTCGCCCAATATTGGTCTTTTTTCCCAGCCAAGGGCCGGGTTAGGTTAGAACCGCACTTCACCCTTCACAGATCTTCAATTCAATAAATGTGGCCCTGATTTGAAACCATATACCCTGTGTCTGCCTCTTCTTTATCTCGCCTGTACATGCGCAAAGAACTTCCAGTGGCCCCTACGTGGAAACAGGGAGAAGGCTTGCGCGTGGGGGAGGAGAGAGGAGGCAGGCACCTGGTTTGGTGGGTCACGAGAAATGAGCCAATGGCTCAAAAGGACGGGGACCCAGGTAAGAGCTTATTTAAGCTCCTGGGTTCCCGCCTTCAGTCTCTTTGCTCCTGTTTTCCAGCTCCCTCCACTCCCGCCCTCTGAGCAGTGTAGGCTCCTCTGGCCGCCTGTTTCCTGGGGGCCGAGTAGGAATTTTGGCTCATTGTCTCAATTGGCCGGGGCATTGGGTGTGTTTCGCCTACTCTACACTGTGAAGCAGGGTATGGGACTTTTTGAATTCGATTTCGATCCCGCCAGGGGGATCTTAGCTAAATTGGTCGCATTTGCGGGAAGTGCGGGTTTAGGCAGGAACAATTAGGGTTATGGTGATCATCCAGTGGCACCTTTCAAGGTGACTGACGTAGGGATGCAGTCCTTGGAAGTGAATCCAGGGAAGTGTACAGCAGGAGTGAATGAGAATTTCACTTTCATTCTCAAAACAGTCAAACAAGCCCTGTTCACAAGCCCAAACATGAATGCCAACATGCATCCAATTTTGGAGAAAATTATCACACATTTCCGAAGTTGTGAACCCATTCATAAACTGTGCATGTTAAAATGCACATTTTCCAAAAAGGATACATTTTCATGTTTTAATGAATGGGAAGACTGCACACCTTGGGTGCGCACTATAGAAAATGTATATTTTTCTCATTCAGGGAAAAAAAGATGCTCACATTTGGGAATGAGAATGAGGCAAACTGAGCTTCAAGGAGGAATCTGGTGAATCTCAAGCTTGAACATTGCATGTTTGCTCATTCCTAGACTACACACCAGCAACCATTAGAAATAAGAAAATAGGTACTGTACTTATTAAATAAGTACAAGTGGAGTGCATACAGCAGCATCTAACATCATTTTTGGAGGGACCATTATGCTGGGAGAGAAGTCAATGCATTCTGCTTTAAGCACTTTTGTAGCAGCATGTCATTAGCCATATTTCTGTCACTACTGTGAAGAAACATGGCTTTGGGGACAACTGGGTATTACGCTAATCTTAACATGAATCTACAACAAAATCATCTTGAAAATGTGAGCATTTGGGGAATTAAATGTATTTAATTTAATTAATGCATTAATATTCATGCATCACATATCTCGTCGAGATGTTTCTTGGAGTCTTGCTCTGCAATCTTCCACGTCCTGCATTTTTCTTCGTTTCTAGCATTTCTACTTGTTCTACACACACACACACACACACACACACACACACACCAAATGTGAAAGCAAGCCGAAAGAGATTAAAATAGCTGTTCTCCCATAATAGCATAATTTGTTTCTTGGGCATTAAATGAGAACGCTGGGATTTTAATTCCACAACTTGGTTTCCAACATCTACGATAATTAATTTCCTCTTATTTCGTTGCTATAGAATCAAATGGAAACTAATGGTGTGGAACCCCAAATTGTCAAGGCAGAGATGAGCTTCTTGGACGTGGTGGGGAAGCTCTTCTTTCTGACAGAATAGCAGATGACTTGCATGGTTTGTCACAATGTTGGGGATCTTTGCCTGGTAGCAATGTTCTGCTTGAGTTAGACCACCCAGCGCCTGCAGTTTTGAGGTAAAAACAATCTCCTCCTCCGTGTCCCTGTTCTTTTTCTTTTTGTCAGTTTTCTAACACATGAACAGTCCTTGGATTTCAGTTTCTTCAGTTAACTCCTTTCCCGAAAGCTGCAAAGCCACAATCTATTTTAGAACTTATTTATTGATATGAGCATGCCAACAGTACGATAAAACTGTAAGGAAAAGCCCATTTGCATGAATGACTGTGTTGGAGAGAGGGAGACTATGTAAATGCTTTGGCTGCATGCCGCTGTCTGACTATGGAGGGCTCCACACCAAAGTAATTGTCTCTCCAATGAATGCATGTATTCAAGCCATTAAGTTGGCTCGCCAGCTCAATCAATGTCTAACTTTGCAAAATAGGTAATTTTTAAAAGGCCATTTTATGAAAGAAAACTAATCATAAATTGTGGTAAATTGATGGATCAAGTGGAATTTTCTTCCCCCAAAATAGAGTTTAATATGTTTAAATTTCCTGAATTAGCAGTTTTTCTTTCACTTTTGATATTTTTTGCATACACTTGTGGCAAAAAGAGAACAAGGATGATTAATACAACCCAATAATCCTTGTGCCTATTATGGGTTGTATCCACCAATGGTGTTGTTCTACCAGCAGTTCCCTCTGGATTTCTCCCTCTGGATTTCTCCCTGAGGGGGACTGCATGGGGGAGGAGAGATGGGGAAGTTGCATCACATGAATGGAAGTCCCATTGTGTGAGCAGACTCCTGCTCGTGTGACAGTTGGAGCCAACCCTTTTCTTTGCATGATCTGTAGAGCTTATTTATTTGAGTTGTGTCCTGCCTTTCCACCAAGAAAATGATGCTTCCCCCTCAGAAAACATTCTAAATGGCCTAGGGGAGATTTGCATACCCACCCCTATTGGCCCCTGCAGGAATTCATAGGAACATTCTAAGTGTTGTGTGGGCTATTTGCATAACTGCTCCTATTGGCTCCTGCAGCAATTCTGAGGTGAGGCCGATTTGCATAACTGCTGCCCTGTTGTTTTGCCTATAGGAGATATGAGAGTGGGGAGATTTTGCCCCCCTTTTTCACCCCCTTAGGGACAGAATTTCCACAAATCCTTCCTTAGTGGGTGTCTACGTCATAAAAGCAATGTCCCTTCAAAATTTCACATTCCTAGATTAAATGGTTTGAGCTGGGCGTTGATGAGTCAGTCAATCAGTCAGTTAGTCAGGATACTTTCTTTTATATATATAGATAATGGCATTGCAATATTGGCAGTTTTATTTTCGAATTTTGATCCCTTTCCTAATGATACCTAATGTGGAATCTGCCTTTTTCACAGCTGCCTCATCAAGCTATCCACCATGACCCCAAGATCCCTTTCTGTCCGATTCTCACCTGCTCGGATTCAATCAGCGTATATGAGAAATTTTGATATTTTTATTTATTTATTTATTATATTTATACCCCGCCTTTTTTCCTGCAAGGATATTTTGCCCTAATGTGCATTATTTTACACTTACATTGAACTGCATTTGAATTTCATTTACCATTCACTCAGTTTGGACTTCTTGCTTTTTACCACCCTGAATAATTTTGTGTCATTAACAAATAATACGTATATATCTCCCAAATGAAGATAATATTTATTTTATTTTTTAATTACATTTATACCCCGCCTTTTTTCCTGCAAGGAACTCAAGGCGGCTTACATAATCCTCCTCCTCCTCCTCTCCATTTTATCCTCACAACAACCCTGTGAGGTAGGTTAGGCTGAGAGGCAGTGACTGGCCCAAAGTCACCCAGTGAGTTTCATGGCAGAGCGGGGACTAGAACCCAGATCTCCCGAGTCCCAGTCCAAAACTCTCACCACTACGCCACACTGGCTCTCGATTCATATGCAATGAATCTATCAACTGGGCTCTCTGGCATACAAAAGGTTATGCTAAAATGTATTTGCGAGGCTTTAAGATGTCAATGATACTCTGCTTCTGTTCCTGGAGGTTCCATATACAGTATTCAGAGCTTATAGCCACTGATAGATGCATGCATCCTTGATGGATTTCCGTGAATGCATTGCTTGAAGTACTTTCTGTTATCTATCTTGAATCTCCTGCCATTAGTTTCATTGGATGACTGGTTCAGGGGGGGACTGCCATTCCTGCCTTGCCACAGTGCCCCTGGATGGCTGCTATAGCATAATGTAGCATCATTGAAAGGGGGGCATTATGGGAAAAAATGGCAACCACTGACAGGAGCTCCACTGTTACTTGCAGTTGCAGCAGACTACCTGAGAAGGAAGAAGCCACTGCCACCACTTTTCCCAGTAAGCCTTGCCCCCTGACCTGAATTACTAGATTTTCCTCCTTTTCCATGGAATGTGCAATAGGTTTTTGCCCCATCAGTACCCTAATTTCTGCAGGAAATGTTCTTTAGGGAATTTTTGGCTCAGTGCTAGTTGAGAGATGTTCAAAACATTCTGGAAACCAAGCATTGGATGAGTTCACCTCCCCTTTAGACAACAGCCTCTTTCATAAGACACAAAGCTGACCATTAACTGGCAAAATAAACAGTTTCCACACTTTAAAAGCCCTTGAACAGACCATACATCTTTTTTATTATTAAGGGTTAAACAGAGCAAAATGACATTCTGACCTATGGATCAATAGAGATCTAAGAGCTCTAACATTGTCAACTTCTTACTCGCCATGAACAAAACACTGTGCTCATTTATACCAAAACATTTTTAAAAGTCCTTGATGTGGGTTCAGCAGCTAGGTTGACTACCACACATACCTACACATCCTGTCTTTCACTCTTTTAATGACCGAGGAAATGTACAAGGCAAAGCTTTTAAAGACTTACAAAAATGATGGGGAAACAAATGAAAGGTAGCATTTTGTTTCTAGAAACAAAGTCTGTAAAAAGCAAAACAAAACAGAGCAGAGCGGCAATTCCAACCACAAAATTGGATTTGCGCGTGTACAGGCGAGATAAAGAAGAGGCAGACACAGGGTATATGGTTTCAAATCAGGGCCACATTTATTGAATTGAAGATCTGTGAAGGGTGAAGTGCGGTTCTAACCTAGCCCGGCCCTTGGCCGGGAAAAAAGACCAATATTGGCGAATGCATCCTAACTGAACCGGAGGCGGGATGGCCCACCACCGGCCAGTTGCCCTCCATGTGGAGCTGGAGGGCCTTACCATTGTCACCTTACTTTGGCGCCTCCAGGCTCCCAAAGTAGGTGAGAAAGGTAAAACCCCAAAGCCGTCCCAATCTCCCTTGTGCCAAGCCTCATGGCATTGGCGAGGGCAGCCTTGGGTAAACGTCAGGACCTGCTGCATACTGCTTAAAAGGTACAACAAGGCAAAATGGAGTCATTTAAAAATAAAAATTCTAGTAAAAGTAGCATTTAAATTTGAATTATAGACATGGGAAATGCAAAACAACAGAAGCACCATTTCTGATAATGATCTATTCTGCCTCATGAAAATATGTGGGAATCTGTGTTTTTTACTTCATAGTATGCCCAAATGTCATTGAGGGTTCCCCCCCCCTTTTTTAAAAGCCAAAGTGAGTTTTGTCTGGCAGTCATAGGCGGGGGTCCCCAAATTTTGGCTGGCTTTGGTGGCCAGACAAAATCTCTGTTGCTGTCAACCCTGACCTCCACCAATTTATGAAAGGTTGGGTTTGTGTCAACTTCAGAGATACACAGAAAAGAGTGAGACTTCTTCTGCTTTGCAAGGGTCTCTAAAGCTCAGTGAGATGTCTCAGTTGAGACTCCACCCTTGTCCCAAACCTAGAGAAGGTTGAGGGCTGTTCCTGAACTTGCACTGACTTCGGGAAGCACTCCAAAAGTAGTAAGATTTCTTGCCACTTTCTTTCTAAGTATCTCTAAGACTGAGTGTGATCTTTGGAGCAAGACAGTGTCATTTTCAAGCCCTTAGAAGAGCAGAGACTCGCACTAATATTGCACTGAGCTTGTCTCACCAGATCAAAAGATGTATGTATACTCTAGTGGCATGCACATTTGTTGACCGTGGGTCATATATAGAGATGATACAGGCCTGTGGCTTACGCTGGCTCAGCTTGTCTGAGTGTGGAAAGCTAAGCAGGGTCAAGCCTGGTTGTTACTTGGATGGGAGACCCCTCCTCTAGTTTCCTGCATTGAGCAGGGGGTTGGACTCGATAGCCTTGTAGGCTCCTTTCAACTCTATGATCTATGAAATCTATGATCCATAGATTTCCATATTAAAATTACATGTATCATTGGAATATCTTCCCACGAATTTTATTGGCCAGTGTAATTTATTCAGGATGTTTTACATAGCAAAGATGCGGTATTTGCATACCATATATTATCTAGGCTCTCAGGGAATGGCTATACCTGCTTGATTTACAACATATCAGTAGTTAATGTGCTAATAAGATATCCTTCTCGCTTGTAATGTTAAAAAATGAATTACTCCCTTTGGATGACATAATAGGAGAAAGTGTTACAATTTCCATATAATAATATGAGGAGGGTATAGTGAAGAAGTTTAATGGATACTCACCATGAAATCTATCTATCTATAATTGTGGAGATGTCTATAAAGGATAGTTTTAAGGACTTGCATTTGTTTTTATATTTTTAAGGGGACATCCTAGAGAGATATAATGTTCATATAATCTGATTTCTTTGGATTATATAAAATAATGATATTTATTTTTGTAGCATTAATATACATAATTTTTACAGAAAATAGTGTTCTCCTCCTAGAAGTCAGCAATCAGATTAAGATCCAGTCAACTGTGTGTGTACAGGCAAAAAGAGAGATTTCATGTGACTTATGAAGCAAAGATGTGGAGCTCAGAATACAGTTAAATAAAGACCACCAATGTTCTTTAATCCAATTTCAATTTGTCCACCTTTCTAAAAGCAAGGATTTCAGGTGGTTGAGTTGATTTTGGATCAGTCTGGACATAAAAAGGAACCATCCACAAATGCAAGAGTAATTTCTACATATTTGGTGGACTGCCAAGTATGTAAGTTTGTAAGTTAAATGAAAAAGTAGAGAACTCCCTCCCAGCAAAAATCAAGCAAACAAAATGCCACCCAACAATGATGGAGCATGCTCTGTGGTTTCCAGGAACTATGGAATATTGAGGGGAAAGAATAATGGATAACTAGGGAGAGGAGGGGAATGTAATGACAGAGGGAATTGGCCTCTAACAGTTTATAGCATCTTCTCCAACTCAGTGTCCTCCAGATATGTTAGACAGCAACTCCCATATTTCCCAGCCAGCATGGCCATTCTGGCTGGGAATCATGGGAGTTATAGTCCAACATGTCTGGAAGGTTACCAGCTTGGGGAAGGCTGGCTGATAGCATCCTGAAGGAGAGCATGGCTGGCTAGCTGGTTAGTACACTGAACAGGATCCCTCCTCTTAGGGGTTCAGTATACATTACAACATATTGGGCAGTATCCAATGGTGTCATTCTATTAGCACAAATGATGTTGTGCTAGTGGAAACTAGGTTCTGAACTATGCACAAGAGAAAAATTCAACTGAACTTATGTTTGCACGAGCATGGTTGCATATGTGGTTGTGCATTATGCTTGTGCAACCCATTGTGCAACCAATTGTGCATAACTCTTGTGCAACCTACAGTGCGACTCATTGCACAACAGATTGTGCAGCCAGTTGTGCATCCGGTTGCGCAAGCATAATGGGCAACTGCTTGCACAACTGAAAGATTCAGCAGAGTTCTACAAGTGCTATTTGAGTTTGCAGAATGACACCCTTGGATTCTGCCCAATGTCACATTCCAGTTTTTATTATGTGTTTTTATTGGGTTTTACATGCTTTCAGCACTAAGATCTCTGTATATTTAAAGAAGGCTAAAAATATGAAAGAGTGAATGAACTAATGAAATGGTTACTATACGAAGTACCTAGTAATAGTATGCATTACGAGATCTATACACCCTTAGGAGAAATGACGTTATGTTTCAGCAAGAGCACTAAGAGTGTTTATGTGTTGAAGATCCCTTCAAAATGTAATTGCTACTGGGTCTCTTATAATCAATATGCTTGTTCCTCAATTTCTTCTTCAGACTTAACTTCTTTATCTATCAATAGCTAGAGCTTTTAGAAAACTGTTCTGATTCACATAGGCTTAGATGGGCAAATGTAGGTCTTTTTTCTATAAGTTGGAATCTGTCTGAGGCGTAGTTTACATACTCCCCCCCCCCCCCCGTGTAATAAAACAGAAACATTATAGTGGCTCAGAAATTTAAAAAAAAAAAAAAAGATTTGAAAGAAGCCAGAACATCAAAGAGACATAACTGAGCCAAAAGGAAGACATTGTGTATGTGAGAGATGGGTGGGGTTGGGTGAGAAGAAATATGGAATGTATGCATAGGTGCTGAGGTACCAGTTTTCTACCTGTATTGTAAATACAGTTATTCTGATTTAAATACAATTATTTCTGTAGAATTCACCTCTGTGTGTGCTTAGGACTGGGGACTTGCATGACTAGTTTTTTGTTTTGTTTTGTTTTTAGACTGGAAGTTCCACAGGGAAGAGAGACCTTCCTTTACACTTACAGGTACATCCTCCTACACAGAGCCCTGATGTCACTGCACAATGTGCAGTGAACAAGTACAAGCATCACGACAGCAGCAAGGGGACCACACACTGAACTGTTGCTACCTCTGCCTCCACCACTCACAGCACATGCTCCTGCATCTACCACTACTATTAGTGCTATTACAGCTACCTCAATTTTTGTACTGCATTCCACCTGAGCCCTAGTAAAATTAAGTCTGAACCCAAGTGATTTTGTTCTACTGCTCCAGTCTGTGTTTTTTAATTTGTTTCTGTTCTCTTGTTTTTGCAAATATCTTGTATTATTTTTAAAATGGGCATATTTGCCACCCTGAGCATTTTACCCGCGTAGAAAGGCAGGATAGAAGTGCTTTTGTAATAATGCCCTGCTAGTTTTGATATGCACCATGCACTGTATATGTCTGGCCTAGCTGCTGTTGACTGTAAAAAGGCAATGGTTGTGGGTTTTTTTTAAGAAGTGCTTTCGTAAATAGATAAATGGTGTTTAACATTTGTATAGCACTTCCAGATGTTCAAAGTGCTTCACAGGATTATCTGGTTATCCTTACAACAACCCAATATGATAATTCAGTATTATTATCCTGATATTGCAAATAGATTCCTGCCCTGCCCTAAGGCCAACTTATGAGTTTATGACAGATATGAGATTTGCACTGGACATTTTCTGATCTTAACCCCCTCTTCATCTTTTGGCTCTGGCTTAAAATGTACAATAGAGCTCTTCAGGTTATAACTAATGTTACTCTAATAGTAACTCAGGTTACTAATGTTATTCTAGCAGAAGAATTACAAGAGTTGGTGTTGTTCTGCTAGCAGCTGCCGAACCCGTATCAGAACTAGCACAGCTACAAGCAATCTCTAGTCTAATGAAGTCATAATTAGTTGTGCAACATCTTGTGCAATGCTTTCTGCAATGCATTGTACAACAGCTTTCACAATGGATTGTGAAACAGCTTACACAATGGCTTGTGGAACATGCTGTGCAACAGCTTGTGAAATGTGTTGTGCAACAGCTTACACAATGGCTTGTGAAACGTGTTGTACAGCAGCTTGTGAAATGTGTTGTTCAACTGCTTGCACAATGGCTTGTGCAATGCCATACATAACAGCTTTTGCAATAACTTGTACAACAGCTTGCGCAAGCAGAATCAAAGTATTGGAACTGACACTTATACAAGGATAAAAATGGGGTTTCCGCAAGTAGTAGAAGCTTTGTGCTAGCAGAATGACACCATTGGATACAACCCTTCATGTTTACATATTAAATATGTTTACAAACCCTTTCATTAGGCTGCCACATCCAGTGTCACAAACAATGTCACTTTTCAGCATGAATCTCCTGCTGTTGCCAGGAAGCAAAAAAAAATTGATTCCATAGACAAGCATTTCTGAATAACAACAACAACAACAACAACACTTTTACACACAATGAAGGCAGAGGCAGAGCAGACTCACAGAACTTCTCCTATCAGCTCAAAAATGGCATCAGTCTTGTACAGAAAAAGCTGCCCTTTCTTCAGGTGCTGTAGTAGCATTTGGCAACATCTTGATCCCTACAGGTCAGGAGTGCAAAGAATTATGAGTCTGTTCAATAAATAAAATACTTTTGCACTGAGGGAGATCAATGTCAAATGATATATCCTCTCAGGTCTCAAATGCAACTAACAATTTCTTTTGCAAAGCTGTAGAACAAAAAACCAAAACAAAATCCACTTTCCATTCAAATACTTAAAGACATTACCTAAAATGAATATAAATCAAATTAATGACCTTTTGACAATCAAGTTCTTCCATTTATGCAATTCATTTGTAAAGTAATGGTAAATTAGAATGACGAGCACTGGATCGAGGAAGAGGCACTTTGAATCCACTGGTATATCGGGGGGGGGGGGGATCTGATGACCTATTTACATGGTGGCTGATGAAATGGTGGTAACATAGTAAGCTGCCTTATACAGAATGAGACCACTGGTCCATCTATCTCAGTATTGTCTACACTGACCAGCAGTGGCTCTCCAAAGTTTCAGCCAGATGTTTTTTCCAACCCAACCTCGAAATGCAGGGAATTGTGCTACAGCCTACCCTTTATGGAAGGAGTGTCAAATGGGTTTGTGATGGGGGCTGGATTTTCCCCAACCCAGCCTTCTGCAGGTTGTGGTCATGGCCAAGGCCTAACATCATTTAGTCCCTTGGCAAAGTGCTGTCTGCACTCTGCAGTTCCTCTAGCTAACGCCCAGGAGGGGTCCCCCAGCTTTGGTGCACATGAACTTTCCCTGGCTGGGGGAGTCTCCTCTCTGATTCACTGGGTGGAGCTGGTTTCACCTGCCCTGCATCTTCCCCCATTGGGGAGGATGTGGGACAGGTGAAGCTGAGCTGGCTCAGTCCCCTTTGTGGCCTCTGACAGGCAGAGCAAAGCCTATCCTGTTGTGCCCAGCTGCAGTGCGCACAGGATTTCCCTGGCTAGCAAAAGTCCGCATGTGCTGAAGCCTCCCTGGCTAAGGTTCCGGATGGAGGATCCAATCAGTGCTGTGGACAAGGTGGCTTTTCCTGCCCCACACCTTCCTCCATTTGGGAGGACATGGGACAGGTGAAGCCAATAGACTTGCATAGCACCTGGAAGAGTAGCTTCTCTGCACACTGGCAGAGCCGGGTGCCTCCTTTGCACGCTACTCACATTCCCCATAGGGGCGGCAAGCCATGCCCTAAGGGGAATGTTATTTCAGATCCACACCCATCAAAATTTTGATTGCAAACTCCTTGGGAAAGAGACCTGCCCTTTTTAGTCATATTACTCTGCAAAGCATCATCTTCACCAATGGTGCTGTATAAGTAATGCCACTAATAGCAGAATTCTATCTTGATTGATTGATTATATTTATATCCCGCCTTTTTTCCTGCAAGGAGTCCAAGGCAGTTTACATAACCCTCCTGTTCCTCTCTATTTTAACCTCCCAACAACCCTATGAGGTAGGTGGGGCTGAGAGTCAGTGAGTGGCCCAAACTCACCCAATGAGCTTCATGGCTGAGTGGGGAATAGAGCCCAGATCTCCCGAGTCCCAGTCCAACACTCTAACCACTACGCCACACGGGAGGAATCTGATCATTTCACTTTCTCTCACTTCCTGTCCTAGTTTCTGGCCCATTTCAGTTAGTGTCCAGATAACAAGCTGGAAACTCAGCCAACACATTGACAGTTAAGATAAGGAACAGAGGAACTTAGCATATAGCTCGACAGACAAGCAGTTGTCATTACCAGCAGTCTTTCAAAGGCATGGGCAGAAAGCGTATCCATGTCCAGTCCAAAGTTCAGTTTGTTTACTTATTTATTTAATATATTTATTCACCGCCCATCAGCCAAAAGGCTCCCTGGGCGGTTAACAAAACAAGCAACACAAAAATATCAACAAAAATAATATAAAAACACAAACATATTAAAATATAACATGATAAAGACAAGCAGCCAAAATAAATTCAACCCAGTGGTACAGTGGCAATAATAAAAGGAATAAAAGGAATAAAATCAACCATTAAATATTGGGCAAATAAAAAGGTCTTCACCTGGCACCAGAAAGAAGAGAGGGTAGGCGCCAGGTGAGCCTCCTTGGGGAGCTGATTCCATAGATGGGGTGCCACAACTGAGAAGGCCCTTCCCCTAGTAGCCACCCTTCTAGCCTCTTTTGGAGTGGGCACTCTGAGAAGGGCCTCTGAAGAAGATCTCAGGGTTCGGGCAGGCTCATATGGGACGAGGTGCTCCTTCAGATAACCTGGCCCCAAACAGTTTAGGGCTTTAAATGTTAATGTAAGCACTTTGAATCGGGCCCGGACTTCATTTGGTAGCCAGTGTAAATCATAGAGGACTGGCGTAATATGTTCTTGTTGGCCAGTCCCTATTAGCAGCCTCGCTGCCCTGTTTTGAACCAATTGAAGTCTCTGGACCATTTTCAAAGGCAGCCCCACACAGAGCGTCACCTGTTACAGTAGCCTAAATGAGAGGTTACCAGCATGGATCGCTATTGCTAGGCTCTGCCTGTCCAGATAGGGTCGTAGTTAGTAAATCAGCCTAAGCTGCTAAAAGGTGCTCCTTGTCAGCGAGTCCACTTGTGACTCCAGCAACAGTCCGGAGTCCAGGAGCATTCCCCAAACTACGAACCCTGTCCTTTAGGGGGAGTGCAACCCCAGCTAGGACAGTTTGAGTATCATCCCTCTGGACAGATGAACCACCCACAAACAGCACCTCCATCTTGTCTGGATTGATCCTCAATTTATTGGCCCTCATCCAGTCCATTACCAGGCTCAGACACTAATTCAAAACAGCCACTGCCTCACCTGAATTTGATGAAAAAGAGAGGTAGAGCTGAGTGTCATCCGCATATTGGATGACACTCAGCCCAAACCTCCGGACGACCTCTCCCAGCGGTTTAGCCGGTCAGCAATTCAAGAATCGTACAGGCCTGGCATGCAAGTCTGGCACTCCGCCTGGGAGGGAAGACCTGCATGCTTCTCTTGAAGCAGTGGTGTTCAGGAGGGCTGGGAGGTCTTCCCTGAAGGAGCTGTTGGAGTCGGGAGATTTATAATCCTATCTGTGTGCTAACAGATTCCTGAAATTCCACACACAGACCTTAACAGATCTCACCCCCCTGCGCAGCTTGCAGCGTCGGTTCCAGCGCACCAGCCCAGCCTGCCCTTGTAATGACACATGCTTCCAGCTTCCCCATTGCAGATTAATCCATGGAGTCAGGAAACACTCTGGAACACCACAGGTTCTAATTCTACCTGTTTATTCACTTAGCAAGTAAAGTTCTACAGAGTATACATTTCCTAGTTACAGTCCATGTGCAGAGTATAAATGCATAGAAAGCATTAAGTCCAGTGGAGTAAGTTTAGATTCACTCCACCTCAGCAAAGACGTTACATTGTTGCAGGAACAAAGTAAAACAAGAAGACGAACAGAGAATGCAGTAAACCTTCTCCTTAAAATGGCCTCTGACTGAACAAGTTAACACGTCATCAGAACATACAAACCATGTGACCAGCTTGTTTCATCCCCATGGTTCTGACTCTCAAGCCTGAGAATAGATTCTGTGGCTTAGACATAACAAACCTGTTTACAGAGCCAGTGTGGTGTAGTGGTTAGAGTGTTGGACTGGGACTCGGGAGATCCGGGCTCTAGTCCCCGCTCGGCCATGAAACTCACTGGGTGACTTTGGGCCAGTCACTGACTCTCAGACTAACCTACCTCACAGGGTTGTTGTGAGGATAAAATGGAGAGGAGGAGGATTATGTAAGCCACCTTGGGTTCCTTGCAGGAAAAAAGGCAGGGGTATAAATATAATAATAAATAAAAATAAATGCTGTCCCTTTCATGTATAAACAATTGTGCTGCAGCTGGTAAAGTGATACATATCACAACATTCCCATCTCTGGCTCAGATTCCGAGTCTTCCTTGGGAGGGAGAAGACTCCCCTTCTTCACCCTTGAGGGCCCTGCCGCCGCCGCCTCCACTGCCAGCATGTCTCCCTCCTGAGCCAGGGCATCCCTGCAGCCGGCGGAGTCAAGCTCCTCTTCAGACAGGGATTCCTCCAGCAGAGACATGGCACTTCCCCGTTTTTTTTTCAATCACAAGTCCTTTCCAACCTGTTTCTGCATCAATCCATGATTATTATTTTTTAAAGGTTTGGATGAAAATACAGGTTTTTGGGGAGATGCAATTTTCCTAAGATACACATTTTGTGCACTATTTTCCCTAATATATATTCCTTAAGTTTTGACAAGCCATTTCCCCCCAGTTCTCCCCCATCTCTAGCTTAAACCTGCAAGCCTAGGCTCACTTATCTGGAAGTAAGCCCCACTGAACTCAACAGGACTTACTTCTAAGTAGGCATATGCAGAATTGCTCTGTTGTTCTATTGTAAAGGGAGTAAAAATAAAACAATAGTGACTATCTGTTCATTGTTACCTGCCCCAGGTCTTCAGGCCAGAAAGGATAATAATCTAAATGTACAAATAAATACAATCCTTCCACCCCTATGTAAGCTAATGGGGCTCATATATATGCATGAACACTGCACTGGTTTGGAAAGGATAAATGACTTTATTGGACACACGAGTGGTAAATCTGCACCCACCGCCTCTCTTCTGAACGCCATAGGTTTTACACAGCTGAAGTCAATAAGATATCCTTTTGCTTTTCAAAACATAAAACAAAACTGCCAAGGGTAATGCCCAGCTTATCACCCATAGTCTGTACAAATTACACATTAAACAGCTTTGCACAATTATCAGAACTCTTAAAAGCAGATCCCACCATCACAGTGCTATTTAGCAGCCAGCCATGAATTGCATCAATTGTTCTTCCTTGTCACATTGATGAAGGGATTGTGGGCTCTGTTTTCATAACAAACACATCATTAGAGTACATACATTTAAACTGATTATTTCATTCAGCGCAAGGGACACTAGGGTTAGGATGATATAAAAGCCCAAATCACACTCAATGTTTCCCAAATATCAAGCTTTGTGTGGTCTAATCAAGATTGCATCAAATGTTTTATTAGGCACAGCCACACAATCTAGCTGGAGCCAGATGATCTCTTATTATCAACCAACAGTAAATTACATACTTTTTTGGACTGAATTTCAATGAATGCATTTAAAAATACTTGGATGCTACAAGGAGGTCAACTCATTAAAAAAAAAAAAAATCCAAAGAGACTGTAGTGTGCTTTTTTTTTTTTAAACTTCGTAGAGGAGCAACACCCAAAGGAACTACCTAAGCTAATAAATGTTACCAATAACATAAAAAGGACAGGCTATTTCCCAAGCAAAATAAACTGCAATCACTAATGATAAAAAGCAGTTAGCTTTGATGCATTGGACAACCTGGTTAAACATTTAATTATAGGTCATAAATTTGATGTACATGGTAAAAATGCTGTTCAGTTATCTCAGGTGAATGGAATTATCTACTGATTATACAAACAGTGTCCTACACAACTCGAGTTATTGGGGGTGTCGTTGTTGAAGTGGAATAAAATGTTATGGCAGTGTAAGGCCGTTTACAGAAGTTGCTGATAGGTTGCTGGTCCGCCTAGTCGGGTGGCAGGGCAGGAACCAAAACAAGAACTACTACATCGTCAAAGTGGCACTTCCTTGACAGGGATTTTGACCTGCGATTGCCGTTAAGTCATGACAACAGTGATCTGCCCACCCATCAACTACCACTGAACAGAACACAGGACACCGCTCTAACCCACTTGAGCATGGCACTTGATCGATAGATTGCTTATCATTAGCTTTTCAACAATTTGTTCTGCAGTGCAATGTCAAGTGAAACATTAAGTACTGCGACTGCTAGTAGGGCACAATCCTATGCATGTTTTGATAGAAAAAGCCCTACAATTCCCAGCATGCCCCAGCCAGTATGGCTGGATGGAGGGATGCTAGGGGTTGAAGGAATTTTTTTCTGACTAAACATTTATTTATTTATTTATTTATTTATTTAATACATTTTTATACCGCCCAATAGCCAAAGCTCTCTGAGCGGTTTATAACAGTTAAAACCATAAAATACAATATAATATAATTATATATTATATATATATATAATCTGTAATATAATACAGATTAAAAACAAACAGCAGAGCTAGCAGCAGCAGTTACAATAAACGTGCATATGATTGCATCATCATCATCATCATCATCATCATCATCATCATCATTATTATTATTATAGGAATGAATGCTCATATTCATTGTGCCTGTTATGCTACAGAAGGAGGCAATCTTCTACATTTTCTGGTTTTACAGTCAGTGCTGTTTGGCAGGCTTGATGTGTAATTTAAAAAAATGTTTCTGGTGCAATTGTTATCACTAAAATGTATTATAGGAGCAAGAGGGCAAGGGTTCAGACCATTATAGCACAGGTGGATGGATGGATGAAAAATGGGTTCTGCCCTTTTAAGAATGGACAAATTTGTCAATTTCTGCTTCTCTCCATTTCTCCAATCTTAAATTGGATTCACCCTGTACTTTGAGAATTCTTCTAACCTCAAGTTTGGTTTGTCCCAAATTTTGAGCATTGTTTCTGGTGGGTTTTTTTCTTTTTTTCTTTTTAAAGTCTGAATGATAATTCATACACATATTTGTGTGCATTTCTCCTGTTACATACATTTTTGTATGCAGTTTTGCCTCATATACCCATTTTTGCAGCTATTTTCCGAATATAATGAATTTTTGAATGTCACTTTCATGAATATATGCCTTATTCTGTGCATTTTTATTGGGAATTTGAATTTTATGAAGTATGGATTTTGAAAGATAACTGAGTTTGGTTTTGCGTATTGGTTCAAAAGTATGAAATTAATTAGGTATGTTCACCATTAACTTGTAACCAGGCAAGAAGAAGGGTTGAATGAAGTTAGGGTGGCACACATGGACCCTCGATTCTTGAAAATGGTTTGCAGACACACACACAAATGGAAGTCAAGGGAACATTAAACCATATGTCAATCTCTTTGCTTACATACACTACCTGCACCACAATAGGATAAGTCATGGCCTTTGTTTGTGTCTTGTCCTTGATTTAGGGCAGGGGAGCAGAACCTCCGCTTCAGGGTCCAAATCTGACACACACACCCCCGAGGTCCCACTCTTGGGTCTCCATGATGGCCTCAGCCCCTTTCCTCAGCTACATTTGGTGGTTTCCTGGCTTTTGTGCAGTTTTTTCCCCACTTTGATAAAGTTGAAATCCTAAGGCAATCACTGGCAATGTGAGCTTCAAGCTAAAACACGGCCAGTCACTTTCCCTTTGGCCGCACCCCATTTGCTTTTCAGCCCCACCCACCACTGGAATGTGGCCCCTGACAGGTTCTCCAAAATGGAATTCAGCTCTCAGGCTGAAAGAATTCCAACATCCCCGATTTAGGGGATGTTCAGACTCCCTTGCACATTCAGTAAATGGATATGGAGGGGGCAAGGTCATGCCTTCTAACCATGGCCCCAACGTCAGTGTGCCCACTGGTCATATCATTCATGGTTAGTGGAAAGGGGTCTCCTCCATAGAAGAGGGAACTCTCGGATTGGCCTAGTTTCCCTCTTGCATAGAGCCCCACCCTCACACTAAGAGTAAACATGCAGCTGCCAAGGGCATGGCCGGGGGTGGGGGGGTGGCAGTAGTGGCTAGAATACCCTTTTATGGTTTACACTTCCAAGACCAAGGCTGCAATTTGGGACGTTTTCTTTTCATTTTCTGTATCTACGTTTCTAGAGCATGCTGGTTGTGCGAATAAAAAAAATGTCCAACTCTACCCATGAGTGACAGGCAGCTACTAGAAGATGACAGAGGTCTTTGGATCTCTGCCACAGCCTGGACACTTTATGAAATTATTTTGATGTGATATCCCCCTTTATACATCTATATAGGTTAATGACATATTTAAAGAATAAAATGGACACACACACACACACACACACACGCACACACAGAGCCATGCATGCACACACGCATGTACGTGCGCGCGCGCACACACACGCACACACTGTGTGTGTGTGTGTGTGTGTGTGTGTGTAATAAATATGTATCCCAGTGTGGTTTGCATATTTTTTCCCCAATAAAAACAAACATGAACAGAAACAGATTAAAATACTTACGTTTCATAGTTATTATATTCATTTTAACAGAAGATTTAAAAAAAAATCTCACCTTGGAAATAACTGAGTTATTTCTCATAAAACCCAATGTAGTCTTGCTGGAGATATCTCGTTGGAAGCACATAACTATTTGCACAAATGTTATATGACCAGATTTACACCACTCATTTCATGCCAGTTAAATCTTTGGGTGCTAAGGCACTTTTCCTGGTTGTGCACAATTGCACACCCTAGACACAGATTAGTCAGGTAATACAACTTGTCTTGCAATCTCTCCCACATATAGACCGCTATCATTCAGCTTGACACATCTAATTTGTTATATTTTTATAGATGTTTCAGTGCCATTCATGTGGTGAACTTCATAAAAAAAGTGGGGGGATAAAACTACACAATCACATTAATTATAATTAGCACTGCTCCGCTGGAAATATCCATGTAAAATGAGTGGAGAGGGAGGCAGGCTTTACTTATATCAACACTTCCTTCTGCTGTTGCTGCTCCAGATCCAATCATCTGTAGTTGCAGTTATAGAAGGACCAGCCACCCTATGAACTGGGGTTTCCACTGGCCTTTTGGAAAGGATTAAGGGACTTTGGAATGGGTTCATCATCCTTTCTTTCGGGAGATCAGAATATTGAATTTTTAAAAAACACACTCAACTCTGGTGTAAGAGGAGCTGGACAGGGGAAGATGCTGAAAGGGATGAATAGGGGGGAACTATCATTTACTAAAGCAGCAATCCTGTACACACTTACTTGGGAGTAAGTCCAATTGAACTCAGAAGATCTTACTTTGGAGTGGACATATATAGGATTTCACTGTAAGTGTAGTAAAATGTATGAGCTAAGGCAAAGGACTGAGATCTGTAAATGATGCCAACCATATGGAGTTCGGTTGAATTACTGCAACATTGTGGCTTCTCTACGTTGAAAGTAGGATGTGTAGCATAGCTTTCCATATGGATCGCACACATGAAATGGAGAACACACACACACACACACACACACACACCAGTGTTCCAAGGGTTCCCCCAACCCCCAAAAAACCTCTTGGAGAGATACTCCATCCTCTCTAGTCTGTCTTTGTGTCTGTGTAAGAGTATTAAAGTTTTTCTTTTGCAGACCCACACTCCAACCAGATGAGAACATTACCCAGCAACCTTCTCCCTCAATCACTGCAGAGTCAGTGTAGGGTTGCATTCTGCCAGATGGGAGGGTGGCTGTTAGTCCCAGAGCCTGTTATCCACTACACAGGCTGGAGCCTGGCACACATGTGAGATGAGCAAGTGAGATGAGCAAGTTCTTCCCAAGCAGACACTCAATGCCTCTGCCCTCTCCCTCGGCTTTCCCCCTCCTGGCATATGTATTAAGGATTCCTCTACAGCTGTTCCAAACAGTGCAGTGAAGCAAGAGGTGAGAAATACCAGCAGCTAGCCCAGTGGAGTCTGGATGAAGCAATTCAGAGCAGCAACTGGAGAAAGCAAGAAAGGGGATGAGCTGCAGTTGCTGGTTGGCTGCTTAACCCCTTGCACTCAGGATGCAGGGGGTCAGTTCTTCTTTTATTAGCTGATTGGTGCTGTTCCCAGGTTTCAATTGGCAGGAAGTGTGGGCACCCAAGCAGTGGAATGCAAGGAGTTCCTGTAGGAATTCTGAAGAGAAATCCGTAACAGATTCAATTTAGTTTGGATTTCTGTGAATCTGACCTGCAGATTCGGCAGCAGAATGGCTTTTTCCTCATTGCTGGTTGGTGCAAGGGGGTGTGGGAGGAAGCCATCCCTGGATCCTGAAAGCTAGCCAGTGGCAGTGGGGTGGAGCAGACAGGAACCTCTTTCCTGCTTACATAGTGGGCAGATTATGAAAGACACGTATCTGATTGACCATGGATCCACTGATCCATCGTTTAGAGCAGGGGTGGGGAACCTCAGACCCACAGGCCAGATCCATCCCTCCAGTTTTCCCCAGAAGACCACACCCCCTTTTCCCGGCCACATTCCTTTCCCCTAACTGCCAATCATTTTCTGGTCACACCCCCTTCCCCTTACTGCCAAAGAATGGGTTTCTTTTCCCATTCTAAAAGGTTGAAATGCCTCTCCTAAGGCTTCATTACTGACAGTAACAGCTTTAAGCTAAGATATGGTTGTATTTTTGTTATTTTGGCCACATACCTTTTGCCTTTGCCCACACTGAACACTGGAAGGTGGCCCCTCAGAGCTTCTCCGAAACTGAATCGAGTCCCAGTGCTGAAAGAGGTTCTCCACTCCTGGCCTAGAGCAAAGATGGTATCGTCCCAGTAGGTAGCTGCTGGTCTTTCACCAGCTGCCTTACTTGGGAATATTTGGTGGCTGCATGGCTTCTGGTTATCATTCATTGCAGATCCTAATTGTTATATTAATAAAGTGTATGTATGTATGTATGTATGTATTTATTTATTTAATTTCTGTACTGCCCAATAGCTGAAGCTCACTGGGCGTTGTAGAACAATTCAATCAAATGGTGTAATGCCCAAATATATTGTCTTGTTTCTTCCTTTGGGTGGAACAACAACACAGCACAAACTCCCAGGCAATTCTAGGGTTCAAAACAAAGGATACAAAAAGAGCTCAGCGAGTGGTATAGAGGCCGGACCAGGGATAATCAGAAAAAAACAAAGAGAACAATACATTGGTTCTGGTGAATTGGCAGAAAGCTCAGGGAGGTTCCTTGTCCTTGATTAATTTACATCCATCTGGTTATACAGAGCCATTGTGGTATACTTAAACTTAAAACATCAAGGCTGCTAAGGTAGTACCTGACCTTGCTGACCTGTCTGGGAGATGGGAACACTTCAAGATTGGCCTATATTCCCCACCAAGGTCAATGCAAAGAGAGCTTTGGCTAATGGGAGGTGTAGTAAATAAATAAATAAATAAATCCCTAGTGGGTTAATTGACTGAGTGGTGGCATGATGGCAATCAGGCAGGCATTTGCATGTTTCCATGCTTATAAGGAACAATTCCCTTTAATCTAATCAATGAAGTAAGCATGTACCCACTGTGGCTTCTGCCTCTCTGTGGTGGGCCAGAGCAATTTAATGATGTTCCTGGCAACTTTCCACACTGCTTATTCTGAAACTAAACTGGATTCCTGAGGCAAAATGAAATAGTGCACAGTCAGAGAGCCAGCACGTCAGAAGCTGATCTGGAACAATCTACTAAAGTATCATGTATCTACAGTGTGGTGTATAAAGTAGATGTGTCTCCACTATATTAGAAAGCCAGGAAATGTATCAGAACAGGAAAAGTCAGGCCAGCTTTACCATTAGGAACGGCAAGGCAGTCTGCACGAGGCAGCAGATTTTGTAGTATTAGAAGAGATCAAATGGCCAATTATTTAGTTTTGGTGCGCAATCAACAACTGAACTCGGAGGATTATAGGCATTCTACGCAGCGCGGGAGGAGCATGGAGGCAAATGTTGCCTCTGCACTCCTTCCTCTCTGCAAAGCAGCCAGAGAGTCGATTTTGGCTGTCTAACTGCCGCCGGACGGTCTCCTCCCCTCCCCGCCCCCCAGAATGCCCACTAAACTCCTTCTCCAAGGTTGCTTTTGTGACCTTGGAGAAGCAGCTGGCGCAGTTCTTTCCTTGCCAGCTGAGAGAGAGGTGGAGGGGGATCCAAGTGTGGATCCCCAGCTCTGAGTTCGGAGTGATTTTCTGACCTTGGAGCTGGGAATCCATTCCAAACAATCCTATAATCATCTAGACACTGTCTAGGGGCCATAGGATTGCTCTGTTTATTGTTATACTATTGCCACTTTGGTGGCACCCAGGACTGGTGCAAGGCAGTTTGGTGCCCTAGGCAAGATCAGATATTTAGCGCCCCCCTTCCCACTTGAGAGTGCTGTATTTTGTTTTCAAGGCGTTTCTGGCGCCCCCTTTAGCCCTGCGCCCTAGGCGGCTGCCTAGTTGGCCTAATGGTAGCACCGGCCCTGGTGGCACCATTTGCCTTTTCTGCCTCAGGCATCAAAACATCTTGGGCCATTTTGGAGAAGACTCTTTCCTGACTCCAACCATAAAAAGTGGAAGACAATATTTTGAGGTTTGCTTAATAAAGAGGGGCAAGTATTCTGGAGTTAAGCCACAAATGGCACAATCCTTTCTGCAGTAATTTTGATGGCAGCTGAAGTCTTGTAAATGCTCATGCTCAATGTGCTTTGGTAAGCAACAAACTGCTTGGACTGAGCTTATTTTATCTACATCCCATCTCTTTCTCTAATGATAATTTTCAATCTATCCCCAGTCCCTTTTGTGATTTATATAACTGTCCCATAGTGATGAGTTTGTTCCAATGATCCCCTTTCCCTCAAGGCCACCTAATATGTGTTAGAAGAAAGCAAAATCCAGTTTAAAAATGACTTTTTAAACATTAATCCACAAAGGGATTTTTTTTGAAAAAAAATAAAAATTCCTATTTCTTTTATTAAGTTATGAATATATTCTCTGGATTGTGAGATCAACTGTTGATTGCAGAAAACAGATAATGTTCCAGATCTACAGAACATTGGCTTAAAACAATGTTTCAAAATGACTGAAAGAAGAAGAGAACCTTATTTACTCTTCCAGTGAATGGAGTTCCTTGTCTTCTCCTTATGTTGTAAACAGGAATTATGCCTCAAACATAAATTGGAAAAATAAATCTCTCTAAAAGCCTGATGTTATGAGTCACTGAACCGAGGTGGCAGCTCTTAGGAAAATGACTGCTTCGCAAAGAAGTTGGCAATGATGAATCCACATTGATTGGTCTTGATTTTTTTTCTCTCCTGATGTCAAGATAGGTAGAACATGTATTGCAATCTATCTTATGTCTATTAGGAGGTAAGCCAAATTGAGTTCAACTGGACTTCCTCCCAAGTAATTGTGCATATGATTTCAGCCTGACAGTGCAATCCTGTGCATTTCTATTCGAATGTAGGTACCATTAAGTCCAATGGGGCATACGCCCAGGCAAGTAGTATAGCATTCACACCATAGTTACTCAAAAATTATTTTGGAATATTCCATCTGGATTCTAATGAACTTCTGAAATACCTTGTAGAATCAGTTTTAGATTCTGCAGTTCTGAGCTCCAAAACAGAATGTGTAATGGACGGTAAGCTTTACCATGAATGTGTGGAAGATTTGTATACCTGACATGGACCAACTGCATCATTGGTCCATATTGGTGCTAGGGATTTCTCACATCTACATGTGCAAAAGCATATTTGCCAGGTGTTTCTGGAACCCATTGGAGCTACTGTTGTATTCCACTAAGTCCCCTGTGTGGTTCTTTGGGAAACCTACCAAGCAGACTAGAGAATCTACCATGAAATTCTATTTTATCCAGAAATCAACTTCACATTTACCCCTAAAGGAATTGCATTGTATCTTCTGAAGAATGTATGGCAAGAGAAGGAAAAGTTTACATCCCCACTTTAGTCTTAGCCACAAACCTTCTATTCATTCCCTTTTAGGGATGATCGTCTAGATCCAGGGATGATAAACTAAAAGATCTATCTTCTGCAACATACTTAGGCTGATGTATTCTGGCTACACTGTGTTGCCTCCAGTGATGCAAAACATCCATAAACTGGATTTAAAAGCTTATGTGGATGGATTTGTAATTACTTTACATTGCAGCGATGCAGTTTATATGTATGAAAGAGCCTCAGGAAAGAAAGAGATATTTTTCTAATTACTCTAAAAAAAGAAAGAAAGAAGGGGCAGTGCAGCTGCAGCAAGGAGATATCTCTACAAAAATATAGAAGCATGTCTTATTTAATAATTGTCTGTTATTTCAAGTATAACAGGTTATTGTATTAGTATTGGTAATACTATTACCAATTATTGACTCATGCCAGTTCTCTTTCCCAACCCATATAATGTGCATTGGTACATCCCATTCCCTTCTCTACATGCTTGGGTTCCCTATATTGAAGAAGTTTTTTTAATAGTTTAGCATCTATAGCAAGGAAAGCTAAAGGGGCTCTATGGCAGAGAAAGTAGCTCCATAATATGAAGTCCATATTATATGTTCTTTGGAATTGTGTAAGTCCAGATAATAATAAAAAATCATTTATCTTCTTGTCAGTTTTGTTACAGTTAATACACCTGTAGTCATAGGGGTGCCCACAAACCTGTGGGGGGGCCCTCCCCGCCTCTCCTCTCCACGGCGGCCCCCCCTGCCGTTTGATCCTCTGCGGTGCGGAGCGATTCTCCACGCCGCTCAAGCCAGCCGTGTCGGGCGTGCTGGTCCCATCGCGTCACTTCCTGCTGGCTTGAAGTGGCGCGCCGAGACCCTGCGCTGGCACGCCGGGACCCAAGTTCTACGTATTTTTCGTAGAAACCAGGGCAACAGGACTGTTAAGCCTTGTTGCCCTGGTTTCTATGGAAAATATGTAGAATTGTGGTCCTGGTGCGCCAGCGCAGGGTCCCGTCGCATCACTTCCAGCCAACCAGAAGTGACGCGACAGGACCGGTGTGGGCGGTGCGACCGGCTTGCTGCAGAGAGGCGAGCGGCCACTGGATCCCGGTAAGGCCCGCTCACCTCTTGCGGGCATAAGCGGGGCCGATTTCGGCTATGCTACGCCCGCTCAAGGCGAGCGGATACATCCCTTCAGGGATGTACCAATTTGCCTCATGCGGGCGTAGCGGGCCGAAATCGGCCCCGCTCACGCCCGTGCGAGACTTGCGCATGCTTACCTTTTCTCTGGGGCGACTCACCTCTCCACGGCGAGCCGCCCGCGCTGCCCGCGCTGGTCCCGTTGCATCACTTCCAGCACCGTAAATGATGCAATGGGACCTTGTGCAGGTGCGCTGGACCCCCGCACCATGTATTGCACCTGCGCAGGGTCCCGTTGCATCATTTCCGGTGCCGGAAGTGATGCGACGGGACCAGTGTGAGTGGCTCGAGCGGGGCGGAGAACCGCTCCACGCCTCTCAGAAGATCGAGGCAGGGGGGCTGCCGCTGCGGAGAGTCAAGGCGGAGAGGCGGGCCCCCCGGCAGGTTCGTGGACACCACATGAGTGAGCGAACAACAGAACAAAAGATGCCTGACAATTCATGGAACACAGATAGAATGGATTTAACAAATTCCATACATCTCTAGTGAAGGACATGAGGACACCCACCCCATACCATGTACAGAAGCTGATCAAAGTGGCAGCTATATCTTACTTCAACACAATTTATGGAACAGCATGGTCTACCTCAGGCTTACTTTGGGGGCAGAGGGCAGGCCATATGGCACACACACTTCCAACAACTTGCTGCCATTCCTTACCCTGCAGCATCTGCCACCTGAGATGGCCAACACTTTCTGCCTAATGGTAGGGCTGGCCTAGTTTTGATAAACTGTGTTTTGGAATTAGCATTAATGTGTTTAAAAATACAGATTTAAGTAAATATTTGAAGGCAAATTTTTTTTAAAAAAATTCACAGATTAATATGGAAATAGGAGAACAGAAAGAATGGACATAAGAGCAAACACATGGGAAAGTGACATGGATCAGACTCTGTCCCTAATGGTGGCTATGGCAATATGTCTTACTGGAAGTCCTCCTTGTGGTATGGGAACTTGCCTACCAACCTCCATAGCCTGCAAAGAAGCTCTCCTAGATCATACATATGAACTACAAAAGATGTGATGCATAGTCCTGTGAAATTATTTTCTGTTTAGCAATTGGATAGCCCCTTAAACCTAATACATCCCTTGAGCATTTATTAGATTTCTTGTCTGCAGACATTTAAAAAAAAAAAAAAAAGCTTAGCTGCAAGTTCACAAATCAACAAAATAATCAAAAATGGAAGGGAAGTATTTTGCAGTACTCAAAGCAAGCCATAGTAGATTGAAATGAATATTAAAGAATAAATCATAAACTCAAATACATGTAATCCGTCTGTGTTCTGAAGTAATGCAGAACAGTTATATTTACTCCACAGAATACTTTACTTTCTTTAATAATGAGAATTTCATTCTCATTACAAAGTAATATTTATATAATCCCAACAAATATTTCTAACCAGAACCCAAAAATTGAATAGAAGCACTAAGCTCATCAGAATGTAATTTAGGCTGTCAATATTATTATATTTTCAAGGAAGGGAAGAAAGAAAGAAATTAGTGTGTGTGTGTGTGTGTGTGTGTGTGTGTGTGATATGATCCAGGCAAGAAGGGCCATCCTGACAACCACCATCACTTCCACCTGGAAGGTCATCCTGGAGGGTGGAACAGAGGTCCCCCTCTGCTGGTGGAGGGGATCTTTGCTGATGAGCGGGCATCAGCCCCAAAGCCCCCATTTACTGCTGCAGAAAGCTCTGCAGGCACAAATCTACCACTGACAAGGTTCCCGCCAATGGTAGGACTTAAAACAGGGTGTTTTTCCTGGACAAAGCCCCTCCATTTCCCCCATTTTCTTTCTCCTCCATTGCTTTTTATGGGGAGGGGACAAGTTTTTTTTAGAAAAAGAAAGATCTGCCAGGCTGAAAAACCCACCAGAGCCAGCAGGGCTTTGGAAGTGCCAGAGGATCCACCACTTCACTCCCTCTCCAACCCCACTTAGGATTGGCTGTAAAATATTTGTACTTAAGATCCCATTGTAATCAATGTGAAATGACTTACTTAAGTCCAATTGATTTCAGTGGGATCTGAGTGTCACAAATGTGAGTCCATTACAATATAAGTTTTGGCCTAAACATGATGCTGGAATACTGCAGAAACATTACTGCATAAATTCTTACATTTTTATTTAAGTCAATAAAGAGATACACACATACCCTCTCCGGCAATCTAATGCCACTTCTGATTCCATCACAGAGAAGGCAATGTCAGTCACCTTTCCATTATGCCTGGATGCGGCTCCTGCTGGAAACCACCTCCACCCGGCAGCATTTTCTATTGCATTTTAATGATTATTTATCTTGGATTTTAATTGTTGTGCAATGCTTTGGGATTTATTTTTTCATTGAAACCTTGGGATAAAAATACATGCATACTGCTAGAAAAGGAATATTTGCAGCCCTATCCTAAGTTTCCTTGGAAGTAAGGCCCTGAAATTATAATGGGATTTACTTTTATGTAAATATTATTTATTTATTTATTTATTGTTAACATGTATATACTGCCTTATCTGCTAAAAAGCCATAAAGGTGGTGTACAAAAAAATTAAAACACTATAAAAATATTAAAAAGACAAAAGGAATAATACTAGATTGAAACAGAACATCAGTTAAAACAGAATATCAATTTAAAAAATATGCCTGGGCTTCAATTCGTACCTACTTCCCTGGGAGTAATTTATTTATTTATTTGTTGTATTTTTGGATCGTCCATCTGGCTGGCAAACCCGCCACTCTGGGCAATGTACAACATGATAAAATACATTTAAAATACATGATATAAAATATATTTAAAACAGTATAAGACAGTATAACTTTTAAAATCTTAACCCACCCCATATTCCCACCTGAATGCCAATTGAACTCAATGACACCTACTTCTAAGTAGGCATGCATAGTATTAGGCTGCATGCTATGTTAAAGACGGGGAAATGGAACATGAAACTTCTCATTTCTGACAGTGACCATTGCTATAAACTCTCATATCTACTTTCCGATTGTTTGCTATAGTATAAAAAAAGAAATAAAACCTTTCCAACCTCCCCAAATGCTTGTAAGGCTAAAATCTTGAGCCTGGTATTAAATTTAAAAGAAGCAAATGGCATTTATTTCCAGGTCAATGTATTTTAGGAGTAAGCTGTACTGTATGACTAATGAAATACAGATAGCTTTGTAGCAGTGTTTATATCATTTGTGTGGAGAATAAAATATTATTTTATCTGCTATCATGCAGATACAGAAGAACCTTGTGTTAACAGAGAAGTGTCTGGAAAATAAATATATACATGCAATTAACCAAACTATTGTGCTAATACTTCTACTAGACTTTTATTTTAATATGCAACAGTGAACTGAATTGAGGTCCTGATTAGATGTATTATAACACAATATCATTAATACAATTTCTTGTTTACTCGGTATCTCTGCTTGAAGAATCTAGGAAGTCTGATTTTGAACCAACACTTCTGAAATGGTGCACACATTGCTTGAGCGTTCTGATGTCCTTTGATGAGATGATTGCAAAATCTATCTTGAAGCTAACCATGGTTAGCATTAACAAAGGTGCAGATGTGACACTGCCCCATGGTTAGTTGCACAAAGGACAGGAAGCTGAGGGTTCACGTATAAGTGGGATTGAAGGAGGGAGATGAAGGGCATCTTCATTAAATTATAATGGAATTTACTTCTCTGTAAATATGTTTTCTCAGGGCAAATCTTTAATTCCATATCCTACATTTTTAAAAAAATTGGAAATCAAAATACAACTTTTACAAGTTGTATCTAAATTTAGGAATGATGGAGAATTTTGTTTGGTTTCCTTTTTAGGGGTGCAATCCTATGCATGCCATGTTTAGACAGAAAGAAGTCCTACAACTCCCAGTATGCTGGCCAGGGAATGCTGGGAGTTGTAGGACTTCTTTCTGTCTAAACATGCATAGGATTGTGCCCTAAGCAAACCAACCTAATTCACACTTCGTGTACTAATACAAACACAGTCAGAACACAGTTATCCTTCAGATTCTGCATTTCTCCAAATTTGGCTGTGCAGTTCTCAGCTCAAAAAATTGTGTGGAAAAACATGTACGTTAGTTAAAGATACATACAAAAATGTGTATATTAGGGAAATATGCATACGAAATGCCCATGTTAAGGAAAGTTGCATACAAAAATAAATGTGAATGTGTGTGTGTGTGTGTTTTAATTTGCAGAATTAAGCAGAAATTGGATGGAACAACAGACTTCTGATTGAACGCATGTGAAACTGACATTGATAGGATATAGAATGATTCTTGCATTCCGATCTATAACTATGTATTTCACAAAGGTGTTAAGTTAGAACATGAAATGACACCTGTATGAGTTACCATACATTTTTTGGACTGCTCGGCTTTGACATTCTTCTTCATTCAATAAAGAAGAGAACACAGAATTTGCTATAGATCTTATGCAAGACCTGCCATTGATTTCTCAAGGACAGCTGCACCGAGGGACCTAGTTAATATGTTCCAGTTTTAAGGTAAAAAGAGGTTTCTATCTACAGCATTTTAGACTGAAACTATAATAATCCTGTAGGGATCTCCTGGGTCATCTGAAGTGTTCACCTTATACGGCACTCTCAAAGCTTGTCAAAGGCAGCTGTATTTAAAGACATTACTAGGGGTGAGATATTTCTGTAAATATCAGGAAATGGAATATTGCCAAACCAATCCAATGATTTAATTTGTTGTTCAGTCTAACTTTCTGAGAATACAAGAACATGCAATTGCACGACTCGTCTACTGAGGAACAGTAAGGAGTTAGGTGGTTTTAAAGAAATGTCTGAAGATGAGACAGACTGATATGAACTTTTATATTCCCCATATTATCTTTCCTCCGAAAACTTACATTAGCATTCATATGATTCAACTAGCCTAAAGAAAAAGAAGAAAAATCTAGAAAACCAAGAAGGACCAAAAATGAAGACCATTTACAGTGTGCCTTGAATCCCAAGAGAAGAAGAGCCTTGTGTGGAATAATTAGGATCAACTTTTCCAATAAAATCCGAGGCTGGTGACTCCAATGTCAGTGGTGTGGTTTATCCACTCTGGGTTTTAGTCTGAACTTTAAAGGAGATACCCATAGTGCAGAACCGATTTTAGAGATAGGGTTCAGCACCATGGATAGCTCCTTTACAGTTTAGACTAAAACCCAGAGTGGATGAACTGCCTCAGTGACATTGGAGCCACCAGTCTCCACTGCCTCCAGGGTTCCCCAGAGGGGCACACCGTGTTCCCTGGGCCCTCCCCCTTTCCCCCAACCACTGATCGCTGGGTGGTTTCCCAGTTTTTCCAGTTTCCCCCCTTTCGAAAAGGTTGAAGTGCCTCTCCTAAGGCAAGGGCTATGATGGCTCAGCTTGTCTGAGCGTGGAAAGCTAAGCAGGGTCAGGCCTGGTTATTACTTGGATGGGAGACCCCTCTTCTAGTTTCCTGCATTGAGCAGGGGGTTGGACTCGATAGCCTTGTAGGCTCCTTCCAACTCTATGATCTATGAAATCTATGAAAAAGCAAACCTTGCTATCTTTTTTCAGTAAAGCGTGTCAGCGAGGCTCTGGTGTTAATTGCCTTTGTTATTAGTTAATGAGGTTAATTGCTTCAAATCTGTTTCAGGGAAGAAACTACATTCTGATTTACAGTAGTATAGCTGGGCTGTGTGTATGTTCTTCCATCATTTGAGATATCACTGCTATTATATTTGATTCATATATTTAATCCTAAACATGTCTGTCTTTAAATGAACCAATGAACTAGCAAATCTTATTATTGGGGGGGGGGGATAAAAATGATGCTTCCATGTTCATCACTACTACGGAGAGCAATGCTAGGGCCAACGAATCAGCTATGGACTAGTTACTAGTTTTTCAGAAGTCTTAACACAGCCCCTGAATTTACTCTGCTAATGTTTCAGACAATGGCAATATAACCCTTGGCTCTTTGCCTCTGCTGCGCTTGCAAAAATCAGGAGATCTTGGCTAGAGTGGCAGAATCACTGTTCCACCATTGCAACTAAAATTATCCCGAAGGATCAGGTCTTCTGAGTGCTTTTGTTCATGCCTCTTGCAAGACAAGTCTACCCAGTATGACTCAGGACACAACATAGACCAGGGGTGCACAACTTGAATGAATGAATGAATGAATGAATGAATTATATGACTTGGATCCAGACTAAGGGCACAATCCTATGCATGCTTAGACAGAAAGAAGTCCAACAATTCCCAGCATGCCCCAGCCACCATTGCATAAATTATTTGCATTTAGTTGCCATTGAAATTACTGTGAAGTAACTTGAGTTATTCCTAACTTTTCATATGGATTTCAATGGGATCTATTTGCAACTAAAGGCACAATCCTATGCAAGTTTAGACAGAAAAAAGGCCTGCAACTATGCTATGCTGCCTGGGGAATGCTGGGAATTATAGGCCTTTTTCCTGTCTAAACTTGCATAGGATTGTGCCTTAACTTGGTCTGGATCCATCACTATGAAAGGCACAGTTTTTATATTCAATTACACTTAAAACCATTCTAAACATGCTGACATTTTTGAGTATATATATATATATATATATATATATATATATATATATCTGTGTGAGCATCAAGACATAAGAAGAGCCCTGCAGGTTGGTTCAGACCAAAGGTCTATCTAGTTCAGCATCCTGTTTTCCATAGTGGCCAACCAGACATGAAGGCCCACTCCCACCATTGTTTCCCAGCAGCTGGTAATTCAGAGTGCATTTCCATACACACTTACCTGGGAGTAAGTCATGCTGAACACAATGGAGATTACTTCTAAGTAGATACATATTGCTCTGTCAGAGGCATAGTGCCTCTGAACCTAGAGGTGGTAGCATACTACAACTAGTATGAATTTTAGCCACTGATAAACATATCCTCCATTGATGATGGACCTCCTGCTATCTTCTACTAATCTACCTTCAGCAAGTCACTTTCACAGTCCTAGCAGTCCTAGTGACAATTATGCGCTGTATCCAGATTTAGTCAGAGTGGACTAAGCAAGGGAGGCTGGTGACTCCTATTTTGGTAGCTCTCCTTATCCTTTGCAGCTTTTATTTGGAGCTTCATAGGAGCTATCCATGGTGCTGAACCTAGTTTGGGGGTGGGGTTCAGCACCATGGATAGCTCCTATAAAGCTCCAAAGAGAATCTGAAAAACTTGCAGATGGATAAGGGCCCCCACCAAAATAGGAGTCACCAGCCTCCACTGAGACTGAGGGAGCAATCCTATGACCCCTAAACATCATCTAAAGGGGCATAGGATACTGGGGGTTCCCCCCTCTGAGGTTGGAAAAAGTGCTCTGACCTCAGAAGGGGGAGTCAGAGATCTGCCCCCTCCCCTTCCAGCTGTTGTGGAAACAACTGTGCCAGCCTCTGAGGTTGGAAAGTGACCTCAGAGAGGGGGAAAAGGGGGCGTTTTGGTGGGCAGGAAGGGGAGGAGACTGGAGAGGCCAGGGTGCGAGCTATCCTGAGGCCTTTCCAGGCTCATTTCCTCTCCCTTTGAAGCTCCCCAGCTAGTTGGGCAAAAAAAAAAAAAACCCATTTAGTGAAAAAATGCAGGGTGGGAGGATGGGAAGGTGAAGATCGCCTCTGCTGCTGCTCCTGCCCTACATTGGGTGATCAGAAGTCTCCAAGTTTGGGAGCTTCCAATCATCTCAAGGGCTCAATCGATAGGATTGAGCCCTAAGTTAGTTATGACTAACTGAAGCCCCATTCAATGGGGCTACTCTAGGTATGACTAAATCTGGATCCAACCCTTTGAGTGTTATTATCATCTGTGCAGCAGGGAATTAAATTATTTCATACTACACTTTCAAATTCATACTACACCAGCTTTGCTGTCTTCTCTTCGACTGATCCTACCTTTCAGTTGCTGAAGTGTTCTTCTCTGAATGGAAAGGTGACATCTAGGTACAACCTTGCTGTAGTCATAGAGGACTCCTTTCTTTCATGGTGTGATGCAATATTCCATAGAACTACATTATAAAGCAAATTTGCAGCAAAAGCTGTACTTATAGCTAATTTAATATCCATTATCGCTTCCTGTTCTCTTTGATCAGTCTTGTTTTTCAGTTGATTACAGCCTGTATAACATTTCAGTTTCATATTATGTTCCTCTACACATCCTTCAGTAGCTTGCATTTTCCTGGGGTAAATCCATTTTTAAATCTCCTTGTTCCAAACTTTACAAGTCCCTTTGTATCAGTTTGAAAAAAGGATTATTTACAACCATCCACATATATTTAATTACTGTGCTAGCTGCACCTACCTGTAGAACATTAATGGTGGATGTTTAATCAGACCAAACTCTAGTCTTAATACTGACATTCTAATACATCCTCTGAACTAGCCTTCGCCAACCTGGTGCCCTCCAGATGTTTTGAACTACAACTCCCATCAGCCCTTCCTGACATGGCCAATGATCAGGTATGAAGGGAGTGGTAGTCCAAAACATCTGGAGGGTACAAGGTTGATGAAAGCTGTACACTGTACAGATTTACAGCATTATTCTCCATTATACATCATTCCCATCAGTCACTTTTCAATACACTTTCTTTTCTTTTTTTACTTTTGTTAACCAAAATTCTATTTATCCATGATATGAATGGACACAATTCATACACCAGCTTCAACATGCACTTCATCAACAAATGCCATGACCCTCTCCTGCTAACTGTGGTCCTCAGTGGCTCCGATAAGCACAGAAAGCTCCATGTGTTGTATCCAATGGGGTTATTCCACATGTGCAAATGACTTTGCACTAGTGAAACCAAGTTCTGAAGTATGCGCAAGGAGAGAATGCAACTAATGTTCCCTGTTTGCCACTGCTTGCAGAATGAAGTGGTCTGCTAGCACTTGCACAATGGGAAAAGGCAGCAGAGCTTCGCTAGTGCAGCCATTTCTTCTGCTAACGTGTGTTTGATTTAGGCCCTGTAATCTCAGAAGGCTGATGGTTTGGCCTTGTGGTGAGCTCCTCTGTTGCAAAGAAGCCCTCAAGAGGCTTTCCCAGGCTTCAGAAAAATGCTAAGAGCATAGCGTTGGTTGGCCATCAACCACTATGCCAGATGGAGGCCCTGTGCTCTCAAGAGATAGATGCTGTTGTGTGACTGCATGGAAGGGGACAGTTGGGTGCAGTGTACAGGGCAGGAAAGGTAGGATATAAATATACAAACAAACAAACAGACAAAATAAGAGTTGTCAATATCACCCAACATAAGTGTAGGCCAGTGACATCTGTTGGCCACTGCTCAAGATGTGTGCCCTATGCAACCCTGAACATAAGAAGATAAGAGGAGCCATGCTAGATCAGACCAAACAACCCATGTAGTCCAGCATTCAGTTCTTTCAGTGGCTAACCAGATGCCTATGGGAAACCCGGAAGCAGGTCCTGAGGGCAATAGCATTAACCCACTCATGTTTCCCAGCAACTGGTACACAGAGGCATACTGCCTCTGATCCTGGAGGTAATATATAGCCATCGTGCTAAGTAGCCATTGATAGCCTTATCCTCCATGAAGAAACCACAGTCTGTCCTTCCATTCAATACTGATAGTAACACCCCACACACACACAAACAAACAAACAGGCCTGCTCCCTAGTTTAGCTTCTACTCATTAGTAATGCAGGCAGCTGAATAGTACACTCCTCTGCACACACACTACCACCACCACTATTGTGTGTGCTACTATCATGTGATTTTCTGATTGTCTAATTAAAACTTCATATAAGCACATGCATGGATTTGCATCCTTCATAAGGTGCAATCCTATGGCCGTTAGACACAGTGTAGATAGCCATAGGATAGGTCGGAGTTCCAGCTCCAACCTCAGAAATGCCTTCCGAGGTTGGAGCTGGAACTCCAACCTCGGAGGGTCTTCCCTCTGCCCTCACAGCCAGCAGGGCTCTTTCTACACCAGCTGAGGTTCCAACATCACAAGACCAACTTTGAAGCCAGCGTCAGGGGGGGTGGGGAGGGGGTGGAGAGGGGAGGAGTGAGGCTCCACCAGGAGGTGACATATCCCAGCAGCCTTAGCCCCTCCTCCTCATGAGCAGGGGACAAAACACTTAGATGGCTAGAATTGGCTGTCTAAGTATTTTGTGGGGCGGGAGAAGCATGGAGGCAACCTTGGCCTCCGCACTCCTTCCATCCTCAGTTGGATGCCCATAATCCTCCAAGTTCGGAGGGTTATGGGCAGCCACATTGGATGGTGTTGCCCTCAGTAGGTGTTCATAACTGGCTTTTAAAAAAGAGTATCTACATGGTTGATGTTTTGTTTGTTTGTTTGTTTATTTATTTGCTTAGAGTTTCAGCATAAGCATGCTTCCTGGAAGATGTGTACACTGAAATCAATGGGACTTCCTCCTTACTGCATGTTTTTTTGGATTAGACTGTATGACTCCAATCCTAAGCACCATTATCTGGGTTGCAAATCCCACAGAAATCAACTTCCAAGTAATATGTTTAGGATCTGGGGTCCATAAACACTTGAGCATCAATGGACTGTGGTAAAGGATCATGCTGCAAAACCTCACTTCTCTACTAATTTTCTCCCTATGCACTGATGTTACTGCTCAATTCCGAGTAGTTATTATGTTCACGCCTCTTTACTTTCTTATTTTCCCAATTCTCTTTGGGGGGGGGGGTTGTTTGTTTGTTTGTTTGTTGAGGAACAGCTGTATGTGGTTCAGTAAGTTAATTTACTAATTCCTTTAACACTCTAGGAAACACACTGAAAGTCATTATTACTTTAAAACTTTTCTACCAGATCCTCTTCATCCAGAAACTTTTCTTTCTTTTTTAAAAAATTAAGTAAGTCCCTCGCACTCTTTCGCATCATATTGTGCTCCAAACATCTCTGCCATATCTGTAATTTCAGGCTGGATCCAGATTTAGACATGTACACCTGGGCTGATGGAAGTGGTCTTCCCCACCCACTCCTCCCCAAGCAGCCCCTCCAGCCCCTGAAAATGCTACATAAAGGGGGTGCAGTTGAATGGGGTAGGTTGTGGTATGAGGGCTGAAGGGGAAGGGAGATCTCCAAAATAGCAGAGGCACCTTCCTCTGGGGTCTGGTGTTGCCAGGGAGAAGGAGCTGAAATCAAAAGGACCCTATTCTTCAATGTGGTTGAAACTATTAGAAGTTCCAGGCATATAGAAGGAATAGGCTGGAAATCCCTTAGAAGCTTTGACTGAAATTTTAGCGATGGGCAAATCTGTCAGTTTCTTTCATAGACTTTCATAGATCATAGAGTTGGAAGGGGCCTACAAGGCCATCAAGTCCAACCCCCTGCTCAATGCAGGAAACTAGAGGAGGGGTCTCCCATCCAAATGATAACCAGGCCTAACCCTGCTTAGCTTTCCACACTCAAAATCTCAAGTTCTTTCTCTCCCAAATATGAAAAACATTGTGAATTTTGGTAAATTGTTATTGAAAATGAACTGAAACAATATCCTCAGCCATCTGCATGGACCAAAATTCTACAGGTATAGCTGTTTCAAGCATGATGTACCTGCCTGCCATATAGCTGTTAAAGATGAGGAGCATGTCAGGGGGGGAAGAGGTGGCAACTCTAATTCAGCACTAACATCATTGAATTCCTCCCATGTGAGGAGGAGCAGTTTTAAAAATAAAGATTGACTCCAATGGAGACTTTTTGCTTGGTGGTAGAATTTCAGGAAAAATGGTTGAGAGAAAAGGTGTAATCCTCTCCTCCCAGAGTGCACTGGTCCCAATCCGAATTGGGACTACATGCAGTTACACGAGAGTAAGTAAACAATTTGGCTTAGCTGAGTGCTTAGCATAACGTGTCGCTTAGCCCTCAGACTCCTGGTTTCATGACTGAAGTTGGGTGGGCCAATTTATGCATTACATAGCCAATGCATGTACTGGTGAAAGATGACACTTGGAGTGGTGTGTTTTCATTAGCTAAAGTATTCCCTGTCATACTCCAGTTGACCAGGACGATCCCAGATACTTGATTGAGTTAAAGTGCAAACCTATGCATGCTTAAACAGAAAAAAAATTCCTACAACTTTTGGGAGATGTGGGATAAGAACCCAATTTCAAGACTGGGCCAGCTCAAACTGTTCTAGTGAGAACTATTCCTTAGTTCAGGGGTGTTGAACTTCAGGCTCGAGGGCCAGATTTGGCCCTCCTGGGATCCAAAACTGGCCTCTGGGATTTCTCAGAGCACCATGCCCCCTGTCCCAATCATTTGATGGTTTCCCAGCTTTTGTATGTTTTTTTCCCCTTTCTAAAAGGTTGAAATGCTTGTCCTAAGGCTTAGTTACTGTCAGTAGGAGCTTTAAGCTACAATATGCTGGTATCTTGGGTGTTTTGGCCCTGTCCCATTTGCTTTTGGCCCTGCCCTTTTTGCCTGTGCCCCTGCCCTAAGCGCTTCTCTGAAATTGAATTTGGCCCTTGGGTTGGAAGAGGTTTGGCATCCCTGCCTCTTGTTGCAACGAATCAACAATTCCCATGTTTTGGGTAGCCTGCCTGAAACACAAGCAGGAAAAGGGAAATTTGCTGTTTCTGCACAGTATCTTCAGCCTGCCAAAATAATGCATTAGCCTTGCTCTACCTGAATCCAATTAGAATCTCTGTGTGAAGATTTAACTGATTGATTTCCCTCCCACCTCCTCCATATTGATGCAACTCTTGCTACATGTAATATTTGAAACATAACAGGCATATTTTACAGGGAAGAGATTTCCTTATTTATACACCACCTTTCCTCCTGCAAGGAACCAAGGTGGCTTACATAACTCTCCTCCTCTCCATTTTTATCCTCACAGCAACCCTGTGAGGTATGTTAGGCTGAGAGTCAGTGAATGGCCCAAAGCCACCCAGTGAGTTTCATGACCAAGCGGGGGCTAGAACCTGGATCTCCCGAGTCCCAGTCCAACACTCTCACCACTATGCCACACTGGCTCTCACATTCCATATAATTTTAATGCTCTGAAATTGGGTGAGGGGTTTCCCCCTCTTAAAAAACTTTCAAATAAATGTTCATTCCAGATGCCTAGAGTATTCCTTGTCTGATCTATTTCCTGGCAGAATTTGATCTTCCTTTTGGAAGAGTAGCTAAAATGTCTATCTATAGCAGTGGTTCTCAACCTTTTTTGCACCCCTTTCACTATATGTCAGAATGTCATTCCCCCCTTTCCAAGATTGTCTGACTTAATCTGTGCCATACAATAAGGTGTGATGTCCTGTAGATTATGTACAATCTGTATAATTGTAATTTGTAGAAAGACCAGTATTCCAACAGTTTGAGTCTGTGGTCCCAATCCCTCCCTGAAACCCTAAAATTCCCCCCTAGGGGGAATTCCCCCCTGATTGAGAACCCCTGATCTATAGTCACTGGCATCTTTTAAAGAAAAGAGGCATTAACAAAATTGATGAAGGGAGAACAAGGTAAATCAGTCTTCCTTAGGTGTTGGACTATAAATCCCACCATTCCCAAACTACCATGGCTAATAGCCATGGGGTGATGGGATTTGTAGTCCAATACAACTGGAGGGTATCAGGTTGTGGAAGGCTGAGGGCCATGGTGTCTGGGGATGGTGGTATCTGTAGTCCAAAACAACTGGAGGGCACCAGGTTGGAAAAGGCTACTCTTGATAAATTCGGTAGCCAAGGAATTACATTTTCTGCTATCTGAAATTCTTACTATAGCCACAACAGGAGAAATTATTACTGATCTGTCACCCTAAAGTGCCATTTCATGTTTTAGTTATAACTAAAAAGATATTTATTTTCTGAAACAGAAAAACTGTCATCTTTTCAGCATTGACTGACTTTGGCATTCTGTTTAGTACTTCTTGTGGTACATGGATAATGGATCCCAAGACTATGAAGCAAGCTACAACAAAATGGGTGGGTATTGTGCAGGAATTAGCACTGGAATAGGCTGAAATCAGTGAAAATGGCAAGTGGAACTTGGGTTCAAGTCACACTTCTCTGACTGGGATGAATTCTATGGCTATTGGCAACTCTCTAACATTCAGCTCCATTTTCTTATCTGAGGGCAAATGCAATAAAGTTTAAAATGAGAACCCAGCAGTTAAAAGCACCATGTAACTACAGTCATGCCTTGGATTGAGAGCATAATTTGTTCTGGAAACGTGCTTGTAATCCAAAACACTCTTATATCAAAATGAAATTCCCCCAAAAAAATTTGTACAGAGATTTTTAATTTAAGCCATACTACAGTACTTGTATTGCAAGACGTCGCTTGTATATCAAGTCAATTTTTTAAAATAAATATTTAAAAATTTGCTTGTCTTGCAAAACGCTCTCAAACCAAGTTTCAGTCCAAGGTATTGCTGTATTTCATTAGTATTGAAAAAGTTAAAATTCTCCAGGCATGGATAAGTTTAAGTTAAACATAGAAAGCTTTTTCCTGCCCTTCCTTTCCTTGTATATGTCTGGTTATTTGTACCCTAAATAGTTATTGTGTACAATATCAAGTGATGTCATGATCAATTTATATTATTTTAGTTTGTCTTTTCAAAAGCCTTATATTATCCTCTTGGTTAAATAAATAACCTCTGATCTTAGAGTATGTGCAACAGGTGTCATTTTGTTTTACAATGTTATTGTGTATTTTTAAAAAATTGAATATAAACATTTCTAAAAGATTATTTTGAAGCAGACATGCAGTAAACCTACCTGGTTTATTTATTTATTACATTTTTATCTTGCCCTCTTTCCCAGCAGCTCAGGATGGCTTACAAGGTGTCCTCTCCCCATTTTATCCTCACAACAACCCTGTAAGAGAAAGTGACTGGCCTAAAGTCACCCAGTAAGCTTCTTGGCTGAGTGATTATGATGGGCAGATGAATGTTTCATAAGGTAATTGAATACTTGATCCCTCTTTTCTAAGGTAAGATTGTAGCCCCCATGGTTACTGAGAACAACTTGAAAATATATTTTCACGTTGTGCCTGGCCAATACATTCCTAGGGCAAGCATGGAATGACTGTGAAATCACCAAGAGATCCTTTTGTAGCCACACATAAAATTTCCTTCAAGACCAGGTATTATTGGCATTATGGGGTCTGAAATGTGAAGTAAAGGACCCTCATTGCTGAGACTAAATGTGGGAAGAAGTTGCCCCGATAAATGGATCTGTCAATCTCAGTCTTGTCAGGCTTTTTTTGAGGTCAAACTCATCCCATCCCATTTCCGCACAAGCTTACAACTATTTATTTATTAAAACTCTGTATGAAAACTTGAATACATTTTTGTAATGTATGCTTCAGTGTACACATTTTATGCACATGTTTAAACGTACACGTGTTTGGACATGTGCGCTCATTGACTAAAGTATATTTCTTTGCACATTTTTCAGATGTGTGCATGTTACAAATGCATTTTCTGTTTTTGTTTTGCGGAGTGCATCACAAGCTCAGAAATGTATGGATTTCTGACTGCAAAAGTGTTCAGGTTCACCTTGAAGTCTGGGGGGTTCCAACTGCATAAATCTGTCAACAGAGCAAATTTATGACAGGTCTCTACCTGCCACCCTTCACATGCCAGAAAGAGTGTCATGCTGAGTAGAAGTATGGGATAAAAGTAGAAAAGAAAACAGAAACTGTTGTATTGCAAAAATCCTAAGACACCCAAGACAGATACTTAAAAGCTTCTTCATGCTAGGCCTTCACTAAAACTGAAACCATCATTCTGCAACCACTCTGACTCTTCATTTTCTCTTCCTCCCAGCTCCTTTTAAGGGCTCCACTACAACTTCTAACATGCAATTCACCTACCACAGTACCACAGAAACAAAGGTTCATTTAGAATAGGTGGGTGGGTGCTTGCTCTGCATGAATGGGAAACCTTTGCAAATCGAGCAGTGTTCAAATGGGAGATTTGAGCAGATCTCCCCAAATTCACACAAATTTCCACCATAGAGTAAAGCAGGGCTGATTCGGTCTACTGAGGGAATTTGGGCAAATTATGAAATTTGTACAAATCGAACTGGGAATTGGGAACAAGACAAACCTGAGCACGTGTTTGGCAATTTACAAATATTTTCAGCAGACACCTGTTTGCACTCGCATCTGGAGCTTTGAACGGGGCCTGCCTGCCTGTTTTGTTGTCAGCACAAACAAAATGCTCAGTGGAATGGAGGGGACCCATAGCAAAGTGCCATCCTCTGTGCCCCCTCTCATCAGTAGGATGCTCTTCCACCCCTGACACTTGCACTAGGTCTCCCTTTTCATATTGTTTTTCAAACTTTTTTCTTGGTGCTTCAGTGCCAAGCATTTGTGTCCACCATCTTAGATGGTCTACTGTGCCCCAATGACCTGTACATTGAGTCATTCTAAACCACTGTGTTTGGGGGGGGGGGAGGAAACATGGCCACTGCCACAAGAACAGGGTGGCTGCCATGCTTTTGGAGGCAGCCATCTTCCCACCACCAGATACACACACACACACACACACACACACACACACACACACATGTTGGAAGCCATATTTTTATTCCCAAAATGCTCCAGAATGACTTAACTTCCTGGGCATTGGGAGAAAATTGAAGATGGACACCAGAAGTGTGTGTGTGTGTGTGTGTGTGTGTATAAATTTAAAATATAGGAACCTGCCTGGAGCAGTCCTGCACTCCTCCTAAGGGACAGGCCACTACTTTGGCAAGACCCTATCATATGATTTCAGAATAAGATTTTTAAAAAGACCCTTCTCAGAATTAATGTTATCTTAGGAGCGATGAATTCCCACCCAGCTGAGCTGCAGACAACAATTAATTGGTCCCACAAGAGAAGAGTGAATGAAGTTACCACAACTGGAAACTAGCGAAGATTGCTGGTCCCCAGTCCAGTGTATGCAGGTGCCTTCCACATGGGCTGTGCACTTGAGAAGCAGGGTCCATGGACCCCAAATCTATCATTTTCCAAGTGCTAGTGGCTGTGAGGAAGGCTGTTCAGCTCAAACAGGATTTATGGAGCCACAGCTTGTGCTTTAGATAAACGTCTGACCCTCTTAAAACCAGTGTGCAAGTGCATCCTGTTGAGAATGGTACATGCACATTCAGAAACTGGTCTTTCTTCTTTTCATACGCTGGAAGAAAGTACTCTTGATAAGGAAGGTTGCATATAAAATGTTGTGGCATGAAAATGTTTATGCAAATACTGTTTATGCAAGTACTGTTGTTAGCCAGCCATTTCATTTAATCAAATCATGTTTTATGAAAAATAAACTGAATATCTTCAAGTTCAAATCATTATAGATTTTGTTAATACATCTATTTCAAATGCATTATCAGCCTAGGTTTGATTTTCACAGTGCTTCAACATGGTGTAAGTAGATCAGAAAATGTAAATCTGTTTTGTTTCCTCTCCTGTCTACTTAAAAAGTATGGTAGCCATGGAAGTGTTCAATGAATCACCGGTTCTTGCTGCCTGGCTGGGACAGCAAAACAAATAAAAAAGAAAGAGGTGGTGATGTTGCGCAAATATGCTCAGGGTCCTCTCCCCAGAGAACCCAATACTCGAGGAGAGAGAAGCAGCACACGCAGGAGTGAGTTTTTCAAAGTTTTATTTCTGCGCAAAAAGGTTCAGCTCTGTGGAAAAGCTGAACAAAGGAAGGTGGGGCATGCAGGTCTTCTTATACCTTTTTACACTCATGGGTGTATTCATTCTCAGCAAATCAAATACGTTCGCTTAAACATGCCAACCAATCGGATACATTTCCCCGAATATGACAACAACCAATCAAATACATTTCTTTGAACATGGTAAGTATTAATCTTTAGTTAGATAGAAGGCCACCTGGCTGTCTTTTTCTTGGCTAAGCTGATGTTTCTCATGACCTCTTAGGTCACCCGAGATATCAGGCCTGCTACTCTTGGTACCTCTTATCAATCAAAGGGACTCTTCTTTCGCTTGTATTTTTGGAGTTGGCACAAGGAAATACACTTTTAGCAGCCAAGGTGAAGATATGATGGTCAGGCATACAATTCAGAACAAAGAAATACCACAATCAAAGCAAAGGAGAAACACGGCTCTTCAAGGTTCCCTGTCTGGAATATCAAGGCAGATAAGCAAGGCCAAGTGCAACAGGAGGTGGTATGTGGGCAAAAAGTCAGTTCATCCGGCAGCAGGGATGCAACAGGGTTCATCAGGGCCCCTGGACTTTTACCTTAACAAGTGCCTATGGACAGCAGGGTGGTCTCCCAGAGATTTTAGGGTTCCAGCCCTTGTGAGCCACTCCCCAATGCCACCCCTGCTGGCCAGGGAAAGCTGGGAACTGCAGGACCTTTGTCTGTCTAAACATGCATAGGATTGGGGCCCTACGTAGCTTTAACAGACTCCTATCATGCCAGGTCACACTGATTGGCAGCAGTTCCCCAGGGTTTCAGATTAGGAGTCTTTCCCAGCCTTTGTGAAACTGGGACCCTTTGCATGCAGAACAGGTGCTCTGAACACTGAGCTTAACGTTTTTCCTTATGTGTCCTATGTGAATATCTCAGTCTAGGACAGTGTTTCTCCAACCTGGGTCCCCAGATGTCTTGGCCTACAATTCCCAGTGTCAGAAAAACTACTATGTTAACAGAGTGCCATATTATTTGCTTGTTTGCTGTTTGTTGTTTGAACAAGTCACCTTCCAGCTTGTCTGTAAGGTGGCCTTTACTACATACTACAGAACTTTGAAGAAAGAACACATAGATAAAAAGTATCCAGACTGTCTGGGCCTGCTGCCAACCGGCAGAACTTGGCACTGGCCAGTAGCCAGACATGCACTTTAAAACTAAAGGTTTATTACTTTTTATCCTTACATATTGGTGATGCTGCTATGTACAGCCCTGTTCAATACACGTGTATGGTAGGACTTCATCTTTACACTCTGTATATGCACTATGTCCATTTTTCTAACAGTGATGCACCTGACCAATAGCCATGTGTACAGCTTGGTGGGTCACAATTTGTGCAGACCTGTGTGCTAATATGAACAAGTTAGCATCTGTAGCTGTTTTCTGAACAGCCAATGGGTGATATTGCTGAAATGGTTCCGGCTTCCTCTTGTGTTTCTTCCATCCATTTAATGCGCTTTACGTAGGAGAAATTCCTATGCTAAGGAGTAATGCAAATTGTAACCAGATCCTGGTACTAGAACTGCCTGACATATAATAGATGTGTGTATGAGGTTTTTTTAATCTTCCTTAGGTGAGGAATTTATGTTTGCTTCTATTTCTCTCTCCCTACCACCTTGCAGCCCACTTGTAATCATGCTTATACTTTCATAACTTTTTCCCCCAAATGTGACCCCACAAATGCTGATTAGAACTAGTGAGGTTAGGTCTGTGAGCTTAAAGATGAATCAAGAGACTTGATTTGCTGCTATAAAACCTCAAGGAAGAAATAGTTAGTAAAAAATAAATTCCAAAGAAAATAGCTTCTAAAATGAGAGAGGAGGCTTGTTGATGTTAATGAGAACATCATTGCCTGACCTTTACCTGACCTTATTACCTGACCTTATTAAACACACATCTTGCAAATTAAGCTAGCCAAAGTGTCATTTGCATAAAACTAGAAGACTTATAATGTTTTTCATAGGGAATCCTTCAGATATTCAAGGATATGTCTTTACTCCTGCCATTCTCTCCATTAACATGAATTTGGAGTTTGCCAAACATAAATTATGACCGAGAATAATTGCCAACTCATATATAACAAACTTAGGGATGTTGGTCCTAATTCCTATCAGCCCTTGGCAAAGTCCATGCCCTGGGAGGGTATATCCTTGAAGAGCATGGATTCATGAATAAGGATCACAAACACACTCGCATATATTATCTCAGTAATCCTTCCAAGTGCTCTGTGTCAGAGGCCAGCTGGTGGAACTCAACCTAAAAGCCATAGGCCAAAGTGAATTCCAGGAACAGTGCTCAAGGCAAATGCTCATCCTGTAGTAGTGAGTGGTGCATGTTCATTGGCTCAATTTGGAATTGGCTTGGTATTTGTTTATGAGCTTTCTTGGGAAGCATTTGGTAAAAGCAACAACAACAGCTAACCTCATCAGTTTCTGAGAGCTCTCTCTCAGCACTGCTGGCCCAAGACATTTTTCTGACTGATGTGGAGTCAAAATGGTGTCCAAAGCCCTGCTAGGGACAACACATGAACAGGTTTTGCTTCACCATTCAGACATCAATTCTTCCCTTCATCTTTCCCATCCTCATAGTACTGCCTGAAGCAGACAGATACATGGCACAGCTGCATAGCATGGCCTGCCCCCATCTCTCCGCTTGTAGTGTTGTCACTGATGATATTGCATGCATGAAAAGTATTGATTATTATCTATTTATTATTTACTAGCTGTTGCCCGTGGCTTCGCTTGTGTAGATTTTAGGATTTGGGACGCCCCCCACACACACAACAGTCATTCAGTCAGTCAGTCATTTAAAAAGTTTCCCTCCCTTTTCACCCCCTCAGAGAACATTCTAAGTGTCGTATGGACTATTTGCATAACTGCTCCTATTGGCTCCTGCAGCAATTATGAGGTGAGGCCGATTTGCATAACTGCTCCTCTGTTGTTTTGCCCATAGGAGATATGAGAGTGGGGCGATTTCCTCCCCTTTTTCACCCCCTTAGGGATGGAATTTCCAAAAATCATTTTATGTCTACGTCATAAAAACAATGTTCCTTCAAAATTTCACGTTCCTAGAATAAATGGTTTGAGCTGGGCATTGATGAGTGAGTGAGTCAGTCAGTCAGGACTTCTTCTTTTATATATATAGATTTGAGGCATTTTTTTTGCCACTCCTCAACCAAAAAGGCTCCCAGAATGGCTTCATACAATCAATTAAACAGCACAGTCCCTGTCCACAGTTTATCATCTAAAACAGGGGTCCCCAACGTGGCGTCCGCAGGTGCTATGACATCATTGGGTACCTTCAATGGTGCCTGCAAAGCTCTCCACTCCCTGCCCCTTCAGAAATGCATTTTGAATAAAAACTTTGCAAAATGTTAGGGCACCAGGTTCTCCTTCCTGCTCCTGAACCTGCTGCTGATCAGCTGTTTTGCAGGCAGGAAGAGATGGAAAGAGTTGCTTCCTGGCCCCACCCCATCTTCTGCCCACACAGACCTTTCCTCTTTGTGCTCACTCTCTCCACTTCCAGCGTCTAGCCTCACTACCTCTCCCCCCCGACCACTTTCTGCACCATTTCTCTCCCTTTCCCATCCCTAGGCCCTTTTTTCTCTCCCTCCCTAGCCTTGCACTTTCTCTCCCTCCCACCCTTTAACTCGCTGTTTCCACTCCCAGTCTCTAGCCTTGCTATTTCTCCCCACCCCCACCTCTTTAGCTTGCTGTTTCTCCCCATCCTAGCCTCTAGCCTTGCTCCTTCTCTCCCCTGTACCCAGCTGTCTTGCTATTTCCCCCTCCCTCCCAGCCTCTAGCCTTGCTTTTTCTCTTCCTTTATCTCCTTACCTTGCTGTTTCTCCTCCTCCTTGCCTCTAGCCTTGCTATTTCTCTCCCCTTTACCCCTTTCCTTACTATTTCTCCCTCCCTCCCAGGCTATAGCCTCGCTTTTTCTCTTCCTTTATCTCCTTACCTTGCTGTTTCTCCTCCTCCTTGCCTCTAGCCTTGCTATTTCTCTCCCCTTTACCCCTTTCCTTACTATTTCTCCCTCCCTCCCAGCCTATAGCCTCGCTTTTTCTCCTCCACCTCTTTAGCTTGCTGTCTCTCCCCACTCCTAGCATCTAACTTTGGTCTTTCCCAGTTCCTAGCTTTGCTCTTTTTCTCTCCCTTCCCAACCCCTTTTCTTGTCCTACACCTTCCAAGGTGGGGGCTCTGATGGCAAAGGGGGAGGTAGGAGTGCCAGGTGGAGAATGGAGTAGCTGAGCCTGGGGTCGAGCCGAGGTAGGGAAACTTTTTCCTATTGGGGCTGGGGAAAGGTGTATGTGTGTGGATAGGATGAGCAGAGCAATCCTATGTAGCCCTACTCAGAAGTAATCCCACTGAGTTTCATGTACACATTCATAGGATTGGTACCTTAAATGGATATTTTGTTGTGCTTCTGTGGGTCAGATATGTGGATTGGCTTTGGATATCAGACCCTTCCTCTACTTGTACTCAGTTTCTTGGATGAATTACTTGTCTTTTGACTAGCCAGGCCCCCAAGGCAGCCATTGTGTGAGTAGCCACATCCTCTGTGAAAGCCTTTTTGAGGTGGTGCCCACAGCAGTTTCTCAAATTCCCAAAGGTGCCCACAGGTCCAAAAAGGTTGGGGACCCTGATCTAAAAAGACACGACATACAAGGAAAAAGGAATGGGGAGGGAAGGGGGGGGAATTCTTTCAGCAGGGCTTGTGGAATTGCTCTACTTCTCCCTGTCATCTCCCTCAGCTCAGCCTGCTGGAATGGATGCTGCTGGTGACAGTTGAGGGAGGAGGAACCTTCATGAGGGAGGTCTTCAGTAGGGCTGGAATGGCCCTGCTCTTCCACTCATCTCCTTCATCTTATAGTTCCTGGCACCTGCTGTGAAGACCCACTTGGAAGTTCCTCTTTCTCAAACCAAACCAAAACAAACACACCCAGGAACACGAAAAGATTAAATGTTCGCAAGAGGAAATTGAGAGACTTGATGAATTTTGTTTGGCCCAGTCATATGGTGCATAATAATCAACAAGTGTTTCATTGAGAGAAAGGAGTAAAATGAAAGACCTTCTGCAGAGAAGGATGGGTGAGAGTTTCATTTCACTTGGGTTTTGATAAGAATTTACCAACATTCACAAGGTTCTCCATATTTGGGACAAAAAGAACTTGACAGTAAAAAAAGAAAAAGAAAGAAAGAATGTGGAAGAAACCAACACTGACAGATTCATCCACCCGGGCCCAGGGCTTTGAGTAGGGCTTTGAATGTGTTTCTCTTAAAAGTCTGGGTTTGAATTCCTGTGTATTCAGCCGTGATTGTTGTGCTGAATTAGGGTTGCCATCTCTTTTTTCTGTTACGCACCTCATTTTTAACAGCTATGTGGCAGGCAGGTACATCATGGTCTTCTCCATTCTGAGAATAGCTGTACCTATTGAATTTGGCTGGTGCAGATGGGTGAGAATTTCATTTCAGTTCATAATATATTTTTTAATAAGGATACCTTATTTTCAATGCATCATTTTTATACCTTTATCTGTTTTTATCTTTTTATTGTTCACAGCTCTGGAATCTGCTTAAATATGAAGCAGTATGCAAATACTATAAGTAAATAAATAATAAATATTGGGGGGGGGAGAACTCAAGATTTTTTTAAAAATGTGAATGCAGGAGAAAGCAAAACTGACAGATGTCGCCCATACTTACAAGCAGCTGTCTTTGTATTTCACATAGTTTCACACTGAGCAAGTAAAGTAAGGGGCTAACCTTAAAGAATGTTTGCACATGTACCTATAACACAGTCTGGTACATAATCCCATGTTTTATTTTGAGCCAGAGAAAAACTTCTGGGGGAAATTGTGGTTGATTTGCAATACCTTTAAGCTTTATGAGCTGCACAAATTCATATTCCAAGCCAAATAATTATGAACTTCAGCAACAACTCTCCTACACTTCGAGCAAGAGATCCCAGGCAAACTTTAGGCAAGAGCTAAAGCACAAGGCAGTCTGGTGGACACTTTTCTAGTGACACAGGACAAGGAAATCCATGAAATAAATGTCAGCCTAACAGAATTCTGGGAGCAGGCAGAGAATGTAGAGCTAAAAAACAGATACCTGTTTCGAACCCTAAATCTACACCTCCATGACAAAGGAACATCGAACTAGTGTTGCAAAACCTGTCTGGGTATACAGCTAGGTAGACCCACTGGGCTGGTTGACAACAGTGGGTGGGCCCAAGGCACTAAAACAAACACTGCCAGCCAAGACCAGCCTAGAGACTTGATTATGATATGCTATAACAGCCTTCCCCAACCTGGTGGTACCTTCGGGATGTGTCAGACTACAATTCTGCTGGCTGGGGATGATGGGAGTTATGGTCCAACATAGCTGGAGGCTGTCAGGTTGGGGAAGGCTGTTCATTAAAATAGGCCAGTGTTATTATCCCATGTCCTTGAATATTAATTTATTAAGTACATAGGAAGCTGCCTCATGGCCCAGTATCCCTATGCTGACTGGCAGTAGCTCTCTAAGGTCTCAGGTAGAGGAAGGTCTTGCTACCTGAAATCCTAGTTTTAAGTGGAGATGCAGGATGTTAAACCAGGATCCTTCTGCTTGTGAAGCATGTGCACAGTGGTGCAGCTAGGCCTGGACCTTGGGGCCAAAGTCCAAGGCCCCACATCCCAGCTCCCCAACCATGACCACACAGAGAGTGCCAAGTAACGAGGGCAGTAGAAGCCAACTCCATTTTATGCATGTAGTCACGTTGATGCTATGATTTAAATGGGTTTAAAATGTGGGTTTAAAGTGAGAGCCAGTGTGGTGTAGTGGTTGGGGTGCTGGACTGGGACTCGGGAGATGCGGGTTCTAGTCCCCACTCTGCCATGAAGCTCACTGGGTGACTTTGGGCCAGTCACTGACTCTCAGACTAACCTACTTCACAGGGTTATTGTGAGGATAAAATTGAGAGGAGGAGGATGATTATGTAAGCTGCCTTGGGTTCCTTGCAGGGGAAAAGGTGGGGTATAAAACCAATAAATAAATAAATAAAATGCAAAACTGTATATGCCCAGAGCATTTTTTTAAAGCAGGGTTTGCAAACAGTTTTGTTGCTGTTATTCTAACATATAAGGATCACAGAAGCCATTGTAAAGCATTAAAAAAAAAAGCGGTTGTGGGAGCAGGAAAAGAGACATGTTAGTTGTGCACTTCACAACTGAAATAATACACATAGATTTCATAGATTTCATAGATCATAGAGTTGGAAGGAGCTACAAGGCTATCGAGTCCAACCCCCTGCTCAATGCAGGAAACTAGAGGAGGGCTCTCCCATCCAAGTAATAACCAGACCAGGCTTGACCCTGCTTAGCTTTCCACGCTCAGACAAGCTGAGCCAGCGTAAGCCACAGATGGTTGTCTGTAGGGCCCCCCCAATAAGATCATTAAGTCCAGGGTCCAAATTACCACTGAGCTATGCTCCCTGCCCTTTAGTGTTCTTTCACATCCCAGTCCAATGTTTCTTTGAAATCACTGGAGCCTATTTCTAAAGTATTTTTTTAAGGTTGAACTTTCTGGTGATCATCTCCACTGTATTTACACTGTAAAAGCAGTGCTGATTTCAGTGGGGTAATTTTGGAGTAAGTGCATTCCAGATTAGAAATAGGTGCCTAAAAGAACATCTCTCAAAACCAGTTCCTGATGCTGTCTTTTTCTTTAACTTTCTGAAAAGGGATTTCCCCCCCATCTAACTTGCTTTGAAAATGCTAATAGAAATGCATTTTAAATCCATGAATACAAATGCATTTTAGTAGTAGTATTATTTTTAGTATTAAAAAAAAATAAAAATGCACCTTTTCGTTTTCTATCTCTTCAAATTTTACCTCTACCTGTGAAGACCCCTGTGGTTTAAATAACCAGTGAGGGTACACTAATAAAAATCCCATTAAATGAAATGGTTAGCAGGTATATAGAATGTCTTGTTACAATTTCGGAAGACAGTTCGTTACGAGACACCCTGCTATCTACTTTTTTATTTTATCAAAGTAAAGAAAAAGAGCAAGGCAAGGTTGTAAAATGTGTTGTTGTTGTTGTTGTTGTTGTTGTTGGCAGTGTTTTTTGGTGTACCATGAAAAATTATGCATTAGTTCACCCCCCTCCCTCCCAGAATGAAAGAGCCGGTTTATTCTATGTCAGGTGTGTTTACTGCACAGCCTATAATAAATATATATAATCAACAAAATTGGTTGGTAATTTTCTTCCCCTGAACTATTACTTCTTTATACAGTGACTAGCAATTGAAGTGGTAATTCAGTTTACATTGTATTGGAATAACCCATTTTACTGCACAGGCTGAACTTGGTGTCAAAAATAATTTCCAAGAAAGGGGATTGCTTTTCTGGGAAATGTTTTCTTTCTTTCGTCTTATTTTCTTTCTAAATTTGTGACTGAATTCAATATTTTTTAAAATAAAGGAGTGCTCAGTCTTCTCACATATATTTGAACCCAGTTCTATTTTGCTTTCTTTCAGTTGGGTAGTCTGAAATGTTTACTGAACTTTCAAGTCAACGGTGTGGAATGTGTTTTTGCTGTCCAACTATATGGGGGAAAGGTAGGCCTTCATCATCCCCCCCCCTTTGCCACCCGAATTGTGAAATATAGTGCTGGAAGCACTAGTTCTTGTTGTGCAAATGGTGGGTCCTGCTAGCGCAACAGAGCACAGCAGCAGAAGCAGTTCAAATATTTCATACATTTTTTTTTATAAGGGAACTATACTGAGAGTACTTGCATGGAAGAAAACATTGTACCAGAAGACATTCAAATAAGTAAATATGGTTAGAACAACATCCCTTAGTTACATTTACATTCAGTTCCCTTTAAAGATAGGGAAAGAATTTGATCATTGAATTATGTTACAAATTTACTTGATCCATACCTCCTGGACTAAGGTGGCAATTGGAACATAGCTATCTACTGCATTTCACACTACTCCAAATGTTGCTGCTCAGTTCTCAGTTCAAACACACAAAGAAGTTCCTGTAAAGTCTGCATTTGAGAGAAAATATGTTTATAAATACATATTTAAAAATTTTTAAATTTAAATACATATTGAAATCTTTAAATTTTCATGTAGAATATATTTTTTTTAAATCACAGATTAATGCAGAAATGAATTGGACTGGATTTATGGGTGAACGCATGTGAAACTGACACAGACCACCAATCTGTCTGTCTCTAATTCATTTCAAGTGAACAGAAATGTTTTCAAAGCAAAAGAATTTGTAAGAAAATTACTAATATCCGAAAACACCCAAATACAGCTTCATTCCTTTTTCCACTTCTGCCATTGGTTGTCACATCACTGGTTCTCTTACCAGCCAGCACCTACTGGCAATGTCAGTATCTAGAAAATCCCCAATGACTTGTTGGATATATTTTATTCATTCATTCATTCATTCATTCATTCATTCGCTTTCTATACCATCCAGTAGCCAAAGCTCTCTGGGTGGTTCACAAAACAAGGCTTAAAAACACAAAACACATTAACATAACCATCCAATGAATGCTGACATAGTCTCTTCCAGTCAATCCTCTATGTAGAGTTGATGGTGTTTTTTTGTTTTTTTTTAAAGAAAGTAGTAGACTTCTTTTTGTTCAGATGATGTAGATTTGCCCCACTTTATATTTTCTCCTGAGCACATCATCCATCTTCTCTACCTTGCTCTTCTGACCTGTGCGATTACGTGCCGCCGCCGCCGCCACTGCCGCCTCGGCTACTTTGCACAATTTATCAGAATTGCACCGTGTGTGCTCTCTCTTCCCCTCCCCACCCATTTCAAGCCTTGAACCACCTTCCATTTTCTATCCCCTTTTCTTCTGCATCTTGACCTGAAACATTGGGACAGGGCAGGCTGTACATATAAAATTAATTACATAAAAATGAGCAGGGCTCGTTAATTTCTTGTAGAAATTAATGTTCACTGACTAATCACCACGAGTGACCATGCACGCACTGTTTGATTGCTTGGCAACCTCACATGATCTCCCTTTCGTTTTAGAAGAGCAGCATTGCCTTTAATGCAAACGATCCTCTCTGTATTCATAACTGAACAGGAATCTTTTGCATACAATTGTTTTTTTTTTTTTAAAAAAAGAGGTTTTTCAAGATGGCCACGAGAGCCCTTTCTGTTCCAGCACTCTGTATCCAGAAGATCTTTAAATGTGACATCAATAATAAGATGCTTGGAAATGGGACTTCAAATTAACCTTTTAACTGACCATGTTCAGTGGTTATCTGCTAGCACACTTTCAAGCAGTCTCTGTGGGTCTACAAAGGACTTCTTAGAAAAAGAAAGAAAGGAAGGAAGAAAACAGTTTCCAGTCCTTTATTCAGTCAACTACACTGTAATGTTTAAACAACAAGGATCATCTTACAGAAGGGGGGATTCTCTGCTCCCCCTTCACCAATCTAATTAGCGTGTAAAAAATGACTGATAGAAGGCAAAATGCAACCATCTGCATTTCTCAGTGTTGTCATTTTTCAGACAGAACTCACAGGTGCCTTTTAAACAATGATGAATTAGAAAGCACCATCTTTTTTCACTCATTTGTCTGTTAACTACCTCTGTGATAATAATGTATTTGCATATTTAATTTCCTCAGCTGTAAATGAGCACCTCTGAACCACTTGCTAATTATTTTACAATTTTCTTGTATTGTTCATTATTCATGCATTCTATTTACTAAATAAAAATGACTTTCCCTGCAAAGGACATTTGCAATTATTATTATTATGCCAAACAGTTATCGGTCTGGTGCCAAATAAGAAAGTCTGCTATGATAGGGAAGAGAGACACAGAGCAGTTTTCAATATAAAGCAGAAAGATTACATTCATGTTGTGTGGTTCGCTCTTTTATCACCACCCCTTTCTTCCTGTGCACACTTTTGTCCAAACCTGATTTAACAGGCTTCCTGCTGATAACTAGGCAGGTTTGGGAGTGAATGGAAGTTGGTAATAAATTCCGCCAGCCAGGAAGTCAGTCAGTGGAATGTTACACTGGACTTTGATATTTGTTATTGCACATGACTCATGACAGGCAGTCACCATCTTTGTCCACCAGGTCCAAGCTTTCATAAGAATGCCGCTTCCAATTGTAAGGGCGTTAGCTTTAGGCTACAGTAGGACTTCTAGGTTCTCAAATGGACAGAAATATAAAGCAAATTGATTTACTAGAGCAACTCCGTGTCAGTAGTGGCAGTTGGCTCCAATGACAGTGGGGTAGTGTAACCGCTCCATGTTTCAGTCCAAACTTTAAAGGAGGTATCCATGGTGCTGAACCTATTTTGGGGGTAAGGTTCAGCACTGTGGATATAGCTCCTTAAAAGTCCAGACTAAAACCCAGAGTGGATACATGACTCCACTTACATTGGAGCCACCCGCCTTCACTCCTCAGTGCTAAATGTGCATGGGCTATGGGCATTCCGTGTGTGTATGGAAGAGGTAGTGTTGGATGAGAAGCTGGGTCAGGCCAAGAAAGGAAATGTCCTTTGGCAGTACTTTGTTCTCTTTCTTCTTCAGACAGGGCCAATTCAAATATAAAGAAACAGTGCATTGCACATTTCTTCCTGTACTGTACCAGTATAATCTTCTGCTGGGAGATCACATGTTAGAATGTCCCCTAGGTTAAAAAAAAAAAAACACCTGGAAATTTAACATGCCATAGAGAAAGTTTTAGTTTAGCTTCTTGACGTGCTTCTTTGCCCCATGCAGGGAAATGTACTTATAATGTGGGATCAATGGCATCTGAACATACAACCCCCTACCTACAGCCAAGAAGGATTTTTCCACACATGCTTTCTGCATATATAAATTGTTTCCAGTGCCAAACTGCTGAAGGCAAAGTAAAGCAAGGAGAGGTAGGTCCCTGGGAGATGGTTTTCAGGCAGGCAAACCCCCATCCAGTCTTGACAGGCATGCCTACCTTTCAAAATGAAAGTTCACATACTCTCAGACTTTTGGTCAGAAAGGTACAGAGCCCTGTAAATAAAGAGTTGGTATGGAAGATCTGTGTTCAGGTCCTCCCTCTTCCATGGACTCACTAGGTGAACTTGGGCAAGCTGCTCTTTCTCCGCTTTGGTCTCCTATCTATCCAATCAGAATAATAGTGCCCTATCTCACAGGTTTGCCGAGAGCACTTTGCTAATTAAAAGTGCTGTATAAGTGATCGATAGTAGCCATAGTGACAATTTAGAGTTGTTGTGAGAGTGAACATATGAAGCACTCTGCAGATTAAAAGTGCTATTTCAATTATAAATAGTAGCATTCCTGCCAAATGAATTTCCCCCTATTTAGATTAAAAAGAAACCAACACAAAAAAGATGGAAAACTCTCTCACAATTAAGTGTATTGTTCAATCAAAGGTAAACACTTTGCTTAACTCTCTGATGAAAGTGTTTAACTTTGGCTAGATCATGCCCACACAGTTTCCCCCTGAATGCTATACTTTATATTCTAGCTCTAAAATGATGGCAATAAGTCTCCTATTGACTGCATCAGCCATGCACAATTACTTATTCAGAGAGAGCATCACCAACCAAATCACTGAATGCTGGCCGGAGACTGGGAACTGAGTTAAGATCCAAATATACAGAAAATTCATGAGCCCGCATAGTGTAGTGTCGTGGACTTTAACACAGACTACCATTAAAAAGATAGAAGCATTTGGAATGTGGATTTATCGCAGGATGTTATGAATTTCATGGACTGAGAGGGTGACCAATGAAGAAGTATTAAAGAGAATGTATAAAGATCAAGAAATTATGAAACAAAGTAAATGCAGAAAACTAGAATGTTTTGGTCATATAATAAGAAATGAAAAATATAGACTGTTGCAGCTGATTATACAAGGGAAAATAAACGGGAAAAGAAGTGTAGGAAGAAGAACGTCTTGGCTGAAAAACCATAGAGAATAGTTTGGGGGCAACACAACATCATTGTTTAGAGAAGCCATATCTAAAGACTGTTTAGCCATGATGGTGTCCAACCTCTGGTAGGAGAAGAACAGGAAGAAGAAATGTGGTGTAGCAGTTAGAGCACTGAACTTGGACTCAGGAGACCTGGTTTTAGTACCCACTCGGCCATGAACTCACTGGGTGAGCCTAAGCTACTTCACAGGCTTGTTGTGAGGATAACATGGAGAGGAGGAGAATCATGTAAGCTGCCTTTGGTCCCTTGCAGGAAGAAAAAAGGTGGGATATAAATGTAATGTAATTAAAAATGTGCTGAATTATGGGAAACAAGTGGCTGCTTGTATATTTCACTTTCTGAAGAAGTCGTGGCTGTCAGGCAAAGCTAATGGTTATGAAATTTGGTTGGTCGAAAGCTAAACAGGCCTGTTTATTTTATTTATGATTTCTGTTTCCCAGAATAACATCAAGCCCAAATAACATCCTGCTGAGCAGAAAGAAATATGCTCTGCTCCAGTTGCGTCGTCAGCCCTGGGCTTGCATTGCTAGACAAATAGGAGTGTTTTCTAGTGTTTTCACTATTCACAAGTTTTGAGCAAACTCTTCTACACAGTTTCCTGAATGGCAGGCATATATACCCACATCTGTATCTGTCATGGAATAGTGTACCAATCATGCCTTAGAGGGAGGGGGTATCTCTCAGATATACTAACACACCCAGGAAATGTAACATATTAAGCTTTGCTAGTAGATATTTCCATTAATCATAAATAAGTCAATAAAAACTGAACAGAGTAAGTATCCCAGCAATGGGTCTTCTTAATTATTAATATGTTTTCCCAAATCATATATTACCATGCACCATCAATATGCTGACATTCATCAGCATATCATCGAGACCCTATCCCTAATCTCCAAACAATCTCTCCCAATGACATCATAGAGATGTTCAACCAGGGATGGCAGAAACAGTGATTTTCAAACTCACCTGAATTCTCCAAAAATTACTTCAATGCTAATCTTGGCGCACTTCCATTTTCATTTTAGACCTGTTTTTCAGCTCTTTCAAATGGGAAAAGTGAACATTTTGTATGGGGAAAGTGTGCATTTCTGTGCATATTTTTAAAAGTGAGCCCTCTTCCCCCATTGATTAAAGTGTGAGAATGCATTTTTGGTAAAAGAAAATGCACATTTCAAACCATGCATTTAAGTGTGTGTGTGTGTGTGTGTGTGTGTGTATCTAACATGATTGCAAATTCAGGAATTTGTGAACATTTCTTGAGAAAAAAGTGCTCCTGCCCACATTCGGGATTGTGAACAGAACATGTCTGCATGATTTGTGAACAGAAACAAAATTCTCTTCTCATACTGTAGCTGGGATAGAAGAGAGTTTTACAGCAGCATACATAATAATCCTGGGAGACTGGGTATTGTTTTTATTTATTTCTATTCATTTTCAGTGGATTAGATCCAGATTCACACTGGATCAGCTGGGCTGGTGGAAGTGGAATCCCTCTCCCCTTTGCTTCCCTTGGCAACTCCTCCAGCTCCATGAAAATGCTACACAGAGAGTCAGGACAGGAGACCCTGTTGTATGGGTTGAGCTATTGGAGGGGAGGGGAGACTTTCCCCAAAATCGGGTGGAGGGTCCTTCTGCAACTGGAGTCTTTCCTCTTGCAGAAAGTCACTTCCTCTCACAGAAGGCGGATCCTGGATCCAACTTATATTTATACCCCACTTTTCTTATAAATATTCAAGTTGAGTTACAATTAAAATAAAAATGTGCATTCTCTCTCTATCTATCTCTGATTTCTGACACAGTATAAGAACCAGACCTTGGAGGGTAGGGCCTTGTTCCTCACTGGCTTTCTCCCCTCAACACTCCCATTGGCTTTCATAGATACTTGTCTCAGAGCCTGGCCAAGAGTGGATTCCTCTATTTAATCTTCCCCGAAGATGGGATATCCTTTTCATTTTGAAAAATCCAAAAAGATTGTTTAGCATGCAACAATGACTAGAACAACAAATGCATCCAATTGAAATGAAACCTTCATTTACATGCAGTGAAGACGCTACATTTAAGTGTTACCAAATATGCTACAGGACGTAAAACTATGTAATTACTTAAAGGATAATATTTATAGCACTGGAGTATCCCAAGCATTAAATGGCTTTTGTATAGTTGATTAAATGTTGAATGGATGCTGAAGTTGGTATGAATGTTAATGCTGCAATTGTATCCTGCTGTCATGAGCTGGAGCTCTGTTTTATGACTATATAATAAAAGAAACAACTAAATATATGATTCAAAGGGATGCAACATGACAAATAAATTTTCTTCCCAGACTTTAAAAGTCAGTGGTAGCTCTTCATAGAATTCTCAATAAGGTCAGAGTATAGAGATTATGTGAAATAAACAGTGTCTTAGAACAAGAAGTTCCATTGAGTTCCATTCTTCTTTTCTCTGTAGGAGTTGAAAAATAAAATCAACTTGGGCAGGCTCCAAGTCAGGACATAGAAATGGTGGGCAGAGAGAGGCTGCTTAACCCTTTCCATTCTGCTCATTTCCAGCTCAAAAAATCATCCTTCTGAAGTTTCTTGATCACTTTCCCCATATCTTTTTTTCCATAGATGAAAAAGCAGCAATTTTGAGCTGAACCTGACCAGAAAGAAGCAGGTCAATCTGCCTCTTTTCACCCACCCTTCCTCCACAGTGACTTAAGAATGTAAAAACAAAAAACAAAAAACCCAGCCCTGCTGGATCAGAACAAAGGCCTAGCTAGTGCAGCCTTCTGTTTGTACAGTGGCCAACTGGTTACCGCAATAGGAAGTTCACAAGCAGGACATGAGCACAACAGCACCCTCCTGGTTGTGTTCTCCAGCAACAGGTATTGAGAGGCAAACTGGTGTGTGTGTGAGGGGGAGACATGGAGGAAATGGGGGGTAGGGATATGTGAGGAATCTGATAGGGGGTGAAAATCCAATGGATTTTCACAATTCAGCTTCCTGGATTCCAGTTTGCCAGCCCTTCCCTGGGGGCTGGGGCCGACTCACTATGATGCGAGTCAAGCCAGCTCATGGACTTCTGTCTCTAAGACAGGCCATGGTTTGTACATTTTTTTAATGCTGAGGAAATCTGCACAAATCACACAATTTGCGTATCTTTGTGCAATTTGCGTAACCTAACGCAAATTGTGTAAATTGTGGTATTTTGTTTGTGCATTTTGCGCAAATCAGCACCTGAAAAGCATGTGGATCTAGGCGTGATTTGCCAATCTTACACAAATCGTGCTAGATCCATGTGCTTTTTGTGTGCTGATTTGTGCAATACGTGCAAAATACTGCAATTCACACAATTTGTGTAAATTGATACACATTGCATATAGTTACACAAATAGCACAGTTTGTGCAAATTTCCTTAGTGTTTTTTTAAAATGCACAAACCGTGGCCCATCTTAGAGATGGAAGCCCACAGGAAAAAACATCCAACTCAGCCTGCTTCCAATAACCAGTTCGGAAGTGGGAAGGAAGTCCATCAAACTCAAATAAGCCATACTTCCCAGCGTCAGCACATCCCTAAGGAAGGTGGGCAGCCATGGCAGAAATGTGTGTATGCTCTCTCATCTCAGATGGCAAGAGAGCTTGTGCTGGCCCTGTTCTGGGTGGTGTACACTTCATTAAAAACATAAAATGTCTAGAGCCTGTCTAGAGAAGTCATGCTGCTAGGGGCGGGAGGGCCCCCAGCATACTGCATATGCCTATCCCAGCCTCTCCCCTCCCCACCCACTGAAATGTCCCCCTTTTCCTCTCCCCAAAATCACATTTGTGACCTTCGGAAGCAGCCATGGAAGGGAACACTGAGTCCCCCTCCCAAGATCATAGCAGTGTCTACTACCTTGGGTGGGGGCCTCCAAAACATCCTGTGGTTCCTGGGACACTCTCCCCTGACAATAGGATTGTGCCCTAAGCTCTTTACATAAGAAATACGTAAAAGCCAATAGAAAAGCCAATAGAAACAATATAAAATAATAAATAGATTACATAACCTTGGATAATAGCCTTAGACTTAAATTCCTTGTCCTGTTATAAGTGCTTCCCTTGGCCTTGGAAAAGTCACTAAGGATGCAACCCATTGCGCACTTACAAGGGACAATAACTTTTAATTCAGTGGGACTTCTGCCAGATAACCCATTTAGGGGAGTTGCACTGTTAAGCTGTGATTTCATTTCTCATCTGTAAAATGGGAGCACTGATTTCTCAATACGCATGATTGGAAAGGATTAAAGCATTAGAAAAGCACAGAAGGACTCAACATGCTGCCAAACAGAAGCATATAAATAATGCTTTATTTGTGTGACTGAATGCTACTAAACTATTCCAAAGGGCAAAAATATGTATACTTTGCACAATTTGAAATCATGCCATCATTTTGTTATCATGAAAAAGCAGAGATGAGTGTACAATATTCTGTGCATGGTTTTGGCCTCCACAGGGAATGGGGAAACTATTTTGTAACGCAATTATCAAGTACTGTTCATTAGAACTCTACTAGGTACTCAGTAATTTGTGTCTTATGTGATGTTTTCTCTGCTTAATCAGTAAAATTCATTATAAATTTAATAATCAAGTCCCCATATTTAATAAGTAATAAACACACACACACACACACACACACACACACACTTACTGATTCCATAATGTGGTTATTCATCCACTATGCTACTGCTTTAAAAAAAAACCCAAAAATAAAACAACCAACCTTATGAGAATAATTAGAGTCCAGGAACAGTTGGATACGAGGAGGCCTTTAGTAGTAGATGAAGCATGAACCAGGGTTCTGTAAAACTGATTGGCTTGAAAGGGAAGATGTCTGAATAAAATGTGTAGTGATGAGGCTGATGACAGCCTAGGTTTGGAAGCTAGCCTACAGCATCTGTATCTGGGGACTTTTATATTTTTGCCGTTGTATGGTTCAAGAATAGTGAGTCATTAGCTGATACAGTGTAAGGAGCATCTGAAAAACTGTGCTTCTGTAAATCAATCATCTGATTTTAAAAAAACACCCAGTGGAAAGCAGGAATTGTGTTCCCTTGTGTGAAATTTTCGAACATGATATTTAGAAGCCAGATGGAAGGGACCTAAAACTACCAGTAACAATCTATAATGCATTTTCCCCCACTAAGTAGTTTGCCCAGAGCTCAGTGGTAGAGCACATACTTTGTATACATACGGTCAAAGGTTCCAGTTTGTGGCATCTCATGTTAAAAGGAACTCAGATAGTTTGGTAATGGGAATGACTTCTGCCTAAGACCCTGGTGAGCCACTACCAATCAGAGTGTACATCGCAGAGGGAGCAATCCTATGCCCCCCCAGACATTGTCTGAGAGGCCATAGGATTGTTTGGATTCCCCCTTCCAAGGTAGGAGACAGTGCTTTGACCTCAGAAGGGGGAGTTGGAGACCTGACCTTCTCCCCCACCCGCTCACAGCTGGTGTGGAAAGAACCACGCTGGCTGCTGTCCAAGGTTAGAAAAGTGACCTCGGAGAGGGGAAAAGGGGGCATTTTGGTGGGCAGGGAGGGGAGGAGAAAGAGGAGACTGGAGAGGCCTTCCCTCTCCCTCCAAAATGCGCAAAGATCACCTCCGCCGCTCCTCCTGCCCTGCACTAGATGATCATAAGCCCTTGAGTTCAGGAGCTTCCGGAAGTGACGTGACAGGTCCCAGTGCTGTGCCAGGAAGTGATGTGATGGGACCCCAGCGCTGCGTTTTTCATTTAAATACCATAGAAAACCACCTTAAAACAGAAACGATTTGCTATTCACGGCAATTTAAAGTGGTTTTCTATGGTATTTACGTGAAAAATGCAGCGACGTAGTCCCGTCGCATCACTTCCCGGCACAGCGCCGGGACCCGTCACGTCACTTCTGGGGAGATGTGCCAAGCCAGGGAAAAGGTAAGTTCCGTGGGGCTTGGGGGGACAAGTGGGGTGAGTTTGCCCCACTTCCACCCCCCAGTCGAGTCACACGTACATCCCAACCACTGGAAAGATAAATGCTCACCTCCTATAACACAATGGATTGAGGACCTAACAACGCTTTGAACATTTGAATGGGTGGTATTTAGAAGCCACCTGCGACTGGATAAACATATATGGAAGCTTTCTTGAAGCTTATGCATAATTGTTTCTATTGATAGCGGTGTTTTCATATACACATATATACTCATAGGTACACATTTCATATGTACCTATTGTAAGTGATTTACGCAAGAAAATTGTATTTATTTTCTGTCTTCATATGTTTTTGTTTTGTTGAAATTCACAATAATTTAAATATATATATATATATCCCAGCATTCCTGACCATTGGCCTCTTTGGCAGGGAATTTTGGGAGCTGAAGTCCAAAACATCTGGACCAACCCTGATGCAAATAACAGCTGTATATTGATACAAATTCATTTGCCATTTTAAAATAGTTGTTTTACATCAGAGAAAGGGAAGACTGAAGGGCAAAGGTGGGGGGAAACACTAACATCTAAATAACCAAAACTGTAGGGTTTTAATTAGCTACATTAAAATGGTGTTGAATCTAGGATTATGTGCAGCTATAAACAGTTACAATGCTCACCCAATTTTATGACTTGAAGAATAATGATCAGTGGGTGCCAAGGAAATGCAACCTTCTTTATATCTGTATCAAATAATAATATGAAATCACAAACATGAAAACACAGAAGTATAAATATATTGGAAGATTGCTACTAAAAATCCTATACAACATTATCTACATATTTGAATATGTTCTGAAGGAATCCCTTATATTACATGATTAACATGATTAGAGATATACCCCCAGCATGCAGGCAATAGTTATGTAATTTAATTCAAAGACTGTTGCTCATGGGTCTCTTAAATCTCCTTCAGCCAGGGGTAGGGAACCTTTTTGGACTGTGGGCACATTAGGCAATTTGAGAAACTGTCCTGGGCACCACCACAAAAAGACTGCCATGGGAAGTGTAGCAAAGAACTAGTAATCTGCCCCAAAGATTGAGTAGAAGGCAGAGGTGGGGTCTCAGCCCCAACACACTAAACAATTGCTTCCTGTGAATTCCTTCCTGTGAAACCTGATTTCATAGAATCCTGGCTGCCCTACCGCTTCCACTTTTATCTAAGTAGGAAGGGGTAGGGCACCTCGGTGTAAGGATGTCCCGTTCTGTTGTGTGTGTTTTTTTGCATTCATGAATGGTGAGCTGGTCTGAGCAAAAGGAGAACGTTCGTGAACAGACTCACGTGAGCTGAACAAGGCGAGTTTGCTCTTGCTGAACGTTCCTGAAAAATTCTCACACAACCCGATCTGGTTTTTTTGCATTCGCAAACGGTGCGCGAACAGAGCTAAAAAGGAGAACGTTCGCGAACAGACACGCGTGAGCTGAACAAGGCGAGTTTGCTCTTGCTGAACAGTTCCTGAAAAATTCTCTCACAACCCTACCTCGGTGAGCACCAAGAAAAGTGTCTGGGGGCGCATTGGTGTCCATAGGTGCCTTAAGCACACAGTTGCCAGGATCTAGGCAGTCCAGTTCTCTGTCATATCGTTTAGCTTAGAAAAAAGATGAGCAAGGAGAGACATGACAGAGGTGTACAGAATAATGCATAGTGTGTAGAAAGTGGATAGGTAGACGATTTTCTCCCTCTCTCATTATACTAGAACTCTCTGGGGTCATCCCATGAAGCTGATTGGTGGGAGGTTCAGGCCAGATAAAAAAAGATAGTACTTCTTCACACAGTGCATGCTATAGAATTCCGTTAAACTACAGAATTCATTTCCACAAAATGTCCACCCATTTGGAGGGCTTTAAAAGGGGATTGGACAAATTCATGGATGAGAAATCAATGGCTACTAGTTCTGATGGCTCTATGGTACTTCCAGGATCAGAGGCAGTATGCCTATGTACACCAGTTGCTGGAGAACATGGGCAGGAAGGCGCTGTTGCACTCATGTCCTGCTTATGAGATCCTGTGGGCAGCTGATTGGCCACTGTGTGAACAGAATGCTGGACTAGATGGACCTTTGGTCTGATCCAGCATGGCTCTTCTTATGTTCTTATCAGTAGAACTAAGACAGCTAGAGGCTCATCACATCTCTGCCTGCTTATGCTTACCATGACACCACAGCCAGTTGCTTCAAGACAGACAAGTAGGTCAGAGCTTGCAAAGCAAATCAGAGGAAGATGAGGAAAGTGAGATTCATAGCAAGAATTTCCCCCTGTATTGTTTCACTGTGAAGCTCCACACCCAGAGTTCCATGTTGGTTGGAAACATCAAGCACGTTGAGTGTCTGGACATCTCAGCTGTGGAGATGCAAAGGAATTTGTATATGAACCATCTCCCTTCTCTCCTCCTAAAGAAATGCATGAATCCACTGTTAGTCAGGGAGTTCCTTGCAGACAGTGGATATCCTACATCCAGAAGAGACTGCTAGTATATTAGCCAGATAGGAGCAATTTGGCAGATGTGCTCAAGTATTAGGTATTCATTCAGTACACAGCAGTAGCCTTCACACAGTCTGTAAGCTATTAAATAGACAAAAAAGGTAGATATTCAGCAGGAAAGGTGCATCAAGCGTATACTCTTAGATAAGACATGCCCTGTATTTTACATACACTACAAAACACATCCTTTGACTATCTGATCAATAAGATCCTGAAACTGTGGTTCCATTACAGTTTCTCGCCTATTTTTGCATCCAAATTCATGTTCAGTCATTAATGGCTCCACCTACATAACACTTAGAAAAGGAGAAGGTTATAATTCCACCAAAATGCTTAGAAGGGGTTTGGGGGTTTTGCATTTCACTTGTAATGTTCGTCTCTCACACACCCTCATCTTATACATTTTACATTGAAAAAAAAGTACTCAGATTGATAAGAAACAGTCATCGTTTATTTCTCGAGTCGCACTTGTTTTTCGTTTCCCCCTTATCTTTACTCTTGTTTGATATTTTCAGCTCTTATCTGCAGGGCTCTGGGAGTTGCATGCATTACTAATATAGTGACTCCAAATATTTCACTTCTATTTTTCATTGCTGTCTTTTTTATTATCAGATGTGGGGCAAGCATGCGGGGAGGCAGGATGAATATAAGATGGGTTTCTATGCCTCTTACCCTTCAGCTCTCAGGTGGTATCCTTTCCACTCCTTTTTTTTTTTTTTTTTTTTAGAGTTTGGACAATCAAATTCCAATCAGTGGTGGAAAATTTCAGTGAAAATTGAAAGAATCCACTAATGTGGAACTCTCAGTTTGTCACAGGACATCTGTGGCGTAAGGGGAGGTTCATTACCACGAGAATGCCAAATTCTGCAAATTATGCATGACACTGTGTCAGTAACATGCTATATTACTGCATTAATAACAATTGCAATAATAATAATAATAATAATAATAATAATAATAATAATAATAATAGAGCCAGTGTGGCGTAGTGGTTAGGGTGTTGGACTGGGACTCGGGAGATCCAGGTTCTAGTCCCCGCTCGGCCATGAAACTCACTGGGTGACTTTGGACCAGTCACTGACTCTCAGCCTAACCTACCTCACAGGGTTGTTGTGAGGATAAAATGGAGGAGGAGGAGGAGGATTATGTAAGCTGCCTTGGGTTCCTTGCAGGAAAAGAGGCGGGGTGTAAATATAATAAATAAATAAATAAATAAATAGAAGAAGAAGAAGAAGAAGAAGCCATGACTATTTTAAATCTAAGGTATACAGCAGTGGGAATGAGAGGATATCTGAAGTCCAAACCTTTGAGACATTACTTTTGCCTACAAAATTGCAACACATATTTAGTAGGAAAAGGATCCCCTCCAATATTCCACATCATAGCTTCCAGGGAGGACAGGAGTTGCCGGGGGAACCATGGAAGGGCAGAAGCATTGGGCCTGATCACCCATAAGAACTGGGATTTGGGTAGGGGTCTTGCAGGGCTTGGAGACAAGAGGGAAGAGGAGAGCATTGAGTTTAAAGAAGGCTTGTTTCTGCCTGAACTTGCATACGCTGGGCCTGGGACAGGCAGGCAGTGCAACCCACCATGCATCCATTGAAGCGGAGGAGCACACTGGGCTTTGTCGGGTCATTTTTGGTGAGGGTTAGGAAGGCCTTTATGTTTATGCTAGCTCTGATTAACTGTTGGGCTGGCATTTATTTATTGGGGGGATTTATTTATTTATTTATTTACTGCATTTTTATACCACCCATGAACAATAGGTTTTCTAGGCAGTGGTGAAATGATTAAAACAAAACCATAATATATAAAAATACAAAGCAAATGATAGAATAAAAACAATACAGCATCAGCAGAAATCCAAGAACAGTAGCGCAGAAGACTTAACAACAACAACAAAAAAAACGTATTAAAACTTGTTTTTGAACCTGAAAAGCCTTGGGAAATAATTTTAAATGGTCTTTACCTGGCACCAAAAAGAGCACAATGTGTAGGCACTAGGTGAACCTCTCTAGGGATGGCATTCCACAAATGGGGTGCCACCACTGAAAAGGCCCTCTCCTTAGTACCCACCTGCCTCACTTCATTTGGCAGGGTACCCAGAGTACTTCAGTACTCTGAAGATGATCTTAGGGCTCCGGGCAGGTATATATGGGAGGAGATGATCATTAAGGTAACCTGGCTCTGAGTTGCTTAGGACTTAAAGGTTAATACCAGAACTTTAAAGGTTAATACCAGAACAAAATGGACTGGAATCCAGTGCAGATCACAAAACCCTGGTATAATATGATCATATCTGCTAGGGTATGTTAGAAATCTCACTGCCCTATTTTGGACCAGCTGAAGTTTCTGGACCACTTTCAAAAGCAGCCCCACATATAACACATTACATTAATCCAAATAACAAGTTACCAGACTGTGGACCACTGTAGCTTGGCTATCTCTGTCCAGATAGGGGTATAGTTGTATATCAGCCAAAGTTAATAAAAAAGTGCTCTGCAACACCAAGACTGCTTGTGCCTCTAGCAACAATGCTGGATTGGAGAGCACTCCTGAATTGTGAGCCTGAAACTTTAGGAAGAGGACAACCCCTTCCAGAACAGGTTGATCATCACTCAGCTTGGCAGATGACCCATCCACTTACAGTACCTTTGAGTCTCAGTTTCATGGCCCTCATCCAGCCCATTACCAAACCCAGGCACTGATTAAGAACATCCACTGCCTCACTTGGATTTGATGAAAAGGAGAAATAGAGCTGGATGTCATCTGTACATTGGTTTACGTGTAGACATTAAACAGTATAGGGAATAAAATAGAGCCCTGTGGGACTGCATAGCATATAACTGCCAAGGGACAGGGCAATGACCCCCAGCACCACCTGCTGGAATCAGCCATCCAAGCAGAAGTGGAACCACAGCAAAGCAATACCTCTACTAACACCCAACCCAGACAGCCTGTCCTGAAGGATATCATGACTGATCATATTGAAAACCCCTGAGAGGTCCAGCAGAATTAACATCCCCCCTGCCCTGTAATCCTGTTGATTCATTCCAAAGTGTCATTCCACAGTGTGACGAAGGTGTAGCGGACGGGACCCCTCGCTCCAAAGCCCACACCCTCAATGTGTACTTCACTCTCACCAAGTGCCCCCTTGTGTTGGTCACTTCAGACTTTAAGCTGTCTTTTAAAGTTGCATTAGCCGTTTATGTGTCTTAGGTCTTATATGTGGCTGTTCACCCATGTTTGCTTGTCTTTATTAAGAGCAGTTTGTTTTATTTGATTACTTGAAGTAGGGTGCCCCTCCATTAATTCACTTCTTACTTTCCTGTCACCAGTCAGACTCTGGAGAATTAGAACTTTGAATAAAAAGGTTGATTTATTGTTCTAACAAAGTCTCTAAACTGATATTCAACTCAGGAACAGATAACTTGGAATTTTCAACAGTTACATTCAAACTTGTTCTTTGCGTAGATTCAGGTTAAAGGCAGGCAGATGTTATACAGTGCTCTTTGTGTCAATTTGGCTTGGTTACTTGAAAGTTACAGTATCAGACCAGGGAACTTAACTGTCCCTCACACTAGTCCAGAGTTTCTCCTTCTTCCTCAGACAGAAGGTCCTTCACTCCCTAAGTGGAGACTCCTGTGAATTGTTCTATACTAACACCTTCACGTTTGCTTTCTCACAACTTAGTACTAGATTTCCTGTCTGAACTCTTCTCTTCAGTACCACCTTTCCCTACCTACTCTACTAACCTCCCGTCCCACTCCCTCTCTCACTCCAACCCACTCTCTTCCCCAACTGACAACCAACTCCCTTAACTGTCAACTCCCTGGGGTTCTATGCTCTCGGCCTCAGCCAATCAGAACCTCTGGAATGTTCAGCTTGGCCCCTCCCTGGGCTTCTGCCTGTCACTCCGCCACAGAAGGCTGTTTCCATTTCAGAACCAGGCATGAAGCCTATTGAAATGGATCAAGAAAATCAGTTTTATGTTTATCTAAGTGTCTGGAATTGGCTGGCAACCACCTATTCAAGCACCTTGACCACAAAGGGAATCTTATAGTTGTTAACACATCCAGGTAGAGATTAGACATGTTCAGAAGTGGCCAGTACCTAAAGATAAACAGACATGGAAGAGAAAGAAGTCTCAGGTGCCAAGTAAAACAGTTTATTGCCCGGCGCGTTTCAGTTTACACCTTCGCCAGGGGCCAAACGTTTTTCCAAATGCAATAGAAAAGAATTCTATGGCACCTGAGACTTCCTTCTCTTCCATTTTTGTTCATACATTGGTGCCTTCCCCTCTTGTTCTGCCACACTACCTAAAGATGCCTGCACCTCTCAAGGAGGGTTTTACAGCTTCCTGGACCCAGCCAGATATCCGCTCCCCATTAGATGTAATAGGAAAGCAACCAGCTGGGCTTTTCAGAGTGCACACTTGATGCCTAGCTCTGAGAGGTCCATCTTGAGAGTCAGGCACTGGGAGATTGCCACAGCAGGAAAGCGACCAGCAGGGCTCTCCAGAGAGGCTGACCATTGTTGTTGTTGTTGTTTTATTTGTATCCCACCTTTCTACCAAGAAAAGTGGCTTACAGTCATAAATAAATAGAAACTGATTAAAACAATAATAAAACAAGTACAGTAAACACATAACACAACAGGAACAGAATAAAAACAGCACCCAACCCAACAGGCCCACTTACATGCCAAAGCCCTGCTTGAATAAAAGAATAGCTTTATTTGCTAGCAGATGGACAGGAGAGAGGGAGCCAGCCTAGCCTCCCTCAGCAGGGAGTTCCACAGCCTGGGAGCAGCCATGAAGAAGGCACTGATGTTGCCACCAAACATGCCCTGGAGGTGGTGGTACCTAAAGAAGGGCCTTTCCCAAAGATCTCAAAACCCAGGCAGGTTCGTATGGGACAAGGTGGTCTTTCATGTAGCCTGGTTTCAAGTTGAACAGGGCTTTATAGGTTATAGAAAGCACTTTGAATTGTGCCTGGAAACAGACCAGTAGCCAGTGAAGCTGTTGTAACTAGGAATCATGTGCTCCCTGTATCCAGCCCCAGCCAACAGTCATGCTGCAGCATTCTGCCCAGCTGAAGTTTCCAAACAGTTTTCAAAGGCTTCCCCACATAAAGCATGTTACAGTAGTCCAAATGGCGTTTAAGTAAGGTATGTGTGACCATTACCTGTTCAGAAATCTCTAGGGACAGGCACAGTTGATGCACTAGCCTCAGCTGCACGAATGCACTCCTGGCTGCTGGCCAATATCTCACACTGAAGAAGGACTCCTCAGAGCAAGGCATTTGGGTCCATCTGTCACTTTCCAGCTGCAGCAGGAAAATGGCCAACACAGCTCTCTGGAGTATATGTTCATGCCTCACTCTGAGGGGTCCTTCCTCAGAGCAAGGCATTGGGCCCAGGTTGTGTGATGGTGCTCTGTGGCGGGCCAGTGGCAGCAGTCACAACCACCAAGAAAAATGAGGCCAATGCTGGCAGGTGGCCCTCCTGGATGTGGTCTTTCCCAATTACCTTGCCTTATGAAGGGCTGGCCGTGAGAGGAAAAAAGGGAAACAAGGAAAGTCCAGCTAACTAGGTTGATGGATCTTGTTGTAATGTTTTGTAATTATTTATTATCTTATCTTGTTCTTATCTTGTTATATTGAATTTGTAATGTGACCTGCTTAGGGATTTTAGCATATTAAGCAGGATAAAAGTATTATAATAAATAAATAAATAAATAAATAAAGTACTTTAGCCTCCATTTAAAAAAAAATCTATACATTCTCCACATTTCCTTAGTTTAGTCTTATTCAGACAGGCTTCTCAATTTGCCAGATGTGAAAGGGAAACTCTCACATATTCTGATGAGAATTGCTCAGTCTTTGATCAGTCTGGTATCATCAGGTTGATCAAGTCGCACATTGCATCAAATGCTTCTTAAAAAATAGCTGTTCATATTTTAGCATAGCACATAAATGGTGGTAATTACATGTGGGCTAGATGTGGGCTCAGAAGGATAAGCATTTAATAAATGTGAAATCCATCAAAGTGATAAATCAAGAAACTTTCCCAAAGCTAGATTTCCTCTTTGATCTGCAAACACAAAACCAAAATGAGAACATTAGGAATGATGGCTCTCAGGTAAATTACTTCTCTGATAGCAGGTCTACGAGTACACTTAGTTAAGCGGAAATGTATAATAACTGCTAGGAGGAAACACTTTCTCCTCTGTAAAATATTTTTGTCACTTATTTCTTCTACTTCTGCTAATTCAGATACCATAGAGTCGGTCCAATATGGATCACTTGTTATAACAGAGCAGAGATGTTGAACCTCTTTCAGCCAAGGGCTGAATTTCATTTCAGAGAAGTTCTTGGGAGCCACATGGTAGGGCCACAGACAAAAGAGATGAAGACAAAATACCAAAAATACCAGCCTATTTTATCATGAAGTTCTTACTAAGAACATAAGAAGAGTCATGCTGGATCAGACCAAGGGTCCATCTAGTCCAGCATTCTGTTCACACAGTGGCCAGCCAGCTGCACACAGGATCCCACAAGCAGGACATGAGTGCAAGAGCACCTTCCCACCCATGTTCCCCAGCAACTGGTATACATAGGCATACTGCTTCTGATACTGGAGGTAGCATAGAGCCACCAGGACTAGCAGCCATTGATAGCCTTCTCCTCCATGAATTTGTCCAATCCCCTTTTAAATCCATCCAAATTGGTGGCCATCACAACATCTTGTGGAAGTGAATTCCATAGTTAACTATGCGCTGTGTGAAGAAGAACTTCTTTTTACCTGTCCTGAATCTCCCACCAATCAGCTTCATGGGATGACCCCGGGTTCTAGTATTATGAGAGAGGGAGAAAAATGTCTCCGTGTCCACTTTCTCCTCACCATGCATAATTTTGTACACCTCTATCATGTCTCCCCTCACTCACCTTTTTTCTAAGCTAAACAATCCCAGCTGCTGTAACCTTTCCTCACAGGGGAGTTGCTCCAGCCCCTTGATCATTTTAGTTGCCCCTTTCTGCACTTTTTCCAACTCTACAATATCCTTTTTTGCATTATCCTTTTTTAACAATATCCTTTACTGCCAGTAACTAAGCCTTAGGAGAGGCATTTCAACATTTTATAGTAGTGGGGGAATTGCAGGATTGGTGGTTGGGGGAAGGGGGGATGGCTATCTGGGGAACCCCAGAGGGCCACACTGGGACCCAGGCAGGCCAGATCTGTAATAGACACTTGTTCTAGCCAATCAGAATGGGCTATTCAATGAGAGCAAAAATATAATGAATGTAAACTTGACTTAGTTACAGCCACTTATTGTGGGTTTCTTTTAGACATTTAGATAAGAAAATGCTCTCCCAGTGTTGGCAGAACAGATCCTTCACAACACTAACACAATAGAATCATCATCTGGGAAAAAGGTGGAATATAAATATCATCATCATCATCATCATCATCATCATCATCATCAGAATCATCATCATCAATCATCATCAGAAATCATTATCATATGAATGAACTTAGTTGTGTCACTGCTATTGATGTGTGTTTTTGACTTTGCTATTTTATATTAGCCCCAGTCTATTTGTTCCATGTGAATATTAGGAAGTGAGGACACAACTACTGAGCCCACCCTCTCAGCGTCCATTTGTTGAGCCTAGCAGGCTTTAAAGACAGTTAAGACACATTCTGCCTGCTTACACCTACACAAAGGATCCACACTGAACGTGTGGACATCGACCACTGGCAAATGACAGTGGGGCATGGCCAGAGATATGGCTCTGCTGCCTGGTATTCACATGGAGCCCCTCCACATGGATGTGAGAAGGGGGCTACTGTTTTTCTTGGTTTTGTAAGTTATCTTGAGAAAGTTTAAAGTTTATAACAGACAGGGTTAAGATGTTTGTTAATGAATAAACTCTTTTAAAACCTGGAGAGTTTTTCTAAACTGATTATGTGACTTGTGGTTTACCTTAAAATCTGCAGAGAGCAAGAGAAAGGGAGAGAGAGAATTATTCTCCTGTAATAAGATCATTCTTTCCTGTTTGATCGCTCAGTTAAAACTATTCAATATTTTCCAGAAAAAAGTTTCCAAGAAATATGAACTAAAGTATATATCAGCCTTCCTCAGTCTGGTGCCCTCCTCCATATTTTTGGATGACAACTCCCAGCATTCCTGACTATTGGCAATGCAGTTTGGGACCGATGGGAGTTGAAGACCAAAACATCTGGAGAGCACCGGGTTGGGGAAGGTTGGTTTATATCAAATGGTGGGCAAAACAAGGGATAATTTTGACTTCATATCATCATTCTTAGGACATCCTGATTTGAAGGAGAGCATGACAGTCAGGCTCTCTATTACATGTAATCATTTTTCACAATCATGTGAACAGGGAACATTGCAAGTGCAGCTTGGTATGAAAGCATGAAAAAAGCAGGACTCATTGAAATCATCCCTTCTATACAACAATTACAATTTTTGCCCCCCCCCCCAACTGCAAGTAATTGATAATCCTTGCCTCTCCTAACTGGATCTATACATATTCCTTAAAGCAAAATAATGCCCATCGCAGTTCATTTATCTGAAGGTCTGCTCTCAGTGGCTTGGATCCAGATGAGCTTCCTCCACCAGACAAAGCACTTCCTCCAGTGGAGGATGCCTTTCTGTCAGAGGAAGCTGCCTTTCTTGATTGTGGTGGCACCCGGGAAAAGAGACAGCTTGGTGGTGATAGGCCCCTGCCTTTGGTGCACTGTCCCTAGGGAAGCTCACCTAGCACCCACATTGCTGTCTTTTTGGTGCCAAGCAAAGACTTCTGTTCTCCCAGCATTTTTAAATATTTTAAGTATTTTTAGCTCTATTACTTTAGTTCTGGGGTGGGTGTGCCTTTAGCTCCTGATGGTTTGTTCTTTGTAATTTATATTGTATTTTATTGGGCTCTGCTGGTATGTGATTGTTGGGTTTTTTTATGCTGTGCTCGATTTCAATGATTTATTGAGGTTTCCATGGTAGTATTATTCTATTTTTAATTGTTGTGCAACACCAGAAGAACTAGTTCTATGAGGTGTTTAATAAATATAATGAATAAATACATTTATCCTTGAAGTATTTTTCTTCTTCACTCCCAATGATTTCATAATGGATCTAGAAATGAGGATTACAGGAAATGTCCCAAAGAGTTTTACAATAAGCGTATCATAGATGAGTGATTATCACATCGATCTCATAATGGTTAGCCTAATGATATATAATTACCACATTTAAACTGCTAGTTCATCATCATGAAGAGTTCCACACACTATATAAAACAAGAAACCTTTATTAATCTTTGCATGTAACAGGTAAGGAAACTGTTATATAACTTCTCCAGTGTAAAAATGCCCTGAGTTCGGTCATTAATAGCAATTCACTTTTCACTGAAACAAGTCCAAATAAAGCTCTGATGAACCATTTGAGAATTTCTCTAAGCTTACCATCTGCCTACAAAGAGGGAAAATCCTCCCTTTTAAAGTTCATTTGAAAGCTGAGCTCAGTCACCTGGCACCTGCATAAGCTCCGTACTGTGAAATAGATGCTGAAAAAAAAATAAGGTTTTCGGAATATTTTTTGAAAGTGTGGATCCCTCTCTGTCTAGAGAAGTTTCAGCAGTATGGAACACAGGCTGTCTTTTTCTCAGGATATAAATCTAATCCTTTGTTGGAATCATGCTTTCTGAGCATAAGGTTCAGAGATAAACTTTGTGAAGCTGTACAAAGTCAATTACTAAAACTAACATGGTCTTGGTGATGTTAATTTGGTGATGCATTGCATCATTAACATTTGCTAGTCCACTTGTAATGCTTTCTTCTTCCCCTCATTTTTATGACTATTAGGACGCAATCCTATGGCCCTCCAACCTAGCCTGGGGGGGCCATAGGATAGGTTGGACTCCCTGCTGTGACCTCTAAAATCCCCATGTAACACCCTCCCCCCAGCCCAAAGTCGGCGTGGTTCATTCTGAGGGGCAGGAAGAGGAGGAGCACGGCACCACCATCTCCCACTGAATCCAGGTGATGCCTCAGCCTCTCCTCCTCATAAAAGGGATATGAGGAGGGATAAAACATTTAGATGGACAAAATCGGCGAGGGGACGTGGCAATCCTATCCGCTGAGCTCCTCCCAACTTCTATTGGATGCATGTAATCCTCCAAGTTCGGAGGGTGACGGGTACCCACATAGGATGGGGCTGCCCATTGCTTATTTGGATGTTTGATGATTCAAGGTTCTGGTCCTTATCTTTTTAGCTTGGACCATCAAAAACTATAAGATCAATTTAAGAGTGCCCACTCTTGTACATCAAGTTGTACACTGTGGTATCAAGTAGGCTGTTCGATGGCTACTGGATTATGTCCTCACATTTAGAAATTCACTAAACTGAAACATGAGCATAGCATGATATCGAGGAAAGAAAGATGTTCTGAAAGCAATCCTAAAGGCATTTCAGCTGGGGATGAGCAAATCGACAACATTCAAACTCATGGAGATTCTCCAAATTCCACCTCAAACCTTGTTCCAACTTATGTCCATATCAGACTGCAAACTTTGTTTTCCTTTTTGCACAAAAATCCATCTGTATTTTAGTGCACAGTTCCCAAATGTACACATCAATTGTGCACATTTCTGAGATGTACACATTTTTCTCCAATTGATTAAAGTATGTTTGTACACATTTTCCAAAAGTAGGCATTCTTTCATGCACATTTTGCAAATGTGTGCATTTTTTAAATGCATTTCCCTCCACCCCACACAAATTGCATTACAAGCTCAGAAAGGTATGGATTTCAACTTCAGATTACATTTGGGCCTGCATTCAGTTCTGGGAGGTGCAAACTGGGTAAATTCTGGCCAAAAACAAACTGGAATAAATTTCTCAGACATCCCTAGCTACCACAAAGTGCTATGCTTAGTATTTGGTAGTAAGCTTCTATCAAGGGATCAAAATGGACATCACAGCAAAATAAATTTGTCCATTTGCCAACAGTAGGATGCTTCTCTAGCTACATTGCCACAAACTACACTTGAGTGCTGTCACAGCTACATGTATTGTAGTTCCACTGGTATATATAAACAATTTACCTAGAAGATCATCGGAAGCTGGGAATCAGAGTGAGTGACTCACACTGCATTCCCTGATTCTGATGAATTTCTAAAGCAACTCTTAGATACACTGACTGATTAGCACAGCACTTCTTGTGCATTAAGTAACTCTATGTGGCAAATGTCAGGGACAACATCTTCTCCTTTCAGACCTCACACAGTCTGGAGTTGAGCCACCCAAACCAGCTTAATTCAACAGATATAAACTTGGCAGATATTCAACCCCTCCTATCTATGAAAATGACTCACATAATAGAGCAAAGCATATTAAAAAGAAACAAACAAACAAGCCACCTTCCTTAGTGATGGGCAAACTTACCCCAAGTGAATTCATTATTCACTTGGAAAGTTACAAATTCATCCATGTGAGCTCAGGCAAGAGTTCTCTCTTAATATGAAATCTTGTTCTGTGTATACAAATTTTTGCCCATGTGCAATATCAAGGTGCATCTTAGGAGCTGTAGTTTGGGACTGTGTAGTGCAGCAGGATGTCATGTGTCACCACATTATGCCCCCCTTTCTGATTGGTAGTTTTCACATGTCCTGCCTGTGTGATGATGTCATGTTATGTTTATTCACCATTGCCAATGACCAGTATGACGGTGGACTTGCAGAGTTCTCCTCCTCCTCAGAGCCAGAGCATGCTCCGAAGCTCGCAATCAATTCCTGACTTAATAGCAAATTCGTAATACATTGATCCAGGCTTGCTACAAAGGTGTGCATTATGAACCGACAAGTTTCAACCAATGAGCCGACTAATTATGAAATTTGGTGGCATCTCTACTTCCAATATACAGGAAAGCCCTTCCCAAAGGAGTATTTCACGTGTTCAAAGAATGTATAGGGGGGGGGGAACGGACCCATGTCCACTCGCCTTGTCCCCAATGTTGCCAGCCTCACTGTCTCTGCCCTCCAAACCTCCACATGTTCAACAGAAAGTTCTATAAGGAAGCCGATACATGTTGAGCCAAGTGTGTACGGGCTTCCCTTTCAGACCATCTCAAATGGGATGCACCTCCTGGACAGCATCCAATTTTCACAATTTTAGCGGCATTTTCCAGGTCCATACTGGTCCTTCTGCAAAAGTTGTGATGAAAGAGAAACAAGCCTGATTAAACCAAGTAAGACTAAGATGCACAAATTGTCCTGGGAGAAAGGACATCCCAGGAAAGGCAAACAACTTACCAGCCTATCAGCCAATCAGGGTTAGCATTTTTTAAGAAAACCCTTCCTGACCCCTCCCCCAATAATGATGGAACACTCAAAGCCCAATAAGCTATTTTATTGTAGAAAGATAAGGGCCTTGAGGATTAATCAAGATTAGTTTAAAAAATTGTTACCCCTGCCACAAATTAGTACCATAGTGTGCGATATGTGAACTTCAATAACTGCTATTCCTCTTGGCTGTACATGTTTGCTTAGGAAAAGATGAAATTGCATTGCACTGCAGCACTTTCAAAGCTAGCATTCCCTTCAGAGCAAGATTGCCACTTACTGTGCTGTAAGTACATTTTCATCTAATTTTGATACAGCGTGAAGGTCAAGATTAAGGAATTAGCCAATTTGTGTGTCTAAATATAGCCATCATGAGAGCATCATTTCTATTTTTTTTCTTAAGTACAAAGGATTCTCCTTCTTTGGACATAAATATCGCCAACACAAGAATATTTTAATTAGTGCTGTGCCTAATATTTAGATTCTTCCATTTTGGGCAGTTCGTGGGGCGATGGTGGGGACAAAGTGAAACTCTGGCAAAAGAGGCTGGGGAGGTGAGAATTTCAAATAACTTTCTCCTTGGGGAGTAGGACAAGATTTCCACTTACCTTTTTAGGTGGTGGCTGAGTGATCTTCTTTCTATTTTATTTTATTTTTTACTTTAAAAAACACCCCCTGTACTTGTAGCAGCCCGGAACTCTTAATAGAGAGGCTTTTCCAGCCAAGCAGCTCTCATGAGACCACCCTGTCTCACAGGCATTCAGGAAATGCTCCTGGGCTGCAGAAGCCTCTCTGCAAAGCAAGAACAAACGGGGCTTTTAGAGCTTCAGAAAAACTTGCTTGCAGGAAGGAACTCAGAGCTCTTCTCAGAAAGGCTTTCTGAAGAGAGGCATCCTGCTGCTGGGCTGCAATCCTCTCTGCAAAGAGTTCTGTCCTCCTGCTGCATGCAAGATCAGAGTTTTTCTAGAGCTCCAAAAGTCCTGTTTGTTCTTGCTTGCAGCAGCCCAAAACTCTTTGCAGAGAGGCTTCTGCAGCCAGGCAGCTCTTCCTGAATGCCGATGAGAGAGGGTGACGTCCTGTGGTCTCATCTCATGGGAATCCAAGAAGTGCTGCTGGGTTGGAGAAGCCTCTATGTAAAGAGTCTCGTGCTGCTGCAAATGTGCAGCACATTTTTAAAGTTAATTAAAAAAATAAAAAGTAGTTCCTTCAGCCACCTCCTAAACTTAAAAAAAAATATGTGGAAACCCTGTCCCCCTCCCCAAGGAGAAAATTATTCGAAATTCTCCCCCTCCCTGTGAAAGAGGAAGAAAAAACAATGCCCTTTTCAAAGGGAGAGAATTTTTTTCCCTGAAAATAGGGGGCGGGGTTTGGCACAGCACTAGTTCTAATCACAATTTCACATAGACTTCTAAAACTAGTGTTGTATATCAAGCCAATATAGATGTCTGTTGCTAATAGCTTAAGAGGCATCCAAGGGGTCATCAGACAGAGTTAAGGACAGCCGTAAAACAACTGCTCCCTCTTAACATGCACACTCCAGCTTGTCTTTATTCAGTAAAGATGGGAAAGCATCTCCAAGATCATACGAGGCATGCCATGCACAGTAAGCTTCCATAATTCATTGTTTAAGGGCAGGGATGAGGAACCTCCAACCCATGCGGCACATTTGACCCACCAAGCCAGTCCATTTGGCCAACGAGGCCTCAGGCAAGGCCCCTCCCCCTCCCTGAAGCCTCACCCCCTCAGAAGGGGCTGTGAGAGTGACTGAGCTCAGTGGGCCATAGCTATGGTGGGCCATAGCTCAGTTGCTTCACTTCCTGTGCAGGGAAGGCAACAGAGGAGCAAAGCCAGCTGCGCAATCTGCCAGTGCTCTGAGGTGTTGGTGAGTCTGCTTCACTCTTCCCCCATGTCCCCTGTGTGGGGAATGCAGAGGAGGAGGAACAAAGCCAGTGCCTTGCTGAACTTCACTGTACCTAGGCTTTCCCCCAACTGGGAAAAGTCTGTGCAGAATGAAGCAGGCTTTCCAACTGAGTCACTGGCTGATGGACCTCCAGCTGATGCTTGAACCAAGGACCCGATGATATTAGAAGGTGGGTCCCACCCTTGACATCATGGATGGGGCCCACCCCTTGACATCATCTGGCCCCTGGGGCAATCTGGTTCCCAGATCAAAATGATTCCCCACCCTTACACTAGAACAGTACCATCAACGGACAACATGATGTTAATCTAGAATCTTCCACGGTGGAACAGTCTATCACAAGAACTGACAAAGTGTAGAGGCTCCAGGGACAATACATTTTTGGAGGGGAAGAGGGAAGAAATGTCTAAAATGTGCCACTTACAAACTGAGTCCCAAAATTTGCCCCTTGAAGCAGGACCTTCATCCCACCTGATGATGGTCAGACAATGTTTGATCTAGGGAGAATATTAAAATACCTATTCAGAAGTCAGCTCTTAAACTTGCTGGCAGCTCCTTCTTCCTCACATAGATGCACATGGAAAAACCCTATTAGTTGGTCTTCAGCAGGAAAAAAAAACCCTACTCACTACTTGATCAGAATGACCCAGGGCATGGTGACAACAGTGTTGTAAGAAGGAATATAATGTGTTTGGGTGGTGATATAAACTCATATGGTATCCCAGTTGTCTAGCATAGGATGCCACATTAGTAACTGTGATGCCTCTTGCAGCAGCTGAAGTGGCATGACAGGATCCCATCTTTACTGAATAAAGACAAGCAGGAGTGTGCATGTTAAGAGGGAGCAGTTGTTTTACGGCTGTCCTTAACTCTGTCTGATGACCCCTTGGATGCCTCTTAAGCTATTAGCAACAGACATCTATATTGGCTTGATATACAACGCTAGTTTTAGAAGTCTATGTGAAATTGTGATTAGAACTAGTGCTGTGCCAAACTTTGAAAAAATTGGCTGGTGTCTTCAAGAAAGTTAATAATAACTATCCACTTCATTATTTTCAGATGTCACTAATATTTACCAGTTTCTTCTGTGCAGTCAACATAATAAATCCATCCTGTTTGTTCATGATCTCTGCAGTCTGTTCAGTATTTCTTCTTCTCCTTTTTTTTTTTTTTTGCACAATCCCCAAAAAGCTAGTGGGAAAATGAAAGCAACTTATCAAATTGTGTTACACATTCCTCAATTCTGAGCGGTGGGAAGTTGCAGAGGCAGTTGCTAAACCCAACCTCCCCATGTTGATCAACACTTCTGCACAGATTGTCACAGAACCATGGATGGGCAACTTCAAGACCCCTGCATTCACTCTTATGTTGTTTTATATTTATTATTACTTAATAGCTTTATATACGACTACCTCTATTTAAATATAATCTCTAAGCTGTTTACAGGAAAATTAAATACATTAAAATACATTATATGCATTAAAAGGCAATTAAAATACATAATAAATGCCAAAACATTTATATAACATTAATAAAACATTAAAAGCAATTAAAACTAATACCATACCATAATTAGAAATGAACAGACTGGGCATCGCACTCACTCAGGGAAGGCCTTGGTAAAGAAATGGGTCTTTAGTTGGTGCCTAAAGCATGCTACAGTTGGCACCACCTGAACACCAGGGGGGAGGTCATTCCATAAGTTGAGTGCCACTATGGAGAAGGCCCGTTTCCTGGTTGCTAATGAGATAGCAAACTGCAGGCCGTGGTACAACCAGCAAGTCCTCCTACTTAGGGATGTGCGCGGAGCATGGCAGGGGGGTGGAAGCTCGGAGAATTCGCTCCTCCCCACTCCTCTCAACTTACCTTTCCCTGACTCAGCTCACATTCTCGCGAGCCAAGGAAAGCTACTTCCAGGTTCTGGGCTCTATGTTTTCTACATAGAAAACAGTGTGATATATACCATTTACATAGAAAATGGCACAGTGATAATTAAAAATGGCTGCAATTTACGCAAATTGTAGCCAGTTTTAACGTATACTATGCCATTTTCTACGTAAATGGCGTAGAGCCCAGGACCCGGAAGTACGGCAAGTGCTGGCTAAGGCACCCTGCGAGTCAAGTGCCGGGCTCGGTGCCCATCCCTACGTCCTACTATTATCTTAATAATTGCACAGGTCTGCATTGGGGGAGGTGATCTGCCAAGTAACCTGGTCTCAAGCTATCCAGAGCTTTATATGACAACAACAAGACTTGGCTCAATAGCTAATAAGTAGCCAGAGCAGTTGTTTCAACACCGGTGTCATATGTGCATGGCCAGGCGCTCCACTCAGCATCCTGGCTGCTGCATTCTGCACCAGCTGCAGCTTCTGGACTAAGCATGAAGGTAGCCCCACATAAAGTGTATCACAGTAATCCATTTAAACTGGACGTGGACTGAAGAGCCCTTGAAATAGAGGTTGCTTCAAATAAAAGACTGTCATTGGACAGGCTTTCAAATAAAGGACAATCCTCTGTAGAGTAGGTCACATGTCCACCCCAATCACTAATCATCATTCATTCACTTGGTCAGATTAAGACCAATTTAAAGGGGGAAATGGCTAGAGAGTTGCCCCCTTTCCTCATCTCCCATTATTATTATTATAATTTTATGGTTAGTTATCATATTATGTCCTGATTTTTCATCTGGACTGAAGGGTCAAAGTGGATGAAAAATATACGGTGTACTTGCTGAAGTGTTGTTTCAAAATGCTTCCGCGGTGTCAACAAAGAAGCAAATAACAGCCCTGTGATGCATGAGACCTCAAGATAAACTCAGGTGTCTGACATTTAAGAGACATTCTCAAAATGAAAATTTCACACTGTGTTGTCTCTATTAGGACCTGGAAACCTTGCTCAAATTTAAAACCTTTTCTCTCTGGTGGTTCCCCCTCCCCCGCCGCCCGTAGACTGAAATGAGCTGAGCAGGAAAATGACCAGCTGTTTAGATTACCACTCAAATCCTCTCATACATTTTTAAAGGTAGGGATTTTCCAGGAACCAACATCAAATGAAGGATCAAATGCCTTCTATTACGGAATAAGAATGTGTTGTTTAAAATCCCCAGAAATTACAGTCTTTGAAAACCATCTGGACCCACATGGTCTGCAGAAGAGAGAGAGAAAAACAAAGGAAGGCCTGATTAATTTTAACACCGGGTAAAAAGACGTGTAATTAAAGGCAGTGTTATTTAAGTTTGCTTTGTTTCTGCTTGAAACCTTTCAGCATTGCTCCATGCTTTCTGACTTCTCATATGTACACCATTCCCATTTTAGAAATTCCTTGTCTGTGTTGAATTCCTTTCATTGTGGCAGTGATATATTACATGGAGATAATTTCTGATTAATGCACAAGTTAGTTTAATCATTTCCTTAATTAAGAATATTTTCTTATTATGATTTTTTTAAGGCACAGAAAGGGTAGGAAATGTTATTATATTTGCCATTTTCCTTTGACCGGGGCACTTTCTATAACAGTCAGAAAGAAAGAAAATTCAGGATTTATTTTGTTTTGAAAAAATGAAAGACAGCGCAGTATTAATAGATGTCGCTGTCCAAAAAGCAACTTTAACTTTAATGGTACTGCTAAAGATGATTGGTGTATTTAGAACTACGGTCATAACCTGTGCTACCAAAGAAGATACAAAAACCCCACGTACAGAGAAATTGCACCACTGTTCCCAGTGATGCAATAATTCCATGTGTCAGTTCCAGATCTAGGTGATTCAAACCCCCAAAACAGACTCAGGGAGGAGGTGGCTTACAATCCTACCTTTTCCTTTCTTTCTTTCTTTCTTTCTTTAAATACAGTTTTAAAAACTGTTTTTGATTCTATCCAGTGTCATACTTCCTTCCCCGCATACTAGAAGGATGGCAGTGGTGACTAGAGTTCTACAACTGCTGCTATGCTACCAAATTCACCAACAAAGCCAGTGGCTTTTAAAACTATTTTTTAGAAAAGAAAGAAAAAGCAGAGAGAGATTGAGAGAGAGAGAGAGAGAGAGAGAGAGAACATAAGAAGAGGGTTGTAAGCTCCATCCCCCAAATCATTTCACCTCCCCTCATTTCCTTTCAGTTCAGAGGTTGTCCTCAAAATGTCCTCCTGGTTCAGGTGAACCCCCAGAACGAAAGATCAGCCCTAGTTGCTATAGGTACTTTTCACCTTGTTCCACCCTGAGGAACTAGACATGGTTGTTGGACTTATGAGGGTTACCACCTGTACCCCTTGTCAATTTTGACTAATTAGACCTGCCAGAGGGGGACTAACTCGGTGGTTGGAGAAGGTTATAAATTCCTCATTAGCTGTTTTAAAAGAAGCAGTGGTTAGAACACTGCTGAAAAAGAACACCCTCTTTGACTTCTTCATTATGGCTAACTGCCAGCCAGTTTGAAATCTCCTTTTTGTGGGCCAGGTACTTGATCGGGGGCACCCCAACTCCAGATGGTTTGGATGATATGGAATATCTAGACCAGAGGCAGACAACCTTTTTGGGCCATGAGTACATTTGGCAGTTAGAGAAACTGAGAAAATGTGTTAATTAAAAATTTTTTGGGAGGGGTAGGGCTCCTTGGCAGGTATGAAGAAAGGTGTCCAGGGGTGTGTTGGTGTTCATGGGTGCAGAAGTGCCTCCCCTGATCTATAGCCTCCTCTCATGGAGGCCTCATCAAAATGTATCCCCTTTTATTGGCTCCCACACGGCCCTGGTGATGCATAAAAATTCCACATCACATTGGTCATGAGGTCATGTGGCTGTTGTCTAGGTGTCTATTAAGCTAATATGTAAATTTGGCCTTGTACAAAGTATAAAAACAGAAGAGGGATCACTTCTCTGCCAAACGAGACTGAGAGCCAAAACAGACATTAATTCTGTACCTAGCAGCTACGCCATTGTTGTTCTTTTCATTTTTACCCTAGAGTAGGCACAGGCTTCCCATGCTAGGGTCCCAGTCAGGATCGGGACCACTGCACCCGTTCTAGCGTAAAAATGGAAAAACAACAACAACGTAGCTGCTAGACATGAATTTAAGATAATGTCTGTTTTGGCCCTGAGAGAGGAAGTGGGAGAAGGTTACATCCAGTGATTTCATGCTAAGATTTGCAAACCAGTTTTTCCTGGACAGCGAACCTCATGGACTTTTGTGACATCTCTATTTCTGGGTGTGTGTTTTTACCTCCAGAGAATCTTGTGATGGACACTGTGAGGCAAAGCATTTTGCTGAACATCTGGGAATGGAACTAGCAGCGTGAGCAACAGAAATAAAAACAAGGAGGGAACCCATGGATTTAGTGGGAAGAGTAATGAAGTAGAAACAAATATTTGATTAAAAGTGTCTTTCGAAGAGGCTGCCCTTTGCTGGGTGATACTCCCACCTAGTCCCCCAGATATGCTTTAAGACATATTGGGAGTACAGGAAAGGCTGCATTTCTGTGGCTTGTATGCTGGGTGTTTTTTCTAGATAAATAAAGCTGTTAAGCCTCCAGGGCTATCTGGCTGGCTGCTCCCACAAGCACTAAATACTCTCTAAAAACAATTCAGTGCACATTTCAGCCATTTTGTGGTGTGTTTTTTCAAATTATGTAAGAAGAGAGAAAGAAAATATGTGTAGCCTGAAAGCTTCTTATCTCTGCCAGTGCTCCCATGCACACAGATGGCTCTTTTATGCAGAGTTACAGAAAAGATGGATAGATTTTTATTTAAATACAGCAGGCTACCCAACAACAACAAAAAAGTGTTGCCTAATGTCTACAAAGGGGTGTATGGCCAGAAAGTGGCCATTTGTGCTGCTTTGGTGAGGCAATATCACTCATCATCTAGAAATGATTTATGACAGAGCTTTAACTAAACTGCTCTTTTAAAAGTGCCAGTGTGAACAATCTGATGCAGATGCTGATGGGGAGCTTTCTGGCCAGGATTGCAAGGGCTGATCCAATTGCAGGATTTCCTGGGAGAAGTGGATAAAAGTTGTCTTTGCACCAAAAACACAAGTCACCCATTTTGTGTTCTTGGGGACTGGGGTGGGGAGGAACATTACCGAGACAGAATAAAAGTGGAAGTGTAGGGCTCCTTTCCTCTTTTTACCTTTGTGGCATCACATGCAAGGTAAATGCATACTGTAGTTTATATTGTATTTCATTGTGTTGTATTTTATGGTTTTAATTGTTGTGAACCGCCCAGAGAGCTTCGGCTGTTGGGAATTTAAATATAATAGATAAATAAATAAATAAATAAAGGGATGCATGTGCTCCCATTGCAGGGACAGGCTACTCACAGGGCCGGTGCTACCATTAGGCGAACTAGGCAGCTGCCTAGGGTGCCGGGCTCAAGGGGGCACCAGAAATGCCTTGAAAAAAAATGTGTCTCCCCCCACCCTCCCGCCGCCCACCCATATCCCGCTCAGGAGGGGCCAGTGGGCAGGAGAGCACCTCAAAGCTTGGCCCGGACTGCGAGCAAGAGCAGCCAGCGAAGCCCTCCCACCTTCTCTGCCCTCCGTCCCTCCCCAAACTACTGCATCCTCTGCATCCCCAGCATCCCCAGCAGCAACAAGAAACAACTTCCCTGCCTGGTCTCCTCTCCTCCTCCACGCACCGCTCAGCCCTGCTCTCTCTCCCTCAGCAGCAGCAGCAGCTACAGCAATAGCAACAACCCGTGCGCTCGTCTCCAGGGGACAATGCTCTGGCTCTCCGGCAGCTTCCGAGCGGTGGCTCAGCTGCTCCACTTCCCCGGGCTAACCTTCGCTGCCTGGCTCTTGCTGCACCACCTTGGATCCCCCCACCCCCATGGCTCTGGCGTCCTCCTTCTTGACAGGTAAGGATGGGCACGGGGATGTTGAGGGCGGGGGTGGGTGGGTCCAGGCAAATGCACATTATGCCAGGATTGTCTGCGATAAAGGGGATCTGTAGAACTTCTCCCTCATTATCACATTTGGCAACAAACAGAGCCTGTATGAGAATTTAAATGATAAATTCATTTTTCATTGTGGACAAAGTGAGGAAAAAGTATTCATTTTTAAATTCTCATACAGGTTCTGTTGCCAAATGTGATAATGAGGGAGACGTTCTACAGATCCCCTTTATCACAGACAATCCTGGCATAATGTGCATTTGCCTGGACCCACCCACCCCCGCCCTCAACATCCCCGTGCCCATCCTTACCTGTCAAGAAGGAGGACGCCAGAGCCATGAGGGGGTCCAAGGAGGTGCAGCAAGAGCCAGGTGGCGAAGGTTAGCCCGGGGAAGAGGAGCAGCTGAGCCACCGCTCAGCCAAATCTACTGAAAAGTTGATACTATTCATTTCCATGGGGCTTACTTCCACGTAAATATGCTGAGGTTTGCCAATTGACTTTTATTTCATAATGGGCATAGGGCTGGAGGGAAGGAGGGCTCAAGTGGGAGGGGGGGCGCTAAATATCTGATCTTGCCTAGGGCACCAAACTGCCTTGCACCGGCCCTGGCTACTCATTCTCTCTCTTTCATGCATCACCCAGGAAGCATTAAAAACAAACAAACAAACAAACAAAAAAAGGAATGGGAACACATTTGTGCATCATCCTTTTCTAGTGCTTCTCTGGTAGGGATGTATCAGCATTTTGCAAATCACTCGAAAATGTCCCATTCACAATTCTGAATGCAAATGCAGACGGGAGTGCGTTTTCTCCCAAAATGTTTGCAAATTCTCGAACTTGCCTTCCCATTTGCAAAATGTGTACTTGAAAAAATGCGCAACTTTCACAGAATGCACCACTTTCTAAAGAATGTGCACATTTTAAATCATCCACGCTTTAGTCTATGGGGGAAATTTGTTCAAATCTGGGAATTGTTTGTGCAACTTTCACGTTCGATAGCTGTTTGCTTTGCGCAATTCTCCCATTCAGGCAAAATGAGCAAATGTGACTGCAGTCGAGGAGAGATGAGCAGCGAGCTGATATTTGGAGAATCTTGGCAAGCTCGGACTTCGCTCATTTGTCTATCCCTATAAAACTCTGGGTAACATGAAAAACCACTGTTAGTAAAGGTAACTTCCAGTGCCCTTGGTCTCTTGTACCATCTTTTCCCATTCATTCATTTTACATAGACCAGGGCTCTCCAACCTTGGGTCCCCAGATGTTTTTGGCCTACAACTCCCAGCACGCCCCAGCCAGCATAGCTGGCTGGGGCATGCTGGGAGTTGTAGGCCAAAAACATCTGGGGACCCAAGGTTGGAGAACACTGACATAGACTATGCAACCAATTATACTCCTGCAATTACCCCTTTCAGTTGTATAGGCTGTAAGTGTTTTTTATTAAAGGTAAGGGGAAGGATTTGTGTGTGGGGTGTGTGTGTGCTTGGGGAGGGGAAGCCCGGAATTTTGCTCTGGCTTGAGTTTTAACCTGATCTGAAGAAGGATATGAGGGTCATGTAATACTCACTAAAGTTCATTGCTGGACCTCAGACCAGTGAGCTTTACCAGCATCTTTAATTCTTCTTTTGTGTAGTACTGATGTGGTTGGTGTAAGCATAAGCATAACCCCTGGATTATTGCTAACCAAAAATGAACATGAAGTGAAACTGACAGCAGCAGATAAGCAATTGAGAAGCACAATCCTCAATGAAAACTGTGATATATCTTGTTACAGTTGTAGAGATTCCCTTATTAAACATGCTTCCTTCTAACCTCTCCCTATAGAAACAAGGTGTCATTAGCACACCAGGCCTCTACAGACCAAATGAAAGCATAGCTAAGATGAGATGATGGGAAGAATCCAAAGGCAATCAGCTGCCTGAGTTCTATTGAAAAGCAATGAGACTTACAACATACGAATCTACTCAGAAGCGGGGATGTTGGAGAATTACAGTTGGAGTTGGTGCACATTTTTAAGTGAAATGACCTGTCACTTTGGTTATGCAGATCTGTTATGCACTTCTGTTATGCAGATTCCGCCATAGGCTAAAGAATGAGAATTGGGGGGGATTCACGAAAATGCACATTTATGCAAGTGCACACATGCACCAATGTGTATTTGCGCAAGTTTGCAGATGTGCAAGTACATCTGGCTTTCCCTGGCTCATAATTAAATTAACCATGCTGTTCCATTTTACTGCTCCTCTACTTATTATTATTATTATTATTATTATTATTATTATTGAATTGTTTTTAAAATTGTATTTTAAATGTGATTTTCATTGTATTTTTTAATATTTATATGGAAACCGCTTAGGGATATTGTTTAATACTTAGTGGTATAGAAATAGTACAAATAAATAAACATATGTATGTTATGTTACGTTATATGGCACAATATGGTTTTTTATGTTTAAAAACCAATGTGGTCCCTTACTTTACATTGTGGGGTATTATTGCCCCTGACGACGTGTGTGAAACTATACTGTTTTACTGGAAGCGGAAAGGTCTCAATAAGGCATGATTTGTTTTACTTGCAAATGGTGCCATGCTCAATAAGTTCCACCAGGTATTTTATTTGTGTGAGTTTCTTGGGGTACATTAAATCCTGATACCACATCTGTACAGTCAGTTTTCTATTGATGGAGTGTTAAGCCAATAAATGTATGAGTTGCTGCATGGAAAGCAATGGGTCTGGAAGCTGGCTTGTGAGTACCTAAAGATCAGAAAGGTCCACTGCATTCAAATGGGGCTTGCTCCTGATTGAAAATGCATAGACTGAAACTCGTCCATTTCAGTGGGACTTAGGTATGCCTTACTTTATTTGGATTGCAACCCACATTATGTTTCTTTTAGGCTTAAAGCTCATAGTTCCCCCCTTTTCATACATTGTAAGTGGTGATGCATACATGCTCACACCTGTTCCGTCACAGCAAACATTCTAGGAGTCATCCCATATGATCATAAATCCATAGCCCATGTTGCATCAATATGTTGGATCAGTTTTGTTAAGAGTCCCCTATCCCAACTGCAGATTTTAATTCTCACATGTGGTTTGTATTGAAGCACTGCCCAGCCCTTGAGGACCATTGCAATATCTTTGCACTTTTCTTCACATTTCCCTTCTCTGAATATTGAGACTGAAAGCAGATTTCTAATTCTTATTCCACTCATTACTAAACAGGAACACTGAGGTCACAGCAAATAAAGCGGTATGAGTTAATGAGAACAGCTTTAGCAAAAGAGGAGGTGTTGCTCAAAGTACATCAAGTGCTTCCCATATATTAAGAAACCCCAGCTGAATCAGTTTAATAATGTTGGGATTTACACAATTATTACAGAACCTTCATTATTCACCCAGTCTGCGCATACCACAGCACAAATGAACATCTCAGTCTGGTGGTATTAACTTTGCCATTTTCTAACCCATTCCCAGGCCATCTGCTACACGCTGATCATTCACTGCTCTAACATTTAACAGTTACCCAACTGCAACTTAGCAGATTTGTGTACTTTTGAAAACAGCTGGTTTAATAACTGCTTCAGAGCTTTTGGATAAAGAAATTATTTTGTAGTGCTTTATAAGAGTCAGTAAGGAAAGAGAGAGAGAGAGAATCGGTGCCTCTGTGGGGAAGTTTATAATGCTCGCTTGTGAATATACAACTGTTTATATTATTTTCTTTCATGTCTGGAAGAAGTATTTTGACAATTTAGAAAATAATAATTTAAGGGATCATATGGGATCTGTGCTTTGTTAATAGATAAAGTCTGTGTAGAAGTCCATCCTAAGGTTGCTTCTGGCATTTAATCTTTTCACAAGGGGATGATGTGACCAGCATCATTTGACTACCTGTGACTTACTCAGCTCAACAGTTCATGGGCCAATTTTCTGGTGATTGGACTGGCAACAACTAACCAGGCTTGAAGTAAGACACAGAGGGCCGGTTCACATGACCCAGGCTGCGGGCGGAGGAGGCACCACAGGGTGATCCGCGGGGTCCGGCGGGGCGCCACAGACGACCTGTGCCCCGCATGCATGGGCGGACCCCGGTGGAGCCGGCAATCCCCGCACCGCAGTGTGGGCCTCCTGGCGCTAGGGGGCGGGGGCCCGGGATGCCCAGAGGGGGCGTTTGCCCCTACAGGCTGGAGCAGCGGCAGCTCCGGCCACTCTGGGCTGCCGCCTCTGTGCAGCCCCCACGGGACGGCCACCCGCTGTTTGCACGGCAGGGTAGCCACACGCGGTGGTGGCTTATCCCTCTACCGATCATGGTCACTTTGCATGCGTCCCGTGCGTGGCCATCCCGCGGGGGCACCCCCGGTCGGTGTTCACACGACACGGGAACCACGGGGGACTTCTGCTCCCCCGCGGTTCCCGTGTCGTGTGAACATGCCCAGAGACTGACTCTAGGCTGCGGTTGTTGCCACCATGCTAGAGAGGCTAGTGTGGTGTCTAGAACAATACCAAACATCTGTCAAGTGTGGGAATGTATGCAATCCTCCCGCCTCACATATTTTACTTAGGGTGCAATGCTGGTTGGGGAATGCTGGTTTAGGATTGCACCCTTAATTCATGTATTTTCCGATTGATTGGGATATTTCTGCCTTTTGACCTACAAATCAGCTTCTAGAATAACAAAAATACATTAACAAAATAAATTATATGATCAATAAATAATGGAGGAAAACACAACAAAGAACCAGTAAACAGTATGAAAACAAATCACCAATCTTGTAGTAAGTGCACCATAGTTCAATTTAACCCCAAAGCCTTTTGAAATAAAAGTTTTTGCTCCCTGTATATGAATGCTGGCAGGGCTGGAGAGAGAGAGACAAAGTTTCCCCTAATGATGGAGGAGAAATATATTCCATTCACATTTGAATGTGAACTTACTTAATTTTGCAATTTTAAAAAATGCATAAAAATACTTCTATTAGTGAACATAACATTAAAATTCATTATATTAGGGAAATTACTTGCAAAAAATGTGCATATTAGACCAAATTGTGTACAAAAAAAAGCATTCATTGGGAGAAATGCAGACAAAAATGCAAGCAAACTTCTTTTTTAAAAAATCTCGATGTTTGGGACAAACTGAGTTTAAAACTGGAAAAATAAGAAACAGAGGGAAACTGAAATCAACAAGATTTCTCTATCCCTTTTCCCTTCAGAGACAGTTGCCACCAGTTAAAATAAAGGGCATATGCCACATAACCACAAGGCCCCTGTAGATGACTTGACTGTACAGGCAGGTTTGTATGGCTAGTTATACCCCATGGGTTGGGTTTTTTTTTAAATGCCAGTTCCTACCTGCCACCAAAACTGGATTCCTATTAACATTTTAATTTTCATTTATAGGCATGGCTGAGTTAATTTTTTACACCCAATTCGCACCTCCTGGAACTGGAAACAGACCTGAATGTAATCTGCAGTCAGAAGTCCATACATTTCCAAGCTTGTGATGCAAATTCATGCAACAACAAAAATATGTTTTAAAAATGTGCATGGAAGAATATATATTTCTGAAAAAAGCATGCAAATGCATTTTAATTAATGGGAGTAAATGTGAACATTTCAAAAATTTGCACAATCGATGAATGCATTTGAAAAGAAATGCATGAAATATGCATGAATTTTCATGTGAGGGGGGGGAATAATGCTTGCAATCTGATACAGAATGAGTTTCAAGGAGGAAATTGGAGAAATTCAGCAAGCTTGGGTTTTGCTGATTTGCACATCCCTATTAAAACCATCACGGATAAAGCATGTATAGGGATAGGAATTTAGTTTTAAATGTTTGCTCTCCTGGGCTGATTTTTTTAAACATATTCTTTTAAACATACTTTTGGGTGCAATCCTTTGCATGTTTAGACAGAAAAAAGTCCTACAACTCCCAGCAGTCCCTGGTCAGCCATGCTGACTGGGAAGTGGGAGTTGTAGACCCATTTGGATGGAGTTGGCTCAAAATGGGAACACATCAACGAAATACATGTTTAGTTTCCACCATCAGATTAAAGCTATGAAACCATAGTTGTTTTTGTCTAACTAACTATGAAATGATACAGCTATGTGAATGTTCCCCTGTGAAGGCATTTGAATTTACTTCCAACAAGACACTTACAGCACCATCATCTTAAACATGTCTACTCAGAAGTAAGTCCCACTGAACTTGATAGGACTTACTCCCATGTCAGTGTGTATAGGATTCCAGCCTTATTCACAACACGCTGCTTGCTGTAAAAGTGTCCTTCCAAAATCCACTGGTAATTGATATGTATGCCGGGGAATATATTTCCAGTAGAAAAAGGAGGTGGGGGAGGATGAATTGGTCAGACAGACAAAGCCCTGCATTAAGGTGCCACAAAAGTGAAGGTGTTTTTAAAAACAAAAACAAAAATACCCTTCTTCTGTTACAGTGCCATCACTCAAACTGACAGCATCCTTTAGATTAAGTTTGGATTCCCCAGCACAAATTAATTAATCTGTCCAGGACTTCCTATCTCACTGCTTCAATCAGCCAACAAATAAAGCCAATCAAGATTTCGTTTCTTTCCTGATTAGCCAGTAAACTGTGACAGTAGGCTTCTGACAGGGCTCCTGGCACACTTGAACATGCTCATTTTATAGTAGGTGGCAAACGTTATGATCGGTTCTTGCCAAAACGGATACGTAAAATGCTTTATTACCGTTATACCTACCTACCTATCTACCTTTGTGATGTTAACAGATGCTTTGTAGAAAATCTGAATGGCATACAAATGAAGTGCAGAATAAAAGAGCATTGGTTAAAAAAAAAGAGGAGGAGGAACATAAATGGTATAAAATAGCAGTAATAAAGAAGTTCAGAAGCTCGGAAATGTATGGACTTCACCTGCAGAGTGTATTCCAGTCTGTGTTCAGTTCTGGGAGGTGCATACTGGGTAAATTCTGTTAAAAAAAATTAACTGAAATGAATTTCTCACACATCCCTAAAAAAGTGGAGATTGTGGGTTGGATCCAGGATCTGCCTTCCCCAAAAGGAAGGGTCCCACTCATGGAAAGTCCCTCTGCCCAATTTGGGGGGGGATCCCCCTCCACCCCACTCCACAGAGCACCCCATTCAGCAGGGTCTCCTGACTCTCTATGTATGTGGCATTTTCAGGGGGCTAGAGGGCTATTGTGGGAAGGAATAAATAAAATCTGGATCCAACCCCATGATTTTTTTTAATGAAATCTATAATCTGGGGCATATGAAGAATGTTGAGACTGCAGAGACATGGTGCTACCTATGGCACTACTCTTTGCTTATCTTCTTACAGTCCATCTTGTCAATCTGGGCTCCTTACATTACTCTCATATACATGCTTAAGATGTTTTGAGATGGGTTCTGGGCTATTGAGAAATAAGAGCAGGAGTGGACTGGAGAGCAATGACTCCAGAATCCAACCACTTCCCCTCCTGAACCATTGATTGGAGCTGGCACTATTTTTTCAACTGTGCTCTGCTGAAACAGCCCTAGCAGCTGGATTGGAGGAGGGGTGAGGGAGAGCCATACAAGTGTCGACTTTTGCACACATGATTTAGGGAAAGTCTATGTGCATGGAACTCCCCTGCTGGATCAAATATTTCATTCAAACTCCAGGAGCCTCAAAATGCTAAAATGTGTCAGAATGGAGAACTGGAAGCTGCTACCAATGCTACTGAGCAGAGGTGCAGAAACCCTGGCCCATGGGCCTAATCCAGTCCAACATGGCCCACAGAGCCTCTTGCGGCAGCCCACACTCACCTGTCATCATACAGCCCATGGAGGGATGGCTAGGTGGGTCATCCAGCCCCCACTTGAGAGTGGTTCTGTACCCCTATGCTAGAGTGTTAAAGAAGTACTGTTGGATTTTTTTAAAAAAATATATTTTGATGCATAGCATTGGCAGTTTCCCCTCTTTCTTTCTGGAAGCCCTGGACAAGGCCATTCAGTTCTGAAACACTGTCTAGTTGCTATCTATTGTAACACAGGTAGAAGTGACCACTACTACACATGACCACTGATGGAAGGAAATCTGCTCCGTTCCTTTAGATTCCCAGAACGGGCCAAGAGGGGGAGCAGCTCAACTGTGCATGTGCCCAGCAGATTAATATTGAATTTGCCTTGGAGAGGCAAGGCCTGCTTGCGTAATGTCCTCCTGGGTACACATCGAAGCCCCATGGAAGTAGAGATTATAACCATAGTCTATGTTTAGCTTCCATAAATGCTAAGAGGATTGTGTAAGCCGCCTTGGGTTCCTTGCAGGAAGAAAGGTGGGGTATAAATATAATAAATAAATAAATAAGAGATGGCACTTAAAAGAAATAGTATGTACAATCGCGTAGCAACTTGCAGAGCAATGCTATGGCCCCTAGACAGTGTCTAGAGGGCCATAGGATTTTTTGGAGTCCCAGCTCTGAGGTTGGAAAAGAGCTCTGACCTCGGAGCTGGGACTCCGTGTTTGGATCACCCTCCCTCCCCTCACAGCCGGCGTGGAAAGAACTGCACCAGCTGCATCTCCGAGGCTGTAACAGCAACCGCAGAGAAGGAGTAAAGGAGGCGGGGAGGGGAGGGCAGGAGACTGGGGCCACCAGGATATGACGTATCCTGGCAGCGCTCCAGCCTCTCTCCCTCCCCCTCTGAAGTGCCACAGCTAGAGATGGCCGAAATCAGCCATCTAGGTGAATTGCAGGGTGGGAGGAACAGGGAGGCAGAGGTCACCTCTGCACTCCCCCTGCCTTCCATAAGATGTCTGAAATCCTCCAAATTCAGAGACATATGGGCATCCCCATTGGAATGAAAAATGTATGTATTTATAAGTTAGATCTATATCTTGCACCCTCAGCACAGCAAGTGTTATTACGGTGGATCATAGTGAAAGAATAAAATAACAGTAGAAAACTTATACAAGACTCTGTGAAATTATAGGGATGTGCACAGAGCTCGATGAGTGGTGGTGGAAGCGGAGCAAACTTGCCCCGCTCGCCCCCCGAACTCCATGCGACTTACCTTTCCCCAGCTCAGCACAACTCCCCGGAGAGGAGCCGGGGAAAGGTACTTCCGGGTCCCCGGCACTTCTCGTCTGGGTCCCTGGTGCTGTGTTTTTTCCGTAAATACCAAGGTAAACTACCTTAAAATGGCCATGGATAGCCTATTTGCGGCTGTTTTAAGGTAGTTTACCTTGGTTTTTACAGAAAAAATGCAGTGCCGGCGACCCAGAAGTGACGCAACGGGGACCCAGAAGTCTGCCTCGCCAAGTGCCGTGGAATGGATCATGCGGCGGGGGTACTCAGCGAACACCTGGAGAGTCAGGTCCCAGTGAGTTCGCCCACCCCTAGGAAAAATGGATCATCTTGGTTTGAACACTAATGAAGCCAGGTTACATATGCTGCATGTATATGAAACAGTCCATTGGTCTCTCTCAGCCACTATTAGGAAGCTGCCTAATGTAGAGTCAACCCATTGAGTGGGTTCACCTAGGGATGTGCGCAGAGCTGAGGGGTGGAAGTCCAGCGAACTCGCTGGGCTCAACCCCCCAAGCTCCGCTTGCACTACCTTTTCCCCGGCTCGACTTGCGTTCTCTCAAGCCGAGCTGGGGAAGTTTCTTCCGGGTTCCCGGTGCTATGTTGTTTACATAGAAAATGGCCTAATTTGTGCAAATTACAGCCTAATTTGTGCAAATTACTGGCACTGGCACTCAACTTAGCTTGCGCAGCGGGAGCGCTCGGCTCGCGCACTGCAAGTCGAGTGCTGGGCAGGTTGCCCATCCCTACAACATGATAAGCCATGGTGGCTTATAAGCCATGTTTGTTTCAGAGTGGCTTGTCATGTTTTCTGAACCTGGCTGGAGTGGCTTGTGTGTGGTTAACAAACCATGCTGTTGGGTTCAGACAACACGACACTCTGAAACAAACGTGGCTTATAAGCCACCTTGGCTTATCATGTTGTGTGAACCCGGCCAGCCATTGGTCCATTTAGGGCAGTATTCAGCGGTGTTCACAAACCTGTGGGGGGGGGCCTCACCTCTCCACTGCCTCTCCGCGGCGGCAGCCCCCCCGCCTCAATCTTCTGAGCAGCGCAGGGCAGTTCTCCATGCCGCTCGAGCCGCCAGCGCTGGTCCCGTTGCATCACATCCAGCCCCGGAAGTGACGCAACAGGACCCTGCGCAGGCGCAATACATCACACGGGGGTCCAGCGCGCCTGCGCAGAGTCCCGTTGTCTCACTTCCGGGGCCGGATGTGACACGACGGGACAAGCGCGGGCGGTGCGGGCGGCGAGCCGTGGAGAGGCGAGCCGCCGCTGGACAAAGGTAGGCCAGCGTGAGCCCCGCGCGGACGTGAGCGGGGCCGATTTCGGCCCCCTACGCCCGTGCGAGGAGAGCGGTTACATCTCTAGCAGTATTGTCTACAATAACTGTCAGCAGTGCTCCAGGGTTTCAGGTAAGGGACTTCCCCATCCATAGCAGGAGTTTGAATCTGGGACCTTTTGCATGCAAAGCATATCAGTGAACTACAGACCTTTCCCCTATGTACTCTGAGTGGCAGCAGCTGTGCCTACAGAAGTAGTTAAAGGCCTTTCCCATGTCTGTGTGATCCCTCTCCCCTTTTAAGCCAGAAAATATGGAGATTGAACCTAGACCCTTCTGCATGCAAAGCTACAACTGAGCTACATTCCTTCCTTGCATCAGTCATTACTTCAGATATAAAATTGCATTTTCTCTAATTACATTCCAAAGTAAAATTTTAATATTTGAAATCACTTTGCCAAACAACAGCAAAACATCCAAGTACGAATCAGTAATATTAGATTTCAAATTATTTTCCACTTTCCTGATTGCAGTCCCAATAATATGCAAATCGCTATTCAAATGCTGCTTTCATTCCAACAGTTTTACAATAGAATTAATATAATTAGGCGATACATTTGAATTTCCCAGGTATTGAGAAGTAGATTAATGATGAAGCATAAAATATTTAATGTAACTCTGGGTTAGAAGTTACAGTGGAACGATATAACAGATTAAACATACTTGACTTTAGGATTATTTGTATAATTTCAGTTTGTCATCCATTGCAGCTGTCAGTCAGCAGGAAATTCACGTACACACCAGTGCCCAAATGCAGAAAAAAGTAGCTCTGCTTGCAACATGCTTAAACCAACACAACTAATTTGTCCCCTTGATTTCAAAGGGACTAAAGACTAAAGAGTGACTAGCTTTCTCTGTATTTGAGGTTGTGTGTTTCCTGCTGCTTAAGAAATCCTGGGCCACATCCATCCACACAAGAACATCTAGCACCACGGGAGACTGGTGGCTCCAATGTCAGCGAGGCTGTCTGTGTATCCACTCTGGGTTTTATTCTGAACTTCAGAGGAGCCATCCATGGTGCCGAACCCTATCCCCAAAATGGGTTCGGCACCATAGAGAGCTCCTTAAAAGTTTGGAGTGGATACACAGCCCCGCTGACATTGGAGCCACCAGCCTCCACTGTGACTCACACATATGGCTCATCAACATGGGGATCATTCATAGATTCATAGATTTCATAGATCGTAGAGTTGGAAGGGGCCTGCAAGGCCATCGAGTCCAACCCCCTGCTCAATGCAGGAAACTAGAGGAGGGGTCTCCCATCCAAGTAATCACCAGGCCTGACCCTGCTTAGATGTTTCAACCACAGTCAGAGAAAGTGTTCCTATTAACAGGAGCTATCATGTTCCACTAGGGATGGGTGAGGATTTCGTTCGGGGGGTGGAAGTCCAGCGAACTCGCCAGGCTCGACCCGCCCCCAAACTCCACCCCTCCTACCTGTTTCCCCAGCTCGACTCGCGTTCTCCCGAGCCGAGCCGGGGAAGCGACTTCCGGGTTCCTGTCAATATGCCTTTTACATAGAAAATGGTGTAAGATAAGCCAAAAACGGGCGCAATTTGCACCACTTTTACCGTATCTTACGCCATTTTCTTCGTAAAAAGTGTACTGCCAGGAATCCGGGAATCCGCCGAGTGGCTTGGGGGATGCTTGCTTTTGGCTTGGTGTGGTGGGCACAGCGGCAGTGCTCGCAGAGCACCCAGCAAGTTGAGTGGTGGGAGATCACCCACCACTATGTTCAACCAAACAGCCCCATACTGTTACCATTCATTATGCTGTGTACATTTGTCTAGGTGTATGTGCAAATGACTCCCCAGTAGGCATGGACTAATCTGTCAGTTCTGGTTTCTCCCACATATGATTTTTTTTTTTAAATCAACTTAATGAAGAAATGTTTGAATTTGGTTAAATTCTTATAACAAGCAAACTAAACAAAAACAAAATTCTCACCCATCTGCACTGGTCAAATTCAATAGGTACAGTACAGCTATTCCCAGCATGCAAAGGACCATGATGTACCTGTATGGCATATAGCTCTTAAAGATGAGGAGCTTGTCAGAAAAATGAGGTGGCATCAAAATTCAGCACCACAAACATGGCCCAATACACAGGGATTCAGACCCAGACTTTTAAGAGCTAAGCACTTAAAGCCCTCTGCCTGGGAAAACTCAGTTTTTCTTTCCCTCACATTCAAGTTTTAAAATCTCAAGTTCTTTCTGTCTCCGTTTATGAAGAAATTTGTGCATTTTGGTAAGTTCTTATTTTAAAAAAATGAACCAAATAAATGCTCACCCATCCCAGCCTTCAGATCCTGGAAAATATAATTTATGGATTATGCCCAAAGCTTTTATACCTTTTGAGTTTTGTATATGTATTTTGACCTTGTGAAAACATTCATTTCAACAGCCATTTTAAAAACAGAAATTGCTCAGCGGTGATGCTTGGTATATATTGCTTTCTCTTTCTCCAGGCTATGTAAACTTCAAAACAGGCTGACACTATTTAACTCATGTATAATTATAAGCAGCAATTTAACACACACACACACACACACACACACGTTTCTTTTTACCCAGCAATATGTTGATGGAAAAGTATTTTCAGACTACCAGAGCTTTGCTGTAAATTGTGACAGATTTCAGCGCCTTCGATTGGTCATGTCAAGTGTCACCTCTCTTCTAACATCAAGCATTCCATCTGATGTAATCCAGTGTAGAACATCAAAACTACTGCCCTGTGTGTCATCTTAGAAATGTGAGTCAATACTGCTAACTGTAATCTCATGGTTCATTTGGGGGAACAAGACACTTCAATGTAAACCCAAGAAAACAAAATGCATTTTTGACTTGTGATATGGTTCAGGTCAGGTACCAAAGTTTTAGGGAGAAATTTTGGTCTAGTGAACAAAGTGACTATAATGTCAGTAGTAATCCCACTGATGGCAAGCAAAATGTGAAATCATTAGACTGACTATTGTGTGATCTTTGCTACATTCTGACTGCAGTTCTTGAGTTGAGTACCTGAAACAATTCACCTCTAAACTGGCTTCCAAGGGTGAAATACAAGTAGTCTTCTTCCACTGATGGAAGGCTTCCATTAACTGACGGAAGGCTTCTGCTCTACCTGCACACACACCCAACTCTGCTCCAGAGAGTGGGGGGGGGACCCCTGGAGCAGATTTTGGGGAGTGTGGAGGCTGCAGGGGGACATGAGCTCCAGCCCATCTTGTCATTCCACTGATGGAAGCCTTCTGTCGATGGAGGAACGCTAGTTAGATTCCACTCATATTTCATGCAGGAGGATGAGGAAGTCAAAGTTATATGACTTCACAATGACAGATAATAAATATTTAGAAGAACATGGATCACATTTTAAAGTATGCTAAGGACATCAGAGAAATCCTGAATGGATGCAAATGAGTTCAGAGTTCTATGAATCCGACCTGCGGATTCTGCAGCGGACTGGCTTTTTCAGACTCAGAGTTGCGTGGATTCCATGGACTTGCAGACCAATTTCTTATTGGGGTGGGTGGGAGATTTGTTTAAATTTGCCCTTGTGCTAATGTGCAATAGCTAATTGCTTAAAAAAAAAGAAAAAGAAGTACTTCTGCAACTGGCACTTTTCTGGCACATTTCTGCTGTAGTGGGACTTTATAATTCAATCTTCAGCAGGTTAACTTCAATAATTTAGTTGTGAAAAATCAATACAAATATGCTGCACAACACAGAAATCTAAGCATTTAATTTCCATAGGATGCTACAATATGTACATTTTAAATAGGCAGCATGTACATTTCTAATAACTTCCCCTCCTGTGACATTATTCCAAGGGTCTTTTCACTGTTATATAATTACTAAGCATTATGGGCTTTAGTACACAGCACCCCACTTAGATTTGAAAATGACATAATATTTTTGTGTATATTGCTGCTGAAGAGGAAATTTGAAGTTACTGAGGAAATTGTTTTACACATTCTGCTTACGGTGATTATATTTTAATCATGATCTCCAGGGCTGTTAAAGTTATTGAAACAGGAAGAGTCCCTGTATGCTGGACTAAATATCAGAGAGTCGGTCTTGCGCTGTTGCACAAAAGCGAAATCTCCCCTCCCCAAAAACTGGCTAATGTACTCCTGCATTCATAAGGGCACTGAAAATTAATTCCATGTGGTGATCTGATGTGGAGGTGGGGGGGGGCGTTTCAGACCAATGGCAAAATGGTCATACTGATGTAGGGACCGAGGCAACAAGGAGTTCTGCCGCAAAGGTGCCTGGGATATGTGCTGGAGCCAAAAGACTAATGTGGAATGAGGTGGGAGGAACAAGCCATGGCAAGCACGATTATCTGTCGAGAGTACCACGGGTTGTTTATTTATTTATTTATTTATTATATTTTTTAATCGCCCATCTGGCCGGTCACCCGGCCACCCTGGGCGATGTTCAGTGAACAACCAACTAACAGGGTGGCTTAGCATGATGTGTGAACCCGCCCATTGTCCAAGCATATGTTATGTGCATAATAGGTTTGTTGCTAACTCTTTCATGGGAGGTTGACAGGGAAAACAGTCTAAAAGACCTAAGAAATCTGTGATTCTCCGAGTGTAATCCTAATTTAAGATAAGCAGCAAAACCATACAGCATTTCTTCAGTTTGTGTAATTTTATTTCTTACTCTGTTAAACATAATAACATCTGTCCTCTTTCCACCCCTTTAGGGTAAAAATCAGAATGGATTATTCAAAAGATTTAAATCCCTTTGAGATGCGGCCCTTCAAGCAATACTATCAATTCTTTCTCACTCCAAGGTTAGACGCTACGTTGGCCTTGATTTAAAACACAGGATTGTATACAAAATATGATGATATCCAGCTCTGACAAATGGAATTGGTCTCAAGGTATTGAAGGATGACTAATAAATCTGAGACCTGCTCCCAAAACTTTTCGCACAGTCAATGAGTCGCCTTCTTGGTGATGTTTATGATATTGTTAAATGTTAAAATTATGCTGCTCCACTGATTGAGTTAATTTACTTAAGCCGTGTTTGACTTTTTTTTTTATTCAGGAAGAAATTGAAAACTTTAATGAAGTTGAGGTGAAAACATCTTGGCAGTGCATGAGATACAATTACAATTTCCTCCAGATAAAATCCACAGAATGTTCTATCCTGCTGCACAGCACAAGGAGTATTTTTCATGCAGATAAAAGGGACCATGTGTCAGATTATTAGGAGCTTTCCTTAAACTAGAAGCAAGATTCTTGTTCCTAGAGACTGTAAACTAATGCTGGTGTGCAGGACCGGTGCAGGGCAGTTTGGTGCCCTAGGCTAAATTATATTTAGCGCCCCCCCTCTCGTGCGGGGGGGGTCCGCCGCCACCGGACCCCCCCCGCACGCTGCCGCTGCCGCCCCCCACCTACCTTCCCACGCCTCCTCCGAAAAGGGCCCCCCGCGCTCTGTTTTTGGCCGGGGGAAACCAGAGCAACAGGGCTGTTTAAGCCCTGTTGCCCTGGTTCCTCCCACCAAAACAGAGCACGGGCGGGGCTCCGGAAACAGCGCAGAGAAGGTAGGTGTCGGGGGGGAGGCGGCGCGGAGGCGAGGCGAGGTGGGGGGGAGGCTGCGCGGGGGGGAGGCGGCGCAGAGGCGAGGCGAGGTGGGGGGGAGGCGGCACGGAGGCGAGGCAAGGTGGGGGGGAGGCACCCAGGCTCGGCCCCACCACTACTCCGGGCGCAATCCCCCGCACTGACCTGGCTTTCTCGGTGAGGCGGGCGGGCGGGCAAGGCAGGAGCGCGCCGGCAGCGAAGAGGAGCGCAGCGTTCTGAGCCCTCTTCCGCTACAGCCTAGTTGGCCTAGCGGTAGCGCCGGCCCTGCTGGTGTGTGTGTATGAAGTACGAGATCTTTAAGGATTTGACTAAAACAAGTGGAAGTAAGGTTTAATAAGAAAACAACAACAATAAGTTCAACTGAAACCAGAATTAAAGTTGGGTCTATTAATCTCCCCACCACTCACCCCTAACTAACCCACTTATTATGGATAGTGAAATCTGCTTCAGGTGTTACTACAGAATTGCTGTCAGTGAAAACAGAAACTAGCATGCGGACAGTGGCTTATGCAAAGACATTCCCTAAAATGGTTTGGTCTGTTTTAGCCATGCCAGAAACTTCCCCGAAAAACAGAAGAGGGGTGAGTTTATAAATCAGTAGTGTGTCCTTTGTAACCTGGATTGGAGGCAAGCACTGAAGACACTTCCGTGTTAGCAGCTTCAGTACTAACTGGGTGGGGCTAACAGGTAACAGGTGATTTAATGGGATAGGTAAACAGGGAAGCATGCAAGGTGGTACAAAAGAACTGGATTCAAAGTGGAACAGTTCAGGCTTCTGAGTGTTTGCCAGTTCAAAAGTACGCCTGTGCTGCTTCAACAATATGTTAGGCCTTCGTTTTTCAGGGCTTTCCCCACAGGAGTCAGTTTGACCCAAACAACATATTACACTAACCGCCTAGCATGTAACGGAGGGTTAGCTTAATCTATACTCTTGTGTAATCATGCATGGCTCCAATTCAGATCAGGACCAGCACACACCAGGAGGGGAGGATCAAACATTCCTTGCTATTTCCCCCCCTCCCCCCAAAAAAAGTCCCCCTCAGGGAGGTAAAAAGGTAAAAAAGCCTCCTTGAGCATCAAACCTAACCCTCAGCTACACACTACATGATCAACATAATATGTAGTTTGGCTCTTTGTGTAGCAACAATCTGAAAACCAACTTTGCTTCCAGACTGCTAACATGGATTTTCTACTCCACCTCTGAGTCCCCACTGGTGCGTTGTCAGCCCTACAAACTGTAGTCCTTTCTCAGTGCCTGACTCATCTTTGCCTCCTTTCTCTCTGTAAGCCAACCCACCTCCTTGGGTCATATGTGTGTGTGTGTGTGTGTGTGTGTGTGTGTGTGTCAGCAGGAGCCATAAGGGAATGTAGTCCCCAAACTCCACAGACCCATTAGGAGTTTTGCTGGTGTGGGGTTGGGGGAAGAATCACCCAGTTCATGGAAAGAGCCACTTCATACAGGGATGGGTGAACAAGTGAAGTTTGAGTTTGCCCAGATTCTCTGAGCATGAACTTGATGCTCTTCTCATCTTTGATTTCTGTGAGCACTTGTGATCACTATTTGATTTGTGCAAACAGGAAAATTGCGCAAACTCAGTGTGATTGAACTGGAAAATTGCACAAAAATTAGAGTATTTCTCAAAGTTGCACAACTTCCTCCTATAGCATGAAATTGTACTTTTTAAAAAATGCACAATTTTGAACTGGTTTTTCACTGAAATTTTTGCAATTTTTGAATGCGGGTGCAAATTTCAGAATTTGTAAGCAGTTTCAGAGAACGTTCTCTGCTGCTTATGCTCACATTCAGGGTTGCAAACAGAGCATGCTTGACTGTTTTGCGAGTACAAAAAACGTTCTCATACATCCCTGTAAAATATACAATCACTTTCCCATGCTGATGGAGCCTTCATGTCCTATTTGGCTGTGATGGCAGTCAAGCAATTGCAGTAACATCTGAAGTAGGCCTCTTTCATGACAGCAGACCTTGATCTTTCCTTTTCACCTAGTGGGTCAGGGTCAGGGACTGTAGCTCAGTGGTGGAACACCTACTTTGCTTGCAGAAGGTCCCAGGTTCAATTCCCAGCATCTCCAGCTAGGGCTAGGCTAGGATCCTGCCTGAAATCCTGGAGAGCCACTGCCAGTTAATGTTGAAAGTACTGAGCTAGATGGACCAATGGTCTGACTCAGTATAAGGCAGCTTCTGTTGTTTTTATTGCTGGGCCCAAGTTTTGAGGCATTCATTCTTCAACAAGAGGGCTTCAGTGAGCCTCCTCTCTGAGTTCCTCCCCTTGCCACTGTCATCATTGTGCATTCACTCATCCTCTCCCTCTGGGCCCCATACACACAACCACCCAGAGGAGGAGCAGAAGGCAAGTGGAGGATGCTGCTCTGTCTTCTCACTCTTAAACAACAAAGTGTCTTGTGGCACCTTAAAGACGAACACATTTATTATGGCATGAGCTCTCATGCACTACAGCCTACTTCACAGGGATGTTGAAGAGTCCTTGGTCTCGAGTCACGAGTCGAGTCACGAGTCTTTGGACCCGAGTCTCGAGTCCGAGTCCTTGGTCCAAAAGGGTGACTCACGAGTCACAAGTCACGAGTCACTCCCAAAGCTGACTCCACGAGTCCCTATTAAAATCAATGGGGGTTTTTCCCAACAAAATAAGGCTACTTCAGATGTGTGGTTTAAATAAATTCTAGGCACAGGTGTGCCTTTTTATTTCAAAACTCTGCAACTCATTTTGGCAAGAACAGACCAGGCAGGAAAACCCAAAATAACCAGGCAGGCAGAGGAGGCAGGGAACCCCAAAGCAGGCAGGCAGAGGCCTTTGTCTTGGACAATTCAACTGTTGAACTGGTCAAGAAGAGACCAGGCAGGCAGAGGAGGCTGGGAACCCCAACAGGCAGGCAGAGGCAGCCAAACCCAAAATGTCTGAAAGGTTGCATTTTAGAAAAATGATTTTAAAAAATAAATTTGCTGTGCTTCCTAAAATTTATCCATGTTGCATTTGAGGAACATTATTTTTTCTAAATGTTTGGCCCCCATTCTGGAACGGTGTCTCATCACAATTCCACCCTCACTGAACACCCGCTCCACTGGTGATGAACTTGCTGGAACCAGAAACACACTCAGAGCAGCCACACAGAGTAATCTCAGGTCCTTCTTCTGCCTCTCCCAAGTACGCAACACATCAATCAAAATAAATCTTGACACACTGTTGGGGCTGCACTCCTGGTAGCCATCCATAGTGGCCGAGCAGCGGCACACCTCGCTTCCATGCACTCTTCGCCGGCAATCACGCTCCTCTCCACTCCTTCTGGCACAGCCCAGGGATGTTGAAGAGTCCTTGGTCTCAAGTCCCGAGTCGAGTCTCGAGTCCCATTAAAAATATTGGGACTCGAGTCCGAGTCGAGTCAGAGGGGGGACTCAGTCTGACTCACAAGTCGAGTCCTCGAGTCCGAGTCCCCATCCCTGCTACTTCATCAGATGCATAGAATGTTATCCTGAGTTCCAAGTGTATCTATAGACATGGTTGTGGGGTGGGCATAATTGTAAGCAGTGAGGTCATACCCATTAAAATAATTTAATCTTCATGCAAACTCTAAACACAGTCATTTTAATTCTAAACACTCCCCCCCCTTTCCTTAGTAAGAATTAGATCTATATCTACTTCTAGTTTCAATGCCAGCTACTTGGGGATTTTTTTAAAGGAACATGGAACCAAAGTTACAGGCTACAGCTTATCTAGGGAGAGAAAATTTGCATTTTTGCAACTTTTATTGAAATCAAGCATGGAAAATGTTACCCTACAGTAAAATTATTTCCTCGTGTGCATTGAAAACTGGAGGCAAAGCAGGTTTGTAATGAAACTATTTCACAGTCCTGAAAATGCACAGCTTTAATGCCTGGCATGTCCATCTTTCTAAAGAGCATGCTAAAGTTTCTAGTTTATTAAGAGTTGTTCTAAATAAAACAAGGTGGGAGGGAGGGAGAAAGAGAGAGAGAGAGAACAAGGCTCTCCCACATGCAAAAAAATATGGGTAGGGTTGGCTAGTTTCAGGAGGGGAGCACACGTTCTAAGAGGAGATGGGCGGGCAAATGACCACGTGCTCCTCACCAATTGAGAATCACACTAGCATCCCTATTAACTACACTGGCATACCTATTAAAGAAGCTTTTTAAATTATTATTTAAAAGATTTATAAGCTGCCTTTTAGGGTAAACCCTCCCAAGGTGGCATACAACAAAATTAAAAACCACAAAATGATCATTTATACAAATCCTTCCCATAAGACTTACAAATATAGTGAAAAGCCAGTGTTGCATAGTGGTGAGAGTGTTGGACTGGGACTCAGGAGATCTGGGTTCTAGTCCCCACTTGGCCATGAAACCCACTGGGTGACTTTGGGCCAATCAGTGACTCTCAGCCTAACCTACCTCACAGGGTTGTTGTTGTGAGGATAAAATGGAGAAGATGAGGAGGATTATGTAAGCCGCCTTGGGTTCCTTGCAGGAAAAAAGGCGGGGTATAAATATAAGAAAGAAAGAAAGAAAGAAAGAACAACAACCCGGAATGAAACAAAATTGCAAAAAGACAATATGAAACAGCAGTTGGCGTTAAATGACCCTGTTGGTCTGGAGGGAGAAAGTACTACTGGAGCAGGAGCAATTCCAGACTGAACTGCAAGTATGGAAGCAACCAATGTTTACAGCAATCTTAGTATTTGTTTCAGGAAACCCCAGTTTCTTTGCAGTTTTTCATATTTTGGGGGATACCACAGATATAGGATATTATATCTCAACACTGGGTGTGTGATTGGCTGGCCACATGAAGTTCTGTCCTGATGTTAAAGCGTGGCATTAATCCTTAAAATTAGGGATGTGTGAGGAGTTTGTGCGGGGGGGTGGAAATCCAGCAAACTGACCGGGCTCAACCCCCTGAACTCCATCCTACTTACCTCCTCCGTCGGCTCAACTCGCATTCTCCTGAGTTGAGCTGGGGAAGTGACTTCCGGGGTCCCGGCAGGCCGCTTTTTATGTAGAAAATGCCATAAGATATGCCAAAAGCGGCTGCAATTTGCGCAACTTGCACAAATTGTGGCCATTTTTTAATGTATCTTACGGCATTTTCTACATAAAAAGCGGCCTGCCAGCAACCCGGAAGTCTGCTGAGTGGCTTGGGACGTGTCCACTTTTGGCCCAGCTTGGCGGGCGCAGTGGCGGCATCTGCCAAGCCGGCGGCGGGTTGGGTCGCCGTGAGATCGCCCACCACTTCTTAAAATAATGATGTGCCAATGAAGTTCAAAGAAGTGTATCATGGGGTGGGGTAGACCACATTAGTCTCATTCATGTATTAGTTGCATAAAGAGGCGGAGCATGTGGAAAGGGGCGGCACCTCTGGTCTTGCTGTGACTGAGGCATGGCTCCTCCCAGCCCGGCCCCTCCCATCCGTGCATTAACAGAGAAGCCTTTGTACACAGACCTCCTCTATGCACATAGGCAGCGCTGCTGGCTCCAGGTTATGGAGGGCCCTTGGGCAAGACACCCCCAATGGGCCCCATCCTTGAGGGAGTCTACCTTCTCACTGCTGCTCTTGCTCCTCTTCCTCTCCTTCTCATCATTGCTACAGCTTGCTTGCTTGACAGGCAGCGAGCCAGTGAGCAAGTAGGCAGTGGCTTCTATTGCTCCTCCTTCTCACTTCCTGTCCTGTCCCACTAGTTCACTCCAAACAACGTGAATACAAGGAGGTCTTTATTGCCAAGATTCCATAACAGTAAGTCCAAAAGCCAAACACCAGTGCAGAAGGCGTGCAGAAGTCAAGACAGTCCAAGGTTAATAGGGAAGGAGAGTAAGGTGCCAGAGTCCAGAGTCACAGTCCAAAGTCGTAGCTGCCAGGAGATCAGATAGAGGGGTTCAAGGAGTGCAGAAGCTTTGCCCAGAAACAGAGTCATTGCTTTCTAAACAGAGCATAGGACTAGGCCAGAATATAAACCCTGATCCAGCCTCACTGTCAGTCAGATCCCGATCCCGGATCTTGGCACGGGTATCGAGCCAGGAGGCGCTTGCTACGCCTCCTTCGGTTCACGTGCCTAGCAGCCAGGCATTTCTCCCGGCGTCTTTGGGAGGGCGGCATCCCTGAAGGGCCCTCCTCCACCGAGTCCTCCTGACAGGCCAAGGCCGGCGGCTGCAGCTGGGAATCAGCAAGCGGCCCTCCCTGCTCCTGTTGCTGGGGGGAAGGAGGCCTGTCCAAGGTCGACTGGCCTGGGCTGGAATCAGCCACAGCTGGGCACCCTTCTCCCTGCACCCGCTCATCTTCGCTGTCCGAGCTGGCTCCGGAGCAAGACCCCACACTACCACCGTTGTCTGGGCCAGAGTGAGAGGCAGGTGAACAAGGAGGTTGAAGTGGTGAAGTGGAGGAGCGAGTCCTGGGGGCTCTTGCCAGTGGACCCCTGCTGGGGTGTGGTCCCTCGTCAGTTGCCCAACCGTGCCTACCCTGGATGCTGCCCTGCACATAGGCATCCCTGTATCATGGAACCCAGATTTTGCAAGGCTTCATGACCTGTGGAAGGTTACATATGTACAGGTCTATTAGGTGTCCCTCCTCCTCAGATGTTCATGCTTATTTATTATTTATTCAACGATGTATAAACAGTCTCCCAAGGTGGTGTAAAAATGCCATTAAAAACATAAAGAATTATAAAGTATACAAATCCAACTATAACATAATGGCTGTGCATTAGTGGGGCCACATGGCCAGAGAGAAGGCCTTGCACTCTTTTCTACCACACCTTGCCCCTTCACTTGAGTGCTGCATGAAGGGTGTTATATAGTCTCATATCTGAACCCGCAGCGCAACAAGTGCTACTGGTTGGGAATTCGGAATTGTGGGCTGGAGGCTGTACACTTTAAGAAAGATTGGAGCGGTTGGGTCAGAAAATGACTGGGGATGGGTGGGTTATGTATTGAATGCACTCGTAGGGATGGGAGAATGAGCGATGTTTGAGAGCACCAGCATTCTCCAAATACTGGCTCGTTATTGATCTCGTGCCCGATTCCCATTTGAGATCGCTGCTTGCTCCGCGTGAATGGGAAAATTGCCTAAATCAAGCAGCGATCAAATGTGAAACTTGCACAAACTTCCCCAAATTTTGAGCAAATTTCCATGACCTCTGAAATGTCAAATGCACATAGTCCATGAGTGTCAGAGCCATTTAAGCAGCTTGAAATAGTGTGGATCTGGAGATGGGTTAGAATCCATCCCCTTCACTTTTACACAACCGTAGGAGGGGGAGAGATATGTATTTTATTGTTGTATGCCACCTTGGGAGGGCTTCTGCCCTGAAAGATGGCCAAGAAATATTTTAAATAAATAAATAAATAAATATTGCCTCCTGGTGGCAGTTCCTTGAGCCTTGGAGGGGGGTGCTGCTGCTCCAGAAGCTCCTCGTCTTCGGGGGGGGGGGTGAAGAGAGCTGCATTTGGAAGGGGGGAGACTGGTAGTTGTTTATTTTGTATTCTACATGTATGTAATTGTTTTGTTTTTTTAAAAAAAATTGTCTATTATAAAAACATTTTAAAACTGCCTTCCATCCTTCCAGATACCAGGGCAATATACAAGTATAAATAAAATATTACATAATACAATAAAACACTAAGAAAATAATCCTATGGGCTAGACACCCAAATAATGGAGGCCTATGTCCATCCTATGCCCTGCTGAGCTTTAGCCATCACAGAAGAAAGAATGGCAGACACACTTCTTCTTCTTCTTCTTCTTCTTCTTCTTCTTCTTCTTCTTCTTATTATTATTATTATTATTATTATTATTATTATTATTATTATTATTATGCTTCTCCATCCTCCTTCAAAGCATTTTTCACTATACGGCCCTCTGAGCCCTTCCTGCAGCAGCTGGGAGGAGCTGGGAAGGGCGGAAAGATGCATAATTGGATCTCCTCCACCAAGATCACAGCTGTGTCTCTGCCTTTGGAGAGAGAGATCTGCTGCATCTTATGGCCTCTCAGAGGCTCGCTAGGGACCATAGGATTGTTCTCTAAGTCCACATTATTCTAATAAAGACAAAGAAGGCAGCAAATACAATGGAACAAACACAATCAACATATTAAAATCCCTGGGGAAATGAAAAGTTTTTGAGGTGGTGCCAAAACAATTGCAAAGTTGGCACCGGTTGCTGCTCCATGGGGAGAGTATTTCATCATTGGGAAGCCACAACCGAGAAGGCTCTCTACCTTGTTGACACATAATGTACCCAGGGTAGTTGGAGAAGAACCTCAAGTTTTACCAGTTTGAGCATACAAACTGTAAATAAAATAAAATCTGATTTCAGACTTTAGTTATCAGAAGATTTCCTAACTTTTATTTCTTTTTTTGGGGGGGGGGGAGTCATATTGCTTTTATACAACTTCTAAAATAATGTTCTCTCCTTTTGGTGCAACCACTATTAATATTGCTATTTCTTTTATGAACAGAAATCACACTTTTTGCCACAGTAAATATTTTAATCAACACTCTCCTTGACAATAAAGCATGTTTGGAAAAGAAACTTTTGGGGGAGAGAAAATAATCCAACGGCTTTTCAAAACATCCCTGCTTTCCCTCAGGTCCTCTGTCCCGAACTGTGTAAAATTTCCTCTAACACACTGTGTAATGAAAAATAGTAACCAGCACAACATAAAAGATTTTTAATCGTCCAAAGTGGTAGCTCTGTACTAGTACAAATCAAGGAATTAGCAGCTGCTGATTATACATACCAGATAGAACGGAAGCGCCTTGAGGCAAATTAAAAGGCACACTGTACTTTTATAAAAAGCACGACACTGAATTTGATTCACAGTAAGACTTAAACATGCTTTTCATATATTAACTCCCTATAGTATACGATTTGCTTGAACTCATATAAATTAAACATAGCAAAAACATAACACATTATGCATTAGCAAAAATGTGAAAAGTCTGTTCCTGGCTTTTCTTTTCAGATGGTATTTTAGCTTCATTATTAGCTAGGCAGTGTGGAATGAGAGGGGGGGGAGTCACATGGGCCACCTTGTTGTGGAATTTGGTGACAGGCCCAATTCCATATTGAGCCACCATCAGATCTGCTTGTTCATACAGGAGTTGCAGTTTAAGCAAGCCCACTTCAGAAATCAGGTGCACCAAATTCCTCCCCCATCCTTTGATGAGGGTGGAACCTATTATAACATGCATTCATTCCACATGAATGAATGCTTGCAAAGAATTACCGAGACATCTGAATGCAGATGCAAAAGCAATTCAACCCTCACACACATTTCCAATGGGGCACAGAAAATATGTAAACCACAATGCATTATGAGTATTTCAAATGACAAAATGAGATGTCATAGGAACATATGAAGCTGCCTTATACTGAGTCAGACCATTGGTCCATCTAGCCCAGTACTGTATGATTGAGGCTCCTCTCCAGGTGCCTCCTCTGAGGGAGGTTCAGAGGGTGGCAAGAAAGGAGAGGGCCTTCTCAGTGGTGGCCCCCTGATTATGGAATGCTCTCCCCACTGAGGTCTGCCTGGCACCAACATTATCATCCTTTTGGTGCCAGGTTAAGACTTTCCTCTACTCCCAGGCATTTCACAGCATATGATAAGGTTTGAACTGGTCCTGGGATTTTTATTGTTGAGTGTTTTAAATTGCTTTTGTAAATGGTTTTCATATTATGTTTCATACTGTATTTTTAAGGTTTGAATCTTTTGTAAACTGCCCAGAGAACTTTGGCCACTGGGCGGCACAAAAATGTAATCAATGAATAAATAAATAATTAAATAAATAAGTACTAACAGGCCTGTGGCTCACGCTGGCTCAGCTTGTCTGAGTGTGGAAAGCTAAGCAGGGTCAGGCCTGGTTGTTGCTTGGATGGGAGACCCCTCCTCTAGTTTCCTGCATTGAGCAGGGGGTTGGACTCGATAGCCTTGCAGGCTCCTTCCAACTCTATAGTCTATGAAATCTATGAAGCTAAGTTGCTCAGTCAGTGCCCGGATGGGAGACCCCTGAGAACTCCATATATGCTGCCTTGGGTTTCATGATGGAAGAAAGGCTGTGCGTGTGCGTGTGCGTGTGCGTGTTGGAATTAAAGTTGGCATGCAGGTTCAGGGCAAGATTCTACATTTCATGTTTAACCCCATTTCTGAGAAGTTTATGTGAGGCCTCCCAAATACTACGTGTTACTAGTTGTGTTACTAGAGCGTAGTGGTGAGAGTGTTGGACTGGGACTCAGGAGATCCAGGTTCAAGTCCCCACTCAGCGATGAAACTCACTGGGTGACTTTGGGCCAGTCACTGACTCTCAGCCTAACCTACCTCACAGGGTTGTTGTGAGGATAAAAGGAGAGAGGAGGATTATGTAAGCCACCTTGGGTTCCTTGCAAGAAAAAAGGTGGGGTATAAATGTAATAAATCAACTAGTTTTGCCATACGATTTTGGTGACACAACTCCAACCGTATGTCCTTACAGACATTCATGAAGGGTAAAATGACTGCATGTGTCTGGGGTGGGGGGAGTGGCTGGCATCACATTAGTGGGCCCCTCCTCCAACTTAGCTACATGTGTTCATTCAAATGCAACTATATATACTGCTGCACAGCTGCAAAGGCAGGATTCCCAATCATTGGGAGGAAGCCCAGGGCCAGGAGGAGACAGAGTGAGATGGCTGCCTTAGGTGGCAGATGGGAGCAGTTGTGCCAGCCACCTAGAATGTTCTTCCTCCCCCTATCATGTTCCTGGCCATTTCCCCCCTTATCATTCCCATCCTCCTGAGCTGATGCTCCAGCAGAAGCAATGCATGCTTGTTCCTGGCCTCAGCTAGTTAGTTAGCTCACCTTCTACTTTCTTTCTCCCGAAGTGTTGCATGCAGTGCTGATGGGGAAAGACGCTGAGGAGGTGAGCTGGAAGAGAGGCAGCGAACATAGGCCACACATGTGCTCTAGCAGGCACTGTGGGTACACATCTGTTGTCCTGCTTACTGCGATCATGCATGCTGATACTGACACTGCTGCGTTTGTTTGACTGGACAGGGAGCAGGTGGCAGGTAGATGGTGAGTGAGTGCTGGAGGACAGAGTTGCGTGTGCCACATGGGCCCACTCTGGGGATGCTAAGCTAGCCTGTTGCCTTCAGGCACAGTAGAGGACACTGTCCTGTCACTTATGTTGAAGGAAGAGCCAACTGCCAACCCAGGGGACTTCTGTATATAGAATGGGGTGATGGTGGACATCATATTGTCCTTTGCTCAGCAAGCAAAATGTCTTGGGCAGGCCCTGAGGGACCTGTATACATAGGGGGCTGTCCTCAAATATTCCAATGAACGCATGTAGGTTGGGACTTGGGATAAGAGACTTCTGCTACAGTGCCATCTCCCTCTCCCCCTCCCTCCCTCCCTCTCTCTCTCTCTCTCTCTCTTTCTCTCTCTCTCTCACACACACAGAGAGAGAGAGAGAGAGAGAGAGAGAGAGAGAGAGAGAGAGAGAGACTTCACTTCACCCCCTAATGAATGTCTGCAAGTGGCTCTTAGGGATGTATGAAAAATCCGTTCCAGTTCATTTTTTATCAGGATTTATCCAGTTTACACCTTCCGGACCAAACACAGGCTCAGACGCAATCAGCGGTCGAAGTCCGTACATTTCCAAGTTTGCAATGTGATTCGCAGACCCAAAAACACTGTGTTCAACAGTTTGCCTACATTTGAAAAATTTGCACAAATACACTTTAATCAATGGGAGCAGAATGCATACATTTCAAAGATGGACACAATAGGTGCGCCCATTTGGAAAAATGTGCAGGGAAATATGCACGGATTTTCATGTGAAAAGAAAAAACACAAAGTGCACAATCTGATACGGACTCGAATCTGAACAAGATGGAATTTGAAGGACTTCCACAAGCTTGAGTTTTGCTGATTCGGACATACCTCTTGGTATATGGGAGGTTTTGAGTTAAAAGTGAATAAATGTGTGAGGACTGTCACCAGTACCAGCCATTCCAACAGGCTGTATGAGGCAGATGAGAAGGAGAAGCAGGGCCATTCCACCAGCCCTGCTAAAAGATTTAATTTTTCCCTCTTCCCTCCCCATTCCTTTTTCCTTGTGTGTTGTGCCTTTTTAGATTGGAAGCCTGCACACAGGGACTGTCTTTTTTCACTGATTATACATAAGCTGCTCTGGGAGAATTTTGACTGACGAATGGGGGTACATTATAATTTAAACAAACCAACTGTATATCTGTAGTCATTTCAATCTATTGGAATAACCTCCTGACTCAATCATCTCCACATATAGCCAAAGCCATTGACTTCCTGGCCTTTATGCTGCACTGCAATCACACTTACTAGGGAGAAAGCCTCCCTGAATACAATGAGATGTATATCTGACTAAACATGCATACCTAGGATAGCACCTTTAAGTAGGGATTTGTGAGGATTTCGTTCGGCGGGGTGGAAGTCCGGTGAACTCGCTGGGGTCAGCCCCCCGAACTCCATCCCAACTACCTGCTTCCCTGGCTCGACTTGTGTTCTTCCAAGCCGAGATGGGGCAGTGACTTCCGGGTTCCTGGCGGGCTGCTTTTTACAGTAGAAAATGCTGTAAGATACGCCTAAACTGGCTGAAATTTGCGCAAGTTACACAAATTGCGGCCACTTTTAACGTATCTTATGCCATTTTCTATGTAAAAAGCAGCCCGCCGGGAACTTGAAGGCTCACACCAAGTGGCTCAGCATGCATCTGCTTTTGGCCAGGCTCGGCGGGCGCAGCAGCAGCATCCGCCAAGCCGGAGGCAGGTTGGGTCCCTGGCGGGCCATCCACCACCACTACCTTTGGGGCACAATTCTATGCATGCTTAGACCAAACAAACAAACAAAAAGTCCTACAACTCCCAGCATACTCCAGCCAGTCCGTACAACTCCCAGCATGTGGGAAGTTGTAGGCTGGCTGGGGCATGCTGGGAGTTGTAGGACTTTTTTCTGTCTAAACGTGCATAGGATTGCCCTTAGTTGTTTAAATCAAAACTCAATGTATACTCAAGATATCCCATAGTTAATGTAATCCTATGTAACAGTGCCCCCATTCATCCACACTGATTATAGAAAGAGACACCAATTATTGCTGTTGCTATCAGTTACATGCACTACTTCTAAACTGCAAACAATTAAAACAGTATATTTTTGTATATTCAGCCATAGGATACCAAAGTGCAGTTATGAAATTCAACTTATTATTTGAGAGGAAGAATATTATCCCCTCTAGTCTGTCCTAGGAAAATATTTTCCAGTGTTAAGAATTTAACAGTGGCTGGTGAAAAGTAGTAGTTTAAAAAAACAAACACACTTCCATTTGACCAGTGTGCAAAGCATTGTAAACTGCAAAAAATGGAATCCAAACAGGGACTCGGTTAAGAGTCTATTATTTTGTACTTTATGTGGGCCCATGTGGGAGCCATTGGTTGGTCTTTAGAAAATGTTTTTAAGTGTAATATTTACTAAGATGAGCAGGAAAACAGATTATGGAAAATCCATTTTTTAATCTTTTCTTCACCCCATCATTTTAAATGAAGAGCTCTGGATTGGTTATTATAAAAATAATCTTCGGTTTGTAACTAGATGACAAAATGAATTTGCTCTTACCAGAGTTCAGCTTCATCTGCATGTGTTTTGCCTTTTTTTCTTTTCTTTTTTTCCTTTTTTGATACATAGGCATCAATATATTCATACTGTGTTCCCAACAAATAGAAAGCAATTTACGCCTACTATGTTTTTCCTCTCAATACAAAGCCATAACCATTTAGAGCTGGCTTTGTAAGTGTCAGACATATTAGGCGGCTTCTGAATTTGCAGGTTACTGCAGCATTAATTCCACAAATATACTGTAGCAATGAAATAGATCGATGGCTCAGAGGCACCCAAAAGGAGAAACAGTGCTGCTGCTCCATACTTTACAGCTTTCTAGATCAGGAAAGATAATCTTAATGAAACAACCATAAAATGAAGTTTAAAAGGCTCTGAAGATCAAACATCACCCAAGCATCACATGACATGTTCAAATCCAGTGAAGAGAGGTTTTCTGAATTCTGATGGAAACTGACTTGATCCACTCCTCAACAATGAATGTGTGGGCCGGTCAGGACATAATTATCCTTCAGATTTTACTCTTCTCCAAAATTTTGCTGTGCAGTTCTTGGCTCCCCCCCCCCATCCCAAAACCTGTTTACATATGTGTATTTTAGGATAAAATATGTTTCAAAATGCCAGCCAATGGGTTCCACCTATATTTTTGCCTGTAATGTTTGGGGTGTGTGTGTGTACCACTCTGTGCCAATAATTAGATTTAAATTCAACATATTTTTTCTTTGTTTGTATGAGTCTTTATACCTTCTCTAAAGCTCGAGAGAAGAGAGTGGGGGCCAATCATGGTTCTTGAGGGAGTGCATTCCATAGTTTTGGGTCAACAAAGGAGAAAGTCCTGTCATGCATGCCTGGCAGATGGGTCTCCGCAGATAATGGCTGTTCCTGCAGATCTTGGTCCTCGGGCAGGTTCATAGTGACTGAGACAGGTGGTCCCTTAGATACAGGACTAGCATAGGCATGGTTGGGCACCTGCCAAGGGCAGATACCCCAGCAGGAGCCCACTGGCAAGAGCCCCCTGGAATTGCTTTGTCTCTTCACCACTGCAACCTGCTTGTTCACCTGCCTCTCGCTCTGGCCCAGACAATGGAGGTGGTGGGAAGGAGGAGCAGGAGATGCCGCTGCCTGCTTGCTCACTTCCTCTCTGCCTGTCAAGCAAGCAAGTGGTAGCAATGATGAGAAAGAGGAGGAGGAGCAAGAGCAGTTGGGGACACTCACTGAGGGAGGGGGTCCACTGAGGTTGTCTTGCCTGAGGGCCCTTGAAAACCTGGAACTGGCACTGCTTAGACAGCCAAGTCTGGAGCTGTTTAGGGTTTTAAAGTTTAGAACCAACAACTGAATTGCACTCGGAAAGCAACTGACAACCAGTGCAGGTCCTTGAGGACAAAGCTGTAATGTGATCCTGGTACTATGTATCCTAAAAAGTCGGCTCATCTAGCCGACCTTTTAGGAGCCTGCAGATCTTGGCCTCTCCTCCTCCCTCCCTGCCCACCAGCAGTGCCCTTTTTCTCCTTCTCTGACTTCTAGTACAAGGTCACATTGCAGCCTTGTAAGAGAAGCTTCCTGAGGCAGCTGGGAGGAGGGAGGATGGGAAGACCCACAATCAGATCTCCTCCTCCTCTGCGGTCATACCTCTGTCTATGGCCATGGATGAGGAGATCTACACTCGTGCTTGCAATCCAAAACACTCTTATATTTTATATCAAAGCGAGTCTCTGGCGGGCGTGAGCGGGGCCGATTTCGGCCCTCTATGCCCGCTCGAGGCGAGCAGTTACATCCCTACGACTACTTGTCTTGCAAGACCTTGCTTGTTTATCAAGTCAAATTTTTTCACAAAATTTTGCTTGTCTTGCAAAACGCTCTCAGACCAAGTTACTTGCAATCCAAGGTATTGCTGTAAATGTGTATTTGGAGAAAAGATACATTTAAAATGCACATTGAAATATGTATTTAAAATGTAAATAGCGTGGATTTTTAAAAAATTGCATTAATATGGAAACAGAACAGAACTGAAAGTAGATTGATTTGTCTATTCCTAGTCTGAAAAGCCATTTTGCTTCGCCTATATTTTGCCTATATTTGTTCACATGTGTTCTAATTAAAAAAATAAATAAAAAAGAATCAGCATACATGAAAACTTCCATCACCATTCATCATCTGGAAATCATGTTCATTAGGATGCTTCCTATCTATAACTCAGAGAAAAGCTTAGTCAATTCCCAAACTAACCTAACATTCACAACTATAAACAGTAATGCATTTTAAAATGAGCACACTGAAAATTGAATGCCAACTGAAAATAAATGATGGTACCTTTTAAAATTAAATTACAGAAGACTCCCCCCCCCCTTGTCCTTTCTCCATTGTCATCTTCAGTTAGTTTATCTGTCACATTTCTGCCACTTATGCCCTACAAAAATGGCTTGGAATATAAAATGGGGGGGGGGATGACTACATAATGGTATGTACGTAAATACTTGATAAATTAACTTGCCTTGTTACAAAAGGGAATTCTACTGCCAGTGCCAACAATTATTTTACTTGTTTCTTGATGATTTCCCCATATTCTATGCTCCCCCTCCCCCTTAACGAACTAATGTTTTCTTTTTATAGAACTGAATAGAATTCACACTACTTTTATTCACTCTCCACAATATATCTGTGATCTGGATTTTATATTTCTCCTATGATTATGACTTGTTTTGTTTTGTTCTTAACCCCAGAGGCTTTCAGAGGTTTATTTTATGGCTGCTTTTATGGGATCCTGCTCTAAGATTTAATTTTTAAAACCTAATTGTACATGTGCAGTGCAGTCCTGTGCATCTTTACAAATACACTGTGCTGTACTCAGTAGGTTTACTCCCTATTAACTATGCAATCCTATGCATGTCCATTAATATTCAATGGGGCTTTGTCCCTAATTGTCCCTACAGAAAGTTATAGGATTGTAGCCTTAGCTGTGTTCAGGTTTGCAACCTAGATGTCATTTCTGTCTAGTTTTTGTATGATTTTATATGATCATTTCTTTAATGCTTATTTTAAGCCATTTTGAATTTTTTTAATATAGGATTAGCATAGGAATATAATAAACAAGAAAATGAAAATAAAATTGGATGAATAATTATAATTTTCAAGGCACTGTGGAAACATAACATGGTAGTTTGAATATAAAAAAAACCCAATGTGGATAAGTAAATTTCCATTTTGTGGTTTTCCCAATATGAATTTTCAAAAAACAGTGAATTAAAGCAAAATAACATAAAACTATCTCATTCCAAATGATCATAGCACCTACTGATGTGCAAACAGTAAATCAATTATCCTTCACAATCATTTAGCAGAATGCTAGCATTTATATATTTAAAGGTATCATATACCATCCTTCAGTGGCATTATAAAAAAACCTAATAAAATGCAAAAATAATATATAACAATGTGTTAAAATAATGTATATTATACATTAATATAATTTTAATGTGATTTATAGCTATTATTTTTACTGTTGGTATTGTTTTATTTAACTTATTGTTTAATTAAACATGGATTTGGGAAATACAAAATTCAAAGCAGCATATAAATAGAAATGATAAATATATTGTTTGCTTTAAAATATAATTTTTCAGTAGATTTCAAAATGGTATACACAATTTTAAAAATCATCTAGCTTTTAAAATCCATAAATGAATAGTGCTGGAGAAGGGGCCAACACAAGAAGTGACTTTCCTGTGATCATCAAGAATCAGACCTTTTAGGGCTGTAAAGGTCATAGTGTGTATTGATGCTTAGGGTGGTAATACATGATCCAAGCAGTAAGATTTAAACCACTCAGCACATTTCTTTTTCTTAAGTACTTTAATAGCCCCATTCAGTACATTTGTGAAACATTGGAGCCCTTCTTCCTTAAAAGGAGAGAGAGAGAGAGAGAGAGAGAGAGAGAGAGAGATGCATGTGATATTCATTTTGATGTGATATGTTACATAGCAATCCTAAGTGGAGCAAGGATGGAGTGGGATTTCAGAATCAGGGTCAAGTTAGGCTTTGTAGAATGGCAAAGGAAGGTCAGGCCAGGCAGGGTCTATCAGGAGAGCTACCATAGCTAGGACTTAGTCAAACAGAGCTGGTGTCTCAGCAACAGGCAGAGTTCTTCTGAAGCCTTATGAAGACTGGCAGGTCCGGACCTACTGTTAACCCTGCCCCTTCTGAGAAACTGTCTGTCTCTTAAAGGGCCACTGCCCAATTCTGTAGCTGCTGGTTCTTGTGGCATGGGGGTGGTGAGGACTGCATTGGAGGAGTACCCTCTGAGACCGAGGAGTCTCATAAGACCACACAACCTCTGCCCTGGAAGATTAATTGGTTAATGGATGACGCTTTCTCTGCTTTGGGATCCTCCTATGGGCCAGATGGGAATTGAGGCTGGAGAACATGACAATCCCTTCCTCACAAACACTTTCCCCTGCAAACTTTCCACTCCATCACGAAGTTCTTCATATTCTGCCCAAGGTTAAATTACATGGTGGATTGAGATTCTACAGGAAGCCCATACAATTTGGATGAGGCCAATAGCTTCTCCCCCTCTTACCTGTCACATCAAATAAAATATTTGAACTTCATTAGTAGTTGTAAGATGTGAAAAATTAAAAATTAAATATAAAAAAATAAAAAATAATTTTAAAAAAAATATTTGAACTCCTTTCCGATGAATACCTAACTGAAGCGCTTTTAGACTCAGTGCATTAACCTATGCTGAAACAAATACAAATTACTGCACCCGTAAATATATTTAACACTAAGAAGCATGAATGTTTATTTAACTTTAAACTTGCCTGTATATTTCCCCACAAACGTATAACCCTTCCTTTCAGGAGACAAAAGATTAATGTGGGGATAAGTAAACCATTAGCAGAGTCAGCAATTGTAGGCTGGAAGAAAAGGTAATTCCTAAATTACAGAGTTGCTGAAATGGCAATAATCTTGCAGGGGACACTCTGGGGAACAGACATGAGATTGCTTGCTATGGCAAATCAGACTAATGCTTGGTTTCCATATACTGTCCTTTCCCCTCACCCCAAAGAACAAGAAAGTGCAAGAGTATTAAATCCTCACACCTAATCAACTGCTTTTAAAAACAGGGGGAAGATGCATACAGAGCAACTGTCCTTACCAGAAAAGTTAGCTACACTCAAAGGCTTTGTAACAAGGGGCTGATTTTTGAAAGAAGAAAGTTGACATGTTAGACAGGATTGAGAGAATAGCTAGGAGGAAGAGAACATCTATAGAATAGGGCTGTTTGAGGAATTTGACCTTTGTGAACTCCAATATGATCTGATCTGATCTGCACTTCCTGGACTGATGTGCAGATTGGGAAGAAGGAAGTGGTCCATTTGTTTGTTTGTTTATTTGTAACATTTTAATCCTACCCTTCAGCCAAAAAGGCTCCCAGAGTGGCTTACAAAGTTAAGAAATAAGGAAGTCCCTGTCTGAAGGCTTACAATCTAAAGGACATGACACAGAAGGAAAGAGAATTTGGAAGGAGGAATAAAAAGCAAATCTGGGCACTAGGCATTAGATCTGTTGGATTTCACAATTCTTGCCTCTAAAAAGTATCAAAATCATGAATATGTTTAGAAATGCATATTTTGAGAGAAAATATATGGGCAGAGCAATCCTATGGTCCCTAGACAGTGTCTAGAGGGCCATAGGATTTTTCAGAGTTCCAGCTCCAAGGTCAGAAAGAGCAACCTTGATAGATCACCTTCACCACCTTGCAGCCGGTGCAGAAATAACCATGTCAGCTACTTGTACAAGGTCATAAGAGCATTTCCAGTTGTTTCAGGTGTCCCAGAAGTGCTAAAGCATGGTTGTGCAAGTGGTGGGGGCCACTTGTGCAACTCAATCAGTGGGGCATAAGAGAATCGGCAGAGACCCAAGCACCCCATTGGGTTCTGACCATTGAAATTAATGAGAATAGTACATCATGACTAACTTAGTCACTCCAAGTGTGACTAAGCCAGGATTCAAGCCCTGGAATGCATTAGGCTGGAGAAGACTGTTGTGTTCTACAGCAAATACATTAGTACTCTCTCATTTTTCTAGAATTATTTGTAGACTGCCTTCCTGCCTGCCTGCCATAAGGAGCTGACTCTCTGGAACAGGGCACTGGGTAGGGCAATTGGGAAATCAAAATAAATAAGTGAATTGCAGAGATGGTTTTCGAAAGAGAAATGTACTGTAGTAGGCAAGTTTAGGATAACTGTGGATAACAATCTCTCTCTCTCTCTCTCTCTCTCTCTCTCTCTCTCTCTCTCTCTCTCATTTCATTCTACTCCCAAACTCATTACTTTGCATTAAGCTCCACCAACTACATTTGTCATCTATTAGTTGTGTTATTGACTACATTGTTTCTCATTATTTACTGTTCTTCCTAATTTAAATTCACCCAGAAATCTTGCTTCCTGTAGCATTATCCTTTCATTTATTTAATAAATAGTATTTCAGGATGTAGCGCCGAATGATGGAGCACCCTGCCCCATAACAACCCAGGAGCGCCACCATAACTAAAAATGTCGCTTACATTATGTTTCTTTCTTTACTTTCTGTGTGTGCAAATGTTCACTCCAGGGAAGTAAACTTTCTGATGTCATCCTTTTGCCTTTAAAAGATAACCTACATTCCTGAACCAGATGCCTACGGGAAGCCCACAAAAAGGACATAAGCACTATAGCACCCCTGCTTCTGTTTCCTAGCAACTGGTATTCAGAGGCATGGTCCCTCTAATGCAGGAGGTAATATATGTAGCTAGCCATCATGACTAGTAGCCATTGATAAGCCTCCATGATTTTGGTGCAATGTAAGTAATTCAAGAGAAGATTCCCAACCCATGTTTTACGGACCTCCAAACAAAGTAGTGATGTAAAGGCCATTGTTTACATGTACAGGAAGGCAATCAAGTTCTGGAAAATGCCACAAAACTGCCTCTCTCTTGTGGGATTTCCCCTAATGACAAGTCATTGTAGTACCAGAATCAGGGGAGAAGGAGATCTTGTCCAAGCTGGGAGTTGGGCCAGCAAGCACTGCCCACTATCCCCATCATGCAGTTGTAATTGTGTAAGGGGAGAAGGGCTGAAGGAGGCTAGTATGTCCTACCGGATTGTAATTGCATGAGGGTAGAATCATAAAAGAGGCTACTATAGAATGTGTGTCATTCAGACACATCTAGCAACATTTATTACCTGGATAGGCAATTGCAAGGAGGGATCTAAGAGAAGAAAAACTACACCAGCATTTTCTGTCCATGGACTTATGTGCATCTGACCATCTTCTACTCAGATATTCATTTCTGCATGGATGGATATATTAATCTATTCATGGGCTGCATCAGTTTCATATATTTATTTTTATTTCTGCATTCTAATCTTCATATCATCCCACAAAGTACACATTTTGGGTGGTTTGCTTAAAAATGCAGGCCAAATGAAATTCTTCAGCTTCCCTACTGCAGACCCATGGTAGAGTGCTGAAATCTGATGAATGATAACTAGTAACTTGAACTAACAACATTTACCAGAGAGAGAGGTAATTCATCAAATTTTTATAGGGATGTCCCTGGCAAATTGGGATAATTGAAGGCTATGCTACAGACAACTCTTTATCTTAGGTAAACCCTATGCCTCCTTTCTCTAACATTAAAAGATCTCATATGCACCAGAACAAGGGTTCAGTTGCCACTCCTTCTTAACTAGATCTTGGGGTTGTGGTGGACAGCTCAATGGAAATGTTGACTCAATGCACGACTGCTGTTAAAAAGGCAAGTTCCATGTTCGGCATAATTAGGAAAGGGATCAAAAATAAAACTGCCAATATACAACTTCCTTTGTACAAATCTATTGTGCAACTACACTTGGAATGCTGTGTATAGTTCTGGTCACAGCATCTAAAACACAGAGTTGGAAAAAAGTGCAGAAAGGGACAACTAAAATGATCAAGGGGCTGGAGCAACTCCCCTATAAGGAAAGGTTACAACATCTGGGACTATTTAGTTTTTAAAAAGGCAAGTAAAGACATGATAGAGGTGTACACAATTATGTGGAGTCAAGAGTGGATAGGGAGACATTTTTCTCCCTCTCTCGTAATACTAGTACCCGGGGTCATCCCATGGAGCTGATTGGTGGGAGATACAAGACAGACAGATGAAAGGAAGTACCTCAGAGTGCATAGTTAAACTATAGATTCACTACCACAAGATGTAGCGATGGGCACCAATTTGGATGCCTTTAAATCAGGGTTAGACAAATTCATGGAGAATAAGGCTATCAATGACTACTAGTCCTGATGGCTATATGCTACTTCCAGTATCAGAGGCAATATGCCTATGCACACCAGTTGCTGGGAAATACAACTAAGAGGGTGCTATTGCATTCATGTCCTATTTAGGGGTTTCCCACATGCAGCTTGTTGGCTACTGTGTGAATAGAATGCTGGATGAGATGGATTCTTGGCCTGATATTCAGCATTATTTATTTATTTCTTTATTTATTATATTTATACCCTGCCCTTTTTCCTGCAAGGAACCCAAGGCGGCTTACATAATCATCCTCCTCTCCATTTTATCCTCACAACAACCCTGTGAGGTAGGTTAGGCTGAGAGTCAGTGACTGGCCCAAAGTCACCCAGTGAGTTTCATGGCCAAGCGGGGACTAGAACCCGGATCTCCCGAGTCCCAGTTCTTATGGTGCCTTCTGATGCCATCAACAACATATTTTGGATTGTTTTAAACTTTCCTTGTCCATAACTGACATATATTCTTGTTGTAACATTTGGAACAGTGCATTACTCTCTGAATAGAAGATTATAGTATTTCCATGTTCCATTTCCAAGCACATCTGGAAGTTGGTTAACAGAGATTGATATGTGTCAAGGAAGAGAACTGTTCTCCATTTTTATATTTGGTTTGGTTTTAGAATATTATAGGATTAAATTGTGTGTGTGTGTGTGTATTATAAAGTTTCAGCCAAAAGGTTAATAGTTTAGAAGTCAAATGTTTAGTTAGAATGTAGAGGCCAGGAAGTTTGCTCAGGAAGCCAGGAGATTACAAAGTTCAATAGAAGGTCAGAGGAAGGGAGAGAAAAAAGTGTTTAACTTGAAAAATAAAAACTTGGTTTGCAGAAATGAGCAAGAAACTACCCTCCTGATTGGTTAGAGTTTGGGAGAGAGAAAAAGTAATTTTAAGAAATAAAAGCCCAATGCAGAAAGGCAGAGGTGCAGAGAGATTGAGAAAATGAAGGAAAGAAGAAAGAGTCAGAGCTGGTGGAACTGGAGAACTGGTTGAGAGAGCTCAGCCAATAACAATAAGATAAGGGACTTATCTTGGATAAGGGACTTGGATCAAATAGGGCCATAGTCTAGATAGGTTGGTGGGATGCATTAACCCCTGGCTGTTTCATTATGCTTTTGTTCATATGGTGTGTGTGTGTGTGTGTGTGTGGCCATTCAGGTTTTAGAACTTTTTTTCTATTAACATAGGGTTCTTTAGTAACATTTTGAACTTTGTGGTATCTTTGGGTCATCCACTCCATGTCTAATAGCCAAACCCTACACTACCTAAAGTAGTTACCAAAGACCTGGAAAGTTTTAAGGCTGGTTTGGTGGAGGCAGCCAGAGGGCAGGGAAAATAGGAATTCTACCTGGTATCAGTGGAAATGGCCACAGGAAGGGAAGGGCAAAAAAGGAGTGGAGGCACACTATTTTGCCTGTTTTTCTTTCCACTCTTGGCACTGCCAGTCCATGACAAGATGACATTTACTTATACATGTGTGTCATTAAGACTGAGCATTGGGTTTATAGGGATGGCTGAGTGAGCGACAGATCTGTCCATCTAGGCCCAGTGCTTTAGCTCTTAAAGGTTTAGGTTTGTCAGGATATGCTCTGCAGACCCATCTGGTGGCTACCTTGGGAACAACAGGTTGATCCGCAGTACCTCTTCGCAGGTGGTGCAATCCCTGACTGGTAAGCACTCCCAGGTGCAGCACCATGCACCAGCTGGGAGCAGTGGGAGGCTCTATATAAGGGTTTCCTCTGCACTGCAGTTGTCTGCAGTAGGTGTCTGCTTTCAGCAACCAACCTTGATTCTTTCCTTGCCTGGTGTTTGACCTGTGACTGCTCCTGGCCTCTGCTCTGCCTCTGCCTCTGCCTCTGCCTCTGCCTCTGCCTCTGCCTCTGCTTGCCTCTCCTTGCTCTGCCTTGCCTCTGCCTCTGCCTTGCCTCTGCTGTGCTCGCCTCTGCTCTGCCTCTGCCTCTGCCTCTGCCTCTGCCTCTGCCTCTGCCTCTGCCTCTGCCTCTGCCTCTGCCTCTGCCTCTGCCCTGTTACTCTTGGATCTGCCTCTGTCCCTTGTCTGGGCTCTGTTGCTCTTGGACCTGCTTCTTGCCTCTGATCCCTGCCTGGACTTGCTTGCTCCCTGGACTTGCCTCTGGCCCTTGCTTGGACTCTGTTGCTTCATGCTTGAACCTTGCTTGCTTAGTTACTGGACTTGCCTCCTGCCTCTGGCCCCACCTTGCTTGATACGTGCTTTGACCTCTGCCTGCCTTCTGGATTCCGCTCGCTCCTGATCTGTTCCTGGCTCCATCATCCCCTGGACCTGGTGTCCCAGCCCAGGACCCTTGCCGCCCATGCCCTGGAGCTGACAAGCTTTGAATCCCTGTAGATTCAACCATATTACTGCTGATCCATTTTCTGAGAGAATCCTCATCTTAACAGCTATACTATGGCATGCAGATACATTGCATGGTCCTCTCCATGCTGGAAATAGCTGTACCTATTGAATTTGGCCAGTGCAGATGGCTGAACATTTCATTTGGTTCATTCTTGATAAGAATGGTCCAAAATTTACAGATTTCTTCATATACAGGACAGAGGGAACTTGAGACTGAAACAATTTAATGTGGGAGAAAGTGAAACTAACAGATTTGTCCATCCCTAGTTGTGGGTATGTCTACGCCATTTCATAAGGGGGAGGAGAGAGATGAGCACTCCCCAAAGTCAAGCCTGATCTTTTTATTCTTAATTATTTTGCTCCTACCTTCTAGGAGCCACAGTGCACCTTCACCCACAAAGCAGCGGTGGCTTATGCCAGCTAAGTAGCCTTGAACCCATGAGGCACAGTGGGAATACTCCATAAATGGGGAGAGTGAGGAAGGCCCATTCAAGGCTTGGGAACCTTGGGATGGGGGAGGAGGGACTCACAGCATATTTCTGTGCAAGACAAATCGTATTTTGACAAGATTCACATTGTTGGCATACAGCAACAATTCCCATTAACCTGGTGAACATTCATTTTATGAAAAGCATAGTTAGCTAAATTCATTGTGTGCCACCTGCATAGTGTCATTTCAGTATAATCCTACAGCAGAAATGGATCTTTTGCCTCTCCAAATTTAGAATTAAAAAAAAAAAAAGTTTTGCCTTTGTTCCCTTCTATCTGCATAAATTAAGTTGTGCTATATTTAGTTTGATTCAATGTAGCCTTCGTACCTTATTACCTGTGGGCATGCTCTTTCTTTCGCTTGCTCGCCCTCTTCCTCTCTCTCACACACACGCTCACTCACTTTGGCAAAAGAACTGGAAAACCAGCACATTACATGTATCTCTTTTTCTCTTTTCTTTCTCTCTTCTTTTTTTGGATGGGTGCAAACAAATCGGTCTGGAGATTTTTTCCCCACCAGACTGGTGCAAGAAAACTGCCTTTTCCCAACAATAAAAGAGAAAATTGTGGTTGCTGGTGCTGAAAAAACACAGTCCCTGCCACTCAGCTTGCGCAACCAGAGCTATTGCCTTCATGTGTTACTTTTACAGGCATCTATAGGCTAGCATTCATTATATCACTGTTGAGATGACCCAGAGGCATACAACACAGGGAGATATGCAGCCTGTGATGTTTGGTTCTGTTGTTTGATTATTATTTTTTTAGAAGAAGAAGAAGAAGACTTACCTGCTGTACTGCATGTGTGAACATGTAACCCTAACTACATTTTTAATTGAACATGCTACTGCTGGAGGGCTGTGGCTGTTGTAAGCATATCATTCAGAGGAATACATACCATATTCCACCCAAGTATAATCTGTGCAGGGACTTTGAATGCTTGCAACATGAGGAAATTTTATTCACTTGTGTATTCTGGTTTCCTGTCCTCTGCATTTTATCACTTTGAGCATCTTCAGTGTTCTTCCCTTCAGGCAGGGCCAGCATCAGGTAGGGATGGATGAATCTTTCAGTTGCCCTTTCTCCTGCATTTGAACATTTTAAATCTCAAGTTCTTTCTATCTTGAGGGTGAAGAAATTCATGAATTTTGGTAAATTCATATTAAAAGGGGGGGGGGAGAACCAAAATTGTCACCTGTCCGCACCAGCCAAATTTAATCAATACAGCTATTCCCACCATGGAGATGACCATGTAGCTGTTTCAGGGCTTTTCTATATGAGGCATTTCTCATGTGCTCATCATTCCCTGCGTATGATTGTTTATGGGTTCTTTAGATGACATCATGACCCTCTAGTTTCACTTCTGTGTCTAACCAGCACTTCCAGCGAGTGTTTTTAGAACAGGGAAAATGCGGCATTTAATTGTGAATGCAAAAGAAAATGAGATTTCCTCTTCTGTATTTGTGCTAGTCCATACCACAGTGCCACCTAGAGGTTATGTATCAGAAAGGCAGGGAGGAAGCTCCTCATGCAGTGCTCAGATCTAAAGTCTGTGATGAAACTGAAAGTAGGTACAGATGATTAATAGCCTCATGTAGAAAAGCTCACAGATGAGGATCCTGTCAGAACAAAAGAGGTGGCAACCCTAATTCAGCACTGACTGATATGGTTGAATACATTCAAATCTAGACTTTTAAAGTAAAGCACTGGGCCTGGATGGATGAACCTGTCAGTTTTGGTTTCTCTGTTCCAAATATGGTGCACTTTGCAAATTTTGTCAAATTCTTAACAAAACCAATCTGAAACGAAAGAATCGCCTAAAGAAACTAAAGAAAAAGCAGTGGTAAGCTGAATCCCTTATTCAGCACCACAAATAAGGTGCACCACAAATATGGCTTAATACACAGGGATTCAAAAACACTTTTAAAAGATAAGCACTGGGCCAGAATGGATGAATCCATCAGTTTCTCCTGCATTTGAATTTGTTTTCTTTCTTTGTTTTAATCTCATGTTCCTTCCATCCAAAATATGAAGAAATTTGCAAACTTTGGGAAACTCTTATCAAGAACAAACTGAAATGAAATTCTCACCCACTCCTAGCACCAGGGTTTGGCATTGTCAGGCAGCTGCCAAGGCCACAGCACCACAGGAGGGCCCACTGGTGCCAACCCTGACAAGTTGTAGCTCAGCAGTTACTACTGGGGAGTTTTAATGCCAGCACTAGAAGTTAAAATTCTCCCCAGAGGAGTTTTTTTGGGGGGCTGCCTTATGTGCCACAGCGCCCAGAGGAACAGGACAGGTGAGTGAGTGGACGAGGGAGCTTCTCCTTGCCACCATCAGTCGCCTGCTAATTTGGGGTGGGGGGTGAGAGGCCTACCAGAGGCATGATGCCAAGAGGCCCCAAAACATTAAAAAGGACTGCCTCCAAGGTCCAAGGAGTGTTTAGGCTGCTTCCTGATTTACTATTTTCTTCTCTCTAGACGTAGATGTGGTAGAACATAGATCTTTATTTTCTGTGTTAGTTGGAGGAGGGAGCATATTTACCATCTATCTTGGTAAATCTTCATTTAAATTCAAATCTGATCTTCAACAGAAGTCAGGCCATGTCTGCAGAGAGCATATACATTTCAGGGTATTTTAAGTCATGTGGTGCTCCTTCAAGGATTTGATACAGCTCAACAAGGGAAACTCAATTTTGAATTTAAATATACCAAAGATTAAGATATCTTGCCAAGCCTGATGATATTTTAAAACCAAACCAAAAACCCAACACAGCACTTCTGGTTTTTTTTATTGTCTTGCCTATTTGCATAGGGTAAGCAAAAATGTTCAAGAAAATGGAATAATGTCACATTTTATTCTTGTTCTGTACATTTTTTTTAAATCATTACCATTTCAAAATCTATTTTTCTGTTAAAATGTGGGCTCCATGCCCATTTGCAAAGTGGTGAATGCCATCGGTGATGACAAATGATGGCTCCATCCATTAAAAACATAATTATTTGTACTGTTCTGTTTTTACTTCTGTTGGCATGGAAACAGAGTTAGAGTTGCCATTTTTTTCCCCATGGGTTCGATCCAGGATCAGCTTTCCATGAAAGGAAACTTCTGTGAGAGGAAGAACTCCACTCGCATAGGGTCCTGCCACCTGATTTTGGGGGATCAGCCTCCCATCATAATGCAGCTTACCCCATTTATCAGGGTCTCCTGACTCTCTGTGTAGCATGTTCAGGGGATGGAGGGTCTGCTGTGGCAATTGGAGGGAGTGGAAGTCCATTTTTGCCAATGCATTTGATCCAGCATAAATCTGGATCCAACCTCAGGTCTTGCCTATATTATGAATATGCCACCCTGTAGTACCTATTTGGACTATTAGCTGGCTCAGGTTCCCAGCTTTCTTTCTTTTTTAATGCAAAGCTTTAGCCCAGTTTCCCCAGCCTTGTGCCTTCCAGATGCTTTGGATTACAACTCCCAGCATTCCTGACCATTGACCACGCTGGCTGGGGCTGATGAGAGCTGAAGTCCAAAACATCTGGAGGGTACCAGGCTGTAGAAGACTCCTTTAGCCCTTGTAGAACCAGAGATACAAGGCAAATGGACAGACAGCATTCTGCTCAGTTATTTTGGAATTGTTGTAGATCACAAGCTGAATATGAGCCAGCAATGTGATGTGGCTGCAAAAAAGGCATATGCTATTTTGGGCTGCATTAATAGAAGTATAGCTTCCAAATCGTGTGAAGTACTAGTTCCCCTCTACTCAGCACTGGTTAGGCCTCATCTTGAGTACTGCGTCCAGTTCTGGGCACCACACTTTAAGAAGGATGTAGACAAACTGGAAAAGATTCAGAGGAGGGCAACAAAGATGATTAGGGGACTGGAAACAAAGCACTATAAGGAGACACTGAAGGAACTGGGCATGTTTAGCCTTCAGAAGAGAAGACTGAGTGGAGATATGATAGCACTCTTCAAGTACTTGAAAGGTTTCCGCCACACAGAGGAGGGCCAGGATCTCTTCTCAATCATCCCAGATAGCAGGACGCAGAATAATGGGCTCAAGTTACAGGAAGCCAGATTCCTCCTGGACATCAGGAAAAATTTCCTGACTGTTAGAGCAATACGCCAATGGAACCAACTACCTGGGGAGGTGGTGGGCTCTCCCACTCTGGAGGCATTCAAGGTGCGGCTGGACCGCCATCTGTCAGGGATGCTTTGACTCGGATTCCTGCATTGAGCAGGGGGTTGGACTTGATGGCCTTATAGGACCCTTCCAGCTCTACTATTCTATGATTCTATGATTTTGTGAGAAACAAAATCATGCACATCTTAGTGAGATACATCACTCTTAGCTTTCACAGGTAAGGGAAGCAGGGGTGTCCAAAGAAATAAGAAAAGTTTAGAATGACAATTCAAATCTGGAGATGGAATTTCATGGTCCCTTTTAACCACACAAACACACACAACAATCATGGCTGAAGTGGCAGTTGCTCATAAGAATTAAAAATAAAAATGAGAAATGCAAGATAAGATAGGAGTTCATGCTTTTTCAAACTCGGGTCCTATTTTGTGCGGGGGGAAAAAAGTTTGTTTAGTTTTTGATTGCTTTTAAAATCACATGTACTAATAGTGATCTTAGTTTTCCAAGTGCCAGTACTTAAACAGCAAAACCAGTGCTGCCCATGCACAATAGGGAGGTATCGGCAGGCTAGGAGGAATCCCAAGGCTTGCAGAAGTACAAAAAAAATGGTTAGAGAAAAAATAAATTAAATAAACCCTAAGGAGGAGGAAAATTCCCAAAGCAGCCCAATAAAGACTGGACATGCTCAGAGGTCACAGAATGCTGCTGACTGACTCTTGGGAAAGAAATAGAAAAGCTGGGGGGTGGGGGAGGTTGGGGGGCTGGAATGGAGTATTCTGAAAAGGATCAATCCATGCTAGGAGGGCTATACGTCCTCCTTTACAGACAGTTCTCTGAAAAGGTATCCCTTATTTAACAGATTATAGAGTTGGAAGGAGCCTACAAGGCTATCGAGTCCAACCCCCTGCTCAATGCAGGAAACTAGCGGAGGGGTCTCCCATCCAAGTAATAACCTGACCCTGCTTAGCTTTCCACGCTCGGACAAGCTGAGCCAGCATGAGCCACAGGCCTGTCTTTGTCCAGTCCAAGTCTGGTTTAAAGATAAAGAACCACAAGAAGAGAGAGCAGCAGGGGCCCTGAAGTTGCCCATCAGCTCCTGAATTCCAGTTTAGCAAGGCAAATCCCTAAAATTGGAATTGGAGCATGTGCAGTCGGCTGCACCTTTTCAGTTCCTTCTAGTCATTTGTGTCTTCCCCCACACCCCTGCACGTGTGTGTTGCTAGAACTTTGCAGAAAAGAAAAGGGCAGTCTTGATGCGATTGTACATATTACAATCCTTTCTGGGCATGTTTTATTGATGTGCACAAGTGCTCCTGCACAATGGTAAAACACCACACAAAGTATTACTGAGATAACCGTGTGTACAATAACCTGGCCAGGTGTCTTTTTTTCACAGCAGACAGTCTAGTACAGTGGTTCTCAACCTTTTTTGCCCCACGCACCCTCTTCACCATATGTCGGAATGTCATTCCCCCCTTTCCAAGATTGTCTGACTTAATCTGTGCCATACAATTAGGTGTGATGTCCTGTAGATTACGTACAATCTGTAGAATTGTAATTTGTAGAAAGATCAGTATTCCAGCAGTTTGAGTCTGTGATCCCAATTCCCCCCCTGAAACCCTAAAATCCCCCCCTGGTTGAGAATCCCTGGTCTAGTATTTCAAGAGCTGTCTGGGCCGGTATCCACTTTCCTATTAGTCAACTACTGGAATACAGGGAAGGCAGGTGGTCTTTCTTTTTTACTTAATAAATTCATCTAAGGCAACAGCTTTGCCACTGCTGCATCACCACATGTACTGAAGCCTGAAATGGAAACAATGGTGGCAGCAGATCTGAGGCTTCATTTTGTGGTGCACAACAGCAGTAGCTGAGCTGCTGGCTTGCTTTGCCTCACCCCACCCACTTTCTTTCCTCCCCAAAAGGGGTCTGATGTGGGGGGGGACACACCTCTCCTCAAGGAAGAAGCCCTGCTCTTTGCTTGAGGACAAGGAGTGAGGGCAGGAGTCTCTGGACACACAAGCAACCTTGACTACTTGGTGCCCACTGCTTCTTGGAAAGCCAGTTTCCCTGGGTGGCCAGAACTCAAGTGTGCGTCTCCCCATCTCCCATCACTCACCCACTGTCTCCGAGAGAACCCTGTCACCTCATCTTAAAGTAAGAGCCCACCAACTGTTTGTGCACTCCATTTAACTTGTCCGTTTTAAGCCATGTCCCCCTGGTTTCTACACCAAAAATGCGGCGCGGGGTTCTGTCGCGTCACTTCATGGCAGCCGGAAATGATGCAACAGGAGCCTGCGCTGCCGACGTGGCAGCTCGAACAAAGGGACAAGCAGGGTGGCAAGGTAAGGCCCGCGAGTCTTTGGGGGGGCTAGCAGGGCCGATTTCGGCCTCATTTCAGCCCCCCAATATTCACGGTAACATGCCTACTGCAAATCACATTGCAAGGTCGGAAAAATACTGACTTTGACTGCAGTTTGCATCAGAGTCTGTGTTTGGTCCAGAAGGTGCGAACAAGGCAAATCCTGATCAAAAACTAAGTGAAACAAATTCCTCATACATCCCTACCCAATGGAGCAACCACTTCAAAGATGGGAAATTGAGCCAGTTTGTCTGATTCAGGTACGTCCTAACATCAGACACAGCTCCTTTCTCTTTCCTATATTGTTTATATAAGCTGCCACCTCTCAGGCGTTGGCTGTCTCCTCTCCCTGCTCCTACATTTCAAATCAAAGTTGTGGCCAGATCAAGTGGTCTGACGCCGACCGTTGCTAGGTTTCCCTACTTGCAGTGTGCCTGAGTTCCACAGCCATGCTGGGACCCTCAACTCCAGAGGCATGCTGGGAACAGGGAAAGATGGAACTCTTGCTCCAGCCACCATGGCTTTAATTTTAAATGGGGGGGGGGGGAGAAGACGACCCCCATAGGCTGCCCTCACAGTAACAATTTAAACAGTTTGTGAAAGAAAAGGAACAATTGCCCCAGTTCACTACCTGCAACTGCTGGTGGTGAACTGCGGAGGGCTATTTTGCTTCAGGCTTACCCAAAACTAGTTTATAGGTCCAATAAGTATACCATGTCCAATAAATTTACCTTAGGTGCTTTTACAAATAATAACTGATAACAATGCACTAAACTAATTTTAAGGTAGACAAAGAATTTTACTAATTTAAATTAATCCAAATTAAGACAGATGCTGTAAGGAGCATTCTTCACAGTAAGTGAATGCAGGGAGTAATTTAAGACATGCGTTGTTCTTTATCTTCCTGGAGTTAATTTCTATCCTGATTAGAAATTAAAGAAGTGGCAATTGAGCAATTAATCAAAACATTAAGAGTTTCAATCTATCTGCAGATGGAAGTTTGCCATAATAATGGCCTGTTTGCTAGAAAATAAATGTACGAGACCAGACCTAGAGGGCATTGTGAGGAAAATGCAAACTGGGTAGCGTTAAATTTTATTGCGCTCGGAGCAATATCAAGGCATGGCATGTGTACAGCAATGACAGTGTTTGGTGTTCGTTGACAATGACACACAGAGCATCCTAAGCAATACTGTTTATCTCATGGAGGATCTGAAATATTCATAGATTCCAGCACTAGAATAAATTTATTGTCTGCTGTAACAGATATAAGAGGTTGATAAACTGCTTTTCTGACCTTGGAGAACTTTGTTGCTGCATTAAGGGACTTTGATACATAGCAGGTTGAAGACACTCTGTGATTTGTTAGATGCATTGTGCACGGGGACTGCATGATCAGGTGCACTGAAACAACAAGGGACACTTTAGAGAAAGCAGGGGTGGGGAGAGGGAGAGAAGCAGCTCTTCTTGGCATTTCTTTTTATTCAATCTCTATGGAAAGGATCACACTTGGAAAAACTCTAGAGGAAAATGATGCTGAATCACTACTTTTAAATGTCCAACCTTTCCTTTTTCTCCTCCTTATAATGTTTTAGCCTTAGCAAAGCTGCATCTTAATTTCTTTATTTTAGAGGGATTTTTTTTTTAATGGTCTTTGCTGTGGACATGCATTCCTCCTTGGGAACAAGGCAGCTGACCCATCCTACTTTGTGTATCAAGGGTTGCCCTACTACTGTATTCACTGGGGCTATAATGAGTGACAGAAGAGGCTTGATATATATATATATAGAGAGAGAGAGAGAGAGAGAGAGAGTATGCTGGTACAGAACGCGGCGGCTCGCCAGATTAAGGGCGGCCGCCGGCGTGATCATATCACGCCAGTGCTTAATGAGTTGCACTGGCTACCAGTTGCTTGCCGAGCCGAATTCAAGGTGTTGGTTTTGACCTTTAAAACCCTATACGGCTCTGGCCCAGTTTATCTCAAGGAGCTCCTCCAGCAACATCAAGTAGGCCGCTCAACAAGGTCTGCCACGGACGGCCTTCTCCTTATCCCATCAGCCAGAGCAGCCAGGCTGGTGGGGACTAGGAAGAGGGCCTTCTCTGTGGCGGCCCCCACATTATGGAACTCCCTCCATAGTGACCTTCGCCATGCCCCCTCCGTGATGAGCTTCCGCCATGCATTAAAAACATGGCTGTTCAGGCGGGAATATGGGGTGGGTTAGGTTTTTAAAAGAACTTTTTATATTGTTTTAATTATTATTATATTTTATTGTATAGTTTTATTGTATTTTAATTGTACATCGCCCAGGGTGGCCAAGTGACCGGCCAGATGGGCGATTAATAAATATAAGAAATAAATAAATAAATAAATAAATAAATGCATCTATGTACTAGTCTGGAACTAGCATTATTCTGAAACTGATGTATAATAAGAAAAAGTGTGACTTCATGTGTTCCTCTTGCCAACGTGAAGTGCCCATAAAATTTGGAGAAAGTGGTTAAGAAAAACAAATAGAAGTGCCATATTTGGGGTTGAGGAGAACATTTCACACACACTGCCTTGAGCTCCTGGGTGGAAAGGCAGGATATAAAACTGTGGAATGCACTCTCTCAAGAACTATGATTGTCCCCCACTCTCTTGGCCTTTAGAAAGGGTGTGAGGATGCATCCCTTTACTTTAACCTTTTAAAATGTGTCGTTTTAAGGTCTTTACTGTTTTTAATGTTCTTGTTTTTCTTGTTCTAAATTGTTGTACACCACCTTGATGACTTTTTAGCAGACAAGGTGGTATATAAATGTTAATGAAAAATAAATAAAATACCTGTACATTCTGTTGATTTTCTCATTGAAGATATGATCATCAAGTACAATAAGTGCTTTTAAAAAGAAAACCAGAGTTATATGCAATTTATCAATTCCACTGATAAACAGGAGCCTGTGCTTCACCCAAGATGGGAACATTTCTGAGTAACAGCTGGATTTTATATTTTCAAAAATATGGGGGAAGGGTAATTAAACTTTTCTTCCTTTCTTGCTCCGAGCAGTCCTAGGGGCAACTCCAGGTGAAATATGAAACCATCACATGACCTGCTAGACTAGAGCCTTATTTGAATGTCTGCAGATCTTTTGTCTCTCATTCCCTCTCAAGACTGTGATCATCCTGTAGACTTTTTTGTCCTCCCCCCACCCAAATGGCTTTTATTGATACCTTGTTTGATTAAGAAATCCAGAGATATTGGTTGGCCTGTTAAGGTATTACACTAATATGGATTTGGGGAGGGGGGGTACATAATGGCCAATGTTACATACATTGTTACACACACTGACATCTCTGATAACTGATAATATACATTTCAAACGTATAATATACTGATAATATACTTTTGATAATATAAGACTCAAAATAAGCTCATAGCTTTAGTTGTCCCCTAAACCAGTTCCAGATGGATGTAGCACATAGGCATGTTTAAAACAAAATTGAGATGAAATTTATCAGAAGGCATTTTTCCTGAAAAATACTGAAAGTTTAGTTTTCTTCATATCACCTAGAAAAAGATGGCAATTTCACAGAATTTTCTCAGAATATTCTCCCCACCTTGTTTTTGTGTGGCAGCCACTATTCCACCACCACCACCACCACAATGTCCCAGAAGAATGCTAGGTCTGTGACATTGTGAAGGATGCAAAATGGTGACCAGGCTACCAACATGGTTGCAATGGTAGCATAAATCATTTATTTATTTATTTATTTATTATATTTATACCCCGCCTTTTTTCCTGCAAGGAACCCAAGGCGGCTTACATAATCCTCCCCATCCTCTCCATTTTATCTTCACAAGAACCCTGTGAGGTAGGTTAGGCTGAGAGTCAGAGACTGGCCCAAAGTTGCCCAGTGAGCTTCATGGCCGAGCGGGGACTAGAACCCGGATCTCCCGGGTCCCAGTCCAACACTCTAAGCTCTGCTACTGCCACTGCTAATGGTGAGCCCTGCCCCTAAGTGTTGGATAGTTTCTCCTCCCCCTGGAGAATTTTGATGAAATTGTGCCCCAAATTTCTTCATGCACAAATAGCACACAGCTCTACCATGAAACTCTCCTGAGAAACACAATCCATATTACTGAACCTAATCAAAAAATGAGAAACCATGCATACACTTGAGTAATATTTATGAGAAAGAAACCAGTTTAATAAAATAAATATTTGAAATTGTACCAGAATCTTTGAGGGCTTCCTCTGTAGGCCTGAAGTTTAATTATACACTAGGTGCTATATATTCTTCCACGTGAAACAAACATTTTTCAAGTCATCTTTATGGTTATCTGGAATGGATAATATAGGTTCTTGAGCTCACAAAAACCCTTTCCCAAAAACCTTGTTCACAACTTGGACTGTTGGATCTCTGTAGATCAGAATCAAGAAGTTGAGCTGAAAGGAGGAGTAAGTATCAGGAACATTTTCATCAGATGTGTAATTAAAGCACCCTTCTGTTTGGCAGTTTGGGGAGTGGGTGAAAATTATGATCACAGTACAACACACACAGAGACACACACCCTGCTAGCTAGTCCATTTGCAAGTGCTTTGCCAAAAAGAGGAGGAGGAAGGATTGCATTGCATATCAGATGGCAGCTTGCCTCCTTTAAGTGGTTGATGTGTGAATGCTTTGCCAATTGAAAGGAGGCAACCTACAGCATGATGCACAGTGGGATTCTCCCCCCCCCCCCACTTTTATTATTTATTTGTTTATTTATTTTGCAAATCACTCAATTGACTGGAGGGAAAGGATGATACTGCACATTCCACCGCACGGCACCTTCTTTAACCTATCAATGTGCCCGGGTTTTGCCACTTTAAAGAAGGCAATCTGCAGCCCGATGCATAGTGTTTTCCTTCTCCCTCTTTTGGCAAGGCACTTGCAATTACTAGGGAGGGAAGAGACTGTGCTGCGCATCCGTTAAACTGTCAAATTGCAAAGTGCATTGCCAGTTTAAAGGAAGTGATTTGCACCCTGTCTTGGCAAAGGACTTTCAAATTGTTAGACAGGCGGACAGATATGATGCATTGCCTATTTGCTAGCACATTGCCTCTTTAACAGAGGTTAGACACAGTCCATGCAGCCTATGTTCCCTCCTCCTCCACTCCTGGCAAAGGGCTTGCAAATTGATGACTAGAGAGCGGGAGAGACTACACTGTGCATCTCCTCCTTAAACTGGTGAAACACTTAATTGAAAGTATAGATAGGGATGTGTGAAGATTTGTTCATGGGGTGGAAATCCGGCGGACTAGCTGGACTTGACCCCCTGAACTAAAATCCCTTAAGACATGCCTAAAGCGGCTGCAATTTGCATAATTTGTGCATATTGCAGCTGCTTCTGATGTATCTTAAGGCATTTTCTATGTAAATAGCAGCCCGCTGGGAACCTGAAAGTCCAGCGAGCAGCGCGGCGCACGCCAGCTCTTGGCCCGGCTCAGCAAGCGCTACAGTGGCGTCTGTGGCATAACCCCACAATTCAGTTCCCTGGTGTATGTCTGCTTTGGTATGTTTAAGGAGTATAGAATGTTGGACTGAGTGGGTGTGGTTTGTGATGTCTTGGAAAGGGTGGGGGGAGGAGTATATAAGGAGTGTTTGAGTGATGTCAGGGTTGGTTGTAGTGTGTTGAGAGTGTTAGAGAGTTTGGGAGTTAGGTTAGCTGGGTTATTTGTGTCTTGTCAGGAGTTTTGAGAGAAATCAGTGCTTGTATGAGGAGTGAAAGTATTTGGAGTTATAGGGACTTAGGTTAATTACAAAGTGTTTTGGGGTATTCATTAATATTCCCCCTTCTTCCCTCCCCATTCCTTTTTCCTTGTGTGTCGTGTCTTTTTAGATTGTAAGCCTGCGAGCCGGGACTGTCTTGTTAATTGCTGTAAACCGCCCAGAGAGCTTCGGCTATTGGGCGGTATAAAAATGAAATAAATAAATAAATAAATAAATAAATTTTGTTTGCTACCGAAATCCTACGTGTCAGCTTGGCGTTATTAACCTGCATTACTTTTAAATCTACACACACACCTTTGTACCCGCAGTATCATAAATTTAAAATAGATCCTTAATCATCAGTATTAATCTTTTCCCTCATTAGTAGGGGAAAGGTTTCATTTGACCCTCCCCTCAGGTTTTTAAGTGTTGATGCTTAGCCTGAGAAGGGTTTATGCGCCTGGTCCTAAAGTGTAAGAGACTGTGTTGTCGCAGTGTCTGCCGAGCCAGAGGTGGGTCAAGTCCCAGTGGATCGCCCACCCCTTAGATAAGGTGATTCTTCCCCCCCTCACTTGCCAATTTGCCATTGCTTTCGCCTGCACAGCAAAGGTCCAGATAACTCATGTGACCAGTCTGGGAAGCATTGCTCCCACTGGCTTATATCTGCCCCCAGCAGCTGCATCAACACACACTGTATCAGGGTGCAGAACAGCTAGCCCCGGAGCCAAATCTGGCCTGCCTGGGTCCCCAATCTGGCCCTTTGGGGTTCCCCAGATGGGCACACCCCACCCCCTTTTCCCTGACCGCTGATCAGGTTCCCAGAGTTTGTGCAGTTCCTCCTCCCCCCCCATTCTAAAAGGTTGAAATGCCCCTCCTAAGCTTTATCTGCTGACAGCAAGAGCTTTAAGCAGACATACGCTGGGTTTTGCCCCTGCCTCTTTTGCCTGTGGCCACACCCACCACTGGAACGTGTCCCCCGAGAACTTCTCTGAAATGGAATTCAACCCTCAGGTGAAAAGAGGTTCAACACCTCTGCACAATATGTTCCCCGATTGTCCAGAATCACTCAAGGAAGGGGATATCAGAAGAAAGCAATGGTTCTGAAGCAGCAGTCCACCATACCAATAACAGCCATGATGAACTGCTGCAAACAGCAGCAGCACCCAAAAAAAAAAACCACCAAGAAAAATAAGGATTCTGGAAACCAATTTGGCCCCCTCGAAAGCACAATCTAGAGCAGGTGAGCTGCCCTCAGGTCCCACTGGAATCAACGGGCCAAGTTAGTCCTGACCTATGTCCTACTGCAGTGCGAACCCAAGTACAACTAAGTATGATCCTACCGAGTGTTTCTCCTGAAAATGTCACAGTTAAAAATTCGGCCCAGCCTTAAGGCTGCTTCATGTGTTACTCACATGAAATGGGCATTGCATGATTACTAGGAAATATGTCCCAAGGTCATCTGTGGTGAAGAAGTCTATGTGCAAGCAGCTGTTCATGCACAGATTGGGACACATGGAAGCCTGTGTGTGAGTTTCTTCACTGCAGATGACCAAGGTAACACATGAACATCTGAAAGTGGGGTAGGGAGGCCATGTATCCTCTTTTACAAAGGACAGTCCTCTATTTGAAGACGTCCTCTACACTGTATTTGAAGGGCTGTCTAGTCTAAGTCCAGGTTAAAGGTAAAGAACTACCAGAAGGAAGAGCTGGGCCTTGAAGGTGCCCATCAACAGCACCAGGACAGCGGACTGAACAAGGTGTACAGGTTACTCGGTCACACAGTCTTCCACACTATGGTGAGATGTATTTCTATTTAAATTGGAATAATTAACTCTAAATTTGCTTCTATACATATACTGTACATTAACATCAGAATTTTAAGTAAAGCGGTGTCCTCTTTTTTTGTGATGTATGTCTTCTTTGTTTGTTGAGTCATAAGCAGCCACCCTACGGCAGAGCCAGGTAGCATGCCAGATGCCAGAGGTAGGGTCAGTAGTGGTGTGAATGTCCCTTCACACGAGTAATGCGTAATGCATGAAAGGTGATTTAGTTTGGCTGTTAACAAGTCTTGCTCATTTATTCATTTTTGTATTGTCTTGAGGCCTCTCGGTATGCTTGAGCATCAAGACAGATGGCATGTGAACAATTTTGAGGTTATTTGTTCTTAAGCAGTTCTTCTGGGTTATATGTCTTGCTGACAAGCAGCCAGCATCCTGGGTGCCAGAAACATTACAGCCCTGTTGCAGGGTTATAGTTCATTGACCAAATCAGTGCAGAAGATGTATGGATAATCTGGCGATTGCTGCTGAGAGCTCACACTGGGAGTTTCAGAGAGAGAGAGAGAGAGAGAGAGAGCGTGCGTCAATGAGCCGAAATAATATAAAATGGAGGTCAAATATGTACAGCTGTGGCTCCACATATATCAGAGAAGGGGATGCTTTATTTTCCATTGTGTCACATTCATTACAGAATTATGGCTCAGGTACACTTCATTAAAGATAGATTTGGGGGCACCAATTAATAATCAGAACGTGCTGTCTGAATTACTATCTTCCCTAGAGAGCAGAAATATAGGGGGACAAAAACCCTCTTCTCAGCTACCCAGTTCAATTTGTTACCTACTTGCCTCTGAGTCCGGTTTCTACTTCCCCACTGACAGCTGTCTATGACTCTGATGTGTTTTAAAGGCCTGGCAAGTTGGGAGCATAGCAAGGCTGGCCCAGGACATGTTGCTGTCAGAGGAGAAGCAGCAAATGCCACCCTGGGTCAATGGCAGGATGATGTTTGGAGAATCCTGGAGATCTCGAATGTCGCTTATTCCCTGGCCATCCCTAGGCCAGCAGGACTATTTTGGAGCCCGAGGCAGAAAATCCTACAAGCACCTTTTCCCTCCCTGGTGGTAAATATATCACACACACATATGGAATAATAATAAACAAATAACCATCTGCTAGACCAAGGACAAAAGTGCACTCCTACCTTTGCAGCCCCGTTCTATTGCTGCAAAAATGGAGAGGCACCTTGCAGTGGGGAGGTGAAAATTGATTTAAATTTGTGGAGGGGGTACACTTGGAATTTCTGATAATGTAGGCATCTTTCTCCCCTTTCACCCCCATTCTTAAATCCTTTTTAGTATTACAGAGAGTAGTGGTAGATCTCCTAGCACACTTCAGGGCAATATTCTCCCATCAATGGTTCTGTGAATGGATGCTTCTTCATGATGCAGCATCTTTCTGGGAGTATTGCTGGGATACAAAATGGCTCTACCTACAGGGTATTCAAAATGTAACCCCCCCCAAAATTTAAATCTACTCCTTGCTTACAAAAAATGACAGAAAACTAGTTACCAAGAAATACTTCAGCCCAGCACTACAATTCACTGCCCTTGCAGAACACCCAACATCAGCTGTCTGATGGGGGTAGCGCTGGGATACCATCCCAACAAAGCCAATAGAATTAAAGTTGCAAGTGAATTCCTTCTCTTAAGAGGAGAGCCAGTGTGGGGTAGTGTTTAGAGTGTTGGACTGGGACTCAGGAGATCCGGGTTCTAGTCCCTGCTTGGCCATGAAACTCACTGGCTGACTTTGGGCCAGTCACTGACTCTCAGCCTAACCTACCTCACAGGGTTGTTGTGAGGATAAAATGGAGAGGAGGATTATGTAAATCGCCTTGGGTTCCTTGCAGGAAAAAAGGCAGGGTATAAATATAATAAATAAATAAATAACACAGCACAAGAATTGCCATCAAGAGCTTCATCTCACCCAGCATTCTGGCTCCAATGCTGGCCAACCAGATACCCGAAGGAAAGCCTTGTGATTCCTGTTGCTTTGTCTAACAATCACAGGTATATACTGCATCTTTCCCCAGCCACAGAAAGACTCTGCTATACGTTATATTGCATTTATTGAAAGCAAACAGCCTGATCCACAACCTGATTGAGTTTCAAGAGCACTGAGTCTAAATCCTGATACTTTGAATTAACACGGTTGTGGACTAGGCTGCAGATCTTTACTTTATTAGCATCTGTTTTTCACCCATATTGTTAATGCCAATTAAAACTGTAGCTGCCTTTCCGGAGGAAAACTGGGCATTAAATCAGTAGGATAAATAGGAGATCAACATTGTGCTTAGGGGAATTTGGAGCCTGACGTCCACAATCAAGTGGTGCTCAGATATTTGGCAGCGTTTCGTGTTCTGAAGCTGGCTCCACAGAACCTCTCAAATTGCCCGTTGCTATAAGGCAATATGCAACGACACGGCCCTTTTCACTTTAGGACCCGTCGCATAAACCCTTCTCAGGCCAAGCATCAGCACTTGAAAACCTGAGGGGAGGGTCAAATGAAACCTTTCCTCTACTAATGAGGGAAAAGATTAATGCTGGTTATTAAGGATCTAGCTTAAATGTATGATGCTTTGGGCACAAAGGTGTGTGTGTAGATTTAAAAGTAAAGCAGGTAATAACGCCAAGCTGACACGTAGGATTTGGGTAGCAAACCAAATAAAAATAAGTTTATTTTAATTCTCAAAATCTTAGTTCCAGAAAATAAACCTACGTACACCAAACACTTTGTAACTAACCTAACTCACAAACTCCCAACTCTCCCCACACACTACAAGCACTCTCCCATATCACACTAACTCCAACCACCTAAAACTCTCTAACTCAACTCCACACTCCCATAACACTCAACTCACTTAAACCTAAGTGAGCAGCAGTGGGGAAAGGATGGCACCATTGGTTCATGTATGTTATTTTTAATATTTGCCAAAGTCTGTCCTCCAATTTCCAGAAAGTGACCTTCTCCCACAAATGAGGCTTCCATTTTTCTGCCTCCTTCTCAGGGTGCTTTAGAATTTCTTTTGAATTGCTTTTGGTGGTGTTTTTTTGAGCTTACCTTATCATTGGGAGGTGGCTGACGGTGCTGCATGTGCTTTCCCTTTCCATTATACACATCTCTCTGCAGCCTCCCTGGCTGCCCACACTTCCTAAGCTGAAAAAGCTCCATGAGGGAGGATTTACCCCATGATGTCTTCCCCTGAAGTGCAGGAAGCTGAGGACATTGAAGACTACCAGAGAGATGACTGTACAATGAAAGAAAGGGCATGCAACACATTCCTCAGCTATCTCATCAGTAATTTGCCTACTATAGCTGGATCAGGCTAAGTCTTAAGGCAAACCAAGGGGCAAGTCCAATAGCAAGTCAGTAAATGGGCAAAGGTCAAGCACAGCTGAATCAGTCCAGCAAGAAGGCAGCTCAAGCAAGAGTAGTCAGTAAACAGGCCAGGGTTAAGAGCACGGTATCACCAGTCAGGAAGGAGAGACCCAGGAGAAGGATCTGAGGCATGGCCAAGGTCAAAGCACAGGTAAGAAGTCCAATACAAATATAGTCCAAGGAGCAGCGTCAAGCAGGGATCCAAAGACCAGCAGCAGCACAGAGGGCCAGTCATCAAGGAAGGCCAGGGCAACAGGAATACAAGACACTGGAACTGGTTATAAAAAAGAAGAAGGACATTGTTTCCAGCAGCCAGTAGGCCTCAACTGAAAGTTTCTGTAGCCTGAGCTCCCAAAGCCCCACCCAGTGCTCAGCTGTAATTCCTCACATGCCCTCGGTCAAAAATCCTACTCATGAGGAGTCCCTTGCTCCCAAGGAGGCCTGCATTCTTGAGGAGTCTTTTTCTTCAAGTGGACACTCCTTCACTTGGCCATGGCCTTGTCCTGTACCTTCAGGCACCGACCTTCTTGGGGGCTGGGTGGTGGCTCAGCATCCTAATCTGACTCAGGAGCAGAGTTTTCCAACTTTCAAGGGGGGAGATCTGAAGCCCTCTTTCCTGAGGGTCCAGGGTCCCCTGAAACGTCTTGTTCTCTGGAAACATCTGGCTCAGGAGGCTCCAGATCATCCTCTGGCTAGGATACCTCTGGTGGAGGGGCGAGCACAAGAACTCCAAACCCCACCGATGATCATTTTTCCAAAATGTTCATCTCCATTGAACATTTTTTTTCTGAAACCAATGCCTTTTCTATCAACCTGCATCAGAATGGTCCAAAGAAATGTGGAAGATTTTTTTTTTGGCACAGAACTGGTTATTTTTCCTGGAGTTGCCCATTCAGCTTTTCTCATAACAAATTGTCAAGCTGTTTTTTGTTTCTTTGTTTTTGTTTTTAACTTGCTTTTGGAAAATAAGGGCACAAGCCAGCCATGCTGGTTGGGGCATGCCGGGAGTTGTAGGACTTTTTTCTGCCTAAACATGCCTACGGTTGTGCCTTAAAAAGAAGAAAAGAAAAGAGGCATTGGTTCTGTAGGTGAAATGTCTGAGCATGAAAGTCTGGAGAAAAGTGTAGGCGCTCATGGAACACTTTCCATTGTATCCTTCAGGTGAAGATGAATCTAATATAAAAAGAGGATTCACAGTGCATTCTTCAGCCATGCTGCAAGCCCACATTTGTTACTGAAAATGCACACCTGCATACTAGCAAACTGAATGCTAGTAAAGCCATAGCCTTCTTCTTCCTGCCTGCCCAGTCTCTCGCTTTCACTACTTCTGGTATGGCTCCATCTCGTGAAAGCAAACATGCCAAAGTTGCATGTGTTTCTCCCTTCCTTGGAGCACTGTGCAAAGTGAAACAATCAAGGTCATCATACCTCCCAATCTGCTACATGTTGAAACAGGGAGGGGAAATGGATGATCCTCTCACTTTGGGCCAAAACAGCCATTACTTTAAATGTGTGTCTAGAACAGGGCTTTCCAACCTTGGGTCCCCAGATGTTGCTGAACTACAGCTCCCAGAATCCCTTGCCATTAGCCATGCTGGCTGGGTATGCTGGGAGCTGTAGGCCAGCAACATCTGGGGACCCAAGGTTGGAGAGCCCTGGTCTAGAAGCTATGTCTTTTTAGGTTCAGGCAGCCTGATCCAGATCTTAAAAGCTCCCTTACCCCCTATGATGGGGTTATGTTCTGGATCAGGAGGGGCACCTACTCTAGAGTAAAGCATTTAAAAGCTGTTGCTGCTAGACACATATTTCAAGTTATGTCTCTTTGGGCCCATTTGAACAGGGCTGTAAGGAAGTAATTAAATATTGTAGTCTTCTCCTATATCAGCCACTGAACTTACGTTTTGCTAACTTTCCCAGTTTGGAAGAGTAGGTGCTAGCAGAAGAAACGAGAATGCATGTGGACAGGCAGGGAAGGGCAAAACCTATGACTGAACAAGAATCCATTTTACTGGTTTGCACATCTGTCTTTTCAGTCATGAAACTATGCAGCACTTGCTGTGAATCATTCCTCTTATTTTATTTTATTTCTCTCCTCACCCATTATATGCAAGACATGGGGAGGATCACTAGCTCTCTAGCATCCCAAAACTGTGTGCCATGGCCCTATCTTCATAATTCAGATTCCAAACTCTAAAAATTAAATTTTATGGGGAACAATAAAACTTGTTTAAGCACACGAATGTAAGTCAGTAAAACTCACTGAACTCTGAATGCTTTTAATGAACCCCTTAAACATCTATCTCTGGACTATAAACTTGCTCTTTAGTTAAATTTTCATTTCTACGTTTCTCTAGACAGAATCTTGACCCTAGCATGAAGCCTTTGAAGTGGGCAGCAGGGAACTGCTATGCCGATCACTTTCTGTTTTAAATCTGTTTACCAGGCTTGCTAACATAGACATCAGATGTAGTGTTTTAAAGGTACAGTTCTATGCATGTTTTAGACAGAATAAGTCCTACAGCTCCCAGCACTCCCCACCTGCCATGCTGGCTGGGGAATCCTGGGAGTTGTAGATTTTTTTTTTCTGTCTAAACATGCATAGGATTGCACCTGAAATCTCCTGCTAGGGTGGGCACAAGCTCCTCCTGCCCATTCTCCCTGTGGTGCTGTCTAGGGATGGATCAGTCTATTTCTGGCCCATGTCACTTTCACAAGTGTTCATTCATATGTCTTTTTCTGCATTAATCTGCAATTTTTTTAAAAAAATAATCCATATGAAAATTCATATTCAAATATTAGGCTATATCCAAACTCAATCAAACCTAGACTAGACCTTGCGAATGTAGGGGGGGGGGGATGATGAGTCGAGACGCTTAGCTGGTGTTTTAACTTGGGCCACGTTTATTTACATACAATGAACTGCAAAGGGATGGAGTGCGGGTTATTCTACTCGGCCTCCTAGGCCGCTCAATCGTGCAAGTGGGCGGAGCATCCAAAACCGGGAGGTGGCGATGAATCCGCCGCCGCCCCATTTTCCACTTTACAGTGATGGGAGCCTTTGTTGCATCGCCTCCTCTCGGAGTCTCACGACAACAAGCTTGGCGATAACAAAGGCCTCACAGGCGTTCCTGATCCCCAGCTGTCTGAGCCTATGGACCCATCAACCTGAGGCATCCTGGAACCGCCTGTCACCTGAATGGTGCCAGGTATGCTCACCTCACCCTATCAATCCCCTAACCCGCACTTACCTGCCAACTAACTAAATGTGACCGTTTTGACTAGCTATTCACTAAATACACATACTCCCAACCCTGCAGCAGTATGGAGTAGGCGAAATGCGCTCACCCTTCTAAAAAGATGAGCCCAAATTCCTACTCGGCCCCTTAACGGCGACCAGAGGAGCCCATACTGTATACAGGGCGGGGGGGAGGGAGCTGCAGGAAAACAAAGAGGGTGAGGGGTGGGCTGCGAGACCTAATATTGGCTTCTGCAGCCCCACCCCCCTTGCTGACTGTATACCTGCATCAACAGGTATGTCCCGCCTCACTTCCCCCCACGTCCACAAAATTTTTCCCCGCCCACAGCTGCGTGTGATTCGGGGGAAGGTCCAACTGGAATCAATAGGACTGAAGTAAGTCAAGACTAACTTAAGTCCCATTTATTTAAATAGGGCTACTCTAAGAATGACGGTCTAGATCAGTGATGGCGAACCTTTTTGAGCCCGAGTGCCCAAACTGCGACACAAAACCAACTTATTTATTTCAAAGTGCCTTAAATTTGGCAGGAAGGAGAAGGGAGCACTAGCTAATCGTGCCCCGCTCTGTCTCAGGGCATAGCTCTTCACCGGGCGCGCAAAGATTCGGGCGTGCGCGAGCTGTGCTTCTGAGCTGTCTGTTCAGTTAGAAGGAGGGCTGGGTGCCTGCGCAGTCCGCTTCTGGGGGTGGAGATGCTGGAGTGTGCCTGCCTGTGGAGGCCAGCGAGGAATGAGTGGAGAGGAGTTACTATGGAAACCCGACGCTGAATGCAGAAGGGGACAGTCTTTTCGCGATCTGGCGACCAATGGCTGGAGTGCCCACAGAGAGGTCCCTGCGTGCCAGCTGTGGCACGCGTGCCATAGGTTCACCATCACTGGTCTAGATCCAACCTGCTATTTTTGAATGTATTTTCTCACAAAGTACACATTTCTAAATGTATTTTGTCTTAAAATACACATTTTATGTGCATTTTGGGGTATTATTTTTTTTTGAGCTGAGAACTGCATCACAAATTTGGAGAAGTGCACAATCCAAATGGTAGCTGGATTCCAGTCTACACGTTAGTCTGGGAGGTCAGGTTGGTCCATGTGGTCCACACTGCGACAGTCCAAAGTGGGAAAGTACAGATGTGCAAATCAGCAAAACCCAAGGTTGCCAAAGTTCTCTGAATTCCATCTCAAAGCCCGTTCTGACTCGAGTCCATATCAAATTGCGAGTTTTTTTTCTTTTTGCATGAAAAGCCGTGCATATTTTCATGCATATTTTTCAAATGCACGCGCCTATTGTGTGCATCATCTTTGAGCTGTACAGTAATACCTTGGATTGCAGGTAACTTGGTCTAAGAGCGTTTTACAAGACAAGAATTTTTTTAAAAATAGTTTGACTTGATAAACAAGCGACGTCTTGCAATACAACAAGTAGTCACGTAGGGATGTAACCGCTCGCCTCGAGCGGGCATAGCGGGCCGAAATCGGCCCCGCTCATGCCCACCAGAGACTCACTTTGATATAAGGGTGTTTTGGATTACAAGCAAGGTTCCGGAACGAATTGTGTTTGTGCACATTTTTTTTCAAATGTATGCATTTTTCATGCAGATTTTTCAAATGTACGCTTGTTGTAGAATGCAATATTTTTGGTCTGCAAATCGTATTGCAAGCTCAGAAATGTATGGCTTTTGACTGCAGATTGCATCCAAGTCTGTGTTCAATCCAGAAGGTGTGAACTGGGTAAAACCTGATCAAAAACGAACTGACACAAATTTCTCATACATCCCTACGTGGGAGAGCCAGTGTGGTGTAGTAGTTTAGACTGTTGGATTGGAACTGAGGAGACCCAGGTTCAATCCCGCTCAGCCATGAAGCTCATTGGGTGACTCTGCGCCAGTCACTGACTCCAGCCTAACCTACCTCAAGGGGTTCTTGTGAGGATAAAAATGAAGAGGAGATCATGTATGCCACCTTGGGCTCTTTGGAGGGAAGGAGGGATATAGATCATGCAGCACATAAATATTGGAATTTGCAAAGAACAAATTCCTCAAGTATCCCTCGCACTGTCACCGACCTGCTTTCCTCACCTGCTTGTGGAGATCTGCTCACTATAGCAGCTGAAGGAGGGGGAATATGGCATGAGGAACTCCCTGCCTCTGTGGAACTCCTTGCATCCGGAGGTCAGGCAGTCACCAATGTTGTGTTGTTTTTGATGTCTCTCTTAAAAACATCTTTATTTCAAAAAGGCTTCCTCGATTGACCACCCACAGTATTTATTGATATTCTGCTTGTTTGTTTTAACAACAACAACAACAACACAAACTTTTAATACAGTGTTTTATTCTTTTTATCTCATTATCTTTTTATTGTTCACCGCTCCGGAATCTGTTTAGATGTGGAGTGGTATATAAATGTTATAAATAAAAGCAAATAATAAATGAGCAAGAGGAGCACAGCTTCCTTGTTTACCAAGAGGAGATTGTTAAGTAGCAATACCTGAAGCCTGGATTTTGGAGTGGCAACCAGATTATATTGTGAATTCATCTTCTACAGCCCTCTTGCCTCTTCATGTTTGCACTGTTGGCCTCCATACCCACAGAAGTTGTCCACCCCTGCCTACAAGCATTTTAAGGCCTACTGCGGCAAAACAAACAAGCAAACAAACTGGAGGTGGCTGGGGAGCGGGAGGTCCCTGTTTAGTTGCACTGTGTAGCACTTAGTAAATGCTAAGTAGCGGGTAGTGGGCAACTCATTTTGAGTGCTGAAAAAGGAAATAGGGAGGGTGGGGGAAGCTTCAAGGAATCCAGGAATGCTCTGCCTGTCGTCCCCCCACCCCCAGTCTCATGTATTATAGCAAAATATGACCACTAGTTTTCAAAAAGCTCTGTTTATCAGGATCTCCTATGTACAAGTACACAAACCTGTTTGCACTTCAGGGCTAGTGTGCTTATAGGGTCTGTGTGAGCCATTCACATGGGTAGTCAGATATTGCTTGCGTGTCAGGGGGTCACACACCTGAACATTAATGCTCCAGCCATAGCAAAAACAACAAAACGATAGCTGGCTTCCTAAGGACCCAATTTCTGACGATCTATTGCCTTTACATCCTCTCATTTTTCACTCCAGGGGTAGCAATATGATAGAGAGAGCACTTGTGCCACTCTCAGGAGTAGTCAGAAATTGCTTCATGTCTGGATCTCATACCTGGAATACCTCTCTGGTCCAGGTGTGTGGCCTATATGAGGGTTAACCCTAACACTGACGCTGTAGAGTGAACTCAGCAATAAATTGTAATCTGACCCAAATGGTTATCCCACTCTAAGTCCGTATAGCAACATTTTTCAGAATCTCTTATGTGTGCACAAGTGCGTACTGCCAGTAAACTCATCTGGTTGCTCCAGGTCTTTCTTCATCTTCTTTTTGTCTAATTTAATGTCTTCTGTTTCCCAGAAGTGCCTAATGAATTATGAAGGTGTTTCTCTTGAGTACAATAAACAACATATTTTACTAAGGGGGACCTTATGTTCAATGCACACCCAAGGCGTCAATTAAACCTCTGCATCTCCCATCTGCAAACGGATGCTGAAAATGAAGGTAGGGAAATGGCAAGCTGAGTGACAGCACTGGACTCCCTCGCCTTTCGTGAGATTTGATTTATACGATGCCATTGGTTCATTGGTTCCTTACATGCAGATGCAGCACATCCCTCAGTTTACAGGCTGATCCACCCTTCCCATGGGGCATAGCAAAGCCTTTTATGCTGCTTTTTGTATTTCTCACAATGTGATCTTCGTTTGCAAAAGCAGCAGATCTCAACACTTCAAAGCATTTTAACCTATTTCATGCTTTGTGATTACATTTGCAATTCATGCCATGTGGATTATGGAGAAGACTGTATCTAAATCTTTGGGCAGGACAGCGATTAAAGAGTATGAAAAAATTGGGGGGGGGGGTTGGTTTTTTTTAAAGACTTCATTTAATCCTGAGAACAGTCAACTTTAAGTTACTTATCTAAATACCTTTAATAAAAATTAAAAAATAAAAATAGGCTGGGCACCAAAACATACTAAATCTCTATATGTCTTCTTATGAATAACAAGTCTGAAGGGTGAAGTGTGGAACTGGTCTATCAGAGCAAAAGGAAAGCATTCTGGCACTTAACAATAGGAAGCACAATTTCTGAACATATGCATAAAGTATGTGTAGGTGACTGCAGCCAGGGTGCATGGAGAGAGCAGGATTGTGTGGTGGCTCTAGCTATCAGTAGAACTGGGGGTACATTTCATGGGCAACTTCATGATAGGTTTCCTTCTCCAGCATCAGCTGCCCCCCAAAGAAGGTGGATAAACAGCATCTCCCAAAAATAATTTCTGTAATAGTGGCAGGAGTAATTCCATCCCTTCAGGTGGTGATGCTTCCATAGAAGCCTCTTCACAATCTGATCAGTTTCTGCATTGGCACACACACACACACGAAATTCGCCTTCTCAGATAAAGTGAAATCATCACATTGCCAATGAGATTTGGCAATGTGATAAAGCTAATTCAGAGTGAGGGGAATTCCTTTCCTTTTATTAGCTTCATTTGTTGTCAGTGACATTAAATACTTAGCCAGATTTCATGGGCAATATGACAACTTCACTGTTTCCAGAAAAGAAAACTGATTGTGTGTGTGTGTGTGTGTGGCTCCAAAACATCAGCCAATTAGGGCTGCAAACACCAGACAGGTGCATGAAGTGGGGAACAAGAGATACAGAAACTCTGGATACATTTGCACATGTGTAGTGCATCAAAGTTCATGCAGCATCACAGCATCATACTTCTCATATTTGGCACCATCCTGAATGCACCACACATGCAAGAGAGCATTGTGAGACTTTGGAAAAGCTGTGGCCTGTGTTATAGGGAACAAGACCTTTTGCTTCTGCCCTCTTTGGTCACCCCATAAAGGTGATGTGGAAACAGACAGCAGGGGGAGTTTAGTCATTTTATTCAGATTTCAGAGGCCTGTAGCTGCTGTCATGCTGATGGCATTATCCATGCATACTCATCTGAGATCTTGTTTCTGCAAAATCCTAGCATCAGGACCTCCAGATGTCATGATGGAACAAATCATCATAGTTTCAACCAGCATCAGTTGCTCCACCCGTTGGATTTCACTTCTGCAGAAATTGGACGCCCAAATTTGAGTAACAAATTATTCCTCAGAATTCTCTGGCCAGTTGCACGCGTCCCTAGTTAAGATGAACAATTGGAAATTGTATTCCTTTTACTGTAGCACAATGAATATCCTACTTGGGGAAGCAGTAGCCAGATATTTTTCAGCTGCTTGTTTATTTCCCTCTACTTTTCTTAATATAATTCTGTATCCTTCTTTTTCTTTCCCTCTTTTAATTCCTAATGCAGGTAAGTCCTCTAGATAGTTTCATCTAACATAGCAATTTTTTAAATAAAAAAAATGGCACAGTGCTTGCTTGCAGTCTGACTCCAGAAGCCCAACGGTCTGATGGGTATATTAGTGTAATGTTATCTTTCTTCCTCTGACAAGATTATAACATGAACAACAAAGAGAGCTCCTGTTCCCTTTGGGGAAGAACTCTCAGCTGACAACAACTCTAAAGGAGAGAGGCTGCCTTGTACCAAATCCATTGAGATCTAGAGATAAGACTCACTTACATGTCATTGGAGCTTGTACCACAGAATGTAATATTAAAGGTTATGTTTCGCTCTGCTCAAGCAGAATTTCTTAACTTGGGAGAACATGAGCAGAGACAGCCTGTTGAGATTTGACATGACAACCATGCTCATCTTATTGAGGTACAGCTTAGACTACAGATGTCCGTTTATAGTGGAAAAATCTGTCGATCCTTTGAAACACTTGAAGAATGTATTTCTCAAGGGAATCGCCTTCCCGCTCTGTCCCCCCTCCAAGGACAAAAGGCTTCAGAGCCTACTTCATGTCAAAAGACATAACCCCTTCCCCTCCTCCATTTGTACTTCTTGAATGATGGTTCAGGATGAACTCATAAGATCAATAGTACAATCATTTTCCCAAAGGAGGAGGACTAAAAGCAAGTCCTTGACTAATTGCTTACTGTTTATAATGAGAGATGTGCAATTCAAAAGATGTCAGAGTGAACATGAAAGAAAAAGGGAGAAATGTCTTCAGAATTATCACACGTGCATTCATATTTCCTTGCTGAGTATTTTCTTCCACTATTTTGAATCTGGGGGAAAGGTGTGTGTATGAGTATGTGTATGCATGTGTGCATGTGCATGCATGTTTGTGCATGTGTCTACACTGATTATTTTTTAAAATCTAATTCAACTGATATAGTTTCGGCGTAACCCGTATCTGCCCTTTTGTTCTAAAGAACACTTCACTCATCAGTCCGCATAGGCCTGAACATACAACTTTAATTTTTTTTTACTGTTGAACATGTGATGAATTGTGACTACCAATCATATTATCCAATTGGCCCTACCCTAACTCCTCCCCAGTTAATCTGGCTTCAGCTCTCACGTGAGACTCTCTCAGTCTCTACATATCGTTTCTGCTTCTGCCATTTGTGATTTTAGCTTTCTTCTGCCTTTTCCTTCCTCTGGACAGCCACTGCCTGCTGCCATTTTGTGGTCCCCTCTGACCAGCTAGCTCTGGCTTCTTCTGCCTTCCCCCTGCTTTCTTCTTGGGCCTTTTGCCAGTCTTTCTTTCTGACTCTTCCTGATTCCAACTCTCCCAGCTCCAGACTCCAATTCCAACACTTCACAGTATCTGGCCTTTATTTCCTTCAGCCAGAATCTTCCATCCAATCACATGTTACCCTCTGGGAATCTGACACACCATTGGCCTATATGTAAGAGCCAATGAGTGAAGATAGAATGTTCCCTCCTAGACCTATTCATGCCTGACCTCTTTGCCGTCCCTGCCCCACTTCTTGATTCCACTGTTCAGTATAAAGCAGTGGTACTGAGACAATTTTGAATGTGCAAGCAAGGTGTGGGCATTCAGTTTAAAAAGCTCTGCAGCAAACCCCACCCCTGTTCTGGCTAGTGCATGAATGTGCGTGCTAGTGCTTAGAATCTCATGCCTTGCCCCTCTACAAAGTCAGAAGCAATGGCACCAGTTGATACCTACATTGAGGTTTAGGGAGAAGGAACGGAACTCTATTGTTATTAGTGCATTTATATTTCAAAGCAACAGTTCTCCAGGAATATATTTATACATCCACTAAACATATGTATGGTGAATAATTACTTTTAATGTCTGTTTGAGAACAATATTTGAATGAACTATTGGCTATTGGTTATGAGATGCAAAATAAAATTATGTGTGTAACATCTTTTTGACAAGAATAGCTCTTAATCTGTAGGCACTCTGCAACACTCCAGGCATTTCAGCCTACTTATTATCTTGTTCTGATTTATCAAATTGCTTGTCTTACCTTAGAGACAAAAGTTCATGAAATGAACCTTTGTGACAGTTCGATTTTCATAGTGGAAACATTTTAATAATCCACTATGGGTTTTTTTGTTTGTTTTTTTTCCTAGGCAGCAAGTATACATCTGAAAACAGTAAGGGCAATACAGCTAAAAACTGTCTGTATTTATTAAATTCGTAGAAGGGATGCCAAATCACAAATGCAAGGACCAAAAGCAGAGAAATCAAACCAATGTTGCTTCAACATTTCACTGCCATGGTGGTTTTAAACCAATGTCACCTCAACTCAAAGTCACCTCAGCATTCCACTGTTATGGAGGCTTCAGACCAATGTCACTTCAGTATTCCACTGTCATCATGGTGGCATTAAACCAGTGGCACATCAAACTGAAGCCACTCAACATTCCATTGCTATGGTGGCTTCAAAGGATTAACTTCACCCTTCTTCAACAGTCCCAAGATAGGGATTTATAAGTTAAAAACAGCACCTTGAATTGGGCTGGGAAGCCTATAGGCAGCCAATGCAAGCAGGCCATAACTGGTGTCATATGTTCAGGCCTACTGGTCCCAGTTATTAATCTGGCTGTCACATTTTGCACAAGCTGCAGCTTCTGAACAGTCTTCAAGGGCAGCCCCACGTAGAGTGCATTGCAGTAGCCAAGTTTACAGATTACCAGAGCATAGATTACTGAAGCCAGGCTATCCCTGTCCAGATAGGGGCATAACTGGGCCACCAGCCAGAGCTGGTAGAAGGCACTCCATGTCACTGAGGCCACCTGAGCCTCAAGTGACAAAGATGGCTCAAGGAGGGCCCCCACGCTACAAACCTGCTCCTTCAAGGGGAGTGCAACCCCATCCAGAACAGGTTGAACACCCTCCATCCGGTCAGAGGAACCACCCACTGACAGCATCTCAGTCTTGTCTGGACTTAGCTTTAGTTTGTTAGCCTTCATCCAGTCCATTGGCTGATGTGTTTAGCAGCACATCCACAGCCTCATCTGCTGAAGATGAAAAGGAGAGATAGAGCTGAGTGTCATCAGCATATTGATGGCAATGCACTCCAAGACTCCAGATGGCTCCACTCAGTGGTTTCATGTAGATGTTGAATAGCATAGGGGATAAGACTGACCCCTGAGGAACTCCATACTGGGGAGTCCATGGGGGCCGAATAACATTCCCCAAGCACCACCTTCTGGAGCTGGCCATCCAGTAGGAGCAAAACTACTGCAATGCAGTACCCCCCCACTCCCAACTCTGACAGCTACCCCAGAAGGATACCATGGTCGATGGTATCAAAAGCTGCCGACAGATCTAGGAGTATCAACAGGTCACACTCTCCCTGTCTCTCTCCTGCCATAGGTCATCATACAGGGTGACCAAAGCTGTTTCTGTGCCAAAACCAGGCCTAAACCCCGACTGAAATGGATCTAGATAATCAGTCTCATCTAGGAATGTGTGCGGAGCTCGATCGTGGGGTGGAAGCGGGGTGAACTCGCCCTGCTCGACCCCCCTGAGCTCCACATGACTTACCTTTCCCCGGCTTGGCACATGTCCTCACAAGAGGAGCCGGGGAAAGGAACTTCCAGGTGCCCGGCGCGTCACTTCTGGGTCCCCGGCGCTGTGTTTTTTAACGTAAAAAACAGGGGAAACCACCTTAAATGGCCACTATTTGCAAATCGCAGCAGTTTTAAGGTAGTTTACCCTGTTTTTTACGTAAAAATGTGGCTCCGGGGATCTGGAAGTGAAGATCCAGGGACCTGGAAGTCTGCCGAGCACCTCGGTGAGTGCCTCAGCTGGCGCTCGCAGGGGACACAAAATGGATCGCGCAGCAGGGGTGCTTGCCAAGCGCCCCACGAGACGAGCAAAGAGGTAAGTGCATAACCCTAGACTGAGATGTTGTTTCATTGTTGCCCTCACTTCCCCTAAATATACTATACCTGATTGTAGGCACATACCAAGGCTCAACTGCATCCACTAGGAGTTTTCCTCCATCTGCACTCAAGCCGTCTCCTGTGTTGTTTCATCGCTCTCAGCTCCAGGGTGTACCACAGAGCCGTATGAGCTCTACTACAGAGAGGGCACTCAGGAGCAATTGTGTCAACTGCCCGGGTCATCTCTCTATTCCAGAGATCGACCAGGGATTTGACAGGACTACCAGCCATATCAGCCGGAAATCCCCCCAAAGGTGCTCTGGAAACCATCCAGATCCATTAGTCTCTGGGGGTGGACCACCTTAATAGGTCACCATTAGTCTATATCTCAGCAGGCAGTGATCTGACCATGACAAAGGGACTGATTCAAAGTCCCCCACCTTCAGATCACTATCATGCCCCGCTGAATAAAACAGATCTAGAGTGTGCCCTGCTATATGTGTTGGGCCAATGACATGTTGGGACAGTCCTATGGTCATCATGGAGTCCATGAAATCCTGAGCCGCCCCAGATAGGGTGCTCTCAGCATGGATGTTAATGTCCCCCAGGTCCAACAGTCTAGGAGACATTGGCATCACAACTGAGACCACCTCTGTCAGCTCAGATAGGGAGTCTGTTGAGCAGTGGTGTGGGCGGTCCCCCAACAGGATCCCCAATCTGTCCCACTGGCCCAACACAAGGTGCAAACACTCCAGACCAATAGTCAGATGGACAGGGAGCCTGGAGAGAGAGATAGCATTCCTATAGACCACGGCAACACTCCATCCCTGGCCCCCAACTCTCGTTGTAATCAGGCCTGGAGGAGGGGCCCTGCCTTGCCGGTAATGGCAGCCTCTCCCTGAGCAGCAGCAAACAGTCCAGTCCAGCTGGCAGCCAGCAACAACCCAGGGGTGAGGGGCTTGTAAATGGTAAGATCCCAGCTCACCTTCCCTGGAGCATGTCCCGGTTGCTGAGAGAAAGAGAAGACGAAGAAGAAGCAATCTCCCCCACCAAACCCAAATAGACAACCCAAACCCAAGATAGAAACCCAAATAGACAAGAAAATGTGGCTTCTTAGCTGCAGATCTTGAATTTAGTTCTAGAGTCAACTCACACATGTGGTCAATACATATTTTCCAGAGGTTTAGCAATCTTTTACTAATGTAACAAGAGATGTGCCGTGCAATACATTCCCCCCCCCCGGTATAGTCTATCGGAATACTTTTGACATGACCTGAAAAGTGTAATTCTCCCCCCGCCAAGCGCACACTTCTCTCTGGCATTTTTAGAAATGAATACTTTGCACTTCCCCCATTCTTTCATTAATTAGCTGGCTGATAGTCTATGGCCAACTCTTACAGCTCACTGAACAGCCTAATATTACTATCTCGTAGCTTTGTCACTTTATGCAAATGCCACACACCTTCTCTGCATATGAGCAAACAGCAGCTCAGTAATGAGAAAGTGGCCTCTCCTCTACCTCGTTCTCTTAAAGAAATGATAAAGAAAGGAATATTCCCCAGCAGTATATTCAGAATGGCTTCAGAAGAACCACAGTCTAGAAAACATATTCTGGCCTGGGCCTAAGAAAACAATTCTAACATTTCCAATATACCTAGAGCAAATGAAAGACAAGGCAGATCATTAGGCTACAGACAGTTCAAAAACAATAAATAATTGGGGAGGGGGAGACAGAGGGGGCAGATGTGGCGGAAATGTGGCGGAAACCTACCTCACAGGGTTGTTGTGAGGATCAAATGGAGAGGAGGAGGAAGATTATGTAAGCCGCCTTGGGTTCCTTTCAGGAAAAAAGGCGGGGTATAAATATAATAAATAAATAAATTCAACAGTGTGTGGAGGACACTGGGCTTCCTTGTAGGTCAAGTGGAGATGGGAAGATGATACAAACATTGACATGGAAGGGGTGGGCAAAAATAGGAGAGTTTCATAGGAAATAGAGTAATACAAGAAGAGAAGAGAAGAGAAGAGAAGAGAAGATGCCCATAAGCCTTTGCAGTCTGCCTGAGAGGACAGCAAAGAAGAATAGCAGCCTGAAAAGAGCTATCTGGTCATCAATAAGTCTACAGGCATTCCCTTCCACATCAATTTCTCTGTTAATTCCTCATTCCTCTGCCCCTCTGTCAGTATCTGACTATTGTTGTTATCAGAATCTTCCCTGTACCTATCCAGCCAGGGTTACTGCCTGTGTTAATGGCGATCTGTCTAAAAAAATATTTCTAGGCTGCTTTTAATAGTTCTGGTCCTGAGCAGAGCAACTGCACAAGAGTAGGACCTGTAAAAAGAGAAGTACCCCCAGGACCCCTGCTGCCACCCCCAGACACCCCCACGCCACGCTGTTCCTCTCCGCTCGCTCTTTAAAATTATTTTCCTCCCCCCCCATACCTTTGTCAGCGGCGGCTAGGCAGGGAAGCGGCGCAGCAGCGCGAGGCGCCCGTAGAGCGAGTGGCTGGGCTGCGTCTCCCTGGCAGGGAGACATGTGGAGCCACTCCGCTATTCCTCCGCTCACTCTTTAACATTATTTTCCTCCCCCCCCATACCTTTGTCAGTGGCGGCTCGCTCTGCCGGCGCCTCGCGCGCTGCCATGCTGCTTCGTTCCCGGGAGCCGGCATGGCCAGGGACCCACGTGGAGCTGCTCCGCCATTCCCCTACCTTTCTGTTTGTAAGCGGAGGCTCGCGGCGCTGCCGGCGCCGCCCTCGTCGCTTCTGGGCCGCGACGGGCATCACTTCCTGGTAGGGGAATGGCGGAGCAGCTCCACGTGGGTCCCTGGCCATGCCGGCTCCCGGGAACGAAGCAGCATGGCAGCGCGCGAGGCGCCGGCAGAGCGAGCCGCCACTGACAAAGGTATGGGGGGGGAGGAAAATAATGTTAAGAGCGAGCGGAGGAATAGCGGAGTGGCTCCACATGTCTCCCTGCCAGGGGAGACGCAGCCCAGCCACTCGCTACTACGGGCGCTCGCGCTGCTGCGCGCTTCCCTGCCTAGCCGCCGCTGACAAAGGTATGGGGGGGGAGGAAAATAATGTTAAAGAGCGAGCGGAGAGGAACAGCGTGGCGTGGGGGTGTCTGGGGGTGGCGGCGGGAGTCTCCCCTCATACATTTCCCACCCTAGACTTATACTGGGGGGCAATAAGTTTTCCCAGTTTTGGGGGGTGAAATTAGGGGCCCCGACTTATGTTAGGGCCGACTTAAAGTCGAGTATATACGAAGCAATCTCATTAGCAACCCTATCAGGCAAACAGGTTTATTTTGCTTAGTAACTTTTCAACAAAGACAAGTTGAATTCCCTTCCCAGGAAGCAGAATGCTCTACTCATCAGATACCTTCATGAGAAAGAAGTATTAGATCAGCTTTTGATGGCATATCAAACATGACAGCCATCCATGCCTGTGTCAAAGCAGCGTCAGGGCTTTGGTTATGTGATTGAAGCAGCTTGGCATGGACTGATTCGGGTCTTATTTATGAAGTGGGTGTATATTTTTAGCATGTGAGAGGCTATGTTTCATAGATTTCATAGATTTCATAGATCACAGAGTTGGAAGGAGCCTACAAGGCTATCGAGTCCCACCCGCTGCTCAATGCAGGAAACTAGAGGAGGGGTCTCCCATCCAAGTAATAACCAGGCCTGACCCTGCTTAGCTTTCCACACTCAGACAAGCTGAGCCAGCGTGAGCCACAGTTTAATAGGGGTGTTCATCATCATCATCATCATCATCATCATCATCATCATCATCATCATCATCATCATTTAAAAATGGCTCACCTACTATGAAAAACACAGAGACCTTTTTGGTGATTTTTGTCTAGGAGGGGCATTTCCCGGGGGGGGGGATCCATGGAGTTGCTGCAGAGGGAAGGCACTCCCAGAACACATTCAGGCTCCTTCCCCCTCCCCCCCCCACACGTATTGGGCTCCCCAGACTCCCCCCCCCCCATTACCTAGCATTCAGGAAGCAGCTCCATTGTGAGCTTCTTTGCAACACCAATCAGCTTCTGCTGTCACCCTCAAACCATCCTTCTTCTTACTGACAGTGACATCATTTTTGGGTATGTCAGTCTCAGAGCTGAGTGGTAGGCAGCCATCAAATGGGAGCCAGGAGGCAGGACTCAAACCAAGGGTCAGAGCTGAGAGTTTGAGCCAAGAATCAGAGCTAGGATGTCAAAGTGAAGAACAAGCGAGTCATCAGGACCAGGAAAAACTATTGTTGCCCAGCCAAAGTCTGAACCTGGACAGGAAGTCTTTATAGCCATTCCAATGGCCAACCTAGGTGGGCAGAATGGCTCCAGTACCTGGAAACCATTTACTTTCTTGGGAAATCTTCACCACTTAGAATTGAGTGCAAATGCAAGGGTGCTAGCCCTGGTAGCTCCTGATTGTCACTGTGGGTAAACTGTAGTAATTCAGAGTGAGGGCAAGAGAAAAGCACTGCAGAATGAGGGCAGTTCCTGCTAAATATGCATTGCCCTCACTCTAAATCAACTTTGTTTGCCCTCAGTGGCACTTGGAAGAAGGGTGAATTCAACATAACCCCTACCCCGCCCCCAAATGGTGCAAAGGTTCCCTGAAAAACATTCAGCTCAACCCTCTGTTCTATATCTTCATTGGTGTGTGCAGCTGATGGAAGTGACTAATGTGTTCTGGGTTATGTAGAAATCTGGATGTAACAAGGAAGACATCTTTCAGAATTACAAATATTTGGGAGTTAGGAACAACCTCCACTACATATGTGTTCACATCTTTTGACAAGTTATTTTTAATATGTAACCCGCAATGTACCATCCTTCCTTAAGAGCTGTAGAGAAGAAACTTCAGTCAAGTAGTGTCTGAAAATAGTATGACATTTTAAGATATGGTGCATACAGTGTGACTTGTTTTCAGTGGCAAATAAAAGGTACGTTGTCATGCTAGAGCATTCATGAGAAAATGTTAAAATATAGTGAATCTTACATACTGATAAGATCATTACAAATTCAGCAAAAATATGGAATGAAAGTTTCACAAGTTCACAACTCTACAGAAATGTCAAGATACCTGGCACTGATATTCCTGTGTAGCAAAGCTGCTAACCCTCCTTCCACATATGATATATGTGTATGGGTAGAGCTGAAACATAGGCTACTTGATAAGAATGAAATGTGTGGCCCTCAGAAAGAGTATCAAGGATAGTTACATCGTAAGTTGGCTTAGTACATGTTAGCAGTACATACAAATGCATTTTGATACAGTCATATGCTAGCAAAGCCCTGGGCAGCTGTCAATCTAGCCATGTTTTATGTCTTTCTTTTGCTTACTATTAAAAACAATCAAGGTAACCATGGAAACAGCCGTTCTGTCACATGGAACTTGTGCAGTCTTTCAGCTATAAAAACATGTCATTAAAGAAATAGGCAGATCTCCATGTACGGTGAACTTCCCTATTTTCATGAAAAGAATGTTATACTCTCATTTTGGCAAAAATGTTTTTGCTTTCAGTAACATAATCGAGTATTCTAATGGCCATATGATAATCAATTCTGATTTGCTAGAGATAAGCAAAGAGCGGGGGCGGGGGGATCTATTCAAACATTGACATGCTTTTTCATGCGATATGGAATTGCTATGTGAACAAGTTCATTACTTTGCCCAATTATGTAGGACTTTCTTTCCTTCCATGAACCCCACATTTCTGTGGTGCCACAGGTGGCTTTCTGCTCAAGATGAGCCCAAGACATTTCGCTGCCTGACGCAGAGCAGCAAATGGCTTCCTCCTAAGCCAAGGTGCATAGTACCCAAGGACATTTAGGTTATTCTGGCACCTGAAGCAGAGAAAAACCCACAAGCACCTCTTCCCTTCCCTGGCAGTAAAATACAGCACAAATAATAAACTAAGGGCGTAATCCTATGGCTGCTAGACAGAGCCTAGATGGCCATAGAAGAAGTCAGAGTCCCAGCTCCAACCTCGGAAACCACTCAGAGGTTGGTCGCAGCTGGCACAGAAAGAACCATGCTGGCTGTGGCTCTGAGATCAGAAGACCGACCTCAGAGCTGGAGTTCTGTGGGTGTTCCGGGGAGCGGGGAGGGAAGAAGTCAGGCTCTGCCAGCATAGATACTATCCTGGCAGCTCTTCAGCCTCCCTTGTTCTCTGGGGCAAAAGACTCTGATGGATGAAATTGGCTGTCTAAGTTTTTTGCAGGGTGGAGAAGCATGAAGGCGACCTTCACCTCCGCGCTCCTCCCAACCTCAATAGGATGCCCAAAATCCTCCGAGTGCAGAGGGCTACGGGCAGCCGCATTGGATTGTGCTGTAAATAACTGACCATTTGCTTCCCTTTCATGACAACCAAAATCAGCTGTCTGAGGCAGTCACCTCACTCTGCCTAATGGTAGGGCCAGCCCTCTTTCTGCTACATGAAGGAAACAGTAACATACGTGTTTATCACCCAAGGTGCATACAATGGACTATATATCCATGCAGGAAACGTATTATCCTTGAAATAGCCTGGCACAGCCAGAAAACAATGCACTTACTGTACATAAAGCAAACAGTTAAAAAGATTTAGGGCACAATCGTATGCAAGTTTAGACAGAAAAAGGCCTACAATTCCCAGCATGTCCCAGCCACCTTTGATCCACTTTTTGAATATTCTGGTTCTTATATTCATGGCTGTGGTGTTTTCTCTAATTCTGACCCATATCTAAAAAGATGTGTAACCTTCTTTTCCATTTCGAGGTTTGATAGACAAATATATGATAGGAATGAGCCCAAAAACTTAAAAAAATGAAGAAGGGAAATCAGGTTTTCTTCTAGTGTACCTACTTTAGAATTCCCACTTTTAGTTTGTACGCCCATCACAAGGGTGTGAATTCATGAATTAAACTTGACTTATATTTGTAAGTGACTTGTTCCACAGGGAAACAAGTCCAGCCTAAATGTGCAAGCTCTTATATGGAGCCATGGAGTTCTTATATTGCCATGGAAATGACATTTACTTAGATTGCAATACTGCATTTATTGTTGACAATAGCTGTTTATTGGATGTTGGTATTAAATAAAGGAGAATTTGTAATGCATGGTATTCATAATTCTATATTGTACTGAAGGCTTTACTACTTGACTTTATTTGTATACCCTTCCATTGCATTTGTGGTAAATAACAATCAGCTGTAAATTCAAATTAACTCTTATGGCACCATGATATGAATTATCCCTGTGATATAGCCGTAAAGCACTTATGCTCTCTCAATTTCATAGGATGTACAACACCTTTAAATAATCCAGAAAGAATGTTAGGTCTGTTTGTTCATATAAGAGGCAGCGCAATTATGTGGCAAGTTGTATATGTTTATGATAAAAATGCATTATGGAAATCACAGCTGGCGTAGAGCCTTATCCCCTCTTACCATGCACAGAAAACCATTCATGCGGCATGCAGATGGAATAGGCAGGGGAGGCTGGTGACTCCTATGTCAGTGGGGCTCCTCATCCATTGCAGCTTTTATTCTGAGCTTTATAGGAGCTAGCTATGGCATTCCATAGTGGTGAATGTGAACCTATTTTGGGGATGGAGTTCAGCGCCATGGAAAACTCCTATAAAGCTCAGAACAAAATTTGCAATGGATAAGGAGCCCCACTGATGTAAGAGTCCCCTGGGTATAGGTATGAGGCATACATTTTTAATATTGCAGAATTCTGCAAAGATGCTAGAGATTAAACTGATTCAGGGCAGAGGGGCTGGAATTCCCAAATCCATTTTCTTGATTGAAATCCAAAAAGTTGAATGTGAATCCTGAAATGCTGCCAAATTTACTGAATTTTTCAGACAATGTGTAAAGTCAAATGAATGCTACTGAGTGTTCACCATTTCTTAACTTTTCACTGTTTCCTTATTCCTGAGCAAACTTTTTGGGACAATACCTGCATCCAACGGCGGATTCCAATAGCCTTTATTTTCCCATCTGGGTCAGATTTCTTTGTAATCACAATGGGGAAACTGAGATTGGAAAGTGGTTGTCTGAGCAACTCCTGATTGAAATTGCTACTGCAAATCTTTCAGCAAGAATAGTTTGTGGTAGCAAAATTGCAAGCTGGGCTTGCACTGGATCAGTCAAACAACCACTTTGCTACTTCAACTTTCCATCCATGGTGAGGGAAACAAAGTCTCGTCACAGATGGAAAATGTCCAAAATGTGGTGAATGAGCCCTAGGAAGTTATGTGGGACATGTCTTCCCCATGTTCTTTGTTTCTTCATCTGTCTGACCCTACATGTCCAAACTCCATGCAAACATGCCTTTGAAGCACTTACTTTATTTGCCCACTACCACATGCATAGATACATACATAACCCTGATCTATAGTCCTTAGCAGGTAGAGGGAGGGGGAAATGTCCCAGTTGTTGCAAAGGTGCCTAGGAGACAAGTGGAATGAGGGGGTTCCTTTCCTGAGGCCTCTTAATTCCCACATGAGAAGTAATTCTGCTTCTGAAAACACCAAAGCTTTTTCTTGAGACACCCTTCCAAATGTCCTTGCTTATCACCACAACATTAGGTCTTTAATAATAGACAGAGCCTACTGTATATTTGCCCTTTCAAAAGATACATTTCCGAACAGCTTTCACTGTGTGGTAGGTAATGATGACTTTGTACCAGCTGGTACACCATGCTGGCCTAGTGACAGGTGTTAGCAGCAGATAACAAATACAGGAAGGCCCGCTATTGCCACTCACTAAGCTGAAGCTGACACTATTCTTGCCAGACAATTTGCTTCTGCCTCCCTGTGCTCCCTCAACTTTGTAATCCCCTCATATATATTTTTTCTGCTGCTACGCTGTGCCACAAACAAAGTTGCTATCGCATCACACCATAATGGTTCAGATGGGTTCCAAGAGCAGTTGTTTGAGCAGTAGTACCTTGGCTCTCTCTCTCTCTCTCTCTCTCTCTCTCTCTCTCTCTCTCTCTCTCTCTCTCTCTCTCTCTCTCTCTCTCTCTGTGTGTGTGTGTGGCACTATTTTGATCAGAATGCAAGCCTCCAAAATTGCTGCTCTGGCTTCAGTTAGAAGAATATGAAAACCATTTCCACACTAAGAAACATATAGCCCTCACTTTTCTCCAGGCGGCTTGATAGGGAGGTAACTGTGAGTAAAAAGTGACTGCCTCGTCTCTTTCTCCAGTAACACAGTTATTACAGTGAGTAATACAGCAAGTAGAAACCATGTGGGACAGCTCCCTCCTTGGTGTCAGGTGTTTTCCTCTGATACTCTTGCTCCAGCTGGAGTTTTCCCCAAATATAACTCTGCTTTGCTGAAGTAGCCTTTCCCACCTCTGTCTTATTCATCTCTTATGCAACACTGAATGCTACCACACATTTTCCTTTGGACTATTACTTGGATAAAGCCTGGGTAAGGAAGAATGAAAGAAAAGGAAGAACTAAAAATAGCCTGAATGGGAAGTTATTCTCTAGCTTATCTTCCACTGTAGGGATGGTGAAAAGAAACAGAGCAGCTCTCGAATCTCACAGCTAAACTGTACTGCAGAAATTGTCACCTTGAGGCTATTTATAGGTTTCTAAGGAGGTGTGTAAGTAGGGTTGGATTCCTTCTGTTAGCAGAAGGGACTGCAATCTAGTGAGAGGAAGTTGGGGGAGCAATGATATTTTGTCCATTTCCCTTTCCCATTTCTGCAATCCTGTGCCATCTCCTGTGGTTCTACAGGGTCCAGAGGCTCAATAAAACCTGAAAGATTGTAATAATGGGTCCATATTCTGAATGATCAGGGCACTATTCAAACAACCTGTGTGGAAGCCTCTCTGGGGCTTCCTTTGGAAATCTCTTCTGGTGGTTCTGAAGTACAGGCAGTCCCCGGGTTACGAGCGAGTGAGATCCATTCGTAAGTCTGTCTTTAAGTCAAATGTGTATGTTAAGTCAAAACAGAAGCCGCACAATGTTTGCAAAGTGTTGCAAAGTGTCGCAAAGTGTAGTACGTGTGTTCATAAGTACGAACCATTGTATTTAACTCAGATTTTTACATATATGGTGGCCCATTCTTAAGTATGAGTTGAGTTGGCCGTAAGTCGGGATGTCCATAACCTGGGGACTGCCTGTATGTGGAAAAAAATTTCTTGCACTGGCATATGTTAAATTATTTTGGTAGGCTATCATCAAACCAAAAGAGTTTGAGACAAAGGCAAAAAAACCCAAGCCAAACACATTTATCTTTGCAAATAGAAGCACAAAAACCAAGGGTTTCAAATTCTAGTATATATATATAAAACATGGATCCTATATTCATTACAAGGGAAACAGGGGGCCCAAGTCTCTCATTTTATCTCCAGTCTAAGCCATGGAGATGACAATTTTGCTATGAAGAGAGCAAGCCAGTTGATTGTCATAGCTGTCATGGTCTCAAAATGAAGCCAGTTCAATTTGTGACAATGGAAACCTAGATATATTTGCCTATATAGTTATAAGCATAGAGTTGGATCCAGATTTATTCTGGATCAATGACACTATCAGAAGTGGACTTCCCTGCCCCACTCCTTCCCATGGCAGCTGCTTTAGCCCCCTGAAAATGCTACATAGTCAGGAGACCCTGCTGAACGGGGGGAGCTGCTGTGGCATTTGGGAGAGGGGGGATCCCCAAAACTCAGGCAGAAGACCTAGTAGAGGTGGAGCCTTTCTTCTTGTGGAAGGTCCCTTCCTCTTGTGGAAGGCAGATCCTTGATCCAACCCATGGAGAACAACAGTTGTCAGAGGTTCCTAACTGGCATTACTTTGCTGTATATAAGCAGGAGCAGCAGTTTTATATTAAACTGCAATACCATGGATAGGATGAAAAAGGAAAACTCATCCAAGAATAAAAGTGAGTGGGTTTACTGTACCAATCAGGCATGCTGGCAAAGTGGACCACCTGCCAGAATAATCTCTCTTGAGACTCACTTAAAGAACTAAATAACCAGCTTAAAGTTTTATTTAAGTGAAATGATCCAGAAAAGCAAACACCGTGCCGCTTTTCAGCAGCTCCTCTTGGGAGTGACTATTTCTTGCCTGCTGCCCTTCTTGACAGGGGACGAGGGCTGTGTTCATTGCTGTCTTTAGAGGATAGGATTTTGTACTGAAAAGGAGAGGAAAGAGATAAACAGAGAATGGCAGAATGGATCCATAGGTGATAGACTGACTTGTCAAATATACCTTTGCTTTGCTGAGGGAAAACAGATACTTGAGTGCAAACATTATATGTTACAATCAGTAAAGCAAAGATGTCCTTAGCCCTAGTCACTTCAGTGTATTCTCATGGCCATGTGGTATGTGTCAGGCATAAAGCAGCCTTCCCCAACTGCGTACCCACCAGATGTTTTGCACTACAACTCCTATCAACCTCAACCATCATGGTCAATGGTCAGGGATGATGGTCAGAGATAGCATGTAGAGGGTGCTTGGTCGGGGAAGGCTGACCAAGCATCATCATCACATCCTCCCATAACAAAAGATTCTTCTGGAGGGGAGGAGTAAAGCTACAGTTAGGATGGGGGAACATTGTAAGTCAATACAAAATAGTAAAAACCTTTTAAAAAAAGAAGAAGCTGTCTAACAGAGAGCAATCCTATGGCCCCTAGACAGTGTCTAGAGGGCCATAGGATTCTTTTTTTAGAGTCCCAGCTCCAATTTGCAGAGTGGGAGGAGCACCAAGGTGGCCTTCGCCTCTGCACTCCTCCCACCCTGCATAGGAGGTCCGTAATCCTCCGAGTTTGGAGGGTTACGGGCATCCCCATCGGATTGTGCCCTAAGTAAGCTTAGAGTTATTTAATTAATCACATACTCAATATAGATTATTATTATTACTGTTGATCAGTGGTTATTTTATTGTTGTATTGTATAGTTATATTTTAGTGTTGATGTTGTCATTATGTTCAGCACTTCGGAAATTTTGTTGGGAAGCAGCATGTAAATTTGTGACATAAATAAGTAAATAAAAAATAGGGATGGGAGAATTAAGAACGCTTGAGGTCACCAAAATTCTCTGAACTTCACTTCAAAGCTCAGTTTGGCTTGCTTCCATTTTAGTTTGTGAACTGTTTTTCGGTTCGTTTGGATGGGAGAAGTGCACATTTCAAATGGGGAAAATATGAATTTCTGTGCACAGTTTTCAACAATGTGCACTTCCCCCCATTTTCTGTAGTGTAAAACTTCATATATACATGTCGAGATGCGTACTTTTTAAACACAGAGACACACATTTTTTAAATGCGACTGCAAGTTTGGGAACATGTGAACATTTTTCAAGAAAAAATCACTCCTGTTTGCATTCACATTCAGGGTTGCCAGTTCAGATGATTTGCAAGCTGAAATAAATTCTAATACATTCCTGAAATAATTTTAATATTTAGATTCTATTGGTTCAGACCCTGAGATCATTCTAGCAGCTGCATCTCTCAGGCTGCAATCTTTTACCCACTTAGCTAGGAGTAAGCCTCAGTGAAATCAATGGAACTGCTGAGTAGACATGTATAGGATTTCACTGTCAAGGTACATGCCAGGAGATGCTGGATTTGTACAGCTCCCCTGTGATGAACCTTTGAATCAGAGGTGGCAGCTTCTCAATAAAATTTCTTCCTGCTGACTTGGGCTGACTCTCCACCCACCCAGGCTAGCCACTGATTCCTCCTGCAAGGGAAGGAGTATAAGAGGGCTTCCTGTTCTAGAGGAGCCTTGCTTGAGCAGCAAGCTATTCCTGAGCTTTGGTGAGTTCCTGTATTCTTGGTTCTTCTTTGTTCTTGGTTCCCAGCTTGCTCCTCAAGCCTGCTTCCTGGCAGGGCTGGTGCTACCACTAGGCGAACTAAGCAGCTGCCTAGGGCGCATGGCTAAAGGGGGTGCAGAAACGCGCCGCTCCTGCCCCAAACTCGCTCGCACGGGCCAGCCGCACCCCCTCCGCCCCTCCCTCCCTCCACCCCTCCACCATGTGCATGCCAACCGTGTCTTCCGGTTCCTCCCGCCCTCTCCATCCATCCTATTAGGCCGGGCAGGCGGGTGAGATCGGCGGCGGTGGTTTCTCCTCGGCGGCCACTTCTGGCATGACTCAAGCAGCCACGGGGGGCGGCCGGGCGGGGGTCACTCTGCGGGACAGCCGCGGGGGTGCCTCCCTCTCACCCCTGGGTCGAAGCGAGGCATCCCTTATCCTCCAAGGAGGGTGAGGCACCCTTCCCTCCTCCCCCCATCAGGCTTCAGCTCGTGGTCTTGTGGGGGGGGGGGGCGAAGCGCATGAGGAGGGCATTTTTTAAAAACAAATTGGTGTTTTTAAAACAAAGCCCTTGATGCTCGATGTTATTGGGTGTTGTTTTCTTGTATTCTGTTGTTTCTTAAAAGTGTATGTGTGTGTATAATATATATGGTCCATTGCATAGGAAAATGCTGCAGTTTTGCAGGATGTTGTCCTAACATATGTTTTGTTGTGATTAAATTCATACTGTAAGTAAACAGTTGTCTGAAACAATGACTTTTCTTGTCCTAGGGGCTGGCACCTTGTTAATTTGGCTTCTTTTTTTGCCCTTGGATTCTGTTTGCGGTGGTGGTTCAATTAAAGATGTAGTGTAGAATGCAGGCTTTTACAAAAACTAAGGCACATATCTTTATGATAATAAATTTTTTGGGTTTTGCCAATTGACTTGTATTTCATAATGGGCATAGGGGTGGAGGGAGGGAGGGTTCAAGTGGGAAGGGGGGGTGCTAAATATCTGATCTTGCCTAGGGCACCAAACTGCCTTGCACCGGCCCTGCTTCCTGGTTTACCTTTCAGGCCTGACTTGCTCCTTGGGCCTGACTAGGGTTGTGGCGGGTGACTCAATTTTGCTCAGATTCTCATTTTCCAATGGTAACTTACATCCTGATTCTGCACCAGATTGATTTATTTTTCATATGTATTAAAAAAAAACAACCCTGCATTTTTGCATGCATTTCCCCAAATGTATGCAGTTTTGTGCACAGTTTTGTAATGTATTCATTTCCCCCATGGTATAAAACATGATTGTGTGCATTTTTGTGAATATGTGCATTTTTATGAAAGTTTCATGAAATGTACATATTTTGTATGCATCTTTTTTCTTTTCTTTCTTTCTTTCTTTTTTTTTTTGAAACTGAATCATATACTTTGGAAACATACAGATTTCTGTGGCAACCTGCATTCTGGTTTGTGATTAGATTCAAGAAATGCAAATTTGGCAAGTCTGCATTAAAATGCAAACCAAATGAATTTCTCACCCTGTCTCTAGCTCTGACTACCAGCTTGCTGCCTGACCCTGGCTCCTTGTTGGTCCTTTGTTTGATTTACTCTTCAAGCATGACTTTTGCCTGGTTCTTCCTGAGTTCCTTGTTCTCAGTTCTTGGCTCTTCTTATCAGGGGAGGCTGGTGACTCCTATGTCAATGGGGCTCCTTAGCTGTTACAGCTAACATTGACGGTGAAATCCAGCATCGTTTGAGCTCCGCAAGTGCCGCATTTTCTCGAATGAAACATAGAGTGTTCAAGGATCGGGATATCTGTAAGGAGACCAAAACGCTGGTTTATAAAGCCATTGTATTACCAACTTTATTGTATGCCTGCGAAACATAGACTATCTATAAATGTCATTTCCACCTCCTTGAACGATTTCATCAACGTTGCCTCCGGAAAATCCTGCGAATTACTTGCGAAGATAGGCGAACAAATGTCAGTGTACTGGAAGAAGCAAAGACTACTAGCATTGAAAAAATGATCCTTCAACGCCAACTTCAATGGACCGGTCATGTTGTTCAAATGCCTGACTGCCGTCTCCCAAAGCAGTTACTTTATTCCCAACTCAAGGATGGAAAGCGGAATATCGGTGGTCAATATAAGAGGTTTAAAGATGTTCATAAGGCTAATCTAAAAAAATGCAATATAAACATCGAAAACTGGGAAGCTCTGGCCCATGAACGATCTAACTGGAGGTTAGCCTTTCACAAAGGTTCCATGGACTTTGAAGAAGCCCGAGTGCAAGGTGAAAGGGAGAAACGTGCTAAGCGAAAAGCACGTCAAATGAATCCTTTACAGGACCATCTTCCATCTGGTAACCTGTGTCTTCACTGTGGGAAGCTGTGTGGATCTAGAATTGGCCTCCACAGTCACTTACGGACCCATTGCTAGAGTCTACACAATCTTCTTTAGAATTTCCTCCTTTTATCCTGGAAGACAATCTTACTCGGTCACGAGTGACTGCCTACTACCTTAGCTGTTGCAGCTTTTATTCTGAGTTTTATCGAATTGGTGCTCTATGGTGATGAACCTATTTTGGGGGTGGAGTACCATGGATAGCTCCTATGAAGCTCAGAATAAAAGCAGCAATGGATGAGGTGCCCCACTGACATAGGTGTCACCAGCCTGCCCTGCTCCTTATACTGCTGTCAGCAACCCAGGTCTGGAAGTAGATGGGCCTTCTCAGGGATTGGACCTAGCAAATGCCTGACCTCAAGCTGAAATACAAAATGAAGTGACGTTTGAAGACATTTTTTTTAAAAAAAAAAATCCTGCAGAGTTTTACATCATACTCTCACTAGACAACCTTAGATGTGGTTAATAAGTGGGAATGTAGAATCTTTGTTTAGAAGATAAAAGATCAAATAAAAGGCAAGGCACTCATCTGGGTGTGGATTCTGTACACTTTCACTTCCAAATGGCATCTGTAAGTAAGCAGAGAATGCCAACAAGGTCAGGTACATGGGAACTGTTTTATTCATTGTAATGTGTGTCTTCAGCCCTCTAAGGGGAGAAAAGGTGCTTTCCCAAATCAGTTATGTAATTGTAACATGGTTTCCCTGATACTTTTTAGAGTTTCTTAACTCCACTCCTTTAGGATAAAGAAACACAACTATTAAAATTGCATGTTCTGGCTGAACAGAGAGCAACAGTGTGATATATATCATGTTAACTTTAAAAGATCTTCTTATGGCAACAGTAAACCTGTAATATAACAACCAATTAAAATCTAGAGCTATGGTCTATTTAGAAAAATAAAAAATAATAAAAATAAGAGGTCAGGCAATTAGCTCTAACAAGACTCTCTTGGCATTGTGAAACTAGCCAGCTCATATAAAAATAATGGCAGGATGTCAAATGTATTTAGAATCACAGCATACATATTGGCCTTTTCTGGCACTTTTCAAGTTTTCAGCTTAGAACTAGAACCATAACTTCCATCATGTGTTTGTAAAATGAAGCCACAGTTTGTGACAGAAAGGCCAGACAATTTCTCTTCCATCAAGTAAAATGTTATTAATTCATTATATTTATCAATTGTCTGGTAACAATTATTCTTTGTGTGACATACAACATGATAAAAGCAGTTTAAAATCTTCAAGTCTACAGGAATAACATTCTGACCCAGTTTGCACATCACGGTTACAGAACCCTGGGTAGTTGTGAACAAGCAAGAGTGAGTGAGCATGCCGGCTGCCGGCTACCCACCTGCTCCTGATGCGTTGAACAACCCAAGGATGGACCATCCCTGGGTTGCACATTGTGATATTTGAACTCTGAATTGTGGGTTGTTGGGGGAGGAAGAACCCAGACTTGTAACCCTTGGTTTGTTCTTGTGTTACAAGTCTGTGTTGTTCCTCCCCCAACAACCCACAATTCCAGGTCTGGACATCATGATAAACAAGCCAGGGATGGATTAATCCTGGAATGTCTAGCTTCGCCCAGCTGTAGTAGGAGTGATCAAGCAGTGAGAACTAGCACAATCGCTCACTCCCACTTCATTCATAACAGCCCACAGCTGAATAAACTATGGGATGTTGCCACATGTGAACCAGGTCTCCATATAGCAGTACTAACACTAAAAAAAAAAAAGCACCCTATCATTTTAAATCAGAGAAGAGATCTGAAAATTGTGACAAGCAGCAATTCATACAGGGCCTAACAAGTTCCACAGACTTAAACAACCACATTAAAACACAGCATAATACTAGAGTTTAAAAGCATGGCGTTTAAAAGGCCTGTGAAAATAAATGATCTTTGCCTGATGCTGAAACGCTATTAAAATGGGCACCAGGTGAACCTCTCTGGTTCTAGATGCATGTCATACAGAAAGCAATCGTGCATGCATAGTAAGCACAGGGGAAATAGAAAACCTCTTGTAGTGGTTTCATAATGATAGGCATAATCCACTAGGAAGTAGAGATGTGCAGAAGTCCCCCATCTATTTCCAGAGATACTGTACTTCTGACCAGCAGTTAAACAGACTGCAGTGGCTTAAGTGGTACAATAAAAAGACTGAAAGGTAAACATGTGCTTATTGCCCCCTACCCCTAACCTTGGAATGAAGACTTGAGATACAGTAAATGTGTTGAACTCTTGGCCATAGCATTATTCACTGAGATGTCCGACTTGCAGCACTCTGAACAAGTGAAGGCCAACCTCCTCTGTGGAGGAAGGGGGGGCTGGCTGGCCCACCACCACCCCATCCTTACCTACCCCAAAGGAACCAAGACCCCCTGAGATCTCAAGGTACCAGATTGCCAAGCCTCAGCTCCTTGCAACCCTACTTGAATCTCTGTTCAGGGACTCACCTTTAATTCTGTAACCTGGATTTAGATACTGAACCAAGCAGAGCAATCCACAAACACCATGTGGGGTAAAACCAAGACAAGGTTTATTCTGGTAGCATTTAACAACAAAAGTGGGAAATGAGAGAAGCACACAAGAGAGAGAGAGAGACACTTTAGCACACAGAAATAGAGCTGCAATATAATAAAACCTGATTCTATCTCCCAGGCACATAACTCTGTTACCTGGGGGTCAGTCCTCTTCCTTCCAGGGTAACTTAGATCTAGCACAGCCCTGCTGCCCAGGGGGAACTATTCCATCTACCCGAAGGTCCGAGATGGTAGCCCTCCACAGGGCTTGCCTTTACCAGAGCCCTCAATCAGCTAATTTCACCAGGAGCTACCTGGGGTCGGTTCCTGATGGCCCCCCCCGAAGGCTTGGGGCCTCTGCTTGGCCCGCCATTGCTCTACAGCAACCATGTGGGCCCAAAGACAAGACAAAAGACAAAGACACACAGGCTACACATTGGGAAATAGCTCTTCCCCCCTCCCCCTTTCTGTAGCTTTCCTGTCTTCAGCCAATTAGATTGAACTTCACCTGGCCAGGCAGGGGGAGGGAGACTCATGAGTCATGACTCATGGCTTACTGGGCCTGAACTACATTTGCATATGAAAGCCCTAGACCGGACTCTCAGGCGCCATGCCCCATCCTATGCTTTATGTACCTTTCGCCTCCTCCCAGCCCCCTCAACTGGCCCCACTTGGTTTACACATGAGGAGGCGTGTGCGTGTGTGTGTGTGTGTGTGTGTGTGCGTGTGCATGCATGCATGCATGCAGGAACCCCCAAAGGCCCCTTTCTCCACACGCTAACTATGCACACCCCACCCCAGCCGGTTCACACATGAGGTGTGTGTGTGTACCCCCAAAGGCTCGTTTCTCCACACCCTTTCCTTTGGGAAAAGATGAAAAGAGGGGGTTAACCCTCTCCTTTCATCTATACCAGGGGTCTTCAAACTAAGGCCTGCGGGCCACATCCGGCCCGCCGGGTCTTTTCATCCAGCCCGGCAGCCGATCTAGAGGCTCCCTGCCCGCTGGGAATCTGCCCCGCCGGAGTAAGCCGCTGGGAAGAAAGGCGTGGGGGAAAACCCCAGAGCGGCGTGCCCGCCAAGCCGCTGAGGTGCGTCCGCTTCCCCTGGGGATTAAACAGCTGTTCGGCGCCAGCTGAGAGACGGACCGGAAGCAGGGGCCGGGAAGGAACACGTGCGCCGGCCGCAGCAAACTCTGCCCTTCGGCCCCCTCCCAGCCCGGTGGGTGGGCGCTCTGCTGCCCCATCCCGGAAGAGAAGACTGATGCGGAGACTATGGGCGGGCCAGCGGCAGCCTGGCCTCGGCACGCCTCGGCACGCGGCCTGTCACTGGCTGGCTGGGGCGCCGCGTCGCGCACGCTTGCCGCAGGGTTGCCTGGCAACGCGCAGCCCGCTGGCGAGCAAGCGCTGAGCAAGGCCTGGGCGCATGGACGGCCCTGCGGGGGCTCCGGCCAGGTGCGCTGGCGGTATCGCACTTCTCGCCCCCTCACGGGCGCACCTGGCACCGCCATCACCGACTCAGCCACGTCTCCCCCACCGGAGGAGACGCTGACTGCGGCGCTCACATGCCCCCCCGCCATCACCGGCTCAGCCGCGTCTGGAGACGCTGGCCACGGCGCTCACGCGTGCCTGCCCTGCAAGGCTCCGAGCGGCTCGCGCCCCGCCGCCACCGAAGGAGACGCTGGCCACCGGAGGAGATGCTGGCCGCCCTGCAGGGCTCCAGGCGGCGGGTGGCTTGCCCCTGCTGCCGGCTCAACCGCCCCTTCCCCCGCAGTATACACAAAAAATAAGGTATTGTTTTCACTTGTTTGTAAACCAAATTTAAACTATTGTGAACCGCCCAGAGAGCTTCGGCTGTGGGCCGGTATAGAAATGAAATAAATGAAATTATTATTATTAATAATTTTATTTATATACCGCCCAACAGCCGAAGCTCCCTGGGCGGTTCACAACAATCAATTTTTTGAGTTATTCTGACTTTTATTTTGTTGCTTCTTAGTTCACACAGTTGGTATAAAATCAGAAAAGCATAGCAAAATAATCGTATAATAATGTCTGGAGTCTTAGCATCAGAAGGCACCGCTTACACATCTACGTGCGGCTGCCAATACAGTTCATTGCCAGACACACTTTTGGAAGCACAGAAAAGGGTTACAGAGGAGCTTGGGGAAAATCCTATGCTTGCTTCCCTCCTGTCCACAAGGGGGGGAAATACCTTGGTTACAAATGCTTTATTAAAAAAATAATAGATGGAAATGAAATGACAATCATTTTAGTTGTACTCACTATTTATTTATTAACTTGTTTGTTATATTTATATCCTGCCTTTTTTCCTGCATGGAACCAAAGGTGGCTTACATAATCTTCCTCCTCTCCATTTTATCCTCACAATAACCCTGTGAGGTAGGTTAAACTGAGAGTCAGTGACTGGCCCGAAGTCAGCCAGTGAGCTTAATGGCTGAGTAGGGACTAGAACCCGGATCTCCCGAGTCCCAGTCAAACATTCTAACTAACCACTATGCCACACTGGCTCTCACTATATTCTCTGGGTACCAGGTTTTCGTGACCTACCCCAGGGAATTGGTTTGTACTTTTAAGGCTGTGATCCTTTGTAAACTTACCTGGGGAGAAAGTCTCCTTGAATTCAGTGAAACTTACTTCGAAGTAGACATGCATAAGATGAGGCTGTAAGGCTGCAATCTTATGCACATTTATGTGGAACAAAGTTGCAGGATGTGGACCACCAGCTCTGTGGCTGGTAAATACTGCTCATTACTACTAAATACTGCTCATCAATGGCAACCATCTTTGGTAGCACCTATGTCTGTGAACAGACTTTTTCCCGAATGAAACATCTGAAATCTCCAACCAGATCCAGACTAACTGATGCACACTTGCATCACTTGTTATACGACTAGCAGTGACAACTATGGAACCGGACATTGGCCATCTTATTAGCCAAAAGCAGGCCCATACTTCCCATTGAAATACTAATAAGCTTATGTTGATTAAAATTGTTCTTCATTTTAAATATTGTATTTTCCTGTTTTTTTGCACTACAAATAAGATATGTGCAGTGTGCAAATCAAGCCTTTCTATACCTTTTTAAAATTTAATCATTAAATTTTAAAAAGGTATAGAAAGGCTTGATTTGTACACTGCACATATCTTATTTGTAGTGCAAAAAAACAGGAAAATACAATATTTAAAATTGTATATTGTATATAATATTTTAATGTATTTCAGTTTTAGACAGCAAATTAATTTATAATTAATTTATTATTAATTAATAATAACTTTCCATTTAATCAAGTAAAAAAAAGGACCCGGGTCCTTTTTTTTCCTTGATCCATTTGTTCATATTTTTTTCAAACTATAGTCCGGCCCCCCAACAGTCTGAGGGACAATGAACTGGCCCTCTGTTTAAAAAGTTTGAGGACCCCTGATCTATACTAACAAAAAAACCCCAAAGAAACGAGCTTGCGCTAGCCTTCTACCACTAGTGCACCTTTCTTCACTTTCACACACACGCAAAAACAGAACTACACAAAAAAGCATGCATCAAAACATCAAACACATTAACTATAGCCTTAAACATCTTCAAGCTTAAATCTTAAATCTCCTTAAACAGCAAAACACAATCAATAACCATCAATTAGCAGTTCACATCTACAAGAACATCATATGTATTTCAAAAAACTTTTTAGCGTTGCTGTTTCCCACACAGCCTGCAGGGGGCAGATTGCTGACTGAAATGTGACTCTTCAATTCGCCTTTGTTTGCAAACTCATTGCAGGTACAGTTGCTACCAAGTTTGGGGCTAGGAACTGCCATTTTGAGTTCCTTGGTTGAACAATGACACTACCACCACCCAAAGATGCTACAAGCATTTTTGCTCCATTTTGCCCACACACCTAAAAGGTACGCATGGGAGGTGCCTTAGACCACCAGGGCGTGGGAAGGCTCCATACTACAGCTCACCTCAGGCTAGTAAGCCTTGTGACGTTGTTCTGGGCAATCTTCCCTTCACTACTACAACCTTTAAGGTGCTTACCAGTGTCTACTGTGCAGGGATGTTGAAGAGTCCTTCTTGGTCTCGAGTCACGAGTCAAGTCACGAGTCTTTGGACCTGAGTCCGAGTCCAAGTCCTTGGTCCAAAATGGTGACTCACGAGTCACGCGAGTCACTCCCAAAGCTGACTCCACGAGTCCCTATTAAAATCAATAGGGGTTTTCCCCAACAAAATAAGGCTATTTCAGATGTGTGGCTTAAATAAATTCTAGGCACAAGTGTGCCTTTTTATCTCAAAACTCTGCCACTGATTTTGACAAGAACAGACCAGGCAGACAAACCCAAAATAACCAGGCAGGCAGAGGAGGCAGGGAACCCCAAAGCAGGCAGGCAGAGGCCTTTGTCTTGGACAATTCAAACTGTGGAACTGGTTAAGAAGAGACCAGGCAGGCAGAGGAGGCAGGGAACCCCAAACAGGCAGGCAGAGGCAGCCAAACCCAAAATGTCTGGAAGGTTGCATTAGGAAAATGATTTTAAAAAATAAACTTGGATTGTTACTGCAACTAGGTCCAGACAGCACCTGCAGGTGGCATCAAGCAGGGATGTTGACGAGTCCTTGGTCTTGAGTCCCGAGTCAAGTCTCGAGTCCCATTAAAAATATTGGGACTCGAGTGCGACTCGAGTCAGAGGGGGGACTCAGTCTGACTCACGAGTCGAGTCCTGGAGTCCGAGTCCCCATCCCTGCTACTGTGTCTCTCTCTAGCCCTTGAACCTACCAGCTGTGACCTATTAATATTAACAGGTGGGTCTGTTATGAATTAACAGGTGGGTCTTCAGAGCTTTCCTGAAGACCTTCAAAGAAGAGGCCTGATGATCTCCTGGTGGAAGCTGATTCCAGAGGTGTGAGGCCAAATCTACCAATAGATTTCCATCAGGGATGGGGACTCGGACTCGAGGACTCGACTCGTGAGTCGGACTGAGTCCCCCCTCTGACTCGACTCGGACTCGAGTCCCAATATTTTTAATGGGACTCGAGACTCGACTCGGGACTCGAGACCAAGGACTCTTCAACATCCCTGGGCTGTGCCAGAAGGAGTGGAGAGGAGCGTGATTGCCGGTGAAGAGCGCATGGAAGCGAGGTGTGCCGCTGCTCGGCCATTATGGACAGCTACCAGGAGTGCAGCCCCAACAGTGTGTCAAGATTTATTTTGATTGATGTGTTGCGTACTTGGGAGAGGCAGAAGAAGGACCTGAGATTACTCTGTGTGGCTGCTCTGAGTGTGTCCTGGTTGCAGCAATCAGTGGAGCGGGTGTTCAGTGAGGGTGGAATTGTGATGAGATCTCACCGTTCCAGAATGGGGGCCAAACATTTAGAAAAAATCATGTTCCTCAAATGCAACATGGATAAGTTTTAGGAAGTACAGCAAGTTTATTTTTTAAAATCATTTTTCTAAAATGCAACCTTTCAGACATTTTGGGTTTGGCTGCCTCTGCCTGCCTGTCTGGGGTTCCCAGCCTCCTCTGCCTGCCTGGTCTCTTCTTGACCAGTTCAACAGTTGAATTGTCCAAGACAAAGGCCTCTGCCTGCCTGCTTTGGGGTTCCCTGCCTCCTCTGCCTGCCTGGTTATTTTGGGTTTGTCTGCCTGGTCTGTTCTTGCCAAAATCAGTTGCAGAGTTTTGAAATAAAAAGGCACACTTGTGCCTAGAATTTATTTAAACCACTCATCTGAAGTAGCCTTATTTTGTTGGGGAAAAAACCCATTGATTTTAATACGGACTCGTGGAGTCAGCTTTGGGAGTGACTCGTGACTCGTGAGTCACCATTTTGGACCAAGGACTCGGACTCGAGACTCGGGTCCAAAGACTCGTGACTCGACTCGTGACTCGAGACCAAGGACTCTTCAACATCCCTGATTTCCATCAACCTATGTCAAATGAAAAACCTGGCTCAGGAACTATTGTCATCTAAATGGAAAATTGCTGATGTGCACTGAAAGCCTGTGTGGTGAACCAAGAACCAAATCACATCTTTCAGACAACAGTGGTATTTAGGTTGAACCAAAGTTGTAATCAGAGTCAGACTTGCTGCAGCTGCTGTATTTCTGTGCTCCATATTTCTGAGTTCCCCTAAAGATGTCCCACTGATTTCCTCTAGAGGAAGGAGAGACGTTTCAAATGATCAAATGGCTTGGAAAGTGAGAGAGAAAAGGTAGGAGTATTGTGTTCCAATTGCATAATGAACAGGGTTCCTCCGCCCCCTGATGATCTTCCAAGAGCACTGTATTATTTTGGCATGTTATTTTGCCGGAAATAATTTTCATTCCTTTGCTGTCTGTTGACATTTTGAAGCTGTAGAAATGTATAGTATACCTACCTCTCCTACAGCTAAGCATCGAATGACTTCCTGCTATTTGTTTTTATTTATTTAAAATATTTTAGGATGCTTTTCCCAAAGGCTCAAAACAGCTAACAAAAAAGTTGACACCAGCACTAACAAATATTAGAAACAATATAACACTACAACTATGAATACCAAACTGAAATAGACAAAACAACAACAAAGCAACCACAAAGCAAAAACAACTAAAACATAGCTAAAATTAAAACACACACACACACAAACAGTTTTACACACTTTATGAAATCTCAGCAAGGATGACAATTTCTTCACCTCCTCAGGCAGGGAATTCCAGCGCTTAAAGGTTACTGTGGTAAAGACCCTGCACCATCCTGACCTGATACAAGCATAGAACAGTAAGGAAGGCCGGTGAGCTGACTGCAGTTGGACAAGTGGGAAGATAGAAAAAAGAAAATAAGAAGGGAGTGTGAGTGAGTGAGTGTGTCCTGCCCGGGGTTGGAAGTTGCTTGGTCCTAGCCGGAGCTAGCGACCTGACCTGTGCAAGCCTGCACCGTGTTCCCAACAACCCTTGGTTCTTTGGCACGTATCTTTTCTACCCTCCTCCGCCCCCTCCCCGCCCCGTGGGGTGGTGGCGCCTTTTGGGTGCTGGCATCTCCATGGCTACTTTGGGGGTACTTTGCAGCTCTTTGAGACTGCACCCCCCCACCTCCGGAATCTCATGCTCTTCCTTGAGGGAAGTGTAAATGTGTCCCATTGAATGTATGCAGATGTGGCAGATGTGTAACCGGTCTGCCCAGAATTGTGTCTCCTGTGCCCTGGGTGGGGATTATGCAGACAGAGGGGTGACAGCGGAAAAGGAGAAAACATGTCAGGGTTCGGTATGTCAGGGTTCAGCAGTGCACTCAGGCTTTCTCTCCACAGTTATTAATTATTAATCATTATTATTCATCACTATTAATATCATTATTGCCAATCAGTGATTGACAATATTTCCATTACACAAAAGCCTCACTTGCAGAAATGGTCTGAAAGACACCCAAAATATAGTCAACTGTTAGGGGAGGAGAAAGGAAGGAATTTGTGAGCTCAAGAAGATGCGCCTAAGCTACAGCTCCAAAGTCCTCAGCCACTCTGCTATATTGAGGGGCTGCAGATGGACTCTCTACAGCAGGGCTCGCCAACCTTGGGTCCCCAGACTTTGCTGGACTACAGCTCCCAGATCCCCTTGCCATTAGCCATGCTGGCTGGGTATGCTGGGAGCTATAGGCCAGCAACATCTGGGGACCCAAGGTTGGAGAGCCCTGCTCTACAGCATTAGGGCTGGGGGGAAGAAGAGAGCAACATAGCAAGAACACTTCAAAAATAATAGCCAAATTAGTTTTCTTTTTTTAAAAAAACAACAACAACTTTGTAAAGCAATGGGTGCTCCCTTGGTGCCCTAACTCCGCCACCCTGAATTTCCCCCTACTGATTTCCCATAAGAACATAAGAAGAGCTATGCTCAATTGGACCAAGGGTCCATCTGGTCCAGCTTTCTGTTCACACAGTGGCCAACCAGCTGCCCACAGGATCCCACAAGCAGGACATGAGTGCAGCAGCACCCTCCTGACCTTGTTCCCCAGCAACTGGTGTACATAGGCATACTGCCTCTGATTCCCCACCCCCTGAATTCTCCACACCCTCCCACATAAATCCTCATACATGTCACTTGTTGCTAGAAGAGACGAATGAGCAATCTCTATCAAGTTCGCTGGGGGAGGGCGTGTGCATGTGTTTGTGTGAGTGTGTGTGTGTGTGTGTGTGTGTGCGCGCGCGCGCATGGCTCCCGACCCCCAAGCCAGGAACACATGTGGCCCTCAGGACCAAAACAGTTGTGCACCCCTGTTGTAAGGGAATGCTGCATGAAGAATAAACACAAACACACAGAGAGACACAATGAAAAGGAACTGCTGCACAGTGCTTATGAATTTATGGCTGCAAAGTGCCAATAGAACTGCACAAACATAAATCAGGCTCTCCCATACTGGCTGCAGCAGAATAAAGGGCTCACAGATGAACAGAATCACATTGACCATCACTAGTCATGGGTTAGTGTATGCATAGGCAACTAGACTACAGCCCATATGACTCTGTGCTAAGTCTTTATTATAGCACAATCCTATACATGTCTACTACATGTCTAGCCCCTTTGAGTCTAGGTAAGTTGGTTTAGGATTGCAGCCTTGAATAGGTTAAAATGCTCTGAGAACCAGCCTGAAAATACATTCATACATCAAGGTCTATAGTTAAAGAGTGCAGGGAACAGAAGATATCCCTATTCCCTCACAGATGTCTTAGCACTTTACTATCTATATTCCCCCCACAGTTAGTAACGAAAGAAGAGCCATGCTGGATCAGACCAAGGGCTATCTAGTCCAGCATTCTGCTTACAGAGTGGCCAAACAGATGCCTATGGGAAGTCCGCAACCCAGACATGAGTACAACCCTCCTGCTTGTATTTCCCAGCAACTTGTATTGAGATACTGGAGGTAACATATAGCCATCATCCATGACCAGTAGCCATTGATAGTCTCATTGTCTTTGAATTTGAATAAGCACCTTTTAAAGCCATCTAGGTTGGTGGCTATTGCCACTTCCTGTGGCAGCAAATTCTATAGTTTAACCATACCCTGTATGAAGAAGCACTTCTTTTAGTCAGTCTTGAATCTCCCACTATTCAGCTTCATTGGATGACCCTTGGTTCTAGTATTGGGGGGGGGGAAGCTTCTCCCTATCCACTTTCTCCCTTGTCATGTGCAAAGTCAATTTAAATTTATTTCTGCCCTACTGGGCATTGTCTATCATCTGCATGCATGACGTTATCCATTTCTTCATCTGCGTACATTTAAAAAAAATAAATTAAGTACATAATAAATCCCCGAAGGCAAGCACAACTGCCACCTTTTCCTGAAGTCCCCCACCCCCAACAATACCAATTTCCTATCTAAGGGCTTATAGATACGCAAATTGTCCTTCCTGTAGGCTGATAGTTACTTAGCTGACAATCAAAACAAATATATTACAAAAGTAAGCAGAAGTTTTGGCAAAGCAAAATCAGCAACATTCCTGATTGCTGACACTGTTCTGCAGTCTACAACTATTTATCAATCATCCAGCATATACCCAGATCAGCAAGTGGCATAGATTAATGTCTTTAAAGATACAGGAATGCGTACCCTAAACATTTGATGAAGCAAGCAAACTACTGTAACATGAAGTGTTACAGCAACTTCTGCAGGTAACGTATTTATATATGACCTAATCCGTTCAAGGTGATTCTTCATTTTTATCATCATAAGTCAAGTACTTTGCCATATTTTGTTTACATTTTCATTCCTGAAAATGGAGGAGCATTCTTATTGATCAGTTGTGGCTCATACCTGGCAAAGTGATGAGCTGAAAATTACACTCCCTACCACCAGTGGACACACACATACATTCACAGTACTAATTGCAGACCCATTTGCATTTTGGCAATCTTTATACGGAGGGGAAGACAACTGAGGCATTTGGAGGGCTGTAGGATTACTGGGGAAATTTGCAGGAAATGTAGTTTTGCCAAATGCCACACACAATGGCAGCCTTCCTATCAGCAGCCCAGAGTGGCTGTCATGTTCCCCCACAATGCCTCAATGCTTCAACAATGCTCTGTCATGACTAGGGATGGCCAAATCTGTCAGTTTCACTTTCTCCCACATTTGAATGTTTTTAAATCTCAAGCTCTTTCCACCCCATATATGAAGAACTTTGAGAATGTTGCTATATCTTTTTTAAAAAAACGAACTGAAATGAAATGCTCAGCCCTCTGCACTACCCAAATTCAATAGGTACAGCTACTCCCAGCATGGAGAGGACCATGATGTACCTTCCTGACATGTAACTATTAGAGATGAGGAGCGTGCCAGAAAAAAAAAGAGAGTTTACAACCCTAACTAAGCACTAACATAGTTGAACATCCAGGGATTCAAACCCAGACTTTTAAGAGCAAAGCACTCAAAACCCTGGAACCTGGATGGACAAATCTGTCCCTTTCATTTTCTCCAACATTTGCATTTGAACAACCGCAATTTGCATAGTTTGCATACGCCACGCAAATCGCGGTTGTTCTAATGTATTTTACACTGTTTTTAATGTAAAAAACATAGCGCTGGTTACACCAATCGTGGCCATTTTAACGTAGTTTACGCAGTTTTTTACGTAAGGAACATAGCGCCGGGGACCCAGAAGTATGGCAAGCACCTCAGCTGGCGCTTGGCAGAGGCTTGGCTCGGCTCATGCGGCGGGGCACTTGCTGAGCACCCCGTGAGACGAGTGCCGGGCTTGGCGCCCATCCCTACGCTCTAGGCCCATACATGGTGATAATATAATGACTGAAAAGTATGAAATTTGACTTAGTTTGGGCACTCAAATTAAATCTTGCTAATCCAAACTATTTCCAAATTTGATCAAGTAGAATTCACCCACCCACCCCCGTTATAGATACATATGCATTATCTTCTCTTTACCGAAGGGGACATTTGCAGTCCACATTTCCACGTTTTTCTTCACGGTAAGAATGGAAGAAATACATTTTCCTTGAAGAAAACCAAACCTCCTTGAACAACAAAGTTCAAGGAATTAAGGACTTTAGGGCCAAAAAACCTCCACAAATATTACAACACCTAATGAAATTTAGAACACATTGACAAATATAGTCATCCTTTTGGGATCCTTGAACTCATTCTAGTCTTTATTACTTAGGAGCCAAATGTCTGATCTCCAAGAAGGAAATGTTGATTTCACCCTTCAAGCTTGAAAATCCTATGCTAAAACCAATTTAAACGCTCTATGAATTTTTCACTTTGGGAGAATTTAAATGCTGCAGACATAAAAAGTTCTAAATGCAGTTTGTCTGGATACTACTTTGGTTGCCATAAAATAAAGCAACCTTTTAAAAATATTGAACCGTTTTGGAACATAAACAGGTTATGGACTTTGTGTGCAGGGTATTAAATATTCTCAGTCCCGCTGGTCTTACTCTTTCTGAAAACTGGTTCCTGTAAATTAGATTCTTAGTGTTTAATTCAAAGAAGCACCTAAAAGTGAAGAAAGGAGAGAAGTATATCATGAACTTCAGAAGAACTGGGAATGTAAGAGTCTTGTCTGTTTCTCAAGATGATATACAGGGCCAGATTAAGGCCAGCTGATGCCCTAAGCACAGCCCAATAATGGTGCCCCCTCGGCCCTTCCATTGCTTAGCTGGCAAGACATTAAGACTCAATAAATGGTGAAGGTGAAATAAGACATTAAAAACTCAGTTTTCCTCAAGGTATCCCCCACGCCAGAACACACAACTATATTAAATATAAACTGTTTTTTTATTATATTTATTTAACACTAAATAGCAGCAAGCAATAAAAGCCAATTACTTACTTACAACTAGGGCAACAGAAAGAAATACAAATTTTCATCACTGTTCTATGCATTTTTTAATAAAACTGTCATAAGGGGGAAATGCAAATACAAAAATTTGTGGTACTCTGGTACTCTGTGGTGCCCCCCTTCCCTTGGTGCCCTAAGCACGTGCTTATATATATATATATATATATATATATATATATAAGGCACAGAGGGTTTATTTTGGTGACAACAATCAAAGGTTTTATAGTTGAGGTAGCATTCCTTAACTGTGAGGTCTGTTTGGGAACTTTATTCTATAGACCCAAGCTTCAAAGTTTTAAAAAGGGAACACTGGTGAGTTCTATTAAGGGGTGCGGTGTCATCAGTATGCAGATGACACGCAGCTCTACCTCTCTTTCAAGTCCTCACCGAGGTTGGCCGTTGAGACCCTGCCCGAGTGCCTGGAGGCAGTGGGTGGCTGGATGGGAAGGAACATGCTGAAGCTGAACCCCGACAAGACCGAGGTACTGCTGGTGGGGGACAAGGGGAGGTTAGGGGATGTTGACCTGGTGCTGAATGGGGTACATCTACCCCTGAAGGACCAGGTCCACAGCTTGGGGGTCATTCTAGACTCCCAGCTCTCCATGGAGGCTCAGGTGTTAGCTGTGAGCCGGGCGGCGCTGTATCAACTCCATCTGATACGGCAGCTGCGCCCCTACCTCCCTAATTACCTGCTCCCATCAGTGGTTCATGCCTTGATCTCCTCTCGCCTAGACTATTTATTTATTTATTATTTGCATTTATTTATCGCCCATCTGGCCGGCAAACCAGGCACCCTGGGCGATGTACATAAGATAAAAACAGGATAAAATACATTAAAACAGTATAAAATGTTAAAATCTTAGCCCACCCCATATTCCCACCTGAATAGCCAAGTTTTTAGTGAGCGGCGGAAGCTCAGCAGAGAGGGGGCATGGCGGAGGTCACTCGGGAGAGAGTTCCACAGTACGGGGGCTGCCACAGAAAAGGCCCTCTTCCTCGTCCCGACCAGTCTAGCTGCTCTGGCTGAAGGGACAAGGAGAAGGCCATCTGTGGCAGATCTTGTTGAGCAGCCTACTTGGTGTTGCTGGAGACGCTCCTTGAGATAGACTACTGTAATGCGCTCTACGTAGGGTTACCCTTGAAGATGGTTTGGAAGCTACAGCTGGTACAGAACGCGGCGGCTCACCTGGTTAAAGGCAGCCGCCGGCAGGATCACATCACGCCAGTACTCAAGGAGCTGCACTGGCTACCAGTTGCTTGCCGTGCCGAATTCAAGGTGTTGGTTTTGACCTTTAAAACCCTATACAGCTCTGGTCCAGTCTATCTCAAGGAGCGTCTCCAGCAACACCAAGTAGGCCACTCAACAAGATCTGCCACAGACGGCCTTCTCCTTGTCCCTTCAGCCAGAGCAGCTAGACTGGTGGGGACAAGGAAGAGGGCCTTTTCTGTGGCGGCCCCCGTACTGTGGAACTCTCTCCCGAGTGACCTCTGCCATGCCCCCTCTCTGCTGAGCTTCCGCCGCTCACTAAAAACTTGGCTGTTCAGGCAGGAATATGGGGTGGGCTAAGATTTTAAAATTTTATACTGTTTTAAATGTATTTTATCCTGTTTTTATCTGATGTACATCGCCCAGGCTGGCCGGTTTGCCGGCCAGATGGGCAATAAATAAATGTAAATGATGATGATGATGATGATGATGATGATGATGATGATGATGATGATCTGGTGGCTCCATTGTCACAGCAGGCCTTGTCTCAGATGAACACAGGCCTCTTGTGCTGATGTGACACAATGTTGTCATGGTGCTATATCAGTGGAGGACACATCTGGGCATGCAAGTTGAAACTGGCTATGAGTACAGAAGCTCTCAAACCACCAGAATCTGGCATGTTTGGGGTAAGTTAAGCAGCAGAACCAGGCATTTAGACTCCAATAGAGATTCAGTCCACATCATTTGGATGTCCAGCAGAACCAGAACATGAAATCTGAGACCACCAGACTTCTGAGCACAATCTGGAGGTTCCATCCATCTCTGCCTCTTTAAATACTTGTGCAAGAGACTCCCTGTCATATCGAAGATAATGGGTATTCTTGGTGAACTTTTCAAAAGAACTGAAATATTTTCAGTTTTATAAAAGAACATTCTCATCCTGTTTCACTGGCAATGAGGATAATAAAGGATAACAGACATCGCAGCTTGGTTGCTATGTTTGTACCAAGCATGAAAATATTTTAAGGAATTATTCATCTTTCCCAGACATAGCCTGTTTATAGCCCACATGTTTAATTAAATTCACAACAGCTAAGCAGGATTGCTTTTGATGAGAGTTGACTATATCACCCCAGCAAGAATAAATTTCAATCTTCTGCCCCTCATTGTACAAAAAATGGGAATAGAGACATTGATAGCTGTCTCTTAGGGTGCTTTCAGAATCAACTTGGTGGAGCGATTTTTAGTGGAAAACCCACTTAAGAAGCCCTCCCCCCACTCCACTCATGAATTGCATCTACATTTTATATTAAAAATGAAACATTGGTGGGAAGGGAACTATGTGCAACTGAGTATCACATGTAGTTTGTCCCTATGTCAGTTGAGAAGAGGCACCATTGGGTAGGGCTCTGCTGTAGATGTTCTCATGGAGAGAGAGAAAAAAAACATAATGGGTGAAATCCAACATTGCATGAGCAAAGCAGGAGCAGCTGTGGCTCAGTGGTAGAACACATGCCTGCATGCAGAAGGTCCCAGGTTCAATCCCCGACATCTCCAGGTGGGGCTGGGAAAACTCCTGCCTGAAACCTTGGAGAGCCTCTGCCAGTCAGTGTTGACAATACTAGACTAGATGGACCAATGGTCTGACTCAGTATAAGGCAGTTTCCTATGTTCCTCATAAGTCGTCCAACCTTCCGGAGCAGATGATGAGAGTGTGCAGGGGGAGGGGGAACAAGCGGGAGCTTGAGTTATCCCCACCCTGTTCCACTGATGGAAACTGTTCCATTGGTGGGAGAAGTTAATTGGATACCATCTAAGATAACCACAGCCTCTCCTCTCATTTTTTAAAAAATATTCTGCAATCTGGTATTCAGCTATGTCACTTAATCCCCATTGAAGTCAATGAGATATAAGCAGTTCAATTGTGTGCAGGATTGCAGCCATGGTATAGTAGTTTGGTAATCGCTTGTAATGTATTTTTAGGGATGTCGGAGAAATCGGCAACAGATTCAAATGAATCCAGACTTATCAGAGTCCACCCTGTGGATTCTGCAGTGGACTGGATTTCCCAGGTCACGTGGAGTCTGCAGGGCTTGTGGATTGATTTTTCAATTTTGCATAATTTTAGCACAAAATTAGCCGCAGAAAAATACACACACACACACACACACACACAAACACTGTTCAAAAATGCACAAATCCCTCCATACAGTAAAGCGTGAAAATACGTGCTCTTGGGAGGGATTTGCGCATTTTTTTGCCAATTTGCACATTTTCAGGAGCACGAATTTTTGTAAGTGCAAATGCCTTTGCACAAATTCCAAGTCCGCAAATTGGTGGACAGCAGAGCGAAAGTCACCCCAAAATCCATATATCCCCAGTGGAGTGGCTTTCTCTCTGTTCACACATCCCTAAAGTTTTGATAATGTTTGTAATATTCTAGCATATAACAGTCATTGAAATTGCTTGAGAATTTTTTTAAAAAAATCTCTTTAAGCCAAATATTTTCAGAAAGCTTTCACATCCAGCTAGAGAAATATGGATAAGAAAGGCCAATGTTAAAGTTCTTTGAATAAAACGCTGACTGCAATATAGGCACATAATGAAAGTTATCATGAAATTAATTAGCTAATCACCAACTATGCTTAATTAAGTGAACTTTTCAAACTATTATGGAAAGGGGATATTTTCAATTTTTTAATTAAAATATGTGTGTGTCATTACACTATTAATCATAGTGTTTGTATGACCTTCTCAATCTGATTTATTAGATCGCTTTACGGGTTCTTGATGAGATGCATTTCACATATCAGAATATTGTTAAATGAGCCTAGGATTAATCAGAGCTATGAGTGCGAAAAATTCACATTTAATATTTTTTTCTTATGAGGCTAGTATATCAAAAAATCTTTCTATTAAAAGAACTACAATTATTCATGGTGTGTTGTGCAAACAATGCCATTACATTCTCATTTGGGTGCTGATGTCCAACTAAGATCTTTCTCTGATTTCAACTAGTGCTGTGCCAAAAATTCCTTTCACATCTTTTTCAACCATTCTCGTCCAATTTGCTAGAAAATGAATTGGAAAACAAAATGACAAGAGAAGAAAATTTTGGTGAAATTTGTGGGTGTGGTGCAGGGTTCTTGTGCCTACCTTAGTTATTGTTTGTTTGTTAAATTTGTATCCTGCCTTTCCAGCAAATGGTGCTCATAAAAAATAGCTGTCATGCTCAGCTCCCTTTTTTAATGTGGATCTCTCTGGATTAAGTCCTTAGTTCTTCTAAAATGTTAGTGAATCGTACATTTAAAAACTGACATTTAAATTGGCAGCAATTAGATGTTCAGGATATTGATGTATATTGTTTTCACTGAACTACACTAAACCCACTAGGATACACACACACACACACACACACACACACACACCTTTTTAACAGTTTGTAAGATTTGATCTCCCACCGATCTGTCTTCATGGGAGTGCATTGTTCATAAATAATTCTCCCCTTGACTAGTGTGAAGGATTCAAAAACAGAGATGTTTTGAGGTAGGCTTTACACCTGTTGACATTTTGAGACAAGAGATCAATAAGAAAACACAGCCTTTAAAGCTGATCACAAACTAAATGGCCCCAGGGGAGATCCACATGCCTGCCATGGCAGTGAAGGAATCTCAGTATGAGCGGCTTTAATATTTGTCTGGGCCTATTACAAGCAGCAGTAGTGACATGACTAACAGTTCTGGTGATACAAAGTGAAGAAATACTGGGAAAGCAGCATCCTAATCTCTTCTATTGTGCAGTTCATATACAAAGTCTGCTTACTGACCTTTTGAATCCTGCAAGCTAATGTGATTGTGTTGCTAATCTATTTTTAAATACTATGTTGGGACATTTCATAAAGACTCTTCAAGTTTTTCTACACAAGGTATTTATTGTGCACTCATCATTTCTTCTTACTCACGGTTGTTTACAGATTCTTTAGAAAATCTTGTGACCCTCCAGTTTCACTTTTGTTTTTTTAAGAGCACTTCCACGGTGTGTTTTTTTTAGAGTGAGGAGAATGGAATATTATTTGTGAAAGCAGAAGAAAATGTATTTTCCTACTTATGTAATTGCATTATTCTGCTATAGCACAGCACCACCTAGAGGTTATGTAGCAGAAAAGCAGGAAAGGAAAAACTCTTTGTGTAACAGAACTTGGATCTCAATTCTGCGATAAAACTGAAAGTAGATACAGCATATTAACAGCCTCGTGTAGTAAAGCTCTTCAGCTGAAGAAGCATCAGTATACATTGACTTTTCTAAGAAGTCACCTCCATCAGGTTCTCCTTCCCTCCACCAATTGTCATCTTGCAGCAACCATTACATCAAGTTGTAGCAGAAGGACTAAATGAAAGCAGGGCCATTCCACCAGCCCAACTGAGAGGCCAGCCATTTTTGGCTCCTGACCTCCTTGAACTATTTTTTCTATTGCAGCCGGTGATTATAAGAACTTTGTAACTAAGGACTAGTGTCTGAGTTTGCTTTCCGAGCCACCTTCCTCCTCCTGATCACTTTTCTGTTGTGTAATATAATTTAAATTGTAAGCTTCAGGGCAGGGTCTACCTTATCATTGATCTTTATAAGTCACTCTGGGAGCTCTTTGGCTGAAAAGCAGGGTAAAAATACTTCAAATAAACACCTACATAAATAAAATACAACTTACTGGAAAGGACCTGGGAATCAGTGGCAGTGGGGGATTTAGAGGACCGGACCGGCAGGCAGAGGAAAAGTCTGTTTTGGATGGGATTATACTCATTCTGAAAGATCAGGGCTTGGATCTAGGAGATGCCTTCCATTGACAGAAGGGCTCCACTCACAGAAGATGCCTCTCCACAATTTTCAAGGAGCACCCTTCCCCGCCCCCACCACACCACAGCTTCCTCCATTCACCAAGGTCCCTGACCCTATGGGTAGCATTTTCCGGGAACTGGAGGGGCCATTGTGGGAGGAGGCAGCAGGGAAGTCCAACTCAGCTACATGGCTCTAAATTTGGATCCAACCACAGGTTCACAATTTGGACATCCTCCTGTATCCCAGCTTTGGTCCTGCATTCCCAGATGATGACTGTGGCCTGGATTACCTTTTAGAAATTTCGGCTGGTACTCCAGTTGAATCCTCTGTTGGAAGAAAACGATCTGAGCACGGTCATTCATGCCTTCTTGATTCTAATGCACTCTACATCAGGGGTTGGCAGCATGGCGCTAGCAGGTACACTGGCGCCCACCTCCACCTCCAGTTGTGTGCCTGTGAGGACCTTGCTGCCCACTCACCTCTGCTACCCCTTCATTTCTGGATCAGCAACTTCCCTCTACTTCTGTTAAAGGCAATGGAGTGATATTGCTCCATTGGCGTTCATAGAGGTGGGGACAAGTTTCCCCTGCCAAAAAAAAAATGACTGGGGGAGGGGCAAGAAAAGCGAGAAACCAGAGAAGGGGACATGAAAAGTGAGGATCTGGAGAAGGGGGCAGTCCCAAGATATTACCCCCACAGCCATTCATGGTGGTGCCCATGGCGCTTTTTCAAAATGTGAAATGTGCCTGCAGGCCCAAAAAGATTGCCTACTCCTACTCTCCATAGAGCTCCCCATGAAAATAGTTCAGAAACTGCAACTGATACAGAATGCCAATGCCTGGCTAGTGACAGATGTAAGTTGGCATAGTCATGTTACACCTGTGTTGAAAGAACTACATTGATAAAGGGTGTGTTTCTAGGCCCATATCATGATGCCAGCTTTGACCCTGTCTGGTCTCTGAGTGCCTGCTCCTATCCGAACTACTCTAAAGTTTAAGATCAGTTCCTACCCATCCTTCCTTACTAGTTGAAATGTATTAATTTGTAAATCAGATTATATGCATATGTAATCAGCAATGCTCATACTCGAGGTTCTCCAAATTCCACATTAAAGCTCATTCTGACTCATGTAGGTATCAGATTGCGAGCTTTGGGGGGATTGCACATGAATTTGTGCATATTTTCCTGCACATTTCCCCAAATCTACACATCAATTGTGCACATTTTTGAAATGTATGCATTTTATCCCATTGATTAAAGTGTGTTTGTGTGCGTTTTTCAAAAGTACATATTCTTTCATGTGCATTTTTCAAATGTATGCATTTGTCGAACATTTTTGTTGTTTTTGTTCTTTGAATTTCATTCCATGTGTGGAAATATAGACTTCGACCAGATTGTGTTTTGGTCCAGGAAGGGTGAAATGGGTGGATTCTGGTCAAAACCCAAATGAAATTAATTTCATATACATCCATAATATATTTTCAAGTAACCAAGCAAGGGAATCTGCATGTACATAAGAACAAGCCACCCATCTTTGCGAACAAATGAGAAATAAGCATCCAGTGGTTATATTTTTAGTGTCATCAATATCAGCCATGCCACGCTGACAGTATCTGAGCAGTCCTTCTGTATCTGCTCACACTCCTAAATAAAATATGTGCTAACTCCAGATCACCCATGACAGCCTAGTGGGAAGGTGCCCTCAAGGTTAGGATAGTCTCAGGAGTATCACATATAGAGCTTAATGCTAAATCCGAAGGCCATTCCTGCCTGCAAGCCATTTTAACTGGAGGGAAGGAAGCAATTTTGTGCTTTAACAACAACAACAAAAATACCTATGCATCTATAATTGCAGGTCAGCACGACAGTAAAGCTATATTATTTATTCAAATGGCATGATCATCACCTTTGTGGAAATATTTCTGTTAAATATACTGCCAAATGTACAAATTATGCATTCCATATTCCACTTTTAAAATAGTACATTTTGAAAACAGTCTGTTCTATGTTTGTTACAAGCAGATTCCGTTTCCACTCTTTAGAATTTTCCAGGCATGTGCATCACGTAGATGGGCACACATATGAAACACAGATGCCCCAAATCCACCTTTTGGATTTGATAGGCTAAACATTTCAATACATCAGATTAAGAAATGTTTTCTTCAAACCCCACTTCAGAGTGGATCAAATTTCCTTAAGTCAAAGAGATGTAGACAGAAATCTTCATATTACTCGAGCTGCTTCATTCTGGCTGGCTTTTGGCCTCTCTGGTTAAGGGCTAATGAATTGAGCTCGGTGAGCTGAAAGTATATAAATGCTGTTTTTTCGGATAGATTACTTTTGTGGGATTTATTTTGCTGGGTTAAGCGGCATTTTATCCATTGAAAGCTATGAGGATGTCGGAATGACCGATGAACATTTAACGTACCGGTGCACAAGCCAAGGGGCAACGGGCAGCCCCCAAGACCTTAACTGCAGCCCCTGCCCAGGGCTAGCATTCTCTCTACCCCATCCCCAAGGGATTCACCAGTGGTGCGAAAGATTGTTCGTTCTGACCACCGCTACCAGCAAGGAAATGACAATCTGTATCAGGGTTGCTGCAGGAGAGGGTGGAGAAAAGGCTTTCCACTCCCCCAGTGATCCCAATACAAACAACTCTTTCCCTATTGCTGCTAGCAGGGCTGTGTGTGCGCGTGCAACCCTGAACCCCCCCCCCAAGCCTGTTGGATATAGTGTAACTTCGCATGCAAGCTTCCAGGGAGGGAAGGGTTAAAACCAGAAAGCTAATTGGGAACTCTATGGTATGTGATGCCTCTTTTGCCCCTCCCACTTCCTTTCACGCAAACTCTCTCCTCCTGCCTTTGAAAGAGCGTGTGAGCTCCATGAGGCAGCTCCCGGGGGGCCCCTTTTGCAGAGGCTTCCCAGAAAGGACAATAAATGGACTCTCTGAAACTAAGATGAACCTACATATGTTTCTACTTTCTACATATGTGAACTGTATTTGTGAGTAAACTTTCTGTTCTTACAGAAAAGATGGGGTGAGACTGTTTCTTTCTGGGCTTTAACTGGCTCCTGTGGGTGTAGCTGCTGTTGTATTGCACTTCCAGATACCTCTGCTTATATATACCCAACAGAGCCAACATCACATGCCACCCTCGGAGCCAAAAAGGTTGTGCATGCTCCAGGGCACACATCCTAATACCCAGAAAAAGAAAATAGGGGGAAGGAGGGAGTTGCAGCAATCAGGCTGGCATTTGACATCATCCGGTATTATCCATGTGCACTTTATTTCCAAAAAAAGAGAGGTCCAAATTCCATCTGTGCTACAGCCAGTATGGGGGCCGGTATGCAGTGGGTCGGCAATGTGAACTGGCTTCATGTTTATTTTCTTCAGCATTTGTTTGAACTGGTCTTGGGGTTCATTGCATTGCAAATGTCTCACTGAAGGAAACTTTTTCTGAATATCTGGTTGTTGAAGTATCGTATACCAAAGTAGCAGAATACCAAAGTAGCACAGTGTCAAATTTGACAGCTTTCACAATATTTCTAAAACTGAATGCGTCCCGTGGATGTCAGCGGTGCAGAATATGCGGTGGTCACATAAATGGAAAGATCTGATAAGGATCTGATAAGAGCCAGCGTGGCGTAGTGGTGAGAGTGTTGGACTGGGACTCGGGAGATCCGGGTTCTAGTCCCCGCTTGGCCATGAAACTCACTGGGTGACTTTGGGCCAGTCACTGACTCTCAGCCTAACCTACCTCACAGGGTTGTTGTGAGGATCAAATGGAGAGGAGGAGGAGGAAGATTATGTAAGCCGCCTTGGGCTCCTTGCAGGAAAAAAGGCGGGGTATAAATGTAATAAATAAATAAATAAAATAAATTGAGCAAAATCAATGTGCCAGACAATAGGGCTTAAAATGTTCTTAACTTTGGTTAACAGCATCAGGGCTGGCGTCAAGGGTAGGCATGCATGGGCAGCTGCTGAGGGCTCACACCACGGAAGGGGCCCACTGGCAAGAGCTCCCTGGACTTGCATTGCTGCTCCTCTTCCACACTGCAAGATTTTATTCACCTGTCTCTCTCTCACAGTGGTAGCGGCAAGAAGGATCAGCAGCAGATGCCACTGACTACCCGTTCACTGGCTCTCTGCCTGTCAACCAAGCTAGTGGTAGCAATGATGAGAAAGAGGAGGAGTTGGCTCACTGAGGGAGGGGGCCCGTTGGAGGTGTCTTTCCCAAGGGCCTCCAACACCTGAAACAGCTTGCTTTTGACAAGCAATGATCATAGTATCATAGAATCATAGAAAAGTAGAAAAGTAGAGTTGGAAGGGGCCTACAAGGCCATCGAGTCCAACCCCCTGCTCAATGCAGGAATCCAGGTCAAAGCATCCCTGACAGATGGCTGTCCAGCTGCACCTTGAACGCCTCCAAGGTGCAGCTGGACAGCCATCTGTCAGGGATACATTCCTGGCTGCCACTGCAAGTGGCATGTGAGAATAGTAAGGGGAAACTCATATTCCCCTGTATTCTGATGCAAATGTGCCCTAACTTGTTCATTTCTGGACTGCCGGCTGCTATTACAAGCAAGGCTAGTTGTGTGTTTGACTAAAGGTGGGCCAAAATCCCCGCCTTCATTTTTGTGAGTCCATTATTCCCCCATGAAAGTGTGTGTGTGTGTGTGTGTGTGTGTAGATTTTAAGCTGCTTCCAGGTGTGTGTGTGTGTGTGAATTTTCCTGAAGATTTTTGGGTGCAATGGGATTGCCTTACTTTAGTTTTAGTCAATGATGTGGCTGAGGTCAGTCAGTCATACCAACAGCAAGGCTCTCTGTTCTCCACAGTCCATACCCTCCCCACCCGTGTTTCCTGGGAAATGATGCCATGGAATTGCGCTTTTTCCATCGCATTCTAGTCCCAGAAAGAGCTGGGGAGCGAGCAGAAAGCCTTGCGATCCCTATGACTAGATGCACAAAAAAGAGCACGCACACACACACACACACACACACACACACAAAAGAAAGAAAAAGAGAGAGAAAGAAGAAAAAACCTTGGCCACCTTGTCAAATAACACTCAGGTAAGCCAACCCCAGCACCCTAAAAAGAAAAAAAACTTCAGGGAAATTCAGCAACCACCAATCTTTGGTGGCATTTTCTTTTTGCTGCTCTGCCCCCAGCGGTGCCATCAGGACAGGACTTTGTGGCAGAGATCCAGGGTATCACTCAGCAGAATGAGCAGGAGGGCCCCCAAATGCAGCAGGGACGGCTTCCACTATGGCCACCTTTAATGTAAGTAACATATATTACCATCTAAAGAGTAGCTGCCCATGTAAGACCATTAAGTCCAGAGCCCAAAATTACCTAACTGTAGTCTGTACCACTGCCCCCTGCCCCATCCACACACACACACATGTGAAAGAAGCTAGACTACTAGATGTAAATATGTTGTGTTTTCAGACCACACTGGGTGTATTGAACTATGTATTTAATGCATTTCATCTTCCTGTATGTTGTGAAAGTACTGATGCTCTTTTCAGTGCAGAAATAAGTGAGATTCACATACCCTTACATATAGATATACACACACATATATGTTCATATATACACACACACACACACATACAGAGCCAAACAATATTTTTGTTTTTAATTAAACTTCATATAATGTAAAATATTAAATATAAGCACTGCACTAACTGCATGCAATAACTATTTATTCAAACACTATTTCTGTACCTTTGGTAAAACTTTATTGGATAGCAGCTCATAAAAACTTCCATTTATTTGAGTATAATTTCAAATAACAGCCCTTAGTGATTTTTTAAAACATTAAACTAGAAATAGCCCTGTAAAATGTAACTGCTGCCTAATGCACAATAACATTTCATTTCAAGGTTTCTGTGACATTTTTGCGGATAATATTTGAATAAAGAAAACTGCTTATTAAAAGAGTCCCTCTTGATGCCTTCCAATTCAAACATGTATTAATTGCCTCCAATTATTTAAAAATATTTGGGCAGTATATTAAGCAAAGAAAAACAAGGGCATATACTGAAGATAATATTTGTCACACACACCCCAAATATATATATATATATATATATATATATATATCAGGCTAAATAATGTTGTGCTCTATTAATTGAGGAAAACTTTATGGATGGGAAAAAGTTCTACAGGGTTGTGGGGTTTACAGGGGGGGAAATGCAAGGATTTTGTTGTCCAATTTGAGGCACTTCCAAATGCCTAATGGTGATGTAAAAAACTGAGTTTAGATACAGATGGCACGACGCACCAAATTGCTGAAGGAATAGGAAAGTCAACCAGGCAACCATACAAACAAAATGAGGCAAGCCTGCAGCTCCTGCATGACAGGAAATTTATTCTTTGCTAATCAAATCCATCTGAAGCCCAACACGTTGTGTCAAAATATAGCTCAGGTTCAACTGCTGAATAGTAACAAAAGCACAGTGGGGACATATTTATTTTCATTTATAATGACACTTTTTCTCCATTTCCATTCATAAAACAATTTGCTATTATAAGTTAAAGTAATCAAAATTTGACAAACTAAATATTAAAGTAACCCATGACATTATTTTTAATTAATCTGAAATATGCTTAATCTTAAGCCATCCAGGGCCATATCTCTTTGTTATTTATTGGAGAAGTGTTTTATCCTTAATTAAAAATAAAGATACAGCATTGGATCCAGATGTACACTGGGTCAACGGTGCTGATGGGAGTGGACTTTCCCTTTCCCGCCACCTCCTTCCCATGGCAGCCCTCCTTCCAGCCCCTTGAAAGTGCTACACAGAGAGTCAGGAGACCCTGCTGCATGGGGTGACCTGTGGTATGGTGTGGGGAGGAGGGATACCAAAAATCAGGGAGAAGGTCTCTTCTTCTCATGGGAGGCAGACCCTGGATCCTACCCACGATACAAGAATGCAGAATTTAAATGTTTAATTATGTACTTCACCCTGAGGGCTTTGGGTATAGGGTGTCTCATAAATTGAACAAACAACATGAAATCAAATTTTGGAGTATACTAGCAAATGCTGTATTAATTTCTCTGTAAGCTAGGAAAGGATTCCATGTTAGAAGGAAATATTTGGGATTAGCAAGGCCCATTGTTCCTTTGATTCAGTGTGAGAGTTTCTTCCTCTAAGAACTTTTCCCAGGAAGGATGTCTCAAATCTCACACCAGCTTATGAGCAGGTTGTCTCTCTTATTTGTATTTTTCATTTCTGGTGCTGCTGAACTCTTGCTTTTTTCCTCAAGGAATAAGAGCATTTTCAGAACTTGCAGAAATGCCAAGTGTAAGCTCAGTGCAAATTCTTTCTTTCTCTCTCTCTTTTTAAACCATACCTACAGCCTTTATCCACCCTTCCTAGCCAGGATCTCTGTAATTTCTATCAAGGAGTCCCAAGGGCACTTGGAGGTGTGTTGAAATGCATTGGACCTTGTCAGACCCTCAGCACTTTTGATGGATCTCCACAGCACATCCCCCAAACACAACAGTAATTCAAGAATCATTCTAGCGGGATGTTGCACTGTAACAACTCCTTTTGAGTAATTACAGTGTGCTAGGTCAATTAGAGCAAGGATGTTACTGAAATATCTAAACTTTCCTCGTGAACTTGGGAGGAAGTTGGCAATGACATTGTGCCTCTCCGGGACAGCTTTTTTGAAAGGAATCCCATTAAGAACAAACTTACATTCGAATTTAGCATCGGTGTAGGTTTCTCAGCACCCATCAGCAAGATTTTACATTTTTTCCAGCTCCTCCCGAAAGGAGTGTACCATAAAAATAATTATTTATAATTCACTTTTTTTAAAAATTAAAAATTATCTCAGAACTACTAGTCATTTATAGTAGTTCTGAGATAATTTTTAATTTTTTAAAAAAAGTGAATTATAAAGCTTGTCAGGGCCAAAACAGCCCTCTCACAGCAGTTCACGACATAAAATCATCCTAAAAGAGGTTAAAAACCAAATACAAAATTGACAATGACAACCACCTAACAACAATTCATGTCAATGCTTACAATTACAACTTAAGAGAATGTGGATGTAAGCAACTAGGGCTTTAGATCACATTTAAAACCAGTCAACAAGGGTGCTAAGCACACTTGCCCTGGGAGGGAGTTCCACAGTAAAGGGGCCACCACTGAGAAGGCCCTGTCTTGAGCGTGCAAGCCTGATACTGGGCCCCCATAAGGAGATGGATGGCTACATTCTGCATCAGCTGAAGCTTCCAAATTGCCTTCAAGGGTAGCCTCATGGAGAGCACAGTACAGTGATCTAGTCTGGATTAGGGATGTATAGGTATCTGTCACTCTGAAAAACTCAGTAATTCCTATAAAAACAATAAAGAAAAGGAGCTTCTCGAAACATCCCAGAAGTCTACAGAGAAATATTTGGAAGAGGTTTATTTGCATACTATGAATCTTCTTGACATTTTAGAAAAGTTAAATAATAATCTATGGAATTAGATATTCACTTGTCATTCTCCAATGTCCAAACTCCCAGTTAGGTGTGCATAGGATTGAAGCCTGTATAGTGTTGACACAAAATATGTTTCAAAAGAATAGTCTGGTAACAGTACCCTTTCATGATCTATCTACTACATCTCAAATACACATTAATGAAGCACAAGTGAATTTGATTAAATGCCATAGCATAATTATTTGCTAATTAGCCAGTGTAGTCAAACATGTAAGATTTACTGCTACTGCTACTACTTACATGACTTTTTGTGGTGGAATTTGGATGAGAAAGTGATGATACTGTTATGACTAGGACAGATCAGTCTGTTTCTGGCCCATGTCACTTTCACCTGTGTGCACTCATAAATCTGTTGCACCCTATTTCTGCATTTATGTGCAATTGTTTTAATTGTTTAACTACCTCCTTAAGGGCTGATGGCATCACTCCCTCCTCGAGGAAGGCATTCACTACCGCCCTGATTTCCCCACCCAGTTTCTCCCTGCAGCTCATAACAAGCCAGGATGGGCAAGGATCAAGCACGCAGGTGGTCAGCTTAACAGATGAAAGCACCTTGTCCACTTCACCTGAAGGAAGAAGCTGGAACCGATTCCACAAAACCGGACTGCCACTGGCCTCCTCCCGTTCACCCACTGTTTCCACGATGCACGGAATCCCACTCCTAATCCGATCGATTTTATCTGCAAAGTGCTTTGCTAAAGCCTCACAGGAGGCTTTAGACTGTTCCATCGGATCCGGAACAACTGGACCGACCAGGCTCCGGACCACTTGGAACAGCCTCCTGGGGCAGCACTCCGCAGACGCGATGGAGGCAGCATAGAAATTCTTCTTTGCTGCCTTCACCGCCACCTGGTAGGCTGAAGATGCAGCTCTGACCTGTGTCCGATCGTCTTCAGAGTGGGATTTACGCCATCGGTGCTCTAGCCGGCTCACAATATGCATTTCTAAATGTATTTTGTCTCAAAATATGTATTTTAAACACATTTTGAAACATGTTTTGATGAAAGAAGTGAATAAAATGATGCTTGGTCTGGAGAAAGTGGATAATACCAGATCCTCAGGCCATCTAATGAAGCTGGCTGGTGGGAGATTCAGGACAGACAAAAGGAAGTACTTCTTCACACAGCACATAGTTAAACTATGAACTTTGCTACCATAAGATGTAGTGATGGCTGCCAACCTGGATGATTTTAAAAGGGATAAAATTCATGGCGGAGAAGGCTATCAAAGACTACCCAATTTGCACTCCTGGAACCAAATGCAAACCTGAATGCAAGTTGCAGTTGGAAATCTGTACGTTACTGAATTTGCAATGTGTTTCTCAAAACAAAACAAAATATGTTCAAAAATGTGTACATTTGAAAAGCTCATGAAAAAAATGCAAACATTTCAAAAGCGCACACAAACACGGTTTAGTCAATGGATACATGCATACAAAAATGTGTACATTTGAAAAATGCACACAAAAAATCATGTATTTTGAAAAATTAGAACAAAAATACATACGACTTTCTGTGTGGGTGGGGAAAATATTGATACAGCAGCAGAGCTGGGAAAGAATGACCCTAGTGGTAGGAAAATGAGACTCTGAATATGTTTGAGTTTGACAGATTTACCCATTCCTAGGAGACATGCTTAGGATAGGATTGCAGTGTAAGTTCCAGTCCACACATTGGTCCAGGAGGTTTGGACTGGGCTGTCCTTATTGGAATTCACAAAGATCATATTCATCACTCATCCGTAATACTGTTTTTTTTCTTTATTTAATCCATCTGTTTAGGTAGTTCCATAATAACAGTGAGTACTGAAGCACTTTATGCTTCGTGTCAGCCTTTATTTCATTTTGAAATCTCTCTAGGCTATGAAATACAAAATGACAATGATGCTAAATTGAATAATACATGAGTATTTCAGGTTGGCCTGTATTACTATAATGCTGAGATGCAGTCCTTAATTCCAAATCTTTCTTGTAAATCATGCTGATCTACAAGCACTGTAAACAGTTGTGGTTTTGTTATTACTGAGATTGCGGGAATAACATTACTCAGTCCTCAGCATCTGTAACAAACATGTTCTGGAAATGGTGTTATACCCAGACAAATTGTGTGCTGAAAATGACTTTGTTGTTCTGTTTCTTTTTTTTGTACAGTGAAGATGGACATAGAATTCCACTTAGAATATATCAAAGATTGGTAGAGTTCCAATGCTCTTGGTATCATAATATTTCACAAAAGAAAGATGGAGATAATGCATATTGCTCAAGAATGTGTCGCCATCAGGAATAAAATTTAGGACAAAGGACTGGCATCTTGACTGGAAAGTACAGTTCTTCTTTTAAAGTGTGCACAAGGTTCATAGTTCCAAATAGAAACAAAGAGGTAAGTCACAACACTGTCAATAAGCAATGTCAGGGGTCCACAAGAGGATGTGTCATTGGAATAATGGAATGTAATATATGATATATAAGACCTGTAGGTCCCTAAAGTATTCAGGGTAGAAGTATATGAAATAACCAGCAGTTAAGCCTCAGGAATAAATTCTACCCTCGTTATTTCCTTAAACAGTATGCTACAGAATGCCAGTTCTTAGCAGGCAACAGATTATTGCCTTCATTATATGCCCAGCTTGTTTCCCAGAAGTATCTAGAAGGTCCCTGTGGGCAACAAAATATTAGACCGGCTGGTTCCTTGGTCTGATCCGATAGGGCATGACCTTCATTCTGTTCAGATTATAAATGCAACTGTCACTTGATAATCTGAACATTCATCACATACTGAGACGCCATAGACTGCCACCTTTTGTCACAGCTAGAGATGTACAATCAGCAAAACCTGAGTGCATTGAGGTTCTCAGAATTCCCCTCTCCAACTCATCCGTAGGGATGTATGATGCTGGGAATTCTGTTCCTTTTAAACCTGATGGTTTAAACCTGACTGTAGTGGATTCTCCCCCCCCCCCCCATTACAGAAATGTTTTATACTTTTCTTTTCTTTTTTGGTCCCAAGATTTGGGGATGGGGTGGGACTCTTTAAATTTGCACAAATGCGGTCATAGTGTTTGTTTTTAAATTGGTGATCTTGCACAAGTGCACACAATCACAAGTCCACTATGTAGCCCCACAGAAGTATATTCCCCTCTTGTAAATATCCTTGTCAGTTTCATCCTCACCACACACTACAGTAATACCTTGGATTGCAAGTAACTTGGTTTGAGAGCGTTTTGCAAGACAAGCAAATTTTTAAATATTTATTTAATTTTTTTTAACTTGATATACAAGCAACGTCTTGCAATACAAGTACTGCAGTATGGCTTAAATTAAAAATCTCTGTACAATTTTTTTTGGAGGGATTTTGTTTTGATATAAGAGTGTTTTGGATTACAAGCACGTTTCCGGAACGAATTATGCCACTTCAACCAAGAAACCATTGGTTGCAACACATATGAAAACCACTGAATGGCAAAGGCAGTCCAGCTCAGTAGAAAGTGGAGGATTCAGATTAGAGGTTGGGAGAAACACATAGTTCTACATTGAAAAATGTTCAGCGGGTGCAGATTTGTTGGCTGAAGCTTCACCCTGTCCCATTTCAGTTAGAGACAGGCACTTGAAAAGCTACAGATGTTTTGGTAGCTATGGACAACTTCTTCAGATTGTAGGCCATGGATGCAAGACATGAGCAAAGTGCACTTGTTGGCCTATAATGTCAACAAGTTCCAACAACATTGTTACACATTAGCATGCATTGCACATGGCTTTAGTAGTGCCTAAGGTGGCACAAAGACCATAACTGTGCTACATCGACACAGGAGTCCGGTGTGCCTGCGCAGCATGGGCTACAATGTTGAGGGAGCATCCTGGAACTGTAGGAGATGCACTGAATTTCCAAAGAATCCTCGATTCAGATAAGATCACAGAGGCTGTGTAACTATGCCAGAAGTATGTATAAATGGAATTGCATTTTCTCTTCTTTATCCAGACAGTTTTGAACTTCCTTATATGAGTTAGTAATAAACCAGATTTGTAATGCTGGGCAGGGTCAGGGGGAGTGCAGTTCTGGGGCATTCTATCCTTTGGATTGTTTTACCAGTACTGATGCTGATTTTCCTGTCTGCAATTTGAACTAGCAGAGACATCGTCAGGAAAATCAGCGTCATCTTCATGCGGTTTACATGTGTCAGGTGCACTGAATCAGCTGAAATATCTTCCTACCAAAAGCACACTAAGGGCAAAATCTTATGGTAGGAAGACAAGACACTAAACAGCCATAGGATAATTTGGAGTCCCAGCCCCAACCTCGGAAACTCGCTCCGAGGTCGGAGCTGGGACTCTCAATTCGGAGCACCCTCCCTCCACCCTTACAGCCAGCACAGCGATGGTTCTTTCTCCACTGGCTGTGGCTCCGAGCTCAGGAGACCGACCTCATTGCTGGCATTGGGTGGGCATTCCAGGGGGTGCGGAGGGCAGGAGTGAGGCTCCGTCAGCTTGTCCTCCTTGTGAGCAGGTGCAAAAGCCTTAGATGGCTGAAATCGGCAGTCTAAGTATTTTGCAGGGTGGAAGAAGTGCAAAGGCGACTAGGGAAGTATTTAGAGCCCTACCTGGGCTCAAAGCTCTTCGCGCTCGGGTCCTCCGCGGCGGCAGCCCGATCTCGCTCTTCAGAGCAGCGCGGAGCATTCTCCGCACCACTCGCGTCGCCGCTGGAGCCACCGCCGCGTCACATCCTGCGGCGGCGGCGCGCTGGACCCCCACGCTAGTTTTTTGGCGGGGGGAACCAGGGCAACAGGGCTTAAACAGCCCTGTTGCCCTGGTTTCCCCCACCAAAAACCTAGCGTGGGGGTCCAGCGTGCCGCCGCAGGATCCCGTCGCGTCACTTCCGCCGTGCCAGAAATGACGCGATGGGACTGGAGTGCCCGGCACGGGCGGCTCGCCGCGGAGAGGCGAGCTGCTGAAGATCCCGTAAGTACGGGCGAGCCGCGCGAGAAAAAAGTCTACATCCCTAAAGGCGACCTTCCCCTCCATGCTTCTTCCATCCTCCATTTGATGCCCATAATCCTCTGCTGCCCAGCTAGGAGTAAGTCCCGTTACATTCAGTGGGACTAACCTCTGAGTAGGCATGCATGGGATTGTGCTGTAAAGCTGCACATCTTATGCACAGTCATTAAGAGCCTCACTGAACACAATGGGAGCTACTTCTAAGTAAACATGATTAGTATTTTACTGTACATTGTATGCACACTTTCATAGATTTCATAGATCATAGAGTTGGAAGGGGCCTACAAGGCTATCGAGTCCAACCCCCTGCTCAATGCAGGAAACTAGAGGAGGGGTCTCCCATCCAGTAATAGCCAGGCCGACCCTGCTTAGCTTTCCACGCTCAGACAAGCTGAGCCAGCATGAGCCATAGGCCTTACTTGGGAGTAATCAGAATTACTTCCAGGTAAATGTGTATAGTATTGGGTTGCACGTTTTTGTAAATGTGAAGGTAAAAATTGGCTACATTTTCAGTGGATTTCTCTAGCCCTATCATTAAGTACCAACTGTATACATTTGATAACTCTTAGATATCCTTGAAGCTAGATATAGAGCTTTTCTACACGAGGCTGTTAACGCTGTATCTACTTTCGGTTTTGTCACAGCATTGAGCTCTGAACTCTACACAAAAAGCTCTTCCTTTCCTGCTTTTCTGCTATACAACCTCTAGGTGGAGCTATGCTATAGTGGAATAGTGCAAATACTCAAGGAGAAAGAGCATCATTTTCCCCGTTGTAACTTAATACCTCATTTTCCCCATTCTAAAATAAAATATTTTTAAAAAAAACAGGAAAGTGCTCCGAAAAAAAACAGAAGAGAAACTGGATGTTCATGATGTCATCTAAAGAGCCCATGAACAACTGTGAGTAAGGAATCACAAGTGCACAATAAATGCCTCATGTAGAAAAGCCCTTAAGCTGCAATCCTATGCAGACTTACTTGGTGCTAAGCCCGATTGAATTCAATGGTACATTCTTCTGAGTGTATATGATTGGGCTGTTAAGGAATAATCAATGTTTCATGACAGGCACTTTTAAGCCCAAATGGAAGAGAGGTAGATGTTCAACATTCCCACTAATTTGTTCCCCTTTCAGCACTTACTGCCATCAGAGCAGTGACAGTGGTGGACCTTTCTGCCACAATGAGGAGGCTTCTGGGGTTGGGACCTCCTTCTCCATGGAGGAGGCCTGTAGCATCTAATTGCCCCATAGATGTTCTCTCTGGGAGCTTAGGATTGCTCCCTTAATAAGGAATAAGAGCCATTGAAAACAGCAGGACTTACATACATAGCAGGGTGCTGCTAAAACGTTCATAGTAAACAAATCGGTAACAGATCTTAAAATCATAATAGCTCTATTCAGTCATTCCAGGGAATGTGTGTGGGCTCAACGTGAGTGTACTGGAATTGGGCTGTGCACACTGAGGCTGCCCCCTACGTGTCTGGGTGCGCTGGCAAGGTCTGAATAGGAGTTCTACTTGTGTTAGCTTGATTGTGAGTAGAGCTCACCACACGATTGCGGATCCTGCTTTATGAGGGTTCCCAGTCGTACTGAGAGTTCTGCTTGCACTATGGTGCAACTAGGGCTGGACCTCAGGGCCAAAGTCTAGGGCCCCACAGCTCGGGGGGGGGCAGATGACTGCCAGAGAGTGGCAGGTGATTGAGGCAGCAGCAAACAGGCATAGTATCAGCACCTGAGCCAGCATGGACATTTTAAAAAGCATTTTATACTCAAGTGGGTGGCTGGGCTGGCATGTACATAGTGACAGATTTATTTATTTTTATTTATTTATTATATTTTTAAATCACCTATCTGGCTGGTCACCTGGCCACCCTGGGCAATGTACAACAGAATAAAATACAATAAAACACCATTAAAACACCATTAAAACAATATAAAAGTTTTTTTAAAAATACTAATCCACCACATATTCCCGCCTGAAAAACCATGTTTTTAAAGCACGGTGGAAGCTCATCAAGGAGTGGGAATGGTGAAGGTCACTGGGGAGGGAGTTCCATAACTTGGGGGCCACCACAGAAAAGGCCCTCTTCCTAGTCCCCACCAGCCTGGCTGCTCTGGCTGATGGGAAAAGGAGAAGGCCATCAGTGGCTCCTTGAGATAGACTGGGCCAGAGCCGTATAGGGTTTTAAAGGTCAAAACCAACACCTTGAATTCGGCCCGGCAAGCAACTGGTAGCCAGTGTAACTCCTTGAGCACAGGAGTGATGTGATCTCTCTGGCAGCTGCCTTTAACCAGGTGAGCCGCCCCATTCTGTACCAGATGCTCATGTTTATTATTTTTTTTACTTTAAAAGATATATCTATCCTATTCTATAACAAAGTGATTGTTATTCCCAAGTAAGTGTGTTTGGCATCAGGGCAGCAGAAGCCAACTCTATTTTATTCCTGTCATCATAATGGTACTCTGATTTAAGTGAGTTTAAAATGCAAAAGTGCACATGCTCAGAGTATTCCTTAAAAACATAATAATATCAGGATTAGCATACTGTTTGGTTTTTGGTTTTTTGCTCTAGCATATCAGGAATGGAGAAGCAATTCTAAACTATGGAATGATGGCAGGGTGGTGGTGGTGGTGGTGGTGAAGATAAATGTTAGTTGCATGCTTCACAGTGGAAGGAATGCACATGGGTGGCCATCTAAAGGGTGGGGGAGCACAGGACCATTTATTCCAGGGTCTAAAATTACCTAGCTGAATGGTTGTACTCGAGTTCAAGCAGGGATGTTGAAGAATCCTTGGTCTTGAGTCACGAGTCGAGTCACGACTCTTTGGACCCGAGTCTCGACTCGAGTCTTGAGTCCTTGGTCCAAAATGGTGACTCATGAGTCCCGAGTCACAAGTCACTCCCAAAGCTGACTCCACGAGTCCCTATTAAAATCAATGGGTTTTTCCCCCAACAAAATAAGGCTAGGTACTTCAGATGTGTGGCTTAAATAAATTCTAGGCACAAGTCACTAGTGTGCCTTTTTATTTCAAAACTCTGCAACTGATTTTGGCAAGAACAGACCAGGCAGACAAACCCAAAATAACCAGACAGGCAGAGGAGGCAGGGAACCCCAAAACAGGCAGGCAGAGGCCCTTTGTCTTGGACAATTCAAACTGTGGAACTGGTTAAGAAGAGACCAGGCAGGCAGAGGAGGCTGGGAACCCCAAACAGGCAGGCAGAGGCAACCAAACCCAAAATGTCTGAAAGGTTGCATTTTAGGAAAATGATTTTAAAAAATAAACTTGCTGTACTTCCTAAAACCTATCCATGTTGCATTTGAGGAACACAATTTTGGAACACGTGTCCTTGGTCTCGAGTCCCGAGTCGAGTCTCGAGTCCCATTAAAAATATTGGGACTCGAGTCTGACTCGAGTCAGAGGGGGGACTCAGTCCGACTCACGAGTCGAGTCCTGGAGTCTGAGTCCCCATCCCTGAGTTCAAGTGAACACAAGTAGAACTCCCATTCAGATCTTGCCATTCAACATGGCAAGAAAGGTCTGAACTGAGGGGGGACAGCACACACAGAGATGTAAAGGGTGGGGTCAGCCTGTATGGCCCCATCCTGGTACGCACTTTGAGCCCTCACACATACTCTCAAATGCCTGAATAGGACTATTGACTCAGACAGCTCTAAAAGTTAAGTTCCCCAAATCCTGTAACTGTTAAGCGTGCGTGTGTCGTGTGTGTGTGTGTGTGTGTGTGTGTAATATAAAATCTAAAACTTTAAAACAAGGAGTGTCTCCAGCAACACCAAGTGGGCCGCTCAACAAGATCTGCCACGGATGGCCTTCTCCTTGTCCCTTCAGCCAGAGCAGCTAGACTGGTGGGGACGAGGAAGAGGGCCTTTTCTGTGGCGGCCCCCGTACTGTGGAACTCTCTCCCGAGTGACCTCCGCCATGCCCCCTCTCTGATGAGCTTCCGTCGCTCATTAAAAACCTGGTTGTTCAGGTGGGAATATGGGGTGGGTTAAGATTTTAAAATTTTTATATTGTTTTAATGTATTTTATTGTATTTATGTATTTTATTGTGTGTACATCGCCCAGGGTGGCCGGTTGCCGGCCAGATGGGCGATAAATAAATATTAATAATAAATAATAATAAATAATAATAATTGTACTATTATTTTGTGTGTATCAGTCTTCCCCAACCTGGTGCCTTCCAGATGTTTTGGACCACAACTCCCAGCATTCCTGACAATTGACCCTGTTCCCTGGGGTTGATGGGAGTTTAATAATCTGGAGGGCACTAGGTTGGGGAAAGCTGGTGTATATTGTTTAAGTACTCCTTTACAGTACCTACTCCTAATGTGGTGTGTGTGTGTGTGTGTGTGTGTGTGTGTATAACAACTTGACAATAAAATATTACCTTGCATTTGGGGTAGAATCTAAACTGAGATGAGTCTTCTGTGCTTTGAAGAAGAGGGGGGGGGGAATCCCTTCAGAAAGCCTCGAAGAGAACTGTGAAAAATTGACTTCTTCTGTGAAGCTGTAATTCTAATGGTCACCAGCCTCAGCTTTCCAACCTGTGAAATTTCAAAGAACACTTTAATGCGTTTGCATTTTCTACACCGTGAAAGTACATTTTCCTATTTATAAACTGAAGTACTTCTACAAAAAGTTGTTTTTTTTAAAAAAAAAATCTGCCAATACACCAATGCTCATTTCTAAGTAGATTCCTTTGAAAACAAGACTCAGTGGCACAGGTTTATAAGGTTGGGAATACGGGTGTAGATTGCCACATGGCATGCTTCATTAAAGTACTCTTCAGAGTGTGCAGCTGGTCATATGCTAAACAAATGTGTGTCAGGCTGCCAGCTCTGCCTGACAATGCCACTACCAGTGTGCTATGTACACTTTGCTAGGAAAAGACCTACATTGTACACAGTGACCAGGTTTGCACATCACAGCAACCCACATTTTTTTTTTTTTTTTAAAAAAAAAGGTGAGTAGTTGTGAATGAGGCAACAATCCAAGGATGCTGCATCCCTGGGTTGTTTAGCATTGCATCCAAACCCTGACCTTCTTTCTCCCCTGACAAGTCAGATAATCCTAGAACAAACCATTTCATTTCATTTATTTCATTTATATACCGCCCCACAGCCGAAGCTCTCTGGGCGGTTCACAATAGTTTATACATAAAAACAACAATAAAAGCATACAAAATAGTTTTTAAAAAATTAAAAACCAAATTTAAAAACACAGTTTAAAATAACAGTCCAAAAGCCAATAAAACTGAGCCTACAGGTGACAATCCCCCCCCCCTGTGCTATTCCAAGCTCCTAACTATTAAATGCCTTGGCATACAGGGAAGTCTTAACCTGGCACCGAAAAGATAGGTTGGTGCCAGGCGGGTCTCAGTGGGGAGCTTATTCCATAATTGGGGGGCTACCACTGAGAAGGCCCTCCTCCTCGTTGCCACCAACCGAGCCTCTCTTGGAGGTGGCAGTCGGAGGAGGGCCCCAGAGGAACCATGGGTTCTTTCTCTGACTTGTCAGGGGAGAGACAAACCAGAAGTCTGGGTTTGGATGCACCTCTATAAACGGCAGGGATGAAGCATCCCTGGCTTGTTTAGCCACTCCCACTTGCACCAGCACACTGATTCCTTCACACTAACCCACAGTGTGTGTGTGTGTGTGTGTGTGTGTGTGTTTGCCATGACATGCAAACTGGAGCAATGGGAGTTCTTAATAAATCTGCATAGGATCAGTCTCTCAGAGAAAAGTGGTGATGAACCGAGGTTGATAGAGCAGCCAAAAATGGTTGAGCATGATAGACAACCTACTGATAGAGAGACCTCCTTCAGACCAACACATCAATAGCATGCTTTGAAGCTCACAGATCCTAATTTTCCACACACTACTCCTTCCACAGTTAAGGGCTCACAGATCCAGGGGGAAGCAGCCACTAGGCATCCTCCACCTTCCTGAACCTGGACCAAAGTAATGTGGTATCCCTCACCAAAGGGTTAGCATAGCAGCAATCCATTCTGGCATTTCTTTCGAGAATTAAGTCAACCCATGAAAAGAGAACAGGATTGGCCAACTTAGTAGTTCAACAGGTTTGTTTTGATCAGAGGTGTATTGAAAGACTAAGGGCTAGAGCAGCCACCTGTCCTACTTTACAGAAGACAGAGAAGGGACATGAAGGTGCTTGTCCAGAGTTAGCACCTGGACAGCAGACTCAGCAGGCAGGCACACAGGTCAGCTGGCAAAAGTCTGCCCCACTAGACTGAGATATATTGTCATCATCATCAGGCGATCACTCGTGACCGAGTAAGATTGTCTTCCAGGATAAAAATTTACAAAAAGGAAACTTTAAAAGGAGGAAATTCTAAAGAAAAATTGTGTAGACTCTAGCGATGGGTCCGTAAGTGACTGTGGAGGCCAATTCTAGATCCACACAGTTTCCCACAGTGAGGACACAGGTTACCAGATGGAAGATGGTCTTGTAAAGGATTCATTTGACGTGCTTTTCGCTTAGCACGTTTCTCCCTTTCACCTTGCACTCGAGCTTCTTCAAAGTCCATAGAACCTTTGTGAAAGGCCAACCTCCATTTACATCGTTCATGGGCCAGAGCTTCCCAGTTTTCGATGCTTATATTGCATTTTTTTAGATTAGCCTAAATTGATATATTGTATTTCTATTTAAATTATAGTAATTATTTCTATATATATAAGTGTAGTGGGACCAAGGTAAATCCTCACTCATCTGGCTAATTCCCCAGAGAGCATCTCATACCTGGGATTTCGAGGGAGCTGGCAAGAATATACGCCAAGCCTTGCAGAGAACTGGCCGATGGGATGCTGAGATACCGGTGGTGGCAATCATGCAACCCAGCAAATAGAACCCTCGTTGCAGCTGCAGCTGGCTGCTGACTTGGGAGTCAGCTGGGAGGGCGGGGCAGACAGAGTGAGGCCCCCTGAGCAGCTCAATAAAAAAGCCCCTGTTATTGCAGGATGGGGCAGTGAACAGCCCAGAGAGAGATGGGTCCCAGGCAAACAGACGTAAGCTGGATGCCTCCATTGATTTGCTTATTTATTTTATTTGAAGCATGTTCATCCTGCTCTTCAGCCAGAACAAGTTGCCAGAGTGGCTTACACGGATTAGTCAGTCAATCAGCTGGGACAGAAACGCCATGGGCATGGCTGTCCAAGGTGCAGTTGCTACAAGACTGCCTCCATGGTTGTCCTTTTCCCTCACCTAGTGGAGGTTTCGACAGCACCCAGGAGGGGCCTGAAATTCCACCAAAGTCACCAGGAGGCACTCCAGGTAGGCAGGTTGAGCTTCTGTTCACCCCTGTGCCACGTACAAAATGCTGGTCCCAGCACTTTGTTTCCCCAACTATCCTATGTTATATTTACCATTAAAACCCCTAACGGAGGTGTGACTCTGATCATCCTGGCAATCCTGGAGGGGCAGTGGTCCACATCACGTGGTGAACAGCTCAACTCTGGCAAAAGACCCAGGAAAAGTACCAGTGCCCTCTTTTCCTATGGGAGGAATACTATATACTCCTGGAACAGCTTCCTTTCCCCGCAACAATTAGTACATGCACATTTTATACAAATCTGTACCCTCCCTTGTCCTCTTTTCTGGTGATGCATTTTCTTTTCTTTTTTGGTGTTGTGTAAGTGGCCACCCTATGAATGACTGATTGGCAACATCATGTGGTAGAATTTTTCTAGGAATGTTCCTAGAAATTCAATTTTTTTTAAAAAAGTTACTCCATGTTGTTATCACTGTTATTTTGTTTTTAAACACACACACACCCCAAACCCTATCAGAAATGGTGCATATTTTAGAAAAAGAGAGTCACTAGGTCTGGCATGAAGTCCAGTCATCTGCCATGGAAAGCCTTCTCTTTAATGCAAAGTATAGGTAATGGTGACATTACACAGCGGTTTGGGGAAGGCACTCTGCCTATGTTTCCATCCACATTTGTTTTTATTATAACTTCACACATTTTAAGACACAATCACAAATTAAGCCTTTATCAGGCTACACTGGAATCTTTCTCCATGGTGTGCTAGTTTTCTACATTAATAGGGTTGTTGTTTTAAACATGGGTGAACACCAAAAATGCTCCAGCTATAATCTGAAGTGTCAGATGTATCTGAAGAAGTGGGCTGGTCCACAAAAGATTATGCCATAATAAATGTGTTAGCCTTTAAGGTGCCACAAGACATTTTGTTGTTTTTCACTCCTCTGCTTTATGAGTGTGTGTGTGTGTGTATGTGTATTTGAATCTCAGACACTACTTGGCCAACTGGGAAAATCCACTCTTCTGTCATATTTTAACTATCCTGTCATGGAAGCAACATGGCATTTAAAGAGTAAAATGTTTAATTCATCTGCATGTAATGGTACTTAAATAGTAAACAATTTAATTAATTTGCATGATGTGATCTTGGGAACAAGCTTCCAGAATTGGGGTGAGTTAGAGAGAGAAAATGAAACTTTTTTTTTGTTGTTTTTTTTTTTGCAGAAGAGCCAGAGGCCTATGGCTAAGCCAACAGCATGATAAACATCTGCCAACAGGATGAAAGGGAACACTGCTGGTTCCCCAGTCTGGTGGCAATCCCTTGTGTTACTTCCAAATCATGACTAATAGATCACTCACTTCATTAGAACTAAGCCTCTATGAATCTTGCCTTGCCAAATTTGGATGCTTGCTACTATCAACACATATCTAAATGTGAATCCACACAATCCTAAACCATCACATGGATTTGCTTGCTGAGCGTTGGTTATCCTGAGCAGCAGAATGAAGAAATGGGGGGGGGGGGAGAGACATATTATGACATTAACCATGCACATCTAGATTAAATTTATGTACACAAGGCCTAGTGATGGGTGAACTTACTCCGAGTGAGTTCGCACTTTATTTAGAAAATAACAAACTCACCCATGCAGGCTTGGATGAGAGTTCTCCCTCAAAGCGAACTCTCATTCTTCATAAACCAGCTTTTGCACGTGAACGATATCAAAGTGCATCTTGGGAGCTGTAGCTTGGAATCGTATAGTGCCTCCTTGCAGCCAGAGCTGCAGTGGTGGCAGCAGTGACGACTGGGCCAGTGCTACCATTAGGCCAACTAGGCAGCTGCCTAGAGTGCCGGGCTAAAGGGGGCGCCAGAAATGCCTTGGGGAAAAAATGCACCAAAATGCGTATTTTACCAAGTTTGTTTTACCAATCATATCTTGACTTGTAGTAGATGGAATTTCGCTCTTGGAAAGGCTGGGCGGGCCTGCCCCTTTCCCCCAAATGTCTTTTACAGGTTCTGCCAGTTCTGCTCCCCCCCAGGGAGAAGCAACCCGAGGCGCCTCATTGGGTGGTTGATCACCTGACTGGGGAGGGAGGGGAGAAAGAAAGAGAGAGAAGGAAAAGAAAGAAGGAAGGAAGGCCGGCAGGCCGGCCAGAAAGCAAGCAAGAGGGAAACTCGGTGGGGATGGCGAGGGATGAGGAGAACTATTACGGCAAGCACTGTAAGGGAGCAGGCTGGCGGCGGCGGCGCGCGGAGGGAAGTGCGGGCAGCAGGTGGCCTTGTGCAGGGGCTGGGTGCCGGGTGAGGGGGTTGCGCGTGCCCAGAGGGGAAGCGGCAGCTCTCTGAGTCGGGGCATGGCACGGCTCAGCTGGGCTGCCGGACTTGGCTTCGGCGCTGGCGGCCTCCTGGCGATAGGCAGACTTCTGGCGACAGGCAGCTCAGCCTTGGCGGCATTTCGTCGAGACGCCAAGAACGCGAGCAGCGTCAGGCCCTGCTTCTGCCTCACAGACGCAGTCCTCTTGTTGCCGCCGCCGCGCTAGATTTGCCACCGAGGAAGCGCAAGTTCCGGACAGGAAAGATGGTTATGGAAAGCGCACTTGTTTGTTTTGCACCATTTTAATGAACGGGAAAGGGAGGGGCCGGTAATTAATTTAGCCGCCACCACGCAACGCCAAAACAAGGATAGACTTCTGTGATGGGGGAGGGGGGTGTTCAGTATCCCTATAGGTTTTCGTACAGCTTAATCTTATGCGTGTTTACTTGGAAGCAAGCCCCATTGAGTCCAGTGTGGTTTTTTCCTGAGTAAGTGTGCATAGGCTGTACAAGTGGGGAGGGGGTTCCTAGATGTTGGATCATAACTCCCATCAGCCCTAGCTAGCATAGCCAATAGTGAGGGATGATGAAAGTTGTAATCCAACAACATTGGATTAAGAGCCAGTGTGGCATAGTGGTTAGAGTGTTGGACTAGGCCTTGGGAGATCCGGGTTCTAGTCTCCACTCAGCCATGAATTTTCACTGGGTGACTTTGGGCCAGGCACTAACTCTCAGGCTAACCTACCTCACAGGGTTGTTGTGAGGATAAAATGGAGAGGAGGAGGATTTTATAAACCGTCTTGGGTTCCTTGCAGGAGGAAAAAAGGATATAAATGTAATAAATGAACTATGGAGGGTCATGTATTTGGGGATAAGCCCATTTAATACAGTGGAACTAACTTTCATGTTAAAATACTTGGGATCTGTCTATAAAGAAGGTGTGGGCATATATGGCCGTCCAGAAAAGCAGCATAGCCCTGAACAGCCCAATCTCATCTTCTTTAGACATTAAAGAAATGGTTTGCCAGTTTTCCAAGAAAAAGGCAAGGAAAATGAAGTTTTAAACATTAAATGTAGTTTCTGTAACACTTCACCAGGAATTTTTCTAGATAGCAAATTGGTACTACATCAACATGTATTTTATGTATGTTTGTCAATGTTTATGATAATAATTTTTTAGGTTTTGCCAATTGACTTTTATTTCATAATGGGCATAGGGCTGGAGGGAGGGAGGGCTCAAGTGGGAAGGGGGCACGCTAAATATTATCTGATCTTGCCTAGGGCACCAACCAAACTGCCTTGCACTGGCCCTGAGTGACGACAAGGGAAGCTGCTAAGCAGAGAGTAGGATGATTAAAGATGTGTGTGTGTGTGTGTGTGTGTGTGTGTGTGTGCTGAGTCTTCCTCCAGCTATTCAATCTTTTTCTCTCTAACAGATTTTCTGCAGTAAGGAAAAAGTTGTGTGTTGTTGTTTTTTCTTTTTTCCTCCTGTGTTTTCTGCAGTGAGAAAACACAAGAGGATTATGAGTGAAAGATGATGTCATCTGGACCCTCTGTAAAATTCCATGAATGAGGCAGTGTGGTAGTATGATAAAAGCCTCTTCTGTTCTGGAAGCGTCCTGTGTCAACCAGGAATGGGGGAGAAATGTATTCTGTTTACATTTGCTTCAAAAATAGTACTTCTCCAAATTTTGCAATGGAGTTCTCCAATCAAATAATATTTAAATAAAAGTATATATCAGGGAAAATAATGTTCAGAAATGCATTATACTAGGGAAATTGATTGCAAAAATATGTATGTTAGGTAAAATGCATACAAAAATTAATGTATTAGGAGAAATGTGCACAAAAATTTCATGCACTTTTTTTTTAAAAAAAAATCTCAACATTCAAGATGAGCAAAATTTAAGACTGGAGAAATTATCAAATTTCAAGATGAACCAAACTTAAGATTGGAAAAAAGAGAAACAGAGAGGAACCAAAATTGACAGATGCATCTTTCCCTAATGTCAACTGGAGAAAGGGCCTCTTTGGCTGTGATGGGATACCCTCCCCAAAGAAGTTTGTCTGGCACCAATGTAAATTTAGAACAGAAACATACTGATTTGTTAATTTTTGTACAACAGGAGATCAAAATGGTACTCAGCATCAAAGTGACACCAAAAGTAACAAAACAGGGATGCAACAGAATGCACTCCAAAATACTTAGATGCATCTAATCTCTTTATTTGCTTGCTTGTTTGTTTGTTTGTTTCACTGATTGATTTCTATCCTGCCTTTCATCAGAAATGGTCTCAAGGTGACTAACAGAATAAAACACCAAACCACAATAAAAATACAATATCAAAGCAATGAACACAGAAGAGTAAAACATCAATCGGCAGATGAAAACAGCAGCTACTGTCAGGTACCACTAAAAGCATGAAAGAAAAGGTATTTGTTTCCTACTATCCATGACAGGGTAGATTCCAGGGCAGTTTTCCAGTTTACAAAAATTAAAACTATAACAACCAGCTTAAAAACTAAATTTTTAAAAAGTAATAAAAGATGAAGGATAAAAGAATGATAATTTAAATAACACTTAAAATGCCCAGGTTAAAAAAAGGGTTTCAGTGAGGCACCTAAAAACCAACAACATTGCGGTCCTGACAGTGGCAGTGATGCTGTAAGGCATCATTGCTTTCACTCTGATTTGGCTTCATGCCGACACCACATAGCCAATGAGATTTGGCTACCTGATGAAATCTGAAACCATTTCAGAGTGAAGCCAATGCTCTCCTCCCTCTCTCTTGTATCTACCCACCTCAATTCATTCAGCAGGGTTTCTGGATTTCTGACTCTCAGTTGTTTAACAATAGCAACAGCAAAATGATTTTTGTTGTTCGGTGGCTGCTGAAATGAGGAGAGCTCGGAGTAACTAGGAGTGGACTTTTGTGTGAGCTCAGTTCAGTTTATTAGGGATGCTAGTAAAAACAAAACCTGAGCTTGTTGAAGTTGTCCAAATTCCGTCTCGAAGCTCATTCTGTCTCATGTCTATATCATATTGTGTTCTTTGTATTTTTTTTCTTTTTGCATGAAAATTCGTGTGTATTTCCTTAGGGTTGTGCACTTACCTGGCTACTCGTCAAGCACCCCCGCCACGCGATCCGTCTCGTTCCCCCTCAAGCGCCAGCTGAGGCGCTCGCCAAGGCACCTGGCGGACTTCTGGGTCCCTGCCGCTTCACTTCCGGGTCCCCGGTGCTATTTTTTTTCCGTAAAAAGCAGGGGAAACCACCTTAAAATGGTCGCGTTTTGTGTAAGTGGCGCTTTGTTTTTCATGTTAACATGAAAAACAAAGCGCTGCTTATGCAAAACACCATTTTAAAGTGGTTTTCCCTGTTTTTTATGGGGAAAAACGCAGCACCGGGGACCCTGGAAGTTCCTTTCCCCGGCTCCTCTCGCAAGGAGATGTGCTAAGCTGGGGAAAGGTAAGTCGCGCGGAGCTTGGGGGGGGGTCTGCCCAAACTACGTAAAAACGTAGCGCTGGAACCCGGAAGTTGCTTTCCCCAGCTCAGCTCATGAGAGTGCGAGTCGAGCTGGGGAAAGGTAAGTCGAGCGGAGCTTGGGGGGGGGGTTGAGCCCAGCAAGTTCGCCAAGCTTCCACACACACACCCCAATTGAGCTCCGCGCACATCCCTACGATTGGGCTGACATTATCATTGAGCTTGTCCACCACAACACCTGTTTCTTGGGGCTTCTCTACACAAGACATTTACTGTGCACTCATCATGATCCCTCACTCACAGAAGTTTGCGGGGCCTTTTCATCCTTTTCATGATGTCGTCATCTTCCAGGGCCTCTCCCAAGTTTTCCAGCCATTTTCACAGCTTTTTTTTAGAGCAAGGAAAGTGGTATTTTCCTGGTGGATTCCACCATTATTCACTACAGAGGCCTAGTGTAATTTCTCGATTCCACTCTATACCACAGCGCCGTGTTGTATAATGGAACATATAGGAACATATAGAAAGGCAGAGAGGAAAACCCCCAGGGGGAAAAAAAAACCTCGTGTGAAGGATGCTGTAATCATCCTGCTAAGAAAACAGAAGAAGCAGCCTTGGTAAAGTGTCAGGTTATATGCCTCATGTAGAGAAGCCCTTGGTAAGTCACCGCTGGCTCAGATGCCATCAGCTTATACTTGTCCCCAACATGCATCACTTTACATTTGCTTACATTGAACTGCATTTGCCATTTTGATGCCCATTCTTCCAGTTTGGAGAGATCCATTTTGGAGAGATCCTCAGAATCCCTGTTTCTTTTTAAACCACCCTATATAAGTTTGTGTCATCAGCAACCTTGGCCACTTCACTGTGCTCACTCCTAATTCCAGCTCATTTATGAATAAGTTGAAAAGCATTGGTCCCGATACAGGTCTCTGTGGCACCCCACTGTTTACATTCCTCCATTGGGAGAATTTACCATTTATTCCTACTCCCTGCTTTCTGTTCTTTAACCAGTTACTGAACCATAAGAGAACCTCTTCTTTTACTCAAACTGTATGTCTTTTGCAACTAGCCCTGATTGGTGGATCTTGGGTTTCCAGTAAAAAACAAAGTGAATCCAACAAGCTTGAAGTCTGCCCATCCCTGACATAAACTATGCATAAAAATCTGTAAACGTTCAAGAGGAAAAATAGAATACTGTAAAACCATTGCCATTATAGAAGTATGCTTTTGGATCCTTGAGGGACATGGCTTTTGAGATTCCGTTACATAATAATTTATTTTCAGGGCTCAAAGCATTCTATCCCAACTTCTACCCTCCCCACCCCTTTATTCTTTTAATAGCTAGCTTTAGTGACTGTATTTGGCGACGGCAGAAATCTCAGGGAACACATTGCACTAATGCTGTAGCTCATGAAGAAACAGGCGCAGTGCAGTGTATCATGACAGAGTGAAATGGAATTCCAGCCATGTGAAGGTAAATTTTCCAGCTGTGCTAGCACAGATTGGAATAACTCACTCATGACTGCTACAGAAGAAAGTGTCAGTCTATATCTCAAACTGGAGGCATCAACCACTTTGCACTGCTGCCTGAAGCAGGCACAAAAAAGGATTCCAAAGCAACAAGGTGAGATTAATGCTTTTCGCTGAGGTAAAATGCAGCTCGTATGCATTTTTAAATAAAGAATCTCTCTCTCTCTTAATGCTTCTTCTTGGACCAAATGCTTTCACCTCAAGTCCTCCATGGACATTTAGAAGTTCAATAATACCTTTTGCTTGTTCATGAACACAATCCATGGCAGCAACATTCCTGGGTCTTTTTTTTTTTGGTGTGTGACAGAGGTAGCACTTACATGAATTGCACTCTCATACGACTAGGGATTCGGTGTTGATCTCCTGAAACTTTCCAGAGCTGAGAAGAAAAATGCAGGACACTGACAAGCAATGGGATTTAGCTGATGCTCCTGAGGAATATTCTCTCTCTCTCTCTCTCTCTCTCTCTCTCTCTCTCTCTCTCTCTCTCTCATACACACACTATTACAATTCAAGCCATTCTACAAACAGGCCACTTTTAAAAGAATATAAAGTTGGGTGAGAAGAAAGCCCATAAGTGTCATTATTATCACTGTGACATCCTTAGTGAGCTCAAATCTGAAAAAGGACCTTAATTTGCTAGCATTAGCACAACATGTAACAACAAGATGACCACAGGCCTGGGCCACACTGAGAAGATACAGGGAATATAACTGGCAGTGATGCCTTAATGAGACACCATATAGGCTATTTGCCAACATTGGACCTGATAACTGTGGGGTGAATGACCACCACTCTGCCGCACATGCAATGAATGGGTTGCGGCATTTGCTGTCACAGAACAAAAAGTTACAGCAGCTAGAGTTGCTTTATAGCATCTAGCCTCTATCAAATTGCCCCAGTAAAATCTTCTTGTCTACATTTTTGTAGTCTAGACAAGACTACACTCTCTCTTGGATTGAACTTGAAAATGATCTGAAAACTTTAAGGTACAAAATGTGGAAGCTCAGTGAGTGTCCACCACAGAAACCACATCATGCAAGTGCTGAAAGTGGTGCTGTTGTAAAGTGTTTAAACACTGACTGTAGTACCTAGTGTTTCTATGAGTGATCCAAATTATGGAAAGTTTCTGCCTAAATATGTCTGCCTGATGCCATCTTGGTTACTTTTCACAGGTACCAGGTAATGCCCATCCTGTTTTCATGCTTGCTTTATGTATGTATGTATGTATGTATTTATTATTTTAAGGATTTCTATGCTGCATTTCAAATCTAAAAGATTCTTCCAAATGGCTTACACCCCGCAAAAACCAACTGATAGGAATGTGCACAGAGCTCGATTGGGGGGTGGAAGTCCAGGCGAACTCGCCGGGGTTGATCCCCTGAGCTCTGCTTGACCTACCTTTTCTCCGGCTTGACTCGTGTTCTCGCAAGCTGAGCCAGGGAAAGCGACTTCCGGGTTCTGGCACTATGTTGTTTACGTTAAAAATGGCCTACTTTGCGCAAATCGTGGCCATTTTTAACATATTTTATGCTATTTTCTACGTAAATGACATAGAGCCGGGGATCCAGGAGTCCAGCGAGTGCCTCAGCCGGCACTCATGCTCAGCTCGGCTCACATGGTGGGAGTGCTTGGGAAGCGCGCCACGAGTTGAGTGCTGGAAAACCAGCGTAAAATAGCCATGAATAGCTAATCACAGCTGTTTTAAGCTGGGTTTCTATGGAACTTACATGAAAAACGCAGTGCAAGGGGTCCCGGTGTGTCACTTCCGGGTCCACCGAACGTCCACCGGGAGCCTCCATTTTAAACACACACTCGATGGGCACAGAGGCGCTGTGTGGACGCGTCCAGGAACGTGGTAGGCAGTTTGCATTTTTCCCTACCGCACACACACAAAATAAGCCTGGGGAATATACACAGAAAATTCTGCAAAGTAGCCTTCTATTTCTAGGGCAGGGGGTGAGAAAAAGAAAAAATTGCAGGAATTTTCTCGGAAAAAAGGGTATTCTGAGAAATTTTGGCTCAACTCTATTTTATTCTGCTAGTCGCTTTGAAACTGTCCCTGGGGGAAAGAGGGATAGCAGTCAATCAAACAATCAAAGAAATTATCTAAGTATTATGGGGTGCATTCTGTTTCTGTTTGTTGGTTTTTATTCTCTGTTTCTATGAATGTACCTATTTCTTATTTGTTCAATGTATTGATCACCCAATAACAGGAATAAGACAAAAATTAAGAAAGGGCAAATGAGACAACTATAAAATCAAAACAAATCACCTTAAGGGAGTGATCCTAAATTTCCCTGGGAGAATAGTTCAGAGGCTGTTGGATGTAATGGAGCTCCTCCCCCACAGAGAGGGAGTTCTGCTGCCAGGGTTCCTCTGTGGGTGTCCACTGAAAGCCCTACCACTGTGGTGACCTCACCAGTGGTAGTCCACTGATGGTGGGTGGGACTGAGGGGGTGCATTGGGTCTGACCAAGGATGTCCATGATCCTATGCCCCCTTGTTCCCCTGACAAAACCCCAAAATGGGCCGACAACTTCACCACCCCTGGAGCTGCTGTAAGTAATTTCCCCACTCATTGGTGTCAATGGCAGAAGGGAAACACAGAAAATTGCTTGGAAAAAAGGGGGGAAAGATGCCTTTTCCCACCTCCCACCCTGCCACCATGAGCCAGCAGGGTGTACGAATCCACCCCTTCCCGTGCAAATTCTTCCTTCCTTCCTTCCTTCCTTGTCCCCAGGATTGTTCTATAAAACACCACTATTTGGGACTTCTATTTTACAAAAGTTTATAAATCAGTATGTTTCTGTTCTAATTTTACAATCCATAAGAGGACAATTCTTCAGGATATTTGGGGATTTCAGTCATAACTGTTGGTTTGGATACTAGTTTACAGACTAGGTATTTCTCAGTGGCCTGCTCACTGAAGAGTTAAGCTGGTATCAGTTCAGCTAGCAGGTCGGGGATCATATGACTGAAAACTCTACCACACAAAATAAAAAGTCCCTCTGCATAGAAACTAGATGCAATGGAAACTGGGTTCTGTTAGCTTTCTCCCTGAGATGCTCATTTTCTGTGTGCAAGGAACATAATTTTCTGTGAAGAAGCATTTAGTCATATGAACCCCCAACTGCAGGCTGATGTGGTACAGCAGGCATGACACAAGTTTACCAGTTCAGTGGCAACTAAGCCAGAATGTTTGACTTCAAATCAGACTTAACTCCTGACCGTTGTCACTAAGGGCACAATCCTATGCAGGTTTAGACAGAAAAAAGTCCTACAACTGCCAGCATGGCTGGCTGGGGAATGCTGAGAATTGTAGGACTTTTTTTCCTGTCTAAACCTACATAAGATTGTGCCCTTAAGGTTTAATTCAGTTTTGTTGGCCCTGCTCTTGTGTCTTTTACAGCATCCTTCCTGACACACAGAGAAATCAAACAAATGAAGGTTTTCCCACCATTTCATCTGCATGCCAGAAAGAAAAAGAAAAAAGATCTCACCTGTTTTATGTGAGGCTGCTGTTAAACATATAGGATCAGGGCCAGGTGTTTGGTTCCCCTACCCCTCTAAGTAGCAGTGCTACTGCCACATTGAATTCAATGTTCAAGTATTTTAGAAGCAGCTGCCAAAAATATAACAATAACTCCCCGAGCAAGGCCAAATGGACTGTAGCTGATTTAGTATCATGACCTGCCCTGTGCACGTTCTTTGGTGTTCAAAGCACGTAGGTTGTCTGCAACCATGCACAGACATGTCAGAAATTAGTTCCTTTATTTTTAATGCTGAATACGTAAACCTGAAAAATCAGATGGTCCCATCACCCACGTTTCTTTTTTAAACCCAGATTTCTCCTGTCCAAGTCCATCATTCTGCTGCCGCACCACAATGGTTTTCTTCAACTCTTCATCTCACATTATGTCCCCCAAAACCTGAGGCAGATGGAAAGTGATAGCGTGAGATGGATATCGTGTTTCAACGGCTAACCCTTTAGTGCAGTGTTCTCCAACCTTGGGCTGGCTGGGGCATGCTGGGAGTTGTAGGCCAAAAACATCTGGGGACCCAAGGTTGGAGAACACTGCTTTAGTGCTTCTCACACCTGCTAATGCTGATGGTTACCAACAGCTGAGCTGTCCCTCATTCAGCTCAGTCAACTACTCTTTTTATGGAATGCTGCTCTTCTGCCTAGTCTTCCACAGCTCAGAAATGTAAACCAGTTGAGGTTTAACAGCTGGGGGTGTTTGGAGATGGCCATACTCATTTTATACATGATCTCATTGTTAATCTAAATAAAGATTTCCGGTGTTAAAAGAAGATTAATGGACTAATTCATTACATGTATCAGCCTTCCCCAACTTGGCACCCTCCAGATGTGTTGGACTACAATCCCCATCATCTTCAGCCAGCATGGCCAATGGTCATGCTGGCTAGGGATGGTGGGAACTGTAGTTCAACACATCTGGAGGGAGCCAGGTTGGGGAAGGATGATTTATAAAATGGACTTTGGGTGCCGTGATTTATTATAGGGATGGGCAAATCTATCAGTTTTGCTTTCTCCCACATTTGAATGTTTAACGTCTCAAGTACTTTTTCTGGTAAGTATGAAGAATTTGGCAAATTTCAGTAAATTCTTATCAAAAATGAACTGAAACAAAATTCTCACCCATCTTCACCAGTCAAATTCAATAGATATAGGTCAGGGCTCTCCAACCTTGGGTCCCCAGATCTTGCTGGACTACAGCTCCCAGAATCCCTTGCCATTAGCCATGCTGGCTGGGTATGCTGGGAGCTGTAGGTCAGCAACATCTGAGGACCCAAGGCTGGAGAGCCCTGATATAGGTATTCCCAGCACAGAGAAGACTATGATGTACCTGCCTGCCATGTTGTTGTTAAAGATGAGGAGCCTACTGGGGGGGGGGGAGGTGGCGACCCTAATTCAGCACTAGCATGGTTGAGTATCCAAGGATTCAAACCCAGACTTTTAAGAACTAAGTGTAACCCTACTGAAGCTGCTTCTATGTCATCACTTGTAGGACGAGCAACATTTTATTTATTTATTTATTTATTTATTATATTTATACCCCACCTTTTTTCCTGAAAGGAAGCCAAAGCGGCTTACATAATCCTCCTCCTCCTCTCCATTTTATCCTCACAACAACCCTGTGAGGTAGGTTAGGCTGAGAGTCAGTGACTGGCCCAAAGTCACCCAGTGAGTGTCATGGCCGAGCGGGGACTAGAACCCGGATCTCCTAGTCCCAGTTTAACACTCTCACCACTATCTCAGTCAGCCGAGCCAGAAGCAGGAGAAACTCCACAGAAGGGAGAAGGCCTGTGGCCTGGGATTTATGTACTGAGGCTTGTCCGTAATTTTACAGATTTCAGGCCCAAGCTGCAGTACCAGCAAGAGGATCCCTCTTCAGCATCTGTGTGGAAGAAGAGGACTTATATTAGACTGAGGACTCCTCAGTGGGTTTTATTTTACTTGTTGCTTTGGTGGATACCACGCACACCCTCTCTGTTTGTGTGCAGTGTACTCTCTTGGAGGGGTGCTTAGGAAACTGGAATTGTGCTGTTGTTTAGTACGGAGGACCAGAAACAAAGAACCCCTGCTTCTGAAATGGCCGTTTCCCCTGCGTGTGACAGGCAGTACCCCCAGGATAACCGCCATGGAGTTTGAGAGGGGACAGGCGTGGCAGGCTTTTAGTGGTGGGGCCGAGCCTGGAGTTGGCTCGTGGCTCGCTCGTGGCTCGGCCCTCGAGGTGGAGGCGGCTGATCTTGCCATTCAGAGCGGCGCGGAGCGTTCTCCGCGCTGATTGAGCCGCCGCCGCCCCCCGCAGCCACCGGACCCCCCCGCCCCCCCACCGCAGCCTACCTTCTCCGTGCCTCCGCTGCCTCCGCCACTGCCGGAGCCCCGCCCGCGCTCTGTTTTGGCAGGGGGAACCAGGGCAACAGGGCTTAAACAGCCCTGTTGCCCTGGTTTCCCATGCCAAAAACAGAGCGCAGGGGTCCCATCGCGTCACTTCCTCCGCGCCGGAAGGATGCGACAGAACCAGCGGATGGGGAGAACCGGAGAGCCTGCTGCAGGTAAGCCCGTGGTGGCCGAGTAGCTCAGCGGACACAAGCAGGCCCAGTTCGGGCTGCTCGGCTACATCCGGGCTACTCAGCTACATCCCTACTTTTCTTCCCTTTTTTAAACAGCTCCATTCACCCCTGTTGCCCGAAGAGCAGGAAGATGTAAATTAGCCAAAAGGCATGTCTGCTCAGAAGTAAATCACATTCTCTCCAATGCCCTTACTCCCAAGTGTATCACACTGATTTAGCAGGAGACTTGTGCTCGGGAAACTCAGAATGGGAGGCAACAATTCTTTTTCCTTTCTTTTTTTAAAGATCTCTCCTGCGCTCATCCACATCTGTGCAGAGACAACGAAGCAAAATATTTTTTTTTAAAAAAAAACTGTTCAAGGCAACGCCCAGTTCTACTGCCACCGAGTTAGGTGTGGGGTGGCAAACCGGGGTGACTGCAGTACATTTAATGAGGGTGTGCCCTGTCAGTAGTGACTGCAGAACATGACTGCAGTACCATTCTACTAACTTGTAATATACACTGTAATTTGGATCCCCCCCCCTTACTTTGCAGAAATGAACAATTGGTTGGAGTTGAGGAGAGAAAAAATAATTTTAGGCCGCAATCCTATTCATGTTTAGACAGAAAAAAAATCCTACCGCTCCCAGCATTCCTCCAGCCATTCATGCTGACTGGGGCATGCTGGGAATTGTAGGACTTTTTTCTGTCTAAACATGCATAGGATTGCACCCTTAGAAGATGTAAGTCAAAGGCAGGGAAAGGACGAGAGGAAGCAGAGATAAGAAGGCAGAGAGAAGGAAGGAATGAAAGAAGGCCAGTGTCCTCGAGGAAAGAGTCAGAGCTCCTGGAACTGGGCCTGTTGAAATCAATGTGAGAAGTTAAGCATGAGTAACTTAATTGCCATTGATTTCAATGTGACGGTTAGCCAAGTGTGGCTATTTTAGTCTGGATCTAACCTGCCTGCTTCAAGGTAAGCAGAAGTTGCCTTAAATCTTCCTTTTCTGTATTCTCAAAAGTTGCAGATATAAGAATGGTATGATCATGTACAGCTTCCTCCTACCCTTTCCCCCTGCCTTTCCACTTCAAAAGAAGCATTCATCGGAGCAAAATGTATTGGATATATTAAGGCTGCTGATTCAATCATGTGTCTCTACTGAAACCATCCATCTCTCCTACATTCTGTTTAGTATTCACCACCAGGAAACAGTGGTGTGTACACTCAAAAGACACATCTGCCCCATAAAGTGTGAATCAGCCCTAAGAATGTGCTGGCTGAAGCAGGAACTAAACAACAGAAATGGCAAAACAACTGAAGGACAAGTCGAGGGTCAAACTGGTCACTTACAGCTTCAGTTGATGTTAGCAAATCAAAGCTCACCAAGGAAATGATCTTGGTGAACAAAGGTTCTCTGTTTCACTTTACCCAGCCACAGGATCTTAAGAATGTCGTCGTCCCCTATGCACACACGCACGTCCATCTACATGCACATGCATATTTCCTTATTTTAGAATCAGGGAAACATATGAGATGTTCTTTCAATTTGGTAGCTTTAGAAACACAAAGAAAAGATTGTGCCGCCCGCCATCCTCGACAATCGGCCACGAGTCAAATGGATTTGACCCTTCCACAAAGCTTTTTGGTTTGTTGTTCATTTATCTTGTATGTCAGGGCTCTGCATTTCTTGGTGATGATGTGAAATGTGAAAGTGCATCCTACACTGTGGCTATTTTTGTAAAGGATGAAAATAGATTGAACCTCAGACTCTTGCTTGGGGGAGCTGGCAAGGAAAAGGGAATCAATTGAAATAACATGGTCACTTGAGCTCCATAAACAGGATATGTTCACTTAAATTGTTTCTTCATGCCCCAAATAAAAGCATTAGCATAATAGCAAGTGAGCATCGAAGTAATGTGTTCAGTCTAATGCCAGCAGCTCATACAATACAGGTGCATTGTGACTTAGGTGCTTCCACTCATATTTTAATTCAGACTTATTACCACACCATATTTAGTTTGCCTTTGGATTATTCATATAGAACATTAGATGTCAATGCCCATCATATCCTGAAGGCTTGAGCTCAGTAACAAGATATGAAAATAGAGAAAACCCCATTAAAATTCAATTAAATACCTTGAAAATAACAAGGCTATGCGGCAAGGCTTATGGTATTTATGTCCATTTCAAAATATTATGAGCTAATATAAGGTACTGAGATGGAGTATACCTGGAGTAAACTTCATGGACACAGAAAGATACAGAGATTAATCATATGAAACATTGCAGGGTAAACAGGAGACGTAATGGAAATGAAACGTATAAATATATATTAGTTCCCACACCTCCATCTCCAGATGTGACATCAAGGTGCAAATAACTCAGTCACAATAAAATATGCAAACCAAGAACCTGCAAATGTGCTTGAGATGCACAATTAATGTCAAACCTGAGGAGTCTAGTCACCAATACTGGGATTTATTTTGTTTTATTTTTTATTTATTTATTTATTTACTTATTATATTTATTAATCGCCCATCTGGCCGGTCACCCGGCCACCCTGGGCGATGTACAATTAAAATACAGTAAAAACACAATAAAATATAATGATTAAAACAATAAAACAATTCTTATTAAAAACCTAACCCACCCCATATTCCCGCCTGAACAGCCATGTTTTTAATGCACGGCGGAAGCTCATCACGGAGGGGGCATGGCGAAGGTCACTAGGGAGGGAGTTCCATAATGTGGGGGCCGCCACAGAGAAGGCCCTCTTCCTAGTCCCCACCAGCCTGGCTGCTCTGGCTGATGGGATAAGGAGAAGGCCGTCCGTGGCAGACCTTGTTGAGCGGCCCACTTGATGTTGCTGGAAGCGCTCCTTGAGATAAGCTGGGCCGGAGCCATGTAGGGTTTTAAAGGTCAAAACCAACACCTTGAATTCGGCTCGGCAAGCAACTGGTAGCCAGTGCAACTCATTAAGCACTGGCGTGATGTGATCACGCCGGCGGCTGCCCTTAATCAGGCGAGCCGCCGCGTTCTGTACCAGCTGAAGCTTCCGGACCGTCTTCAAGGGTAACCCCACGTAGAGCGCATTACAGTAGTCTAGGCGAGAGGAGACCAAGGCATGAACCACTGATGGGAGCAGGTGATTAGGAAGGTAGGGGCGCAGCTGCCGTATCAGATGGAGTTGATACAGCGCTGCCCAGCTCACAGCTGCCACCTGAGCCTCCATGGACAGCTGGGAGTCTAGAATGACCCCCAAGCTGCGGACCTGGTCCTTCAGGGGTAGATGTACCCCATTCAGCACCAGGTCAACATCCCCTAACCTTCCCTTGTCCCCCACCAGAAGTACCTCGGTCTTGTCGGGGTTCAGTTTCAGCATGTTCCTTCCCATCCAGCCAGCCACTGACTCCAGGCACTTGGACAGGGTCTCAACGGCCAACCTCGGTGAGGACTTAAAACAGAGGTAGAGCTGCGTGTCATCTGCATATTGATGACACTGCACCCCAAACCTCCTGATGATAGCTCCCAGCGGCTTGAGGTAGATGTTGAATAACATCGGGGAGAGGATGGAACCCTGCGGCACTCCACAAGTGAGCAGCCGAGGGTCCGAAGCCTCTTCCCCGAGAACTACCCTCTGATACCTTCCAGAGAGGAAGGACCGGAACCACTGCAATACAGTGCCTCCCAAGCCCAAGCCCTCCAGACGGTCCAGGAGGATACCGTGGTCAACGGTATCAAAAGCCGCTGAGAGATCGAGGAGGACTAGAAAGGAGCATTCGCCCCTATCCAAAGCCCTCCTCATATCATCCACCAAGGCGACCAAGGCCGTCTCCGTCCCATGTCCAGACCTGAAGCCCGACTGGCATGGATCTAAATAATCGGCTTCATCCAAGTGTGCCTTCAACTGAGCACCCACCACCCGCTCGATCACCTTGCCCAGAAATGGTAAATTGGAGACTGGGCGAAAGTTGTTTAAATCCTGGGGATCCAAGGAGGGCTTCTTTAGAAGCGGTCTTATTACTGCCTCCTTGAGGGCTGATGGCAGCACTCCCTCCTCGAGGGAGGCATTCACCACCGCCTTGATCCCCTCACCCAGTCTCTCCCTGCAGCTCATAATGAGCCAGGACGGGCAAGGGTCAAGCAAGCAGGTGGTCGGCCTCACAGATGAAAGCACCTTGTCCACTTCATCAGAAGGAAGAAGCCGAAACCGATCCCACAAAACCGGTCTGCCATTGGCCTCCTCCCGCTCACTCCCTGTGTCCACGACGTACGATATCCCACTCCTAATCCGATCGATTTTATCTGCGAAGTGCTTCGCCAAAGCCTCACAGGAGGCTTTAGACTGTTCCAGTGGGTCCGGAGCGACTGGACCGACCAGACTCCGGACCACTTGGAACAGCCTCCTGGGGCAGCACTCCGCAGACGCAATGGAGGCAGCATAGAAATTCTTTTTTGCTGCCTTCACCGCCACCCGGTAGGCTGAAGATGCAGCTCTAACCCGTGTTCGATCTTCTTCGGAGCGGGAATTTCGCCATCGGCGCTCTAGCCTTCTCACCTCTTGTTTCAGAGCTCGCAGCGACGGAGTGAACCATGGCGCCGCGCGAGCTCTGTTTAGGCGAAGAGGGCGCTTCGGGGCAACTTGGTCTAATGCCCTGGTGATTGCAGCATTGCAGTCATCCACCAGGGTCTCGACCGAGCTACCGTTTGTGTGCTCCAATTCCCCAAGCGCGTTCAGGAATCCATCCGGATCCATAAGACGCCTGGGGCGGACCATCCTAATAGGTCCCTCACCCCTGCAGAGGGGTTGTGGCACCGAGAAATCCAACCCCACCAGATAGTGATCTGACCATGACAAGGGGGTGGTGGATATACCCACGATTTCCAGATCATTTCCCCCCTCTCCAGAAACAAAAACCAAGTCCAGCGCATGACCGGCTACATGGGTAGGTCCAGTTAATACAGGGTGCAGCTCCCAGGAAGCCATGGTCTCCATGAAGTCCCGAGGTGCCCCCGTGAGGGCAGCCCCCGAATGCACGTTAAAGTCCCCCAACACCAGTAGCCTGGGGGACAAGACACGCACATCAGAGACCACCTCCAGCACCTCGGCCAGGGAGTCTGTCGTGCAGCGGGGTGGACGGTACACGAGCAGAATCCCCAGACTGCCCTTTGGACCCTACCTCCAGTACATGCACTCAATAAACTTGGTCTCCCGGAGAGGGAGTCTGGTGAGGACCAAGGACTCCCGGTAGATAACAGCCACTCCCCCTCCCCGTCCCCCAACCCTTGGCTGCTGGGCATACGAGAAACCAGCCGGACACAAGGCCGCCAGAGTTGGAGCAGCGGCCTCGTCCAGCCAGGTTTCCGTAATACATGCCAGGTCCGCACCCTCATCCAGGATCATGTCATGGATTACAGATGTTTTTTGGGTAACGGACCTGGCATTACACAGCAGCAAATGCAAGGGTGGGGAAGGAGCCACACCCCCCCCCCCAGTTATCCCTTGGCTCTGGGCAGGCCCGGAACAAGGGATAGATATTAAGCATCGATCCCCTGTTCCCCTTAATCGGCATGGCCTGCCCCTAGCACTCTGCCAGTGTCTGCCGCTCCACAATGGTATGTTTTGCCCCCCGGAACTCCCCCCATCATCTCCCTGAGATGAACACATGCCCCCCCTGCTTCCGTCGATCAGGCGGGAGACCCACCCCTAAAACCAACCCCTAAAATCCCTAAAACCCCAACCCAGCTCAGACAGGGGGGAGGGCCCTCGCCCTCATGCCACCCCCCAAGTGGCTCCCCCCAAGGGGCGACCCCTTTGTCGTCGCCGCCCCGCTCTGCAGGCTGGTAGATGTTGGCTCTGCTGGGGCAGCTGGCACCACTCCCCAATCAGTCCAGTGCAGAGGCAGGGCCCCAGTCCAGCAGGGAACCACCAGGGAGGGGAAAAAGCTGGCTGCAGGTGGTGGAAGTCACCAGCTTACCTCCCTCCCTGGAGAAGCCCAAAATGCTGGCTGGGCTGCAGGTCTTCAGGGCAGTTCTGCAGGGGCTATCATGCAGCCATTCTGTTGCTCCTGATTGTGTTCAGAGTGTATCAATCAACGATTCCAAGGTATGCCAGGGCCAGCAGACCCCCTGAAGCATGGAGCAGGTTAAATGCAACAAGATAAGTAATGATCAGGAAATGTAAGGCCAATTGCATTAGGAACACAGGGTGTAAAACACAGACCACAATTAGGAAGAAGGAGCCTGATTCAGAATACAATCCAGACAGCTCAGGACAGGATTAGAACTATAAAGGACTGGCCACTTCATGTTTGTGGAACTTGGGTGGAGCATCAGAAGTCCCCAAATGAAATGGGAGTCTTGTCATAGTCACTGAATGGTTTCCAAATAAAGGCTTACTCTGGGTGTTATTTTAAGGCAGGGCTCTCCAACCTTGGGTCCCCAGATGTTGCTGGCCTACAGCTCCCAGCATACCCAGCCAGCATGGCTAATGGCAAGGGATTCTGGGAGCTGTAGTCCCAAGGTTGGAGAGCCCTGTGGTATTGAGTTGATCTCACTGATTTCTATGCCCTTTGCAATATTATACAATGCCTTAAAAATGGCTTCTTGGACCATCTTATTCAGGGTTTTTCAGCTGGCACAAAGGCTGAAGGAAAACATAGGTAGTGGTGCTCTTTAAAAATAAATAAAAGCCACCCCTTTCCAGAAAAACAGTGTGATTTAATTACAAGTACAAAAGTCATAATTCCATAGGAAAATGTACGTAATTTGACTAAAGTATAATAAGAACAGTGATAATTATGCATTTGGGCCATAATTATTGCTTTTGGACCAAATCAGATTACTCCTCCAGATTATTTTCATCTATTTTCTTTTCTGGAAAACATTGCATTAATTTTCAAGTTGCAGTCACTTTCTTTTTGTTTTGTTTTTAGATTTTGAAACTGGGTGATTTATTTACTATAGTATCTTATACATCTTACTTTTACAATCATTTCAATGAATGAAGCTTTAAAATGATGCAAAGAGTTCATCCTTTCTTAACCTTCAGGATACGATAGAATAACAAACCTTGCCCCTCCTGGCTTATAAAAGCTAGCGGGGTTGGGGGGGTTGGGTGGGGGGGTCCAGGAAGTGGTAAACACATCTGTACCTGAAAGGGTGGCTCCTGCTGTCCTTAAGGAGGCAGTAGTGCAACCACTCCTGAAAAAACCCACTCTGGACCCAACGGTATTTGATAACTATCGCCCAGTTGCAAAGACCCCTTTCTTAGGGAAGGTTCTTGAGAGGGTCATGGCGAAGCAACTGCAGGCACTCTTGGAAGATACTGATAATCTAGACCCATTCCAGTCCGGGTTTCAACCTGATTATGGGACTGAATCAGCCTTGCTTGCCCTGATGGATGACCTTTATCGAGTGAAGGATAGTGGGAGTGTGACCCTATTAATTCTACTCAATCTCTCAGCAGCTTTTGACCATGGTATCCTCCTGGATCGACTCTGCGGGTTGGGCATTGGAGGCACTGTGTTACAGTGGTTTCAGTCCTACCTGCAGGGTCGATTTCAGAGAGTAAGATTGGGTGACTGTTCCTCTGACCCTTGGCAATTGCGCTATGGTTCTGCAGGGTACCATCTTGATCCCAATGTTGTCATCTCATAATGATGAGATTGAAACCAGATAGGCAGAGCATCCTAAGTGGAGTCAGTGGGGAGTGATGAGGCAGATCTACTGTTTCATCCATGCTGGCCAGGGCAGAAGGTGGAAGGGCGGTTTTGGAAGACTTTTCAGCCCAGTGTATCTGTGCCTGTACAATTTATCCTATTCTCTCCCCCTCCCCCTGTATTGTAGCAATGGGGGGATTAGAAGAGCCAGCTCCAGGTTTTTGAGGGAGGACCCTTCCTCAAGGCTCCCTCAATGGGCCCCTTTCCTCACTGAGTCTACATTCTCACCACCATTGTTACCAGCTGCTCTTCCTCATTATTGCTACCACTTGCATGCTTGACAGGCAGAGAAGTGCTAGGGATGTGTGCAGAGCTCGATTGGGGGGTGGAAGTCTGGTGAACTCACTGGGCTCAACCCTCCAAGCTCCACTCAACCTACCTGCTTCCCCAGCTCGACTCATGTCCTCATGAGTCGAGCCGGGGAAGCGACTCCTGGGTTCCCGGCAGTACGCTTTTTACATAGAAAATGGCATAAAATACGTTAAAAAATGGCCGTGATTTACGCAAGTTACACAAATTGTGGCCGCTTTTAATGTATCGTACGCCATTTTCTACATAAAAAGCATACCGGTACCACCGGGAACCCGGAAGTCCGGCGAGTGCCTCAGCTGGCACTTGTTTTTGGCCCGGCTCGGCAGGTGTGGCGGCGGTGCTCGCCAAACACCCAGCAAGTTGGTGGTGGATCAATCACCCACTCCTACAGAGAACCAATGAGCAAGTAGGCCATGGCATCTAATACTACTCCTTCTCACCACCACCACCATTACCTGGGCCAGAGTGAGAAACAGAAGCAGGTTGCAGTGGTGAAGAGAAGGAGCAAGTCCAGGAAGATCTTGTCAGCTGCGGTGTGGGCCCTCAGCAGGCACCCACCCCACCCATGACTATTCTTGACGCCAGCCCTGGGGATTAGCTACATCAGCTCCAGGGCTGGCATAGCTGACAGGCCCATATCAGGACTGACTGTGCAGACAGCAGTTTGGGATCCAGAAGATCCAAAGCCATCTCCTCCTCACCCACTCCCACCTCTGGAACACCCCATTTTGGGCCATTCTGCCAGGGGCCACTGTTGGGAGATTCGCCAGTGGCAACTATCCACCCACAATGGCACAGCAGAGGCCTCTGCTGAGTGGAGTTTCCCCACTGGAGACCAGAGAAGAGGCACCATCCAAATCCAGGGCTGGTGCTACCATTAGGCCAACTAGGCGGCTGCCTATGGCGCCGGGCTAAAGGGGGCGCCAGGAGCATAGGGCTGGAGGGAGGGAGGGCTCAAGTGGGAAGGGGGGGCGCTAAATATCTGATCTTGCCTAGGGCACCAAACTGCCTTGCACTGGCCCTGTCCAAATCCCCTCCAGTCATCAACACTGGGGCATTTACTGCACTTTAGTTTGACTCCAACAGATTGAGTATTCATAACTGATGCTTAACACACAATACAGTCATGTTGCTTAATAAACTTGCTTTTCTTCTTTGCAGCTTTCTAATACTCTGCCTACAATGTCAGATTTATTTTCTTGAGATTTTTTCAAAATCCATTTTTGGTTTTACAGCTGTTTGCAGTGGCTGTTGACATCCATTTCATCATATCTCTGGAGGAGAGAACTTTAATACAATGTGTAGTCGATAAGATAGCAATTTTATCCTGGTGTGCTTTTACCTGTAATGGAAGTGCCTTAATAAAACCAGCTATTTTTAATTCTGTTTCCCCTGTGTTCCTACTGCTATACAGCTGCTGCTCTTGCTTTTAACAAAACAAAAATAAGTAATGACTGGTAGATATTTCTTTTTTCTTTTCAAGGTGACAACTGTTTCCTGCTATTTCAATTTGATCAAGAAAAGAAAGAAGTTTGCCTTAAAGGATTCAGGTATAAGGAAGTTGGGTAATGTGCAAAGCTTGTATCTGAACAACAATAATGACAGCACTCGAAGTCCATATATTTAATCCATATATATATATAGCTAGGGCTGGGAAAGACCCTTGCCTGAAACCCTGGCAAACCACTGCCAGTATTGAACAGGCAGTATTGAACTAGATGGACCAATGGTCTGATTCCTATGGGTTGTATCCAATGTAACACTAGTGGGAAAGATGCATGCAGTAGCATTGTTCTGCCAGTGGTTGTGTGTTATGCTAGCAATTGTGCAAACACTAGTGAAACTACTAGCAACTACTATCAACTCCATCTGATACGGCAGCTGCGCCCCTACCTTCCTAATCACCTGCTCCCATCAGTGGTTCATGCCTTGGTCTCCTCTCGCCTAGACTACTGTAATGCGCTCTACGTGGGGTTACCCTTGAAGACGGTCCGGAAGCTTCAGCTGGTACAGAACGCGGCGGCTCGCCTGATTAAGGGCAGCCGCCGGCGTGATCACATCACGCCAGTGCTTAAAGAGTTGCACTGGCTACCAGTTGCTTGCCGAGCCGAATTCAAGGTGTTGGTTTTGACCTTTAAAACCCTACACGGCTCCGGCCCAGCTTATCTCAAGGAGCGCCTCCAGCAACATCAAGTAGGCTGCTCAACAAGGTCTGCCACGGACGGCCTTCTCCTTATCCCATCAGCCAGAGCAGCCAGGCTGGTGGGGACTAGGAAGAGGGCCTTCTCTGTGGCGGCCCCCACATTATGGAACTCCCTCCCTAGTGACCTTCGCCATGCCCCCTCCGTGATGAGCTTCCGCCGTGCATTAAAAACATGGCTGTTCAGGCGGGAATATGGGGTGGGTTAGGTTTTTAATGAGAATTTTTTATATTGTTTTAATTATTATATTTTATTGTGTTTTATTGTATTTTAATTGTACATCGCCCAGGGTGGCCGGGTGACCGGCCAGATGGGCGATTGATAAATGTAATAATAATAATACTAGCACAAGCATCACCTAGCATATTGAAGTTGTAATGAGTTGTGAAAGTGCTTGCTTGTGCAAGAGGTTGCACATGCAGAATCAAAGTATTGGTTATGACACTTGCTCTAGGATGAAAATGGGTTTCCTGCAAGTGGTAGAAGCTTTGCACTAGTGGAATGGCACTATTGGATGCAACCATATGTTCCTAATCAAACTATTTTCTGGGAACATGGTAGTCTACAATTTAACTGGTAATGAAGCTATTGCCAGAGCTATATATTCCCCCACTCCTAAGCACATTTATTTACAATTTGGTCTCGCTGATTATACTGGAACATATTTTCAGATCAGGATATCACAGCTTAGGGTCACAGTGATAATCTCCAAACCTGAATCTACCTGGACACTACACTCAACATCTGAGGCCTTCCTCCAAATGCCACCTCTGCGGGAAGCTCAGGGGGTGGCAACAAAGGAGAGGGCCTTCTCAGTGGTGGCCCCCTGATTATGGAATTATCTCTCCACTGAGGCCGGCCTGGTGCCAACTCTGTCATCTTTTCAGCACCAGGTTAAGACTGCCCTCTTCTCCCAGGCATTTAATGGCATGTAAGGGTATTTAATGGCATGATAGCAAATTGATGTCAGCTGTTTTTAACAGGTCTAGTTTGTACTAACTTTGTTTTTTGCTGTTAAACTGTTTTTTAAATTTTGTATATTGGAAAAATGTTATGCTGTTTTTATTGTATCTGTGGTCTGTGTTTTTATGAATGGTTGTAAACAGCCCAGAGAGCTTCAGCTATTGGGCAGTATAGAAATGAAATAAATAATAGTAGTAGTAGTAGTAGTAGTAGTAGTAGTAATAGTAATAATAATAATAATAATAATAATAATAATAATAATAATAATAATAATACAATGCTCTAATCCAATGGATCTGGCCATACCTGTGGCATAACTTTACAAATTACATTTAAAAAAAAATTTCTGCAATTGCCAAGTGAACATTAGAATCTGGTTCAATATTGGAATAAATATTGTATAGGAATAAATGTCAAAGTATTAGCTGTTGCTATGGTATAAGGCGTTATGGCATAAGACTTCAGAGACTGTATATTGGCTTTTTTATGTCCATGTGGGCAGCATTTGCCATTTGCATTGTTTAATAGATGCAGTATGAAAATACAGTCAAATATCCTTGCTGTTCTTAACAAATATGAAAGTAGAGATTGTGACTGAGGTTATCATGATTTTATGTGCTGTGCTTCCATTTACATTCACCAGGAGCTAATGCAAATTATACTCAGAATAGTGTGTTATAATGTTTACCAGGCAAATGTGCTCAAAGTTCACTGGTAATGAGCCTGTCAGAATATGAGAAAATAATGACACCTTGCATTATATCCATGTCCACACCTGCATCTCTCCCATCAGGGAGTGAAAAATTATGTTGTAACTATGCACCATCCACACTTTCTGTGGTTTGGAGACTGATGCAGTAGCCAGCGTTACATATTTTATAGGATAGGATATGTTACATATTCTGTATGTGACACATTCTATAGGATAGAAACATATAACATTTCTGGGCAACTTCTCCCTGAACCAGAATCTTCTAGAAAGCTTTACTACAACTTACAACTATTCATATACAGAGAATCTTTCCCATTGTATGACTTTTTGAAATAGCAATCATGTTCATGTGGAGTCTGTAAGCCACTTGGGGCAGCTCCCTGTCCTCTTATACTCTGAAAAGCCCCATGCACACTGATGGTATAAATAAGATCATCATCATCATCATCATCATCATCATCATCATCATCCAAATCCAGTGCAATCCAATGTGGCTGCCTGTAGCCCTTTGAACTCAGAGGATTATGGGCATCCATCCTATGGAGGGGCAGAAGGAGTGCAGAGGAGAAGGTTGCCTCCGTGCTTCTCCCACCCTGCATAAGCCTTTGATGGATGATTTTGGCTGTCCAGGTGTTTCACCCCGGAGTGCGAGGAGAAGAAGCTGAGGCTGCGTATGCTGGCAGAGACTGTCCTCTCCCCCCCAAAAAAAATCCTGTCTCTGAGATTGCTCAGAGCCGCAGCTGGCGCGGTTCTTTCTGCACAGGCTGCGAGGGCGGAGGGAGGGCACTCCAAGTTCAGAGTCCCAGCTCTGACCTTGAAGTGAGTTTCCGAGGTCGGATCTGGGACTCCAAATTATCCTATGGCCATTTAGACTCTGTCTAGCGACCATAGGATTGTGCCTTTACAATATGTATCTGTTGTTTAGCATGGACAGCAAAATGGCTGTTAAATATCCCACGGTAAATCTTGGATATAGAGTATGGGAAAGAGGAGATACTCCTTTGCTCCTGTTCTGACTATATCTGTGCATGTGTAATGACAAGAAAGAAAATGTATCTTCTTGAGACTCAAACATGAGTGGTGTGAATTGACATTCTAGAGATAACGATAGACATTCCCTCAAATTCTAAAATAGGAATTGGTAGGAGATCACTAGCATTCTCTGTATTCTCTGACAAATACAGGATGAAAAATATGAAGGATATGCAGTTCATTATTAGGACTATATAATAATATTAAACTTATTTGTTTGTCATGCAACTGAGATTGTGATTAATGAACCCAAAGATCATTACACAATGGATCATGTTTACATGTGTGTTAAAACCGCTGACTGCATTTGATAATAATACTACATATAGTACAAGCTTTATAAATGCTATGCTTGATAGTAGAAAATCTGGTGTTCTATATTGTTATTATCAAGTAACATAATCATAATCCATGAATTATTTATTTATGTATTCATTTGAAAACATTATAAACCACTAGAAGGACAAGGAGCTGAAACAGATGACTGGCTGATAGGAACAGTAGGAAAGACCTTCCAGTACAGACAGCTGTGAACTGGAAGATACAAAAAGGAGTGGTCAAGAAAAGTCTTAAGACACTTTTGCAACAAACTCAGTAACAGCTGATCCTGACCCTGCCACACCATGAACTCAGTAACTTGTCCTTTCCATCTATGAAACATGAACAAACATTTCCATTCCAAATTCACCAGCTTCTTCAGAGGCATTTATTATTGTTCACAAGCTGTAAAGCAAGATATTGAACCATGAACGCCAAATATTTTGCATGGCTTTAAAAGAAACTAGGTATCATTGGGGAAATCCATTGTTTAATGAAGTCTTCCAGAAAGGGAAAATCTGGTGGGTCCACAAAATCTAGGTCGTTGCCAGGAGGGTTTCTGAATTGAACATGTGCCCTTATGAATAGGGTTACATTCACCCACCCACCCCCACTGGCAGCTTCTCGTTCCCTGCGTACCTGCCATCTGGTAACACAGCAATCTCTCCCAACAGGACAGCTGATAACTGAACTCTGAACTGAATTGCATTTGGAGCTTAGTTAATGACACTTCTGTTTGGCCTGAAGCACAGGGTGAACTGTCTACATGTAAGAGCTAATTGTACACTCCTGGGTTATCCTGCTAATGGACAATGAAAGAGCATATGTACACTCCTCATCTTGAGTCTTTATAGCTATCCAGCTTGAACCTTTATAGCACAATCCTATGCATGGATACTAAAAAGTAAGTCTCATTGAGTTCAGCCTACTCCCAGTAAGTATGCCTAGGATTGAAGCAGTAATGTTTTCTCAGTTGGTTAAAAAAAGAAAGGGGAGAAGCAAAATCAGCTGGGAATGAGCAAGGAGCTTGATAACAAGATGTGGGTATTTTCTATTTGGGTCGCAGGACTGAACTAGCTGGGTTGGTCCAGTTCAGGGGAATGTGAGGTCTGCAAATATGAGCTCTCTTTTGACTACTACACCCAAGCCAAAGCTTACATAATAAAACACAATCATTTTTTTAAAAAAAAATTAAATTAAAGATTGAACATTGAGACAGCAGCAGAAAATCCAGTTTAAAACAGCAGCTAAATGCCTGTGAAAATGGCAGCAGCAGCAGCTGGGAATATTTATGGTCACTCTGTTATTATTTTTCTTTAAGTATAAATATGAGTGGAAATCACTTTAAAATGATGGCTTGGTGGTATGCAACACCTGCAAAGTATAAGTAAAATTAATAATAATTACAATTGATGCTTTTGGAAATGCTTGAGAAGTAGAGGGATTTTAACCATTGGCCATGCCCATTGGCCATGAGCAAAAAGTTTCTGCGGGAAATCTTGGATTACCCTATGGGTTGTATCCAGGATCTGTCTCCAACAACAGGAAGGGCTCCACCTGGGGAAGGTCCTTCTGCCCAATTTTTGGTATTCCCCACACACTACAGCTCACCCCATTCACTAGGGTATTCTGATTCTCTGTGTAGCATTTTCAGGGGGCCGAAGGGGGTGCTGCTGTGGATAGGGGGAGGCAGGGAAGTCTACTTCCACCAGTCCAGTTGATCCAGTGTAAAACTGGACCCAGCCCCATAAGGGTAAGGGCATCACGCAATCCACATGCCCATAGTCCTCCGAACTCAGAGGATTATGTGCATCCTATGCAGGGTGGGATGCATAGTTATCCCACCTTGCAGGCATCCCACACTGCAAAACACTTAAGATGGCCCATTTCAGCTGTTGAACCTAAGTGTTGCACCTCGGAGCATGAGGGAAGGAGGCTGAGGCACCATCAGGAGACTTCGTAGTGCGGTGGTGCCTGCCTGCCTCCTCCTCTCCCCGCTCCCCAGAACGCCCAACAAAACTCCATCTCTGAGGTTGCATTTGTGACAGCAGAGAACCAGCCAGTGGGGTTCTTTCCATGCCAGCTGTGGGGGGGGGGCAGGTGCTCCAAGCTCGGAGTCCCAGCTCCGAGCGAATTTCCGAGGTCGGAGCTGGGACTCCGAATAATCTTATGGCCATCTAGCTACAGTCTAGTGGCCATATAGGATTGCACTGTAAATCACTTCATTACTTATCATACAGAAAAGATTATGTACAAAGGGAATGTAGAATGTAGAGTTATGCGGCAACAGCTACCAGAATAGTGTATGCTATATACCGTACTGGAAATTACATAAAATCACATATATGAATGGATAGCAAAAAATATGGGATATTGCAGTAACAGTTTAATTAATGATATAAGAACAAGAAAGAATAGATAAAACTAGGATAACTTTATTGATAATTAACCAATTAACCACTGTATTGATAATTAACCAATACATTATACTGAATTCTGTAAACACAATTTATTATCTTCTAGTTCTAAACATTGCTGTAAGCTGAATTAAAAGGATAATGTGTCACCGATAATAACTGGATTATTCACATTTCTTGGATTAGCATCTGGTGTATAGGATCATAGGATCATAGAGTTGGAAGGGGCCTACAAGGCCATCGAGTCCAACCCCCTGCTCAATGCAGGAAACTAGAGGAGGGGTCTCCCATCCAAGTAATAACCAGGCCTGACCCTGCTTAGCTTTCCACACTCAGACAGCGTAAGCGTAAGCCACAGGCCTTTAGCTCAGGCTGTAATCCATTTTTTAAAATTGCTAGAAACCTTTATTTAAGTTGTTTGCTTTATTAAAAATATGGTGTTATTAATGAACAAATTGTTAGGTTGGATCCAGACTTAATCATACTTAGAGTAGACCCACTGAAATCAATAGGACTTAATTTAGTGATGGCTAACTGAAGTCCCCCTCTTTACAGTGTGCCTACTCTACATATGGTTACATCTGGATCCAACCCAAAGTGTTTATGTGCATGTGTGACTTTAATGGCTGGAGAAAGAGCAGCTTTTTCAGTTGACATCTGAACACCAGTTGAATAGATGAAGCAGGGTTTACCACACAGTTACCACCACTGAAAAGCTCTGGTTCCTAGCTGTGTCTCACCTCAGAAGGTGGGGATACTCTGTGCAGGTCCTTAACTGCTTGACGAAAGAAAGAAAAAGGGTGGGGAAGCTGTGACAGCCATGGTAAGCACCCATTCCCCCTGAAACGTTTTAGGCCTGAACCCCCCTGAAATCACACGCCTCCCCATTTTGGGAGGTGGCAAATTAGACGTAAAATCAAGTGAAGCAGTGATTTCCACAGTGGGTGGAGAAGTTGCTACCACCTAATGCAAATACAGTTACTAAGTTGCAGCCCAATGATCTTGCCTACCCCTTTAAACATTCTGATGCAGCAGCTCTTACTCTGGCAAGAGCTGCTGAATCTGTGTGCAGCTCTCCAGTGTGGTGAACCACTGAACTGCAAGCAGTAGCTTCTCAGTGAAGAACCTTCTAGACCAGTGATGGCGAACCTTTTTGAGCCCGAGTGCCCAAACTGCAACACAAAACCAACTTATTTATTTCAAAGTGCCAACACTGCCATTAAACCTGAATACCGAGGTTTTAGTTTTAGAAAAACAACTCATACAGTTGTCCAAACTAATTAACATCTTTTGTCTTAAAAGAAAAACACAATAACAGAGCTTTCAATGATACAAACAGTTTTTTGTTGAAAAAAAATCAACTCAAAAAATTATTATAGTACTACATTGTACACATAGCCTGAAGGGAATTTATACAAACTTTTAAAATAATTAGGCACATGTATTTTTGGATAAGGTATTCTCAACTTGTAATATGAATATATGCCAGACTGAAATTGTATGGGGCAAGCTTTACCCCGGGTCCTTTCCCTGCTTCTACAGGTGTCGGATTAGTAAAAGTAAAAGTCAACTTGTACTAGGATGAGCAAGATAAACAAGAAAACTAAACGTGCTTAACACATTTTAAACACTTTATGTCTTGGACTGCAAACACTGCATTAGGTAAAAGTTTGCATTGGGCATACTTTTGCACAATTAATGTGATTTTTGCTATTGCATACATGTTGATAATTTGTCAAACCTTGGCTCATACTCCGTTAGTTTGAGAGCAACACATGCAGCACTCAGGTCAACTGTTAGGGCTTTACATCCAAGCCATGCTCTGTGCATCATTCTTCAAAATCTTTTAAATGTGATAACGATGTAGAAAAGAATTCTGTAACAGGAATTCTAGAATAAAATCATTCTGTTCCACACTGTGAGAAAGAACAAAATCATTAGTGTTTTGCAGAAGGGGACAGTCTTTTCGCGATCTGGTGACCAATGGCTCGAGTGCCCACAGAGATGTCCCTGCGTGCCAGCTGTGGCACCCGTGCCATAGGTTCGCCATCACTGTTCTAGACTGATTTCATTCACCCAGACTGACCTTTGGATCCTTCTGGGCAGGAAAAGGTATAAAGGGCTTCATCGCCCAGGGTGGATGGGTGACCGGCTGGATGAGCAATTAACAAATGTAATAAATAAAATAAATAAATGTCACAGCTCAGCCTTGCTTGAACAACATGGGTTTCCCCAGTTCTGGTGTGTTCCTGGTCCTGTATCATTGGTTGGTGCCTTGATCCTACCTCTTCACTTGCTCTTTGGTCCTCACCTGCTGTTTGGTCATAATTGTTGGCTTGCTCTTAAATCCTGCTTCCTTCTGTTGTGGAATTTCTCCGAGTCCGATCTGGAGGTCCACGGGAAAGATAAACCACTCTGCTTTCAGTAAACCAAGTACTTTATTATTGGTCTGATCAGAGGTAAATTCCTGGCACAGATACAAGGAAAGTACAAACTCACAAACGCAGCTACGGGGTTTTATAGGGGGGGAGCATATACCCATGCAAAGAAGGAATCCATTCTTGGAAGAAACCAGTAACCTTATTTGGGGTATCCGGTCATACACACACACACACACACACACAAGGACAATACAAAATTCTATGTTGTCAGCACAGGAACAACGCATGATCTATCCTTATAAGGGAGTGCTTCCAAATGGTATGTTTACATAAACATGTGTTATGTTGACTTTTGCTCTACAGACATTCTGACTTCCACTCTTTATCTTACTTTCAAGAATCCTTCACATACTTTCACTCCACATCTTTCACTCTACATGGGTGAAAGGTGGCTACTTTCTTTAAAATTTCCACATCACTTCCATCCTGACTTGCTTTTTAGTCCTGACTACTGGATGGTTTGTCCTTCCATCCTGACTTGCTTTTTAGTCCTGACTACTGGGTTGTCCCACATCTGGTTCCTGGCTCAACTCAGATTACTGCCCTGAGAGCCTCCTCCCATTCCTCCAACAGTTTATTTGCCTACCTTCTTCAGTGAGGTAAAACTGGAGTCCTCCTTGCTACCAACTTTTGTCCTGTCCTCTGAGGAAATAAAATATATGCAGATCCTGTGCCGAATGGGGCAAGTTAGACTCAAAGAAGGGAATGGAAATGAGAGGCATAGCCAGACTTAGAGCAACCCTCGCTCACCCCTCATAACATTACTAGAGGGCCATTATAAAATCCTGCAAGTGAAGGTGAGGGATCAATGGAATGCAAAATATCTCATAAACACTGGAATTACACATTGAGGCATTTTTAATTAATAGCCATTAGTATTCCTGAAGATGTGAATTCTTTCAAAATGTATGTTCTTGAATCCCTTTTCTTTAGAAACAAGGGTCTTTGTTTATTCTCTGTTCTTTGGCAAAATAGTTTAAGGAAAACTGTGGCTCTGTTAGGACACAGTGAACATATGCTACGGCTTTGTCTTCCTGTGAGAGCCTAAATTGCTAATTTATGCTTTTGCCCACCCTTTTGCCATTGTTCACTGATCATTACTCCCTTCCCCCTGCCCTTTTGTGAGGTAACCTAGCCAAGCCGCCAAATAGGGCTAAAATAACCTGCGCCATGCCGAGTAACCCCTTTGGCGAGCGATATTGCTGGCCTGTAATTTGCTCCAAAGTGGTGGATTGCTGTGGGGCCTTTCAAACAAGCGGCATGAAAATCTTCGCAAATGAGCACATGCCATTAGTAACCTAGGCCCTAAGAGAGCCATTGTAGTGTCTGAACATATATTATGGATCCTTCTATGTAATTTAATTCAGCAACTGGAAATCTCAGATGGAAGACAAAAACTCCACCATCCCCGCCTCTCTGGCTTACTTGCATCAGATGGAGTGGGGGGGGGGGGACAGTGGGAGCGGTGTCCTGTCAGTGTTGAATATTCATGAACATTGGCATGTGTGAGGGGGAAATGTGTTCTCTAAGGATTGTGGAAAATGTGGACATAGCAGGAAATGAGAACAACCTGACACTAGTGAAAGAGTCTGCCCTGCAGTACATACTGAGATTGACAGGGCTCTGATAAATAAAGACTTCCAAATGGGGGGAGGCATTTAACACTGCACACAAGATGTCTGCAATGACATTTTAAATGCCAATATAAAGTAGAATGCCATTTTAAACCAATAATTCACTTAAAGAAAAATGCCTTCCGGAATATTCATTAGTTATGATTGATAAGCATTATCCTACATAAGGTTTTTGGAAGAGAGAAGAAAGAGGTTGAAGGGAAACCATTTGAGGACATCAAAACTGTGTATTCAAACATAAAAAATATGCATTTCACAACAAATGCACAGTAATTGTAGGTTAACTGCCTGAATAATGTTTTTGTGTGTAAATACACTTACCAGCCCTGTAAGGGCTAATTAGCAAGTCACAATGATAAGGAGGAAAAGTGAAGCATTATTCCAAACAAGATTAGGCATTGCATTGTCTTGATGGTGAAATGTAGGTGTACCAAGCTGAGAGCAAAAGTGCTTACAAAAGTAAACAAAAACAGATAAGGACAAAATAAAAAATGTCAATGAAGTAGCACAGACAATTGATTTCTTCTGTTTTGACTTCTTTTAATCTCAAAGTTTTAGTAGCCATGATGTGGGGGCCCATAGAACAAAGAATACAGAGAAATTTGAAAGTATTTTTCATTCATGCCATGTAGTTTTTTGTTTCGTTTTGTTTTTCAAAATGAAGGCTGAAGGTTTTATTTATTTATTCAAAGTTGTTTTTTTTTATCGTGCTCCTTAGTCAAAAAGGATCCTGGAGCAGCTTACATATAATCAGTAAAATAAGGCAGTCGCTGCCCACAAGTTTACAACTTAAAAAGACATGACACACAAGGAAAAAGGAATGGGGAGGGAAGAGGGGAAACATCTTTCAGCAGGGCTGGGGGAATGGCCCTGCTTCCCCCTCTCATCTCCCTCAGTATGACCTGCTGGAATGATTGCTCATCATGACAGCTGAGAGAGGAGGAACTTTCATAGGGGAAGTCTTTCAGCAGGGCTGATGGAATCGCTCCACTTTGCCATCTCTGAGGTACTGAGGGAGATGAGAGGTACTTCCTTCTGAGATTTTGAGCTATATAAAGCTAATTCTCAGGCCGGATGGTCGAGGAAAGGTAAATGGGGTGGGAATATATATCAACATTTTTTGTGTTAGGGCATTGCCTGGATTATTCCATGTCTACAGAGTGATTGGTTGACTGAGTGATTGATTTAAGATGTTTGTATCGTGCCATATGGATCTATACGGTATCTCACAATGGATATATGAAAAAACAAAAAACACCACAATCTTATTTTTAAAAGTATTCTACTTTCAAAAGTATCACAAGATTTTTTTAAAAAAAACATGCAAAATAAGGTAGCCACCTCAACTGGCAAATACGCTGTTCCTCCTGAGCACCTGGCCATTTCCATCCTGATAAAGTGCTATGCCAGCAGTGATGCCTGCTTGTTTCTGGCTGTCTCATCTATTTGCCATCTCCCAACACCTCACAGAGAGTGTAGTGAGAAAGGCCCGTGACCAAGTGCTCTTGGTGATTCATAAGTGGCCACCCTAGTACTCATGCTTCTTTATGCAAGATTCAGTGTAAAGTGTGCTACAGATTCAAAGCCCACATAGGACCAGACCCTACAAGTGACAGGCTTCAAAACTCAGACAACAGATCTATTCCATAAAAATTATGACTGCTCATTATCCTTTTTTCTTTCCCTCCCATGAGCCAGCACTTCATTGTTTATTTCGTGGCTGTAAAAATATCACACTTCTAGCATTTGGCTATTTCCTCAAGCATGAGGGGAAATATGTAGGATTTTTACCTGAACCTTAAAAATAATAATTAGGGATGAGAGCGCTTTTTCAGAGCCCTTCTGTAATTACTGTTTCCACAGCCATGGCTGGTCTCTCTTTCCCTCTTTTCGATGTTTATATTGCATTTTTTTAGATTAGCCTTAAGAACTGGCAAGTTGAATAATAAGAATATCAAATAATAATCTTTGTTTGCCCTTTCTCGAGCTTCTCCCTTTCTCCTTATTAAAACAGCCAGGCACCTTCTGCTGCACAGCTGCTTCAGTGCCTTTGCTATCTTTTTCTCTCTATCACCAAGACACAGAAGAGAGTACATTAGCAGCAGAGGAGAAGTTCTGAGGCACTGAAGAATATGGACTTGACAGCATCAAATAGGAACAGCTGAAGAGAGGTGGAGAGGTTGCTGCCATCCCTTTAGGTTAATGTTGTGGAGGGGAGACACAATGGGGCACGTAGAAACTGGCAGCTTATAGACTATTTGAAATGTGTCCCTCATTCAGCAGATTTGTTCCTAACATGTCAAGTTCGGAAAAGTAATTTCTGGAACAATTTTGCATTACACTCACGATATTGTCTGTACTGCAGTGAATTAATGGATGTGCTCATTGTGCTCAGAGTCAGAGGAAAGAGACTGCAGACATGCCTGCATCCACAGAAGAGAATTTTGAGAAGAATTTTTGTGGATTCCATTTCTTTCTGATCTAAAGATGTCTGTGGCAGAGGAGATTCAAAGTCCTGTTTTTCAGAGATATTGAAAATGGAAAACAAGCAGTTTATTATAGGAGCGTTTGCTGAGCTTACATGTTATACCTCATAATGACCAAAGATATTGGGTTAGATCCAGACTTAGTCAGACTTAGAGCAAACCCATTAAAATCAATGAAATGTAAGGCTAAATTAAGTCCCATTTATTTCAACAGGCCTACTTTAAGTATGAATAAGTCTGGATTCAATTCATAGTGTTTTCGATGAATCATCATCAGGCGATCACTCGTGATCGAGTAAGATTGTCTTCCAGGATAAAAATTTACAAAAAGGACATTTTAAAAGGAGGAAATTCTAAAGAAAAATTGTGTAGACTCTAGCGATGGGTCCGTAAGTGACTGTGGAGGCCAATTCTTGATCCACACAGCTTCCCACAGTGAAGACACAGGTTACCAGACATGGTCCTGTAAAGGATTCGTTTGACGTGCTTCTCGCTTAGCATGTTTCTCCCTTTCACCTTGCACTCGGGCTTCTTCAAAGTCCATAGAACCTTTGTGAAAGGCCAACCTCCAGTTAGATCGTTCATGGGCCAGAGCTTCCCAGTTTTCGATGTTTATATTGCATTTTTTTAGATTAGCCTTAAGAACATCTTTAAACCTCTTATATTGACCACCGATATTCCGCTTTCCATCCTTGAGTTGGGAATAAAGTAACTGCTTTGGGAGACGGCAGTCAGACATTCGAACAACATGACCGGTCCATTATATACTGTCTATGTGACGTTCCTCACTTCTGAAGAAGGCAGAATCTTCTCATTTTTGTAGGCCCAAATCATAAGCTGTTCATTGAAGAACAGGCAAACTGAAAATGAAAGTAAAACACAAGAACAGTCTGAGGGTGAAGCCTGTAATGACAATGCAATATAATGGCCAGGGGAGGCTGGCGACTTCTATTTCGGTGAGGCTCCTTTTCCATTACAGGTTTTGCAGCTTTTATTTGGAGCTTCATGGGAGCTATCCATGGTGCTTCATGGTGGTGAACCTATTTGGGGGATGGAATTCAGCACCATGACAGCTCCTATGAAGCTCCAAATAAAAGCTGCAAATCTGCAATGGAAAAGGAGCCCCACCGAAATAGGAGTCGTCACCAGCCTCCCCTGATAATGGCCCAGTTTGCACAGCACAATTTAAACAAACCCTGGGTTGTTGTGAAGAAGCGAGCATGCTGACTCCTGCTATCCAGTCACTCCCGCTACAAGCAGGTGGGGCTAAATGATCCAGGAATACTCTGTCCCTGGGTTGTTTAGTGTGGTGTATGAACTGGGAACTCTGTAGGACATACAATCCAGAGTTGGAACCCAGAGTCAAACCTGGGATCTTCCTTCTACGATGACATGTCATTGTCATAAGTCAGTTTGGACTCAGAGATCATAGGATCAGCAAGACGCTGGTTACATATTATTTGGCACATCTGCAGTCTCATTAAAGTTACCGATCTTATTCAGTAGTTAAAGGTCAAGTGCTAGATCTATTGTCAGTTCTTTTCAGGTTTTATGTTAGGACAGCTGCATCACACTGCCTCTTAGCTAGTAACAGAGACAAAATTAGCTAGTCAAGAGACAAAATTAGCTAGTCAAGAGACGAAATTAGAATGGACTTTTCTCAGGCCCCATTGGAGTTCTGAACAATGATTATTTCTTGGTGTGGCTACTTAATGTCGTCTATATGGCTATAGAATTGGCTGCTAGTTTTGCCAGCTGTGAGAAATGGCAATGGATAGAGTTTTATTGACAGTTAGTCTGAGATGTTTCCATTTCACTTTACACACATTTAATGGCATATGATGGGGCATTTATGTCAGCTGTCTTTTTAACATGTCTAGTTTTTTTAAATTGAAATTGTTTTAGCTGTTTAAATAGTTTTAAATATTGTATATTGACATATATATTTTTGGTAGTATTCTATTATCTATATTTGTCATTTGTAACTTTATGAATTGTTGTGAACCTCCCAGAGACCTTCGGCTCTTGGCCAGTATAGAAATGAAATAAATAAATAATACATCAGTGCCACAAAGAAATTGCAAAAGACTCTATAAAGTTCCACTCTCAAACTAATGGTTAGCTTCGGGAATCTACCAAATTAAATAATTAACACCCCAAAAAAAACAACAAAAACATATAAGCTGCTGGTCAGTCATTATGAACTCATGCGCTACTACAAATTTTGAAGTCCCCAGATTTAAGGGGCAGAAACCCAGACATCCATGTCAGTTCTTGATGAGCTTGGTGCTTTTGTTCCTGTTTAGCTTCTCTGAGAGCTCTCAAATAGTGTATGCATCTTTACATTTCTTATCCAGTTGCTGTGCCCCATTTTTCATAGGCTTCCTTGTCTCTCAAAAAAAACTCTTGTACTTAGGGAGGTATGGACATTTCATTTCAGCTTGCAAATCGTTTGAACTTGCCTTGCTCGCAATCCCAAACATGAACAGGAGTGTATTTTTTTAATTTTATTTTTAAAAGTTCACAAATTCCCAGACTTGTGATTGGGTTTGAAAAATGCAGTATCTTGAAAATGGTGTGCTTTAAAATCCCATTCAAATGAAAAGAAAAAGAGAACAGGAGCAAGATGAACTGAGCTATGATGTGGAGTTTGGAGAATCTTGGCAGACTCGAACATCGCTGGTTCTCCCACACCTACTTATACGCAACTAATCTTCACGGTGTGATTCCCAGGTATAGGAACATCAATTCTTTACCTTGTTCCTAAAGACCAAAACAGACATTTCTTTAAATTTGTATTTAGCGACTATGTCCTCCCCCCACCCATTTTACTCTAGAGCATGCACAGGGGCCCCAGTTTGGATTGGGACCATAGCATAGGGGCTAAGGGGGCTTTTAAGATCTGGATTGGGCCTCCTGTGCCTACCCTAGAGTAAAAATTATTTTAAAAAGACATAACTGGTGGACTTAGATATAAAGTAATATTTGTTTTGGCCCTAAGATTGCACAGTTAAGAGCTATCTGTCACATCCACCAATAAATCCAACCATAATTGTATTAAAACAGTACTGTCCTCCTGACACAGGTTTGGGTCCTATATTTCTCTCTCTGAACGTTATTTTTTCCATCCACAGACAAAATTACTGTCAAGAAATCACTGTAAAGATGATCCACATATCATTTCTCCCAGGAAAACTATCAACCTCTTATGACTTGAGATGAAGTTTTAAAACTACTTATGCTTGTGATTAGAGATTAGAGAGTAATGAGGACTGACATCACCATTTTGCCATGAATCTGTAATTATAGAGGAGCAGGAGGCAAAATACAAAGCGAGCAATTGGGTATGATGCCACTCAGACATTTAAAAAGGAAAAAAGAGAGAAAGAGAGAAAAAAAAATCATGAAATGTTTCCCATTTCCTTTTCTGAAGCTAATCAAAAATTACTGCACTGGAAGGATATAGAAAGATGGTGACTATGCAAGTTTTCTAACCCACTATTTGCCTTATGACACCCGCTACTCTTCCATTCGGACCAATTTCAAGTTTTAAAATAGGTTTGGTGAAAGAAGGGACTGTTATTAAATATGAACAGGCTGAAATGTATGCTTAATAGATGCTAATACAGTAATACCTTGGATTGCAAGTAACTTGGTTTGAGAGTGTTTTGCAAGACAAGCAAATTTTTAAATATTTATTTATTTATTTTTTTACTTGATATACAAGAGACGTCTTGCAATACAAGTACTGTAGTATGGCTTAAATTAAAAATCTCTGTACACATTTTTTTGGGGGGATTTCATTTTGATGTAAGAGTGTTTTGGATTACAAGCACGTTTCTGGAACGAATTATGCTCTCAATCCAAGGCATGACTATAGTTGCAACCGAATAGATGTAGACTTCATAGCTCATAGAGTTGGAAGGAGCCTACAAGGCTATCGAGTCCAACCCCCTGCTCAATGCAGGAAACTAGAGGAGGGGGTCTCCCATCCAAGTAATAACCTGCTTAGCTTTCCACGCTCAGACAAGCTGAGCCCCAGCATGAGCCACAGGCCTGTATATGTGTTTCTATTGCCATATATATATGTATATATATATATATATATATGCAAAGAGAGTTCATCCCTTCTCCCTCCCACAACCTTTTGTTTTACTTTTTTAAATAATAGAAACTAGTGAGCAAACTCTCCCTTGGGGCTTGGCACATTCCTTTCCAAAGAATTCTTGAAGTATTCATAGCAGTATATCGTAAATGTCTGCCTCCAGTTCTTGAACATGTAAAACATTTTTTTTAAATTTACATGAAAAGCAACATTGTGTAGTGGTAAGTGTGTCAGACTATCTCTGGGGGAGACCTTGGTTCAAATCCATAGTCAGCCACTCTCAATTTGTCCCAAGGCTTCAGAGCTTCCCTGGGTTTTTGCACTATTTTCTGGAGTCTTAAAAAAGTAAGTGTTTGCTTAGCATTTTCTGAGCAATAATTGGTGCCCAGGATTTAGACTAAAATACTCGAAGTAAAAAGTACATGCTTCATGTGTGCAACGACTCATTTTTCATTTGAAGATGTAGAAGAACTTCTATCTGAACTAATGTTTGTTTCATCTTGTAACCCACATTTATAAACTGGGCAAATTGGTATTCTGAACGCAATTATGAATTTTGGCAACATCACTACATTCAATCCTACACATATCTACTTAGAAGCAAGTACCATTGTGTTCAATGGGGCTTATCCCAGGTAAGTGGGTATAGGATTGCAGGCTAAAAGTTGCAAAACTGCAAAATTCAATGCATTAATTAATACAGATTTAGTCGTAGTAGATTAGATGCATGGTAATCAATGGGATTTAAGTTAGTCATGTTAGTGATGGGTGAACTTACCCTGAGTGAATTCATTATTTGCTTGGAAAGTAATGCATTTGTTCTTTAATATGAAATCTTGTTCTGTGTATACAAGATATTGCACATGCACAATATCAAGGTGCATCTTGGGAGCTGTAGTTTGGAATCACATCATGCGGTGTGACATCATGTGTAACCGCATTGTGTGGCCCCTTTCTGATTGGTTGTTTTTTTCACATGCCCTGCCTGTGTGATGATGCCATGTGATCAGCATAAAGATGGACCTGCAGAGTCCTCCTCCTTTGAGACAGAGCTGTGCCCGTGGTGGCAACAACAACCAGGGAAACAGTTAATGAGACTGATCCAACTCAATTTCAGGGGGGGGGGGAATCTAGGCGGTAGGATGACTGAAAATTTAGGGATGGAATCTGTGCACTATTTTACTGTGTATGCTCCAAATCTCGCAATCCATTCTGAACTTAACAGTGAATTTGTAATACATGGATCCAGGCTCACTACAAAGGTGAGCATTAAGAACAGATGAGTTTTGACAAATGAGCTGACGAATTATTAAGTTTGCTGGCATCACTACTCATGACCAAGAAGTCTCATTGATTGCAATGGGTCTGCTTGAAGTATGACTAAATCTGAGTTCATCCCAATATCTATTTATCAGCTTTAGAAGATATGGGTAGGGTTGTAAGTCTAGGGATGTCGGAGAAATCCGAAATGGATTCAAATGAGTTTGGATGTCTATGAATCCCACCCATGGATTCCGCAGCAGACCAGCTTTTTCCGAGTCACGTGGATTTCATGGACTTACGGACCAGGTTTTCACCTTGGGAGGGGGAATGTGTGCTAATGCACATGAGTGATGATGTGCATTAACACATTTGATCAAGTGCTAATTAGCGCGCTAACGCAAATTAGTGCAAGAAGAACAAAATTCTGGTAAAAAAAAACAAAAAACCCAAAAAATCCGATTCCATCAATGAGCAGATGACGGAATGGGAGATGCCTAGCAATCTGTGGAACACAGACAGAACAAATTTTACAAAATCCAGACCTTCCTAGATGAAACCATATGCAAACCTCTCTTTTTATGATAAAGTAAATATTGTTAGAGGAGAAAAGTAGTCATGGGACAGTTTCCAGAAGTGCTATTGAGGCTATAATCCTAGGCTTAATTAGGAAGTAAGACTCACTGATCTCAGTAGTACAATGAAGAAGTGAAATATTACTATTATGTTGAATGGAGAAACTAAAGCAGGTGGGCAGAGTGATTCTATGGCCCCTAGACAGTGTCTGAGGGCCGTAGGATTGTTCGGATTCCCAAGTCCAAGGTCAGAATACAGCTCTGACCTTGGAGCTGGGGGTCCGCGCTCAGAACCTCCACCCCCGACAGCCGGCGCAGAAAGAACTATATTGGCTACATCCCGAGGTTGTAAGAGCAACCTTGGAGAAGGGGTTTAGGGGGCATTCCAGGAGGCAGGGAGGGGGAAGGGACCGGTGCCACCAAGATATGATGCATCCTGCCAGTGCCTCAGCCTCCTTCCCTCCCACTCCAAAGCACCACGGTTAGATGGCTGAAATCAAAAGAAAGAACTTGAGATTTTAAAAAACTGAATATGGGAAAAATAAAAACTAACAGATTGGTCCATCAAGGCCCAGGATTTTGAATACAGGCCTGTGGCTCACGCTGGCTCAGCTTGTCTGAGTGTGGAAAGCTAAGCAGGGTCAGGCCTGGTTATGACTTGGATGGGAGACCCCTCCTCTAGTTTCCTGCATTGAGCAGGGGGTTGGACTCGATAGCCTTGCAGGCTCCTTCCAACTCTATGATCTATGAAATCTATGAATGCTTAGCTCTTAAAAGTCTGTGTTTGAATCCCTGTACTTTCCACCAAGTTAGTGCTACTGATTAATTAGGGTCACACCACTTCTTTTTTCTGTTAGGCTCCTCGTCTTTAACAGCTATATGGTCAGGTACAAAATGGTCCTCTCCGTAGGGATAGCTGTACCTATTGAATTTGTCCTGCCCAGATGGGCAAGAATTGTGTTTCAGTTGGTATCTGATACACATTTTTTTAAAATAAAAATCTTCATATTTGGGAGGGAAAGAGCTTGAGATCCAAACAGATTTTGAATGTGAGAGAAAGCAAAATGGACAGATTCATCCATCAGAAGCAAACTGGGAGCCAAATGTAGCTCACAAGGTGTAGGGGTAATATGCTCCTAATAACTGCCCCCCCCTGCACAATTCCACTCTGGCTGCAGTATTCTGAACCAGTTGTAACCAATCCAGGGTGGTTCATCCCCCAATAACCCAGAGTTCCAGGTTCAGACATCATAATAAACAACCCAGGGAGTGCCCCTGAGTAGTTTATCACAGCGGAAGCAGGCAGGCACACGGGAACCAGCATGCATGTTCATTCCCATTCGTTTTCTTAGCAATGTGAAAAATATCAGTTACAACATGTAAACCTGGTCAGTCTAACCTTGATGTGACCAAACCATGTGTGACAGCGGCCAGATTGCAAGCAATACATGGCTAGTAGGCTGCACTCAGTTGCATAAGCTACAAGTGATGTAGGCCTGTCTTAGTTTGCAACAGTAATATGTTACCTTCAGTATCATACCTTAACCCTTTGCTTTTCTAACATAAAAGATATAACTTTTTAAAAGTAACTGTTGTTAGCATTGAGCCGTTCCTTAATTTTATACCCCTTGTAAAGTAAATACTTAAATAAAGAGCTGCTCTGAGACATTGAAGATGAGGCTAAAATCAGGATAGGAGTGATTTGTTGTGGCATTTGTCAAGTGCTTCATTATAAAGAGATTGTGAATTTCTCTAGTTGCATGTGTGTATTCTAGAAGTATTATATTTGTGTGGTAATAAAAAAAGTTACTGCTGGAACCCAACCATTTATACTGCTTACTGTCAGGCACTAAAATTAATAATCTAATGATTTATGGTTAATAAAATATTGTTACTTTTAGAAGGTAAATTACTGCTAGAAGAGATGTAATTTATCTTCCCCAATGTTGCATCAAAAAATAGCTTGTACATCAGGCAGAAGTAAGACTTATCCACATTACTCCTACCTTTATGCATCTGACTCTGGACAGACATGTTCGACAATTGCTCAACAGCTCTGGCAGAAAAGCAGGAGTTTATTATTTTTGAAATTTAAAAAGAAAACTAAAATTACATTAGCTTTGCCTTGGAATATTGTTTTTAATTTTCTTCCATCTGACAACTAACAGTATTCTTTATAATATCACTGAGTAGAGCTGGACTATGCAAGCCTTTCAAAGCATTATTTGTTTCTGGTTGCTTCTGGTGGAACTCACCGGAACTGAGTTCCAGCACCTTTTCTTCTATTAATTGCATTACAATTTAATCGCCATCTACTCCCGAGGAAATGTAATCCAAGAGTTCCGGTACCTTTTTCTCCAGAAAAAAAGCACTGGTGACATCTATGTGTCACCTTTGGATTCCACCTTTCCACCAAGGAGCTCAGGACAATGGATTGGATCCAGGTCTCGTGAGTACACCCAGGTTAGGGAAGGAACTTGACACCTCCCCTGCATGCATTCATTCTACCTGGAAGAGGTAGAACTATGCATCCAATTGGAGTACATCTATTCTCCCAAAACTGCAGGTTTCCTGATGGGGTTTTTCCTAGAGTTTAAGACATGGAATCTCCATCAGGGTGTCCTGAACCCCCTGGGTTTGGTACATGCTGGAGCCTGCAATGAAGTCCTGTTCTGACAAGGAGGTTTTGTAGGGATGGGCAGATCTGTCAGTTTCACTTTCTCCTGCATTTGGATTGTTTTAATCTCAAGTTCTTTCTGTCTCATTTAGGAAGGAATGTGTGGATTTTGGTAAGATCAAAAAATGAACCAAATGAAATTCTTACCTATCCCTAGTCTCAATGGATTCTGGTTCTCATACAGCTCTTTGATAGCATTGTGTTTTGTCAGCCCTATTATTATAAGAATTGCTGTCAGTCCTAGTTGGATATGGAAAAGCAAAGACAACTCCCCATCATAATACTTTGCCTTTCCTTAGCTGATCCTGGGGACCCAACCCAGAGCACATGTAGCAGTAAAGGTCATGAGCCATGTCTTTTGAACAGATGGTTAAGAAATCTATTTTTAATGCTCTCTGCAGTTTCCCTTTCTTGCCATTTCCTTTGCCCATCTGCACACATTGCAACCAGGAGGAGACATGACATCAGATTCTATACATTACTGCTCCCTGGCAAGCCTTCACACTGGGAAAATTCATTGTCATTTAAGTAATGGACAGGGCGTGAGGAACACCCATTTCCCTGGAATACAAGTACGAAAAGAGAGGATATAGAACGAGTGTACTGCTGTGAAAAAGAATATGGTTTATGCCCCCTCTTTATTATTTCAAGGCTGTGAGTGAACTGCACCATTAACAAATAATGGACATCACTCTCAGCAGGGAGGGTGGGTTTTTATTGGATCCCTTAAGCTACATTTATAAAATGTTGAGATTAGCTGCTGTCCAACAATGTCCACTCAAAAAAAAGGTTGAGCAAAGGATTTGAAAGGAAGGCATTGGAAGAGTTGCAAAAGGAGTGTATGGCCCTTTTAAATGATAGCACACATGCATACACATGGATACGCACAAAATAACACATTCTTGCACACACTTCTTTTCTATGCTGTATAACTTGCACTTTCATCCTTTCATTAGATATTGGGAAGAATCCAGTGTTGTCATTCTGCAAACTCAAATTCCGCTAGTGGAGCTCCGACAAATCTTTCTCTTGTGCAAGCAGTTGTACATTATTATTGCTCAACCAGTTGCACAAACACTTGTGTGACTGGTTGTGCAAGCATGATGCACAACAAGTTGCATAACTGGTTGCACAAGCAGTTGTGCATGCATGACGTGCAATCGGTTGTGCGACCACGCTTGTGCAAATGTACCTTTAGTTGGATTCTTCTCCAACATATAGTTCAGAACCTAGTTTCCACTAGTGCAACAGCATTTACACTGGCTGAAGGACACCGTTGGATAATGCCCATTGAGCTCCTACCCAGGATGCTTTACTGTAGATTTTCCACAACCATACCAGTGATAGGATAAAAATGATAATTAGTGAATTTCGTTGTTTCTTTAGTGATCTTATTATGTTATTATATATGTACTTTTTGTTGTTGTTGTCTTTATTTTTTTTAACTTTATTTCAGAAGAAAAGAAAATTTCATGAGAAAAAAGAAAAATACCTAGAAAATATTTGCAGTGCAGTCATATGCATGTTTTCTTGGAAGTAATTCCCAGTGTTTTCAATGAGGCTTACTCCCAGGTAAGTTTGCATAGCACTCCATCCTTAATTATTTATGTTTTCCTTTGTTCTGTTAATTTGCTATCAGTTATGCTTAATTTCAAACCGCTTGTTTCTGAATCCCAGTTTTTATGGGAAATGTTGTAGTGGAAATGTGGAAGTCAATTGTTATTTCCAGGGACTTAGGGGTGTACAACAAATTGCTGCTTCTCATGTCTAAACTTCCATCTGGGCCTGTTGCTTTTAGTGGTTAGCCATGCTTCTTCCCAGCATCAGTTATCCATTTGAGACTCAAGAGGCCATTATTTATCTTTAGACAAGCCTCTGGCAAGATATCAAGGTTGGTCACTTCTTGTGAGGGTAGCTGGGATCATCATATCTATGTTGGCTTGCTGCCAAACATTCTCAAAGTGATTGGAGTAGAGCTTCAGAATAGGGGTGGGATTAATATGATGATTATAGGATATATGAATCTCTCAGAAACTCCCAGGGTGGGATCTCAGTGCAGGCTAATCTGGAAAGTTGCTGCATAAGACAGAATGTTATTAGAGTCATGTACGTACATTGCCATTTAGCAAAGGTATTCCTGGCAACTGTAGGGACATAAGCTTATGATCTTGCTTTGAAGTTTCCCGTTGCAATTCTTGTGTTTTGCTTTTTGGCTGCATTAGTTTATTCTTGCTTAATAAAATCTTTAGCTTTCACCCATTGGTATGTTCATTGTATTCTGAAGCCTAAATAGAACTGTTGCCTCTTGGTGACACAAATGTATTTGGGTTCCAATTCTGACATTTCAATTAGAACATTGAAATTAAGCTTCTTTATCTTTTGGACTTTTTGACTCCCTCCCCTCCTCTCACACATCAGCTCACCCCATCAAGGATCTCCTGACTCTCTGTGTAGAATTTTCAAGGGGTTGAAGCGGCTGCTGTGGGAAGGAGTGGGTGGGGGAAGTCCACTTCCATCAGTGCAGCTGATCCAATGTAAATTTGGATCCAACCCTATGCGAATAATTATATCAAAAATTAGAAGCTATTAGAGTTCCCTGATTGGGAACTCTCAATGAGGAAACGATATAATCTGTTTATACCCTTTTAAAAATAAAACAAACATGTAGCTATTAATATTGCTCCAATCCAGAGACCTGTGGAAATTCCAGTGCTAATGCTAAGGAACTACTGTATCTTTATGAGCCAATGTTGTCTTGCAGATAGTGTGCAGTTTAGATCCAAAAGTCATTAACCCACCTATTCAGTGGTTTTGAGCAAATCACAGCTTTTCAGCTTCCTATGAGCTTTTCTACGCAAGGGTGTTAATCACTGTATCTACTTTTGGTTTCTTTGCAGAATTGAGATCCAAGTTCTACACAAGGAGCTTTTCCTTTCCTGCTTTTCTGCTACATAACTTCTAGATGGCACTGCATTATGGTGGAATATAATAATTACACAAGTAGGAACATGCCGTTCCTTTTGTTTTCAGAAATAATACCTGATTTCCCCTGCTCTAAATAAACCCAGCAAACTGCTCTTAAAAAACATAAGTGAAACTGGAGGATCACAACATCATCTAAGGAACCCATGAACAACCTAAGGACTCACAAGTGCACAATAAATGCCTTGGGTAGAAAAGCTCTCTATATAAGATGGAAATAATAATTGTCTATCTCAAGGGATTGTTTAGAAGTTGAGGGACATATTTGTCTTAACCTTTAAAGATTTGCAGAAAATAAAAGCAAAACATAGTTCTGTATTGTAGGATATCTGAAGTAATTTAGAGTGAAAACAGTCTTAATTCAATAGCTCCAGTGCTTATGCAATATTAAACTTTGTTAATAAAAATATTTGATATTAAGGTTTATGTTGGTCATAGCTCAGTGGTAGAGCATATGAGTTATGTACCAGGTCCCAGCTCAGGTTCAATCCCTAGCATCTCCAAGTAGGGCTGGGAAAGACTCCTGCTTAAGATCATGGAGAGATGTCACCGGTCAGTGTAGACAATACGGAACTAGATGGACCAATGGTCTGACTCAGTATAAGGCAGCTTCCTTCATTCCTATGTAATTCTGTGGAACTCCCTTTCACAAGATGTAGTGATGGCCACCAGCTTGGATGGTTTTAAAACGGATTACATAGTTTCATGGAGGATAAGACTATCAATAGCTAATAGTCATGATGGCTATATGCTGCCTCCAGTATTGGAGGCAGTATGCCTGTTGCTGGTGCATATGAACAGCCGTGATGTATCACACCGAATATACTCCGCCAACTTCCTCATATGGATTTCAGCTTTGTCCAGACCCCTTGTTCTTTATCTTTAGTTTGAGAATAGTTCAAAAGATAAAAGATACAAGATGGCTTGATACATAGGACTTCAGACCTTTTCAAAATATACAGTAGTCCTCCTCCTCTCTCTCTCTCTCTCTCTCTCTCCTGTTTCTTTGTAAATTAACAAACACATCTCTTTCTTTGGCTGGTGAAGTGATGAAGTGCATGACAGATAAAATGACAGATTAAATGTTTTGTTGATGCTACTGTCATCTTAGATAGAAAAGTCTGAAAGAAAACAGACTCTCCCATTCAGAAATGATACTGAGGACTATAGCATACCATCTTAATATTTGTTTTTAACCTTCCAATTCCAAGTCGTAGCCCAAGTGGTCCAATTAGTATACCACAGAAGCACCTCAAGCAACTCCTTGGATTTATCGTACATTGGGCTGGAGAAGGAAGAGACAAGCCCCATCAGGCGATTTTTCAGATATTATGACTTCTCTGTATAATAGCTTTACATATAAATTTGCAACATGGAATATTAACATACTGCCCATTTCTATGGCCTGGATCATTCATTCATTCATTCATTCATTCATTCTATATACTGCCCTATAACAAAAGTTCTCAGAATGGCTCACACAATAAAATAGATTAAAAACAAGAAATACAGTAAAAATCAAAAATGCCTCAGAGAAATGTCTTCAGCTGGTGATGAAAAGATAACAATGTGGGCATCAGGCAACCCTCCTTGGGGAAGGCATTCCATAAATGGGGTGCCAAAACTAATAAGTTCCTCTCTCATTTGTAGCTACCAGTTTCACTTCCTCTGGTGAGGGCACCCAGAGGAGGGCCTCTGAAGATGTCCTAAGGGTCTAGGCAGGTGCATATGGGACAATATGTACCTTTAGATACTGTGGCCCCATGCCATAGATCAGGGTGGGCAAAAGATAGATTGGGATCTACAGACAGATCTCTGAGTGATTTGCAGTAGACTGGTGAGGATTTCTGACTCCAAGTTGTTTAACAATAGCAACCTCCTAAATTATACTGTGCAGATGGAGAAAGCTTGGGGTAACCAGGACTGGTGAAGGACTGTAAGCTCTGTTCAGTTTTGGTAGTCAAAGAAAATTCCTGGGGCCAAAATTCTTTAATTCTGAATTCATGTGTTACTCATGTGTAGGGCATTGGCATGTTGAAGCAACAGTGAGGCTGTGCTTTTAGCCCCACTGCTGACAGCATACATCTGTCCTCCAACATCTGCACATTGAGTGCACTTGTTTGAGAAGTCAGCGTCAATGTGCAAGGAGCTGTTCGCATATCGACACTCTGTGTGATCAGGACACCCCCACAATCAGGTATCCTGGTTGCATGGAGCCCCCCTAAACGTGAACAGCCACTCACACATTGAGGCTGTTTTGCAAACAACTGCACTGAATGTGTGGATGTCAGAAGACGGATGGACACATGATATCAGGGTGGTGCTAAAAGTGCAGCCCTGCTCTGGCTTCAACATGGTAGGACCCCAAATGCAAGTAATGCATGAATAGGGCTTAAATATATGTCTTCCAGGTTCCATTTGGTGTATGCTGAGGTTCTAGTAAAAAATAAAGAAACAAGAAAAAACAAAAACAAAGTGGATCTTGCGAGCATGAAGTCTGCCCACTCCTGATATAAATAAATTGTGTTTTCTTCAGAAAGGAGCAGCTGTTATCTACAAGTCAAAAACAAAAGAGCAAAGTTGAAAAATAGACCACATACAAAAAGCTTCTACATTTGAAAAGTAAAGCATTTACTTAGCAAAAGCAAGGATGGACTGCAAATTCTTCTGCATCTTTGCTTGTTCAACTAAGATAACATTAAGAACAAAATGGGATGTCTTGATTAATGACCCGTGCTAATCATTTCGGCAAATTACACAGACATTTCTTATTTGATCCCACCAACAAATTACTTTTGTATTAATCAGAAATGTCATTCACACTCAAAGCGGATGTGCATACACACACAAACACACACACGCACACACACACACATTCTGGGTGATCTATATTTTATCAGTTATAGCAGAATAATTGGCATATGAGAGTTGGTTTAAACAAGCAATTAGTGAGTAAGTTATTGAACATTTCAAACAAATGTGCTGCATGAAACTCAAATTAAAGCAGTTCAAAGGAATTTAACAGTGTTTTGATTGCACAGGTGTCTGTGCTTTGATTTATCATGTAAAAAAATGAAACATAAGATTCAAATGTGTAACAAATTTTGTTAATTTCCATTAGTTTGGGCAACTGTTCTGAACACAGCATTAAGGAAACCATTTAAGGAAAAAGATTTATGGTGGTTCTGGAACACTGATGTACTCCAACATCATTTTGATTTCATCATTATCCCTCTGAGGAGTGATTTAAATGACAAGGAGATGCATAATGGATGTTTTAAATGCATCCATTGTTGTATTTCGACCTTGTTTTTTATAGCTTTTATAGTGTAACTTGCTCTGTGTATTAATTTTTTTAAAAAGATGATAGATATGCCCTCTTCAGACATTCTATTTTATGTATGTATTTACTTACATCTATATCCCACATTTCTTCCATCATGGAATTCGAGGTGGGTAAATGGGATTCTCAAGTGGTCTCCCCTCCAAGCAATGACCAGACCTGAACCTGCTTAGCTTCAGCAAAGTGGCTGCTTCATGTGCCTTCAGACCATTCCCTGGTATTACGCCCTGTTGCGTTTGACCCCAGTACTCACCACTGTGCTGCAAGTGATGCTTTCTTTTGTTTGTGCTGTTATGATGAAGACTTGTGCTGCTGTAGAGAAACCTACTGTCCATGACTAGCTGTCCACATGCAGCAGTCCCCATGTGGTGGTCATATTCAAAGTGGCTATCACACGAAACCATGTAAGCCACCTTTGGTTCCTTGCCAGAGGGGAAAAAGCGAGATATAAATGTAACAATTAAAAAAAAAAAAAAGTGTGCTGCAGAAATTTTGGACTTTAGCTCCCATCAGCCTCAGGCAGCATGGCCAATGGTCAGGAATGCTGGGTGATGTAGTCCAAAACATCTGGAGGGCACCAGGCTGGAGAAGACTACTTCAGGAACATAAATCAGTCTTTATGTTTCTAAAGTTATATTATGCATAACTTAGTTTGCTCATAAAATTATCATTATATTTTTTAAACCTTTATAAGTAAACTCAGGAAATGTGTAATTATTGTCTGAATAAACAATACTTTTAAATTTAATATACCAAACATGATAATTTTATGAGCAAACCTAATTATACATACATATTTTAGGTTCCTAATTTATGTCTGACAAGAGGAAACTTCAGCAAGTAGTCCCTGAGACATCTGAATCATCCTAGAAGCCAGAAGAAGCAGGGAGAACTGGAGGCAGAGGAAGAATGGTGTACTACAGCATTTGTTCATGTTTGGAAGAAAGTTTAGAGAAATTCCTAAACCTATTCATTCATTTCATTCATTTATTTCATTTATATACCGCCCCACAGCCGAAGCTGTCTGGGCGGTTCACAATAGATTCCTGTTTGTGAGGTGGAGCTTAGGGGAAATTGATCTGAAGGAAAAGCTACTGAGATTTATTTAGCTGAGAAAGACTCAGCTTACTGGAACGGTAAGCAACCATATTTAATTTAAGAACCTTTAAGCAACCTGAACCTATTATTTGAAGAGTGATATTTTATTCAGTTTTGTAAATAATTTCCATTAATCAACATTTTATGTTTTGTTCATTTTGAAAGGTTGTCTCTAGTGGTAGTGTCAATCCCATGCTTATGCCATAGGAACCAGGCCGGTGTTTCTTTTAGGTAGAGAAGGTTTATTCTAGCAGCAGCAGTTAAAAGGTTTTATAGCAGGGCAGCATTTCCTAGTGGTGAGGTCTAATTAAGAACTTTATTAAAAACTGTGGCAGTGAATTTTATAGACCCAATCCTCACATTTATTATTTTTTTAAAAAAGAAACATAAATGGGATAACCCACATTCTGTTCCATTGCATCTGGTGACAGAGGTGGGATAACCTACAGTGTGTTCCCCCCCACACATGTGGGTTTTAAATTAGAACTACATTGATTGATTCTACAGCACCTAACCAGAACAAGCTCAGAAACACCAGGTTCCGTAGAACAAAACCCAAACTGTCAAGAATGCACATTTTCTTCCATATTATGATATTATGGCGACCTTACTCACATGTTGGGAAACTGAGCATGGCTTGGAGCATCCCTAAATGTCTATCAGTAAAAGATACATTGGATCAATATTTTTAATAAGGGGTGTAAGAAATAACTATGCTGGAAATCTTACAAAGAGGCTTTAAAAAAAATCCCCCCATGGCTTCATTATTTCCAGATATTTTACATCGCTAGTCTTTCTATAAAAGCCTTCTTATTACACAGCTTTTAGGAATCATTTTGTGGAAGTAAAGGCTGGGTAGCAATATATAAACACCTTGTCTTAAGTTCTAAAAGAAAATATTTCATAATCCAAAGCTGTTCAATTTCTCCAATTTTCCAATCTAGTCAGCATGTGAAAAGCAAATTAACAGGACAGTATGCAAAATAATTGATTCATTCCTCAGATGTCTTTACATTCCGTAACATTCTGCATTATTTTTACAATTTTCTTGCTGTGCCTCCTTCCCCTCTGCCACCAAAACTTAGTGACACAAATCTGGTACGTCTGAGCTGGAAAGGCTTGTTGGAACTCCACTTTTCTGGCCCTGAGGCTCCTTCATCTTGGTGTCCTCCTGCTGTTTGCTAGCAGCATTCAATTTGCGTTACTCCTGCAGCCCCTGACAAGAGCTTCTTAGTATTCAGTATTTGCACTTTAAAAAAATTAAAAAAAATAACACCGCTAACATATTTCTACCATCTTCAAAAGGCTTTTCATTTCATGTTGCAGATGTAGTTCTGCAAGTACCGTAGTTGCTTCCACAGCTGCCCTTACCTCAAATGTTTCTGAGTGTGTGTGATACACAGCATCCCCCTCCCTCCCCAATCTCTCTGCCACTTGCAGCGTTAAGAAAGATCTGTTAGCATTTCTGTTTTGAACTGCCTCTTTCAGGATTTGATAACTTAGGTCTAAAATTTAACTTTGGGCTAAAAGTTGCTGTTAGAGAGAAATAGAGCTGGAGCACTAGCTTGGCTGCTTAGCTTAACATAGTTGCAAGGCTGGCTCAAGACATTTTGCTGCAGGAGGCAAAGTTGGTACCCTTCTCCCATTTCATCCATGTACATGTTCAGAAGCTGACCATACTGGCAGTTGACTGGTGACGTGGGACAGTGTCTTCCACTGCATCTGAGGGCAGCAGGCTTGCTTAGGGGGGCACAGGTCAGGCCATGTGGCACAAATATCTCTGTCCTCCAACATCTTGTTGCCATTCTCTGCCACCCAGCATCTGCCACCTGACGTGGCCACCACTCTCTGCCTAACAGTAGGCCAACCATAGTTGTCTCACTGATGTAATGCTATAGGCCAGTGGTTTTCAAACTATGTTCCAGGGAAACCTGAGGCCAGGGCTGGTCCTACCATTAGATAGAGTGAGGTGATGGTCTCAGGTGTCAGATAATGGAGGGGCGGGGGGCAGCCTCCTGGCTGTCCCTTATGTACTCTCTAGTGATTTCCCTCTGTTAGAAGACAGAGCTGTGTGGGATGGGCACCGAGCCCAGCAACCGACTTGCGGGGCGCTTGGCAAGCACTCCCACCACGCAATCTGACCCGAGCACCAGCTGAGGCACTCGCTGGATTTCCGGTTTCCAGCGCTATGTTTTTTACGTAAAAAACAGGGTAAACTACGTTAAAATGGCCGCTATTTGCGTAACCAGTGCTACGGGGGGGGGGGTTTACGGTAAAAACAGCGTAAAATACATTAGAACAACTGCGAGATTTGTGTGGAACATGGAACATGGTCATGCCCACCTGACATCATGCAGCCCATGGAGGGCTTGGAGGGAGGTCATCCAGCCCTGCACACAAAAGCAGTTCTGCACCCTTGCTCTGTGAGATGTGGTGAATGTGCACAATGGCCAGTTGCTAGGCACAGTAGCCGCTCAACTCACTCTACGCTTAGAGATGCTTTCGAATCGGGGGGGTGCCTCTCCACCGCCTCGACTCTCCACGGCGGCGGGCCCCCCACCTCGATCTTCTGAGTGGTGCGGAGCAGTTCTCCGCGCCACTCGAGCAGCCGGCACTGGTTCCATCGCGTCACATCCGGCCTTGGAAGTGACGCAATGGGACCCTGCGGCAGGTGCAGTACGTCGCACGGGGGGTCCAGTGCGCCTGCGCAGGGTCCCATCGCGTCACTTCCAGTGCCGGATGTGACGGGACGGGACCGGCACAGGCAGCTCAGGCAGCTCGCTGCGGAGAGGCGAGACGTCGCTGGATCAAGGTAGGCCTGCGCGAGTCCCGCGCAGACGTGAGCCGGGCCGATTTCGGCCCGCTACGCCCACGCGAGGCGAATGTGCACACCCCTACCTGTGCTGACATGACAGGACCCCACGCTGTGTCTTTTGCATAGAAACCAGGGCAACAGGGCTTAAAATGGCCATTTAAAAGACGCGGCATGGGGTCCCGTCGCGTCGGTGCAGGGTCCCGTCACGTCACTTCCGGCCAGCCAGAAATGATGCGACGGGACCCTGCGCTGCCCGCGTGGCTGCTCGAGTGGCGTAGAGAATCGTTCCATGCCGCGGAGAATCTGGGCATCGGGGGGGGCTGCGAGGAGAGGTGAGCCCCCCCCAAGGTATGATGCACACTCCTACTCTACCTCTAACACATATATTACCTAGCTCTCTAGTGTCACTTAAGTAAGTTTGGCTCCAAGCTGTCAGTTCACTGGTTTGAGTTTTAATGTCAACAAGAAATCAGGTAGATGAGAATTTAATGCTTCAGTTCCATTTTAATAATTGAAATGTTCTTCCTAGTACAGGTCTTCAGATTGGTGTGTGTGGAGGAGGGTGTCCAAGCCATACTGTATACCATCAAATGTATATTTTACTTTTTGCTCAGGGTGGTTCCTACATGTGTTTAAAATCAAGGGTGATTCCCAATGATCACATGCACAAGGGCACAGAAGAGATGCTAACAGTCTTTGGGGAATTGAGATACATGACAGTTCTTCTGAAGGCAAATGCGCAGCTGCCAATCGTATCTGGGGCGCCAGCCAAGAAGCCAGATGCTACCAGGAAGAGAATATCCTCTGCTATTTGGCACTTGGGGTCCCATGAGTGCCATTCAGACACAAAAAGGTCCAGAATGTTTCACTGAACAATATGATAGGATGCAAAATACCTCAACTGTTAAAAAGGCTGCCTGCTGAATTATGACAGCACCAAACAAGGTAGGAATAAACAGAGAGGCATGCAAATCAAGCACGCTGAATCGAAGCATATTTCCAACTTAATTTAGATTTTATATTAAGCTTGGAAATCAGTGAAATCCAAATGCTTTCGTAGCGCTGAGAGCCAATTGGAGCTAATGGAGCTTGGCCAAGAATGCCTATTTGACCCAGTTTTCTTATTTGGAAAACCATTTGCTAATGTGTGAATCAGATAAGGCTTTTAAGCTGGGAGATATCTGGCAAATTATCCCTCCCCATCCTCCAAAATTGAATCTGCTTCCCTTGTAGGGTCAACTGGTTAGCAAGGTATAGTCCAGCAAAGTTAGTGTGAACATTTACAGCTTGATCCAGCTGACTCATCTGGGAAGAAGATTAAAATACTGCATCAACCATTTGAAGCCCTCGCCATGCGAAGGTGATTTTCAGGAGCAGCCAGGAAGGAACTGAATGGGCACTTGGCTGCTGTTCTTTTAAAAAGACACACATTTCTGGAAGACAGGTCTCAAGCAATGGCTGTTAACTATTACAGTTACATGTGGAAATGTTGTGTGTTAAGACAGACTACCTCTGATTTAAAGTGGGCTTTTTAGTTTAGAAAAAGAAGTGAGTAAAGCAGGGGGCATGACTGGGGTTTCTAAAATTATGCTTGGTGTAAAGAAAGTAGAGAAAGAGTTTTCTCTCTCTCTCTCTCTCTCTCTCTCTCTCTCTCTCTCTCCCTCCCTCCCTCCCATGATATAAGAACCTAGGATCATCCCATGAAGCTGATTGGTGGGAGATACAGGGCAGACAAAAGGAAATATTTCTTCACACAGTGCATAGTTAAACTATGGAAGTTGGCACCACAAGTTGTGGTGATGGCCATCAACTTAGACCGCTTTAGAAGGGCTCCAGGCAAATTCATGGAGGATAAGGCTGCCCATGGCTATTAGTCATGATAGCAATTTGCTACCTCCCGAATCAGAGGCAGCATCTGTCTGAATACCAGTTGTTGAGCAACTGCAGTGGCAAAGGGCTATTACCCTCATTTCCTGTGTCAGCTTCCTGTGGGCATCTGGTTGGCTACTGTGTGTGAAGCAGGATGCTGGGCTAGATAGGCCTTTGGTGTGATCCAGCAGGGCTCTTCTTCTGTTCTGAAAGAAAGCTCAGGGCAGTGTTAATAAGGTCATCTTCATACATGTACACACTGAGTGGGTGTTAAACAGAAAGCAGGGTGCAAAGAAAACAGAGGTAGTGTTTCATCCCTCAGCCATGTCAACCCAAGCTCCCCAATACCCAAACATTTCATCACAGAAAAAGAAATCTGCCCCATAAGCTTCTCCCTGCAATATGTCCATTTGGAACTGACAAATATTCTCATTACCACCCCTTGATATGCAAGGGTAATCATAAACATTTCAATGATTTTTCAAATGTATTACATTCTCTGAGATCTTGTTTGTCACAATGACCCTGTGAAATAGGTCATTATTTCTTCCATTTTACAGATGAGATATGGAAGTTGTAGCTTATTCTATGAGCCTATGATGCGGATTTCCTGATTCAAATCTATAGCTCTATGCATCAGAAAATACTAGTTCTCATTAGATAAATTGAAATATAGTAAAGGATCAAAAGAATAGAGACAAGGTATGTAAGGAGAGACAGACACATTGAACTTCCTATGTATTAGGGAAAGCAATTCTGTATTTATCTAAGAGCACAGGATCTAAAGAGAAGGATGCTGTAAAAGTTTGGTTTAGCATTGCTTTTGAAGAACTTTTGCTTTCCTGGATTTGCTGTGTGTCTTTTGAAATGAATGGCATTTTAATATTCTCTGAGATCCAAGAATTTTTTCTTAGACATTTTCAAGTCTTGGAGTGTTAGAAAAGTGTCTATGACCAATAGGAGAAAACAGTCTCTTCACGCTTTCAATGCTCAAAATATATTCAGATGTAAGGAAAAAAATTCAATAATTTAATTGCAATAACAAACTCAGTGATGTGTGTTTATCTTACTTTTACACACAGGGATTTACTAAAAAAAAAAAATCACCTTATGGAAAAGTAGTTTTGGGTCCAAAAAATCCAAATTCAATGGAGCACTGCACACAAAAGTTATTAAAATCAAATGGTTCCTTTAAACTTGAAATTCAAGTTCAGAGAACCAGCTAATCCAAATGGAAATTAAATGAAATATATCCTCTGGAAAATCATAAAACTATTGCACTCAGGGGGAAATATTGAGTGATGAACCAAAAGACGAACAGTTCAATTCTTTGGGTAAAAATGAATTTTCCAATTAAGCATTAGCCTTTTGGATTTAAATCGTACAATTCCTAAGAAGGGCACCTTTCTCAAAACTATTGGATCAACCTTTGATCCCTTTGCTACAATTCAGCTCTTTTAAACTTTTTTACTTATTGATGTTTTCATATTGTGGAAAATACAAATGTCAAACCTATAACACAACAATCATATTGCCAATACCCAATTTTTACTTAATTCTTTTTAAGGTAGTGGTAATGTGATAGGAAAAAAATATCCTGTTACCTACAAAAAGTTCCTATTGATTATTTTGGTATATAGTGTAACAGATCTCAACTGCCTCCATTATGTGACTCCTGTATATGTTACAAACAGAATATAAACAGGAAAAGGGAACATTTTACACAGAATAGAATAGATACACATATGTAGCAATGGACTTTTGTTTGTTTTCTATACATGTCAGTATCCCTAGAGACCTCCTTAACATATATGGAACATAGTTCCACAGTATGGTCCAAAACAGGAGTAGGGTCCAAAGCAGGATCTCGGCCTAGTTTCAAACCTTGCCCACTTTGGCTTTGGTTCCATCCACTTTTCACATTGGCTCTAAGGATCCCGGCAAGCTTCAATGTAATCCAGACCTCAACAGGGAAAAGGTTCCCCATTCCAGGTCTAAAGGCAACACATGATGCAGCAACCTTGCTGAAGATACCGTAAGCAGTGTCTGGGAACCCTGTATACACCTTACTGAGGGCCAAAACAGACATTACGTTAAACCTATCTATGTCTTTTCTCTCTCTTCATTTTCACTCTACAGTAGGTGCAGGGGGACCAATACAAATCTTAAAAGCCCCCCTGCCACCCATGCTAGGGTCCCAATCCAGATTGGGCCCCTTGCACCTACTCTAGAGTAAAAATTAAGAAGAAAAAAGACATAGTTGCTAGACACGGATTTAAAGTAATGTCTGTTTTGGCCCTGAGCTATATCAAGGAAGAAAAGTGGGATATACATTTAATTAATAAATAACCCTTACAATTCCCTTTGATTCCGATAGATTTACAAGAAACCTTTGCAATCATGATGGCAAAATTTATTGCATGGTTTGTTTTTATTCTAGAGCTGTGTGCAAATGGCCTCTCAGAATTTACCATGCTATTTCTTGGCAGAAAAATTGAAGGGGCTATTTCACTGAATTTCACCAGGGTAAGAAGAAATCCTCCAGGAGTTTCTTAGGGGTGGGGCTCAGGATTATCAATGTCAATAGCATAGCTTCTTTCTTTCTTAGGTCTTTTGTTTGTTTTTTGTTGGCACCATTGCAAGTGGCAGCAGCAGCAACTTTGTTGGCATCCTGTCCACACCATTTTGTATCTTCCACAATGCCCCAGAACTAGTATTGTCCCAGGGCATTGTGAGATGGGGAGGAGAAGGTGGCTGGCACCCAAAAATGGTGGAGAACATTCAGAGAAAATTCTGTTACGTGGACTTTCTTTTTCTAGGAAAGTGTGAAAAAGAAAAATCCCAGGAATTATGTTGTCAGAGAAATTTTAGCTCAGCTCTAGTAGACTTGCCCAGAGGAACTTTCAACTGAGAACCAGAGTGCGTACTACTAGTTGCTTGGCTAGGCTTGGAGCAAGGGACTACATAAACAGTAGCAACTTGATTTAGGCTTAGAATGGAGCACAAGAAAGTCAGTCAGCACTTTAAATGGGGAACTATCTGCAATAAACAATCTCTTCCCTTCATTAAGAACAGTATGCTATTTTAAAAAAAAATTTAAAGGAGGAGAAGGCATACACATATGATAAAACAGGAATTAAGTGAATCATTTCTAGGGAAGAGATAAATCTACCAATAAATCTGCAGGCAATTTTCCTAATATAATGGGTTTTTACATTATTTTCATGAATCTATGCACTTTTGTGTACATTTCCCTAATATACACATTTGCCTGCATGTATTTTTTTATTGAAGAACTCCATAGCAAAATTCAGAGAATTGCGAATGTTGAAGGATAACAGAGCTTCAGTTTGCATATTGTTTCAAAAGTGCGAAATTAGGTAAGTTCGCATTCAAATGCAAACCAAATTAATTTCTCTCTCATCCCTAGTCCCACCTTGCTTCATCTGGTGCTGGTGACATGCCAGCCCAGCAGTGATGACTCAGGCTGCTGTGATCAGGGTATTGGTCAGTGCATAATGCTAGCAGAACGACTGGAGTAATGGTGTTGTAGTAGCTCCACTTCATTGATGTGGCTGCTCATAGGCTTGAGACCTTAGTTTTTCACAAAGCAGATGACGTGAATCAGTTTTTCCTACAATTTCTTTCAATTTTATTCCAAATAAAAGAATCTTAAGCATCACAGGAAAAATCCTAGTGTAAAATGAGAATCCTAGTATAAAATGGCATGCTTTTTCATCATTGCATATCTTTGTTTGCAAGGTATCTTTATACGGGGGATCCCAGTTGTGAAGTCTTGGTATACAAGAAGAAAGCCCTTTAACTAAAACTCTTTGAGCACACTTATTAGCAAGAGTTTGTGGTCCTGGCTTCTTTTCCACACAGCGCCATCTTCAGAGTGATCTATCACTTAAACTCCCCATTCAGATGATGTATTACTCAAATACATCATCAGCTTGAGTAGTCTTACCGGTGATTTATATGCCTAGTAAATCATTAGTGAAGCAGGCTGATGATGCATTATTCAAGGATGGTGCCAGAGGAGGTTCTACATGAAGATTCAACAGGATTAAAAGACAAAGAGGCAGGGCAATGAAACTGCCCATCCTGAGGGCGACTTCCTTTGAAACTGGAAGAGCAAGCAAGCTCTGTGCACAATAATACTGTGCATAGCCCTGTGTCCAATTGACCTTTGTAAAGTCTGGCATCTGTGTGAAGACAATGGTCAAGACAAGCATGGTAGAAGAGGTCCTGTACCAGTGGAAAAGACCCTTTACCTAGGGGATAGATGAGAATTTAGTTTGGTTTGTCTTTTGATAGGAACTTACCAAAATTCACAAATTTCTCCATGAACAGAAAAGAAAGGACGTGAGATTTTTTTTTATTTTTTTTAAAAAAAATGAATGTGGGAGAGGATTTTGAGTGCTTAGATCTTAAAAATCTGGCTTTGAACCCCTGTGTATTCTGCCATGTTTGTGCTGCTGAATTAGGGTTGCCACCACCTCTTTTTTCTGACAGGCTCCTCATCTCTAACAGGTACATGGCAGGCAGGTACATCATTCCTCCATGTTAGGAATAGCTGTACCTATTGAATTTGTGCCCTAGTGGTGATGAGTGAGAATTTCATTCAGTTCATTGTTTGATAAGAACTTAGCATAATTTGGAAATGTCTTCATAGACATGATCATAGACAAGAAATTGAGATTTATTTATTTTTTAATGGATATGAGAGAAAGAGAATTTGACAGATTTGTCCATCCCTACCTACGCAGGAAAAAGTAGGGATGTGCGAATCCTGCAAAACTCAAGCTTGCCAAAATTCTCTGAATTCCATCTCAAAGCTCGCTCTGACTCAAGTCCATATCAGATTGCAAGCTCCCCTTTCTTTCCACAAAAATCCATGCATATTTTTGTGTGTATTTTTCTAAATGCACACATCAATTGTGCATATCTTTGGAATGTATGTACCCGTCTCCCATTGATTAAAGTGTGTCTTGTGCATTTTTCAAAAGTACACGTTTTTTCATGTGGATTTTTCGAATGTACACATGCTGCTGAATGCATTTGTTTCAGTCTGCAAGTGACATTGCAAGCTCCGAAACGTACGGAGTTTGACAGCAGATTGCATCTGAGTCTGTGTTTGATCTGGTCAGGTGCAAACTGGGTAACTCTTGATCCAAAATGAACTGAAACAAATTTCTCATACATCCCTAAAAAGAAGAGAGCCGCCAACCCATGGTTGAGAACCAACCCTTATATTGCCCCTACAACAATACAGATGAGGACAGTACAGATGCATTTCCCTCATGTTTCCAGATAATGTTGCTAGCAGCAGAAGGTAGCACATATTTGCTAACCCTCACCCACAGGGCCAGGGAAGTGATAGCAGTGGTAGTAGGAGCCATCTGGCTTAGAGAGTCCACCTCGATGTACCCCATACGCCCCAAACAATAATTTTGACAGGTAAGAGGGGTTGCTTCTTCACCACTAAAAGGACTGGAAAAGTAGGGGAGTGGGCTTTGGGGCCCCTGCAATGGCTTCATGCACACTTTGCTATCTTCTCGTATCACTTAGCACCTCCCTAGTGCTTCTTGGCCATTACCGATCAGGCCTTGCCTTTTCACTGTTCAGAAACCATTTCCATTCATATGCATTCATAATTCCTTTAAAATAAGGGTATACACCTCCCCCTCCCCCAATAGCAGTGATATCACTGTATGAGCTAAGGAGCACTGAGAAGATCCCAAGGAGAAGCTGTTGGGAAGATCTATGTGTATGTATACACACACACACACACACACACACACACTTATAGACTGCTACAGTGACTTTGTTTTTTAAACCAGGTTGTGCTACGTGTAGTTTATATGGAACAATTATAGACTATCATTGAAGTTAACAGGGACTGCCTTTGGGCAAAGTTAACATATACAAAATCGATTGCAGACACCTTTATTTAATTACACAAAGGTTAAAGTACTAGACAGGTCTATTCTTAGGGCCATTTAAAAAAAGTGTGTGCAAATTAATTGGCTCAACCAAGGTGGGCTCTGTTGTGCTTAGCTGTATCTCTATGAGCACGAGGGGAGGTCCAGCTGATGAAGCATCTCAACCTCAGTGGGGAAAAAACCATCAAGATTAGGGCCAGTGTCAAGGGTAGGCATGGTTGGGCACCTGCCCACATCCCAGCAGGGGACCACTGACAAGAGACCTGTGGACTTTCTCCTCCTCTTCATCATTGCAACCTGCTTGTTCATCTGCCTCTCGCTCTGGCCCAGACAGCAGTGTTGGTGAGAAGAAGGAGCAGTAGATGCCATTGCCTGCTTGCTCACTGGCTCTTTGCCTCTCAAGCAAGTGGTACCAATGATGAGGATGAGGAGCAATAGCAGCTAGTGATGATGGTGAGAAGGTAGACTCACTGAAGAAGGAGATCCATTGAGGATGTCTTGCCTAAGAACCCTCCAAAACCTGAAGCTGGCACTGATTAAGATAAACTGTTAAACAGGTGAGTTAAGCATCTCTGTGAGGAGGAGCAGAAGTTGGAGAAAGCTAGCCAGGAGTATAAAAAGGAAGACAACCTTGCAAAGGAGACCAGATCTACTAGCATGAGGATAGCCCTAGCTGATGAAGTATCTCAGCCCAAGTGATAAAGGGATTAACTTGACAGGTCAGACAGGTGAGTTAACAACCTGTGTGAGTTGTGCAACAGGTTGGGCAGGGCAGGGCAGGGTAGTGCACAGCAGTAGATTTTCTGAGAATGTTCTTATTCAAGCTTCCCCTGAACTTGGGATATTTGGCAAAATTTACTGGCAAATTTTCCAAGACTTTTCTTTTTAGCTGCCCCATCCCAAAAGTGTTGGATAATTCCACTGCCACACCCACAATTTTGCTACCTGAAAATATGGGAGCTGATTGATTGTCCACTACATGATAAGTGCAGGATTGATGGATGATCTGACATATTCCACCTAGGATTACGATGTCCCTTGAAGACATATCTATTTCTCAGAAAGTTGCTTCTTTTGCACTTGTAGCTGCAAGCATCAGATTTAATTGTATCAGAGAGAACGAGCTGTAGTTAATGGATACATTCATTGCTCTATTTGGAGCCTAACTGTTTTTGTATTTCCTTCTTGCTAAATGCGATGGCCTTTGGCTAATGCAATAAATCAATTGATTTGATGAGTGCAATATGATTTTGACATCACCGAAAGAAGAAATATTGCTTGGCTTTGACAACATTGGATAAGTTAATGATAGCTTTGGTGCTCATTTGAAATGCTGTTTAATATTTGCTATTGTAACTTTTCCCTACAATAGATTAGACAAACATGAAATATGAATCTACTCTATTTCAGAAAACATTTCTATCACAGATTGAAAAAAGAAAAGAAAGAAAGACTAACAGCAGCATTCTTGTCCTTATATGTAGTAGTTACTATCTATGGAACTATGAACCACAAAGTATGCATTGTTTTCCATAGATAAAATAAAACACATTGTACTATTTTAAGGAACTTTTAAGTGAGAATAATCACAAAGGCTATTTTTATGTTGCCTTTTAAGAAATGTTGCATATTCAGCTATTAACCTATGGTCATAGGGGTGAAACACCAAGACTACGGGTTCGATCTAGGGTCAGTCATAGTTAGAGTACACTGATTGAAATCAATAGGACTTAAGTTAGTCCTACTGATTTCAATGGGTCTACTCTAAGTATGACTGACCCTAGATCGAACCCCATCTTCCCAGAATCCTGAGGCTCTTTCTAGCTGCAGTTGAGGCAAGCTATTTATGGGCACTGGTAGCATTTTTTCTGCACACAAAGAGGCTTACCAAAAAAACAAACAACCACAAAAAAAAAACAAGTAGCACTACAATGTTTTATATCATTCATGTGCTGGTTTTATTTAGAACATTTGTATATTGCCTTTCTCCTCGAACAAGGCACTCAAGGCAGCTAACAATAAAACATCATTAAAAGCATCATAGGGACAAAATGGAGGCATAAACAGCAGGAAAGCATGAACATAGCATAAAACTGGAAATAAACAAGTCCTCAGTGGGTTAAAATTTTTCTATTGATTTCAACAGCATGCCACTCAGCACTTGGTAAGAAGACAAAAATATAACAAAACTTAACTAGACACTAAACACCTGGTAGAATCTGACTGCCTTTGCCTAGAACCCGAAGGCACCAGGTAAATTTCTTGAAGGACCGAGTTCCACAGTTGAGATATAATGACCACTGAAAAGACCTTCTCCCTGATAGTGACCCACCTATCCTCTGCTGACAGGGATACTGGGGAAGGCCCTCTGATGATGATCACAACTGTTGTATGAGAGTAGAGTTATTTATGTGCTAGAGACAAATATAAATGCTCTATCACAGTTAGAGCATTTATGCTCTATCACATTTGACACTGTTGATTACAATCATTGGTTATAACTAGCTTGACACAAGACAAGTTAAAGTAGAATAACAAGAATTCAAATTATTGCCTACTGGAGAATGAACAGATCTTATTTTAAGACCAGAACATAAACTGTGCTGCCTTTAGGGATGCCACTGAAAATGGCATTTCTGTAGTGATTGATCCACCCTATTGCCCTAACATTGGGAAACAGCACATAGATTGGAGTCATCATACTGTGAGGGTCTACATAGATGCCTGCTCCACATTCCTGGTGGCTGTAGGGTAGAGCATGACTGGGACCCTCTGTCCATGTGGTGAGTATACAGTAATACCTTGGATTGCAAGCATAATTCGTTCTGGAACCGTGCTTGTAATCCAAAACACTCTTATATCAAAGCGAGTGTCTGGCGGGCGTGAGCAGGGCAGATTTTGGCCCGCTACGCCCACTCGAAGTGAGCGGTTACATCCCTACTTTGTATTGCAAGACGTCGTTTGCTTATCAAGTCAAAATTTATATTAAAAAATTGCTTGTCTTGCAAAACGCTCTCAGACCAAGTTACTTGCAATCCAAGGTATTACTGTATCTTTATATGCACCCATTTTTCCAAAGAGCTCATGGTGGCATACTTAGTCAGGGGTGTGGAGACTATCTTCATGTCAACCCTATGAGGTAGGTTAGGCCGAGAGATAGTGACTGGCTAATTTGTCTGAACCAAGGGGGATTTTCATATGCCATTGCCATCTGCTAATAAAAAGCAGCCCTATGCCACTTTAAAACTAAGTGCTTATCCTAACTGGTTCCAAGAGTGAGCTTTGTTTTGGGGTAGGAATTTGAACCTCTGTCCCTTCAGCTTTACTCTAACACTCTCACGACTACTCCACAATGAGTCTCAAACGGCATGGTGTCGAGGGGGTATGTCACCTTGGGAAGCCCCTTCTTGTGGCAGCCTCATGGCAAATATAACAGATACTCTGAGCCTTATTCCATCCTTCTCCCACCTGGTACCCTCCAGATGTTTTGGACGACAACTTCCAGCATTCCTGACCATTGGCCATGCTGGCTGGGGCTGATGGGAGTTGAAGTCCAAAACATCTGGTGGGCTGCAGGTTGGGAAAGGCTGCCTTACTCTGCACCCAACACAATCCACTAAAAAAGTGAACTTCACTGTGATTCATTAAATAGTCTGAAATCAGAGACTTCTGATTTAATTGACTTGTGTATCATTACCAGAGTCACTGGCATTGTATTAGGAGGATGCACAAGCCTTGTCAGCTATTCCATGTCTAGCTTTTTTGGAAAGCAGAGGAAGAGAGCATTTTAATTAAGGTGGAACTAGCTTTGTTTCCATAAGTACAGAAAAGGCATGGATTAGTAACTGGTTCCTAAATAAGTTTGATCTGAATATCTCTCTGCAGATGTCTTTTAAGCGTTTCCCAAAATGAACGAATATGAAATAATATTTCCATATGGAAGATTCACTGAACAATTCTGATCTCTCTTCTTGTTTCAACTGAGAGGCTGCTTGGCACCAATCTAGCTGCTCACAAGGGGGGGAGGGGAAGAGCAACACCCAACCCTAGGATGAGGAAAAAGACATTATTCCTCTTTTAAGCCTCTTCCATGCTATTAGCATGACACAGCTTTCTCTTAAATCAAAAATAATGAAAGTGGAGAGCCATTCAGGCTCATATAAGCAGTAAATCATATGTACCCAAGAAATGGCATCTACAGGAAAACCAGTGCAGAGGCTTACCAGCGTCCAATCCAGAGCGGGAGGAGCAGCGGAGACAATCCCCGCCTCCCTGCACGCCCCATTCTGCATTTTAGCTAGACAGCCAGTTTTCAGCCATCTCGCCGAGGCACTTCAGTGGGGGATGGAAGGAGGTTGGAGCGCCATCAGGACAGATCGTGTCCTGGCTGGCAGCCCCAGCTGTCTCCCCATCCTGCTACCCAGAATGCCCCCTTCACCCTCTCTCTGAGCTCAATTTCCTAACCTCGGAGAAATAGCCATCACGGTTCTTTCCATGCTGGTTGTGAGGGGAGCAGGAGCGGAGTGCCGATTCCCAGCTCCGAGCTCTGTCTCCGACCTCAGATCTGGAAATCTGAATTATCCTATGGCTACCCAGAAGATGTCTAAGGGCCATAGGTTCGCTATTTAAGATGATCTTTGCCTAGCAGCAAGAGACAGTAGTGTAGGCACCAGGTCCAGGTGAGCATTTCTGAGGAGAGAGTTTCAGAAGCAGGGTGCCTCATCCAAGAGGGCCCTTCCCCCGGGTTCTACCTGCCTCACCTCAGATAGTGGGGAGACCTATTCTAGATGGCTTCCCAAGATTTCAGTGTATCAACAGGTTCTCTTATATCTGCTTGACTCATACCAGGTGCATGGAATATTTAGGGGAAAGTTATAAAGTAGCCAGTGTGGCATAGTGGTGAGAGTGTTGGACTGGGACTCAGGAGCTCCAGGTTCTAGTCCCGACTCAGCAATGAAGTTCACTGGGTGACTTTGGGTCAGTCACTAACTCTCAACCTAACCTATCTCACAGGGCTGTTACGAGGATAAAATGGAAAGGAGGAGGATCATGTAAGCCACCTTGTGTTCCTTTGAGGGGGTGAAAGATGGGGTATAAATGTAATAATAAATAAATAAAAATATCACTGCTTCTTTAAGAGGAAGTCACCATTGACTTGTGACTAGGGTTTCTTCAGCAAGTTCCAGTGGTGGAGACAGCCTAGAAGATGTCTAGAACACAAACATTTCCTATATGCTTTGTTCATACAACCTTCTTGCCCAGCCGTTTCCAGTTTGGGCATTGAAAATTCTGTGATCAGAATGTCAGTTGCCATGACAACCTTGTTCTTGGGCAGTTCTTCCACCATAATCTATTGTCAGTTGACTGATGGTGAATTGAGCCAGCTGTGGGAATGGCAAATATTGGGTTGGACTGGATACATTCAGCATGGATACACAGCTTGTCTGAGCGTGGAAAGCTAAGCAGGGTCAGGCCTGGTTATTACCTGGATGGGAGACCCCTCCTCTAGTTTCCTGCATTGAGCAGGGGGTTGGACTCAATAGCCTTGTAGGCTCCTTCCAACTCTATGAGCTATGAAATCCCCCAGTATAGTGTGTGTGTGTGGGGGGGGGGATAAACTTTACTATTTGTATATTGACAAAAATAAGTCACTATAAATACCAATTTGGTTTGGTATGTGTTCAGAGGAACAGAGGGAAAGACCTGTCGGTCATTTCAAATAAAGAAGGTGACAAAAAACATGGAACGTTCTAGAAAGTGGGGACAACTTATTTGGTACCCAAATATGTCTGTACCTCTCCTGAAAATGTTAAGGGTCCCATGAGGGTAAATCAAGAGAAAACTGCTATGATGTAATATCTTCCCCCATTATTTTATCTGTTAACTTAAGCAGGTCAGAACAATTTGTGTTCCCCCCCCCCTCAATTTAAAACCCAGCAGGAATCACCTGGTTTGCTGAATATCAAGCTGTGATGCTTTTGCTTTGTTCAGGCAGCACCTGTCAACATTTCCACTCTCTTTTCCAGAGGTTTTGGTTAAACTACACTGCCAGATACGGTTCGAAATCTGAACTTAGAAGAACCACCAAAGAGGCCGTGCTACTTGCAGCAAGTGCAGAACATGTTCATGCTCAGGATACCATTTTAACTCCCACAGCCCAGCCATCGTATGTTAGGGTTGCCAGCTTGTGTGCCATCCCCTTGAACGGCAGTTTGATTTGCATCAATTAGCAGGTGATAGCTTTATTATGCCATTAAACCTCACCCAAAGATTTCTACATATTAAACCTATGTTAAAAGCACAGGAGCAGGTCAGGCTGTTTGGTTGGTTGGGGTGTTGGAGGGAGTTGGCAACTCTGTCACGGGCTGGTGACTTGTAGCACTCTAGTGAGCTATAGCTCTTTCAGACTGCAATCCTATACTCCAGGCATGGGGAACCTCCAGCCCAATACAGCCCGTGGAGGTTCCCCATCTGGCCAGCCAGCTTCTTTCCCAGCCTCTGCCCCCTCCCACACTTGCCTGGGAGTAAGTCCAACTGAACTCACTGAGGTTTACTTCTGAGCATAGGATTGAACCATCCAGCTCTCGTCCCCATCTATAAAAATCAATGTGCAAGCTTACAAGGTTACTTCTGTGGTACAATTGAGGAGGATGGGGGATTCCTGTCCTTACCAGGAACAGATGGGAGGTCACCATGGGGCACATCCGCACCTTGCCCTGTGTGGTTGCTCACTGCTGAGCCACCCCCACTGATGTCAGCATCTGGCGCCCATGATGGTATGTGAATAGACCAGTGTCCTCCAACCTTGGGTCCTCAGATGTTTTTGGCCAACAACTCCCAGCATGCCCCAGCCAGCATCTGGGGACCCAAGATTGGAGGACACTGGAATAGACAGTCAATAACTTTGCATTTGCATAGTGCTGACTGAAATCCCCCCCTGCCTCCACAGTGACTCCCATTTGTTTCTGGTAAGAAGAGGAATTGCCTCCCTACCCTCCCAGCAGTGGCCAGTGATTACTAGTCAGGAAGTGCTTCACAGCCCACTGCTGCCAACAATTAAAACACAGCATGTAGTCAGAAAATGATGCTGCTATTATTGCATCATCAAATGGCATGGCCCTTTACATTAACAAGAGGAGGGCAGATCCTTTCACCAGGAGGCTTACCTTCATTTCTTTTATTTTCCTCACTCACCACCAGACCATGCCCCCTCGCAGCTACACCCCCTAAGCTGTCCCTTTTCTGCATCGAGCTGGCGAAACAAGAAGAGATTGCTCACTTGGGTTGCTCTCTGTGCACTGAGAGAGGTAGCCCCTTTCTTAGTGCACAGAGAGGGAGACACAGCAGTCTAGTGATGCAGGAAGAGATTGTTTTGAGGTGTGTGTGAGAGAGAGGGGGCAGAGGGGGAGAGGAAGAGGAGGGAAGAAAGAGAAGGGAGCGAGACAGAGCAAAAGAGAGAGGGGGAGGAAGAGAGAAAAGGGAAAATAAAATGTTGTTTGGACCTGCCCATTTTCATTTTAGCCACCCCCAACTCTGGCATATGCCCCCTTCAGGGTTACAAAGAAATGAATGAAGTCCTCAGGCTGAAAATGTTCCCCACCACAGAATTTCAAATACCTTTCATCACATACATGCCTTGGCTGTGATCAGATACACTGGTCTGCCTTGAAAGTAAGAACTCAGTATTCAAAACCAAAAGAGTAAATCTGATTATCTATGCACAGATCCCACGACTATAATTACGTAACTAATCTGTCAAGTCAATATGTGCTGAAAACGTTCCATCTAGGTGTCTTATCAGTCAAGACCTACTGCTCAGGAATATCTACTCCAGAAAGACCTTACCCTGCACCTGGCTCAACTCAGCATGGGGAGGAGATTGGGCGGGGAGGGAGGAGCCACTTCCGGTTGTTGTGTGCATCTACATGCAGTCTGCATAGACTGTGGGTGGGGATTATGGGGTGATATTAGCCCACAGAGCCATGCCCATGGCCTGTTTGATTTCCAGCTTCCTCCCCCCCACCGCCCCCCATTATCAATGTAAGGTTTGCTGGTCACTTGTTGGGGCTGAGTAGGAACTTTTGCCCTGCTGCCTAATTGGCAGTTGGTAGCAGATCGTTTTGCCTACTCTACACTATACACAGTGGTGGGTTAGTTTTCGATTAATGTTAACGCTTGATTTGGTCAAGTTTGATAGGTCAATTTGCTCACATTGAATTGGCAGGTATGTGCAGTCACCTTCAGTTCGGGGTAAGGAATGGTGAGCATCCTAAGGCACCTGCATGGTGATAGGTGATGCCTGAGGCTTGCTGCTCAGGGCTATGAGACCCATGGGGAGAGGCATGGATTGACTCTGAGGCTAACAACACACCTCACCCTCTCAGAGTTTTGTGGCCCAGGAAGGGGGTGACATGAGAAGGCCTCCCCAGAACTGTAGGAGTGTGGTGCTGAGGGGTGGTGATCACATAGGCACTGCTCGGCAGGGCTTGCTTGGATGGCTCGCCCAGTATACCTGCAGGTTAGTTGCCTTTATTAGAGTTAGAAGCCTGCGCTAATCCCCCTTTGCAGATCTTCCTAAAAAAATGTGGCCCACCATTACACCATATATCAGTGTCTTGTTTCTTTATTTCCCCCCAACACTTCCAAATTACTCTCCACAAACACAGTGTAGATTAGCAGGCATCATTCTCATCTACATCCCATTCTAGTGATAATGCATACTAACTGTGCACACAATAAATAACACCCAAGTAAATGAATCAAACAAGCAAAGGAAAATAACCCATCTATAGAGAGATATTACTTCAGTATTTATATTACATACCCCTACCTTCTCTCATGATGGGAACCATGCCGACATTTCCCCTCATGGTTCATAAGCGCAAAGCCTTTTCATCACTGCATCTTAACTGCATTGGAATATGTGACGAGAAGATGTCAACTCTGCAGGGAGGATTTTCAGCTTGACTGCCCAGTAAAGGGTTAAGATAGACTGTTATAGTCTAGTTAAAGGGCAAAGGCAGAAACCAAGCTTCTCTGAGAAGTCAGTGGGCAGGGTTCAGTGGAGCAAAGCAGTTGATTGAATCAGGGGAGGGAATGCTGGGCGTCAGGACCGGTGCAAGGCCGTTTGGCGCCCTAGGCCGTCAGGTATTTAGCGCCCCCCCTCGGGTGGGGTGGGTGGGCTCTGGAGCAAAGCAGCCTAAAATGCCTGCTCGCCCAGCGCCCCCCCCCCCCCACGGCCAGCAGCCCTCTGCAAACCTGGAGCAGCAGCAGCAGCATCTTGGCCAGCAGCAGCGCGCTCAGCACAGCCCGTCCCATGCGATGCCGCCTCCTCCTCCATGCCGCAGCCCGCGGGGGTCCACCCCCTCGGGCTGGGCCGTGAGCGCTCTGGTGCTGGGGCCCGGATCGGATGGCATGAGTATCGGAGGCCGCGCGAGACGAGACTTCCGAGGCAGAGAGAGCGCGAACGCTACTCACGGAGCCGGGCAGCCGCGGCGTGCGCTCTGGAGATGAGGCGAGGCGGTGGCAGCACCGCCCCCTGCAGACAGGGTCCCGAGGCGGAGGCGGCTGCCCCCTCCCCTCCTCCTCTAGCCGGGCTCGGGCCCGGCCTCCCCACCTGCCCTGCACCCGCCGAGGACCCCGCTTGGGCATCCCCCGCGGGAGGCGCCGGGGAGGAAGGGACGGAGCCTCCGCCTTCCTCCCCGCCCTGGTGTCGGCTGCGCAGCCTGCGCCTGCCCGGGGACAGAAGTTTAAATGGCGAGCGCTGGGCCTGGCGGAGCATCTGCTACAGCAGGCAGCCTCGCGGGAGAGCAGGCGGGGCGGCGAGCTGGAGGAGAAGCGGGCGGAGGCGCCCTGGCTCATGACGGTGGGCGGAGGCGCCCCCCCCCGCCGAGGAAAGCTGAGCGCAACACCGAGCCTGCCCGCAATCCCCCGCGCTGACCTGATGTGACTGGGGGCGTCTCCGCCGCTGTCTCGCCCGGCCGCCTTGCCGACATATCCAGCGCGTCGCCCAGCAGTCCCGGTGGCGGCGAGGAAGAGTCGGCCAGCAGGAGCGGAGTGCGCCCCCTTCAGCCACGCGCCCTAGGCAGCTGCCTAGTTGGCCTAGTGGTAGCGCCGGCCCTGCTGGGCGTTGCCTCGCAATAAATTCGAAATTCCATTCCCTATCTCCCTGATGGTTAGGACTTTCCTACAGTTAACTGACCCTTGCTGGTTTTAAGCAAGGAAATATGTCCTGTGGTTTTCCTTTCTTCATAGAATAAGTACCATTTAAGAAACTGAACTTACAAAAAGTCTGCGACAATCAAGCTTATAGTACCTGAAAAAATCATACATTACTGCTGTTTACTTTAAAAGGCATCTCCTTTAGAAACAAGCCTGTGTGTGTGTGTGTGTGTGTGTGTGTGTGTGTGTGTTTTGAAGTGAACTCTGCTGCTACTATTGTGCTTTGCCATCTAACTGAAGATTCCAGTCCTAGCATGGGCTAAGTATGTGATGAGCTAGAGTGGGACCTAGGACTTCCAACTTTAGCTCTGTTCACACAACCAGTGCACGGTGTACATTAAGAGGGGGAAAGAGAGCAAAAGCAAGATCAGCACACCCTGCACCCAACCCATGTATGTTCAGTTGGTCACATAGAAAGACACCATACATGTATGCTGCAGATGCATACGCTTGTCTGCCTGACTGGGGATTTTGCTTTTTGTGCTTAGGTCAGGAAAAGGTCTGCTGCTACAACCGTATTCCCTGCAACAACTCACACATACCCATACACTGGTGGCTACATGAGCAGGGCTCTTGTTAAGAGCAAGAATCGATTCATGATTCACACCAGGGATGTTGAAGAGTCCTTGGTCTCGAGTCACGAGTCGAGTCACGAGTCTTTGGACCCGAGTCTCGAGTCGAGTCTTGAGTCCTTGGTCCAAAATGGTGACTCACGAGTCACGAGTCACGAGTCACTCCCAAAGCTGACTCCACAAGTCCCTATTAAAATCAATGGGTTTTTTTCCCAACAAAATAAGGCTATTTCAGATGTGTGGCTTAAATAAATTCTAGGCACAAGTGTGCCTTTTTATTTCAAAACTCTGCAACTGATTTTGGCAAGAACAGACCAGGCAGACAAACCCAAAATAACCAGGCAGGCAGAGGAGGCAGGGAACCCCAAAACAGGCAGGCAGAGGCCTTTGTCTTGGACAATTCAAACTGTGGAACTGGTTAAGAAGAGACCAGGCAGGCAGAGGAGGCTGGGAACCAAATGTCTGAAAGGTTGCATTTTAGGAAAATGATTTTAAAAAATAAACTTGCTGTACTTCCTAAAACCTATCCATGTTGCATTTGAGCAGGGCCGGTGCTACCATCAGGCCAACTAGGCAGCTGCCTAGGGCGCAGGGCTAAAGAGGACACCAGAAATGCCTTGAAAAAAATACAGCGCTCTCAAGTGGGAAGGGGGGGCACTAAATATCTGATCTTGCCTAGGGCACCAAACTGCCTTGCACCGGTCCTGCATTTGAGGAACACAATTTTGGAACACGAGTCCTTGGTCTCGAGTCCCGAGTCGAGTCTCAAGTCCCATTAAAAATATTGGGACTCGAGTCTGACTCGAGTCAGAGGGGGGACTCAGTCTGACTCACGAGTCGAGTCCTGGAGTCCGAGTCCCCATCCCTGATTCACACTTAGTACCTCGGGGTGATTAGCATCTTTTATAACAGCAGTTCCCAAGTTGTCATGAATGCACAACCATCTGTGCAATTTTCTTCAATTCCGTAGCTTGGTCAACTTTCAAACATGAAGGAGACAAGGCGGAAGCAGTTGTGCATTATCTTTTCGGTGCCAGGTTAAAACTGCCCTCTATGCTCAGGCATTTAATAGCTGCAAATAGCACAAGGGGTGGTGGTGATGTCATCTTTTTTTAATCCAGTCTGGTGTTTGTTTGTTTTTACATCTGTCTTAGTTATTTAAGTAATTTTAAAAGTGTTTTTAAAATGTTTCTGTAATTTTTTTTTATGTTTTTATTGTTTGTATTTATTTTGTTTTATTTTTTATGCGGTATTTTATTGTAAAATTGTATTTTTATTTTATTATTGTATTTTATTATGTAATTTTTATAATTGTTGTAAACCGCCCAGAGAGCTTCGGAATACATGATGATGATGATGATGATCATGATGATGATGATGTAAGCAGCGTGGGGGTGGCTACCCGAGGATTGTAGGCAAAGGCTTGAAGGGAGGGAAAGAGGAGGAGTCTTTAAAAAGTAAGGGAAGAACAAACAAGATTGGGGTCAAATAGAAAAATCTGCACTGATAACGAGGTCTGGAGGAAAAGGGGGGGATTGTGTGATTGTGTAGCAGGAACTGCTAGAGCAGGGTTCTGAATCTCTTTCAGCCCAAGGGCTGAAATCCATGTTGGAGAAACTCTTGGAGGCCACATTCCAGGGGTGAGTGGGGCTGAAGGCAAAGGGGATGAGGCCAAAGACAAAGGAGGCAAGGCCAAAATATGAAAATACAAGCATATTTTAGTGCAAAGCTCTTCCTGTCAGTAACTCAGTGCTAGGAGGGGCATTTCAACATTTTCGAATGGGGGAAAACTGCACAAAAGCTGGGGAAACCCCCAAATGATTGGTGGTTGGGGGAAAGGGGGTGGGGCCAGGGGAAGGGGAAGGGGGCACTGCCTTCTGGGAGCCCCAGGAGGGTCAGGTTTGGCCCTGGGGCCAGAGATTCCACACCCCTATGTTAGAGGGTGTATGCATCATAACGAGATTTAGAGAGCGTTATGCATCATAAAGAAAATGTACTATTGCGGGTGTAAAGGGGAAATAAGGATCCGAGACACAATTGTGGGGGTAAAATTGGGCCACATTTATTGATAATCAAATACCTGGGAAGGGATGGAGTGCAGGTTAAATTAGGCTGGCCCTTCAGCCAGTACAGCTGCTCATTGGGTGATGCACCCAAAACTAAAGGGTGGTGTTGCATCTCACCACTGCCCAGTTTTACACCAACATGGTGCTGGGAGGCCTTCCCAGCGTCACCTCCTCTCGGAGTTGCAGGACAACAAGTGGGTGAGTAAGAAGGCCTCAAAGGCGGTCTTTATCTCCCCCAGACTGAGTCTCAGGACCTGTCAACGTGGAGCTTCAGATTATTGCCAATCACCTAAAAGGTGCCAATGGGTGCTCACCGAACCCTATCCATTGTCTAAACCCACACTTACACACCAGATGTGACCAAATTGAATAACCAATTAACCATGAACCCAGAGAAAAAACACCCTGACCCTGCTACAGTATGGAGTAGGTAAAACATGCAGACTGCCTTCTATGGCCAATCAGGGAAAAGAGCCAAAATTCCTACTCGGCCCCCTTAACGGACGACCAGAGGAGCCCACACTGTAATACAGGGAGGGAGGGAGCTGCAGAAGATAAAAGAGGCTGAGGGTGGGGCCAGCTGGGCCTAATATCAGCCACAGCCGCTCCACCCATTAATACCTGCATTGGCCCAATGTGGCCAGGTGGGTTGTCTCTCTACCATTCCCCCCACCCGCTAAACTCTCCCCACACACAGCTGTGCATGTTCTGAGGGAAGAGAATTAATGAAAGAGTAGGAAAATGGAGCTACATCATGCTCCTCAGATGCAACATTAACATTTATTGGCAGAAACATCTGTTTTCCATGGACCTTCTCCAAAGTCAATAGAATTGAATAGGTATCTATCCATTGATCTGAAACTCAACTCCAGAAAAGTGCATACAGATGCAATGTAGAATCAGATCTCCTTGAACTCTTCCAGGCTTGCCTTTTTGGAAGGCTCTTGGTATTAATAAACACTTATTCATCCTCTTTCTAATGATAACAGGCTCAGGGGTGTCTAATACCATCTAAAGAAGAAGAAGAAGTCAAACTCATTGTTATTATTTTCTTAGAATGTAAGCTTATGAGGCTTTCAAGGATACTCAGCCATTTTCTATTATTCATTATTGATTTTATATATACACTAGTTTCTTAAATGGCTGCCATTTAAGGAAACAAATAAATACAATGAGTAATAACTTCATCAGTTATTATTACTGTATTTTTTTCTGAATACTTATAACAACCATCGCTAATGAAGAAACTGCTTCAGTGTCTCTGTAAACATCTACCATTTCTAATCTTGCACAGCAGGCATAGAAGCACTTGCTGAAATCATGGCTTTAATTATTGAAATACATGATCTTATACTTATTTTAATGAGTTTAATGAGTATTTTGATCTGCATTCAATTGTATCTCATGGGGTGATTTTTAAAGCTCCCCCAAAAAAAATTCCAACCCATTCCCATTTCATAACCCCAAATCTCTTTATTAAATATTGTATTAATTAAATTCAATATATTTTCAAGGTTTTCACACCAAGCTACCTCAGTAAACTTTACTGTAAGCTTTTCAATACTAGACTTTTTTTGTCCTCAAATCTTTCATTCTAGTTTTTAGGGCAGAAGCAGCAAACATGTAGAAGCAAAGATGTTCACGCAGTGACTATTGACTGTTCCAATCTTTTCATTTTATAGTTTTCACCTACTTTTCTTTCCCTTTGCTGCTTTTGTTTATATTTAATCCATACAATTCAGTGTGGTTCTGAAAGAGATACCATGAATGGACACCCAATACAAATATATTTGAGGAGCATGCCCATTCTTGTTTTTAAAAGAACTACAAACAACTCAACCCATCCCAATCAGGCTTGATAACCTCGGTTCAATCTAGCTCTTGGCTCTCCATGTGTGAAAGCACAATCCATGTGCATATCCTCAGCTGGATGGGGAACTACATCTGCAAATGGACACTCAACAATCCAATAGTTGGGTTGTGCATGAAGAGCATGTTTACAAAGGTTAACATCTCACAAATTAGGTATTCAGGATGGAGAATAAGAACATCAGATCCAGGTCAGATCAGACTAAAGTCCTATATAGTCCACTTTTCTGTTCCCACAATGGCCAACCAGATGCCAATGGGGAGCTCACAAACAGTACATGAGGGTAATACTGCCTGCCCACTTATGTTCCCTAGCAACTGTTATTGAGAGGCATACTGCCTCTGATACTGAAGGTAATATATAGAGTAGCCATTGATAGTCTTGACCTCCGTGCATTTGTTTAAACCTTTTTTTAAAGCCATCCAATTTGGCAGCCATCACTACATCTTGTGGAAGCAAATTTCATAGTTAAGCTATGATTGATGGATTGTGTTGATGGTTATATTGTATATAGTGATGGTTTTATTATATTAGATAGCTGTGCTTTTAGAGCAGGGCTCTCCAGCCTTGGGTCCCCAGATGTTGCTGGGCTACAGCTCCCAGAATCCCTTGCCATTATCCATGCTGGCTGGGTATGCTGGGAGCTGTAGGCCAGCAACCTCTGGGGACCCAAGGTTGGAGAGCCCTGTCATGATTTTGATGTTCTCTGTGTGGTATCGTGTGTTTGATAGAGGTTGTTAGCCACCCTGGGGGCTCTTTGTTATAGAAATCAAATAAAGAAATTATCTGTCTGTCTGTTTATTTAAAGTCTTATACCCAGCTCTTCCTCCACAAGGAACACAGTGAGGCTTATGCTATTAATAAAACAAGTACCAATAAAACAACCACAAAATAATACTTTCACACTAAGAGAGCAATCCTATGGACCCCTAGACATCATCGCGGAGGGGGGGGGGACATGGGATACTTTGGATTCTGAGATCCAAGGTCAGAGATAGCGCATTGACCTTGGAGCTGGGAATCCACGCTCCAATCTCCCTCCCCCTCCTTGCAGCCGGCACAGAAAGAACCATGCTGGCTGCCTCTCTGAGGTCAGGAAGTCAACCTCAAAGAGGGGGTAAAGGGGGTGCTCCAAGGGGAGTGGGGGAGACTGCAGAGGCCAGGGTGGGATGTATCTTGTTGTGTCCTCTGCAACCTCCTTCCCTCCCCTTTAAGGCACCCCAGCTAGATGGCCAAAAATGGCCATCTAGCAGAAATTCAGAGTGGGAGGAGTGGGAGAGCCACTTCTCCTGCTCTGCATAGGATGCTCATAAGCCTCCGAGTTCGGGGGCTTACGAGCATCCAGGGTGCAACACATATGACTGTGCCCTAAAAGACTTAAAATACAACAATAATTATCTGACCTAAAAAGACGGAAACCGACAAATCAGGAGCAAAATGTAAATTAAAAAATCTTTAACTTATGTATCAAAATAGCTACAGTAGGGACTATGTACTGTGTGAAGAAGTATTTTCTTTTGTCTGTCCTGGATTCCTGCCTCAGTTCCCCCTACTCTCCTTTCCCTACCATACAGTTGATTGGGAAGACTGTACTCTTTTGAAAAGTCTCCATGTGCATTGCTCCAGCTGCTCCACAAACGCTGAAGTGGATCGGGCTGTCTCATATGGTCTGCTTAATGTTTGTGAAAAAGCTGAAATTACCAATACAGTCCCTTGTACAGCAGAACATTTTTGCAGTCCAAAACATCTGAAGGACACCAGGTTGGGGAAGGCCGCTTCAAGCACCGAGCTTTTGCTTTGCTCATAATGTAGTCAACTGTGCTTCCAAGAGATTCATATGTGCATTATAGTATGCACTGCTATCAAGGCCAGTGTTATAACATCGATTTGGGATGGGGGAGAGATTCATTTGGCTTGCATTTTAATATGAGCTAACCTAATTTGCATTTCCCCTACTAATACATGAACCCGAGCACAATTATCCTTTGGTTTTTGCACTTCTCCGAATTTTGCAATGCTGTTCTCCAATCAAAACTGTGTACAATAATGCATACAATATGGAAAATTGCATATAAAAATGTATACTTTAGGGTAAAGAGTGTTCAAAAAGCATTGATTTTCTTCTCCTACACATGAAGCCCAAATAGAGTGACCTGCCCCGCTTCATTTCCCCCCCCCACACACACACACACCCATGGTGTCCCAGGTCTTCTAGATCTTAGGTCAGCACTTAACTTATGGGGTTACATTGTTTTTCAGATCCTAATGCAACTACAAGGGACATTTTCTTCAATTTAGATATGAAAAGAAAGGGACTAGATATTCTCCATTTTGACTGTACGTCAATAATTAGCCAAAAACAAAACAAAACCCTACCGTCTCTCAAATTGATGAGATTCTTGATCCAAGTACAGAAGGAAAACCCATTTAGGAAGACATACATATACAAAACTACAAGTCACAAAATTTGTAGCACACTGAACAATTGCTTAGCAGTTAATTACGTAAACATTAGAATAGTTTTATGCAAGAAAGGAAAAGCCAAACTTTAATATATCAGTGACATATTATAGCAATGAGGCCCTCTAGAGAAGGCATTGCTAGGGATTACAGATTGGTTTGGCAAGTCATAAGCTCCTGGCTTTATCACAACTCTGTTTCTTGCCAGACTGATCTGAAATCCTCATTAATGGCCTTTTCTGTGGAATCTATCTGCTTCTGGGATTTACAGGGGAACATAACTTGTCTCATCCACAAGCCAGTTAAGCTAAAGTACTTGGAAATAAGCCAGTTTCAGACACTTTGAAATCAATGGGGTTTCATCTTCTTAATCCAAGTACTTTGGCTTAACTGAGCTATAGAATGAAATGACCATAAGGTAAAGTGACCAATCACAGGATAAAAACATAAATTGTATACATATGATTTTTAATGTCATTGGAAGGTTTCTTCTCTGCGTTCCGTCAAACTCAGAACATGGCACTTTTTCCTTTTTCTGACTTTCATGTCTGAAATCCTGCGGTCTCTTTTAAAATGGCCACTTTCTTCCTTTACAAAAATTATTTTGAAGATCAATTTGAGGTGCATTAGATGATGACTCTAATTTAATGTAAAAAAGAAAGGAAGGAAGGATTGTGCCTTATAGTGTATGGGTAAACCTATACAGAGATGGTATCTTGGACTGTAAGGATTCTCCCAATGTTAAGTTAATGCTGTCCTGAAGACACCTGATACTTTACATAGGGTTAGATCCAGATTTAGAAGCATGCATCTGGGCTGGTAGAAGTGGACATCCCCACTTCCTCCTCCCTATGGCAGTCCCTTCAGCCCCCTGAAAATGCTACACAGAGGATTGAGAGACCCTCAGTTCTGAAACTCTCTCCTCAGAAATGCTCACCTGGACCTGGTGCCTACACTACTGTCTCTTGCTGCTAGGCAAAGATCATCTTAAATAGCGAACCTATGGCCCTTAGACATCTTCTGGGTAGCCATAGGATAATTCATTGAATGGGGTGTCTGTGGTTCAGTGGGGAGGAGGATCCCTGAAAATCAGGCATGGGCACCTTCTGTCACCAGAGCCCTTTCGACCATGGAAGGCAGTTCCTGGATCCAACCCATGGGCCCTTTTCCCCCTTTCAACTCAAAATCTTCTGCATGTACGGATAAAAAAAGAATGGTTAACATGTCCTTATCTTCACAGCTGTCTTTTCCCCATCTTTACATTCGGGGGGGGGGGTGACCATACCGCAGCCTGCAGAAGCTCATCTGGCCATGGCGCGGGGGAGGGCACCCACCATGTAGAATGATCTCTCCATTGAGATGAGGTGGGCTCCAGGTATAGAGCATTTCCACCGATAACTGAAAGCACACTTGTTTGCCCAGGCATTTCCCTGACTGCTAGTATTGTCAGCTACCCCTAGGTTATTTTAATTGAGATTTTACTGTTTTTATTGTTGCTTTACTCTTTTGATGACTGGTTTATTGTATTTTATCATGATTTTATATTGTAGACCACTTTGGGATTTATTTATTTTTTAGTGGTATAGATATTTTTATTATTTTTTTGAAATAAATATGTGAACATGAAATAGCTATTTTGTCATTAAAGTGATAGGGTTTCGTTGTGGGGAGGGTTTCCCATGCTTTGGTTATTTAGACTTATTTAGACCTTGGAGGTGCCAGGTTTTATTTCCCCTGCCTGTTCAGTGTAATTGGGGTCTAATTGACTGCACTGCCATTTTGATGAAATCCTCTAATTACAAAAAGAAAAGGAAATACAGTGGAAGGGAAGTTGAAACACCAGAGGGAGGTGGGCGTGCTAGGGCCAAGCATGTAAGCACATATTGCATTGTCATGTTGGTGTTGGGTGGAGGCTTTCTCAGCACCCACACTGCCTCCCAGGGTTGCATTCAGTGTGGGTGTTTGATAGGATTTTTTTTTTTTACCCCCAAACTCCCATATTGGCTGGGGGCATTTGCATTTATTTATTTATTTATTTATTTATTACATTTCTATCCCACCTTTCTTCCATTGTGGAACTCAAGGTGGCTACATGTGGTTCCCAGGTAGTCTCCCCTCCAAGCACTGACCAGACCCAGACCTGCTTAACTTCAGCATGGTTGGTGGCTTCATCATGTCCCTTCTGAGCACCTATTTTGTGCTGAATAATCTGAGATGATTGCCTAGGTGCTCCATGGTGGTGAACCCATTTTGGGGATGGAGTACAGCGCCATGGGCAGCTCCTAGAAAGCTCAGAAGAATAAAAGCTGCAATGGATGAGGAGCCCCACTGACATAGGAGTCACCACCAGCCTCCCCTGGGCCTGTCCTCTTTATTTCTGGATGTGGGTGCAATAACCTATCTTGTCATGCTGAAGCAAGAGGAGTCTGGATTATAAATGCACAGAAATCTTGGGGGTTTGGTGGATGACTGACAATGTGCAGTTATAGTTCAGTTTGGATGTAAATTATCCAAGTATGTGAAAAAGACGGTAACCTAAGCAAACATGTAAGAACAACTTGAAAAGTAATAATGAAACCTCTGTACATAATTCTGTTCTGATGCATAGGAATATGGTGTGCAGAGATATATTATTGAAGCTTTGGGAAACCATTTCTCTGCAGCTTGTGCCATTTCCCTACCCCCCCCCCTGTGCCTTTTAAAGTAGCAGTTTTACCTGATGCCTCCATCAAGGAGTTTAGTGAATTACATCCGTCATAATTTGCTGAGGTTATCATATTTGGTGGATGACATTTTATAATGTGCTGATCAAACCAGGCATGATATGTATTACTGATAGTGCATGAAACTCAAGAACTCTTAGATGAAATGGTTTACTAAAAATACGTCCGTGAACAGGATCTTTAAACACACACACACACCAAAAAAATGAATATGGCTTTTCTTCAGTGTGGATCACTCATGCATGTTTAAAACTGTGAAAGCTAAGACAATCACCATGAATGATGAGCTAAGTGGCATTTCTTCTCTTATGTTCAAAATGTATTGATTCAAGTCATTTTCTAGAACTCATTCATCTATTTCTCTTCCTGTGGAGGACAAGAATTCCCACGTTAAAAAATAAAATAAAAAATGACTCCTTCAAAAATGAGAATGGCTGACAGTAGGAATACTACTTCTTTTTTAAAGTGTTCATTAACTTTATTCAGTAGTTCACTTTGTTTATATTTGGATTTCTCCTTGTTTCCTTTTATTTGACTGACCCTAGTGATAGAATCAACTAGTTGGTGGTGCTAAGATGCTAATAGCTGTGAGAAAAATGATATTCTCCCTGCCACCCAGCTGATGGCTGACCACTGGACAGCAGGGACAAGTGGGTGTGGCACCTAGTGCTCCCCGGGCCACACAGAGAGTGGCCAAGGGCCATATGCAACCAGTTGCCCAGCATATGAAATACATAAATATGGTGTATCTATAGATCAGATGACTGGATCACATTTTTAATTCATTCATTTTATTTATTTATTACATTTCTATCCCACATTTTTTCCTCTTGCAAGGAACCCAAGAAGGCAGCTTACATAATCCTCCTCCTCCTCTCCATTTTATCCTCGCAACAACCTCTGTGAGGTAGGTTAGGCTGAGAGTCAGTGACTGGCCCAAAGTAACCCAGTGAGCTTCATGGCCAAGTGAGGCCTTGAACCTGGATCTCCCGAGTCCCAGTCCAACACTGTAACCACTACTCCACACTGGCTCTCATTAGGCTCTGGTAGGTCAGCTGACCATCTGGGTAACTCACATGATATTAGTGTAGGTCAGCTGCCCACATGACTGTGTCACACCAATATATAGGTCTTCATGGAGGAGAAGGCTATCAATGGCTACTAGTCCTGATGGCTCTATGCTACCTCCATTATCAGAGGCAGTATGCCTATGTACACCAGTTGCTGTGGAACATGGGTGGGAGGGTGCTGTTGCACTCATGTCCTGCTTATGGGATCCTGTGGGCAGCTGGTTGGCCACTGCACGAACAGAATGCTGGACTAGATGGACCCTTGGTCTGACCCAGCATGGCTCTTATGTTCTTAATTTTTAGCTGAGGTGGAAGTGCCCTGCTTCTGCCACAGTCCAACACTGAATTGATTGATTATTCATTATTAACATTTATATACTACCTTATTGTATCTTACAGCAGGGCATCTTCTGCATATGCTTTTCACTGGGATATCCAAATGTACAAAGTCCCTCCCTGATTAGACCTGAAGCAACCATAAACCCACCCTCTCCCCCAACAGATAAACAAAGCTTTAAAATCCAGTTGCAGTGTTTTCCTCTGTCAGGATGGGAGTGTGATAGACAGCCACAGTGTTGATTGCTAAGAAAACCCATAATTCTTGTAAAGTGGAGAAGAGCACTAGCTGATCATTGAACTTGTTGTAACACAAAGCTGGAGCTATACAGTAACTTCATCTCTAACTCTGGGGATGGCAGTGTACAGTGATTGGGTGTCATTCGGGGCTATTATCATGTCTGGCATCCGTGAAGCTCTGGAAACAGTGAACTTGTAATCAAGGCAAAGATAGATATTTAAAGAGCTAGAGAGATCCAGTCATGATGTCCATGATATGCAATGCATCCATCTTCAGAAAGAAGAGCTCTGTTAAATTGTTATACCCCAGTTAGTGTCTCCTTTTCATCTTTGCTATTCAGGTTACTGGAATAGTTCGTTTTCTTTTTCCTTCTGTGCTGTCTCTGTGAAACCGACCTATAAATTCTTTCCAGAAGCTGCCTGAGTACTTCTCCACAAATTTAATTAAATGACAAATGTTCTAAAAAGGAATACAGGACTGAATAAGCCAGGTAAGCGTGGCGAAGGGTTTGGCCAATTAACCTTGTGTGCCTGAGATAGAAAAGATAGTCGAGGTTAATTGTCACATTTATATATTAAACAATAAGGAGGTGCTCCTGACCCCCACCACCCTTCATCTGTATCTGTTTGTCATATCAATATTTAGAAAGCAGCATTTTGAGCATGATGGGATCAGAAGTGCCATGTACGTTTACTTTGTGCACATTCTAGCTCCAGTCTGCATCTATTAATTAATTAATTAATTAATGTTTAACCAAGGCTGAGTTATAGTGGCACTCTCACACAAGTCAATATGACAGTTGCATTGCTACCAAATTAATTCATTATGGTCGCTGAATGAATAACTAATGAATTTGCATTGCGACTGAGAAGCACTTACACTAAGATGCAACCTGGAGGGAAATGCCCAAGTAAAACTCTCCTGCAGTTTTATTCAGAATGCTAATCGTGTGTGTGTGTGTGTGTGTGTGTGTGTGTGTTTAAAAAATAAAAAATAGAAATCACTGTGGGCTATTAGGCAAACTCCGTCCCTCACACTTGTTTCCAGAGAGTCAATAACAAATTTAACGGGAAGTCCACTGGAGTCCTTCCAAAAGTAAACAGCAAGGCATTGGTCGCTTTTCATTTTATTCTAAAAGCTAAGCAGCAGAGTGCATGCCTGATTGATGAGAAGCACATGTCTGATCTCATCATGGGTTAAGCCACATGTGGGGATCCCACAGCCCACAGGCTACATGTAAGGCTATCTCTGCCCAGCTAGGGTTGTAGTATCAGCCGAAGCTGATTAAAGGCACTTCGTGCCACCGAGGCCACTTGAGCTTTGCGTGACAGAGCTGGATCTATAAGCATCCCCAGACTATGAACTTGCTCCTTCTGGGGAGATTGCAACCCCATTTAGTACCCCCATTTGAATGCCGCTTAACCAGACAGATGAACCACCTACTAACAGAACCTCCACCTTGTCTGAATTGAGTCTCAGTTTATTGACCCTCATCCAGCCCATTACCAAGTCCAAGAACTGGATCAGGACAGTCACTGCCTCATTTTCATTTGATGAAAAGGAGAGGTAGAGGTAGCGTTGGGTGTTATCCACATATTGATGACACTTCTGCATGGACCTGCTGGGAGAGGTTGTCAGTATTTAGGTTACCTCCGTGCTCCTTCCACCATCCATAGGATGCCCGTAATCCTCCAAGTTCAGAGGGTTATGGGCATTCCCGTAGGATTGCACCCTAAATGTCTGTTCCAACATTAACATCAGAGCAGCACTAAAATGTCATGCACATCTTTATAATGGTAAACATGACTTGGGCACAGGCAAGCTGCAGTAGGCTGCTGGGACATCCTCCAAGTGCTAAATACTATTAACTAGTACAGAAAAATATGTGCGGGGGGGGGCATAGATCAGCAATAGAGTGCATGCAGGGGAAGTGGCTGTCAGGAGGGAAGGAGAGAAGTGTCATCACTATTGATGTAGGGCTGGGAATTGAATCTGGGACCTTCTGCATTCAAACCATGTGCTCTACCACTAAACTACAGCCTCCTGACAATATTTATTTATTTATTTATTTATTTATTATATTTATACCCCGCCTTTTTTCCTGCAAGGAACTCAAGGCATAATCCTTACATAATCCTCCTCCTCCTCTCCATTTTATCCTCACAACAACCCTGTGAGGTAGGTTAGGCTGAGAGTCAGTCAGTGACTGACCAAAGTCACCCAGTGAGTTTCATGGCTGAGCAGGGACTAGAACCTGGATCCTCCTGAGTCCCTCTCCCAGCAGGTCCATGCAGATGTTAAAAAGCATGGGGGACAAAATAGAGCCCTGAGGGATGCCACCATGCAGTCTCCATGAGCTTCCCAGCACCACCTTCTGGAACTGGCTGCCTAAGTAGGAGCGGAACCACTGAAAAACAGTGCCTCCAGCTCACAGTTCAGGCAGCCTCCCCAGCCCAGAAGGATATCATCATAACTGATGGTTATCCAGAGAGCCAGTGTGGCGTAGTGGTGAGAGTGTTGGACTGGGTCTTGGGAGATCTGGGTTCTAGTCCCCACTCGGCCATGAAACTCACTGGGTGACTTTGGGCCAGTCACTGACTCTCAGCCTAACCTACCTCACAGGGTTGTTGTGAGGATAAAATGGAGAGGAGCAGGAGGATTATGTAAGCTGCCTTGGGTTCCTTGCAGGAAAAAAGGCGGGGTATAAATATAATAAATAAATAATAAATATAAATAAATAAATTGTATCAAAAGTCACTGAGAAGTCTAGGATAAGCAACATATGCAATCCTCCTGTCTTTCTCCCTCATGAGATCCTTATAGCAAAGCAAATGCAGTTTGGAAGACAAGCACAATATCCACTCACAGTTATGTTAATCTCTTCAACCCTTATGCTGACACAACCTCCTTAATGACCTGGAATTGTGCATTAAATGTTTATATTTACATCTGATGGAACATTTCTATTGCAATCATTTTTCTGGATCTCACAAATCAGATTAAGAGATACCATAATACCACAGAATTTATGGCATAAATCAGCAAAATTGATATAGTCCATGTATACGTAGCAGATGACACTGTTTCCTTGTGCAGACACTATTACACTGTTGTACCAAGTCAATAGCTAAAAGGATCTTGTGGAGACCTAAAGCTGGAGGAGGTTCCCTTAAAACCCTTCAGGCTGAGCATCACACACCAGGGCTTAAGGTCAGCTCTTTCCCTCCTCGACATGTAAAATGTGGCGCACCATTTGAAATTGGCAATGAAAAGCCACAAACTGTGAATAGTGCTAGAGCCAGACTTCATACAGGTTGGAGACTTATAGATACATTTGAAAAGGATTCAGAGAAGTCAAATGGAAGGAAGGAAGGAAGGAAGGAAGGAAGGTGGTATTCTTAAGTCAGAATTAAAGGAGAAATATGAAACATCCCAACAATCACTGACGGAAGAGGGCCAGTGTGGCATAATGGCTAGAGTGCAGCACTTTGGGAAGACTGGCGCTCAAATCCCCCTACTCAGCCATGAAACTCACTGGATGACCTTGGGCCAATCACCATCTCTTAGTCTGACATATTTCACAGGACTGTTGTGAGAATAATATACCGAAGTCTACTGCCTGGAACTCCTTGGAAGAAAGAGCAATTTAATAAATAATCCCCTGTTTATATTGCCTGTTCATAGTCCAGGATGGCTGGTTGATGTTTCCTCAAAGGCAGCTTAGGGTTATGACTTATAAGATCTCCCTTGAGTGTTTTTTCAAGGTGATAGCCATCAGGGTTTGCAAGAGGTGACACACACCCAGCTAAGGATAAGGGGCAGGTGTAAGGGGTGTGTGTGTGTGCGCGCGTGCGCGCGTGCGTGCATGTGTGTGTGTGTGTGAACAAATAGGAATAGGAGCTTTGCAGTTTGGGGGGGAGAGAGAGAGAGAGAGAGAGAGGTGGGAGTTAGCTGAAAGCTAACTCTTTCAGGGACTCTTTCTGGGGAACTGATGCGGGATACCAGGTCTGTTTCCCTCCACTTATTCTCTACTCATATATTTGTAAATACAGCCTGTTTTGAAAACAAATGGGACCTGCAAGAAAGTTTCAACTCTGTTCTTGGTGTGCATGTGTTATTGAAGGGAATGATTCCTCCTGAGTTAAAGGGTGAAACTGCATGATAAGAAAAACTGCATGTTTTTCAACCAAGGCCATGCTGGCAGCCACTGTAATGTGGAAGTAAGCCCCATTGTGCTCAGAGGGCTCTGAATAAGCATGCTGTGATGGGGCCAGGCCCTTGAGTGGGGTGCCAGCATGGCAAACCAGCATGCCTCCTGCTCAGCAGTGGTTTTTGCCTCATGCGTATCACTTTTTAACAACTCATGGCAGCGGGGATCCTCTTCACTCTCAGGACAGAGAAAAGGCATGGAGTCCATTCCATCCAAGTGAACCCAGATAAGAGCAAATGAAAATGGTTGTGGAAGAGAGTGAGACACACATCTGTTGCATGCATGCACTGTCTTTTTCTATTCCATGGGACGGGGATTTCAAGAAGTTGGGAGGTAATTTGGGGAAGAAATGTACTTAGAAATGCATACTTAGGGTTTCCCTAAATATGTAACAACCTCTGCATTTTTTGTAAGTAACTCCATTTTGCTTCTAAACTGATTGGCACAAGCTCACTGAGTATGCTATTAGAGGGATTGATGCAGTAAGTCTCTAGTGCTCTCTCTTTCAGAGGAAACAAAGCTCGGGATATGCTCCCCAGAATGTCTCATGGCTTCCAGAAGTGGAGAGTATGAAACAGTAATAAATAAAGTAGAATTAGAAAGTACTGTAGGGAATAATCTTGCATGCTCAAACTTTGAAAGACAGAGATAGAAAAGTGATATCAATTGGAAATAAAATTACAGTCTAAAGCTGTAAATCTACGTTGGGGAATTTGCTTCATGATTATGGGCTGGATCCAGACTAAGTTAGTTGCCACTGAAATCAATGGGACAGGTTAGTCATGACGTTAAGTGCCATTAATCGCAATGAAAATTAAATGCAACTAACTGGATCCAGCCCTAATTTTCACAAGCAACTTAGTTATAACCTATGTATATATTGGATTTTTCCTACATAGAGTTAAATTTGCGTCTACTGCTTCTGTTAGATAGTGTCATCATGTTTGTTTGGTATGGTCAAACAGCCCCATTTGGACAGTTGTGCATAAATCCTAGGCATTGTGCGCACCATTACTTTCTTATGCTGTTTTTGTATATTTTTATCTATGAAGCTTTTTCTCTCTGTTTGTTTGTACAAAAGCTTTCATTGTTTTATTATAAGTGCATAATTTTTGGAAAGGATGGTAACTCATGTCATTTCCCCTTTCATATCATTTTACTTTTTTTTTGTTGTCAGCTCTCCCATGGCTGTAGCTAGTGCTACATCCATCTTGTGGTATTAGTATTTGTTGCATAAAGATGTTTTTTTGACATCACAAACAGCAATTATGTGATTGCAAATCAGATAAGATGGTGTAATAATTGCATTCCAATTATGTGATTAAATGTATTTATAATAAACAGGCAATTTGGGGCAATTATACTGATGATATAAAGGTGTAAGAATTAACTGGAACCCTTTGTATACTGACACCTGAGCTGTGTTTTAGGGCTATTCAAATGGAAAGTCTCACTACAGCAGTGTTCCCCAACCTGGTGCCCTCCAGAAGGTTTGGACTACAACTTCCAGCATTCCATTGGCCTTGCTGTCTGGGGTTGATGAGAGGTGAAGTCCAAAACATCTGGTGGGCACCATGTTGGGGCAAGCTGCACTACAGCAAGGCAGGGCCATTCATTAAAGGCTAAATTTGGCATTGCACTGTGATAATAAATTGGAACCCGCTTAGGACATGGCGTGCACTGCATACTCAGCTACAGGATGTGACATCAGGAGATCCTTGATTGATCCCTTTTTTCAAAAGGTAACAGTAGTCACAGATGAAATCAGGTCAGGTTACAAGATTGGAAAATATATTTTTTTAACCCTCTCATCCCTCACCTTTTTCCCCAACCCAAATTGCCCCCCATGCAGTTGCTATGTGCCCTGCAGGAAAACCACACCTGTATGGCACTTTGGGGCTGCTTCAGAGAGTTATTTGGATTGGCAAAACAGTACATAGGATGTGTTAAATCTCCCCTTCCCCAACCAGCATGGCTCTGATCTGATTACCCTGCCCCACTCAGCTCCTTTTAGAAAAACCTGATATCACATCTGGTTTGGCCCTAAGACTTCCCATTGCTAATGAAAATACACAGCATACACATAATACTTTTACCCACTGACAATAGGAAAATGTGAACTCACACCACATTTAAACTATTTAAATCATGGAATAATTCTCAGAGCATGGGTCATATACAATAGCAGAAACTAAATATCCAAAAAAATTGCAATGAATGCACATAGGTGTGATTTTTAAAAAGCAAAGTTCCCACTTACTTTTAAGCCTGACAGCATTCTACTTGGAAGATTTTTTCTCTCTCTCTCTTTGAATATGATTCCACAAGATTATGAAAAGGAATATTTGATGGAAAATCAGTAGTGCATGGAGGAGGAACAATTGTGGAGCATTCTGTTTTGCTACACATGCCATTTCTCTATGGAGCTAGCGATGCTGAAAGAAATTGACAAGTCTGAAACTGAGACCTAAATGAAATAGACTAGACAGACAACCGTTATTCATTCCAGAGTAACCTTTATTTATTTATATCAGAGTCAGATAGGGTAGTCATAAGGTTGTGACATGAGCTGGCAAACGAAGTATAAAATTAAACATTAAGGCTCATAGTAATTTGCTCCCTTATTCTTTTGTACTGAAAGCCAAACCTTCATGTCGGAAATTAGGGGACTTTAACATACTTATTGGTTATGGGTTTTTTGGTTTTTGTTTTCTAAAAAGAATGTGCATGGCCAGTATACAAGCTGCTTAGAAATTTCTGGCCCATTTCCTGAATGCTGGTTTGGTGGATAGAGTGATGCATGCTGTTTTGCTCTTTCTGCTATATCATATTTGGAACACCATTGAATGTGTGGTTTATTATGAAATTTCAAGGCATTTTTCATGCCATACATAGCTTTCCTCATCCTGGCATGATGCTGTCACATTGTGACAGAACTTCCCCTCATTTCACAATGAAATCAGCATTGGGCTTCAGGCAGACTCCCTCTTTTTCTTAAAACAAGACATCTTTAAATCAGAACTGAAACAGTATGAAGGGATGAATTGGTACTGTAAGAGACAGTCAGAGGCCAGATCCACCCATGATATTATGGGCTATTGTGCTATCTGTGGCCTGGGCATCTAGGGAGGTTGTTCTATGCCAGCTGATGCATACACCAATGCTCTGAGTGACGACGACTCCTCCTCCTCCTCTTCCTCCTCCTCCTTCTCCTCCTCCTCAAACCACCTACAAGGATCCTTGATTTGTAACAGAGCCATGCCATGTGAATTCAACTTTTATCCTGTGCTGATTCTCAGACAATAAATGCACAATTTTGATGTAGTGGTAGGGTAAATAATTACTTCCACACACACACAGTTTTCCACATTCCTTGTATGGATACAAATCCCCCCACCTGCAACAATAACAAAAAGTAGACATGCATTCATGCATTTATAATCTAATGTCTGGTTTGGCCCATAAAAAAAGCTGGATGTGCTGGTGCATAAAAGAGAAGTCTGTAGGCCAAAAGTACAAACTCAGAGAGATGAGTGGATTACAAGTGCTTTTGTTATACTCAGTGCTGGTTTCAGGTTTTAAGAACATAAGAAGAGCCATGTTGGGTCAGACCAAGGGTCCATCTAGTCCTGCATTCTGCTCACACAGAGGCCAAACAGCTGCCCATGGGAAACCCACAAGAAGGACATGAGTGCAACAGCACCCTCCTGCCTATGTTCCCCAGCAACTGGTGTACATAGGCATACAGCCTCTCTGATACTGGAGGTAGCATAGAGCCATCAGGACTAGTAGTCATTGATAGCCTTATTCTCCATGAATTTGTCCAATCCCCTTTTAAAGCTGTCCAAACTGGTTGCCATCACTACATCTTGTGGAATTGAATTCTATAGTTTAACTATGAGCTGTGTGAAGAAGAACTTCCTTTTATCTGTCCCACCAATCAGCTTCATGGGATGACCCTAGGTTCTAGTATTACAAGAGAGGAAGAGAAAATGTCTCCCTAACTACTTTCTCCACACCCTGCATAATTTTGTACACTATCATGTCTCCCCTTACTTGCCTTTTTTCTAAGCTAAACAATCCCTGAGGTTGTAACCTTTCCTTATAGGGGAGTTTGCCAGCCCCTTGATCATTTTAGTTGCCCTTTTCTGCACGTTTTCCAACTCTACAATATCCTTTTTAGGTGCAGTGACCAGAACTGTACACAGTATTCTAAATGTGGTTGCACCATAGATTTGTATAAGGGCAGTAAGATCTTGGCAATTTTATTTTCAATTCCTTTCCTGATTATGCTTAACATGGAGTTTGCCTTTTTCACAACAACGTCAACATTGGGTTGATATTTTCATCAAGCTGTCCCCCACAACCCCAAGATCTCTTTCTTGGTCAATCACTGCTAGCTCATATCCCAACAGCTTATACTTGATGTTGGGATTTTTTTTTGCCCCAATGTGCATCACTTTACATTTGCTTACATTGAACTGCATTTGCCATTTTGATGCCCTTTCTCCCAGTTTGGAGAGATCCTTTTGGAGCTGTTGCCAATCCCTTTTTGTTTTAACCATCTAAAGAATTTGGTGTCATCAGCACATCAAGGTTTGGACGGGCCTTAGTCAAGATGCGCTCGATGAGACCTCTGCAAGAGTTGGCCCACCTTGTCCTCACTTCTCTTCCCACTGACAATTCACTTGCCCTCTTCTTCTGGTTCTCGTGTGCACAACCACCTAGATGGAGAGCACAAAGGAAGGCAAGGATGCTGCTCTTTGGCCAGGTGAAGAGGCACGGACAGCAAGGAGGAGGAGGAGCCGAGCCAGGAGGTGCCAGAAGTTGACACTGCCCCACCTACAAGGGTGTGGGCCTTAGCAGGTGCCCCACATTACCTACCCCTGATGTGGGCCCTGGATACTAAACGTAATACAGATCTAATTTCTTTTTAAAATATACATGCGGGGGAGTCAGTGAGTCCTATTCAATATGCAATAGTATATAAAGAAGAAGATATTATGACATAACATTTTGAAAAGAATGTAGTTATATAGTCAGGATTAGATATATCCATTAGTTTAATTAAGTCTGGTCATCCAATTAGCAGGTGGCTTTCTTACAATTCTATCCTCAGTGTACACAATCTCTACTGACACTTTCCGAGATGTGGAGCACCCCCTTTTTCTCTATCTATCTATCTATCTATCTATCTATTATATTTTTAGTCCACCCAATAACAAAAAAAAAATGTATCACAGTGGATAAAACATTACTATAATACGTTACTGAGTATTATACATTACAGAGTATTATAATGCATTACCAAGCAGAACCTCCGATGTATGGCTGCCAAATAGTTTCTCTTTTGGTCTATAAGTTAAGAAGATGCCTCCATGTCCATGTTGATATGTGCCTTTTCTGACATTAATCAAGGCAAAGCAGTGGTATGCATTTGCAGGAAGACACTCATTTGAAAATGTTACAGGACTTCCTCTGAATACAAGAGAAGGGTTCCTTCGCAATTTCCAGGTTTTCACAAGGAAACAGATTAAGTCTTGAAAAATCACTGAAGCTTTTATTATATAATTTCTGAATGGCTTCTTTGAGGTATCGTACAGTATTGAACTTGACATGATGGGATTTTATATGCATCTAACATTGTGAATAGAATGAGATAGGCGTGATGATTTGCAGAGAGCTAAATTTACATGAAAGAAAACAGCCATGAATCCAGCATTCAATATAAAAGTGTTCCCTATGACACTGGCTAAAGGAATGAGGTTACAAGCGATAATAACAACATAGGCCAAGAATGCTAGTTGTGGTCAAATGATTCACTCATCATCATTAGATTCCATATGCAGAGCTTTTGGCCATTGTGTTCCCAGCTGGCAGCTAGCAGCAACATCTGGGTTATTAACATTAGAATTGGCAATCTAGAGAATTGTTGTTTCTTCCATCACTTTCAGCTAATCCTGGACTGAAATTAGAGCTCTTTAGAGTCCACCTGCAATAAACTCTAATGGCTTCAAACATTTAAATGGGACAGGCTGATAAGGTTGCATGAATAAGATTTTTTTTATTTTTTTAAGTGAAACAACTTTTGAGCATTCTGGAAGCATCCGGAGCTGGCATTCTCCCCCACAGAACATTATTTCATTCTTTGAGAGTGGATATGAAGACACTTTGTAAGGGGACTGAGGAAAAGCATGCACACAATAACATGATCAGTAGCAAATGCCAAAGTCTTCGCATGCAAAAGATGAGCAACTTTCTTTGCTTAAAGGATCTCATCTCTTCCCTTGGAAGTCAAGTGTTGGGTGATTATGCTTTGTGTCACAGGGACAAGCTAGATGCATGCAAAGGTTTTGTTTGTTTGTTTGTTTTTAAAATGCAAATCAATCAGCTATGTGTGAGTGGTGTGTGGTGATCATTAATGGGATTAAAGCAGGCATTGTGAGGCCATGGCTCAGTGGTAGAGCATATGCTTTGGATGTAGAAAGTCCCAGGTTCAATCACCATTATGTCCAGGAAGGGCGAAGAAAGAATCCTGCCTGAAAACCTAGAGAGATGCTGCCAGGCAGCTTTTACAATACTATGCTAGATGGCCTGATGGTCTGAATCAGTATCAGGTAGCTCTGTTTGTCACCACTAAGAGCCAGTGTGGCGCACTGGGGCTCGGGAGATCCGGGTTCTAGTCCCCACTCGGCCATGAAACTCACTGGGTGACTTTGGGCCAGTCACTGACTCTTAGCCTAACCTACCTCACAGGGTTGTTGTGGGGATAAAATGGAGCGGAGGAGGAGGATTATGTAAGCCGCCTTGGGTTCCTTGCAGGAAAAAAAGGTGGGGTATAAATATAATAAATAAATAATGAGAAACATTTTTCACCCTTTTCTCCCCTGCTGGGCTATTGAGGAAAATTCCTCCTCTGAAGCCAGTATTTTGCATTGGGAGGAAATCCCCAAGTAGCAGCTTCAGAAAGTAATTTGTATTTGTAAATATGTGCACAATAGATGCAAAGATGTATTTAACATCTCAGATATTTTGGCCTACAGGGTTTAAATAATGCGCTTGCTTTTCATGTGTGTGAGTTTTTTAATCATTCTACTGATGACCTGCAGGGTCAGCTCTCAAATTCTTGTTTCTGTCTTTCCTCAAAGGAACTGAGCAAGAGGAAGCAGCCTGCTCTCCAAACCTACTGGGAATTCCTGTTTTGGCCTTCCCATTTCTCTTCTCTGGCAAGTGGAGGTAAGGAGGAGAGGAGAGGTTGAGTTCCTATTCCATGAGGTTGTGTAGGCAGGATTACAGTTTAGCCCTCTCCCCTGCCTGTTCCCATGAATCTGCACTAGAAGTGAGAATGGATTTGGGTCCCTTTACAGGACCAGATTCACCACCTCCTGTCCTTTCTCATCAGAGAAGACCTATTTGCTCAGAAGAGCTGTGTGTGTGTGTCATTTTTGTTATCTTGCACCGTGACAGAAATACCTGCTTATTGCTCTGACAGCTTGATGCTGAGCAATTTGAATTTAGATCATTATGATTCCGCAACAGCAAAAGGACTTGCTTTGCAAAGGAAAGAACACTGCAATCAATGATCATTAAATGCATGTGGGTTTGTTTTGATTGCTGAGATAAAACTGTTATGATTGTATGATTCCTATTCACAGGGGAGACATTTAGTTGCATTGCCAGCTGAAAACAAAACAATTTTTCAGCATCTCTGTGTTCAACTATGCAAACTATCATTTGCATTTGAAGTTGTGACTCAGGCTGTGTGGAAGCCATCAAGTGATGGGATAAGCAAATTCTGTTCATAGAGTTAGGAAAAACAGAAACTCTGTTGAAGAGAAATGAAGGCAGCATCAACTGTCAGCCTATGATAGGAAAGGCATTCACAAGAAACTATCAACATGTTCTGATTTGATTAGGGATATTGGACAAATCTGCAACAGATTCAAATGAGTTTGAATTCCTGCAGTTCCTGCAGCAGACCAGCTTTTTCCTAGTCATGTGGATTCTGCAGATGTACAGACTGGGTTTTCTACTGGGGGAGGGGTGTTATGCAAATGTGTACTTGCGCAAGTGGAACATAATTCTTGTACTTCCCTAACAAAAAATCTGATTCCATCAATGAGCAGATAACAGAATGAAAGATGCCTGACAATCTGCAAAACACAGATGGAACGGATTTAACAAAATCCGTACATCCCTGGATTTGATTAACCCATTTCTCTAGCAAAACACAGGTAGCAGTTTCACCTATGGGTATGGGACTGGTTTTCTCTCCAGAAGTGCAGTGGCAAAGGGGAATCCCACATCCAGTTGTAGTAGCATGCCTCCGCGTTAGGGGTGGGCGATTCGCCAGGACCTGACCCACCTTTGGTTTGGCGTATGCTGCCGCTGCATCTGCCGAGCCAGGCCAAAAGCTGGTGCACGCTGCACCACTCGCCATACTTCCGGGTTCCCGGAATTATGCAAATTGTGGCCACTTTGGGCATATCTTAAGGCATTTTTTATGTAAACAGTGGCCCACCAGGAACCCAGAAGTCACTTCCCAGCTTGACTCAGTAGAACACAAGTCGACGCTGGGGAAGAGGTAAGCAGGATGGAGTTTGGGGGTCAAGCCCAGCTAGTCCGCCAGATTTCCACCCCCTGAATGAAATCCTCGCACACCCCTATTCCACATATGCTACTAGAAAGGCAACTCCATTTTGTAAACATTCTTTCTTCCTTCTTCTGCCCTTCTCTAATCATGGCCAACTTCTGGGCTGAGCTACATATTTAGTGCACCACAGGTACAGATGGACAAATCTGTCAATTTTGGTTTCTCTCATTTAGTGATTTTTCCAATCTTAAATTCAGCTCATCCTGAACTTTGGTACCTTAAAAAAAAAAAAGATTGCATGAAAATTCATATGCATTTTTGTGTGCATTTCTCTTAATACTCACATTTGGTTATGCAATTTTGCCTAATATGCACATTTTTTCAAGCAATCTCCCCATTTTTGAACATTATTTTCACTACTATATGAATTTTTGTGTGCACTTTCCATAATATACTTTAAAAAAAATAATAATAAATTGGAGAACTCCACTGCAAAATCTGAGTAAGTGCAAATTTTGAAGAATGGTGTTTTGGTTCATGTATTGGTTCAAAGGTGTGAAATTAGATAAACTTGCATTAAAATGTGAACCAAACAAATTTCTCCCCCATCCCTACGAGGGACCAAAATTAGCATTCCTGTGGCAAATCCCCATAATATTTAGAGGGAGGGTCCCCAGAACACCATCATTGTTTGATTTTCCACTCCTCTAACCATTGGCAGCTATTGATCTAAAGTGAAGGTGGGTAAACTAACAACAAGATGACATCATGTTATGGGGTATGTGTTCTGAAACATTACAGGAAAGAGGAGGGGAGAATTTGCCATGGGAATGCCATTTTTAACAGCACATGTAGTTCAACCCTTGGAGGCAGTATGGTGGAGTATTGGATTTAACTATTAAGCTCCTTTGGTAAATTCTTGTCAAAAATGTACTGAAACGAAATTCTAACCCATCTACACTGGCCAAATTCAATAGGGTAAGGTACAGCTATTCCCAGCATGGAGCTGACTATGTTGTACTTCTCTGCACCACATGCATGTTTGAATACGCAGGGATTAAAACCCAGTTGTTTAAGAATGAAGCACTAAATGCCCTGGGCCTGGATCAATGAATCTGTCAGTTTTACTTCCTCCCACATTCATTTTTTTAAAAAATCTCAAGTTCTTTCCATCCTGAACATGCAGAAATTTGCAAATGTTGGTAAATTCCTATCAAAAATGAACAAACAAAATTCTCATCCATCCCTGCTCTGTGCTTCCTGTTCTTTAAGCAGTTACCAATCCATAAAAGGATCTCTTCTCTTATTCCATGACTGCTAAATTTGCCCAGAGGTCTTTAGTGAGGGATAGTGTTGAAAGCCTTTTTAAAATCCAAGTAAACAATGCCTGCTGGATCACCTCTGTCCACATGCTTGTTGACACTCTGACAGAACTCTAAAAGGGAGCCATGCTGATTCTTCATCAGCAAGACTTGTTCTTCTATATTCTTGATATGTTTATGTGTAATAATGCTTTTCACCAATGTATTTGGAACAGACATTAAGCTCACTCAGATTTTGATTCAAACTAGGGTGGCCTTGTGTCTTACTTTATTGAGAACAGTCCTCAATTTGAAGAAGTCCTCTATTTAAAGGGTGTCCAGTCCAAGACCATTTTAAAGATAAATAACCATAAAAAGGAAGAGCAGGGACCTTAGAGCAACATCAAGTAGGCCGCTCAACAAGGTCTGCCACGGACGGCCTTCTCCTTATCCCCATCAGCCAGAGCAGCCAGGCTGGTGGGGACTAGGAAGAGGGCCTTCTCTGTGGCGGCCCCCACATTATGGAACTCCCTCCCTAGTGACCTTCGCCATGCCCCCTCCGTGATGAGCTTCCACCATGCATTAAAAACATGGCTGTTCAGGCGGGAATATGGGGTGGGTTAGGTTTTTAAAAGAACTTTTTATATTGTTTTAATTATTATTATATTTTATTGTATTGTTTTATTGTATTTTAATTGTACATCACCCAGGGTGGCCGGGTGGCCGGCCAGATGGGCGATTAATAAATATAAGAAATAAATAAATAAATAAATAAATAGAGTTGCCCATCTATGGCAGGCTGAGCAATCACACAGGTCACCTAGTTTCCCCCACAGTCTTCCTCACCGTCCCACTAAGCATAGTAATTATTTAAATTATAGTAATTATTTTATGTATGCAAATTTTATGCAAATCTTTGTCATCTTTTGTCCTCTTCTTTGGTGTGGTGGTGATTTTGATATTTCCTCTTTTTTTGGCAATGTCTAAGTGGCCACCCTAACTCAAACCAAGACCAAATGTCTGAAAGCCATTGTTGCTATTTGACTACTAAAATAAAATGGCAAACAAGATGAAAATCTTGCCCTATCCTCAAATTAATTAACCCATTTATTGACCTCCCAGGTCTCTCCAATATTTCAGCATGATTAAATGTTGGCTCCCTCTGTATCTTAGTAATCAAATCCTGTCTGGCCTATTTCTGACAAAAGACTACCAGCAAACATCTTCACCATATTCCTTTGGATAATTATTATAATCCTTCCCCCCATTACACTTACAAAGTGAACAATTTTTTTCAGCTGAAACAAATTCATGTTACTTCACCAGTTCTCAAAAGGCATGAAATAATTAGCTAGTTGCTCTGTTAGTAACGCATAATGGTGCATGTGTATTTCATGGAAAGTCCCGTAGGCCCTTGGAGAAAAAAAAAAATACATCTTTTTGCTGTGGGACTTCTTCAGTTGAATAATCTAATTGATATTCTGTTCTGACAAGAATAATCTGTTTATCTGTTGGAAAATACTTGAACAAAGACAGGTTTCTGTTAATTAGTATTTTTTAAAAAATAATAATCTGATTTGCTTCAAAGGAGAAAAATGATTTATGTAGTTGAAATGATAAAGGTGAAATTACATTCTGCTTGGGAGCAGTGATGGAATGGAGAGACGCAAGGGGAGATGTTTCCTTATATGTCATTTTATCTCCCGATGGTCCAAGCAAAAACAAGCTTTAAGCAGAGTGACTAGAGCCTGAAATGGTTACTAAAGCAGCCTCTTTAGAGCCCTCTTCAGACTTCCAATCTCCTGACTGGCTGCCCTTTCCCTTAGAGTGGAGTAAAGGGACGGCCTTCTCCCTGTCCCATCAGCAGAGAAAACAGGCTGGTGGGGACTAGGAAGAGGGCCTTTTCTGTGGCAGCCCCCAATTTATGGAACTCTCTCCCCAGTGACCTCCGCCATGCCCCTTCCTTGATTAGCTGCTGCCGTGCATTAAAAATGTGGTTTTTCAGGTGGGAATATGGGGTGGGTTAGGATTTTTAAATTTTGTTCTGTTTTTAATTGTGTATTACACTCTGTTTTTGTGGCGGACCGGACCTGGTCCGTTGCACAGGTTCGGCACCTTAAGGGTTAACCGGCACCGAAGTCGTGCCCTGTACGCGGCTCCCAAAGATTTTATTTCCAGCCACGAGTGATATTGACATGGAATCCCCCAGAAACACAGGGAAGCCACAATCTGGTCAATTTCAAAGAGTTTAATGGAGCAGAACTAATAGACTACAGGAATTTCACAGTATAAACATAGCAGTCAATATAGATAGCAGAACGGAAGTATTCAATTTGCTTACAAGGTGGCTTAGCTCGAATACAGAAGTTACCTTACATCAGAGAATCTGACTCACTGATCTGCCGTAGCGGCTTGCATAGCCGGTCTCCGTGCACCGTGCCCGGGGTTGGATCGTGCTGGGTCCAGAGTCAAGGACCGGGTCCGTGCAAGCTTGCACCAAACTTCCAACAACCACCTGAGTCCTGCGTACTTGGTTTTCAACCCTCCCTTGCCCCCCTACCCAGCCCCTGACAATCAGGTGGTCAATCGTGCCCTGCGGGGTGATGGCGCCTCTTGGGCAGGCATCTCTGGGGTGATCTGGGGTACTTGGCAGCTCTTTGAGACTGCTTCTCACCTCTTGGCATTCCAGCCTGATCCTTAGGGTAAGTGTGATTGCTACCATTGAGAGTATGCAGATGTGGCTATGCCGGGGTGGTCACATACAACCGGTTGGTCCAGACTGTGTCGTTTATCCCCCCAGGTGAGGATTATGCAGAAAGGTGGGGGGGAATGCGGGGTGTCAGCTAAAGGGGAAACTGGGCAAAGGTCTGCTCACTGTGTGTGCTCTGGCTTTCTCCACAGTTTTATTCTTGTATTTTATTGGACTGTACATTGCCCAGAGTGGCCGGATGACTGACCAGATGGGCGATTCAAAAATATAATAAATAAATATAAACTAGTCAGCTTCAGTGCAGGCATACCTGCTAAAGAAGTATCAGTATCAGAGGCAGTATGCTGTTTCGCCACAGGTTCCTCAAAAGGGATTGGGAAAGGTTCTTTGAAGGATTTTCAGACCATAATAAATACTCCTCCAGGAAGTTAAAGCCAAACATCTTTACTGCAAAGCTGAGCATGAAATACAACAATGCTATGCCTTCCTCCAAGTTCCCTGGTGGAAATTCCACCCCTTAGCTACACAGTCACTGTATTATTACCAACCAACCCGAATGCTAGTTCCAGCAGCTCTCCGCCTGGGTATCCGCTTTCAGCGTTGGGGCTTCAGCAGGGCTCTCTGAACAGCTTCCTCTGCTCCTCCTTGCTCCTTCCAATTCTTCAGCACTCCACCACTACACACACAACCTACCAACCAACCAACCACTACCAACCACCACCCTTCACTCTGCATTTGCTAGTCTTAAATACCATTCTAGCACCAAGCCTCATGGGCTGCAGATCTCGTGCTTAATTGATAGCACCTGTGCTGTTGTGCAGTGTCATTCTTCTGGCCAGCAGCCAGGTCACACGTTACTGGAGATTGCATCAGCCTGGCTAGCAGCCAACTCACATGCTAGCAATTATGGCAAGGTCATGCCTTGCTATTACAGAGCATAATACAGAGTTGTAGTGTAATACAGAGCATAATACAGAGTATAGTGTAATACAGAGCATAATACAGAGCATCGAGGCAGGACTGTTGTGCAACACCGCACTCCTCGCCATCTTCCGCAACTCCCATTACATGTGCCTATGTACTACAGTTGCTGGGGAACATGGGTGGGAGGGTGCTGTTGCACTCATGTCCTGCTTGTGGGATCCTGTGAGCAGCTGGTTGGCCACTGTGTGAACAGAATGCTGGACTAGATGGACCCTTGGTCTGATCCAGCTTGGCTCTTACATTCTTATGAAGGCAGAATGAGTTAATGATGTTAGCCGAGGGCTTTCTGAGTTGTACTGATCCACTGACAGTGACCAGAGATAAGGCAAGGCCAGAATATTCAACTCGACAGTGTTACAGGTCGGTTGGGCAGGTAAAGGCCCAGAAGTATCCCAAGGGGTGGGTTGTTAAGCCCGCTACCCTAAACCTCACTGCCAGAGCCATATATCCCATGAGAGTTATCAAAGCAATGCTTCTCAACATTTGAGTGGAGGAAAGGAGTAACGCTGTCATCATTAGTGTTGTGCCAAAAAATTATCCCACATTTTTTTCGACCATTCTCATTCAATTTGATAGAAAAGAAATTGCTTTCTCACAGGTAGAGCTCAACATTGAGCACAGCATCTTTCTTTCTGAGTTGATTTGGGTTTTTTGTGCTTACCTTACTTAGGAGGTGGCCATGGAGTTTGCACAAATGTCCTGTTTGTCATTGGACAATCATCTCTCTGGCAGTCTCTAGCCTTTTTGGCTTCCCAAACTTCAGTTAAAGGCCATCATGAAATTATTTCTTCCATAGGGCTTTTTCAGATCAGGAAGTGCAGGCAGCCTGGGAGGCTGCAGAGCAATGAAGAGATGTGTAGCTGAAAGAAATCGCAATCAGAAATCCTGATTGTGAGGGAGGCTTCTAAAAGTGTTCAGCTGAACATGCTTAGAATCTTCCCTTGGACCTTAGAGGTGAATGAGCAGAGGCCAGCAGTGGAGGGGCTGGACCAGTATGCTCAGGGATATTTGGGTTGGGATCAGCATTCACAGCCCTGCAATGCCTACATAGTTTGAGCCCTCATGTGTTCATCTAGATGCCTGAATAGGGATCTATTTATGTTGATAGCATTGACTTCTGGGTTTCGGATTACAGAGTTATAGAGCAATCCTATATGTGCTTACTCAGAAGTAAGCCCCCATTGAGTTCAATGGGACTTGCTCCCAGGTATGTGTATGTAGGATTGCAGTCTTGGTGTGGAATTTGGGTCAGTGGCATCTTTCTATTGTTTAATCTCCCATTTTCTGTTAACTGAGTCATCTTTAAAAGTCTGTAGAATATATAGGTAGCACGTTAGAAATATAATGTGAATGAAGATCAATAATTCATCAATTATACATCTCTCCATGGGGAACGTACATCGGTTTTTGTACTTTGCCTCTAAAAATTAATGATGGTTATATTAGCTCATGTAAATCAATGAAATGAGAGGGACTCCTCCTTCCATTATGGTCAACTAGTCCCTGAAGTCCCATTGCAAAAACCCCTTTTGGTTAATATTATAAAATATACTGTACGTGCATGTGTGATAAGATGAGAAGGTGCAGCAATTACAGGGACAGAGGTCTCCAGTATGCCTCCAGATACCAAAAAAATCCTACCTTCTGGACCAAATATGGTGCTCCCCTCATCTATTCTGACAAAATGACTGTTCCTATCTTATTGGTTTCTTTGTTGCAGCAGTGCCATTATAGGGTTTGTTTTTGTTTGTTTTTTAAAATAGTGACTATTCCTGTGTATCTACATAGGCTTTTACATTTATTTACAGTTCTCCCAGTGGCAGAGGAGGCTGGTGACTCCTGTGTCAGTGGGGCTCCTTATCCATTGCATCTTTTTATTGGAGCTTTATAGGAGCTGTCCATGGTGCCCCATGGTGGTGGACCTATTTTGGGAATGGAGTTCAGCACCATGGATAGCTCCTATAAAGCTCTAACAAAAAGATGCAACGGATAAGGAGTGGGCCCCAATGACACAGGAGTCACCAGCCTCCCCTGCCCAGGGGACAATTTTGACTTTTTAAATCCAACTTTGCTCTGTTATAAGCAAATAAAAATATCACTCATGTGTGATGTGTGGTAGTGTAACTTGGGGATTGGCTGGGGAGATCTTTTCTGGGTCTCCTGAAAGGCTTCCGCTGTAGGTGAACATTTCTGAAGTCATCACTGAAAGACTACCTCTGAACCTGAAGATTGCATATAGCCATTGTGATTACTAACCATTGATAGTTACGTATATAACCTCCATGCATTTAGTTGATCAAACCCTAATTTAGATCATAAGGCGACCTATATATATTAGAAAGTTTGTAGACCAGAATAGTACAGTTTTGAAGATAGGAGTTAATATATAAAATAATGTAATATACATTAAAAAGCTTGTAATGACACAGTTGTTCTGAGTACCAGAAACATGACAAGGACTGACAAGGACAAATGTAAGATTTAGATTTCATAGATCATAGAGTTGGAAGGAGCCTACAAGGCTATCGAGTCCAACCCCCTGCTCAATGCAGGAAACTAGAGGAGGGGGTCTCCCATCCAAGTAATAACCAGGCTTGACCCTGCTTAGCTTTCTACACTCAGACAAGCTGAGCCAGCGTAAGCCACAGGCCTGTATATGAGATGGTGCTAATGACAGGAACATAGGAAGCTGCCTTATAGCAGGTGAGGTTATTCGTCTATCTATCCCCAGATTGTCTACTCTGATAAGTGCCTTTGCAGAGGCAGAGTGAGGACTTTCCCAGATCATGGCACTTGATCCTTTTTTAAAAGCAGAAATGCTGTTGATTGAACCTGGGACCAAAATGATCAAAATGATTAAAATGATCAAAAGGGCAACTAAAATGATCAAGGGGATGGCGCAACTCCCCTATGAGTAAATGTTTCAAATGCCTGGGACTAGTTAGCTTAGGGGGGGAAAGCAAGTAAGGAGAGACATGATAGAGGTGTACAAAATCATGCATGGTGTGGAGAAAGTGGTATCAGAGGTGGCAGGGCTGGTGCAAGGCAGTTTGGTGCCCTAGGCAAGATCAGATATTTAGCACCCCCCCTTCCCACTTGAGAGCGCTGTATTTTTTTTCAAGGCGTTTCTGGCGTCCCCTTTAGCCCTGCACCCTAGGCAGCTGCCTAGTTGGCCTAATGGTAGCACCGGCCCTGAGAGGTGGCATGCCTATGTAAACCAGTTGCCGAGCAACATGAGTGGAGTATGCTATTGCTTGCACTTGTGTCCTACTTGTGGGTTTTCCACAGGCAGTGGGGTTGGCCACTGTGTGACTAGAATACTGGACTAGATGATGATGATGATGATGATGATGATGATGATGATGATGATGATGATGATGATGATTGATGACGACAACGACGACATTTATATCCCACCTTTTTTCCTCTTGCAAGGAACCCAAGGCACCTTACATGGTCCTCCTCCTCTCCATTTTATCCTCACAACAACCCTCTTAGGTAGCTTAGACTGAGATTAAGTGACTGGCCCAAAGTGAGTTTCATGGCTGTGTGGCAACTAGAGCCTAGGCCTTCTGAGTCCCAGTCCACTATACCACACTGGATCTCAGATGGACCCTTAGTCTGATGGACCCTTGGTCTGATCCAACATGGCTCTTCTTATGTTCTTCTGACCTTTAGCATGCACAGCAGATGTTCTGCCATGAGCTACACTCCCTGCACCAGATAATAACTGAACTGATACAATTCACTAGATGTTTTGCAGACAACCTCCAGTAGAGCATCTATGGCCGTTCTCCTTATAATGCACCATAAGAGGCAGCTATTATAGACAAGACTGCAAAACAATATTCTAAAGTTCAGACATTAATAACTTTCATATTGAGTTATGAAAGTCTGTGTGATGTTTGAAAAAAAATCCCCTCATTTTCAGGTCTAAGTAAACAGAGTTTGGTAAAAAGACCAAGTTTTCTCATCTTTAAAACTTGACTTTTGGAGGATGAGATAGCACAAAAAATACCTGAATCCTTGAAATTGAAATTTAGCATGGTCATGGAATTAAATGTGCAGTGCATGATTTGCTAAGTTTTGGGAAATTTCAGTGTGAAATTATAAAGCTGTGTCACTTCAGAAAATCTCCTCCAACTTCTAGCAGAAATAAGTGTTAACTTTTATGCTATAATGTGGGTCCCACTGACAAAATTCTCATCCAAGGAAAGAGAACGGAACTTTCCTGTTAGTCTAAATCAGCATTCCCCAATGTAGAAGCTTTCCCTCAAGATGTTTTGGCCTACAAGTCCCATCATCCATGACCATAGGGCCATGCTGGGTAGGCTGATGGGAGTTGTAGGCTGTTACTTTTGTTGGTGCTTCCTTCACTGAGGTCTTCTGCTCACATTCCTAGCCATATCAATTATGTTATCATCCATCTTATTTTTTTAAAATGGACCTTTTGCGGGCAATCCTATACTGAAGGTTTACTGGCAGAGGGGCTATAGGATTTGGGCTGGCAGAACACCAGATACATCACCACCATAAAAAATATGGCAGCACAACCCACCCACCCCCCATATGCTGGTGGAACATTCTGCTGGTGAAGAGTTGCTGGTGGAATTAATATGTCATAGATAGGCGGGATGTGGATGGCAGAGGAGTGGAGCATGCATGCTGTATCCCAGAACCCCTGCAGTCCATAGCCATGCCTCTATCCACAGGGCAACTTTACACCAGCTCCAAACCTAACAGAAGAAACATCCTTCCCATTGACTTCAAATGGAGGGAGGAAAAAATGGGGCGAAATACCCACCCCTGCATCAATGACCTATGATGGAGTAGAGGATATGGTGTAACTTTGCACCCAATCACAGCACTCCACTATCAGGATATAAACTCTACATGGGGAGACCATAATAGAGCATGTGAAATGGGACTATCTTTCTCTGGCCGCATGTTGAGCTCACAAGGGGGATTTTTGGTGATGGGAAGGGCACTTGTCACATGAAAGAAACATTTGCACAAAAAAGTTTGTTTCCAGAACACTCTGAGGGACTTGTGTGCATTTCTAACACTCCCTAACAGATGCTTTGCAGAGTTTCAATCCGAACAATGGGGGAAAAATATGAAAAGGGAGCTGCATTCCTTTCCCACCGCAGCTTAGCATGTTCGATTTAAGCTGAAGGGAATGGTGTCCAATCTACCTCACATTTTGTGGCATAGTGGTTAGAGTGTTGGACTGGGACTCAGGAGATCCGGGTTCTAGTCCCCGCTTGGCCATGAAGCTCACTGGGTGACTTTGGCCCAGTCACTGACTCTCAGCCTAACCTACCTCACAGGGTTGTTGTGAGGATAAAATGGAGGAGTGGAGGATTATGTAAGCCGCCTTGGGTTCCTTGCAGGAAAAAAGACAGGGTATAAATATAATAAATAAAATAAATAAATAAATAAATAAATAAATAAAAAATCACTCACATCCATGCCAGCTTGGATGCCACACTTTTGACAGAGTTGGAGACAGATGTAGCTAGGACACTGTGGTCCTGTTGTTATGTATACTTCTCAGCTTGTGCAACCAGAGGACATTATCAGCTTCTTGGAGGATTCAGGCCTATTTTACCTGTATTCTAGACCCTTGCTCATCTTGGCTTTTAAAATCTGCCAGGGCAGAGCTGGGAGTTTGGACTTCAGAAGTAATAAATGCTTCTTTGGTAGAGGGAAAGGTGCCTACCACCTCAAAAAAAAGTTAGGCCTCTCCTGAAAAAGCCAAACTTAGATTCTGCAATCAGTGATCATTACTGCCCTGTGTCTAATCTTCCATTCTTAATCAAGGTTCTGCAGCAGATGGTGGCTTCCCAAAGCCAGGAAGTTTAGGAGAACACGGATCATTAAGATCCATTCCAAACTTGGCTTAGGCCTGGTTTTGGGACCAAAAAGCCATCGTTGCTATTGTCAGATGACTTTCCTCTGTAGGCTAAAGGAGGCCTGATTCAGTCTACAGAGGAAATTTGCACCAATTAGGAGATCTGCACAAATCAAACTGGGAATCGGGAATGAGGAAAACGTGAGCACATGTTTGACAATTTATAAATATTTTCGATATGCATGTGCTCACGCTCACATTCAGAGCTTCAAATGGGGCATGTTTTGCAAGCAACAATGAAATTGTCATGCATCCCTTAGTAGCTTACAATACATTGTCTTTGTATTTGCCATCTTTGGTCAGTGACTTTACTCATGAGCCTGCCAACTTTATGCCACAGGCTCTTTCTCTATGTTTGAGAGACCTGCCACTAAAAGGAACTGGATGGATGCCATCTAGTGATGGGGTGGAAATGTTATTTCAGTTTGGTTTTTTTTATATAAGCGCTAACCAAAATTTGCAAATGTCTTCATATTCTGGATGGAAAGAATTTGAGATTTTAAAAAAATTCAAATGTGGGAGAAACCAAAACTGACAGATGCGTCCATCCAGGCCCAGGGCTTTGAATACTTTGCTCTTAAAAGTCTGGCTTTGATTCCCTGTGTATTCAACCATTTTGGTGCTGGATTAGGGTTGCCACTTCTTTTTCCTGACCGGCTCATCATATTTAACAGCTACTAGTCCTCGTCATGCTGGAAAGAACTGTACCTATTGAATTTGGCCAGTGCAGATGGGTGAGAATTTTGTTCAGTTCATTGTTTGATAAGAACTTAACATCTGATAGTATCAAATATGCTATCTTTTTTATCACAGTTTTATGATATATTTTTTTGTTTATTTGTTTATAATTTTCTGAAAAGAAGCCAGTGTGGCGTAGTGGTTAGAGTGTTGGACTGGGACTCAGGAGATCCGGGTTCTAGTCCCCACTCGGCCATGAAGCTCACTAGGTGACTTTGGGCCAGTCACTTACTCTCAGCCTAACCTACCTCACAGGGTTGTTGTGAGGATAAAATGGAGAGGAGGAGGAGGAGGATTATGTAAGCCGCCTTGGGTTCCTTGGAGGAAAAAAGGTGGGGTATAAATATAATAAATAAATATAATAAAATAACCCCAGCTGTAACCTAAAAACTCTTGATGAAAGTGGATACTTCTTATTTTGGATGTATTTGTTACCTGATTTCATGGGCCAATGTTTTTGCCAATTTTTAGCAGTTCATAAAGTAGACATCACCCTTGCTGATGGGGTTCCCCCCCCTTTCTATGTACTAGCATTTGCTTTTGTACATGGAACTATTTTAATGGTATGACTAAAGACCCATTTTCCCTAGGTATTAGCATGAATTATTCATTTTGTAGGCAAACTTCAGCCTGCCTTTTAAAATGAGCATGTAAGACCCCCTCATATTCTTGGAGTGTGCCAATGTATGCAGGCTTTTTGTTTGCTTATTTTGTTTATGTGTCTCTGAGGTAAACTGTTTACATGAGATTTTGCTCGGGGGTGGATTGGAGGTGGTGTTAGCATAGAACCCATTAGGATGGCCAATTATGGTCCATTACTCATTTTTAGTGCACACCGTTTTTTTTCTTTTCTTTTGAGCACAGAGGGTTTGTAAAAAAGAGAATAAAAGCCTTTTGAATAGGTTCCTTGGTGGTACATTGTAAACTTCAATTATTTGTTCTCAGAAACTTTTCTTTAGTAGAAGGAAATGAAAATCTCTGTTAAGTGGAATATGATTCAGACAGTCAGAAACCCCTAATAAAATGGTCTTAAACATTCCTCGTTAATAATAGTAATCTGGGGTCCTGGAGCTCACTGTCACTTTAAAATGCAGATTTCTTTTTCCCCCACATGGTCCTTCATTAAGCTGAAGTCATTTCAGAACTGAAACATGCTATCATGAGAAAGAGGAGGACATTACGCTGCAAATGTTCAGCTGTCACTCACAAGGTCTGGCATCTTAAATGTCTGTGATTCCCAAAATGCATACCCCTTGTAATTTTCAGTAGGGTCCTTTTAGGATTTTGAAATAGGTTAGACTAGACCAAGCTGCCTTGGAAGGGGTTTTGCCCTTAAAGGTGTGGTGTCAATCAATGGATTGATTGATTGATCAATCAGTATTGGACTGTGTTGCATATGAGCACATCTGGAAAGATAGTTTGGAAACTACCATTAGTTGCTAGGCTGTTAACTGGGACCACATGGTAGTCTTGCTAAACATCTTAAACAGCTGCACTAACTCCTGATCCATTTCCAGGCACAATTCAAAGTGATGGTGCTGTTTACCTATAAAGTCCTTCATGGTTTGGGCCCAGGATATCTGTAGGATATGCTATTTCCACTTGAGCAAGTCCATACACTGAGGGACCATCCTCTAGGTTCCCCCGCTGACTGAAGCGCAGCAGGTGGCCTTGGGAATAGGGTCTTCTTAGTGATAATACCTTGTCTGCAAAATGTTCTCCCCATGGAGGCCTGCCTGGCGCCTGCCTTGTAATTTCATTTTCCTGGAATTTATCCTTGTTCTCGGGTTCACACTGCTATTTTTAATCTGCTCCTTGTTGGATCTTATTGTTGATTTTACTGTTGTGTTTTTTGTTGCTGTATAGTAAATTCATCTGCTGCAGATGAATTCAATGCCACTTTTTTCTTCAAACACAACCAATTTATCAACTAAGAAAGGGTCTGACTCTTCATGCCAGTGGACTACCCCCCCTCTCCCCCCCCATGCTATCTCAGTTTGCAAAGCAACATAATAATCTCCCAGTTGAGCCTAGGTTAGCAGGCTCAGGACACAGCTAGCTACCATTTTGAAATGGAGGCATTATTTTTTGATAGAGTTTGTATATATTTTCACAATTGGATGAGCATACATTTTTCCACTTACTGAAACAGAGGAAGGCATCATAGACAAGAAGCCATCAGCTGCAAAGCTGACCTTTTCTGATATGCCTGCAATGAAACTATTCATGGTTGAATGTCATTCTAGATCATCACAGAGACTTTCTTTCATAAAAGAGGTGGTTGTTCATAAAAAGGCAGGCACTTCTTGGTGGGCACGGTGTTGCAAAATGAGCTTTTACCCCCAAACCTGATGAAACCCCTTCTTCTCGATCCCATCCCCCCCCCCCTTCACCACATGTGCTTCAATTTCTAGCTTCAGTGAAGACCAGGAGAAAAGGGGGAGGGCAGAAAGCCAAGGGGAGGAAGGAGGACTGGAACTTTCGTTTAAAATGCAGACGAATCTGCCTTTTCTGCTTGATGGCCTGTAACATTTCCATGTAGTGCACTTTGCATGGCAGAATAGCTGCTAGTAATAGAATTCTCTCGCAGTGGAGGTTAATTACTTCTTGGCTACAGCAAAATAAATTTCCTGTCAAGATCAGTGACAGGAATATGTCGGTGTCACTATTTTTACCTGTGGTTTTAATTCACTGTTAATATCGGACACTGGTGTGCGTTTAGTGGAATGGTTTCTTAAACAGACAGCCTCCCCTCTACCGCAGAAAGAAACAGGTCAGATAGGCAGTGATGTAGAAGAGAGATAGGTGTTAAAAGCACTTTTGCCTTTCACCTTCTGTAAGAGATTAACTAACTTGTCCCTGCCTTTTATTTATTTATTTGCATTTATATACTTACCTTATCTGCTGAAGAGGCATTGTTTAAGGAACAAAGGAGAACCTCACTAGTAAAGGAGACCCTCACTGGTAAAATTGCCTGGTAAAGACTAGTTTAAAGTAGACAGGGAGAGTCAGCTTGGCATATCAACTGTAACCTTCTTCTAGGCAAACCTATGCAATATTCTAAGGATCTTAACTTTCGAACACTTTTATAGCTGTAGGGAAATAATACCATCCCCCCTGGGAGGGATGTCCTATAATTAAGATATGGGACCCCACAACAAGGGTGGGCAGATTTCAGACTTGTGGGATCTACTGTTGTTTTTTTACTAGAATCCAGAGGTCCACCAACCAGAGGCAGGTGCAAAATAACTCAACACTAGAGCCCTATTCAGGCATTCTGTACCTGCACCTGAATGACCAGAGGGACCGCTCCAGTTTTGCCCCTCTCCTTTCTCACATCTGTTACCATGGAAGGCAACTGACTGAAGAAGATAGCCTCCTATATCTTTGTAGGCTATCCACAGAAGCAATAACACTGGAAAATCCGTGCTCTCAATCAGTACTTATTATTTGAAATGGACCAACATGTTGAATAATATTTCATTACTGATTCCTTCTCAGTTATCATCTATTTTGGGAGATGAAATATAAAGAACTGAAGAGCATAAGACAAAATCTGGGAGATGATTATGTACAAATATTTCCCTCTCCCCGTTTTCCTCTTAGTCTATAATCTTACAGTGAGTTGAAGGCCAGCTGAGAGAAGCAGTGTAAGTGCTTCTCCACTGGTGGAGAAGGGATCAACAGACACCTATGCTACCAGAGACCTATTACACCAGCATAGGGATGTATGAGAAATTCATTTCAATTCATTTTTTATCAGGCTTTACCCAGTTTGCACCTTCCAGACTGAACATGGACTGAATCTGTGGTAGAAGTCCATACATTTCCAAGTTTGCAATGTGATTTGCAGACCATTAAAAATGTGTTCAACAGCATGCGCATATTTGAAAAATGTGCATGAAAAAATGCATACTTTTGAAAAATGTGCACCAATACACTTTAATCAATGGGGAGAAAGAACACATACATTTCAAAGATGTGCACAATGGATGTGTAAAATTTGAAAAATACATAGAGATTATGCATGGATTTTCATGCGATAAGAAGAAATGAAGCTTGCAATCAGATATGGACTCAAGTTGGAATGAGGTTCAGAGGGAATTCGGAGAACTTCAGCAAGCTCAAGTTTTGCTGATTCATACATCCCTAGGTGTCTGCAGTAAGCTCTGCTGGCATAGATGTCCCACCAGTGGTGTTCCACTGGTGGGGGAGGGGGCTAAATTGAGAATTTGAGGGGTGTGTTGGGGGGCATACAGGATCCAAAGCCTCCTCATTTCTCTGGCACACCCACAAAATTCACCCCAAACAGCATGAGCCCTGGCACTGGCATCGTTATTTCCCTCCACTGGAGTCAATAGGAAAGAAAATGGAAAGTTCTGCCCCCCCCCCCGCAACCTCTTCCCCTGACCACCACAGCAAGCCAATATGGTCATGTATGTGGTGGCTGATTCCCCACAGAATCTCTCCCCTTCCCATTGCTGCCAAAGGATAAGATGGCTCTGCCCATTAGTGATTTTGTATTGTTATATGGTATTGTTCCTTTTAAACTTATTTCAAAATGAAAGTCCATTTTCAAAAAGAAAAGTGTGGTGTAGTGGTTAGAGTGTTGGACCGGGACTGGGACTCGGGAGATCCGGGTTCGAGTCACCGCTCGGCCATGAAACTCACTGGGTGACTTTGGGCCAGTCACTGCCTCTCAGCCTAACCTACCTCACAGGGTTGTTGTGAGGATAAAATGGAGAGGAGGAGGAGGATTATGTAAGCCGCCTTGGGTTCCTTGTAGGAAAAAAGGTGGGGTATAAATGTAATAAATAAATAAATTAAAAATAAAAATCCTGGTTACAATATGAAAACTTCTTCAGTTTAAGCTATAGTGGCTGGTATCTCCATTACAAAATAGCACTCCTTAAATAGCCTTAGAATGAAGCTTTTGGAATTTATTTTCTTATTTGTGTTACTTATTTTATTAAATTTATATCCTTTGGATTGGATCTAGATTTAAGCTGAATCAGCTGTACTGGCAGGACTTCCCTACCCTGTCCTTCCTTGGTAGCCCACCCTCACACCCCTTCAAATGCTACAGAGAGAGCCAGGAGACCCTGCTGAGTGTGGGTGGGAGGGAGATCTCCAAAAGTCAGACAAAGGGACATTCTGCAAGTAGAGTCCTTTGTCTCATGGAATGCCCCTTCCTCTTGTGAAAGGCAGATCCTAGATCCAACTGTTCTACTCAAAGTAGTGCTCAAGGCTTCTAAGAATACAGGTCAGATAGAATAACGAAGTTAAAACTCATCAACTGAAAACGCATCCAACAAAAACACAAATAAAAACACAACAGGAAAGAAATAACAGCTTGCACCAGATCAAAACTCTTCAGCAACAAATTAGTTTAAGGACACAATCCTATGCAAGTTTTATTTATTTATTTATTTATTATTGAATTTTCCAAAAGAAAAGCAAATCATATTTGGACTTCTGCCTCATTGTCTGACAAACATTACCAATCCTTATCCAATCTAAGTTTCCTCTATTTTCACAAAAAGTATTTCTATCACCTTACCAATATTCAAAAATCAAAACCCAAAATTATTAAGTCACTTTCCCTCCTCCCCAAGAAGTCCACCAGTGGTTTCCAGTCTTTCTGAATGAAGATTAAAAAAAAATCTCTAATTAAACAAGTCAATTTTGCCATCTCTGCTAAGTCCAACATTTTCAACAGCCAGTCTTCTATAGTTGGTATTGCTGCTGCTTTCCATTTTTGGGCATAGATTATTCTTGCTGCTGTCATCATATATTGTAATAATGTTCCATAGTCTTTCTCAAGTCGTAAATCCATTATACCCAATAAGAACATTTCTGGTTTCAGTTTAATATTCACTTTTAAAATCTTTTGTATCCATGTGTGTATTTGTACCCAGTATGTTTTCACTTTTTTACATATCCACCAAACATGATAAAATGTTCCTTCATGATTTTGACATTTGCAACATACATTTGACACATTTTTATACATCTTAGCCAATTTCACAGGGGTTAGGTACCAACGATGCATCATCTTGTAAAAATTCTCTCTAGAATCAGAACACAATGTAAATTTTATACCTTTAGTCCACATACGTTCCCATTGTTCCATCATTATATTACAGTAATACCTTGGATTACGAGCATAATTCGTTCCAGAACCATGCTCGTGATCCAAAATACTCGTACATCAAAGCGAGTTTCCCCATTAGAAATAATGGGAACTCCGCTGATTCGTTCCGCAACCATTTAATCACTGCTTTGCCCCATGAAGGGAGCCGGCAAAGCAGTGATTAAATGGTTCTGGAATGAATCAGCGGAGTTCCCATTATTTCTAATGGGGAAACTCGCTTTGATGTGCCGGCTCCCGGGGTCCCGGCCGCACCTCACCTGCCTCCACTCGCTCTGCCAGGAGTGTCCAGGAGGCAGGGGCTTCCCTTGAGGCGCGGCGCGGCTGGGCTTGGCCACCACCTCGCGCTGCTGCGCCGGCCGGCCGAGTGTCCAGGAGGCGGGGGCTTCCCTGGAGGCGCCCGAGGTGCATCTCCCTGCCTGGGAGCCGGCAAGTGCTTTGCCACTCGCAGGGAGATGCGTGGATCCGCTCCAGCTGCTTCCTACCGTTGCAAGCGGCGGCTCACGGAGAGGCGAGCTGCCCGCGCCGCCTGTGGTCCCGTCGCGTCACATCCGGCCCCATCATTGACGGGGCCGGATGTGACGCGACGGGACCACAGGCGGCGCGGGCGCTGCTTGCGACGGTAGAAAGCAGCTCCATTCTTCGGCTTGTGCCTCCATTCTTCGGCTCCCTGCCTGGGAGCCAGCAAAGTGGCAGCGTGAGGCGCACGCAGAGCGAGTGATGGCCGGGGCTCCTTCGCTTCACCTCCACGGGGTGCTTGGAGACTCCTGGCGCTGCCGCTTTGCGCGAGGCGCATGCAAGCTTTGCCGGCTCCCAGGCAGGGAGCTGAATGGAGGCACAAGCCGAAGAATGGAGCTGCCCACTAGTGTGCCTCTGCGTGTGCCTCGCGCTGCCGCTTTGCCGACTCCCAGGCGATGGCAGCGCGGGTGGCTCGCTGAGGGGAGGCGAGCCGCCGCTGGAAAATAAAAGGGAGCCACATAGAAGAGAAAAGGGAGCCGCTTCAGGATGCGACGGGGCCGGGTATGGCAGCGCGGGCGGCTCGCCGCAGAGAGGCAAGCCACCGCTGGAAAAGAAAAGGTGGGGAGCGTCGGGAGCGCCTCCACGCATGGAGCCGGCAGTGCTTTACCGGCTCCCTGGCAGGGAGCCGCGGAGGCCAGGCGTGGGCGCTCACTCTGCGCCGCCAGAGCCGGCAGCGAGTAACCCGGTGTGCTCGTTTTGCAAGACCTCGCTTGTTTAGCGAGTCAAAATTTTTGCAAAATTTTTGCTCGTCTTTCAAAATGCTCGCACACCGGGTTACTCGTAATCCAAGGTATTACTGTATATCCAAAGTTCCTTGCCCATTTAATCACACAGTCCTTAACTTGTTCTTCTTCTGTCCCAAACTTCAGCAGAGATATATACATTTTTGCAATTACATGGTCATCACCTGTACACAATTGGATTTCAAATTCAGACTTATCCTGTTCTATATCATACATTCTTTTATCCACATTAAATCTCTCTGATAATTGCATGTATGAAAACCAGTGTAAGTTATAACCTTCTGTTACTAAACAATCCCGTGTTTTAATCCAATATGTTCCCTGATGCGATTCCAATATTTCTTGGTATTTTAACCAGTTCTCATTGCTTGTCATTTCTTTCCTGTATAGTGCCTCTTGGGGTGATATCCATAAGGGTAATTTTGGGCATAACCTAGGCTTATATTTGTTCCAAACTCTTAATAACGCTGTTCTGATATAGTAGTTCTTGAAATCTACATTAACCTTAGCTTTGTCATACCACAAATATCCATGCCATCCAAACCTTAGATCATGCCCTTCTAATTCTAAAAGTCTATTATTTCTCAATGTCACCCATTCTTCAACCAAACAAAACAGCAAGCATTAAAATACAATTTCAGATCAGGTACACCCAATCCACCCCTTTCTTTCGCATCCTGTAAAACTATATATTTAACACGTGGTTTCTTTCTTTGCCATATAAATTTAGATAAGTCCTTTTGCCATTCTTTAAGGGGCACATCATTAGTTATAATCGGCAGTGTTTGAGATAAAAACATATTCATTTTTATCACAGAAATCCTACCCAACAAAGACAATTTTAGTTTCTCCCATTTCAACATATTATTTTTAATTCCTGACCATATCTTAACATAATTGTTTTGAAACAACGTGGAATTCGAATTTGTCATTACGATACCAAGGTATTTCCATTTTAAAACCGGTTTTTTGCATCAATATCTGTTGGTCTTCCACTCTCATATTCCTCACCAACATTTTTGTTTCTTCATGATTTATCTTATATCATGCCAACCCTCCAAACTCATTTAATTTATCCAACAGAGTTTGCACTCCTTGTAGTGGATTTTCCAAGACTATCATCAAATCATCTGCAAAATCTCTCAACTTGTATGATTCTTTTTTAATTTTTATTCCCGGGATTCTTCCATCTTGCCTATCATCATCATCATCATCATCATCATCATCATCATCATCATCATCTCTAAGCAAAACTTCTAAAATTAAAATAAACAGTAGTGTGGAGATAATGGACACCCTTGTCTTGTTCCCTTTTGTATCATACAAGGCTTTGTAAATTCACCGTTAACAATTATTTGTGCTTTTTGTGTCAAATATATTGATTTGACTCCTTTAATAAAATTCTCTCCAAAATCCATTGCATTCATAACTCCAAATAAAAAACTCCAATTCACGTTGTCAAAGGCTTTTTCAGCATCCAAAAAAATCAGTGCTGCTTGTTTTTCATTATGACAATTTAAATATTCCAACACATCCAACGCAGCTCTAATGTTATCTCTTAATTGTCTTTTAGGCAGAAAACCACATGGGTCCTGATGGATCAACTCTTATCTTAACGCTCTGCGCCGCTTGGAAGAATGAGGCGTGGGGGGGGCCGCTGCGGAAAATTGAAGTGGCGGAGAGGCGAGCCCCCCCACAGGTATGTGAACACCGCTAATCTGTTATGGGTTATTAGCTGTTTCAGGTTGGTGACTGACAAGCCAAGTTGACACAAATATACATCAAATAAATAAATAGGCATGTCTGGATGTTCAGCCTTAGTTACCAACACATTGAATTGAAGGATGCATTTCTGCACAAAGAGAACATTTGTAGTTGGGCAAATATTATAACATGGCAAATACTGACAATATAATAAGAGATAAGGATAAACACTTCATAACTATAGCCTTTTACCTATTATTGCAGGGAAATTTAGGGAGAGGCAGAACATAAGGAGGATCAGAAAAGGAACATCTAGATCTAGCATCAGAAAGAAAGTAGTACTTCAAACAGTCAAGGGAAGTTTGAAGGCCTGAGTACAGGATACAGGAGAGCAAAGAAAAATACTGAGGGTTCAGCACCAGTCAAGGTTTTCAGTTTTCAGTTTTGATATCCAAACCCTGAGAGGGCGGAGAGTCATGGTTATATGACTGTTTGTTGTAATGAAGACTTTTCACCCATGTTGTATTTATTTATTTATTTTATAATAATGTTTATTTTTATAATAATGTTGTATTTATTGTTAATGCTGTGTGTATACACACACACACACACACACACAGTTAGTAGTATTTATTGATTTGGGGTTTTCCTTTTCCCCTCAGGCTTCCCTAAATGCAATACATAAATACAAAGATTTTTGTGCTTAAAATACTACAGTTTTGTGTGTCTCCTCAAATAACTTTTTTACCTGACCATGCCGTTTGGTTCCCTGGCCACACCCTCTTCTTGATCATACCTTCATGTTGCTTAACCATACCTCTTACAAATTCACATGTGTGTCCCTATTTTCATTTGTGAAATGTTGAAGGGTATCAAATTGCAGCCGCTTTAGGTGTATCTTAAGGCATTTTCTGACTTTGGGCCAGTCACGGACTCTCAGCCTAACCTACCTCACAGGGTTGTTGTGAGGATAAAATGGAGAGGAGGAGGAGGATTATGTAAGCCGCCTTGGGTTCCTTGCAGGAAAAAAGGCAGGGGTATAAATAGAATAAATAATAAACAAACAAACAAACAGTGGCCCACCAGGAACCCAGAGAAGTCGCTTCCCCAGCACGACTCGGGAGAACACGAGTCAAGCTGAGGAAATGGTAAGTGGGATGGGGTTCAGAGAGTCAAGCCCGGCTAGTCTGCCGGATTTCCACCCCCCCCCCCCCGAATGAAATCCTCACACATCCCTGAACTGAAATTTCTGAACACTTTTCAAAGGCAGCCTCACATAGAGCATGTTACAGTAGTCTAATGGGATATAAGCGAAGTGTGTGTCACACTGGCCAGATCTGGCTGCTATTGAATACTGGAAATAATTTCTACCTTCACGTAGGACATGGGCAATCATGTTTCCAAAGATCTTTTTTTCTAATGCCAACTCTGTGCTAACTACTTAACAACAACAACTGGACCAAAGTTCTCTAATTCAAGTCAAGTTGAACTTTTGGCACAGAATGAAAGCAGGCCCAGAAGGGTGCTGTTCAGCACCATTTGAGTTTCTGACACAGTTCCCAAGCCATTTGAAAATGTTTTATGCATCTTGACTCATGTTATTAATCTCAGTAAAAATCTGTGCTACTGAAATGTCAGCTCCTTTGTGATATAATACAGTTTTTTTAAAAGTAGCCAGCACTATTCATAACAGTATTAAAAGCAGATACCTTGGTCTCCAATATAATTTCTCTGTAATTTCAACAGTTCATGGCAAAAGACTTGGGCAACAAGACGCAGCTCAGACCTAGCAGAGCAAAATGATAATATGAGGCCGCATTGCAATACACACTTACCTGGGAGTAAGCCCCATTGAACTCAATAAGGCTAACTTCTGAGCAGGCATGTATAGGATTGTGCTATAGTTCATGTTACAATTTATAAACATCTTTGTGAAACCATTGGAGTAAACCTACCAAACACATAAGCCCTGGGGCATATATAACATGGCAGTCTTATGGGTTATAATTATAAGAGTGGTTAATTAGCAATAGTAGCAGTGGCAGTAATGGTAATATTTAGTAGTAGTGGCAGTAGAGGTAGTAGTAGTATTGGTGGTGGTGCTATTATTTTTTTAACACTTGTAAAGCACCTAAAACGTTCTAGCTTACTGGCATGTGGCATGGTAAGGGCCCATGGATTTGACAGGCCTACATGAAAAATGCATCAGAAATTGCCAAAATTATGAAGATAAAATTCAACTCCTTAGCAATGACAACCATGTGAGCCTACCAAGAGGTCACATAAGCGTACAGTGTGCATAACACTTACTTACATAAATATTATTTCTTTAGATTAGGTAAGAGTAAAGCCTTCTTTCCTAAAAGGATGGGCTCAAAAACAGTGCCATTGTAACAGGTTTGAAAAAACACTGCTACAATAAACCATCTGTAGCCCTGCACCTGTTATAAGATTCCAAAAGGGGTAGGTAGGTATAATAAATGAGCACTCCTCATGCTTCCAGGGGAAAGTGTAGGGGATGTGCAGTCAAAACCTCAAGCCATGTATAGGTGCATGACGTAATTCCTAGAGCAGAAACTCTCGGTAGGGATGTATTTCGAGCCTTACCTGGGCTCGAAGTCCACCTTGGCTTGTTCTTCCGCAGCGGCGGCGGCCCAATCCCGCTCTTCTGAGTGGTGCGGAGCGTTCTCCCTGCCGCTGCTGCCGCCACAGGAGCCGCCACCGCCGGAGCCACCGCCGCCACCGCGTCACATCCTGCTGCTCTGGCGTGCTGGACCCACACGGTCTGTTTTTGGCGGGGGGAACCAGGGCAACAGGGCTTAAACAGCCCTGTTGCCCTGGTTTCCCCCGCCAAAAACAGACCGTGGGGGTCCAGCGTGCCAGAGCAGGGTCCCGTCGCGTCACTTCCGCCGCACCAGAAGTGACGCGATGTGACCAGCGCGGGTGGCGCGGGCGGCTCTCCACGGAGAGTGAAGATGCAGGTAGGCCCGCGCTCGCTGTGGAGAGCCCGCGCGGGCATGAGCAGGCCTGAGTTCGGGCCTCAGTCGTGCCTGCGTGGGAAAAAGTAACATCCATACTCTGTGGACATTACCCAGACGTCCTCCGGGACAGGACGTGGGCATAGCCAGTGCCTTCTCTTCCTGCCCGGGAACAGTCTGAGCCACGAACTTGTAAGTGCAGCATGCCTAAAGATGTAGCCGAGAGTATCATGCCTGAACTTTTCCCAAATGATTCCTGCACAACATCATGACTACCAAATGATTCCTGCACAACTGTAAATACATTCTTAAGCCTGCCTGTATCCAATCTGCAAGATCTGAGTGAGTAAACTCTGTTTTTAACCTCCAAAAGACTGCTTGTCTTACTGGTAGTATAAGGGGGAAGCCAGGTAAAGATCCAGCCTGCCTAAAAGGGGCAGACTGTACCAACTAAATGCTGGTTCTGCTCTACCCAGCAGCTCCACACGCTCACGTTTTTCCACTGTAGTTGGGGTCTGCTCTGCTGTGCTTGCAAATGCAAGAGGGGAGAGATAATAACTCATAATATCCTCTCCCAGCTCTTTTAGCAATCCCCAACAGAAAGCAGACAGCAGAGTCAACTGAAGAGTTTATTAAATTAAATAGTATTGTACCACTCCTCTAAATAAATCCAGTGTAGGTTGTATTAAAAAGCACATATCCCTAACAAGATGTACAAGAAGACAATGATACATGTACTAACACTAGGGAAAGTGGACAGAGAACATTTGTTTACTATTTCACAATGCTGTCTGCTACTGGGTTTGGGAAAGCAGACTACCAATTTCTGCCATGGGTATACAAGAATTTTGTTTGTTGTTTAATTACTCAATTTATGTTCATTTTTAAAGTCCTCACATTTTGTTAATTATTTGTAAACCTTTAAAATAGCCTATAGACATTTGGTTATTTATTTGTTTTCTTAATTTGGTTTTGCATTCTTTCCCCCTTACTTTTATACTTGATTTTTATTTATTTATTTGCTTTTAGAAGGGAAGCAGTGTTAGTCTGTTGCAGCAAAAAAAAATGACAAACAGTCCTGTAGCACCTTAAAGACTAGCAAATTTGTTATGACATAAGCTTATATGAAGTAGACACCACTTCATTTTTGCTACTGCCTCTGGTGGCAGTGGCAGCACAGCTGAATGATGGCTGCCCAGCCCCCTGCAAGCTACCATTTTCATTTTCCCAGCATGCACTGGACACTGCATGGCAATTAAAAATGGCAGCTGCCATCAACAATAATAATAATTTTAAAAATGGCTTCAAAGTCCATATTAGTGTAAGACCTTCATTAGGCCAACTCAAAGGTCACAAAAATGTGCAAGCTTTTGAGATCTCCACATCTCTTCATCAGGCAAGCTGTTACAAGAAAGGCAGATTAGTGGGTGGGGGGGATAGGAGAGAGAAAAAGCTGACTTGATGTTGAAGTCATGATTGATTGATTGATTGATTGATTGATTATATTTGTATCCCACCTTTTTTCCTGCAAGGAACCCAGGGTGGCTTACATAATCCTCCTCCTCTCCATTTTATCCTCATAACATCTCTATGAGGTAGGTTAGGCTGAGAGTTCGTGACTGGCCCAAAGTCACCCACTGAGCTTCGTGGCCAAGATGGGACTAGAACCCAGATCTCCGAAGTCCCAGTCCAACACTCTAACCATTATAACACATTGGCTCTTGTCTGCTTAGTGAGAGTCTTAAGTTCATATAGTGGAGGAGGGTTTGCAGACATTCAAATTGGGCTGTAGCAGGTGATGTGATGGTTTCAGGTTTCAGTACCCCTAGGCCCACTAGGAAGAAAAGAGCAGACAACTTGTCTGATGATGAAGCGAACTGGAGATCTTGAAACCTTGCACATTTTTTGACCTTTGAGTTAGCTTAATAAAGGTATTGCACTAATGTGGGCTTTGGAATCTTGTTTATGGTCTACATGGCTACCTTTGCTTTATATATATATCATTCCCCACCCCCAGAATGCCCTGGAACAATGCACTGTCCAGGGCATAGTGGGAAAATAAGATTGCAGCAACTAAAAACTGCCTCTGTTGTGCTGCATTAAGGAAAATCCATCCCCACAAGACCTGAATTAGTGATGACTAGGATACAAAAAACAGTCCCTGTTCATACCCATTTGTTGCTCATTGCATTTGTTTTAAAACAAGTTAAACAACAACAACAACAATAAACCCTGAACTAAATGCTCCCCATTCAATTAAGTTTTTCACTTGTGGTGAAACAAATGCACACCCTTTGTTTTTGCCTCTAAATTGAAACAAAGGAGATAGTGCTGCCCCCAGTTCTAGGGATCAACTTACCTTTGTGACAGTGCAGACAAGTTGTGTTCCTATGTGAGAAACAGAAGAGGACGTACTTCATTTCCAGTCCAATTCCTATATTCCCCCTTAATGTGTCTCTTCCATGACTTTTATCAGAGCAGTAAAAATAACCTGGGGGGGGGGGGGAGGCCCTAGTGCCAAAGTTGGATCTGAGTAATGGATCCTATAATCCTCTGCTGTAGAGGTACAGAACCTCAAGGCAGGGGGCCGAACCTGGCCCTCCAGGGTTGCCCAGGTGATGACACTCCCTGTAGTGTATGGGTTATGGCTGCTGATTGATTGGCTTGCCTGCTATCCGTTGTTCCTGCTCGTTTGCTCGGGGCTGCCAACAGGCTGTTCCAGGCAAGCCTTTGTTTTGTGTGTTTGTTCAGTTTTGTTCTGGAAGCTTTCTGTTAAAGACGTGTTATGAGGAACACTAAGCTGGCCTCCTTGTCCTCTATTAGATGAACAGTGAGGACACTACACCTTTCCCCTGGCCCCATGCACTGTCCCTTAGCCACCAATTATTTGGTTTCCAGCTTTTGTGCAGTTTTTCCCCATTCTAAAAAGTTGAAATGTCTCTCCTAAGGCTTAGTTACTAGCAGTAAAAGCTTTAAAATATGTCGAATTTGGTGGTGGTGGTGGTGGTGGTGGTTTGTTTTGTATCTTTGGTCCCTGCCTCTTTTGTTTTTGGTGCCGCACCCACCACTGAAATTGGCCCCTGAGAGCTCCTCCAAAATAGAATTTGTCCCTTGGGCTGAAAGACGTTCCACACCCTTGATCTACAACTCTGCAGAATGCTTCATCCGATCAGCTGTTTAGCTGACCAGATATTCACAGGCATACAAATGTGCAGCACTTTGCTTAGAAACAGTGGACATAATAAGAGATTTGATGCATTTGTTTTAGAACCTATATTATAGCCCAGGAATGATGGAGAAGCAAAGTTGAGAACATACACGTCGTACATGTCATCCCTGGGCTATAACACCAGTTCCAAAACAAATGCATCACATCTCTTATGTCCACTGTTTCTAAACAAAGTGATCTACATTTGTATGCTCAAGTCGCTTGGACATTGTCCCTCCAAAACCAACAAGAATCCTCTTATCATTCAGTGCATGTTCTACTTTCTTGCCTAGTATGTCGGCATGTCTTCTAATCTTAGCTGCCTTGATCTTATCTAGCAGAGGAGGCCATTCATCACCATATTTCGTATTAAAGCTTGGAAGAACCAGCACCCAGCAGTGCACCTTGGAAGTTGGAAGCTAGGAAGAAAAAGTACTCTTCGCTATTTTCTCACTGATTGTGGCTAATGTTCAAATAATTACTAGTGGAAATACTCTCTGCTCTTTGACTGCCAAGTTCCACCCTTTTGCTGCTTTCTGGTCCTTTCCTCTGCTCAAATGTCACTTGGTCTGACATTAGAGGGCCAGCCTTTGGGGCCAGGGCTTGTTTGGCTTTTTAACATTCCATACTGTGTCAAGCTTTCCTCATGGCAATCTCAGCAAACTCACGTTTCCTAATGAAGATGCATTGTAGGGGAACCTGTGCCCTGTAGTGAAAATACACCACAGTAAGATGTGGTTAGCTCCAGCTGAAAACCTAGCAGAAAACATTAAATGCCTCTGCGGACTTCATTCATTGCTATTTCATTGCAATCATCCTCATTGTAATGGTAACCCAAGGAAAATCAGCACTTCAGAAAAGCAGCCAAGAGATCCTTCCTGGGTAATGCCTCATCACTAAAAAATTATTTTCTTTTAATGTTTTCTATTGCAGCATGTGTGTTTTCAACCCCACAGAGCATCACTGCATCTGGCCTCGAAATATTTTCTGGTGGTGATATGATGGAAGAAAACTGGAAAGAAATCCAGACAGCGGCTTGGAGTCTAAGCACTGTGAACTGAATGAAGTTTGCACAAGGGGTCTTCCAGTTCCAACCCCCTCTTTGCCCTGCAGCCCTCTGGAGAGTGTTGTGGGACCCTTCTAAACAGTGTAGAATAGGGTATTTCTGGGAGAGGGAAGGAATTGCCAAAGATAAGATGGAGCGTAGGGATGTGTGTGGAGCTCGATTGGGGGGTGGAAGCTCAGCGAACTCGCAGGGCTTGACCCCCTCCCCGAGCTCTGCTCGACCTACCTTTCCCCAGGCTCGACTCGTGTTCTCGCGAGCCGAGCTGGGGAAAGTGTCTTCTGGGTTCCGGCGCTACATTTTTTACATAGTTTGGGCAGATGAAGTGCAGCAACTTTGTGTGAAGGGGGACACAAGGCGCCCCTTTATAGGAAGCTGAATCAGAACTGGGGAAGGGGGAAAGGAAACACACATCAGCTCTACGCCGCAAATCCCCGCCACTAAAGCAAGTCTTACCCCGCAAGGACCCATTAAACCAGCCCAGGGTGTGGGGAAAAGGCATGGAGACTCCCTGATGGAGGGCGTGAAGCGTCACCCACAACTTAGGCAGAAGACACTCCTGTCCTACCTAGTAGGGAGGTGGGGGGGAAAGAAGATCGGGGTCCTTTCTTCCAGCTCCTTTGGGGAAGCAGTGAGAGAAGAACCGAAACTGGAGAGGGAAGTAGACTCCGCTGCCTCACCTCCAGCCCCTTTGGGGGACTTTCCTGGGATAACTTGGAGGAGGGAGGCAGAGAGGAAATGCGAACCTCCCATGCACTTAGGGGAGGGCAAACTCTCCCCCCCCACACACACACACACAGCAGTTCAATGGGTTTGCGAGCAGTGCCACCCTACATCTGAGGGTCTTTTGCCCATGAAGTCGACAGAGGGGGAGGACAAAATCCCCCCAGTTCTTTCTCTCCCACCTCGAGAACGCCGCCCTCCATTTCTTCCTCCTCTCCTTCCGCTGAACCGGCCGACCCCCAGACCGGGCTGGTTGCATGAAGGAGGATAGAACAGGGACAGAGAGAAGCCATGGAGCGAGAGAGGGGGAAGAAATACGTAGGATACTATGCTATATTTTACATAAATGATGTAGAGCCGGGGAACCCAGAAGTCTGGCAAGCTGGCACTCACCGGAGGCTCAGCTCACTTGGTGGGAGCGCTTGTCGAGCGCTCAGTGAGTCGCGTGCTGGGCTCGGCGCCCATCCCTAGATGGAGGGACATTTAATGAGCCAACATCTAATCACAGAAGATCTTCCACATGATTTTGGGTGAATCCTTCCTACAGGCTGCAGCTGGAGTCCAGTTCAGGTGCAAATGGAGGAGAACCAGAAGGGCAATAGACTTGGCCAGAGATGGGCTGGAGGTCAGACAGTGGATCAAGGAGGAAAGAAGCAAAGGACCAGAGGGAAGTGCAAATCAGAGCCAGACAGAAGGTTGACCTTCAAGGCAGAAATAGAGTGTCGAAGGGCTCAGAAGCAGCAGCAAGGTCAAAGACAGGCAAAGGTCACAATCCAAATAGTCGCGGGGCGGGGGAGGAAACAGGAGAGTGGTCAGAATCATCACATGTAAGATAAGCTGCTCAGACTAGACATGGGTGAGTGAGAATTTCAATTCAGTTCATTTTTGATCAGAATTTACCAAGATTTGCACATTTCTTCATGTTCAAGATGGAAAGAACTTGAGATTTATTTATTTTTAATTAATCAATGTGGGAGAAACTGAAATGGACAGATTTGCCCAACCAGGGCAGGCCCAGGACTTTGATTGCTTAGCTCTTATAAGCCTGGGTTTGAATCCCTGTGTATTCAACCATGTCAGTCCTGATTTAGTGTTGCCACCTCCTTTTTCTAACACACGCCTCATTTTTAACAGCTGCATGGCAGGCAGGCAGGTACAACATGATCCTCTCCATGCTAAAAATAGCTGTGTAACACCAGCCATATTCAGTAGTAAGGGTGAAAATTTAGTTTCACTTTGCTTTTGATTTACCAAAATTCACAGAAATAGAGTGTTTAAGGGAGGAATCACCCAAGATTCTTTATATTTGGGACAGAAAGAACTTGAGATTTATTTTTTAAAAAAAATTTAAATGAATGTGGGAGAAAGCGAAACTGACAGATTTGTTAATCTGGAGACTGATGAGGTGTCTTGGCTGCAAGGACATTTATTGGACCTGTTGTGTCCTGACTGGCTTGGAGCATCAACAGATAGTATTCAAGCTGGGAGGTTAGCTGACTCTCTTCAGACTGGAAGTACACCTTTCTCCTAGTCTTTCTGACCACCTGCAGATCCAGTGTGTTGGTGGCACAGAAGATTGTGTGCTGGAGGCTAGCTGCTGGAGGCCCTGGTTCAAGATCCCCCTTAGCACCTTCTAAGAATACTGAACCACTATATTTAAGAACCTCATAATTTCTCACTTATATATTTGCCAAAGATGAGTTTGAAAGTAGATGAGTTTCGAGAAATGTTACTACACTTCAGCCCTATCCATGCCATCTACGAAGTACTTTCTTCAAGATGCCAGTGGGGCCATGAGTATACTGAATATCCCTCTCCTGATATCACACACATCATGTAGTCCCTCCCCCTGATATCTGCATGTACAGCATTAATATCTGTAGGGAAGAGTCTTTTGCACGCATGAAGGCTTCCACACAAGCAGCAAGCCTGCACTGTTTGGGTTCCTGCTCACATGGAAGCCTCTGCACATCCAACTCTACACATCAAGGCCCCCTCCTTGCAGATGTTCACACTTCAGGGGGAGGGAATCATGGCATGTGACATGTCGGGGGTGGGGCTACTTGACATGGCCCCATCTCCACTTGCGAGTTTAAAAAAGTACTTTGTAGAACACCTGAAGAGGGCTTTGTTCTTATAGTGGTGTTCTATTCATAACATAAAACTGGTATTAGCAATGGACTGGTATGCATCATTGCAACAGTGTTCTTCATGGTTTGGTATGAAGGCTCTGAAGAAAATCACATTTTCAAGATGCTGGCATTTTTAGGTAAAACACCACCACCACCTGAAGAATGTAATCAGGATTCTTGTTATAATGTAAAGTGGAAATATAAAGATGGGTTGATTATTTTGTGTTAGGACCCACCATTTCATTCTATCACCTGTCTTTTTTCATCACTTCTACTGTGATATTCTGGAATAGAGTTCCTGACATGTAATAGAAAGCTATGGTGGAAACATTAATACGTTCTTTAGCTCGAGCAGTCCGTGTTGTCTCAGAAGTAAATGAAAAGTCTCCCAATCTTTTCATTTACTTTGGAGACAACATGCTCTGAGAGGAAAGATTTTGCCAGCTGTTTTAGTTTTAAATTACAGTGCCATGATTGGTTTCATTTCTGGGTCACCCATAGCAACCATAACTTGAAAGCACTAGATCAGTACTGCCTTCATTTAGAACTCTTCTCACTGGTTCAAACACTGTGACTGATATATATATATATCTCACATGCACACAGAGATTGCCCAAAGTTCCTATACTGCAATATCTATTTTTCTGCTTTTTCCTCCTCCTCCTCCTCCTCTCTTTAATTTATTCAGGGCACAATCCAAAGGGGATGTCCATAAGCCTCTGAGCTAGGAGGATTACAGCCATCCTAAACAGGGCGGAAGGAACACAGAGGTGAATTTTGCCTGCACACTCCTCTTGCCCTACAAGTCAGCTAGATGGCCAATTTCAGCCATCTAGCTGTGGTGCTTCAGATCGGGAGGGAAGGAGGCTGGAGCACTGCCAGGATCCTGGTGACCCCAGTCTCCTCCCCTCCCCACCCCCAAAATGCCCCCTTTATCCCTTCTCCAAGGTCACTCTTACAACCTCAGAGAAGCAGCTGGTGTGGTTCTTTCCATACCAGCCAGCTGCAAGGTGTGGGAAGGCAATCTGAGTGTGGATCCCCAGCTCCTAGGTTGGAGCTCTTTTCCGACTTCAGATCTGGGAATCAGAAGAATCCTTTGCCCCCCCCCCCCCCGATGCTGTGTATGGGTCATAGGATTGCAATGCCCCTGTATTTATATAGCCGCTCCATAACAGAAGTTCTCTGAGTGGCTCAGGAATGAGATACACTATCAAAGATCCAATTTAAACAATAAAAATGATTACAAGCTAAAATACAGTTGAAACAGCCTAGTGAGAGACCCAGACTATATATTACTTAAAAGGCCTAGATGAATAAAAAGGTTTTCCACTGGTACAAAAAGATCATAAAGATGGCACTAGGTCAGACTTCCTCAACCTGGTGCCCTCCAGATGTGTTGGACTGCAGCTCCCATAATTCCTAGCCAGCATGGCCATTGACTGCACTGGGGGAACCTCACTGGAAAGACTAATCCATAACTAGGGTTCCACTACTAAAAAGGCCCTCTCCCTAGTAGTCACCCACTTTCCTTCATTTGGTGGGGACACTTGGAGCAATCATCTCTGAAGAGGATCTGAAGGTTAGGGTAGGTCTGAAGAGGACCTTAAGGTTTGGTTAGGAAGCATAGTCTATTGTTTAATAGTCTATTGAATTATAACTTTCTTCCACCCAAAGAAAAATTAATGCCTGATATCAGCAAATGTATAGATGTAGAAAATTAACATTGCTTATTTATTTATTTCAAATATTTTTAGGCTGCCGTTCAGGGCAAAATGCCCTCCCAAAAGCAGCTTACATAAAGGAAAAACGAAACCTTAAAATACAATTTCAGTGAAATGGAATAATTTAAACCAGTGGCTAACAAAATCTTTAAAAGGCCAGTCAAGCAAAACCTAAAATTATCAAGCCATTAATAACTTTAAAACTATCAAACGGTAACCATAATAGAAAAAAGCATCTCAGCTAAAATGCTCCTTAGGAGTGTTATGCTACAGTAGGACCTCAATGATCCAAGAACAGTATATTGAGAAATCGTAACTGATTGGTTTCACCGTATGTTCCCTGTCAGTGCATCTTTATGAAAGTAACACTTCCATTGTTTTATATTTCTAATCATCCACATGCTTTAGGGAACGATCCTATGGCCCAAGACAGTGTCTGAGGGGCCATAGGACTTTTTGGATTCCCAGATCTAAGATCGAAGACTGCGGTCTGACCTCAAAATTGGGAATCAGAGCTCTCTGGCCCCCTTTCCTCACCCCACAGCCAGCATGGAAGGAATAATCCCGGCTGCTCTCCGAGGTCGGGAAAGCATCCTTGGAGAGGCATAAAAGGGGGCATTTCAGGGGATGGGGATGGGAGAAGACTGGGGTGGCCTGAAGCCACTCCAGCCTCCTTCCCTCCCCCTCCGAGATGTTCCAATTAGACGGGTGAAAAATCTGATAAAGTGAAAATGCAGAGAGGGAGGGCAGGGAGGCGAAGATCGCCTCTGCTGCTCCTCCCGCTCTGCATAGGATGCCCATAAGCCTCCGAGTTCAGGGGCTTATGGCCATCATGATAGGATTGCACCCTTCGCTACTTACATCAATACAGAACCCTATACAACCATACAACCACTATTCAGTCCACAATCTGGCATGTGCCAGACTGCACACAGCATTAAGCTTCATCTGTTTCAGAACCTGGTAAAACCTGTTGTCCAAAGAATGATCTGAAGGAATCAGGATGGTATGGGGGAGAAATTTTACCTAATTTCTCTCTTCCGAACCACTGTGCAAACCAAAACTCAGTAATCCTCCAAAATTCTCTGAATTTTGCCATGGAGGACTCCAATCAAAGAATGCATACAAAAAATGTGAATATTAGGGGAAATAATGTTCAAAAATGCTTTATAGTAGGAAAATTACTTGCAAGAGATGTATCTTAAGAAAAATGCATACAAAAATAAATGTATTAGTACCACAAATGTGCAGGAAAATGCTCATGAATTTTCACGCAAACTTTAAAAAAACAATTCCTGGAGTTCTGGACAAACAGAACTTAAGACTGGAAATATTCTCAAACTTTGAGACGAACCACACTTAAGTGTGGAAAAATGAGAAACCAAAACTGACAGATTCATCCATTCCTAGAATGGTCTATCCCTCACATTTCCCAGATTTCATGTACATACATTATAAAAGAAAGATCAAATTGGTTGCATTTTAGTTGGGTGTGACCCCCAACTCTAAGTGTAGTGCAGACAACATACTGGGAAAATAGAGAGGTGCCACAGCTAGTCAGATATTGAACATTGGTTTATTTCCTTTGTTAAATCATGTGTTATCATATGTATTGTGTAAATCTTCCATACCATTGCTGAAACCAGGTAGTGGTAAGTTGGGCGGTGGGGATGGATGGAAATGAAATTCTTGTACATCACTATAAAGTGTATCCAGTTTGAATTATTGCGTAATACTGTTGAAGAAAGCAGGCTTGAGTCCTGCTCCTCCTGACCTCCACTCTTAAGTTAGCCCATTGCTTCCTTTCACCAGGATGAACTCACAATATTGTATCATTCAGTATCAACTGAGCTGTAATTTCTCTGAATAGAAACAATTCTGCTCCACCACCCGAGAATATGTGGCAAAAATTATTTATCATATTTAGCCTGCCTTTTTTTTTCCTGCAAGGAACCCAAGGCGGCTTACATAATCCTCCTCTTCCTCCTCTCCATTTTATCCTCACAACAACCCTATGAGGTAGGTTAGGCTGAGAGTCAGTGACTGGCCCAAAGTCACCCAGTGAGCTTCATGGCCCAGTGGGGACTAGAACCCGGATCTCCCGAGTCCCAGTCCAACACTCTCACCACTACGCCACACTGACTCTCCAATGCCCCAACTTCAATTTACCCACCTGCAAATAGGGTGGAGAATCTTGGAAAGCCATTTTTGCTCAGTCCTATTGCCTCATCCTTGATCATCTATACACATTGAGTACTTAAACCTCCAAAATATATGAATTGTTTCACACACACACACACACAGATATTTTTTTTTAATATTATGTTCCATTCTTTCTTCCTAACTACATGTACTAAATTCTGACTGCAGTTTCATAAGTGTTTTCTTTGCCAGGCTCAGGTTGTGTTTTGTGAATGCTACCAACTGGCTATGAATTTGCACGGTGTGACTGAACATGTCAAGGTCAGTGTCTGTCAAGTATAATTTGTTTCTTTATTGGAAACTTGAATGTGTCTTCACCTTAATTGAGGATGTGCATTTCGTGCAGCTTCCCCATGATAGGATGTAATGCCGCTGTCACTTTGAGCCAAGGCAAGAAAGGTCTTCACAATAACATCACAGAGCAGCTGATCAATGGGCTTCAGCATAATATTTGCCATCCCATCAGCCACCATAATAATCTACTTGCCCAACAGAAATCACCTGAAAAAGTCTGTGTTGGCAATTAATGCTACTATATATGCAGCAGCCCTCAGTGTGGTAAGGAGACAGGAGGTCAGAAGACTTTGATATCAAATATAATGTGAATATAAAGCAAAGGGATATGGATTGTATCAATGTATCAATCAATTACATTTTATACTGCCCAACAGCCAAAGCTCTCTGGGCAGTTCACAACAATTAAAACCATAAAATACAACATAAGATGCACTTTAAAAGTTTAAAACTACAATATAAAATGGAAGTAAAAACCAAAGCAAAACCTACCACCAATGCAAAGATTAAAATACAATAGCAGATTTAAAACAGAAACTGAAAGACTGAAATGCCTGGGGAAATAGGGAGGTCTTCACCTGGTGCCAGAAAGAGCATAATGTAGACACTAGGCAAGCCTCTCTGGGAAGCTCATTCCACAATTGGGGTGCCGCAACAGAAAAGGCCCTCTTAGTAGCCACCCACCTCACTTCCTTTGGCAGGGATTCCTGGAGAAGGACCGCGAAGGACAATCTTAGGGTCTGGGCAGGTATATATGGGAGGAGACGACCCTTCAGGTAACCTGGCCCCAAGCCATTTAGGGCTTTGAATGTTAATACCAACACTTTGAACCGGGCCTGGGCATGGACTGGCATGGAATCAGACCCACATGTCTATAGGTGCTACTTCAGCTATTTTGCGTTAGTGTTTTCAATATTAATCCTATTTTGAGAGCTGGTGTCGCGTAGTGGCTAAGACAAGGGACTGAGCTACGTATCAGGAAGTCCCTGGTTTGAATCTCGCCTGTGCTATGAACCCACTAGGTCAGTGTTCTCCAACCTTGGGTCACCAGATGTTTTTGGCCAGCATAGCTGGCTGGGGCATGCTGGGAGTTGTAGGCCAAAAACATCTGGGGACCCAAGGTTGGGGAACACTGACCTAGGTGGCCTTGGACAAGCCACTCTCTCTTAGCCCTGGCCCCTCTATCTGCAATCTGTACATAATAATAGGACTTCCCTTTTCCAGTTGTTGTAAGGATTCTAACTACCGGCAGTATCCAATACTGCCATTCAATCTCTGCCAGTTCCATTGCACTGACAGGACAAGTGCGCAATGGGGAAATTGCAGTTCTAAAAGTAATCCGGGAAATGCTCATTTCCGGGGTGGGACTGCTCACCGGAGCTCCCTTCTGTATGAGTTCTGCTGATCTGCGCCCTTCCGGAAATGAGAAATTCCCTTTGCGCTCATGGTATGTTCCGCTAGCATGCAGGCAGTATTGGATACTGCCCTTGATAATTATGTGAAGTGCCTTGAACACTTAGCAAATGCTAAGTATTATTTTCTGAGTGTTTACTAGAAATCATTCTTGCTCAGTTTAAAACCATACATCATTCCTTTGAGTTTGAATCTTTAATTCTTGCAGCCTGATCATAGGGTCCAACTATGGTGGACTCAGCTGGGAGAAGTATATGAAAATTAGAATCCTATGTTCAGCCAGAAGGATGTAAGATGCAGTGAGTCTCAATCCAGGGCCTCCAATGGCCAAATTCTGGCACTTAACCTTATAGCCATCAGTTTTGTTGGAGCTCTGTGGATCAAAGGCACCATCTAGGCTTCAGTACAGTCTCTTTGAATATTGTCAGCTGACCCCACAGGCCAATCTAGTTCCACCTATAAAAGCCCTGTCCTCAGAGCTAGCCTTTCAGTCTGAGCAATTCATTGGTCAGAATACCTGCCGAACCAAGTTTTCTTGCCTCATCTCGCCTCATGTCTTTGTCTGCCTCCCTGTTCTGGAAACTATAACTAGACCATCATGGTCCACATCACCTACCTGTGGCTCTTCAGATGCTTGCTGCCTTCTCCAGAACTTGACACCCCAGCTTTACTTGGACTCACTCTTTGTCTCTGAGCCCCAGCTAAGGCACCTCAGTCGCATAGGGAGCCCTTTAATGACCACTTCCCTGCTGGCCTTCAGCCTGACACACATAGTGCTAAAGTGCACTGTCTAGCCATTATCTGGAACAGAGAGCCCACAGACGCCTCCCTTAGAGCAATATTTATTTATTTATTTATTCATTTAATACATTTTTATACCGCCCAATAGCCGAAGCTCTCTGGGCAGTTTACAACAGTTAAAATCATAAAATACAGCCATAATATAGCCATTTTACTCACATCCATAAGCTATTTTAGCTTTCTGAACATATATAGGAACATAGGAAGCTGCCTTACACTGAGTTAGAGAATTGGTCCATCTAGGTCAGTATTGTCTACACTGATTTGCACAGGCTCTCCAGGGTTTCTGACAGAAGTCTTTCACAACCATACCTGGAGATGCCAGGGATTGAACCTGGGACCTTCTGTATGCAAAGTATGCACTCTACCTCTGAGCTACCTTCCTAATATACACAGGCATGAAAAGACAGAGAGGGGACATGATAGCATTCTTCAAATATTTTAAAGGTTGCCATATAGAAAAAAGCAAGGATGTTCTCTCTGCTGCCCTTGAGGGCAAGACTAGATCTAAGGAGCCATCCTGCATCTTGAGGTGTTTTTCCTACCTTGGGCTCCCATTCTGTGGTGTAATTTACCCATAAGTAGACCTGCAAGCCAGTGCTGCTAGGACATTGTCAAATGCAGGATAGTAAAAAATATTTCCAAATTTCAGTCACCTGCCTTTTACAGTTTTCTTTCTGGTAAACCAAACATGCCTGGGACATAAAATGTCCCAGAAATCTGCATAAGAATAGGCTTTTGGGGGTATTTTATATCTCAAACAACTGAAACAATTAGGGGGGAACAATAGGAGGCCATCCACAGGGCATCTTAGTCTCTTTTGATAGCCAAGAACAATAGCAAACACCTCCTTCAAACGGAAAAGAAATCCATTGAGGGAAAGCTTTGTAATGCTGATTTAAAGTTTATAGGCCTCAGGCCTTTTTCAGGCTTTTGTCCTGCTAATTGGCTTTCAATAAGCCTGTTTTTGTGATGGAGATTTCCTGGATTTACATTGCTGCAGGAAAGATTAAAGACATAAGTTATTCCCTTTGAGTCTGAATCTTTAATTCTTGCAGCCTGATCATAGGGTCCAACTATGTTGGCCTCAGCTGGGAGAGGTATATGAAAATTAGAATCCATTCTTATTCTGATCCTAACTACCTGGGGGAAACATTCAGTCAAACAAAAGCTTTTCATGTGCACACTTTGCCTTGCCTGAGGCACTTTTGTTTGGGGTGACTGGGGCACCCCCAAAAGAATGTATGAGAAGTTGTAAAAAATTCAGGATGAAGGTTAAGTTACAGGAAGGTAGATTTCAGTGGAAGATTAGGAGAAACATCTTAATGGAAAGACAAGGTTGACAATGGAACCACTTACTTAATGGGGTGGTGGGCTCTCCCTCCTGGAGATCTACAAACAAGGGCTGTGGGAAGTCATCTGTTGGGGATGCTGTAGCTCTGCATTTCCTGCAATGTACAGGGGGTTGGACTAGAGGGTCTGCGCAGCCTTACCCAACTTTGTGCCCTCTACTCCAGATGTCCCCTAGCCAGCATGGCATTTCCCAGAGTGACAACAGAAGATCCTTGGGCAACCTGAGACCATTGCTTGCAAGATACAAAAATGCTCAGTTTTGCATGTGGTTTACTACAATGAACAAGTTTATATCTGGCTGTGAGAAGATGCTATTCCAGACAGCTCCACCCCCTGTATGAAATCTCACATTCACAGAATAATTTCTCTCTGTCACTGTTCCTCTTAAGTTCAGCTGGAAGCCATTCACTCTGTACAGGAGATTGAAATATGCACCTAAAGGGATATTCTAATTTAAGCAATGGAAAGATCAAAACTGTGGCTTATGTGCCTATTTTAATATTTAGTAGACATAGCTGCACATTTTTCCAGTCTTCTCATTATAATAATCAGCATAGAGAAAGGAAAACTTAAGCTTTTAAATGCCATTTGAGTTTCCACACAAAAGCAGAAGAAACGGAAGACACCCAAAGATGAAGCTGACACGGCATTCCGTTTTCATAGGACTAGCGTCTTTTCTTCTTCTTAAAAAAGGTCTTCTCTGAATGGCACAAGCACTAGCTTTAATTCATTGCCTGTTGCCACTTTGTGTCACAACATTAAAGTCGTTCCACTGTAGTTTTTCATGCACACAATGATTTCCCTGCAATTTTGCATACGAAAAAGTATAACAAACCTGACAGGACATTTTGAAGACAAATGGCTGAGTTGAACAGCTAAAAGAAAGTGAAAGAGCCTTATGCAAGAAAGCTATTCAGCGCAAGCGAAGTAGTAGAATTTAAACTACTACAAGCTATTGAATCATTACAATGATGGATTGTCTTTTCTGTCTACCAATAATATACCAATCTTCTTACCCGAAATAGTGCGTTTGCTATATTTAATCTATCGCTTTGAACTAGGCCAATTATGACCTCGGTTTAAACCATCCTGTTCCGATCCAGTGTCCTCTAGATGTCTTGACTGCAACTCCCATCATTCCCAGTCAGCATGTGGGTGCCCTATAGTAATTCTTGATAGTGTAAATGGGATGATAGTGGTTGCTCCCACAGTTGCAGTTTAGACTGGAATTGCTGTCCGTAGTTCACTCACTTTTTCTGAAGAATCTAGATAATGCCCTTACCAGATTTATACATTCCAGTGTTTCCCTATTGTTCTCCAATTGTTTTTTTTTCAAACAATTTAAAAACAAAAATGGAGTTGCAGCACCAGCTTCTCCGCTGTATACAAGCAAAGTGCTACTGATGCTATTCAGGGCTCCTGTGCCTTTAATTAAAAGTTTCCTGCTTGCAGGATCTCCCCTTTTATTGCTTATTGTTAAGTGCAATAGCACGATTATGGATAAATGACATGTTAATTGCCCCTTGAATAACCTCTCTAAATTGTCTCTTATTGCCAGTTCCTGTTTGGGAGGAGTGCTAATTACTGATTTCCTCCATGATTTGTTCTTTTCAGGTTTATCTAGTGAAAGAGAGCTATTTCACTACATAAAAATGAAAAGGGGGAAAAATGAGAGGAAATCAGTCATTATAGCCTTTCATGTTAATGGGGAACTGACATTAAGGGTCAATCAAGAGCCACTATTCAAGGGGCAATTAACAGGCTATTAATCAGTATTCCTGCTGCTGCACTCAACGGGAAGTAATAAGGAGGCAGAACTTGCAAACAAAAAGTGATTAATTTGGGGAGGATACTTTGCTGAATAGAACTTAGTTCCGAGTAAATAGTACAGTATGCCTTGTGGACCAGCTGTTCAAAGAAATAACCATTAGAGCTTCCACTGGGCTCGTGCAAGTGCCTAAGCTGCTCTTTGGATCCTGGTTATAGCTTACAGACTTACAGTCCAGCCAAGCATTTACGTATGTACTTAATTTGAAAGAAGCATTCAAATGGATCAGGATGGGCTTTTAACATCTTAGCATTCAGTCTACACTGGTTATAGAGATTTCTGAAGAGAGAAAATGTTCCAAGCATAAGGATGTTTATAAAATAAAATCATTTCCTTCCCATGTGCTGAACAAATTCTTTCTTTGTTTCTGAAACTACCAAGATCAGGGGATGATATGCTTCTTATCTTGTAATGAATTCTAAGGAAGAACAGACTGGCACCTAAGGCAGCCTTAGCACAGTCAACATAGGCTGCTACTTTTTGACAAGAACAAAATGACAAGCTCTGAAATAACAGATATATTCTCTCTGAGGAACCTTTTATGCATACTTGGAGAACCTCCAAGTGAGGCGGGAAACATATACCATAGCTAACCAGTGATACTGACATCTGCCTTTCACAAAGAGCCACGGGAATCTCAAAAAGATCACAGTGGCAGGAGTAACTGATCAAGATAAGTCTGCAATTTATATTGCAATGTATGTCAGATTTCCTAAGATATACATTGCACACAATGTATCTGTGCAAGAAAATTAAAATAGCAGGGCGGGAAAGATGAGCGGGTGGTTAACTGCCTTTCAGAGGCAGGGTCCCACAGGTCTAGAGCAAGACAGGCTATAGCTGCTTGATCAAAAAGAAATTGTTTTCAGTAATGCTTGTTTCCTCTGCCCTAACATTCTCAGCGATGAAAGCAGTATCCTCATAGCACGCATTTACGATGGAATGGGTCATTTCAGTATGCGTAATCAGATGGGCACCTTAAGCTTCAACCTACTTGCACTGACATCAAGTGCCAGTTCAGGAATCTATATTGTATTGCATGGGTACATCGGCCAAATTAAAGTGCCATAAACACACACACACACACACGCACACATAGTAACACACTGGAGTGAAAAGTTGCATCCAAAACTCATTTCATTCTATACATGCATGAAACTTGGGAGGGGGGCGCTGTTGCTGGGCAAAATAAAAGACCCCCCCCCAACAACGTTATACATTCACAAAATAAAATAAATGTTTTAGTATTTACCACATCAATGAAGTTGTTTTCCCCCAGTATGTTTTCCAGGGCAGTATTCACAAAACATCACATCCTGCAAAGTGGTCTGCCACCAGTAATCTCATTTTGAAACAGTGCACTTCCTGGGAAGTAATTCTATTCTATCAGACAGGAAGAAAAGGGTTTTTAATAAATAAATAAATAAATAAATAAGGGGTCTCAGGGTAGACATCAGCAGTGGGCCCTGCCAGAGTGCTGGGACCCTGGCAATTATCCAAGGATGCCAGGAATCGATGCTGGCTGTGACTCGGACTAAAGGTGCAATCCTATGCAAGTTTAGACAGAGAAAAAAGGCCTACAACTCCCAGCATGCCCCAGCCAGTATTGCTGCCTGGGGCATTGCTGGGAGTTGTAGGCCTTTTTTCTGTCTAAACTTGCATAGGATTGCACCTTAAAGCACACAATGTTTGAATGAGATTTTCAATCACATGTTGATGGCTCCTAGGTCACCTACTCCTGCTAAGCAAACATTGTGCTGCAGGTACACTTGTACTGCTAGAGCCATTTTAACTATACATTCTGATGCAAATATAGGGTACAACAAGAGGTTGTGTGTACAAACATGCTTGTTCTTATAATTCTGCTCCCTATACAATAATAAAAACAGTGATGGACTTTCCAACCATTCATCTGCATGATGCATTGTATTTTGTAATAGCCTACTCTCCTTGGTGCAATTAATAAGTGCAGAGGCTCAAACGGCAGATAAATAAATAGTAGGACTAAGATATTTCAATTTCTTTTGACAAAAGCAAAGAGCACCTTTCTTCATTTAACACTGATCATCTTTGCTTTGGGGAGGAGATAGACTAGCATGAAAGCTGTGAAAATTACAGATAAAATACAGTGTGTTCTTTACAGAAAAGTTGCAATATATTATTTACCTAGTCCCAATTTCAAGGGACAATAAAAGGTATGTGCAGTTGTCATTCAGAAAAGCAGCAGCAAGAGGAATTAAGATACTTTCTATAGTGGCATATCTACATATCTATTGCCATTGTCTATCAACTATCCTGTGTGTGACAGCTAAATTTTTCTCAACCTAAACATTAATGGTGTGAATCTTGATTGCAGTTCTTGAAGTCAATGATGTTGATTTCCCTGGGCTGATTCCTGCCATTCCTGCAAATGAGGGTGATATTGAATAGAAGGTCAAAAGATAATAAATGTTAACTTCTTCACAATAATGTGAGTTGAGACTATTCTATCCTCCAGTTTGCTTTCTCATGAAGGGCTCATTCATATGACTCTTGAGTGCATGTGCCTCTTCTTTTATTGTCTAGATTCTGATGCACCCAGAGCAACGACATCATTTGAGTGCTCCACCAGGGATGACAGCACTGGCCTAGCATTCATACATTCAGCTAATGTGAATGGCCATTTGTAATGCAACAACTACATAGGTACAGCTCCACAGTGTCTCATTTTGCCATTAAGAATGGAAGAAGAGCCCTGCTGGATCAGGCAAAAGGCCTATCTAGTCCAGTATCCCGTTTCCTACAGATGCCTATTGGAAGCAGGACATGAGCACAACAGCACCCTCCTTATATTCCCTAGCAACTTGTATTCACAGGCATGCCACCTCTGATTCTGGAGCGAATATATAGCCGTCATGACTAGGAGTAGCCATTGATAGCCTTATCCTCCATGAATTTGTCTAACCCATTTTAAAGATGTCTAAGATGGTGGCCATCGCTATAGAAGAAGAGCTTGAGAAGAACATAAGAAATCTAATCCAGCATTCTGTTCTAACAGTGGCCAACCAGATACCTATGGGAAGCCCACAAGCAGAGATGAACACAACAGCACCCTCATGATCACAGGTTTCATTTATTTATTTAATTAATTTATGTCCCACCTTTCTGCCAAAAATAGCACTCAAGATGAATGACAATAAGAAAATGCAGATTAAAAGCAAACTCTTATTTAAGACATAATATAAAATCAGATCAATTAAAAACACAATTAAAGATACAACAATAAAGGAATAGACAGTGCCCAACTGGTTAAAACCACTTTTAGTAGCAGACCAGATTTCATGCCAAATGCTTGCCTGAATAAAAAGGTCTTTGCCTACTGGTAGAAGGACAACAGAGAGGGAGCCAACCTACCCTTCCTTGGCAGGGAGCAGTGATGTAGGGGAGCCAGGGCTTGGAGGGACACAGCATTGGTACTTTCTTATTAGCAGGGATGCTGACATCATCTGCCACCACCCTCAGGATCCCCTGTTCCCTCTGATCTTATCTTCAGTTCTCACAGTAGCTGGGGGGTGGGGGATGAATTTTCCCAACAACAATATATTCTTGTAATGCAAAGTTGTTGTGATGCAAAGTATTTTGCTGCTGCATTGCAATTTGCAAAGTATCATTGTAATGCAAAGTATTTTTGGGGTGGCTTTGTCTTGAATGGGCAATTAAGACCCATTAGCTTTACAAAAGAGCTGCTCCTCCTGGAGATGAAAACTGCTGGATCTGGTTTGTTGTTATGGATCAACCCAGCACCCTGAATTTTTGGACTCCTTGGGGGCTGACATGATAACTGCCTGCACTTCAAAATTCACTACCATACCACTGGTAGGAGTTCCAGAACTTGGGAGCAGCCACTGAGAAAGCCCTCTCTCACATCCCACCAAATGTGCCTCTGATGACAGTGGGACCAAGAGAAGCACCTCCCTCAAGGATCTTAAAATCCAGGCAGGGTTTTAAAACCCATATGAGAGAATGCAGTCTAGCCTGGCCATATAGGACTTTATAGGTCATAACCAGGACTTGGAATTATGCCTGGAAAAAGACCAGTAGCCATTGAAGCTGTTGTGAAGTGGGAATGGCATGCTCCCTGTAGCCAGCCCCAATCAAAAGTCTAGCTGCAACCTTCTGGACCAGCTGAAGTTTCTGAACACTTTACGAAGGCAGCCCCATGTAGAGTGCATTAAAGTAGTCTAAATGGGATGTAACTGAAGCATGTGTCACCATTTCCAGGAATGGGCACAGTTGGTGCTCTAGCCTCAGCTATGCAAACGCACTCAAGCATCTTCTACCAACATCAAATATAGCCAATGGCAAAGCCTCCTTTCTTTCTTCGAACTGTAGCAGCATTTTCTTCCTTCATGAGGGGAAAAACTGTACATATTTAATCCAGTTGTACAGCAAACAAGTTGAACACTTTCTTGCTGTTGCACAATCAGTTTGAAAGGCAGGAGGATGAAGAGGTATGATGGGGTCAAGGCTGGGCCTACTATTTGGTAAAGGGAGGCAGTCACCTCATTCAATGGATGCTGGGAGGTGGCAGCAAAGTGTTGGAGGAGAGAGCTGTGTACCACATGGCCTACCCTTACCTCCTATCCTAGCCTGTTACCTTCAGGTGCGATGGAGGATGCTGTCCCATCATCACTGTTGAAGAAAGATTCAACTGCCAGCCCAGTTGGCTTTTGTACAAGGAATGGGAGGAGGACACGCTCTTATTCTTCACCTCAAACTAGGGATATATAGATTTTGTGAAATCCATTCCATCTGTGTTACACGGATTGTCAGGTGACTCTCATTCTGTCATCTGCTCATTGACGTAATCATTTTTTAAAACCAAAATTTCATTCTATTTGTGATAACCTTGATTAGCGCAAATTCACATTAGCCAACTTGCTCAAATGCACCAATGCACATTCATTAATGAGAAGTCGCACTAATGCATATTAACTAATGTACTGGTTAACTAATTAACTAGTGCACAAGTGCACAGGTGCACATTATTGTTAATGCACACTTGTGCTCATGCAAATTAGCGCAAATCCCGCCGCCACCCCCGAAGTGAAAAACTGGTCTGCAAGCCCATGGAATCTACGTGACTCGGAAAAAGCCAATCTGCTGTGGAATCTACTTGTCAGATTCATAGAAATCCAAACTCATTTGAATCCATTTCGGATTTCTCCAACATCCCTTTCTCAGGCAGCAAAATATCTTGGATAAGGTGAAGCTTACAGAGATATTCTGAGAAGGCAAAATATTGCTTGTAGATCCACCTTGTTAAAGATATGAAGACTACTGGTAAACAATCAAAGCAAATTTAGAGTTTAATTCTAACGTATAGCGATTAAAATGTTGGTCTCGTAGTCATCCAGACTTTAATCACATTCCTTCATTTTCAAATGTGCCACATAAATTGGCTAATTATTTGGATTTTTGCTGTATTCAAAGCAAATATAGTTATTCTGAAAAACTGCTGGAGAGCTGAAGAGTTCACTTAATACCAAGAAAAAACAGCTTTAAAAGAAAAGAAAAAAAAGATTGACCATTATTTGTTGAAAAGATGAGGGGGCTCATTTGTATGCATTCCAAACAGTCACACTAATCATATTTTAAAGAGCCTTTTAGCATGGGCTACTAAGACATGACTGTAGAATATGAAGAAAAGAGCAACAATGAACAATTTTCCACTATTGGCCATTCCAATCAGTGGTTTCTTTAATTCATCCTCTCATATCACAAGTGATTTTAAATTGCTGCAATTGTAATGCTGACTATTCTGCCTGCCTAAGGTAGAACCATAAAGTGGAACGGCTCTTTCTGTCTGAAAATGAGCACCAGTACAGGCCACAACAAAGTGAAATTGGCCAACTCTTAACTAAAATGATTATTTTACATCTCTAGAACAGGGGTCCCCAAATCTTTTAGGTTGGTGGGCCCATTTGGAATTTTGAGAGAGTGTTGTGGGGGCTCTCACAAAATGGCTACCATGAGGTGGGGTTTGCCCATCCACAAAATGGTTTCTATGGTCAGTGTAGCTGGTCACAAAACATCCATTTCCCAGAAGGCAAACAGGTGAGACTAAAAGAAAAGTATAACTTTCCCAAAAGCCTAAGTAGAAGGCAGAGGTGGGGTCAGACCTCCAAAACACAAACCCCTTGTTTGGACCCACAGTTTCCTGCTCCAACACTCATTTCACAGAAGGCAAACTGTTGAGGCTCAGAGATGTGGGGCCCAGAGGCTTTCTTGGAAATAAAGATGGTGCTGGAGACTGACAATTCACTTTGCAGCATGCCAGCCCCCCATTTATTTATTTTTTAGTTTAACAAAATCTTAAAAAATAAAATAAAAATCAGCAGGGAGCCTGACGGGCACCCAGAGAGGTGTCCACAGACACATTCATACCCATAGGCACTATGTTGGAGACCCCAGCTCTGGAACCACCTGATCCAGACACTGTAGCATTCACGCACATGATCCAATACACAGAGGGCTTCATGATCAAAGGACCAACCCTAATCATTGGAGAGAGTAGGGTGGCCCACCCCAGGTAGAAAAACTGTGGTTGCCATTAAATGGAAGAAAATATCAGTTCTTTAGATTGCTGTTCGATTTTCTTTACTACCACAGGAACCACCATTTGTATGTTCTGCCTCAGGCACCAAAATGTTTTTGGGCTCTCTCTGCTGCACAACACTGACAATAATGGGATAGACCTGTTTTTGTATGGCTCCATTTAGGGATGGCTCTTGATTCGCCTGGCACTTGACTCGCGGTGCACGAGCTGAGCTGAGTCGAGCGCGAGCGCGAGCGCCAGCTGATGTGCTTGCCAGACTTCTATGTCCCCGGCTCTACGTTGTTTTTGTGGGAAACGGCCAAATTTGCGCAAATCATAACAACGTAAACAACGTAGTGCCAGAACCTGGAAGTCATTTTCAGCTGGTGAGAATGCAAGTTGAGCCGGGGAAAAGGTAGGGTGAGCGGAGCTCGGGGGGGGGGTCGAGTCCAGTGAGTTTGCCGGACTTCCACCCCCCAGTCGAGCTCCGCGCACATCTCTAGCTCCGTTTGTGCACTGGAATTCTCTGTGGCAGACTTCCCCAGCCTGGCATCTTCTAGGCAGCACAGCAGCATGGTAGAGTACTAATAACAGAACTTGACTATTCCAGCCACCAATGGGAGCCCTGTGTGTGTTGGGCGGGATGACTCTGGGCTGCAGCCAAAACCCTCAATCCATGTAGGCTTTGATGAAAATGCAACAGACCTTCTATATCAGGGGTGGGCAACACCTGGCCCATGGGCCACATGCAGCCCCCTGACCCTTTTTGTGGCCCCCACTCACCCCCCATTGCAGTGCACAGTGGGGGTGAGTTGGGGTGGCCACAGTGGGGGTGGTCAAAAAAAAGGTGGCAATTTTGCTGTAAAACAAGGCATGTGAGTAGTGTGCAGTTTGCACTCCAAAACTGGGAATGCAATTTTGCTTTAAAACAAATGGCGCAGGGAACACACAACTTGTTTTCAAGCAACAATGTAGGGATTTTGCCACAACTGCACTGCCAAATTTCGGTAGCTCAGTGGCAGGGGGCAGGTGTATGGTCCCTGGTGGGGTCTGGGAGGCAATGCACTGAATCTGAAAGAAGAACAAAAGGAATAGTTTAGAGGTTTCCCCTGTCGAACCAGAAAATGCTAACTGCTACATCAAACAGGCTTTGGGGTTTCCTTTCCTCCCACCCAACTGATTTATACTTACACATTAAAGGAGTGAAAGTAAGCAAAGTATGTGGTGTCTCCCTCACAGTCTCACTTTGAGACAAACCATCTGTTGGAATTCTCTTTCACTCAGTAGAAAGGAGGTGCCATAATCACTTCATTGCCTTGAAAATGGAAATGTGCTATAGTGGGACTGGAGGGGTGAGCGTTACAAGCATTTTTATCGAGAGACTGCAAGGTGCAAACTCTTTTAACCTAGAAGGAAATCGTAGGAGGATATGTAATGCCATATTCTCTGCATTTCAACTCCAGGATTATGTGTGGTTTTATTTCTATTGTGATCACATCTATGTGATTTGACTGCTGACGGTTCAAGTATGCAGTAGACTTTGGCCAACTGATCAAAGTTGATGTGAATGTCTGCCATTCACACCTTAAGGCCACTATTCTGGTGGAAGCAAAACACTGATTGGCCCAGCCTCTAATTATAAGCTGATTTATAAGAGCTAACTATTTATTATAAGAGCTAATTATAAGCTCTTCCATCTGATGCAATTTGCATGTAAAAACAACAACAGGCCTGCACATTCGATGTCTCTTAAACCAACATAGAAAGCTGCTCTCTACCAGTCCAGACTTTGTCCATCTAGTCCAATATTGTTTACTCTGGGATGGATCCAATGGTATTGCTTCACCAGAAGAAAGGAAACTGCTAGTGGAATGGATTTCCCCTCCCCTTGCAGTCCTGCTTGCCCCTAATCTGCTTTGGAAGTTTGGGGGGACCCTCAAGAGCAGATATGTGGCATGTGGGCAGTAAGGGGGAAGAGAGGATGGGGAAACCCTGTTGCGTGAGCAGAATCCCATTGCGAAAACAGATTTCCACCTATGTGATTCAAGCCTCTGACCGGCAGTGACTTTTCAGAGTCTCAGGCAGTGTCTTTCCCATCAACTCCTACCTGATCCTTCTTAATTAGAAAGTCCAGAGACTGAACCTGGGTCATTGTGCATGTGTTTTACCACTAAGCAATGGTAAGTCACAAAGAATAGGGATTGGAAGCATTGTTTCACAACTTTTAAAAAGTATTATTATTACCTTTATATCCCGCCTTTTTTCCTCTTGCAAGGAACCCAAGGTGGCTTACATTGTCCTCTGCCTCCTCTCCATTTTATCCTCACAACAACCCTGTAAGGTAGGTTAAGCTGACAGTTGGTGACTGGCCCAAAGTCATCCAGTCAGCTTCATGGCTGAGTGGGGACTTGAACCCGGGCTCCCGAATTCCAGTCCAAGACACTCTAACCACTACGACACACTTTGCAAAAAAGAAAGGAAAAGAAAGGATTAAGCTAAAGGAATGGCTCATACCTTCATACTGATCCTGTATTTTCATGGATAACAAAGCCAATAAACTACATGAAGAGACATTTGAACAGTCAGAGCACAGGTTGCTATGAACAAATTGAGTATCATGTCTTAAACCATCAAAATGTTGTTGTCATCGTGTCCCCCCATTCAAGGCTGGTAAATAAGTGTAATTCCTATTCTGTGCAGGAAGGAGTGACTCTTCCTGAGAAATGAGAAGGACGGTCCTTGGATCACCAGCCATCTCTTCATTTCCCTCTTGCAATGCCAGCAAAATGCCAGCTGCAAAGGCTATTTTGAATCTAGTTGCAATTTTGGAATTAAATGCAGTGTAATTGGTTCCTTTTACATATCTGGTAATCCTGTTAAAACAACTCATTAGGTGCCATGGCAATTGGATATTAGTAGGTTTCAGAACATGCACATTTCCTTTGTTTACACCAATTATTGGTAAATGAGGCAGTTGTTCTTTATAGGGAAAAGTAACTTCTGTGAAGTTTGGGTGAGGGTTTTTCTTTGTTTGTTGGGCCATGACTCAAAATATCCTGAAGTTTTAAACACATGACCTTCCCTTAGAAAATAAAAGGTATAAGAATATGAAAATATGAAGCTGATTTATGCTGAGCTAGTTCTATTCATTGGTAATTCTATCCCAACAATGTCTATTCTGAGTGGCAGTAACTCTGAATAAAAGTAACAGGTCTTTCCTGGCCTGGAACAAAAGGTTCTTTTAATTGGAGATGCCAACTTTCTGCATGCTAACCATGTACTTGGATTATTATTTATTAAAAGTATTTATATATTGCTTTTCTGCCCACTCGGCCCCTCAAAGCAATGGAGAGTCAGAACCAATAAAATCATAACATAAAAACCAATCCAGTACATCCTTTAAAAACAGGTCACACAATTTTAAAAAGCCAAAGGCCTGGTGATGAAACAATACAGTTTTTACTGCCTGTTTAAAACTCTGCCAATCGTTTGGTGGTTTCCCAGCTTTTGCACGTTCCCCCCATTCAGCCATTCTAAAAGGCTGAAATGCCTCTCTTAAGGCTTAGTTACTAGCAGTTAAGAGCTTTAAGTTAAAAATACGTTGATATTTGGGGGAGGTGTTAGTCCTGCCCCTTTTGCCTTCAGCCCCACCCACCACTGGACTGTATGCCCCAAGAGCTTCTCCAAAATTGAATTTGAACCTAGAGCTGAAAGAGGTTCAACACTCCTGCCTTTAAGAGAGGCAGTCATAAGATGCCTTCTTTAAAAACCTATACAGTTCAGCTGGACCAGTTCTTTTAACTAGTCAGCTTGTGATTGAACTGTAGTTTCAGTTCACCAGCAGACATGCCTAGATGATGGAGACTCCACTGGGATATAAAAGCTTTAAATAAACAAGGAATTTTAAAAGATCCAAAAGCTCTGCTAAGTACACAAGAGCCGGCCATGTAATTCTGTGTACTTTGCCCCTCCAAGCATTACATGAGAAAAAGAAAAGAGACAAACATGGAGTTGAAGAGGCCTTTTTAATTAATTAATGAATACACTTTTCACTGAAAATAAGAAAGAAATGGTGCGTGTATCTGTTTAGAGGAATGATAATGGAATCGACATCTCATGAAAAGCTTCCCTCGGTTCTTCAAGTGGTCCTCAAGGTATCTACCCCTTCCTTATGCCTGTGTAGTGTTATAGCTAGCACTTAACATTATTTGCTCAACATTGAATCACATCAAGTATTTAGTGCTTGATAACTCTTTCCTTCCACCCATTGGGCAGCATCCAAGGCTGCCGCTCCGTGACATGCTGTTCCTAATGGATGACAAGAAAATCCAAGTTTTTTTCTCAGAAAAATTAATTGGCAGTATCCAATGCTGCTGTTCCTCTTACACCATTGTCATAGTGCTAGTGTCACTCCAGTATATGTTACTGGTGTTGCGCTGGAGGTCACGTATGCTATGGAGTGGACCCTTCCTATATCTCCCTTTGCTGCAGCCTATGGAATGAAGGTTTTCTGTTCTTAAGTAATGAGAAGGATAGTGCTATCCATGTAAGGTTGAATTGGGATCTTCAGGGGGGGGGGGGGAACACAACAGTCAGTGTTCTTCTCTCCCTTAGGTAAGTGAAATTACCTATTGAAGTAACAAATTAAGTAGTTTGTATGAAACTCAGGACCAAACCAGACATTACTTTAAATAAATCTGTGAAGCTATGCTTTTTGTTCATTTTTATTCTAGAGTAGATGCAGGGTGCCTGATCCAGATCTTAAAAAAACCCCTACCCCTGATGCTAGGATCCCAATCTGGATCAGGGACCCTGTGCCTACTCTAGAGTAAAAATAATAATAGTAATAATAATAATAATAAAGATGTAGCTGCTAGATTAAAATTATGCCTGTTTTGGCCCTCTATTTCAATCTAAACCATTAGCATAAGAAGGTGAATCTGAATTAGCCTTCCTCCACCTCCCCATTTTTTTCTTTCCCTCACAAACCTCAGCGGGTTTCTTGAGTATTGTTCCAGAAATAAAAGAGGCCTGCAGGACAGCACAAGCACATCCATTTTAAACACCCTCAAGGCCAGCATAGAGTAGGAATCAGACCCGAGGAGTCTGTTACTGTGATCTGGGAGACAAGAGGACCATATATGCCCATGTCGTTCTGCACAAATTCAGTTCCTATTTGTGGAAATCAAAGATATTCAGTTCACTCAGTCAGCAGTCTTCTAAGCTATTGTGTTCTTAACTTTCTTAGATTTGGGTCAAAGCCATGCATAGCTTTAGATAAAATGGGAAAGGAACATAGTACTAATGCAGCTTCTCTGCAAGACTAATGCTCTGAAGTTATTGATTGCCTTCCTGATTTATTTAGTTGACAGAATATACAGTGTGATTCATCTATCATTATCCCCAAATCATCCATCAGCTGTATCCTTCTGTAGGTGAGGAGGAGTGATATTATCAACAATTTTATTTGCTTTGTATGTATTCAGATTAGCGCATGAGATGGATATGACCTATTGAGTTGCCACTTGCATAAGAAATGGGAAGCATATCATGCTGGAAATGTTTCTGGAAAAGCAATCAGTACATTCAGGCAGTTATAGGATTCCCCCCTGCCCCCCAATTCTTCATTGCTATATCATGGCTTCCATTTTACTAATTTCCATTCCTAGTCCCGGTACTATATTACTACTACATTCTGCAGCTAGTGGTGTACGAATTCTATTAAAGGCGTTCCATCTGTGTTTTGTGGATTGTCAGTGGTCCTTGGTTCTGTCATCAACTCTTTGATGGAATCAGGCATTTTTTTAAGGATGTGCAAGAATTTTGTTCTACTTGCACTACTATGCATTAGCGCATGTGCACTTTAGCACTAATCAGCATCAGCACAAGGGCAAATTTGCACAAATCCCCTGTAGCTGTCGTAAATCTGTCCAGTTCCAAGATAAGCCGTGGTCGTTATCACAGTCTAAATATATCATTCCAAAATACAGCAAATGTAAACCAGTTCGGGATCAGGCAAAGTCGTGGTCAAGGTCATTCCAAGGTTCAAAGGTACAAGTCTGAGGTCGGGAATGTCAGGAGCGTCTGACTGTAGCTGTAGTAACGAACAATAGCTTCCAGCATCTGAGTGTGTTTGGGACCTGCCTTTTGAGCAGGCACTGATTGGTAAGGCTGCCCAGCTGGGTCAGGCTGCACTTAGCCTGGCCGCGCCCCAAACACACTCCAGCATGGCTGGTCTCTGTCTGACCTACTGGAGGCACAACAGTAAAAGTTGTTTGTTGTTGTTGTTTTTAATGTCCAGAAGTCTGTGGAATCCACGGAATCTGTGCAACTCAGAAAAAGCTAGTCCACTGCGGAATCTGCAGGTCAGATTCATAGAAATCTGAACTCATCCCGACCTGCAGCCAAAACAAACTGTGAGTTTGAATCCCGCTCAGCCATCATGACCTGCTGTCCCACCACCTCTATGGCTCACTGTTCCTTTCCCCCTTTCTTCAGTCCTTCTGTCACTTAGGTCCTCTGTGACCCCTTCTACTTTTTTCTTTTAAAAAATCCGAAGTATTTAGGATCTCTGCTTCCTAATAATATTCCGATTTTTACTGTTGGCTGCTCTTTATTTATGCATTGATTTATACTTCATTTTTTTCAAATGCTTTTCAATGTGGCTTATGGCAAGACTGGGATGCATGAAATGAGGGATGTATGAGAAATTCACTTCGGTTCGTTTTTTAAAATCAGGTTTTACCCAGGTCACACCTTCCAGACCAAACATGGACTCAAATGTAAGGTGCAGTTGAAGTCTGCACATTTCTGAGCTTGCAATGTGACTCATGGACCCCTCAAAAAATGTGTTTGACAGCATGCGCACAGTTGAAAAACGTGTGTGAAAAAAAGGCAGAGGCATGCTTTAATCAGTGGGAGAAGAATGTGCACATTTCAAAGATGTTCACAATTGATATACACATTTGGGAAAATACGCACAAAAATATGCATGGATTTTCATGTGAAAAGAAAAAAAGCAAAGATTGTAATTTGATACAGACATTTGACAGAACGAGCTTCAAGGTGCAATTTGGAGAACTTTGACGGACTCAAGTTTTGATTGTATGCACATGAAATACACAAGGGCCCTCCTCAGACATTTGCCAAAGGTCTGCAAAGGGAATGTAACTGCATATGGCTGAACACCGTTACAGAGCCCCATGTAATTAGGACCCTGGTAACCCAAATACCCCGGAAAATCTAAAGTACTCCATTTGCACGGATGCATGTTCTGTAAGCATGTTCAGCTTTCTCAGTCAACAGTATGGCACTGTAGTAGCTTTTTTATTAGGCAGACATGTTGCATCCTTTCCTGCTTGCTTTGCTCTGTACTGATATACACAGAGTCAGCAGATGTCCCCTAGAGCCCTGACATGGAACATATGCAATAACAGTCAGTATATGAACATGTTTGTTACACTTATACCCCACCTTTCCTCCAAGAAGCCCAAGGCAGCATACATGATCCTCCTCCTCTCCTCTCAAGGTAGCTCATCCTTTCCAGGTTGAAGCTGGCAGCATTACAGCAGGGGTGAAAATATTCATGAACCTCAAAGCCTTAGAGGTTCAACGAGACAGCCTGTAAAAATGTAGTACTTCCCAGTCATGGGTTGTTGTACCCAATGTGAGCCCTACTCAGAGTATTTATTTATTTATTTATTATATTTATACCCCGCCTTTTTTCCTGCAAGGAACCCAAGGCGGCTTACATAATCCTCCTCCTCCTCTCCATTTTATCCTCACAACAACCCTGTGAGGTACATTAGGCTGAGAGTCAGTCAGTGACTGGCCCAAAGTCACCCAGTGAGTTTCATGGCCGAGTGGGGACTAGAACCCCAGATCTCCCGAGTCCCAGGCCAATACTCTAACCACTATGCCACACTGAAATGAATAGGACTTAAGTTCGGCATGGCTAATTTGAGCCACATTCATTTAAATGAGTTTACTCTTAGTAGGACTCACATTGGATACAACCCCATGCGCTTTAGGCAAGAGTTACAATCTGAAGGCACATAATGCAGCAATCTTGCTGAAGCTAACCAGGTCTGGATTTGGTCCATGTCTAGATGAGAGACAGCCTGGGAATCCTATGTGGTCTACCTTATATCCCACCATGGAAGAAAGGTCTGGTATAAATGCAATAAATTAAGAATTAAAGTAATTTATTTACTACTTTCCTCCAAGGAGCTCAAGAAGGCATACATGGGGTGTCCCCTTCCCCACCATACCTTTTACCTTCACAAAAACCCTATTACACAAATTAGGCTGAAAGAGAGTGACTGGCCCAAGGTCACCCAGTAATCCTTGTGGCTAAAATTGAATGTAAATATCTGTCTCCCAATCCTAGTCTGACACCCTAAACCTGTGAACCAATAGCTCTCCAGATGTTGTTAGACTATAGCTCCCATCCTCACTGACCATCGGCTATGCTGGCAGGGTCTGATGGGAACTGGAGACCAACAAGATCTGGAGTCCAGAGGTTCACCACCCCTGCTCTAACCGCTACATCATATTGGCTGGCTGGGAGATGGCAATTTCATGCTGCCTGTCTTCCTCTGTACATAAAAGAGCATCTTAAAATTGGTGGTTGACGTTGACAGTGAAATCTGTGTAACTGATAGCTAACTAACTGAACCACCCTATTTTTACCTTGAGGGTGTTTTATATTCAAACTTACCTTGAATGCCATAAGGTACCACTAGTGCATTGAGTTCCTTTTGAGAGTCTTTGCAGAGGAAAGCGTGAAATATTCCAGTGCCCACAAGAAAGGAATATGCATCACAGGCTGATCAAATCAGCTGTCAAAAGGGCTACAGTTAAAAACAATGGCTCTGAGTATATTAAAAGCGAGTCTTGAATTTGGTAAGAATTTGGCGGAAAACATATCTGAAGCCAGCATGCATGTGGCTTTATAGACTACGCTCCACTGATGTGTACTGATTTTTCTTTTGCCCCAAACCCAGAAATTATCTTCTCTTCCCTTCACTGCAATTGCCCACTCAATATATAGAGAGACAAATTTAATGAAATAATAAGCATGTTGCTTATAAATAGAGATGAACAAAGCGCAATCTGAACAGGCTTAATATGTATCTTCCGGACCTGTAGGAAAGGCTTGAAATATCCATCGGTGGCATTTAAATGTGCTTGTAAGGCTAAGCAATCTGTAATATAATTAATAAACATTTAATGGCATTGATTTTTATAGGCTGGCTTATTGGACCCCTTATCAGTATGGAGCAGATGGGGCATAACTATGAGAAATTATATTTTAAACATGATTACTATACTTGAATTATATTTGAAAAATTCTGTTCAGTGAAGCATTTATAAATATAATTTAACTTGCAGGCCACCCTCTCCAACATATGGGTGTCCCCGTCCCCCCCCCTGGTCTTTAGCACAATAACATTTAAATGATACCTGTAAAGCAAATTATGCAATAAACATTTTAAAAAATTAAATGACATAAAATGAACTCTATAGAAAAGAAAACACTGCTCGATATGCCATTTTGCAATCAAAATATTACTTGACCAACACTATATTTAGGATCTTTCATATCTTTTCTTCTAAAACCAGCCTTAAGAGGGTTGTGACAAGGATGATGTTTGACTGAAATTTAGGATTACATTGGCACTTGTTCATTGAAATATGTACACTCTGGAATATAATCTTCTAAAATGAAATATTATTGTATGGATTCTGTAAAATTAAGTTGTTGAAGAGTTTTTTTCCTACATAATCTACAGCTGGAAATATCTAGAGCTATAAATATCTAGATTCTAGAACTATAAATATCTATTTAAGCTACAATCCTATACACACTTACAGGGAGTAAGTCCTATTGAACTCAGTGGGGCTTGCTTCATCAGAGCTCCTGAACTATTGTACTCTTTATTTTGAAGCCTATAAGTGCCCTTGAGTGTGGACACCAGTTGTGCATTTGTTTTGTTTGGCTGTCCCTTACACTCTAACCACTATGCCTAAATAGTCAAGGAATGCTAGAATGAAAGCACCACTATGTTTGTCAAACATATGAGGCACACAGAGAGCCTGGGCCGGAATCCAGAGAGGGCCCACACCCCATTAGAGGGCCCACTGACAGTCTCTGGACCCACCTGGCCCTGCTCTTCCTCCTCCTCACACTTGCTGCCTCTTCATCTGCTCTCCCTGGGCATGAAAGCAATAACAAGAGTGAGGAGATGAGGAAACTTCCTCAACTTCCCTTGTGGCTTCCCTCTGGGCAGTTGTGTAGATTCATTGGGCCCAGAGGGTAAGGGCAAGCAAGTGGATAGCACTGTCTTGGAGAGGCAACAATGGCCCATAGAGAGGGCACCTTCCCTTCCAATTGTATTCCATTTATTATGGCATTCCCTATTAAGCTAAATTAAAATGTATTTATTGTTGCCATAAAACACTTATTATTGAATTTGAAGAGCTTTCAGAAACTAGTTACATTTCAATGAGCCACTCAACAAAGTCTTTATGCTTTTGTCTCAGCCAACCCTGCTTAAAGTCTAATGTTTTACCAAGTGTCATAGAATCAGAGTATTTCAAACCAGCAGTGTTTTTTATATATAAAAAAGAGCTCTAATGCTGCAGTAATGAACAAATTTACAAAAAGCGCTTACATACATGCTTAAATTTCAACTATTGTGTATTTCCCCAGGCAGAAGACACTGTCCTTGAAACTCAATGGCTGAAAAATCTGAACTTTTCACCACCAGCCCTGCTGAAAGGCCGCCCTCCTGAAGGCTCCTCCTCTCTCTACTGCCACCACCACCAGCCATTCCAGCAGGCTGTGTGGAGGGAGAAGAGAGGGAGCGCAGGGCCATTCCACCAGCCTTGCCAGGAGTATTAATAGATATTCCCCCTTCTTCCCTCCCCATTCCTTTTTCCTTGTGTGTCGTGTCTTCTTAGATTGTAAGCCTGCGGACAGGAACTGTCTTGTTAATTGCTGTAAACTGCCCAGAGAGCTTCGGTTATTGGGCGGTATAAAAATGAAATAAATAAATAAATAAACTTTTCAAGGTCCATGGCACATAACCCACATACAACTGGTTAATCAGAAGCAAATATTCATAAACTTCCTGCAGGTTCAAGTCTAGCAATAAAGTTTAATTTAAATATACACATTTAAAAATGCACATCATCTATAATGAGAAGTCCCTCAATTTACCCGTCAATCTAGAGTTCAGTTAAGGGCTAGAATACTGTAGTTAAACAACTCCTCGATATTCATATATGTAGTTTTCATGTGGCAGAGTGGAATTAGAGTTTCAATGATAACTACACCCAAAATCTACCTCAGTGAACTGTAAAGTACGGATGGGTGAATTGATCAGTTTCACTTTTTCCTACATTCAGATTTTCAAAATCTCATGTTCTTTCTCAAATATGAAGAACTTTGCAAATTTTGCAAAAATCTGATAATCACATTATTAACAGTGGTTATTCACAGTCAGTTGTTGCTGACAACACAAACACCCTAGCACTAGGTAAACCCACTAAGGGTTCAATCATATTGAGACCAGACGACGAGCATGATCCTCTGAACTCAGCGGCTGATGGGCTTCCAATGCAGAACAGGAGGAATGGGGGAGGCAATCTTCACCTCCTTGCTCCTCCCACTCTGCATTTTTGCTTGACAGCTGTTTTTTGGCCATCTAGCAGGAGCATTTTGGAGGGGAAGGGAAGGAGGCTGGAGCAGTTTCAGGATACCTTGCATCCTGGCCACACCAGTCTCCTCCCCTCCCCGCCCCCGAAACACCCCCTTTAACCCCTCTCCAAGTTCACTTTCCTGACCTAGGAGAGCAGCCAGTATGGTTCTTTCTGTGCTGGCTGCAAGGGGGTGGGGATGGGGGATTGGAGCTCTGATTCCCAGCTCTGAGGTCATACCAGCATCTCCAACCCTAGACTGGGGAATCTTAAATTTCCTGTGGCCCCTCAGACAATGTCAAGGGGTCCTTGGATTATTCCCTAACACACATAGTGTGATAAAAAAATCCTTCCAAATACCAATCCTTCCCCAAGCCTCTGGTGACAGAATCAGATCTATTTAGGGTGAAAGAGCAATGCTTGAGCTCATCAAGATTCTCCAAACATCAGCTCGCTACTCATCTCTCCTAGTTTTGTGCTCACGTTTGCACACGCTGTTCATTTTCGCAAATGGGAAAATTGTGCAAAATGAACAGCTATCAAATATGAACATTGTGCAAGCAATTCCCAGATTTGTGCAAAGTTCCCCTATATGCTAAAGTGTGGGTGATTTAAAATGTGTTCATTTTGAGAAAGTTGTGCATTTTTAAGAAAGTTGGGCATTTTGAGAAACATGTAGTTTGAGAAAGTTGAGTATTTTTCAAGTACACAATTAATGTGAATGCAAGTTTGGGAATTTGCAGACATGTTCACATTCGTATTCAGGATTGCAAACGGGGCATTTTTGAGTGATTTGCGAACTGAAACAAAATTCTCATACATCCCTCTTGCTCTAATCTCCCTTTGAAGTTTCTTTGCTCCACAATGGCCACTTAAAGGTCAGTGACAGAGTGTCTTGGGAAGCTGAAGTTTTTAAGTATTGCCATTTCTCATGTCAGATTTATGTCCATGTATCCCTTTCCATAGAGACTGGCCTATTGGCCTTATGTAGAATGCAGAAGGGCATTGCTGACAGAAGATGACATATATTGCATTGGAAGATGAGCAAATGAATGAACCCACTAGTGTTGTTGGTGATATTATTAGGTCTGGAAAATGTGATCTGCTGAATGCATCATAACTAAATATCAAAATCTTCATTTAAATCAAGCATCCATAGATTGTATGTTCTGCAGTGCATATTTCACATTCAGAGTCTATTTGATACTAAGGAATTTGAAACCATTGCTCGAACTAATGGAGAAAGAAACCAAGGTTAGAAAATGCAGGGGGAAAAGAGTGCTATCCTAAGCACACTAACCAGGGAGTAAGTCTCAGTGGACCTTACTGCTAGGTAAATGTGCCTAGAACTGTATTGCATGTATTCTATACTGGCTCATTAATCTGCTTGGCATCTTTATGCCTGGTTCAATTAATAACAGTTTCGATGCAACACACTATTATCCACAGTAAAACCTTATTCATTTCAATGCAATTGCTACCGTCTACATACATACACACATCAGTTCCATGCAGCTTCATGTAGCCCTAGTCCACCATCAAACACTACCTCCACATAATGCACTTCAGTGGCTATATAATGCTCCCTCATCCCACATGCGCATATATGTGATATCCTAGATTTCCATGACCCCCTACTGTTTTTTGAAAGGATTGCTGGAACTGCGTGTACATAGTGATGGATGTGTGCATGTGTACACCTGAAGCGTGTTCAGACAACATGCCTGCATTAACTGAATGCTCACATGGAGGGGGGATGATGCTCACTATCTCCAGGCCAAAACTCCATGCATTCAGCATCATTTCTGATCTGAAGTGGGCCTACTCATATAGGCTCTGTCTGCACTACCAGAACCACTGCAAAAAGGAGGGACCATGATTAGGGATATACAGTAGGGATGTATGGATTTTGTTAAATCCATTCCATCTGTGTGTCGAAGATTGTCAGGCATCTTTCATTCTGTTGTCCGCTCATTGATGGAATTGTTTTTGTGAGAGCCAGTGTGGCCTAGTGGTGAGAGTGTTGGACTGGGACTCGGGAGATCCGGGTTCTAGTCCCCACTTGGCCATGAAACTCACTGGGTGACTTTGGGCCAGTCACTGACTCTCAGCCTAACCTACCTCACAGGGTTGTTGTGAGGATAAAATGGAGAGGAGGAGGATTATGTAAGCCGCCTTGGGTTCCTTGCAGGAAAAAAAAGTGGGGTATAAATACAATAAATAAATAAAATAAACTGTGTGTTTTTTTCCATCAGAATGTTCTTCTATTTGCACTAATTTGCATTAGTTCCCTTTGCACAAGTGTGCAAGTGCACTAATGTGCAAATTGGTGCAAATCCGCCCTCAAAAGTGGGGGGAAAAAACAGTCTGCAGACTCAGCGTGATTCAGCAAAAGCCAGTCTGTTGCAGAATCTGCAGGTCAGATTCATAGAAATCCAAAATCCTTTGAATCCATTACAGATTTCTCCGACAGAGCTAGTACAAAGTCAATGCATGTATAGTTTGTATGCATGTAGTATCTGCCCAGAAGTTATGCGCTATATACCCGGAGACTGGAGGTTAGGCCAGCAGGTGCAATCCTGACTTCTCCCCACTATCTTCAGTCAACACTCATGCCTTGTCGGAAGAGGGCTTCTCATTATCATTTTTAGTATTTTATTCTGCTGAAAAAGAATTATATTATTGTTGTGTTCCTGCCTGAACATTGTAAATTGATGTGGAATCTATTTATGGCCTTGACTTGTTCCATTCACCTTTATTGCTGGTGTAACTGCCTGTAGAATACATTTAGCTCTCTGTCAGTGTTTAGTCAGATTTGTGTCAAAGATAGCATGACACTTAACATATTATCTTTTATTGTTTTAAAGTGCTAATTTAAATACATTGTTCCCTGTCTAGTGTTCTCAGCAGCATAACTTGCTATTGTATAGTATCTGTCATTGTTCTAATTAGCAAAGCCCTGAAGCCTTTCTATAGAATTGCTTTGTAACACATCTTATGCTATAACAAGACACATTTGATGTGTTTTGGTGATAACATATAAACTATCATCATCTCAATTAAAATAGAAAGAATCCACAAAGATTTATCATGTTCTGTTATTAAGAGTGATGGGCAAAATCATGCCTTTTGAAGGATTTGCCCTGGAGGCCTTGCACTTAGAGATGGCAAAATGCTTCATTATCTTATGGATCAGTCTAGGTAATATCCGAGTCAGCAGAAGACCTGCTTCATAGTAAGGGAAACAATACACTGACCAGAGGAAATTCTGAGGTAATACTGACACATCTCCTTTTGTAAGAATTCACATGTTAGAGTTGTTTACAGGAGCCCCCATTACATGGGTTATATCCAGAATCTGTTTCCCACAGATGGAATGGCTCCTTCCATCTGTGGAAGACTCCTGGTCTCACTGATGGAATGGAGATGGAATGCTCATTTATTCCTCCCTCTCTCTGCAGTCCCCTAGGCCTTCCCAGATACGTTCTGGAGAATTGGGGAACACTCTGAAACACTGGAGGAGGTGGTGCTGGAAGCTGTAGGGGGAGGGCAGAATTGGCAAAGGTTTCCTCCCCTCCCCCCCCCCCCCGCTTTCTCCTGGCAGGACTGTCCTGAGTGGAATGCCACTTAGGGAATGCTCATGCTAGGGGAAAAGAAGCTGGTTTCACCTCAACGTGTGGAGGGGACCATGTGCCCATGCCTGCTGGTCCCACTCCCAACATCTGCACATCCTCTGGCACTACTCTCTAATGACCACATGTTCAGAAGAACATCAGGAAGGAGAGCCTATGCACATCCAGGTGTACACTCATACTCTCTCCACCTAATCGGGAACCCAGAAAGGACAGTGGTACATGCATTGGCTTTCCTTCCTAATGTTCTGTTCAGTTGACAGATGTTGGGTGGGTCTAGAAGGCACGCAAATGTTAGAACAGGACTGGCAGGTGTAGCCCAGCTGTCTCCTCCACATGTTGGCTATAATAGTGCAGGAGGCTCTTGTGAACATCTATATAATACTGTGCTAAAAGGAATTTGGTGGTGGTGCCATTGGCTGACTTACACTGATGTTGCACAGGGCCCAGTTCACATGTTACATTTCTAATGTGGAAATATTTTTATGGAAGCAGTTGGGGCACATTGCAGAAATAAAGGTGTGGGCCATGTGAACTGCCTGAAATAGGAATGAATGAGAAGAGGAATGCCACCAGATTCTGTTTGAACAGAAATTGGGCAGAATTGCTTCTGAATTGACTAGATTCGACGTGACGGATTCCAGTATGACACCTGCATCTTAAGCAAGTACCTTGTTAAGAATGCATGGAAGCTTACAAGGTACAGAAATGATCTATGCATGCAGCAGAACGGGGTGGAAATGAGGTGGTAGAATGGACTATATCACTGGTGACTGCAGGTGGCAGTCACATTTTTTAATGTTTCCTATGTTTGTTTGTTTTTTAAAGTCCCTGCAAATTAGATCTGGTTTTGGAACAGAAACTGCCTTGGTCACCTGGTGCGATGACCAGGTGCTATGCCAAGAGAGGGATGGGGGAGTGTGACCCTGGATTTTCTTGGACCTGTCACTGACTTTCAATACCATCCTTCTAGACAAATAGTCTTGAGTTGGGTGTGGGAAGTATAGCATTGCCATCTTTCCCCTCCTATTTGGATGGTTGAATCCAGAAGGTGGTACTGGGTGATAATTGCTCTACTCCTTTGTAGTAATCTATGGGGTTGCACTGAGCTCGATTTTATCCCCCATGTTGTTTAACATCTACATGGAACTGCTGTGAGAGGTCATCAGAAAATGTGGACTGAGGTGTCATCAGTATGCAGATGAAACCCAGCCCTGTCCTTCCTTTCCGTCTAATCCATGTGAGGCAATGGATGCTCTGAATCAGTGTCCACATGTGGTCATGGTCTGGATGAGGGCCAATGAGACTCAACCCATTTAAGACAGAGGTGCTGTTAGTAGGTACAGTAGTTCACCTGCCTGGCTTGATGGTTTTCAACCTGTTCCGGAGGTGGTTGAACTCCTCCTAAAGGATCAGGTTCCTAGTTGGGTAGCACTCCAAGAGCCATCATTTTCACTGGACAAAGGTTTCAAAAATATAGATTCAATGAAAAGAAATGTTAGAGTCCATTCTACCATCGCTGGACTCTGCCATCAGGGCGGGCTTCAAGGGTTGGCATGGTTGTGCACCTGCCAATGGTCCATACCCCAGCAGGGCCCACTGACAAGAGCTCCCTGAATTTTCTCCTCCTCTTCACCATGCTTGTTCACCCACCTCTCACCCTGGCCCAGACAGTGGTGGTGATGACAAGGGGGAGCAGTAAATGCCTCTGCCAACTTGCTCACTGGTCCTCTGCCTGTTAAGTAAGCAAATGGTAGCAATGATGAGAAAGAGGATGAGGAGCAGCTAATGACAATGGCAAACTCACTGACAGAGGGGGGCCATTTATGGTGTCTTGGCCAAGAGTCCTAGAGAACCTGGAGCCAGCAGTGTCGGCCATCTCATTACCCTCACTTTCCATCGCATATGTAGGCCAAGCCATCATCACACTGGTCTGTGCATATGTGGACAGATCAGGTACACATTATATGGTCCAAACTTCCCACTGAACCATCTAAATTTAGAAAAAATAGTTCTGCCAAAAGCATTCTGGAGTGAAGCAGGCTGTTTCTGCCATCTCCAGATGAAAGGAATGTCATTCAAATGAAGAAACTGCTCAAAATCCAATTGAGAGAAAGGGAGAAAGAGAAACAAATAATCAGGCTTAGAGAAAAGAAAGGACACACTGTATTTTATCCCAGAATTGGTTGCAAATAAGTTAGAGCAAAGAATTAGGTAGTGCAGATGAGTTTGTATTTTTGTTCCTATCCAATGAAGCCAAAGTGCTAGTTAAATAGCTCCTAATGTAGACAAAGTGCTGCTGCTGACAGGGCTGGTAATTTGTTGACAGTGCATCTTGGGAAGTTTGTCTAACAAGAAGGAAGGAAATTCTTTTCTTTCTTAAACTTGTTTATTTATTTAGGGTTCTAACCCTCCCCACCTCAAGTATTGTGTCATATCAGAGATTTAAATCACTCCCCATGACCTGGAGGAGACAGCATCAACAAGGCAGAATATGTAACTTTTCTCCATCTTTCTCCATTCTCTTTTAATCTTTTGACAATTGTGATCCTTGTTCACTCTTTGCTTGTATTTCTTGTCTTCCTGTATCTGTTCTTATTTTTTGTAGGTGTGTGTAGGTATTTATCAGTCAATACCTTGTTTCCATTCATCTGGTATTATTTCTATTTCCTCTAAAAAAAATATTTGCATATGCTGTTTTTCATGGTCTTGAGTACTCAATAGGGACATCAGGTGCCCTGGTAAATATATGTCCTCAGGGTTACTTGCACCTGGAATGCAGCTGAAGCATCCAAGATGCAAGAAGCCCTGGGGACATGTAGTTTCCAAGGCATCTGATGTCCATGCTGAATATTCCAGTACCTTGAAAAACTACATATCCCATGATTCTCCGTTGACCTGTGCATGCTGAGATGCTCAGTCTGCATAGTAATACAGAAAAGAGCATTTTGAGAAAATGGCACACACACAATTCATAATGCAGCTGAGTAGTATGAACAGGAGAATTTGTATTCTGGGGGCCAGGTAAAATACAAATTTTACCAGCATCACTACTAGTAATAATCATCAAGCATTGGACAAATTGCTTTTTATTCTATTTTTAATGCCATATATAATGTGTATGTAATATATATATATATATATATATATATATTACAATGACCATTTACAAAATAAAATGGTTGGATCCATACTTAGTCATGCTTAGACCAGATCAATTAAAAACAATGGGACAAATAAATCATGATGACTAACTTAAGTCCCACTGATTTCAGGGAGGCTACTCTAAACACAACCCAGGGTGTCAACCATCAGCTGAAACTGACTATGAAATGATAAATAAAAATCAAATTAACTTCTATGATTGTTATACAGCATTTTAGTGGAGAATATTTAGTAAAAGGAACACTCAAGTGAAAGTTTTCTTCCCTAACCAAACCAGCAACACTTCTGGAGATCACATACTGTATGTGTGCAGACATTCTCTAATGACAGTAAATTATGTTTAAAATTGAGATATCTTCAGCTACCAACATTACTTCTCTTTTTAAAAAAAGTTGCCTTGTGTTGATAATTGTCTCATATAAAGTCTTGATACTAGGACACGAAGAAACAGAGTTTAAATTCTCTTGATTAAAAAGAATCAAGAACAATGTCTTCCCGACAACTTCAGGGTAGTATCTTCCAAGTTATTAGTTTTTCCAGGAAAGATTTAAGTGACACCGTTGAAAACGGATAAGCCTGTGATTTGAGGGTTTGTAGGGTTTCTTTGCTGAGCTGCCTCCCTTACCTTGCCTTTCTGATGTTATTAACCAGTTATCCTCAGGGATCAGAAGACAGAATGACACAATTTCCAAAAATGAGCTGTAATCACTAATCATCTCTCTCTCTCTCTCCTTCCCTCCCTCCCCCCTTGTCCCTCCCTCCCTCTCTCTCTGCCTCTCTCCCCTCTTTTCAGAAGAACCAAAGAGATCTTGGCAGAAAGAAAAGGGGGTTGCTAGGTCATCAGCCTCAAGGAGGAAGAATCTCAAACATGCTATATGACAAAGACAAATGAGGTGTGTGGAAGTATGCATCATTTGGTTCTATTGAGCCGATACCTTCCAGGCAAAATGGCCCATATCACTAACTGAAGGGTTTCACATTCTCAGTTGCATCTACTTGATGTATGTGGGAAGGATTTCTGAAATGTAAAATGGGTTTCAGGTCTCTTTCTATGTCTTAAAGGTCAAGAAGTAAGTTGAAAAGATGTCTTGTTCCAATGATGGTAGAGAGGGGATTTGGAGTTGGATTTTTGTTTTTTGAGGTGGAAGGGCTAATTCTTGCCAAAGGACTTGACTCCAAGAAAGTCTTGAATTATTATCTTGTTTGAATGGGAAGGTTGTGCCATCATTAGCATGAATGTAGGAAAATGGAATCATGTTTATAGAATAGCTCACCTTGACTTAGACAGAAGGGGCGGGGGATAACTGAAGATTAACGAAAACATTACATGCCTATTCCCATGAATTTCTTTCCTTCCATCCCAAGGACAAAATGTGGAAGAGAAGAGCACATTCCCTGTTTTGAAATATTTGCTTTTAAATTAAAACTAGCACAATATCAGCTGAATAAATTATCTATACTTTTCTAACTCAAGAAGTTGTACAGCCTTTTATTGCCTCAATGCTAATTTAATTTAATTGGTAGTTGGAATGGACTGAATTGTTTTCTTCTAACCCAGAGACATCTTGGTTTAGTAACATGAAAAAGCTGCATTATCTTGCGATGTGACTCTGCCTAACCTTCTGCTACAGATTTAAAGTAAGGATTTCAATAACCTAGCGCAACTTTTTGTTCACGGTATAGGAATTCTGTAAGTCTATGTGTCATGTGTCATCAGCGCATTAAGGTGGCCAAGCACAGGAATTGCTTTCTTCAAATAAGTCACTTAAATGTACTTCACATTTGGTAAGCTGTGCACTCGGAGAACAGCACCAGCAAATAGATTTAGGCAGGAATGACACCGCTGAACCAGTCTCTAGCAGTCCAGTGAAGTGTGGCTGCCCTCCAGGGGTGCATATGTCAACAATGCAGAGCAGCTCATGAACAGGGTGACATGAACTGCAATTACCCGCACTATGGACATTACCAGCAGGGACAATGACTTAATGCATGTGATTTCTGGCGTAAGCAGTGGCTGCAGTACTTCTCATTGAAATGTTTGCTGTTTCTCTCACATACTAATGATCCTGGGCACATTTTTGTGTGTGGCCAACACCCAGTAGAAAGTTGAGCTTTGGTTTGGTTTGGTCTTCAAATTAACTGGCATGTTGAAATGTAACCTGAATATATTGCAAGGGGGGGAGTGAGGAAATAAGGCAACGAGACACAGAAATAATGGCATAAACTTGGGCCACTTTATTTATAAACAGATCTGCAAAGGGGGTTCAGCGCGGGCCTATTCTATACTGGCAGCTATCCTGTGATTGTATTGGACAAGACATGCAAGACATCTATGGGATGCTATTGCCATCCCACAGATCTATACCACCCTGATGTTGGGAGGCCTTCCCATGCCAGCCCCTCCCAGCCAGAAGTACAAAACTCTGAGCAGATGAGGTGAATTAGCCTCAATGGCAATCCGTGTCTCCACACTGGGCCACAGAACCCTAAGTGTAAGGCCACCGGCATTATCACCATAAAGGTGCCAATGGATGTTCACCAACTTTAACCCCACTTCCAAATGCCCGCACTTACCTGCGAAACTAATGGTGACTGTATTAACCTAAAAAATGAAACCAATTAAAGAACCCCACCCCTGTATACAGTGTGGAGTAGGCAAAAAGACCTACCATCCACAGCTAGTCAGATGATAGGCCAAAAATTCCTTCTCAGCCCCCAAAAGGCCGACCAGCGAAGTCACACTGAGTACAGAGAGAGAGGGAGGAAGCTGGAAGACCGAAGAGGCCAGAGGGTGGGAATCAGCACACTAATATAGCCCCATCGTCCCCCCCCCGTGCCAAATGCAATGAGTGTGTAAGCACGCAAGGCCCAATCACCTCCTCTTCCCCCCTCCACACGCAATGGCCACCCTGAGCCTAGGCAAGCCAGGCACAAGAGAAGGAAAATGTGGCATTTTTTCATCTACAGTGGTATTAATAACCATATTGCAGACAGTGGTCTTCAAGCTGAGATTTGTAAAACAGACTCTTTTAAAGCCAAACGGGAGATTTGCTTCCAGCCTTCCACTTCCTTTCATAGGCCTTAGTGAAGCCTCCCTTCGAGATCTGTATAGAGATAGATAAAACTGTTTCACTTTCTTCTGCATTGAGTTTTCCCCCCGATCTCTAGTTCTTTCCATCCCAAAACATGAAGAAATTTGCAAATTTTGAAAAAAAATAATATCAAAAGCAAACTGAAATGAATTTTTCACCCATCTGGACAGGTCAAATTCAATATGTACAGTTATTCCCATGGAGAGGAACATGTTGTACCTGCCTGCCATATATCTGTTAAAGATAAGGTGCCTGCCAGAAGAAAGAGGTGGCAGCCTCAGTGCAGTGCTAATATGGTTGAATACACAGGGATTCAAAAATCAGACTTTTAAGAGCTAAGCATGGAAAGCCCTAGGCCTGGAGGGACAAATCTACCACTTTTGCTTTCTCCAACATTTGAATTTTTTCAATCTCAAATTCTTTGCTTCCCGTATATAACAAAATTTGAGAATCTCCATGAGTTCTTATTAAAATATTTACTAAAACTAAATGCTCACCTATCCCTAGATCCGTGAAAGCAGATTTACAAACTCTGCAAGCCCTATTCAGGTATTCAGAAGGTGAATACAATAAACACATGAGGAGGGGGAGCAGCATGCTAGCCTTGCACTGTCATTCCTGTCACGCTCTACATATGGAGGGTGACTTTCTGAAGGAGAGAACCTTCTCTAGCAGTGGAAGCTCTTCATATGAATTCAAATGCTGGAAAATCAGGGTTCCCAATTACAACTAAGGGGCAGGGCTAGCACGCTCTCCCTCCTCATGTTCTTACTATACTTCAATGTTGAATACCTGAATAGGCTATATACAGCAGAGAACATGCAAGTCATATCACGTATACCTCAAGTCTGCACTGTGGATTGCCGGGGTGGAGGGGTGCAAATCTCTTGTATTGTATCGATCTTCTTTGGTGCCTGGTACAAAGTGATAATTAAGAACATAAGAAGAGCCCTGTTGCATCAGACCAATGGCCGGCCCATCAGCTGCAGCCTCCTGTTTCCTTCAGTGTCCCACCAAATACTGTTTCAGGAGCTTCCAAAGCTCAAACTGGGAACCTTTGGGTTAGTGTGTGGCTGCCCCATGAGGGAGCCACTGAAGTGAAGGTCATAGCATCTGCCTAGGCAAGAAGACAGGAAGGACTATAAGAGTGCTTCCTGTTCTAGTTAAGCCTTACTCAAGCAACAAGGTCTTCCTGAGCTATGATGTGTTTGTGTATCATATGATTGTCCTTGGTTTGTCCTACCGCCTAGTTTGTCCCTTGGTCCTGACTTGCTCTTTGGTCATGACTTCTGGCTTGCCCATTGATTCTGCCTCCTGGTTTGCCCTTCCTGGTTCCCAGTCCTGACATAGGAAATGAAAGTAATAGACATCTCTCACAGTTATTCCCCAGAAACTGGTATTCCCTGGCATACTGCCTCTGAACACGGAGACTCATTGGTAGACCAATCTTCCATGAATCTTAGAGATTGTTCCCTCCATTAGCCATTCTCTTCAAAATATTGCTGAGAAGCAAAAGCTACATTGAGCAAAGCATTATATATATTTCTCTCTCTGTGTGTGTGTGTGTGTGTGTGTATGGAAAGCAACTCCTAAATTTGTTTAACAATTTCTATAATTCAAATGACAGCAGTGAACTTTGGATCACAAGAAATAGAACTTGCAATAAAATCCCACTGTAGTAAATCCCCTCTTTCCAATCCCAATCCAAAATTGTTCTAATTTAATATGAGTTTTATTTTATTAATTGGTTTATTTATTATTTTATTATGGGATTTATCAACCACCCTTTATTAAAAGATATCGGGGAACTGAAAATAAATATGACCAAAAGAAATGGCCATGGAATCACAAAATGCAAAGGGGAGGGAATAAAATACAACATCAAAAAGTGCACTGAAAGGCAGTAAAAAAATATATAGACAGACTGACCAACTTAAAATGCCTGGGCAAACAGAAAGGTTTGACCTGGTGCTGAAATAATTGCAAGGTTAATGCCAGTCACACAACTATGGGAAGGACGTCCACAAATGGGGCACCATAACAGAGAAGGCCCTTTCCCTTGTTGTCAGATAATGAGCAGAAGGTACTTTGAGAAGACAGGCAGGATCTTTATCGTATATAGCTAAAGGCCATTACAGTAGAATAAAAGTATATAAACAAAACCCTGTGCACAAGGATTCAATAATAAAACAGAAGATATTGGGTGTGGGATCTGCCTTCTGAGAGAGGAAGGGCTACGCTGGTGGAAGATCCTTCCCCCCACCACAGGTGATCCCATTCAGCAGGGTCTCCTGACTCTCTATGAAACATTTTCAGGGGTCTGGAGGCACTGCCATGGAAAAAAAGAGGGCGGGGCAATCCACTTCCGCCAGTGCAGTTGTTCTAGTGTAAATCTGGATCCAACCCATTCAATCATAAAACAAAATACAATGGACCATGCTACAATAGTCCATATATTAAGTCTTAGAGGCAGGGGAGGCTGCGTGACACCTATGTCAGTGGGGCTCCTTATCCATTTCAGCTTTTTATTCTGAGCTTTATAGGCGCTATCCATGGTGCTCCACGGTGGTGAACCTGTTTTGGGGATGGAGTTCAGCACTATGGATAGCCCCTATAAAGCTCAAAATAAAAGCTGAAATGGATAAGGAGCCCCACTGACCTGGGAGTCACCACCGGCCTCCCCTGGAGAAGAGCCTTTCCTCTGCAGAGTGAGTAAGATTCAAATTGACCTTTCTGTATCCCCAGCTAAACTCTGAGCCAAGTTGTTCAGCTTAAAAGGAGATATTCGTTTAGGATAATTAATTCTCAAGAACAACTACGTCAGAAGAAAAAGGGCTGCTCCTGAGCTATCTTACCGCCAGAGAAAACTGTGCCTTATACAGAAGTATCACTGCGCATGTGCAGCTACTGTACGCTGTTTTGTCCTCCCAATATGTTTTTCTTCTAATATCTATCTCCAAGGTTATGATGGGCACAAGGGCAACCCCCCCCCCACGCACATAGAGTGGTATCCCCATATGTCTTTTAAAACTGCAGACTGCTTTAAAATTCAATTCATTTGGATCCTTCCTTAAACATCGGGGATATAAACAGCACATGTTCACAAGTGGTCTTCCCACATCATTAGCGCATATCTCTATTCATTTAGTTATCACGTCGGTGGCCCCTTGGGTAACATATGTCAAAGCTCTTTCTCTCCTGCTGCCCTGATAAGAGTATCCAGCTCACAATGAGAACTGAGAAAATGGGCTACATTATATAGCAAGCCTGGCCCAGCTTGTTGGCAGTCCTGACGAACCATTCATTGCCACTACAGAAGAGATGAAATCAAAAGCAGCCTATTAAACTATATACCACCATTGGGGGCTGTAAGTCTTTTCTACAAACGACACCTTTGTTATTTTCCTAAATGAGTTCATCAACATATGCTGTCCAAATGCACTCAATCACAGAGGTATTTAGAAATGTATAAACAGATGGACAAATAACAACTGTATTTTCTTCACACACCCCTTCTCCTTTAAATGTCTTCCTTCCTCCCACTCCACAAAGGGGCCAAATAAACAGAAACCTAGTCTTTCTCACTGGAGATTTTTCTCACCATTTTTTTTGTGTTTTGCATTGCCCCAATTTATCACCATTGTTTGATAATTGTACATTACAGCATTATTCTGTATCTAATCTTTCCGTTTCACCCATCCATCTGCAGATTTTAAAAGTACACAGTTCCTCTGGTATTCTTCCTCTGATTTTTAAATACTGTTTTTCTGTGAAATGCCTGACAATCAAGTTCTTAGGCTTCTTCAAAACACACACACACACACACACACACACACACACCAACAACTGAATTTCCATTACTCAGCAACATATTTGTTTCCTTATGCTCCAATATTAATTGTTTCAAACTGCTAACTGTTGGGGTCAAATACTGAACTAGTCACCATCCAATAACTGTTATGAAAGCTATAATAGAAGTTAGTCCGATAGTTGCTCCATCAGTGGCATTGGGTTTTTCTTACATCTGGTATGGTTAGCCCTAGAACTGCAGTTTGCCATATGCTCCCTCCTTATGCAGAATGTGCTCTGTGGGTACTTTTGCATTGCTCTTTGATAATCAAGCCAAGTTCCATTGCCTATATCTTACCAATCCATGCTGACCTGTTCTTTTCCCCCATAGTTAATTTCCCAGAATCAGTTACACCAATAAATCTTAACTAATGTACATTTAATAGAATATATTGCATGAAAGATGGGGATGGAAAGAAGGCACTTTAGGGGATTCTTGATGTAATTAAAGGCCTTTTAAAGAATTAATTGAGGAGCTAATTTTGGGAGGAATGTTCAGATGAAAAGGGTCTTGAATCTGTAATTTTGGATGCAGCATTATGCCTGAATTACAGTGGTATTAGCAGTGAACAGAAGACAGCACCGATTCTGCAAATTTCCCATATAGTATTTCTTCCTGCTCTTGAATCACTCGGGTGATGATAATCAATGCACAAGCACCAAATACTTGCCCTATGTCCACTTCAGCCATTTCATGATGCTCCTGCAAGTGACCTGGAGTAACTGTACAATATGATATCTGTATATAATAGGTGGCGGGGGATGGGGGACTTGATGTATGTCAGCAAGATTGGTAGCCATTCTGCATGTGCCCCTTTTGAAAAAACAAAGAAACAATATGGCTAGATCTGTGAACCCTAAAAAGAAATCAGAAGCGTGTGCCTTGCTGCAAATGCGCTTTGCTATGCATGAGCTGTACAGCAGGAGAGCATAAGCCTGCCACAAATAAATCCAGTTTCAAAAAAGAAAATCATCACTATTGCAAGGGGAGTGAGTTTTTCTCACTAATTATGTCACAAACAATATACAATCAGTACCGGAGACATTCAGTCAACCATATTCCACTCAGCATTCACAAGAGCAACTAATGTGCTATCAAGGGCGACAAAGTATTTAATCCTAAACACAATATATTGAATGTTCAGTGTTCAGAGAATGTGATATTTCCACAACAAAAAGATAGGACATGTGGAGTGCATGTAACTAGGTAACGGGGGGAAAGTTGTCCAGTTCACATTTTAATCTGAGTTTACCTAATTTTGCATTTTCAAACCAATATGCTAACCAAAACTCAGTTATCCTTAGAAAATTACAATTCTCCAAATTTAGCAATGGGGTTCTCCAATCAAAAAATGTATACTAAAGTGTGTATATCTCCCAAAAATGCATATATTCATGAAAATAATGTACAGAATGCATTATTTTAGGAAAGTTACCTGAACAAAATGTATATACAAGGCAAAGTGCATACAAAATGTATGCGTTAGGAGAAATGCACATAAAATGCATAAACATTTTTTATGCAGGCTTGGGGGGGGGGAATCTCAAAGTTTGGGATGAACCAAATATAAGACTGAAAAAATGAGGAACCGGGAGAAACCAAAATTGACAGATTCATCCATGTAACAAACACAGAGTGAGTGTGCATTTATTGAGCAAATGACAGATGGGGTGGAAATGACTTAATGAGTACCTACTTTTTCAATATTTTTTCAGCATTAATAATTTGAAAATATGGTCCAGTACCATATCAGAGCAAGAGTGAAAAGGGAGCATCACTTAATACATAATAATTCCTGCATTTTTATATTTTTTTTTGCACATTGTGGATTCAATCCAACATGGAATTAGATGCACTCAATGGCCCAGTTTGCATAATCATGGAGGGGAAATAAGCCACAGTGCCTTATTTCCCCTCCCCATGCATGCCGGTCATGTGCCAGGGGGATTAGTGTAATTACCCTCGGCAGCGTGGCTTGCCATGTTGCGTGACCTGGCTAGGATGGCTTGTTGCTGTAGGTAGCAAGCCACCCAGAACCCATAGGTTGTTGTAGGGTTCTGGATGGCTTGTGTTACGTACAGCATCAAGCCACCCTGGCTAGGTTTCAATGACACAACAAGCTGCACTGCCAGGAGTAATTATGCTAATCCCATCCATACGCGACCAGCACATGCGAAGAGGAGAAATAAGCCACCATGGCTTATTTCCCCTCCATGATCATGCAAACCTGGTCTATGAGTTTAAATTGGGCTAGTCGGTATATCCCTGGTCCCTGCTCAGGAACTAGTCTGTGCATGAGTAATAACTTTTGAAATGAGCTTGAGGGTCCTCACCAACAGCATGTAGGTCATTGTTCTGAGCAGAGTCTTTAGTGTGATAATCTGGGTTTCCATGAAGAAACTCCTATCTCTTTCTACAGATTATGAGGAGATGAAATAGCCACTTCTCAACAGTATATTCAGTCTGAAAGTGGAATATTTATAAGGCAGCTGTTCTCTCCTGCTTCCTAAGAATATCCAATCTGGAAACATCTGGTCAGGGCTTCATTTCAAGGATGGTCAAGATACTAGGAGGATTTGATGATAGAGAGCCTTTTAAACTTGCAATAAAATATACTTAAACAGCATAGTCCAAACACTGATCATCCCCAGTTTCCTTTACTGATCCTTTACTGAGAGAGCCAGTGTGGCGTAGTGGTGAGAGTGTTGGACTGGGACCCGGGAGATCCGGGTTCTATTCCCCGCTTGGCCATGAAACTCACTGGGTGACTTTGGGCCAGTTACTGACTGTCAGCCTAACCTACCTCACAGGGTTGTTGTGAGGATAAAATGGAAGAGGAGGAGGAGGAGGATTATGTAAGCCACCTTGGGTTCCTTGCAGGAAAAAAGGTGGGGTATAAATATAATAAATAAAATAAAAATAAAAGGAGTTCAGCTGGATAGCTAATTATAAGTTTCTTAGAAGTACTGATCTAAAATAATAACATCCTCAGAACAGATGCAATACATATGATGTTATCTGCTTGTCTGGTTGCCAGAATGCAGAGTAACATATAAAAATTGGTGGCTGGGATAAATAGCCAGTGTGGACAAATGCTATTGTGGCTGTTACAAAACAGCATCTGTAGTAGATGATTGCAAGCAATGGGTTAATGTGGTTGGAGTAAGGTTGGAGGCAACCATTTTCAGATAGATATGTTAAAGTAAGGTCCTTCTAGAAAAATGCTCTATGGTACATCATAAAATTACTCTACATACGCACTAAAAAAAAAAGGTTACTATTATAAGAAACCCACAAAACCCATAATCTCCTGGCAATGCCATCCTGGTGATTCCCCGCTTTCTGCTTCCAGCTGTTGGCAGTATCTAGAAATAATTCGAATTCCTAATGCCATGTAGTCCAATTGAATTACATAAACACTACCAAAAAAATATACAACAATTGAAGATTTTCTGAGATGCCATCACCTTCTGACAATTATCTGCAGCATAGCAAAAGACAATAGAGGAACCATTCCTCATATGTTGGCTTTGACAAAGAGTGACTCATTTACAAGAAGGCAACAGGAAACTGCAGTTAAAGGTCAGTGTCTCCTTTACTAGAGATTTAAAGTACCTACTGCTACACTTCACTGGATGTTACAGAATGGAGCAGGTAAAAATAGACAAAAATATATATCTTAGCATGCATGATTAAAGAAAGGAACCATTAGAAGTCTACTGCTATTTCCAAGATGTTTGGCAATTAGCAATTCAGTTCAAGGTTTCGCAAAATTATTTTTATTATAGGTACCTTATCAGAATGTATTCATTGCTACAGCTGGACATGTAATCAGAAACAGTCAACTTCTCCCCTGTTATTCTGAATGAGAAATTTGAATGAGTGTTTCCATTTATATCCCATAAGTAATGTTTCATATCGAAAGCACTTTCCCCTGGCTTTGCAACTCACCCACATCTAAACTAAAAATACCCTGAAGTCATGCTGCTCTTTTAAATCATACTGTGAAGCTGGATGACCTCCTATGGCGATTTCTCTTTAACACGAGTAATTATAGTCTTCCAGCTGCCCTTTGACTCTCAGTGGACCAAGTACAGTCCTTCTTGGAAATGAGCTTAATTAATCCTGTGCATTTGGAAGATATTCTTTCAGCCATGAGGTGGCAGCTTGTTTCCACAGGAATGTACTCCTGAGTTGTGTGCTTTTAGCTGATCTGTTTTTCTTGCCCAGGTTGTTCCTGTTTAGGAAGTTTGGACCCGCTTTTCTTACGTGGTGATGATGATGAGCACATAGGACAAACGCGAACTGTGCTGGAATGCTGGATGAAACCAGCCCTTACATCCAAGTATTCGAAGTCTGGGTACAGTTTTCCAGACCTAAGTCCTGCAGAGCAGTGTTCTCCAATCTTGTGCCCCCAGATGTTTTTGGCCTACAACTCCCAGCATGCCCCAGCCAGCTATGCTGGCTGGGGCATGCTGGGAGTTGTAGGTCAAAAACATCTGGGGACCCAAGGTTGGAGAACACTGCTGCAGAGTACTTCAGCTTGTGTGTAGTTTTAGGACCCCCATGGAGCTCCACATTAGGCCTCAGGTGGGATATCATGTTCAAATGTTCCCCATGGGGTGGGGTGGGGATGCTTCTGCACATGGGCAGTTCACACAAGGAAAGGCTTATTCTGAACCTGAACCCTTCTCACTCACATATTTATTTATTTATTTATTTATTTCAGAATATTTCTATACTCCTTTTCATTTAAACAAACAAACAAACATGTTTTTACATTCCCAAAGTGGTTCACAAGATAGAATCATGATCAAATTTATCGATTGATTTGATTTGTACCCTGCCTTTCCACCAAGAAAAATGGCACTCAAGGGCAACTTAACGATCATATATAAAACCTGATTAAAACCATAATAAAACAATGCATTAAAATACAATAAAAACACAGCAATAACAGAATAAAAACAGCACCCAGCCCAACAGACCCGCCTACACACCAAGGGCTTGCCTGAATAAAACGGTCTTTGCCTGCCAGCAGAAAGACAGCAAAGAGGGAGTGAACCTCTTAACTCTCTTGGCAGGGAATTCCACAGCCTGGGAGCGGCCACCAAGAAGGACTTCTCTTGCATCGCCACCAGGTGCACCTCTGAAGGTGGCAGGATCGAAAGGAGTGCCTCTCCCGAAGACCTTCAAGACCTGAGCAGGCTCGTATACAATAAAACCAATTAATAAAACAATAAGGCAGGAGTAAAACACAACAAAGTATCTCATTACAATAATCACAGGTAGTTGGCAATGATACCAGTCAGGGAAATGCCAGGCAAACAGAAGTGTCTTAAGTTGTCAGTAGAAACATTCTACATGGTGAGCACCACAATAGAGAAGACTTTCCTCTGCAGCACGGCCAAAGAAACATCAGTAAGGGAATGATCCTATGGCCCTTAGACATTGTCTGAAGGGCTGTGGGATAGTTTGGATTCCCAGCTCTGAGGTCAGAGACAGCGCTCCGACCTCAGAGCTGGGAATCAGAGACAGTACTCCGACCTCAGAGCTGGGAATCAGAGCTCTTTCTAGTCCCCCTCCCCTGCCCCCTTGTAGCTGGGGCAGAGAGAACCACGCTGGCTGCTCTCCGAGGTTGGGAAACTGACCTCGGAGAGAGGTTAAAGGGGGCATTTGGGGGGAGGGGAAGAGACTGGAGTGGCCAGGATACAAGATATCCTGAAGCTGTTTCAACCTCTTTCCCTCCCCCTCTGAGATGGTGTTGCTAAAAAATGGCTGTGAGGGATTTAGGCCTACACAGGATTGGGTTTGTTGAGGCCTACACAGGCTTAAGTTTGTTGAAGCCTGAAGGCCCAAACACTCCAGGATGGGAGGGGGAGTTTGAGAGTTTTAAGTTACCCAATAGAAGTTAAGAATTAGATATCCTATTCAAAGTCACATGATTATAACCTTCCATTCCTGGGAAGGCTATATATGTGTGTGGGGTGTGGTCAGCTAGCAGTTAGTGCTGAGAGAGAGCTAGAAGCAGAAGCAGAGAACCAGCAGAGAGAGAAGCAGAGAGTGGCTGCAGAGGAGATAGGTAGTCTGAAGTTAGAATAGAGAACATTGGACTGTTTGTTTGTTTTATTTTATCATACTTGCTTTTGAATTATAACCACTCTATTAAGTAAATACCCTAATATCATAAGTAAAGTGCTGTTGTTTACCCTGAGAGTTTGGAGTGACTTATTCACCACGTCTACAGCCTACACCCATGCTATTGGAAGCTGTAAAAGGACTTGATCTCCTGGAACCGGAGGGGCTTTGAGGAGAGGCAGAGATCTCCCAAAGGCAGGTTAAGGGGTCCCTGCAGTAGCGGAACCTTGACAATGGCCATATAGCAAGAATGCAGAGCGGGAGGAATGGGAAGCCGAAGATTGCATCTGCCCCTCCTCCCGCTCTGCACTGGGTGAGTGTGTGACCCTCCGAGTTTGGAGGCTTATGCACATCTCCATAGGATTGTGCCCTAAGCCCACGGTACAGTCAGCAAGTCCTCCCCCTCAGTATGTAGTGACGGGGCATCCTCTAAGTGGGAAGGTGTTCTCTCAGATAACCTGATCCTGGGCTGGTTAGAGCCTTATAAGCCAGCAGTAACTGCTAGTCTATGTGCAGCTAGTTTTTTCATGGGGTAGTGTTCAAACCCGCACACAAAAGCAGGGCTCAAGTATTATTGCTGAGGACCTAGTACAAACTTGTAACATACACCTTCCCCCACTTGCAAATCACAATCTCTCCCATTACAATCTCATGAACCATAAAGGAAAGTTTCGATTTTGATTTGTCTGCGTTCCTGAAATTGCACCATGGCCCACATTGGAGCTTTTCTACATTACCACGCCCCTGAACACCTCCCCATTTAACATATGGGGAGGCCATTCAGGCTGAATGTTTAACATAACAAAGCTTGCTGAGTGTTCTGTAACTTTTCAGTTTTATAACTGGAAAATTCACTTTAAAACTTGATTTTCCTGGGGTTGGGTTTTTTGTTGGTTTGTTTTTTCATTGCAAAACCTTCAACTATGATCTATGAAATCTATGAAGTCCATTTGTCTTGCACATTTATATTTCATAGACAAAATAAGACATAACCTACTTTTGCCCCATAGTAGAATGCCTGCAGCTTTTGATGAGCGCTAGTTCACTTAAAACTTTTTTTTTTGCCACGTCACTGGCAGTGTGCAAAGCCTCCATAGGGTTATGCACAGTTCACTGAAAATTAATTGCCATTGTTTCTCATTTAATAACATCAGTGGAGGCTGGTGGCTCCAATGTCAGTGGGGCAGTATATCCACTCCGGCTTTCAGTCTGAACTTTCATGGTAGGGATAGGGCTCAGCACCATGGATGGCTCCTTAGACCTTCAGACTAAAACTCGGAGTGGATACACCGTCCCACTGACATTGGAATCACCAGCCTGCACTGGTGGGGGTAGGTCATAGTCTACCAAAAAACATTTCACCAAGGAAATTCTCAGGAAGATCTGTAGGATACTTGTCGACTAGACATTTACTCCTAATATTTTTTGGGCTTCTAAATCCTACCAGCCACACTGGCTCTCACTGTCCCTGATTATTATGGTGCTTTCCCCCCTCCTACCAGCTCCCTCTCCCTCCTCCCTGTGCACAAGGAACTCTGGGATTGATATGTCTATCATATAGAGAAGCACAACTCTCTCTACCTCTCAAACTACAAGTCATAGTTTAAATACAGGCCTGTGGCTTACGCTGGCTCAGCTTGTCTGAGCGTGGAAAGCTAAGCAGGGTAAAGCCTGGTTATTACTTGGATGGGAGACCCCTCCTCTAGTTTCCTGCATTGAGCAGGGGTTGGACTCGATAGCCTTGTAGGCTCCTTCCAACTCTATGATCTATGAAACTGTACAAGCACCCTGTCTCTGTCCTAGAGAAAGGCCTGGGCCAGCAACTCACAATGTTGCTAGTTCTGCACTAACACTGCTTTGGTTTGGCTCCAGCAAATCTTACAAGATCTGGACAATAAATATATTGATACTCAGAAATAAGTTTGCAAAAATATCCTAAAGCATGATCTTTAGCATAAGGCATTTCGCTTCAGTTTTTCCCATCTTGGTAATGGCTTTGCAGCCTGGGCTCCTGGATCTCCAGACCCTGGTAGTGTTCCTTTACCCATCTCTTGGTTAGGCCCTGTGAAAAACCACTTACAGCATGAAATAGTAACATCCATGTACTTTTGGGGTTCCCCTGAACCTGCTGATACCTCCCTCTTTTGTGCGGATTATACTGCTTTGGCTACATAAAGCAAGTACATTCACCTCTAAACATCAGCAATAGCGAGAGTGACTAGTCATGAGAGTATAGAACTAGAGCTCCCTCTGGCACACACATAGAGACCAGGTTTGCACAATTGGCAGGCAGTTAACAAACTATGGTTGTGTGCCAGGGGATCTGTATAATTTCCCTCTGCAGTATTTATTTATTTATTTATTATATTTATGAATCGCCCATCTGGCCAGACATCCGGCCACTCTGAGCGATGTACAGTCCAATAAAACACAAGGGAGGGGACACACACACACACACACACACAGAGTATAAAACACAATTAAAAACAGTACAAACCTTAAAAATCCTAACCCACCCCATATTCCCGCCTGAAAAGCCACGTTTTTAATGCCCAGTGGAAGCTAATCAAGGAAGGGGCATGGCGGAGGTCACTGGGGAGAGAGTTCCATAAATTGGGGGCTGCCACAGAAAAGGCCCTCCTCCTAGTCCCCACCATCCTGGTTTCTCTGGCTGATGGGACAGGGAGAAGGCCATCCGCGGCAGATCTTGTTGAGCGGCCTACTTGATGTTGCTGGAGGCGCTCCTTGAGATAAACTGGACTGGAGCCGTACAGGGTTTTAAAGGTCAACGCCAACACCTTGAATTCAGCTCGGCAAACAACTGGTAGCCAGTGCAACTCTTTGAGCACTGGAGTGATGTGATCATGCCGGCAGCAGCCTTTAACCAGGCGAGCTGCTGCATTCTGTACCAGCTGCAACTTCCGAACCATCTTCCAGGGTAACCCCAAGTAGAGCGCATTACAGTAATCTAGGCGAGAGGAGACCAAGACATGAACCACTGATGGGAGCAGATGATTAGGAAGTCTTGTGTTGTGGAAACCTGGCCAGGGTGGCTTGTTGCCATGGGCAACAAGCCACCCACAATCCATAGACTGGGTTCAGACAACATGATAACCCACACTCAGAGGTTGAGTGTGGGTTGTTGTTGAAATGTGGGTTATCACATTGTCTGAACCCAGCTGCACTAACAAGACATGGCTTGTTAACCATGAACAACCCATGAAGAAAACCCATGGTTTGTTGTTGGGTTGTTCACCATGGTTGGTTATCTCAGCCGGGTTCAGACAACACACTGACTGGGTTCAGACAACACAATAACCCACACTCAAGGGTTGAGTGTGGGTTGTTGTTGAACCGTGTTTTCTTGTTGAAATATGGGTTATCATGTTGTTTGAACCCAGCCGAGATAACAAACCATGGTGAACAACCCACAGTTCACAACCCAACAAGAAACTCATCATGGGTTGTTCGTGGTTAACAAGACATGGCTTATTAGTGAAGCTGGGTTCAGACAACACGATAACGCATATTTCAACAACAACCGACGGTTCAACAACAACCCACACTCAACCCATTCTCAACACTTATTTATTTATTTATTTATTATATTTATACCCCGCCTTTTTTCCTTTTGCAAGGAACCCAAGGCGGCTTACATAATCCTCCTCCTTCTCTCCATTTTATCCTCACAACAACCCTGTGAGGTAGGTTAGGCTGAGAGTCAGTGACTGGCCCAAAGTCACCCAGTGAGTTTCATGGCCAAGCGGGGACTAGAACCCGGATCTCCCGAGTCCCAGTCCAACACTCTCACCACTACGCCACACTTGAGTGTGGTTTATCATGTTTTCTGAACCCAGTCAATAACACACATTTCAACCACAACCCATGGTTCTGCAACAACCCACACTCAACCCATACGCAACCCTTGAGTGTGTGTTATCGTGTTGGCTTGTTACCCATGTCAACATGCCACCTTGGCCAAGTTCGCACAACACAACGAGCTGCACTGCCAAGGGTAATTATGCAAATCCCCCCTGCACATGACCAGCATGCATAGCATAGTTAACAAGCCATGGTTAACTGCTTGCCTGTCAGTCCTGCAAACGGGGTCAGGGTATTCCTTGTCAATGAGCCCATTTTGTAGATATATGTTATCGGGGCAGTAGGGAGCTATGGAAAATGGATTCCAGTGTTATACACGATAGCCATGATAGTAAAATTAATCATACATTCCAAACTATGCCTACAGCATATTTAGAGGGGGCAGGTGGTGGTGATGCTGGAAAACATGTAAACATGTGTGTATATATTTGTGGCCAGAAAGAGGAGGACGAAATTATCCATTATGTATTGTATTGTTACTTGTATAAGCCTAGGGGCAGGTTTCTGCAAGAGATTCTTGAGAGAGTTCTTTTTTTGAACAGTGGGGAGAAGATCTGTTATGCCTATTGGTTGATAGGGATGAATATATAATATAAAAGGTCTCTAGAGATCTTCAGCTGTAGGGCGGTATAGAAATGTAATAAATTAATAAATAAATAACAAATGTTTGTCCTTGCGCAGCCTCACAAATTAGATACAAATTTATTATACAAAATGGGCTTCCATGTGCTGGGGGATCATCTGTCTTAAAACGTATCTTTTTAGTCTGATGATGTTGTATGTTTGTGGTGATCAATGGTTTTTAATAAATAGATTTGGACTGACAGACTAATCACATGGAAACCATTTTCAAGCATATCCTCATGATGAAAGGAAGGTGCAGGCCGCCCAGAGAACCACACTGCTGAGGCCAGTGCATGTCTCTGTGTATCTCTGTGCTCCCTGGCTCGGTGACCGCAGCTTTGTAATGTGTACTTCTATACTTTCCCTGGCATCTGAAGTTGCATGAGGGCATTCCCAGGGTAGCTTTATATGGTTTTTGGAGGGGGAGAGAAACCAATTTTGATGGTTCATGTATTCACACATGTTCATTTTCATACGAAAATGATCCTGTGTGAATACATGAACATCAACATTAGTTTGATTGCAAATTGCACAGGTGTCCATTTGTGCGTCTCACTCACATGGAAAACAGATGCTTAACCCACACACCTGTTCAGTTTATACTGCAATGCCTAGATTCTTTTCAGTGGACTAGAATGCTGGATTCTTTTGTTATATTGAATGATACCGATCAAGATTTCAGTAGGGCGTTTTGCTTAAGGGGCTTTACATATATATATATATATATATATATATATATATCAAGAATTTTGATGATGGCTAAATAGCATCTGAGCTTGCTACATTAGAGGAGTTGCATGATCCTTGGTTTGGTGGTGGCTCGGACTGTTGCTTCCATGCAGAATAATTAATGGAACAGAGAGGGGCCCCCCCCAAAAAGCAAAAATGTCCCCAGCCCTATTAAATTTCCACTGAATTAGGCCCTCAGAAAGGAAGCTGTCTTGCAAAATGACTGCCTTTTTCAGATTTAAAAAAAGCAACTGGCTATCTCAAGGACAGTGGGAAGGAAGCAGGATTCAGTAGCAAGAATTCCAGCTCGGAAGGGTTATCTTGTGCCAGCTCTCTGACAGAGAATTATCCACGCAAAGGTCAGGCACTCATTAAACCTTATCTGATGCCAAAGTTATATGTTATGGTTTATTGCCTCGAGTACCAATTAATAAAGAATTAAAGAAATGAAGAAACCAGTGATTCATACCTTTTGTAGGAAAAAGGCTCATGCTTCGGCATAATACTGAAATATTAATTGTCGTTTTAGTCATGTAGTATTTTATTAGGCACTTAACTCTGTAGGTTCTATCAAAAGATATATGGCATTCATTTTTAACAAAATGCTGAGGAGATTTGGGGGAGGGGGGAACGTTTGTTCAAAATCTCATAAAGGAGATTCCAGAGATATTTTTGAACAGAAAAAAGGGGGAAGCTTAAACATTGTCATTGATTGTTAATAAAGAATTGGTTAATAATAGTGGGCTTGAGAAGGGACTATAAAGAAGGGCTGAAAATTATTGCCATTATATTAAAGACATCAGTGTTCTTAAAATAGAATTTGTAAATCTTGGAGGCAATGCTGCTACTATCTTTTTACTATCAAAGATTTGTATGCCACATGTGTTACACAAAATCATTTAATATAGCACCTGGTTATTTTCTCTGATTTTCCCTCCCCCTCTGCGACACCTCCCTCTACGACACCTGTAGCTCTCTGTAACACCTCCCACACTGTTCCAAAGGGTTCCTCAACCGTCTGAAGCAGATGGGGGGCTGTAGGGGGAAGGGGGCACTGGTGAAAGTTTCCATTCTTGTTCTACAGATCAAAGAGCCTTCTGTCAGTGCAAGGGCACCACAAGATACAGCCCTATCACAGCTCCCCACACTATTATAGAGGCCATTCTTGAAGTTCTCCTGCACTATGAGCGTTTCTACATGTCAATCCACTGTATCTACTTTCGATTTTGTTGCAGAATTAAGATCTGAGAACGACATGAAGAAAGTTTCCTTTCCTGCTGTTCCTGCTTGTAATTGCAGAATACTGCAATTACACAAGCGAACAAAGTGCTGTGTTTTTTCTCTTTCATAAATAATAATGCATTTTCCCTGCTCTAAAAAAACTCATCAAAAGTGCTGCTTAAAGGCAAAAGTGAAACTAGAGGGTGACAGCATCGTTTAAAGAACCCGTAAACAACTATGAGTAGGGAATGATGCGTTCATAGTAAATGCCTCACACGGAAAAGCTGTATGTTACTCATCTACATAGATCTTACATATAAATGGAGAAAGAATGTGTTATTAAATGTAAAATTAAAGTAAATTATATGTCTAAAAGAATATCCTGCTCGACCAAGTCCAATGTATGTTTATCTTAATAAAAAGGTCTTGCGCTCCATTTGGATGGTACTCACATCAGGACTATGATTGACTTCTAGGAGAAGGGAGTTCCACAGTGGGGATGTGAAGAGTTAAACATCAAGAACTCCTTCCCATGTCTCTTCACCACCCATAAGAGAGCCAGTGTGGCGTAGTGGTGAGAGTGTTGGACTGGAACTCAGAAGATCCGGGTTCTAGTCCCCGCTCGGCCATGAAACTCACTGGGCGACTTTGGGCCAGTCACTGACTCTCAGCCTAACCTACCTCACAGGGTTGTTGTGAGGATAAAATGGAGAGGAGGAGGAGGAGGAGGATTATGTAAGCCGCCTTGGGTTCCTTTCAGGAAAAAAGGTGAGATATAAATATAATAAATAAATAAAAACCCAAAGAAGCTGCTCTTAGCAGGCCACAGAGATCTTCAAATACATCAGGGTCTACCAACCACAACAATATCACTTCCAGTGGATCAGTGTGACAAAGTGATTATTAGTCTGACAAATGTGTAAACTGCAGAGCAGGGGCATGCAGATAATAAATCAGGATCCACTGGTAGATCTCATGGCGATCTGCAGCTCAGCAAGGGTTTCTGACTCAAACTCAGTCCCAATTGTTTGGCAAAACTAAAAGACCCACTCCTCCCCACCCCCAATTAGCTGAAACAAAGAATGCTTGGGAAGAAATCAGGAGTGTGGTTTTGGGGTGAAAGGACTAGGAGAAAGGAGGGGGGAATCCGTGTGGCTCGAGCTTGTCGGTTCTCCAAGTTCCACTTTGAAGCTTGGTCTGCCTTGTTCCCATTCCCGTTCCCAGATGTGAGCTTTTCATTGTTGTTGTTCAAATGGGGAAAGTGCGCGTTTGGGTGCACATTTTTGAAGCACACACCCAAATGCATACTTCCCCCCCCCAATTGACTACAGTGTGAAAATGAGTGGGTTTCCCCCCCTCAAAATGTGCATTTTTTTCAAGCGTGTATTTTTCGAACAAGCACATTTTGCAAGCCCAATCACAAGCTCAGGAATATGGGAGCTTTCCCCCCAAAAAATGTGCTTGTTGGGGGGGGGGTGAATGGGGCAAATTCCGGTAAAAATGAGTCAAAATGAAATTCTATGTTCGATTGATCATAAGTCTGTTCTGTCCAATTTCCTCATCAGTCCGTCATTTAAACATCCACACGCATGAAAATTCACATTTATTTTCATACACAATTTCTCCCAATGTACCCATTTTTGTATGGCATTTTAAGCAGAAAACTGCATCACAAAATTTGGAGACATACACAGTCCTAAAGATAGCTGTGTTTCAATTTGCATATTAGTCCGGGAAGTGCGAATTAGATTGGTTCACAAAAATGTAGTCCAAATGAAATTCTCTCCCATCCCTCGTAGAAAAGGGCCAGACTGCACACACACACACACACACACACACTTCCTTTCATCCTGATTCTAAACACATCTACTTGACTGTTTGCTCTGTAGCTATCAGTGGAAATTAGGGCCGATTCAAATATGCTTAACTCTCCCACTGAAATCAATGGGACTTAGGAGTGCTTAGCTGTGCCCCAGGTTTGTATTTAATTTAATGTATTTATTATTTGGATCTTATTTAATTGTATCCCATCTTATCACTATGCTAAAGGTGCATGAGTATTTAACCAATACTAGCTACCAGGAAACAAATTCCAGAGGGAAATCTGACAATAAGCTGGAGTCCATGAAAGCTTATGCCACAATGCATTTGTTAGTCTTTAAGACGCCCCAAGACTCTATTGTTTTTGCACGGAACAAGTGTATTGAAAAGGGAATAGCTCATGAAACATTAGCCTGTGAAGAAAGTGAAAACTGTCCACTTCTACTTTCCATCTCTACACTGAGAGCACTATTTAACAAGATCTAGCAGGATGCTTGCCTACCATTTTCTCCATCTGTAGGAGGGGAAATACACAGAAGCATCTGCCAAGCGTTGTACTCCTTCAAATGCTAAAGTGAACTGATGTCAAATCAAATCGCTCACACAAACAGAAACATAGCTGGGGGTGTTGTGTTTGGCAGGGTCCTTCTGCTACTGATCTTTTTTGTTGGTGCTGTTGTTTCTGTATCTGTGTTCAGTTGGCATCCTTGGAAATAATTAGCAACCATTTTCTTCATAACAGATTGTGTGGGCATGTGTTTGTGCTTATGTGCGTGCATGTGTACGCATGTGTGTTCATGCATTTTTCTGTACACCTTTTAGGCATTGTGTCAGAGCTTCTCTGTGTGGTTATCACTGTCTCATTAGAAGTCTCAAGGAAGGAAATAAGGAGGAGAACATACAGCAATTTACCTTGAAACTGTCCCTTTGATTTATTTGCGTATTGCAAAAAAGGTTCAGGAACGATTCAGAAAGGAACAAGGCTGCAAGCTTGCCACAAAAGCAGGTTGTATTTTGTATATGTTTAACTTTTTTCTCCCCCCTGTCTGTGAGAGTCTGCCCTCTGCTCGGGGATTGACTGGAATTTTCTTTCCCCCCAATTATTACCAAGTGGGTTAGATTTTGTTCCCACATTGTTTAAAGAAGCCAATCCAATAAATGTCACCACCATCACCACTGCCCCTTTCTACAGCTTCAGCTAATCTATAAAGTGATGTGCTTTATCTGCCTTACTAAACCAAAACCTGTGGAGCTGAAAACAGCTAAGTCCAGATCGGTTTACTTTCTGGACTTCAGAGATTAAGCCCTGAATAGAGGGGTGGGGGGCTGGAAAATGCTGGTTGGTTTCAGGTCCCCCTTTCCAGTCTAAAGACAAAACAAGCATCCCACCCCCAGCAGCTGACTCTAACCCTGGGTGTTCAGCCCCATGCATTTGCTAAAGCAGCAACTGGATTTTTGTTCTTGTTCCTCATTCAGATATAATTCCCTGCACATTCAGAGGATTACATACTGTTTATGCATCATGCAATCTCACTGAGTCCTGTTTCTTTACAGTACTTACTCCTGCTGCTAAAAGGAAAATAGGCTCTAACAATCCTCTTTTGGTGCCAAAGCTGCTGCACTGAATGAACACATCCTGCCCGCAGTCGGTTGATTGATCCCTGTGATCCCCCTCTATCCAACAGGAGTTCAAAAGAATTCTGCCGCTCAAAGGACTAAAAATTGGTATTCGTTTAAGATTTACTGGCAAACCAAAGCTTCCTTGTGTATCGGCAGATGCTATCCTGCCTTTCAAGACTTGACATAGAACTAACTCAAACTTTGCATCAGTTTTAAAAGGCTGCAGCCTGCAGTAGCTAAAAACAGTATGTGAGTGTGTGTGTGTGTGGTGCAAAATGATGTTGCTTGTTAAATTTGACTCATCAAAAATAACTAAAGACACTGAATTGAAACAAATGAGATATGTCCTGTTTCAGATCAACTGGTCTATAAAAATACTGGAAGTGAGCTTACAAACTACACATTCTTCATCAGACTTCGGCATTCAAAGCAACAATGATATCCATTTTTTAAAGGGTGGAGGCTGTAACTCACAAGCCATCAGAAAGGAAAGCAGGAAGGGTTGAGGGGAGGTCGATTTAATAGAATTTTAAAAGATCTGGCCTTGGTTATGCAAGCCCTCGTAGACAAAGCAGTGAAACGTTTAACAAGATGAAGCAAATAAATACATTAAAAAATAGATATAACTGTAGTGCCACTTCTATTTAACCACAAGCTATACGAAGCATTCACTTTCTTTAACGTGTGGCATCATGAATGCAAACTGAAATTATATAATTAAACCTTTCTCAAGTTTGCCACCCTGCAAATTTGATCTCTCCTATTTGCCTGTAGGGGTACCAGGGCTGTTGTGTACGGTTGTATCCAACATTATCCCTCTACTGATGGGAGGCTCTTTGACCCAGAGGAGGCTTCCATCAGTGGAATAGAGAGGGAGTCAATTTTCATAGACTGTCCCTCCCTCTGCAGCCTCCCATGATCTCCCCCAAATCTGCTCCATAGGGTTGGGGAAGTATTTGGAACAGTGTGGGAGGTGCTACAAGGTGCTGTGCAGGGGGGGGAACTGGCAAAATTAGCCTCCATCCCCATTCCACTGATGGAAGCCTCCGCTGGATCAAAGAGCCTTCCATCAGCTGAGAGGCACCAGCTGGATGTAACCCATAGTGCCTAACCCAATTCAGCAGCTGAGCTACATAGACATAAACCACCACCACCCACCTACCATTAGTTGTCCAGGAAAGAGTGAGAGCCGGTGGCTAAATTTATTCCAGATCGGTCACTGATTATCGGATCAGGCCTATATGAGCACATAGCTGGAGGCGGGTACAGTTACTCACCATTATTACAGTATCAATATCAGATAGTGACTTGGTCCTATATATAAAACAATAAGTGCTTTTTTTTCCTAATAGACTGACAAAGAAGTTTCTCTAGCACAAAGAATTCAGTAATGATTCACAAAAAATAATTTGACCCAACAAATGTATGATCATCAATAACCCACCCAAATGTCTTCATTTGAGCAGGACGATCCCACTTTTCAATGGTTTATCTCACTCTCATCATAATTTGGGAGAGCAGAGCAAAATGACCCACTTAAAAATGCAAGGATGCACTGTGTATCTATGGTAAGTATGCACAAAAAGGGCATACACGCTGGTTGGGTGAGCATATGGACCCCCTGAAGGAGACTCAGAATGAGTAAGTTATAAGGAAAATGTAGTATCTTAAGGCTGCAATCCTTTACCCACTTAACTGAAATTACCACTTAACCCCTTTGATGATAGATATATAGATAGATAACAGACAGTCCTGACATACTAGCTTAGTAAACAATTTGTCCAATAGTGTCCCACTTCTGGGTTTCCAAAATCTGGCTCTACTAATCATAACAACTAGTGCGTTTTCCAAATCCCTACCAACACCATAACATCTCTTTATGCAAATCATGAACTGGTATAAAATAGCATCTTTGCATTTAGAGTTGATTGGTTGATTGAAACAATTCACTGTCCATGTCCAGTTATCTGCATAAAGCACAAATTCCTGGTGACAAAAGCATGGACACTACTTGGTGTGCTGCACTTACAGTTGCATAATAAGCATGAATGTAGCAGCATCTCTTACTCTGGTTACGCCCGTTCTCCAGTGAACTTGTTTTCTTGATGTTTTGTTATACTAACAAAGTGTGCCTTTACACATTGGTTGATTGTTGTAACCATAAGATTCTGAAATGCTACCACCTTGTGGTCAGTAGAATACAAGTAGAAGAACTGGGGAAAATATTTCCTTGTACAACTTTTCCATGTTACTGTTTTCAAAATAGTGAGCCGAGATTCTGTCGCTAATCTATATGTCACAAAACACCCAGAGAATTTATGAAGAAGATTTACCCTCTAGTCCTATATACATCATATGGCAGTAAGTTTGACTGAAATATATTAGATTTCCTTCAACATCAGACATCAGCCTCCTAAAAGCCCTTTGTCTGCCCTAGTTATGGAGCATCAAACATAAGAACACAGCAAAGATTGATATTGCATTATGAAACCAAATTTATGAATCATCATCATCATCATCATCATCAAAAACTACTGATGACTTGCCATGTAAAATAACATTATAAGGAAATAGGAAGGGACACAAAAGGAGGAGCTGGGAGCAGAGATTAGAGGTCATATTATTGGAAGAAGAGATACATTTTCAGAGATGGGTTCAGAATCTAGAACTATCATAACTGCTCACCTGTTTTATTTTTATTTTTTTGATCTACAAAATACTGCTTGGTGTGTGTGTGTGTGTGTGTGTGTGTGTGTAATGGTTCACAAAGCGCCCCCCACCTCCATACTGATTTTGTTATCCTCTTTGCTTCCAGTGTTTCCCCTACTGCTGCTTCAATGTCATTCTCCTCGCCCCCCAATTTTCTCCTGGGAACACTCACATGGATGATCCCAGCGAATCAGGGATTATGTACTGAACATAATGTCACAACATTTCGTAGCCGGTCAGATTTGACTATGTAGCAATATCTTTGAGGGCAAACAAAGCCTATTGAGAGTGAGGACAATGCTTCTTTAATTTGCATTGCCTTCACTCCTAAATGGGCATAATGGAAGTTTTATCCCCTTTTGGAGCAAGCCCTAAACATTAAAAAAAATGGGTGTGGGTGCTTTTTGCCATTGCTGAAAGTTTTCATGAAAAACTTTTGTCTCATTTCGAACCAACTTTCTGAGGAGTGACTAGACAAAAAACTGCATTGCTTATTTCTTAAATCTGAGGCAAAATGGTGTCATTTGTGGATATACCACTGTTTAGTGTGAAAGCATAAAAAGGCCCAAGCAAATTCCTTTCTACCTTCTCTTCTCCATTCCCAACCAAAACAAACAGTGCCATGGCTTCGACTAAAGTGTTTGATATTCTAGATTGTGAACAACTCACCACCTATTGGCAGCAAAGGCACATACGTGTACCTTCCTTCCTCGGAAGTAAGTGAGTCCCATATATTTCACCTGTTGACTGTTTAGCAGGTATATACTGCAGTCTTTTCCTGACTATTGCACTGCAGAATGCAAGTGGAGGAATTAGATGAATGCTCCACCAAGCACCAAGCCTCCTTCATGTAGAAAGCTAACGTAGAGAAGAGTATGATCAAAAGAAGCCTAACCTTCTCTTGGTCATACTAGCACATCATGTCCAAGGAGCTTTTACAGGCAAGCCTCCACGCCTTCAGTCTTAAGTGGTACAGTCCTGGGATAGCTTTTTCTGCACATTTAAAATGAGTCCAAAAATTACTTTGCAAATGTCTTCTTAGGTCTTAAACACACATCCAGAAACAGAAGGAAGGACCCGCACTCCTAAACCTACCTTAAGGTATGGGAGTCTACCTAATTTGGATTAATAAATGGCATCACTTAGTTTGTATTTAATTTATTTATTTATGGGGCTGGATCCAGATTTATGCTGGTTCAACTGTGCTGATGGAAGTGGACTTCCCCCATCCCTCCTTCCCGTGGCAGCCCCTTCAGCCCTTTGAAAATGCTACACAGATAATCAGGAGACCCTGCTGAATGGGGTGAGCTGTGATGTGACGGGGAGGAGGATCCCCAAAATTTGGTGGAGGGACATTCCACAAGCAGAGCCCTTCCTCTAATGGAAAGTCCCTTCCTCTCATGGAAGGCAGATCCTGGATCCAACCCATAATAATTATATGCCCCCCCATAACAAAAAGTTCTCAGGGTTGCTCACACAATATTTCTGAGCTATTTTCTGTCCTTTGAGACCAACATGGCAACCACCTGCTATGGAACTATATTTTAAAGAGAAAAATCATATTTATTTTCCAATGATTTCATAAGATGAGTATAGAATCATCAGATTATTTTTTTTTAAAAAAAAACCTTTCTTTGAGTTCTTCTCTTCCTGAATGTGAAGTATTCTATTTTAGTTTCAAGAAATACAGGCCCTGTTCCCTTTTCCTAACCCTCCACTCCTTGTTTTAGGAAAAGAGCAATTTGGAGACCTAAGAACTTGTGGTGTATCAGCGTTTCAGAATAGTATCTCCTATGCTACAGTTTCTTAATTCAGTCTAGCAGATCATTGATTTCTGTACAGGAACCACTGGAGGAAAAAAAAAATCTAATATTCTATTAGACAAAGAAGAGGAACAGTGGCTCTGGTTCCCAGCTGAATTTGTGAGCCGGTGTGTCAAAAAAGGCATTGGGTTTTTCCTGTGTACTGGGTTTACTCTAGAGACACAGAGCACAAAAATGAGAGGGTCCCACGGTCAATCTCCTAATGTAAATCTGACAAGATCCATGTGTGCAAGAGCTTCACTATCATTTGTAGTCAAGTTTCTTTGTAGGAAGGGAGACACTCCTCATGGGCAGGAGACTAGTGGTAAATGTTGAAGTGCAGGAACTCATTGTGACAGTTACCATAGCCGTGCCCCAAAGGAGTGGCCAAATATGCAGGCAGCTGTGTTGGTCCATATCAACAAACCAGTTCTAGCAGTTTTAATCTCTATTGGGAGCTGATCTTTTATAAAGCTATTGGGTCTTAGTTACCCATTCAAGACCAAGCCACCCCAACAGGCATAGCTGCTCACACTGGCTCAGCTTGTCTGAGCGTGGAAAGCTAAGCAGGGTCAGGCCTGGTTATTACTTGGATGGGAGACGCCTCCTCTAGTTTCCTGCATTGAGCAGGGGGTTGGCCTTGTAGGCTCCTTCCAACTCTATGATCCTATGAAATATTTGGTCCTATCCTATGAAACTATATATTGTTGTTGAGAAAATTAATTCATTCCCCAGCTACTGTGAGGATTGCAACTAAGCTGAAAGGGAACAGAGGATTCTGAGGGGGTGGCAGATGATGTCAGTGTCCCCACTAATTAAAAAAAAAGGTGCTGGAACTGCATCCCTATGAGCTTTGACTCCACTACACCACTGGGGCTGAGGTACAATCAAGAGAATGGGACGGACACCCTCTGCTTGCGTGAAGTTCCACGTAAATATCAGTATGTGATCTGTTGCTGCTGGATTATCACAGTTGAAGTGTGCAATTTTAAGCATTGATGGTCCTTTCAGGGATACTGTACATAAGGAGTTACAACTTGGATACAGTTATTTTTTTTATATTTCAGTTGCATATCATTGTTACTATTTGCATTTTTATGGAATTGGTGGATCAGTGCAAAAAGCAGATTTGGTGGATAGTTGGCACTTATTTTTACCTTCAAATTGTGAGGAAACAAATCAGCACTTGGGGAAAATCTCAAATTGAAGGGCTTTACAAATCATAAGTGCACAATGTGAACCCCTATTTACTTGTCCCCTTGTTTCCAATACTTACTTAGTATTTTTGCCATTGGATGTTTATCTGTACAATCACAAGGACTGGGAACATGCTTCTCTAAAGAAAATGAAATCTGTCATTTTCAAGATTCTAGCAAGCCAATGGGCCTCTCCCAAATATATCAACATCAAGGAAGGTCTTGTTCATAGTGCATATGTTGCCCAAATCTGCATTAGTTGGTTGCATACTTCATCCTCACCCCACCCCAAATATTGAATCATTATTTTTCAGGAATGAAAATATACAACAACAACACTGTAGGGTAGCCATTTATGCATTTCCAAAAGAGAAAAAACCGCATCATTTATTTATTTATTTATTATATTTATGAATCGCCCATCTGGCCAGACATCCGACCACTCTGAGCAATGTACAGTCCAATAAAACACAAGAGGGAGGGGAACACACACACACAGAGAGAGTATAAAACACAATTAAAAACAGTACAAAACTTAACAATCCTAACCCACCCCATATTCCTGCTGGAAAAGCCACGTTTTTAATGCCCAGTGGAAGCTAATCAAGGAAGGGGCATGGCAGAGGTCTCTGTAATTTAGATAGAATCTATATATTATAGATAGGTGCAAATTATAAATGAATTATATCAAATTATACTTGATATAATTTAACTAGGAATACAATATATCTCACCATAGTGGAGAAAGCTGTGTCCAGGTGACCTGTGTGCCTCCCCAGTCTGCTGTCCAGGTGCTATTGATGGGAAACTTCAAGGCCCCGACTCTCCTTTCTTCATAGATTTCATAGGCTCAGCTTGTCTGAGCGTGGAAAGCTAAGCAGGGTCAAGCCTGGTTGTTACTTGGATGGGAGACCGCTCCTCTAGTTTCCTGCATTGAGCAGGGGGTTGGACTCGATAGCCTTGTAGGCTCCTTCCAACTCTACGATCTATGAACTCCCATCATCCCTTATTGATCATGCTATCTAGGGCTGATGGGAGTTGTAGTCCAAAACATCTGGAGGGCACCAGGCTGGGTAAGGTTGTTTTATCCCATGGGACAAATGGCAGCTGTGGGAAAGGTGAATTTATTGAGGTAACCAGAATTACGGGGGGAAGGTTAAGTGTGTGCTTCCCTAGTGCCATAGTTCCATCCTGAACTCCTCTCCTGCTGGTGCAGTTATTAACTCTTCAGAAACCACTGGTGGTCCTATCCATGGATCTCCCATGTCACATCAAGCAAGCACCGCCACTATTGAGAGAGGCTTTATAGAAAGACTGATTATGGGTCAAATCTGACAGAATCCACCACATTCTCCCTGTAATGTAATTTCTACTAAGTGGCCCTTTCCAACAGGTGCAAGCTCTTAGCGGAAAAGTGGGCTCATTTGCTCCTGCCTAATCTTTTGAAAGAGTGGAATAGCTGTGTCACTTATCAAATTTACATTAAAAGTGGATAAATTGTTTTGAAAAGTGCATCACAGTGTGAAGCCCTCTCTGGCTCTACTTTGAATTCTGAAACGCCAAATACAGTCTATAAAAATGGTATGTATTTTGGGACAATCGGTAAGATTCATACACCCACATGCATGCATACACACAAAGAAAAGGTGACTGGGGTGGAGGACGGGAATCCCATTTACAACTGGACAACTTAAAATTTGCCAGAAAGCAATCTAAACATATTCACGGTGTGCATGATATTATATACCGGTAAGTGTACATTTATATTCTTTTAACTGTAATAGAAAAAATTAAAAATCTTTTCATGATTCATACAAGCAACAATAGACCATTATGTGTGTGTGTGTGTGTGTGTGTGTGTGTGTGTGTGTGCGCACATGCACACACACACACACACACACACACGGGTAGGCAAGATGCTTTGGACCCATCAGCCCAAACTCCCATCAGCCCAAGCTAGCATGGCCAATGGAAAGGAATTATGGGAGTTGTAGTCAAAAGCACCTGGCAGGCACTGACTAGCACATTTTTGGCAATCTTGATTGGAACAGAAAATATCTTTAAAATGCAAGTGGTTGATGTTAACCTGCTGAGGTGGTAATTCACAAGTCAGGCTATATGAACTCGAGTTCCATTTATTCAAGCAGCTTAAAATCAGATAATATCAACACAGCAGGTACCTAGGCAGGAAGTTATGGAGTTATTGACAGAGTAAACTTTACAGATCCTGCAGTGTGTGGCTGTTTTTATTATTGTTACTTTATTAGTATTATATTTCATTGTATCAGGTTGTTTTTAAAGTTTAAAAAAGCTGTGGGCTAAGTTAAAACCCCACATACTGTTCATGTAGGTTTCTGTACTTTATGTTGCCTGGTATTATTCCCAATGATGTGTTCAACTATAGTAATTTAATGGCAAAGGGAAGGTCTGTTTTTTTCTTGTATTCAATTAGACTGTACATTGCTCAGAGTGGCCGGATGACTGGCCAGATGGGCGATTCAAAAATATAATGAATGAATGAATGAATGAATAAATAAATAAATAAATAAAGGCATGCTTTACTTAGCTATGGCTATCAATGGCTACTAGTCCTGATGGCTATATGCTACCTCCAGAATCAGAGGCAGTATGGCTATGTACATCAGTTGTTGGGGAACATGGGTGGGAGGATGCTGTTGCACTCATGTCCTGCTTGTGGGCTTCCCGTAGACAGCTGGTTGGCCACTGTGAGAACAGAATGATGGACTAGATCAGTGTTCTCCAACCTTGGGTCCCCAGATGTTTTTGGCCTACAACTCCCAGCATGCCCCAGCCAGCTATGCTGGCTGGGGCATGCTGGGAGTTGTAGGCCAAAAACATCTGGGGACCCAAGGTTGGAGAACACTGGACTAGATGGACCCTTGGTCCAGTCAAGCATGGCTCTTCTTACATTTTTAACTTGCAAATGGTGCCATGCTTAATAGCTACAATCAGGTATTTTATTTGTATGGATTTCTTGGGGTACATTTGACCCCGATATCAGGTTGGTGCAGTCAATTTTTTTTTCTGTTGATGGAGAATCATAGAATCATAGAAAAGTAGAGTTGGAAGGGGCCTACAAGGCCATCGAGTCCAACCCCCTGCTCAATGCAGGAATCCAGGTCAAAGCATCTCTGACAGATGTCTGTCCAGCTGCACCTTGAATGCCTCCAGACTGGGAGAGCCCACCACCTCCCTAGGTAGTTGATTCCATTGTCTTATTGCTCTGACAGTCAGGAAATTTTTCCTGATGTTTAGGTGGAATCTAGGTTCCTGTAACTTGAGCCCATTATTCCGTGTCCTGCAAACTGGGATGAACGAGAAGAGATCTTTGCCCTCCTCTGTGTGACATCCCTTCAAATACTGGAAGAGTGCGATCATATCTCCCCTCAGTCTCCTCTTCTGAAGGCTAAACATGCCCAGTTCTTTCAGTCTCTCCTCATAGGGCCTTGTTTCCAGTCCCTTTATCATCCTTGTTGCCCTCCTCTGAACCCTCTCCAGTTTGTCTATGTCCTTCTTAAAGTGAGGTGCCCAGAACTGGACGCAGTACTCAAGATGAGGCCTAACCAGTGCCGAGTAAAGGGGAATTATCACTTCCCGCGATTTGGAAGCTATACTTCTATTAATACAGCCCAAAATAGCATTTGCCTTCTTTGCAGCCACATCGCATTGCTGGCTCATATTCAGTTTGTGATCTACCACAATTCCAAGATCCTTCTCACTTGTAGTATTGTTGAGCCAAGTGTCCCCCATTCTGTAACTCTGCATTTGGTTTCCTCTCCCTAGGTGCAGCACTTGGCATTTATCCCTATTAAATTTCATTCTGTTGTTTTCGGCCCAGCGCTCCAGCCTATCGAGGTCACTTTGAATTTTGTTTCTGTCTTCCAGAGTATTAGCTGTTCCACCCAACTTTGTGTCATCTGCAAATTTGATAAGCTTTCCCTGTACCTCCTCATCCAAGTCATTAATAAAAATGTTGAAGAGCACCGGGCCCAGGACCGAGCCCTGTGGTACCCCGCTCGTTACCTCTCCCCAGTTGGAGAAGGAACCATTGATAAGCACTCTTTGAGTCCGATTCTGTAGCCAATTGTGGATCCACCTGATAGTTGTTCCATCTAGCCCACTCTTAGCTAGCTTACTAATCAGGATATCATGAGGCACTTTGTCGAAAGCTTTGCTGAAGTCCAGATATATAATGTCCACAGCATTCCCACAGTCCACAAGGGAGGTTACCCGATCAAAAAATGAGATCAGATTAGTCTGACAGGATTTAAAGAGAGTTAAACTCTTAAAAGCCTTCCCTCTTTTACTGCATAAATCAATATACATCCCTTCTCCACCCCACTTGTTCAAAGCCTATGTAACCTTTAGAGCAATGCAGTGTTGATGTTCATGGTTTATTAAACAGGCGCTCCATATTTAAGGGAGGAGGGAGAGAAACTGCAGCCTCATAATGGGTTCCTAAAAGAGGGGGGGGGGAAATAATCCCAGTATCTCGCAGTATTTTAAATGCAATTTCAGGCAACATAAGCATACAGATCAAGCATGAATCTACACATTGTACAGCTCCCTTTCTAAGTACCTAATCACTCTCTCCAGCTGGGTTCCTGCCACCCTCTATGTTTCTTTCACCACTCATTTCCCCCTCTCCTGTGGGCCAAACTATACACACTTCCAGGAAGGAGAGTTTTGCAGTGGAGACAAGAAGCAGAGTGCAAGGGAGTAGTTAACATTTCCTCCAAAGATACAATATTTTGGAATACAAGAAAATGACTTTGCAAAGAGAAATGGAAAATGATTCTGCTTTAAACTCTTTTTTTTTTTTTAACTTTGATTTTTTTTTTGGATTATCACCATCATCTGCAGCAAACATGTAATTTTCTACACTGTGATGCCCATTATATACACTTTAAAAGCACAGTTGCAAAAGTGTAAGTTATGGCCAGCCAATAACTCTTGCCTTTGGGGGTGGGGGTGGGGAAGCCATTAATAGTTGGCATTTGCATGTAAAGACATATCTACTGTTTTAAATCAGGGGTGGGTAACCTGCATCTTGGGCTGCATGTGGTCCTCGGCCTATTTTCATATAGCCCTTTGCCTGGTTGCACAGGTGATCAGTCCAGAATTCTGGCAAGTGTGATCTGGTAAGCTCAAAAACACCACCAAAATATATTTTTAAAAAATATACAGCACCATGAGAAAAAAGCATTAAAAAAAAACACAGAAGGCATAAACAGAGGCATTAAAAAAAAACCCAAAAGACTCTTTCATGGGGGATGACTGGATGACAGCTTTTGGCACAGCACTAGCTCCATGTCTTCCATGGAGCTGGACGTAACACTGCCCCCTGCCATGCTCACTACAAGTTTTCAAGGAAGGAGAAGTATTATAAGCATCTGCATGAGATACAAGATGTATCCACAATCATCGCTCAGAAATTTAACGTTTGGAAGAACCTGGAGAAGGTGCTGAATTCTGAAGAAAATGACAGCTAGTGCTGAGCCAAAATTTCTCAGAAGCCTTTTTTTTTTTTCTTTCTGAGAAAGCATCTGAGATTTTTATTTTTCTTATCCCTCCCTCCCCTAGAAATAGAAGTCCACTTTGCAGAATTTTTTCAACCCTTTTTTTTTGGGGGGGGGGGGCAGTGTCCCTCTTCTCCTCATGCACACAATGCCCTGGAACAATGCTAGGTGTGGAGCATTGTGAAGGAGGCAAAATTGTGGTCAGGCTACCAACACAATTGCTCCTGTTGCCACTTGTAACGGGAGCACAAAAAACAACCAAAAAATAAAAAACACACACCTAAGGAAACAAGAGAGAAGCTGTTCTACAACCACGACTAATGGTGAGCCCCACCTCTGAGAAACTGTTGGAGAATTTCTCCTCCCTCTGGAGAAATCTAGTGAAATTGTTCCCCCAATTTCTCTGCGCATGATGGAGAATTTCGAGAGGCCATCAAAACACAGCTCTACCACAGACTTCTATATAGGAACAGGATGTCAAATCTGGTGGCTGCGGATCCCCTGGCAGATTCCTTTGGGGAGTCTCAGTAGATCCATTTTCCTCCATGATGTTAAAATCATTTGCGCCTACTGCACTCTGAGTACTTTTCTGCAGTGCATTTATTTGCTCCTGATCTCTGCCTGTCGTACATGGTTGTATGTGGATTGTGTGACTTGAAGGCTGGTGTTGGAGGATCCTGCCCTGTGGTGATTTTGACTCCGGGAGGGGGGGGGAATCGAATCTAGGGATTTTTACCAGCATTGTAATGTCTGGTTCACTGGCATGTCACATGATGCGCACCCCAAACCGACCCCCACATGCTATTTCTGCCATTATATCCCGGATTCCTTCAGACCACTTATAGCATGATTTTTTTAATAGGTTGCATCCCCCCCCCCCAGTATATATTTCAGTGTGTGCTCAACGTGCAGCACTGTTCTGGTGGGTGGGGAGTGGCTTCAGTGGGTTGGTGGGCTGAGGGGGAGTGGCACTGCAATGAGGAAGTGTCCTATTAGGCTTATTATTATTTTTTAACAGCATTTGCTAATGCGCACGTGCAGAGGTGTGTGAATCTGTGAATGACACAAACCTCTCACGTGGCTCCAAGTGCTGGGTGAGGAAGGCTGCTCATGGTGGCTCTCTTTAGCACGGGGCAGCCTTGACAAAGCACTAACAACAACTCTGAAGAGGAAACAAGCCTGATCAGACTTCAGTTGCTTTCCCACTGCCCTCAACAGCTTCTCTCTCGCCCAGTGAACTGGAGAGAAAATGCAATGCTGCTTCCCCTCCACGTCCTTTAAAAAGGAAAAAAGGAAAGTTTGGAATGTCTTTTCAAGCCTTCCCAATTGTCTCCTTTGTCCGTTTTATTTTCTTGACTCCAGAAACAACTAGCTGAAAACGCACCCTATATATATATATATATATATATCTACTTAGAAGTAAAACCGCATTGTCTTCAATGGTGCTGGCTCCTGCAAAAGTCCGCATGGGAGAGGGGAGTTTGCTTTGGCTTTCGGGAATTGCTTTTGGGTGGAAGGTAACGGGGGTGCTGGTCCCACGGGCTTCACCCCACGGGAGGTGAGAGAGGACAGCAGCAGGCAGCAGCACCGTCCACAGCCTCCCCCTCTTCTCTCCCCACCTCCTTCTCCTCCATGATTTTTTGTGGGGGGGGGGGCAGGGGGAGCTGTGAATTACTTTCCCCCCCCCTTTTAATTCTCTGCTTCTTCACACCAGCGAATGTGTGCATAAGCTTAATGGATGTTTTAAGAAAAGAAGAAACCTAAAGGGCCATTTCCCCTGCACACATCACCTTTCCAACTCCTCCTATTTCTCCCACAATTGCATTTGTGTGTGACACAAGACCATGCTTTCAACACAGTGGAAACTGTGTTGTATTCATTACCACGTGCCCCAACAGTGGTAAATGCATTTTTGCATGAATACCACAACAAAGCAAATCACATCTCATTCACATATTACTTGCAGTTTGCACCATTACATATCTTAATTCCCAGCATGTCTTTTCGTAGGACAAGTCTCCTTTTAAGGCAAGGGCAGTGGAGGTCAGAACTTAGAAACTGAACGGCAATTTTTGCAAGGAATGCTCATCTATAGGTCAAGCTGGCGGTAAGCAAGCATCATTATGGGATAAAGTTTTGTGATCTAGATGCTTTCAACCAGAGGTCAATGGGACTTATGTCCAAGTAAAGGCATTTGCATTAATTAAAACACACACACTTGCTCTGTATATTGATGAGAATGAGCTGTCTTCTCATTGTACTTGAGGAAGAGTTCAAAGTAACTTGAAATCTCGTATGCTTAGGCTCACTCATACAATCTATTTGTAGTTAACAATTTGAAATGCAACCAGTGTGGGTATTACACATAGGCATGGGTGAATCTGACAAGCTCGATTTTACTTAGATTCTAGTCTTTCCAATTCTAAGTTCATTCCATCCCAGTTCCACATCAGCTTGCAATTTTTTTTTCCAGTGCCATAAAACTTTTCATGTCCATTTTTTAAAAAAATGGGTGCAGTTTTATGTGCACTTTTAAAATGTATGCATTTTTCCCTATTGAGTAAAGAAGTTTTATATGCACTGGAGATGTATAGTGTCTTTGTAATTACAAATATATGAGCAGAGCACAGTGGAAGCAAATTGGCCGTACAGCAGGCAGAAGGACAGCTGGTTCTACATCAGATTCTCAAAGCAAATGTGGCCTCCTTGCAACCTCCCAGACTGCTTTCAGTCCAGCTAAACTCACAGCTCAAAAATTCTCATCTCTCTGTCTCGAAATTGCAGCTCCTTCCCTCCTTCTCAGGCACCAGTCTCAGGCTCAACCTGTGCTGGTAAATTGCCCATTCAGGAAAACATCTCCAGTCATAATCTCCCACTGAGGAAACATCAGCCAAACATTTCTATTAGGAAGCAATCAGAATGGTCACCCAACAGCCATAACAATACTGTTCTATCTGTGGCATGCTTGCTCATTAAAAGCATTAAGTGAGTGTAACACCACATGGCAAGTCATTCCTGTAATAATGAATTCCACAAACATCCAAAAGAGCAGGAGTTGAGAACTTTATTGGAGCCAGGGCAAGGTTTCTACTGGTTCCTCCCCGGGCATAATTGCAATTAACTGAACAGAAAGGGAAGTGAAACTAAACTAAAACAACAGCTTTGCCACTAGAAGTCTGTGTCAAAATTATACCATTGTGTTAGGGAGCAGCCCTGAATGCTAACAACCAATGTATTTATATCAAGTATTTTTAAAACACTTCGTAGGGCTACTACAGTCACCCAAAAATGACGTACAAAAGAAGTGAGAGACATGGTACAATTTAAAGGTGAGCACATCAGAACAGATAACCAGACTTAGGATGCAATCCTATGCAGGTTTAGACAACAACAACAACAACAACAAAGGCCTACAACTCCCAGCATGCCCCAGCCAGCTATCCTGGCTGGGGCATGCTGGGAGTTGTAGGCCTTTTTTCTGTCTAAACTTGGATTGCACATTTCCTTTGTGAAACTGCCCTTGAAGAGGAAGGTTGTCAAGGCCTACCTAGGGATGGGTGAGAATTTCATTTCACTTAGTTTTTCATAAGAATTTACCAAAATTCATACATTTCTTCTTTCTTTCTTTAATTTCATCATAGTCAGGATTGAAAGAACTTGAGATTTAATGAATTTGAATGTGGGAGAAAGCAAAAGTGGCAGATTCCTCCATCCCTAAGAGAAGGGGAAGACATAAGTCTATTCGAAGGGAGTTCCAAAGGCTTGGGAGGCCACAACCGATAATATTCCCCATGATATAACAATCCCGGTCACGCAGCTCCCCTCATAGGTGTGACAATCCAGCTGGGTGAGCTACAAATCAAACACATAAAATAAATGTTTCACTAGCAACTGATATTCACGGACTGATGTTTGCTTTCACTTACATTCCAAAACTACTAGATGCTTGGGTCCATCATGATATGTTATCATGCCCATATATCAATAGCCTGAGTATTGTGGCACTGTATGGTCTTGTTTGCATATAATCGTCACTTGTAAACTTTTGCGTAGACCTTGAGCAATGAGGACACTGTATTTTATTATGACAAATATGTATAGCTTTAATATAGCAAGCACATCATTGTTAGAACACTTATTTATACCCTATGGCAACACTCCAACATAAAATTAATAGCTCTTAAGCCCATTGATTGCGCGGTGCAAGGACATAAGTTCTGTCTTGGCAGCAGAGAGAGGAGTGGCAGAGACAGGGCAGAGGGAAAGACTATGGGGGACTTGTTTCTCTCCTTGCACAACACAGAAGTTTTATGCTCCCAAACTCTGAACATTCTAACAGTGTGAAGCACTTCACTGTGATGCTGCTTGTGCGAGTAAATTCCTGCTCCACCACTGATGAAGAGAGAGAGAAATGGAAGGGAATGGAGCAAATGTCTGCTGTTGCATGTTTGAGAGGAAGGATGATGAACCTGAACAGTGTTGTGCTGAATGGATGGCGAACAAGCCTGGGTCTACAACCATTGCAGTCCTATTTTAATCTTCTTGCTTCTCGCTATCCACCACCCCACTCATGTGATATTTTTTTTAATGAAACGTATCTCCTGCCACCCTTAATGGTACACAAGAGCAATGCCTATGATGCCCTATGGAGTATGAGCAGCTACTAATGCCAATAGGGATGGTGTGAAAGGTCATCAAAGCCTGGCTCAGATTCTACCCCAGGGATTTTAGAAGGCCCAAGTCCAAACCAGACACAATCTTTCCTATCCCTGAACATCCTTTCCAGAGCCCTCAACATCTGAGGGCTCAGGAAAGGACACCCCATGCCATGCCATTCCTGAAGTCATCACTGACCCTGTCATGTCCCAGTGCCCAAACACACTCCCTCTCTTCCCTTGCCCTCCATTCCCACTCATCTTCTTAGCAGGAGCAGGTAGTAGCAATGAGATGAGTGAGGCACAAGGGCTTTTCCTCCTGCCTCTGCCCCTCTCCCACCCCATTGTCACCCAGGGTAACATTGGGTGAGGTAGACTCTGGGTGGGGTAGTTCAGTCAAGGGCTCCTTCATGTGGAAGAGTGGGTGGAGCTAAGTGGCATGTTCCAGGTGCTCAGTTCGGCTCAAGAACTATTATAGGTTTTCCCCAATGGTGAGCTGGCAAGGACTTGGAAGGGAGGGGGGAGTCGAGCCAAACTGAGGAGAACCTTGGACGATTTGCCCATCCCTTTCATGTGCACTAATGCAGGGAGTGAATTGACCTTCCTGCATCTCGACATATGCTTACCCAGGGCTTTTTTTCTGGTGGAACTCACCGGAACTGAGTTCCAGCACCTTTTCTTCTATTAATTGCATTACAATTTAATCGCCATCTACTCCCGAGGAAATGTAATCCAAGAGTTCCGGTACCTTTTTCTCCAGAAAAAAAGCACTGTGCTTACCATCTGCAATGGGGACTTGGGCATCCCCGTGGGTAGATGCACGTGCTAAACCCACTTCTCGGGTGATGCACAAATGTCCATCTCTGACATCCATTATGTATGCTTCTTATGCACAGGAACTACAGCTCATTCAAACTTCCTTCACCAGCACACATGTGTATCATTAACATCCAAAGCCACCTGAACTTGTATTCTTCTGTTACATGAGCTAGTTCATTAACAGGGCCACACGTACTTATTTCCAAATGGACCGTGCTAATTTTAGTTTGCCAGCTCTGAATTATCAGCCATTTTCTTTTATCTATGTTTAACATGTTTGTTTTTATTTCTGTCATATTCTGGATATTTTCTTTCTGTTATATTGTGATGACCAAGGTTATAAACAATAAAACCAAACTGAAAAGAATAAAATGAGAACTGAGCTGAACAGAATATTCATATGGAATTGCAATATCTCCCCTTCCTAAGAATCCAAATTTAAGGTTTATATTAGCTCTTGAAAATAAAATATTCATCTTGGAAATAAACCATGTGTAGGACTGATCTCTGAGAATGTTTAAGTGTTGACTACTGAACCTCAGGCTGCTTTCCAGAATCTGCTGAAAACACTATTGCAAGAATTTAAGTTTTAAGGGTTCTTTAGGAATCGTAAAAAGGTTGGAATCAAATCTGATATGAAAAGATACAGTGGAGTTTTAACCAAGATTGAGACGACTTATTCCCTCCTGACTCTTTCACTCTTGTTTACAGGGATCAGTTGACAATCTGGTTTAAAGAGGAGAGTATTTTCTTTGGCTTTTTGTAGCAAAGGTTCTTTAGGGACAGAAAAGGCTTTTGCGTCTTTTAAAGCTGCCATTCAGAGGCATGTAAAAGGAAGTTACAGCTTGCACAAGGGCCAATTAGGGCTAATTAGAAGCTGACTGCCCTGTCTTGGCACAACCATTCTCAGAAGAGCCTCACTTTGATTTTGTCAGAGGAAAATGAAGGCTGCAATTCTCACCTGACTTACACCAGTACAGAGCAGGGAGAAGTTCACTGAAGTCAACAGCTTTGCAGTTTGCGCAATGCCTGTCTGGGGGTGTTTCTTTTTCTACCAAGTTTACATGGAGCCAGCTGCTTACGCTTAATGAATTGCCTTCAGTCCTATTTATTAGAAGCCCCTATTTATCAGACTACCTCCCTATCCTCCTTCATTTCCCTCATCACCTGTTTCTTCCACAAAGTTCTCTTAACCACTGGTCTCAATAGACCTGCTCTTTTCTTGCTGCCTGGTTTTTTGTTTTTGTTTTTCTCTGAGGAGGACAAGACTCCTGAACCTTTCACACTTTCTTAGAATAGATGAGGACATTCCAGAAGTTGTTGATTTTCTTACTTCTCAGAGGAACATAGAACACTGTCTATGGCCCTTCTTCAATGCTTCTATTTGTCCCTCAGATCTCTTGTCAGCTTTGCTGCTCTATGTGATGATTATGATGATGATGATGATTGTTGTTGTTGTTGTTATTAACAGTATTTGTATACCACTCCACATCAAGTAGATTCTGGAGTGGTGAACAATAAAAAGACAAAAACAGATAAAAGAAACAAAAACAATACATTGAAAACAAACTAAAATTACATTGGTGGTTGAAGAGCAGAGGCGGCTTCCTGGAACAAGGAGGTCTTCAGCAGGTGCCGAAAGCAGCACAATGTCAGAGCCTGCCTGACCTACAGAGGCAGGGTGTTCCACAGAAATGGAGCCGCCACACTGAAGGCCCTTCTCCTGGTGGACTCCAATTGGGCCAAAGGTCCATGAGGAACCACCAGGAGCATGCCACCCAATGACCTCAGTGACTGAGCAGGTTGGTATGGGATGAGGCGCTCTCTCAGGTAACTTGGTGCCAAGTTGTTTCAGGCTTTGTACACAAGTACCAGAACCTTAAACCTGACCCGGTAGCGAATAGGTAGCCAGTGCAGTTCCTTCAGCAAAGGAGTTGCATGCTAAAAAGGGGCAGCTCCTGACAACAGCAGAGCTGCTGCATTCTGCACTAGCTCCAGGTTCCAGAGCAGCCTTAAGGGCAGGCCCACATAGAGCGTATTGCAGTAATCCAGTCTTGAAGTTACTAGCGCCTGTATCACTGTGGCCAAGCTGTCCAGGAGAGGCCATAGCTGCCGAACTAACTGAAGAAGATAAAAAGCACTCCTAGCCGCCGCAGTCACTTGGGACTCCAGTGGCAATGATGGATCCAGGAGTACCCCCAGACTACGAACCCCCCAGACTAGTTTGACCACTAGAGGACTCTGGATGAACACACGAATGAGAAAGCAGTATGCTGACAAGAAATGTAAGTTTGGGGAGGGGCCTCTGGTAGGCAGGTTTGCTAACGGGGGTTAGCTTGTTGTAAAATGCTTATTTGTGTTATGATAAATTTCTTTATGTTTAGAACAAAATATGAAACTGTAAGCAGTCCAGGACATTGGAGAAATTATTTTTTGTTTAAAGTAATATTGAGGAAGTATCCCTGAGGAAGACAACGAAACGGGAATACAAACCGGTTTCCTGTAGGACTATAACCTCAAAGTGACAACAATTACATATAACCTGGTGGTCTGTTTACCATTTGGTAAGAAGAAAAAAGAAATAAGAAAAAACAACGCTGGTTATAGGAAGGACTTTATTCTGGACAGCCAGGACTTTTGAAAAAATTGAAATAATTGTTTTGAGAAAAAATTGAAATAATTGAATTATATACATTGTATTTAATGTTCATTTGTAATGAATAGAAATTTGTAAAGTTTAAAGAACTATTGGATTTATTTTGATCACGGAGGCCTAGGCTTTTTGTAACTATCAGCATACTGATGGCACTAGGCTCCAAATCCCCTAATGACTGCTCCCAGCAGCTTCATATGGATGTTAAACAACATTGGGGACAAGCTGGTACCCTGCGGGACCCCATAGCACAATTGCCAAGGGTCAGAGGAACAGTCACCCAATCTTACTCTCTGAAATCAACCCTGCAGGTAGGACCTAAACCACTGTAACACAGTACCTGCAATCCCGAACCCGTGGAGTCGATCCAGGAGGATACCATGGTCAATGGTATTGAAAGCCACTGAGAGATCGAGTAGAATTAACAGGGTTGCACTCCCACTATCCTGCACTCAATAAAGGTCATCCATCAGGGCAAGCAAGGCTGATTCAGTCCCATAATCAGGTTGAAACCCAGACTGGAATGGGTCTAGATTATCAGTATCTTCCACGAGTGCCTGCAGTTGCTTCGCCACGACCCTCTCAAGAACCTTCCCTAAGAAAGGGGTCTTTGCAACTGGGCGATAGTTATCAAATATACCGTTGGGTCCAGAGTGGGTTTTTTCAGGAGTGGTTGCACTACTGCCTCCTTAAGGACAGCAGGAGCCACCCTTTCAGGTAGAGATGTGTTTACCACTTCCTGGATCCACCCAGCCAACACCCCCCGGCTAGCTTTTATAAGCCAGGAGGGGCAAGGATCAAGAGGGCACGTGGTCGGTCGCATTACTGCAAGCACTTTGTCCACATTATCAGGCCGCAGCAACTGAAAATGATCCCACAAAATTGGGCAAAGAGTATGTACTGCAAGAGTATGTACTTTGCAAACCTGCAAAGAGCAACATTGGAAGAAACAAGGGGCACTTGTGTGGGCATACCCTTAAGATGTTGCTTCTAGTAGCTCCAAACCACAAGCAAGGTGGATGATACCTTCAGGACTGAAATACTAACTTGTGAGAGGGAGACAGTTAATACTGTCTTCATGCAACAGCAGTTTCTGTGCAACCCATATATTTTGGCTACCTACAATCAGCAGATTGCCCACACTTCTCCCATTGGCACGACTAGGTGTCAGTGCGCTGGCTGAACACATGTTAATTCCTCTGAACATGGACTGAAAATCCAAGAAAATACAACCATTTGACATGAAGCATTTCACAGATTATTTAAAGCCTCATCGCGGGAAGGGGGCATGTTTTATGAAGATATACTTGCAGAAGAGAATTGCTGTAAAATATGTTTGTGTAAATTCATACATAATCAAACTGGGTTAGATCCCATTGATTCCATGGCAATAAGCTGATTGAAGTGAATGTTGCAGACTTTTCTTTTTTTTTTAGTGTTATTTTCTTTTTCGTGTCAGTGACAGAGACACTAAATATATATAACCCCTCTACATATATATAACCCCTTTCACTTGTTATCCTCCATGCCAGGGGGTGGGCACAACTTGTGGCACTCCAGATATTTTGACCTACAACTTCCACCATCATCCCTAACCATTTAATATTCTAGTTAAGGCTGATGGGAGTTGTAGGCCAAAATATCTGGAGGGTCACAAGTTCACCACCCAGCCCTGCGCAAACGTAATTGCCTAGATGGGAAGAGTGGGGCTGCACCCACTGCTGGATCCTGCTCCCCACCACCACTGTGGCCCCTGAATGGATGGGCGTCTTTAGAGGGGAGCCTGCTCTACACATGTAGGCATCCTCTGTGATGCAGAAGCCTAATTGTGCAGGGTTCCACATCATGGAAGGAGCTTATGTGCAATAGAGTAGGCTCCCCTCTACAGGCATGTCCCCCAATACATGGGCAATGGGGGTGGGACAGTGGTAAGCAATGGCAGGGGCGGGGCCAGGGAGCTCTCCCCCTCCATACGGTTACAATTATGTGGAGGAGGATGTATGAAGTTGGGCTATGAATTAATAAGATCATGAAACTACATATTTGTACACACACACACACACGCACACACGTGCGCATAGATAAACCACCTGCATGTTTATTGAAAGTAAGCCCCCCATTGCATTCAATGAAGCTTACTCCCGTGTAGGTGTGCTTAAGCTAGCAACCTCAAGCACGTGCATGCCTATCTGTTATTTCTAATGTTCACTTTGATACTTGGGCAGGGCTCAGGTGCGTTCTCATAACCCCCCAAAACACTTTCCAAACCGTCACACATGTTTCACAGCAGTACCTAGACATTTCCCAAGTAAATTGTGGCTGGAAGTCTTTACCTGTACGGCAGGTAATCCTTTCCCCCAAATCGCTGAGCTCCTGAGTTTCCTGCCATTCCTAATTTCTGGTAGTTCATTTAGTGCTTCTCTTCTTGAAGCCCAAAGGACGGTTTTGTCATTATAAATTAAAAGTGATTCAGCTTCCCATTAGGTAGGCTATAGAACCCTTTGCCTCGTCATTCTTATACATCGCTTACCTGAATTACTTACTTCAGAGGAATGCAATTTGGTTCAGCGAGAATGAATGGGATGAAGGGCAAACAAAATTGAGATTCCAAAATCCGCATGGTGTAATGCCTTTATTAGGCCAACTTAAAGATCACCAAAAGCGTGCAAGCATTCGAGCTCTCTAGAACTCTTCATCAGACAAACTGTTACCAAAAAAGCAGGTTTTGGGGGGTGTGGGGATAGGAGGGGGGAAATGACGTCGATCGAATGTCTGCATGGTCAGAGTCTTAAGACGATATGGAGGAGGAGGAGGAGGGCTTGCCGATATCCCAACTGGGCTCTGTGATGTGATGGTTTCAGGCTTCAGTGCCCCTTGAACAGTGTTCTCCAACCTTGGGTCCCCAGATGTTTTTGGCCTACAACTCCCAGCATGCCCCAGCCAGCTACGCTGGCTGGGGCATGCTGGGAGTTGTAGGCCAAAAACATCTGGGGACCCAAGGTTGGAGAACACTGCCCTAGAACCACAGGGAAAAAGAAAGGAGCAGACAATTGTTTATCCTCCATTCAGTAATGAGCAGGGGTGTCATTTGAAGTAGTTTCCCCCATAGACCACATGTGTTTATGTTCCAGGCATAACCTCTGGTTATTATGAAGAAGTGGCCTGTGGCTCATGCTGGCTCAGCTTGTCTGAGCGTGGAAAGCTAAGCAGGGTCAGGCCTGGTTATTACTTGGATGGGAGACCCCTCCTCTAGTTTCCTGCATTGAGCAGGGGGTTGGACTCAATAGCCTTGTAGGCTCCTTCCAACTCTATGATCTATGAAATCTATGACACCGTTTTTACATATTGAACATCTATTGATTAATCAGTGTATTCTGCAGTTCACTTAAAGTATGTTACACAGAGCAAGTCCTCCCCTTTTGTGCCTGAGCTGGTGTTACCACTCCAACCTGGAAGCCACTTGCAACAGCTGTGTCCTGCCTGCTCCATGCCAGTGGTTTGAACTGCATACATATGGCGAGACAGCCATACTTTTTCTGCATCCCCCCTGCATTGGGTGAACATCCAAAGCCACCTTAAGGGTTTCCTAAATTACATAAGCCCAGTCCAATAACTCATTGAAAAGTGGAGCTTTCACAATTTAAATGGTAAAATAAAAATAAAAATGTATCTCTGAGTAACCCAATTATATGGCTGAGATCAATGCAAATACTTCAAGAAACCTTATGCCCTTGGTATTTCCCATCCAACTGAAGCTATGAAAAATTATCTGCTATTTATGTAGAAGTTTTCAAAGATCTTAAGTTGTTTCAGTACTTGGTGTGGGAATATAATCTGTAGTTCTTACCAATGAGAAAATTAAATTCTACATTTCAGTTGAGAGAGACAGGAAGGCAGATATCAAGAAGCAGTTAGGAAAAAAGAAGTTTCTGGGTTACTTCCTAACGGGACAGTTCTGTGTATGTATACTCAGAAGTAAGTCCCACTATGTTCAGTCGGGCTTACTTGCAGGTAAGCATGCATGAGATTGTTGCCTTGTACATGTCTCCTCAGAACTAACTAAGTCTCATAGTTTTCGATGAATCTTACTCCCAGGAAAGTGTTGTAGGACTGCAGCCTTAGTTAGGCCGCATGATCCTTTTAAAAATGGATTTTGGAAGAATCATCTATTTATTAAATATGTGGGAATTGCTTCCAAGTAAATGCTGACAATTGTTCACAAAGAGTGAGATGCAGCCTTCCCCAACCTGATGCCCTCCAGATGTGTTGGAATACAATTCCCATCCATGATTGGGGAGGATGATGGGAGTTGTAGTCTGGAGGGCACCAGATTGGGAAAGCTTCAAAAATTGCATCTCTCTTCATCTGTTTCTATCTCTCTTGCTACATTTAAACACACTTGTTTGTTAAGGAAGGCACACTGCATAAGCTTCAGCTTTATGTCACAACTTAGATCCTATTTTGTCCCCCCCCCCCTTGTATGTTTGTTTCTAAGACAGTGATTTGATAAGAAGGCCTCCCCTCTCTGTTGCCACCCGCCACTTCCCTGCACGCTGTTCAAGCTGTCCCTGGAGAAATAAGATAGCTGTTTCGCACATTTCTCATTATGGGAATCTAATGAGAACTCTAATTAGCATCATGAATTTTTCCTGTAGTTCTCAAACTTTACAGTTGTCTGAGCACTTCTCAGTCACGGTTCTGCAACTCTCTCTCTCTCTCACTCTCTCTCATTCTCGTTCATACTGTTATTCTCAAAAGTGATTTATACAGGGCTGTCTCGACGTAGCTTTTAGTCGATTTGTTCCAACAACAATGCAACATGAAGCCAAAGGCTGCTTCAGAGACTTAACAGCAGCCTGCATGCAAGTGCCTCTGGAGTGCATGGTGGAGGTAACCGAAGTATTGTGATCGTATAATGTTGCTCATGTGGAAACATTGTCGGCATGGAGCTGTTGCAATTTGTGTGACTGCGGCAGCTTGAAAGATGCTGTCCTGGTTAGAGATATGGTGGCCACGTATGTAGTGCCATGTAGAGGTTGCTGGTTCACATAGGCCTGTGGCTTATGATGGCGCAGCTTGTCTGAGTGTGGAAAGCTAAGCAGGGTCAAGCCTGGTTATTACTTGGATGGGAGACTCCTCCTCTAGTTTCCTGCATTGAGCAGGGGGTTGCACTTGGGGGCCTTGTAGGCCCCTTCCAACTCTATGATCTATGAAATCTAAGTCTCAGGGTGCAGGAATAACTCTAAGCATTAGCAATCCCCTCAACGTTAGGAGCCCAAACTGGCTTTTATTTGCTAGTTGCCTATTTTTCTCCATTTCTCACCATAGAAAAAGCAAAACTACAAAGATACTTTGCCTTGTGGTCTTCAGAAGATGTGCAAAGATGTTTCAATATGCACACACCAACAGCTCAAGAAGTTCGGCCACTCCAGGCTAAAGCATACCTTTTTAAGTAACGTAGAACTGATTTAGAGACTTCCAAATCATAGGGAATCCACTATAGCCGCAGGTAAGTTGTTTCAATGGCTAATTATGCTCACTTTTTAAAAGGTTAACCTTATTTCCATTCTGACTTTGTCAGCTGCTAAACAGCCTTTGAATATTTATGCATGCCAAATCTCTGAACATTATCTGAAATAGCCTTCATTCTATGTCTGTGATGGGCAGTGCAATCTGACAAGGTTCCACAGAGAGGGATTGCTAAACCAACTAAAGGCGCAATCCTGTGAACGTTTAGACAGAAAAAAAGGCCTATAACTCCCAGTATAGGCTGGGGCATGCTGGGAGTTGTAGGCCTTTTTCTGTCTAAACCTGCATAGGATTGTGCCCTAAGGAAGAGGAATAGCATGAAAGAAACTTTACTATTGGATTACCCAGCTGGCCTCACCCTCATGGACAGTGATTGGTTACAGCTGACCCTGGACCCATATAAACAGTTTTGACAGGGCTAAGCCAGGAGCTTCCCGGAATAGGTAACCTTTTGTATTTTGCTACAACTAGTCGTTTCTTCTACTACACAACCTTATTTGTTTATTTAAAAGATTTCTACCCCACCTCAACCAGGTTTACAACCCAACATTAAAAAATAAAAACAAAAGCCATATCAAAATAATACTAAAATTGTTTCCATTGATCTCACCACTTGCCTCTGAAAGCAGACCAAAGAATAACAATATGTTTTTCACGTTCGTATTCTTTTGTGAGTAACAGAGAGCAATCCTAAGGTGGGGCAGAGGTCCATGGTGGAGAAACCAGCACTTCCTAAGCCCTACTGACTCACACTGGGCAGGGCAGATGGTGTGTGAGGGCAGCCGTGCAGTTTTTCCCTTCCTTTGCATCCAATGGAAGGGAATTTACTATGGCAATTCGCAGGCTGGTATTTCAGGCTTTGTTTGGGGGCATGTCAGGGGAATGATGGGACCTAGGATCTTGTGGATCCTCAGCTTCCCCACACCCCTGACACACATCCAGATTATTCCATTCTTGGCACCACCAATGGAACAGCTACCACAGCAGAAAGCTCCACTGCTGTTCAGAGAGGCCCCCTCTCTCTATGCCTGTAGAGGGGGAGGTCCACAGTATCTTATGGTCCCTGGGTTGCCCTGCCAGAGACCATAAAATAGCACCATGTTCAGACTGTACATAATTACCTATAGGCCATTTAGAAACAGCTGTCCTGATTCAGCTTTTATTCTACTTATTTCAAGAGCAATATACTTGAGGCTTCACAGCATCATGCCTGCACCTCCTGAAGAAAGTCATTTCACAGGCAGTGATGTGGTTCTTCAGGAAAAATTTGAATTGGAAAAATGTTCTGGTGCCCTAAATCAATTGGGATCTGATTTAGCCTGTCCATTTGACTTATATTTTGTAAACAGCACTTTAAAGTAAGTCATGTTAATTTTATGGCTGAATAACTATCTCAAAAGTTGTTCCAATAGCTATAAGTGTAGTTAAACTGAAATATTTGATTAGCAGCAAAAATCAATAAAGCACAGTTAGTGGAGTTTAAATGTTATTTTCAAACAAATTCAACACTTTACTCTTTTTATTGGAATACTTGTAAATATTTAAGACATGACAACTCAATAGCATTTACTAGATTCATTTTAGCATGCCAAAAGAGCTATGCATTGTGTGTGTAATGCATTTTTACAAAGGGAAAACTTTGTGGAAAAATATAGCAGCAGAAAATCTATTTCAGAAAATGTTCTGTTCCACATCACTGGCCACTACCGAAAAGGCTCTGCTCATTGCTGTAGTAGATGCCTTCACCTCCCACATTGTGGACACTTAGAACAGGATCTTGATCATGATCTCAATAGTTGGGGCACTTCCATAAACGAAGAGTCTCTGTGGTACATAGGTCCTAGACTATGACAGGCTTTAAAGGACAATGTGTCAGATTGGATTTGTGAGATTGGATTATGTCAGATTGTTCCAGCAACCATCGTATGTCTACTTGTCTGCCCAGCCCTGTTGCATATTCTCATCCTCAGCCTCCAAGTCCCAATTCACCAGAGAGGTCCAACTATCAACCCAGACTTGTACTTCAATGGTGCCTAGTTTAACCTCTGAATGATCAACCAATGTGACTTCAAACATCTTGTCCTGAATATCTTTGTGGTAGATCCCCTTTGGAGCCTGATCACAATAAGAACATGAGAAGAGCCATGCTGGATCAGAACAAAGGTATATCTAGTCCAGCATTCAGTTCACACAGTGGCCAGTCAGATGCTTATGAGAAGCCCTCAGCTGAACATGAATATAATAGCACTCATGTTCCTTGGTATCTGGCATACAGACTTCTGATACTGGACGTAATATACTGCCATAATATGTACACGAATTTTGTTTCAGTTCACAAATCACTCAGGATCAGGAATTCCCTGTTCACAACCCTGAACATGAACGGGAGTGCATATTCTCCAAAATTGTTCGCAAATTCCCAAACTTGCATTCACAATATGTGCACTTTTAAAATGCACACTTTAAAAATGCAGGCATTAAAATGCACATTTTTAAAGTGGAACACTTTTTAAAAGGCACAATTTAAGGTGTGCATTTTTAGATGTGTGCATTTTTAAAAATGCATACTTTAAAAAAATTGCATTTTCATGCTTTAGTCAAGGGGGGGGGAAGGGCACACTTTTGAAAAATCCATACTTTTCCCATTCAGAGCGTGCACTTTTCCTGTTCAAGAACTGGGCGGGGGGGGGGGTTTGCAAATGGGAGCAATTTGAACCAAGCTTTGAATTGAAGTTCGGGGAATTTTGGCAAGCTCGAGCCTTCTTGGTTCTCCCATCCCTTTGTCAAGCAATGTTCTCCTTGGCCAAAACCTAACTAAGAAGAAATATTAAGTGCCTTAGAAATAATGAAAAATAAAATATTTTCTCAAAACATACTTGTACACCCCAGCCCACTGCAAACCAACCACGGAGCTGCTTTGGGGTATTATGGTACCAATAAAATGGTTAACAGAAATAACTCCTTTGGAGATGCACCTCTCTGCATGGTGAGGAGCACCTCACACACAGAGAGAAAACATGCACGCGAGCATCTGAATGATAGAGTAGATTTCATTGTACCTTTAAGTTAATACTAGAAGAAGTTAAGGATAAGTACTTCCCAGGTGTTCTGTGGACTCCCATTGCTTCTGGTCAGTTTTTCCTAACAAATTCTAATGTGCCCTGTAGAACTTCATGTTGAGAATGTAGAAGAACTTGGGAAGAAGTTTCTTAACTGATCTTTGTAAATTATCTAGATTAATGGCAGTAACTGGACTAATTGAACTTTTGGACTGTAAAATCATTTACTAGAGCCATTCAATAAATCCTCAGATAACCAGCCAGAATGAGAGGATATATAAAGCCCTTAAAGGAGCTTTTGAAATAGTTGGGTTGAAAGTGGGGATAGAATAGAATCCTTTATAGGGAGCTGGGCAGATGATTAACGGAACAAAAGGACTATCTTAAATGGAGAGCTATATTTTAGCATTGTTGGGAAAACTGGCACATTGCATTTGTATGACAAAGGCAAAGGTTTATCAGTATTTAAAAAATGAATTATATACAACTAATGTTAATGCATGGTGAAACTATAGTGATTACCCCCAAAAAAGAAGTTGGGGAGTATGAAAAGCCTAAAGAATAGCAAGGTTCAGCCACTAGATTTAAAAAAAAAATATCTGAAGAAAGGAGTAGAAGAGCAATCAAAATAATAAAGCAGCACTTACTATGCTCTTTGTGGAAACTAGCATAAGGCATTTTAATATAAATCCACCCCTCCTTCAACGTGTGTGTGTGTGTGTGTGTGTGTGTGTGTTAGCACAGAATTAGCACAGTCATTGAATAGCTTAGCCTACTGATGATGGATTTTTCTATACTTAAATCACACTGTGGGTACATATTAAAGATCACACAGCATGGTTTAGACAGGCACCTGTCTCCCTGCCTGTACATGTGCAGCCAATTCACAGGTATTACCAGATGCAGGTGAGCCATTTATTTATTTTTCTCCCACAGCTGGAATTAAGAGACTAAGCAGAAAGGGCAGGATCAGATGGGGAAGAACCACGCTAGCATCACCTCCTCGCCCGTTGCCGGTCTGGTCTCTGGTGTTAGCACAATTCTTCCCAACTGATCCCATTACGGTGGCCACTGATGAACCACCAAAAAAAAGAGGAAATGCATCACCCAAATTGAGGACAAAATAGGATACCAGTTTGCATAACATTGGCACATGCTGATTTATATGCATAGATGCAAATTTAGACATTGTTATTATACTTTAAATAGAAATGCAGCACATCTCACCATAGCGTGGAAGGCTGTGACTAGGCAGCCTGTGTGCCTGCTCAGTCTGCTGTGCAGCTGCTAAATGTCGATGGGCAGCTTGAAGGTCCCTCCATTGCTCTCCCTTCTTAGGGCCCGTTGTCTTTAAACTGGAGTTGGACTGGACAGCCCTTCAAGTAGAGGACACCTTCAAAACAGAAGACAGTCCTCTGGCAGCCCTTCAGATAGAGGACTGTCCTCTGGAGGAGGAGGAGGAGGAGGAGGAGGAGGAGGAGGAGGAGGAGGGACACATGGCCACCTTAGATCCCATTCACCACCACCCTGGTGTGGTTCCTCCAATCCTAGGTTACCAGAGTGGTGTGGGAAGCAGCAATTTCTTTATTTATTTATCTAATGTGTTTCTTAGCCACCTTTTAAGACTAAAGTCTTCCCCAATGCAACCTTGCTATATAAGATATATAATTCTATACCAGTACAACAAGTTCATAAGATCATAAAATCCATTTTAAGCCCAATTTAAAAATGGGACCGGTAGCAAAAGCAGTGTATATAATTTTAAAAAAAAACAAAAAAAAAACACCTTCATTTAAAACCAAAATAATAAAAATATTTTTTTAAAACCCTCTTAAAAACAACCATATGTCTCTTGGAAACAACCATATGTCTCTTGGGAAGGAGTTCCATAGGGCAAGCAGCTCTTATGCCACTGCTGGTATTTGTGAGTCTGCTCAGTATATATGACTGACTAGGAATAGATGTTATGAGATGTCATAGGCTGACTGTATGTTTGTCTTTTACCATCTACATTAAGCTGCTGATTATGGATGGATGAGGCATGGTCTTGCAAAGGTGCCCAGACCAGACAGACCATAAAAGGTGTGTGCGTGCGTGCGTGCGTGCGTGCAAGAGAGAGAGAGAGAGAGAGCATGCAACTGAGTATGTAAGTTAAATTGGTACATACTTTGGAGATGCATGCTGGTTTGTGAAACCCCAAGACCATTTATAGGGATGGATGAGAATTTTGTTTCAGTTAGGCTTTGATAAAACAAAATAAAAAAAATGACATTTATGAAATACTCCATCTTTGGGACAAAAAGAACTTGAGATAATTTTTTTTTAAAAAAATTCGAATGTGGGAGAACCGAAACTGTCTGTCCAGGTCCACGTCTTTGAATGCTTTGCTCTTAAAAGTCTGGCTTTGAAACGCTGTGCATTCAATCAAGTTTGTGATGCTCAGTTACAAATGCCACCTCTTTTTTCTGACAGGCTCCTCATCTTTAACTGCTATATGGCAAGCAGGTGTGTTATGGTCCTCTCCGTGCTGGCAATAGCTGTACCTATTGAATTTGGTGAAGATGGGTGAGAATTTCATTTCAGTTCATTTTTTGTGAGAATTTACGAAAATGGGCGAAGCTCCTCACATTGGGAAGAGAACTTGAGATTTTAAATATTCAAATGGGAGAGAAAGTGAAACTGACAGATTCACCCATCTATATTTAAACAATGGTCTGGGGGCACACAATGTAGTTCTGCTGTTGTAGCTGGGCAGGTTTGGGCCTGGAAGCTATTGGGAAATATAGGCATGCTACTCTAAGCTCTTCAAAGGGTGGTATCAATTGCATCCATAATAATTATCACTGCTGTTGCTGTTGCTGTTGTAATTGGTGTCATTGCCTGTAGGAATTCCAAGACTTCTTTCATAGATTTCATAGATCATATAGTTGGAAGGAGCCTACAAGGCTATCGAGTCCAACCCCCTGCTCAATGCAGGAAACTAGAGGAGGGGTCTCCCATCCAGGCTTGACCCTGCTTAGCTTTCCACGCTCAGACAAGCTGAGCCAGCGTAAGCCACAGGCCTCTTAGCACAGAGCTTTTAGCACAGGGGAAAACAAGATGCTTGCAAAGAATCCTTGCCCGATGGTTTGAGTAACATCCCAAGCAACCTTTACTGACCTTTAGGGGACAATCCTATTGCCTTCCAGATGCTGTCCAGATGGCCACAGGATAGGTCGGAGTTCCACCTCCAACCTTGGAAATGTGTTCCGAGGTCGGAGCTGGAACTCCCACCTCAGAGGGCCCTCCCTCCACCCTCGCAGCCATCACGGTTCTTTCCGCACCGCCTGTGGCTCTGAAGTTGCAAGACTGACTTTGGAGCTGGCGTTGGGGGGGGTGTTTCAGGGGGCGGGGAGGAGAGGAGTGAGGCTCCGCCGAAATATGACATATCCCAGTGGCACCTCAGCCTGTCCTCCTCGCAAGCAGGGGCAAAACACTTAGATGGCTAAAATCAGCTATCTAAGCATTTTGTGGGGCAGGAGAAACACGGAGGCGATCTTCGACTCTGCACTCTTTCTGTCCTGGATTGGATGCCCGTAAGCCTTCATGTTTGGAAGGTTATGGGCAGCCACATTGGATGGTGCTGTCTGTCAGCTTACCGTGTGATCCTATGCAGGTCTACTCAGAGGCAAGTCCCATTGAGTTCAGTGGGTCTTCTTCTTTCAGGTGAGTGTGTGGGATTTCAGCCTTGAAGTATCACTAGATTGGCCAACCACCTCTTCTACTCTATTAATAATATGTAAAAACTCCTGAAAGGCATTTTCTTATTAACAGTGATGTGTCTGAAACTCAAACACAGTCATGTCAAGTACCAAGAAAACTGAGTTACGCATCATGTGGGGACCAGTGAAATGAATTCTGGGTGATTTGTTTCTCCGCTGAGTGGCAGTTCTTGCAGGAAGACCTTGGGATGGAGAGCGTTTTATAGCTAATGTGACTGGTCCCGAACGGGCACTTTATCTCAAAAAAAGTGTTTCTGTGAGAACAAGGCTATTCACTGCCACACAGCAAAGTTAATGTCTTCTGCCAGTGTCCTCTGGTGTTAGAAAGCAGCCAGAGTTGTGTGACTGATTGATTGTCATCATTTTATCGGGACGGGGTTTAAATCATCAGTAGTTTACTGATAAGGAAGGAAACATGGAACTAGCTTCTATTCTTAACTGAGCAAACTATTTCCAATCCTGGGAAGGTCAATTTACTTGTCAGAATCTGTATAGTATATATAGACCGTGGTATTTCTCATACACTTACAAAATGGTTGTTCTCCATTTATCTTACGCCAGTGGTCATAGTGATTGTGGCATGCATGGTACTGACTTTTTTTAAAAAAAACCCAACAACTTCAAATACATCTTCTCTATGCTAGCTGACATGACATCATACTCCAGGGAGAGAAGTATCCAAATGCATGTCCTCTATTACTTCAAGAATAAATGGGGGTGGAGGTGGAGTAATCCTGTTATTAATCTTTAAAACTTTGCTTTTTACTGTTTGTGCCAGTAGAAAGCCTATGGAGGAATGGCATGTATTTTCTGATTAGTACAGTTTGGGCTTGGGAAAGGTTACTTAAGAAACATTCAACATTAGACAGAGTGAAAAGCCGCTGTTAATTCCCTTCACAAGTTCTTGCTATAGCAACCAAGAGAGATAAAGATGAAAAGAATTACCTGTTCCTTGCTTTCCGCACTCCTGCCCTGTAGGCAGACTACTTTTAACCACTTTCAATTAAAGTACCTTAGCAGTTATTTGAAAACTTAGACTTAAACGACATTTGACAAAGACAGGCACGTTTGTTTAACCTGGGTCTACCCACAATCATATAAAAAGTTTAGGGTGGGGGCTTGTTTTAAGAACATAAGGGGCATGCGAATGAGGGGAACTCAACCTTCTTCCCTCCTGTGGCTTACCTTCTCACAACCCACCATCCCTGCCCGCTTTCCTCCACACCAGGCTCACTTCCAGTATTGGAGCTAGCATACCCAACAATATGTCACAAATAAAAAAGGGTCTTGCTTCTAAAACCCCTGTTCTCATGCCAAGGATCATTTTGGGAGCCCCATTACTACAAATTAAGGAAGGGCCTTCACCACCTGGCAGTACACTGTATTCATTTACTTTCCAGTAATCTATTCTCCATTAACTTACAATGGCCAGCCACACCATTAGACAGAGTGAACTACTTGTACACCGCCCAAGGTGGCCAGATTTGTTCACTGCCCAAATCAATTTGTGTGGTCTAACGGAGGAGGAGGAGGAGGAGGAGGAGGAGGAGGAGGAAAGTCTAGTGCCACCTAATGACTAAGCTACATAACACTCTCCACTTTCTGTCTCCAGTAAATACAGAAAGTTGGACAACATGAGCTTCGCTGGTGGAGTAAGAGTTTTAGCAATGGACTGCAAGAAGGGTTGAGAACTAACTTGCACAGACCCTTACTCTTAAAATCCCATACTTTTTATATATGATTAGAGCAGACCCATTTGCCACCGTCACATGTAGAGCCTTAGAAGGAAAGAGACAAGTGCTTAGGAAAAACACCATTTGGGGTTGTAAAAGGACAAACCAGAGTCATTTTGCACCTTTCCTGCCATCACCTTTCCATTCATTTCTTATGCATCCATTAGTATGTTGGTGTTTAGCAGGCTGGTTACAGTAGCTAAGTGTTAATTGGTTCCTTGGCATGCCAAGATGGAACCTGATTAATTAGAAGAGGAAGTACCAATCCCAAAGCAGCAAGACTTGCACATCAGTGTTGATGCCTTCAGCTTCAGTATATAATGAGACTTCTCGCTGCAGGCAAAGGGGAGACCACATGCTTCCTTGTCTCTGGCATGGAGCAAAATTAAGCCTGAACTCTGTAGCAGACCCCTGCTTATCAGCAACCTTGCTATTACTCTGTCGACCCTGATGTGCATAAGCAATATTTTCATCCCCTTCCCGGGAGAATTATCTAGCTGTTGAAGTAGAAAATGAATATTTTACAGTTCACTTGTCTGATCAATTACCTACAAGCTGCTGCAGTATTTTATAGCCAGTGGGAGAGCTGTGTAGGTGATGATAGGGAAATCTGGAGGGAATCTCGGCCAACTTTAAAAAAGAAAAAAGGAATAAAACTGTGAATGAACCGCCAGTAACATTCCTTTGTTCATAAGGGTCGAGCCAGAAACTACAGTGTAACCAATTAAAGCACGCAGATGACAACCAGGCAAATGTGAATTCCAGAGGTGAGGAAATTTGATTGCTTGATTGGGGGATAATGAAGTGCAGAATGATTCAAAGCTAACTTCTCCACAATAAACCATCTCCCTTGGTACTTTTATTTGCAGATTTTGAGATAATTGGGAAATAATCTTTTTGGTAGACACTTTGGAATTTGAAGGAAAGTTGAAGTTAAATTCTACATGCTTGATCTAGGCACTTTAAGGGTGCAGTCCCATGCATGTCTAAACATGCATAGGATTGCACCTTTAGACACTATAACAAGGTTTAGCAAGCTCAAGTTATTAGGAATTTGCATGAACAAAGTGTTAAATTTTTGAAATATTAAGGAGTTCATCGTAATGAATTAGGGAAATCTTTCGCAACTGGTTTGATATCATTTACACTTCATGTGCAGCCTGAGTCTATGTACTTTTACTGAGAAGTAAATTGCACTGTGTTTATGCATTTGGTGTTTACTTCCATGTAATTATGCCTCAGACTGTAGCCACACAGTTAACAGTCTGTGTTAACTGAAGGTTTTCAGTCTGAAATTTCATGCACAAATTTATCTGAAATTAATCCTGCTCTTGAGTAACATGGATAAAACATCCATGAGTAACATGGATGTTGAGTAACATGGAGAGAAGGAGGAGGATTATGTAAGCCGCCTTGGGTTCCTTGAAGGAAAAAAGGCAGGGTATAAATATAATAAATAAATAAATAAATAAATAAAATAACATTCAGAATATGCCCAAATAGCTAAAAGCATAGAGGACATGTTTCACATTATGAATCTGTTATTTTATGTGCTTGTTTAATTCAGGCTTTTATTTGGAAATGTTTAAAAATCCACTTCTTGCGTTCTAACATTTCAGAATCTAGAGCAGGGCTCTCCAACCTTGGGTCCGCAGATGTTGCTGGCCTACAGCTCCCAGCATACCCAGCCAGCATGGCTAATGGCAAGGGATTCTGGGAGCTGTAGTCCAGCAACATCTGGGGACCTAAGGTTGGAGAGCCCTGATCTAGAGTATTTCCAGCCTAGGTTTTATTTACAGCCCAGTCTCTCGGCAAGGTAGACCTGTTGAGAAATCCATGAGAGATTATGGTAGGCCTCGTGCTAAATATTTGCTTGCACTAAGATGGTTTCCATAAAAGTGGACTTTTGGCTTGAACATTTCTCTGCATCTTGAATCCATAAAGTGGCTTAGATATTTCAGTCTTCCTGAAGACCTAGACAGTTGGCAACAATTCAATAAAGGATAAAAACAATCCTGTATATCTTGAGGGGTGGCCATGTATCCTACTTTACCAAGGGCAGTCTTCTATTTGCAGGGCTGTCAGAGGAGAGTTCTCTGTTTGAAGGAGTCCTCTGTTTGAAGGGCTGTCCGTTCCAGGTCCAGTTTAAAAATAAAGAGCCATAAGAAGGGAAAGCAGCAGGGGCCTTGAAGTTAAGGGTGGGAGATCCACCCACCACTCGACTCGTGGCGTGTTCAGCAAGCGCTGCCGCTGCACGAGCCAAGCCAGGCCAAAAGTGGCCAGCTGAGGCGCTCGACGGACTTCCATGTTCCCAGCGCTATATTGTGTATGTAGAAAATGGTGTAACATACATTAAAAGTGGCTGCGATTTGCTTAACTTGCACAAATAATGGCTGTTTTTAACGTATCTTACACCATTTTCTATGTAAACAACGTAGTGCCAGGAACCCGGAAGTTGCTTCCCCGGCTCGGCTCGCGAGAACGTGAGTCGAGCCGGGGAAGCAGGTAGGGCAAGCGGAGCTCAGGGGGGGTCAAGCTCGGTGAGTTTGCCGGACTTCCACCCCCCAATTGAGCTCCACACACATCCCTACGTGAAAGTTGTCCATCCACAGTGAGCACCTGGACAGCAGACTGAGCATAGACACATGTCACCTGATCACAGTCTTCCCCACTATAGTGAGATGCAGTGCATGTCTTTTTATTTTCTAGTAATTATTTCTAAATGTGCATCTATCCATATAAATTAGCACATGCAAATTTTTATGCAAATCCATTCCCACTTTTGTCCTCTTTTCGGTGATGCATTTTACCCCTTTTGGCAATTCATAAGTGACCACCCTAAGAAAAATGTAGCTTCAAGAAAATGATGATAATAATAATAATTTTCAAAATCCAACTCAAATCTTGCCTAATCACCAAAGGTTAAAATCCTGACTAAAGACTCAACAGTGCCATCCTGGGTTGTTGCACCATATAACGTCACAGTGCCACTTCTCATTCATTGCAGCTACCCAGAACTCTGCGTGAAACAGAATGCAAGTTTCCTGGGCAATTCAGCTGCAGTGATAAACACTGCTCTAGCTAATCTAATTCCAGTTATACTGTTTACCTCCTTGCCATTTACTTCCTTACCACTCCCCAGAGTCTCATCTCCACAGTAGAAAGCATGGCATGAAGACTGTAATAATTATCTTTAAGCTTCTGGCATTCCGACAATGGAGGATGAGAAAAACAGTGGAGAAAACAAGTCCCCTTTATCTGCTGCCTTAGGAGAGAAAAATGACAACTGTACACCCTCATCTCTGCTTCTAGCAACGATAGTGTATCGTAATTTAGGACCTTCTTCAGAAGCTGCAGATATAATCCAATGAAATGTTCTTATTTGTTACAAACCGCAATGTAGTATAATATATATATATATATATATATATATATATTAAAAAATCAAGTACTGGAATAAACCAGAGATATGTCAGTGTTGTATCAGAGAAACTAGCGACAGATGTTATCTGGAAGAGCAAGAAAGTTTGGTTGATTCCCCCAAGTTCAAAAATTGATCTTGTTACACAGTGTTAAACATTACAGCTGGCCCCACGGTGAAGCCATTATCTGATTGCTCCATCACAGAGCAAAATCAGTTTTCAGTATATGATGAGGTAAACAGGAAAACAATGGAATCCATATGTCAGGCATTCGTGTCCAAGGACTGGCACAGTGGCATCTTATATACTAAGAGCAAACTGTTTTTGACTGTGGACCCTTAAATAGCCAAAATGGCATCATCCATGCAAAGAGTGAGGTATCGGCAGACTTGGGAAAACCCTGTTTGCAAAGGTACAAAAAATATTTTGGGGGAGGATTTTGGTGGTGGTGGGAGAGCCAGAGGGCTGAGCATGCTCTGTGGACACAGAATGCTGACTGGCTGTTGAGCGGGTGCGGGGAGACACTGAAAACAACAGAGACGACAAGGGAGGATTCTGAAAAAGGGCATGACTGGCTGACCAGAATCATGAACAGGAGCGAGCATTCCACAATAAGTATATTCATTATATGCAAGTGGCAGTGCCCTTTAGACACTGGTCCCTGTCTCTGGACCAGAAACTGACCGCTCTGAATGTTACCTGTTCTGTTTTAACACTGTGTTTGATTAGCTTCAGCAGAGTCACAAGATCTGGACAGTCCATGTAGTCACAAGGAAATAAGTTTGCATAAACATGCTCAAGCATACCAGAGCTATTGGGCGGTATAGAAGAAATGATGATGATGATGATGATGATGATGATGATGATGATGATGATGATGATGATGCCTCAATATTTTCCTCGTGGCCTGAACCTACAGGCCTGGCTACACTACCCTGTCCCTGCACACCAGCCTTGGGCCTTGATCTCTGTAATGTGCCTTGAACACACTGCACAGTCAGGAGATACTTTCAGTTCTGTTTTCGCTTTCTGTCTCCCATCTATATCCCTGTCATGTTGCTATGCAGAGCCTTTCCTGCCTGAACTATCTTCACCAAACCTGCTCTTCTGTGCAAATGTTCCAGCATCCACTCATCCAACCTAGAAACCTTTGTCACTAAATATGAGACCTTTTCAAGTATTCAGTAGCCTCCGTACATATGTAAGAACATAAGAAGAGCCCTGCTGGATCAGACCAAGGGTCCATCTAGTCCAGCATTCTGCTCATACAGTGGCCAGCCAGCTGCCCACAGGATCCCACAAGCAGGACATGAGTGCAACTGCATGTGTGCGTGTGTGTGTGTGTGTGCGCGCACACATGTGTTGCAGGCTCTATTCCCAACTTACATACAAGAAAGTACCCTGACACACACACACACACAATCCATGCATGTGGAACACCTGAAAAAGAGCTAACTTGTAAGTGGGACTGGTAACCCATTATTACAGGAGACCGCCGGATAGACCACACATAAAGAGTTTCTTTCCAATCCCCATCAGTCATATATTTGTCGATACAAGTGACGTTGTAAAATGAACTTTAGTAGGAATGAATGGAACCCGCCCCCAACGCTCCCTCTGTCGCTCTAGTTCATTATTGTTCCATGGCTCGGCTCTGCCCTGTGATCCACTCCACCTGTCTTCAGGCTTAATTTCTCAAATTACTTGTGGAATTTCCATGTACACAATTGCATCAGGATTCACTTTTTATGAAGTTTTAAACAATGTGTGGATGTGTTTGTGGACACTGGTAACCTCTAAGGCACAAACGGAAATTGTGGCAAACTGTACAAGTGCGTTGGTCTGAACAAAGTCTAAAAGACAGAAACAGAAGAGTGGTAGATCACTCATGCATTGGTCCTGCTCTGCAAAGAAGGCCATGTAATTTGGAACCCCAAATCCATGGAGAAAGTCAGTCAGGGATAATTGTGTAAGTATCCCTCATGTTTAGCACTTCTGGACCTACCTAAAACTAATTCATTTTGATGCAGAAAGTCTATGAGGAACCTGCAGTTCTAGATCAATATTTGCCGGTGAGGGTTTGGGGTGTGTGTGTGTTTTGTTGAAGATAACATTTATTTGGTAACAGTAGAGAGTTTATACTGTATGCGTCCCCTATTGAAAGTAACTGTGACTGTGCAATAATGTTTGCCCTTACGGGGGGGGGGGGGAATCAATAGAACAGTGATGGCGAACCTATGGCACGCGTGCCACCGCTGGCACGCAGGGACCTCTCTGTGGGCACTCGAGCCATTGGTCGCCAGATCGCGAAAAGACCGTCCCCTTCTGCATTCAGCGTCGGGATTCCATAGTAACTCCTCTTCACTCATTCCTCGCTGGCCTCCACAGGCAGGCACACTCCAACATCTCCACCCCCAGAAGCGGACTGCGCAGGCACCCAGCCCTCCTTCTAACTGAACAGACAGCTCAGAAGCATAAGTGAATCTTTGCGCGCCCGGTGAAGAGCCATGCCCTGAGACAGAGCGGGGCGCGATTAGCTAGTGCCCCCTCCTCCTTCCTGCCAAATTTAAGGCACTTTGAAATAAATAAGTTGGGTTTGTGTTGCAGTTTGGGCACTCGGGCTCAAAAAGGTTCGCCATCACTGCAATAGAATGTTGACCATGGAAAATGAGAAAAGCAAGTAGAGCTGATAGTCATACTATCATAATTCTGAGCTAGATTCCATTCATAGTATGAATGTTAAGACAGTCATAGTAATATTCTCTTTAATACCTTCTGTATTATTTGCACTCTCTGCTCTATTTCTCAAGTTTGCAATAGTCTGGTTCTTCTTCAGTTTGATTCTTTGTGAGCTCCATATCTCCATCAGCCATGTGCTGGTTTTGACTCCTATCAGAGTTAATGGGAATTACAGATTAGAGAGAAGAGTGGATGCAGCTTTTTCTTCTACTCTTTAAGATCCTCTAGTCCACCTGACCCTATGGAAGAGGACTGTGTGTACCTTTAATTAATGCAAGGCTCTATGGTTGGAACTTGCTGAACCAACAGACGAATGCATAGGACAGCCAATCTGACCATAATGGGGTGTGCACTAGCTATGGCAGCTATGCCTTGCAGTATCACGAGTGATCATCTCCTGTTATTCCGGGACCTTTGGGTTGTTAATAATACAAGCAAAAATAGTCTAAACCAGGGATGGGAAGATGATCTCTGGGTGACTGAAGTAAATCAGCAAAGATTTCTGACTCCTGTTTAACAATGGCAACAAGCCAACTCCCCCCAGCCAAAATAATAAGTATACTGCTGACATGATGGAAGCTGTGAGCTCAGTTCTGTTCTGGCACTCAAAACAAATTCCTGGACTCCATGCCTGATTTTTTAATCCGTCAAGGATCTTTCTAACTTTGCAGACTCCCACATTTTGGTCTGAGGGCAAACAAACTTTTGGAAGAAATTCAGCTACAACTCTCGTTAGCCCCTGTGTACTGTTACGTAGTCTTTAAAGCATTTACTCTGTGTAAAGAAAACTCCCTCTCAAGTCTGATGAACAATATTACTCACACCTCCATATTATCTCAGGTACCATTTTGTGTTCTTTATAATCAAACTTCTCTTAAAATGGATGGTGTCAGTGATGCCATTGTAAAGAATGAATAAGGTTATGAGCCTCTACTAAACACTTTTCAAGCCATACTCTTCTCTCTCTTTTTTTACCAACAACCAAATTAATTCTGCTGATGGATTTTTCTTATTTATGTCTTCCTTTCCTAGCTGCCTTTAGCTATAATTAGTCACTGAAAATGGCCTTTCTTTGCTTCGATGATACTGTATACTCCAGCCATAGTTCTTGTTCCTTATTAACAAAAATTCCGCAGCAGATAAAATCTCAGTAACCTAATGACCGTAGTCCCATTTAGAAGCATCGTGAATGCTATCCCTCTTAACAAGGCCATAACAAAGGCAGAGGTGCAAAATTATTAGTTGCTGGATGCTTAACAGTATCTGTAAAACTACAGCATGTGAAAATATGTGTCTCTGGAATTTTGCTAACTACTTGCAATGCCATAAACAGAACATAATATTTTATTTTAATAAGAACTTGCTTTTCACAAGCAGTTATAAAATGAATAAGCTGTGAAGCAGCTTAAAAAAAAAAAAAATCAAAGCCAGATACTCTTCAACAGCCCTTAGAGTAATGCTTTAGATCCCCCTTTCTCGGCACTTGTGGGCGGGGTGTGTGTGTTTCTTTATCACTTCCCAAGACCAGCTCTATCATTACAGAGGGTGAGGTGGCTGCCTCAGGCGGCACATGCTAGTGGACGAGGTCTGAGGGATGAGGTGTTGGAGCTCTGTGTGTGCCGTATGACTCACCATTTGCCCCCTAAGCAAGCCTGCTGCCCTCAGGTGTGGTGGAGAATGCTGCCCTGCCACCAGTGTTAAAGATGGATTCAGCAGCCAGTCTAGTCAGCCTTTGTAGATGGAATGGGTGAGCGCTATCTTGTCCTTCACCTCAGGTAGCAAAATGGCTCATTAGGTCCCATTTTTAAAAGCTCAGATCTACAGGTTGACTGGGTAACACACAGGTTAATTTATATGTCATGGCTTATTGCTTTGCCGAGGATTTCTTTGGACTAATAGGAATGTAAAAGAAAGTGAGAGAGAACAGGAGACATCACACACAGCATCTTTAGATGGTCTGCCTGATGGAAAGACACAATATAAGTACCGTAATAAAGGAAATGCACTACAGTCTTCCATTCATGGAATACAGCACATTTTTTTATTTTATTTTTTAAAGGCAAGTGGGACATAGCTTGTGTTGTATTGCTAGAGGGGAAACATCATAAATCAAAGGAGTTGAAACAGTAACCATGTAAGCTATAAATTGGACATTACCAAGAGTGTTGTCTATAGCACTGTTCACTATATTTCAGGATGGATCTAATTGCATTTGAAAAGATGCAACAGCATAGAGAAGATGTTGTGGACTACATGCATGCAAAGAAGATGTAAACTTGGGTCTCAGTACATATTCTGAAGGCTTTGTTTCTCTTCCATTTTTTAAACCTTGCTTTCTTAATAATACCCACTGAGACATTTTCCTGGGAACATGATACATGCTGAACTCACAGCACTAAATATGTTGCTAAAAGTCAACTGCTGGCACATACACCCTCCCACCCTGCAGAAATACATACAACTGCCAGCTGTTCTCAAAGTCAGTGCCCTAGAAAGGTTTGTGGAATATTTAGGAACATTCAATTTCTTTATTTTTCAATATAAAATTTTAAATGCCTATGTAAGCTACTCAGAGCCTAAGGATCAGAATGAATAAAACTATCAAACCCGAGAAGCCATAATTTCATACGGAAATATATGCCTAAGCATGCAAGACTTTATAAAACTTATGATAACTTATTTTATTGAATTTTATTGAGAGCTAGTGTGATGTAATGGTGAGAGTGTTGGACTGGGACTTGGGGGTTCTAGTCCCCACCTGGCCATGAAGCTCACTGGGTGACTTTGGGCCAGTCATTGACTCTCAGCCAAACCTACCTCACAGGGTTGTTGTGAGGATAAAATGGAGAGGAGGAGGAGGAGGATTATGTAATCCATCTTAGGTTCCTTGCAGGAAAAAAATGGTGGGATATAAAAGAAATGAATAAATAAATAAATTTAGATGCAACCTTGCCCAATGGCGTTAAGCCTTGTTAACTGTGATTGGTTGATTAAAAAGACCCCAAAATGCCAATCGCGAAAGCCTCATTCAGGTTTCTGCTTAATGAAGAATTCTGTGGAACTTAAAAGTTTGCATATTCTTACAGCAGTTTACATTGTTCTAATGAAATATGTCATCTGTAACTCCCACGCTTCTCAGCAAAGTTTGTTAAGGGGTTACTAATTGACATCCAACAATTATTTCCAAAGCATTCCTTTTCTTTGGTTGTCTGCTCCTGGCTTAGTCAACAGTGACTGGGTTCAGACAACACAATAATCCACACTCAAGGGTTGAGTTTGGGTTGAGTGTGGGTTGTGATTGAACCATGGGTTGCTGTTGAAACATGGATTATCGTGTTGTCTGAACCCAGTCGAGGTAACAAACCATGGTGAACAACCCACAGTTCACAACTCAACAACAAATCAGTTATAAGACTTAAGTTATAAGCAGTAAACAGCAGTTGGGAAAACAAGTAGGAGAGAGAGAGATGGTTGCTACCAAGTTACTGCTCTTTCTATTGCTGCCCGCCACCATCTCAACAGAACAGCAGAGCCAGAGGTAACTGCAGGACCAGGCCAGGTGAGGACAGCAACCACCACAACTCTAATGACACATCTGGGAAAAATAATTCTGAAGGGTGCTTTTCTTTCTGGAGAATGAACACTTGGAGTTTTAGAAAATTCACCCCATCCCTCAATTATTCAAGAGATTCAGGTATTTTTAAAAGCAGGTGTAATGAAATATCAGTGTCTCTTGGATAATTATGTACACACCTAGAGTGCTCACACGAAACTGGGAAATCTGGCCCAGCAGGTGTTTTAAAGTTTGTTTGTTTGACACATGGAGAAATTACCTGGAAAGAATGAGCATGTAGTATTCTTTCATCATCATTTTCCGGCAGAACATGATGCAGTGAAGTGATAGAGAAACATCAAGACAGGAGATGAAAGGAGAGTCCTGAGTGCAGTTTTCTAAGCTTTGCTCTGATGTCCTTTTCTCTCCCTCCCCCCCCCCCATCAAGATAATGGGAACCTTTTCCAGCTAGCTCTTATGTCCTGTTAAATAATAGGTATTTGACATTTTCTGAAGATACCAGTGTTGACGGTGATATTAAAGATGGAAAGTACAGATGATTAAAATACACACACACACACACACACAGAGAGAGAGAGAGAGAGAGAGAGAGCTTCAGCCTTGCACTGCATTTTGCATTCTTTAAGAAAAACTAGGCATATATTTAAGGCTGGTTTGACCCTTAGCATGTTGTCTTAATGTTCATGGCTTAAACCATAAACCATTGATTCTCAGATGTACTGCTTCTTATCCAACAGGATATCCCTTACAGCAGCCTTCCTTAGAATTGAGCCCTGTTGATGTTTTGGACTTCAACTCCCATCAGCCCCAGCTTGCATGGCCAATGGCCAGGAATGCTGGAAGTTGTCATCCAAAATATCTGGGGGGTGCCAGGCTGTAGAAGGCTACCTTAGACTTTGTCTGTCTTCATGTTTGGCAAAATCACAAATATTTTTTTCAGCTGAGACATAATCAAGAAACTGTAACGTCTGGCATAGTATCGCACATGGAGAAATGACAGAGCTGTGCTGTGGTAAGTGTGTCAGTGCTGAACTTTTGATATCTTATTCTTCCTCTGCTTCAGTCTTTCCTCAAAATATGCTTTTATTCTCACTCGTGCTTTTAGACGCTGTTGCTGTTACGGTTGGTATATCTTGAAGGTGGTATATATGGAGCTAGGGAGTGAGGTCATTAGAGGGTTTGAAGCTTCATCAGTGTACTGATGGCACTTGTCTTGGTCAACTGAGTCAGGTGAGGCTGTCCAGGTGCTGTATCTGTGCCTGGATGCACTAGCAGGAGAAATAAGGACCAACAAACTGAAGTTAAATACTGACAAGATGGGAGTGCTATGGGTAGGTGGTTCTCATGTCTGGGAATTAGGTGTGTAACCTGTTCTAGATGGGGTTGCACTCACCCTGAAAAAGCAGGTACTTTGGAGGTACTCCTGTGTAGAGCATTGTTATTAGAGACCCAGATGGCCTCAGTGGCACAGAGCACCTTTTACCAGTTTCAGCTGGTTTGCCAGCTACAACCGTTTCTGGACAGGAATAGTCTATGGTCACAGTGATCCACACTCCAGTAATCGCCTAGTTGGATTACTGTAATGTGCTGCATGTGGGGCTGCCCTTGAAGATGACCTAAAAGCTTCAATTAGTGCAGAATGCTGCCAGAGGTTTAACTGGCATGACCAGATGAAATCATATTACACCAGTTCTGAAAGTGTTACGTTGTCTGCCTATCTACTTCTGAGCACAATTCAAGGTGCTGTTACTAACCTTTAAAGTCCTAAATGGCTTAGGACCCAAATACGTGAAGGAGAGCCTCTCCCTATACCAACCTGCCTATGACTTAAGTTCATTAACAGGAGGCTCTTCCCAATGTGCCCTTGCAAGGAGTTTGTTATGCTGTGACCAGGGAGAGAGCCTGGTCTGTGGTGGCACCCCAGCATTGGAATGCCTTCCCCTCAGGGGTTTGACTGGCACCAGCATTACTAGCATTTCAATTCCAAGGCAAGATTTAAATATTTGACCAGGCATTTTAAAGTTAATTTCTGGTTTGTCTTTTCTAGCTGCTTTTACTTGTTTTATGATGGTGATTTTATTGTGTATTAAAAATAGAAATACTCTTACTACTATTTTTCCTTTTTTTATTATTATTAGTTTTTAACATGGTATGTGCCTTTGAGGCTAAAGAAAAAACAGTGGGCATTAAATGCTACAAACAGGACCTGCAACAAAATGTTGCAGTATAGCCTATCCTCCTACCAGGAGTGCTCCTGTTCAGGCACTCATTACTCCACTTTCCTTTTTTTTCCCCTTACAACATTTATTCAGTATTCTGTAGCTGCTGAGTATGCTTTGTTCTCACTGGCCTAGGGTTTTTTTTTTGGGGGGGGGGGGGTGAGCCCAAAAAATATTTTTTGTGCTTCCACAGACAATAGGGTTTTCCCATGCACTCTACTTCCCTCTTCTTTCTCAGTAGCCCTGTTTTGGCTCCAGTCCTATTGGCACTGACCACCTGAGTTCGATGATAGGGAAATTGATTATGCTGGTGTCCAGTTAGCTGTTTAGTATGTGTACACTCACATCAAATGGGCCACTGTACACACAAATGATGTACAAAACTGAAAACCTAGTGAATAAAAATTGGTACTTCGATTAAACGAGTATGCTTTATTCTTGGAGCCTCATCAGTGCAGTCTTTATGGTTGGAGGAATTGTAAATCTTCTTTCAGTCCATCAGCATTAGTATTAGGTTATACTAATTTAAGATAGAGTTTAAATAAATCTCCAATCTTTGTGGTCTGGAATCCACTTTTTAAGCATTTGCCTGCGAAGTCTATTCAGAACTCTACTCATACAGTGTCAGCATAAGTTTCAAAAACTGAATTAGCTAAAATAAGCAACTTTTGGAAGAAATGCCTACTTAACATGAATAGTTCATGAGACTGAATGACACTGTCATACTATAGCCTGGCGTTATCTACCATTTTGAGCAAATATTGGCGTCCTAGAAAAAGAGTCCTAGCAAACATTTGAAGACAGCAGGACTTTAAAGATTATATTGTACAGAGCCATAATTAGAAACAGGCAAGTTGTAATGCTCACCTCACATATGGGGTGAACAACATTATGGCCCAAAGAGTTCTTCTCTGGTTTAGATTTTAATCTGAGCCAGAAAAGAAATCAACCACCCTCCTTCTTTCCTCCCATCCATCTGTCTCCAACCCCCATCCCACCCACCTACTTAGCTTTCTTGTTGCTGCTCCGGCAGCAGGGAACGAAGGCATCTTCTCTCTGCCTTCTGCCTTCTGGAAAATGGCACATTGCTGTAGCTGCGAGCCAGAAGCACTGGGAAAGCTAAATTTCCCAGTGCTCCTGGTACTTTGCTTGCAACCGTAGCAGCATGCCAAGTTCCAGAGGAGGGGTAGGGCAGAGCAAGAGATGGAGAAGAGAAAGATATACCCCTGATGGTGTCACTGGGAGTGTGAGGGGGCTCAACACCCTCCCTCCCACCCTCTTACCCAGCTTTCCGCTGCTTCAGTGGCAGCAGTGGGAGAGAGGATGGGAGAGAAAGGTATCTTCACTTAATGCTGAAGCTGAGCAAGATAGGTTTGTGGAGGAAATTCTGTAAAGCAGTAATGGCATATACCAGTGTGGCGTAGTGGTGAGAGTGTTGGACTGGGACTCAGGAGGTCTGGGTTCTAGTCCCCACTCGGCCATGAAACTCACTGGGTGACTTTGGGCCAGTCGCTGACTCTCAGCCTAACCTACCTCACAGGGTTGTTGTGAGGATAAAATGGAGAGGAGGAGGAGGATTATGTCAGCCACCTTGGGTTCCTTGCAGGAAAAAAGGTGGGGTATAAATGTAATAAATAAATATAGATATATTTCCTTGTCAATAACATGTAGGGCTGAAATCAGTGGGATTACCTGTATCTTTTCCCACAAGCTTTCACTGGATTTTATAGACAGTTTCTAGAAATAAAAAAAGCCTCAAACATTTTCATTTCCTTTGCAGCAGGCCGAAACAGATGACTGAGGACTGAGGACCAAGGACCAAATTTGAAGGGATCTGGAGGAGAAAGATCTTGGAAAGAACAGAGATTTTTTTTTGCAGTTTATGTTCTGTGAATGGAGACAGTTAAGTCAGTGTTAGATGAGATGCATCTGTTGAACTGCCAGATGTCACAGGAAGTACTTGTTGCAATAGGATGGACCAGGCACACAGGAAAATTAACTGTGTGATTGAAGCTCAGGTAGTGCTAGTATATGGTACCTGAGAAATGCAACGGCCAACCGTTCTTCTGTCATAGGCACTGCTGGAGCCTGGAAGTTTTTAACTTTAAAAAAAAAAAAAAACATTGAGCAGGCAGGCTCACTGCACGGCAAAGTGCCTACAGCTGAGATTCCAGCCATACTCGCCATCTTCATTTTGGCACTCTGGGGGAAATGAAGATGACAGGCAGGGGGCGGCAGCAGGCACTTTCTCTGTGTAGCACATCTCCCTGGTTAATTTTTTTAAAAGAGAAAGAGAAAAAGTATCTTGTGTGGCTACAGGAATCAGCCCCAGTATGGGATCATGGCACAACTGTCTCCACTGGTGACTGATTGGGAGTCATTCCACCCCCGCCCCCTGTCTGTGGGATCCCAGATGTGTGCCCCGGATTCCAATCCTAGGATAGCCACTGCTCCCCTAAAGTGTCGGAAAGTGCTGCTTGGGCAGAATTAGGATCAAAATACCAATGTCTTTTCAATATCATGTTTTTCCAGTATGCTAGTGCAGGCACTTTCCCCCATCTTTCCTCAAATTCTGCATGGTAAAATTTGGAAGCAAAACTACCAGGCCTGTGGTGGCTCATGTTGGAATATGGAGTTCTCATATTCAGGTTTGCCTTCGGGCAAAGAAGCAACAGAACCAGGCAGACATGATCAAGGTCATGCCTGAGCTAAGTGTCACCTTTGGCCCAGTGTAGTGGGTGTACAGTTTTTTCTCTTCAGGGGATCTGGAGCAGGGGTCATGCTAGATTGTGTTCAGCTGGGATGACATCATGCCATGGGTGCAGCTGGCATTGCATCATCTATGCATGTGACTGTACAGTATTGTATAAAAGGTGTGCAAAGTCTTTGTGTTCTTGTTGGGGGGAAAGGAGTTAATTGGATTAGGAATTATTGATTAGAAAAGCATTCTGTAAGTAAAGAGATAGTTTGTGTGTCTAGACTGTATCTGTTTTGTCTGACATACTGTTCTCTTTCACTTTTGTACAATAGCACTCTGTGTATGTTCTGTTCATATTTTGCAAGTCTTAGTTTAGTAAACCTCTGTGTTTAAAAGAAGCAGACTTGTTGTTTGCTTTTTGCCTACTGGCCTAGCACACGCTTCTCATGCTACCCTATCTATCCGCTGCAGCTTCTGCAGCCGCTGGGACAAAGTTGTTTAACTTTGTTTTCCCCCCGGCGGCTCAGATTTCCAACAGCTCACGCTGGTTCAGCTTGTCTGAGTGTGGAAAGCTAAGCAGGGTCAGGCCTGGTTATTACTTGGATTGGAGACCCCTCCTCTAGTTTCCTGCATTGTGCAGGGGGTTGGACTCGATAGCCTTGTAGGCTCCTTCCAACTCTATGATCTATGAAATCTATGACATCTACTAAAAACCTACATGGTATGTCCATGTGTTTCTTTTAAAGTGGCATGTGCAGGGCTTTTTTTCTGGTGGAACTCACCGGAACTGAGTTCCAGCACCTTTTCTTCTATTAATTGCATTACAATTTAATCGCCATCTACTCCCGAGGAAATGTAATCCAAGAGTTCCGGTACCCTTTTCTCCAGAAAAAAAGCACTGGGCATGTGTCATAATGTACAGAAGACTGTCCTCTCTCTGAAGAGCTGTCAGAGGACAGTTCTCTATGCGAAGGTGTCCTCTGTTTGAAGGGTTGCCCAGTCCAAGTTCTGTTTAAAGATGAAGAACCTAGGAAGGGAGAGTAGGAGAGGGGCCTTGAAGTTGCGTCTCAGCAGTTAGTACCTGGTCATCAGACTGAGCAAAGCAAATGGGTCATCTCTGGTCATGGTCTTCCCCACCATGGTGAGATGTACTACATTTTCATAGGTTAACACATGCACACTTTATCCAAATCTGTGTCCTTTGAGCCTCTGTTTGGGTGATGCATTTTTTTCTTCTTTGGTGACGCCCAAGGGGCCACCTTAGCTTCTTTCAAATTCCACCCATGGTACACATATAGACCTGTCCTTGATCAAGCATGATCTGATCCAAAGCCTTCTGTAATCAATGGAAAGCCTGTATATTACAGCAGAAGGGTTCTCAAAGACTAAAAAATCACATACATCGACATCCTATATAAGTTCAGAGTGTTTCTGTCTATTCAAATGTAAAGATTATTTTGGGCTCTATTTCTATATTCATACATAAGTTTCCTCCCCATGGTACCACATGCACGCACTCCCCTTTTCCCATCAGGAACTGAGGTAGACACTAATTAAACCTGTGGAGAAGAAGGAGCTATTAGCTGAAAATGTAGATTTTCTTTAAGGAAATAGCATACTGAGAGAACGCGACTGTAAAGTTAACTCAGTGGTCAGAAGTTTTAATGAGCTGGGGGGAAATAACACCACTTTCTCTTCCTTTTGAGGGGTGTTATACTCTCCCATTTCCATCTAGTGGTGCCAGATCATTCAGAAATAGTTTTATTCCATAGGAACTAGGATGATTCCAACAAATTAAAGGTGAAAATGAAACAAATTGACTTCTAGGGAACTGTGAAGCAGGGGGGCTCTTATTTTTCACTGTATTTATTGGCTAGGAAAATATTTTGTAGCCTCTTGTCACAACCAGTTATATTGGATTGTTTGAAACCAGGTAAAATCCATCCTTCCAGTACTTGGAAGAGGCATAGAAAGGGAAAGAAAAATACTCCGAGTGAATGACTGGCTACGAAGGTGGAGCCGACACGTGAGGGATTTGGATTCTGGGACCACGGGCTGGAACACTTTCCTGGAAGATGGACTGCTGGCAAAGGATGGGTTGCACCTCACAATGGACTGGGAAGAATGTGGTTTGGCCACAGCATGAGGAACTTAATCAGGAGGGCTATAAACTGAATTCCAACAGGGAGGGAGACATAAACTCGGGGGTACCAATGGAAGAAGGCCTCTGCCACAATGGAGAGAACAGCTCCAGCGGTGCCCTTGATAGTCTACCACAAATGTAGGGGGAAAGTCGGACTATAAAGCACATAGTCTTCGATGTCTTTATACTAATGCCCAGAGTATGGGCAACAAACAAGACGAACTTGAACTCTTGATACATGAGGGCAAGTACGACTTGATAGGGATAACTGAAACCTGGTGGGATGACTCCCATGACTGGAATACAGCAATTGAAGGGTATAACTTGTTCAAAAGGAACAGAAGCAACAGAAAGGGAGGTGGAGTTGCACTGTATGTTAAAATACGTATCTCTGCACAGAGATACAGGAAGAGGAGCTTGGCAGCCCCATTGAGAGCATCTGGGTTAAAATAAAGGGGGCAAAGAATAAAACGAACATGGCGGTTGGAGTCTACTACCGACCACCCAATCAAGGAGAAGACGAGGATGGAACTTTTGAAAAACAAATTGCCAGTGTTTCAAGGAGGCACAATGTGGTAGTAATGGGAGACTTCAATTTCCCTGATATCTGTTGGGAGACTTTTCAGCCAAACATGGCCCCTCCAAGAAATTCCTGAGCTGTGCTGCTGATAACTTCCTCCTACAGAAAGTGGAGGAAGGAACTAGAGGATCGGCTATCCTTGACCTGATTCTAACCAACAGAGACGAGTTAGTGGATAAAGTGGCAGTTTCGGGAACTCTGGGGGAAAGTGACCATGTTATACTTGAGTTCTTGATTCTAACGGAAGCAAAAGCTGAGTGTAGCCAAACACGTACCCTGGATTTTAGGAAAGCCAATTTTAACAAACTCAGAACAATGATTAGTAAGATCCCATGGCAAGTGACTCTCACGAGAAAGGGAGCCCAGGAGGGGTGGGAGTTTTTAAAAAAGGAAATTTTAAAGGCACAATTGCAAACAATTCCCAAAAGGAAAAAAGGCAGAGGGCAACAGAAGAAGCCAATGTGGCTTCACAATAAACTCAAAGACGACCTGAAAACAAAAAAGGACACGTATAGGAAGTGGAAGGAAGGACAGGCTACAAGTGAAGAGTACAGGCAGGTAGCACAGAACTGCAGGAATAGTGTCAGGAAGGCTAAAGCTGAGAATGAGCTAAGGTTAGCGAGGAATGCTAAAAGCAACAAAAAAGCTTTCTTCAGATACATGCACAGTAAAAGACAGAAGAAAGAACTGGTGGTTCAACTACGCAATGAGGATGGCAAATTGATAACAGAAGACAAAGAAAAGGCAGAAGTGTTCAATTCCTACTTCGGCTCGGTCTTCTCCCAAAAGAGGGTCTATGACCCCCCTGGCAAACCTGAAGTGCAGACTGAAGGGGCAGGATTGCAGCTTGAGATTAATAGGCAAATGGTCAAGGAGCACCTGATTACTCTGAACGAGTTTAAATCTCCAGGGCCTGATGAGCTGCATCCTAGAGTAATAAAGGAACTGGCAGAAGAACTCTCAGAACCACTGTCTATTATCTTTGAGAAATCATGGAGGACAGGTGAAGTGCCAGACGACTGGAGGAGGGCAAATGTTGTTCCCATCTTCAAAAAGGGCAAGAAGGAGGAACCTGGGAACTATAGGCCAGTCAGTCTGACATCAATCCCCGGGAAGATTTTTGAGCAGATTATAAAGAAGTCAGTCTGCAAGCACCTTGAAAACAATGCAGTGATTACTAGAAGCCAGCATGGATTTGTCAAGAACAAATCCTGTCAGACTAATCTGATCTCATTTTTTGATCGGGTAACCTCCCTTGTGGACTGTGGGAATGCTGTGGACATTATATATCTGGACTTCAGCAAAGCTTTCGACAAAGTGCCTCATGATATCCTGATTAGTAAGCTAGCTAAGAGTGGGCTAGATGGAACAACTATCAGGTGGATCCACAACTGGCTACAGAATCGGACTCAAAGAGTGCTTATCAATGGTTCCTTCTCAAACTGGGGAGAGGTAACGAGCGGGGTACCACAGGGCTCGGTCCTGGGCCCGGTGCTCTTCAACATTTTATTAATGACTTGGATCAGGAGGTACGGGGAATGCTTATCAAATTTGCAGATGACACAAAGTTGGGTGGAACAGCTAATACTCTGGAAGACAGAAACAAAATTCAAAGTGACCTCGATAGGCTGGAGCGCTGGGCCGAAACAACAGAATGAAATTTAATAGGGATAAATGCCAAGTGCTGCACCTAGGGAGAGGAAACCAAATGCAGAGTTACAGAATGGGGGACACTTGGCTCAACAATACTACAAGTGAGAAGGATCTTGGAATTGTGGTAGATCACAAACTGAATATGAGCCAGCAATGCGATGTGGCTGCAAAGAAGGCAAATGCAATTTTGGGCTGTATTAATAGAAGTATAGCTTCCAAATCGCGGGAAGTGATAATTCCCCTTTACTCGGCACTGGTTAGGCCTCATCTTGAGTACTGCGTCCAGTTCTGGGCACCACACTTTCAGAAGGATGTAGACAAACTGGAGAGGGTTCAGAGGAGGGCAACAAAGATGATAAAGGGACTGGAAACAAGGCCCTATGAGGAGAGACTGAAAGAACTGGGCATGTTTAGCCTTCAGAAGAGGAGACTGAGGGGAGATATGATCACACTCTTCCAGTATTTGAGGATGTCCCAGAGGAGCAAAGATTCTCTCGATATCCCAGTTGCAGAACACGAATATGGTCAATTAAGGAACTAAGTCCACTAACATAGGAAAATTTCGACAGGAATAAGACAATGGCTCAATACCAGGGAGGTTGTGGGCTCCACTTGGAGGCATCAAGTGCACGGACACCATCTGTCAGGAGCTTGACCTAGATCCCTGAGCAGGGGTGGATCGATGGCCTGTAGGCCCTTCAACCTACTTTATGTTCTATGATTCTATGAAAATGGTTTTGTTTCTGTCTCCAAAGCTTTCAACAAGCTTCTCAAACTAGTCACAAAACTGTTTCACTGGATAAATGTGCTAGAATTTCATTTCATAAAGAAATTCTGCCACCTCCTTTTCACAAAATTACAAATTGCTAGAAAAATAGAAAGCAGAACTCAAGGAGGTGGATCAGGGGAAGAACAGCTCCAATAATGGGAAGGGATCCTGGTGTAATGTCATGCAAGAAAATAGATTTCACTATAAGGCATTAAAAAACATTGGGCCAACTTTTCAATAGAGTTTTAGACAATGGGTAAATATTCTACTAAAAATATATGTAGATTACATCACAATTCCTCTTATTTTAACAGAAAATCAGAACAAAATGAAATTTCTCTGCAGGCTAGTGAATAGACTAGTGAGAGATAAATTAGCCTCTAAAATAAAACAACTCCACTTCTATGTCTAAGGTTGCCCACAGACATACATATTTTGAGCAATGACCTTGCTAGGAAAGCATACCCAGGGTGCAATCCTATGGCCGCTAGATGCTGTTTAGCCAGTCATAGGATAGGTCAGAGTCCCAGCTCCAGACTCAGAAATGCTTTCCAAGGTCGGAGCTGGGACTCCAAACATGGAGCGCCCTCCCTCCGCAAGTGCGACTTTGGAGCAAGCACTGTGGGGGCGGAGAGTTGGATGGGGAGGGGCGTAATGAGGCTCTGCTGGGATATGACATATCCCGGTGGGGCCTCAGCCCCTCCTCCTTGAAAGCAGGGGCAAAAGACATAGATGGCCAAAATTGGCTGTCTACGTCTTTTGTAGGGTAAGGGAAGCACGGAGGCAATCCTTGCCTCCGTGCTCCTCCTGTGCTCGATTGGATGCCAGTATCCGAGTTCAGAGGGTTACAGGCAGCCTCATTGGATGGTGCCGCCCCTGTGTTTTGTAAATAAATAAGTAAATAAGTACACCCTTCGCTTCAGTAGCAGCCTTGGAAAAACCAGCTCTTCCTGTTTCTGCAGAAGTCATCCATGGTGATATTATTAGGAGACTTCCTGCTTCCCAGATTTGTTTTTATTTTTACTCTTTTACTTTCTAGTTGTTTACAAATAAAGTATCAAATGAATGTTCATATTCATGTTGTGTTTTAAAAAGTGGACAGCCCACCTAAAGAGGGTGAAATCAGAACTGAGTGACCAGTACATCTGTCAAACTTGTTGTGAAAGAGAGAATAAAATGGGCTTGAGCTGTGTGAGAAAAAAGAGGAGTGAGCACTGATTTTGAGGTACATCTGCATGTGGCTTAAGCATCATTGTGCATTTGGCTTGTTGCACAGAAAAGAAGGAAGGATGGAAAGAAGGAACTTTGTTCTCAGATTCATTGGTAATTCAAATGATGTGCTAAATGATAATCGGTGGCTGCACTGGACCCGAGGTTCATATCTCAGTTCATTCAACTACTTTGTCTTATGTGCATGATCCCAGCAGTAGTTAGACTTGGCTCCTTCCATATTGGTAGAAGGATGGTCTTGGGAGCAAGATGAGATGAGGCAAAGCTTTGGCAGGGAGCACAGTGAAGAGTAAACCGAGTCTTTTCATGTAGCTGAGACTTAGCCCACAATCATGCCTTGTCATATGACCTTCACTGGCCTATTTATGTTCAACAGACTTTTTGCAAGGACAGCTTGTTGCTACATAGATTTGAATATATCAGTTTCAATGCATGTAAATGAAATGTGTGTGCATATGTATGAAAATACAGCTTTCTAAGAATTATGCATAAGCTTCAACTTGTCATTTTATTTATTTATCAATCATCTCCTTCTTTGGCCAATGTTGATAATGGCATATAACATTAACCTTTAACCCCAGTGCACGCCCCAACCCACCCTGAAATTTGAGGGTAACCCCCCCCCATTTTATTTTTTTTTAATTGCAGACAAAATGGCATCTGGAGACACGATAGAGAGCCCAAAGGGTCAAAACTAGCTTGCAAACAAGCTACTTTTTACCCTTTTGGTGTTCTGTAGCAGTTCCAGGTGCAATTTTGTGTTTAAATTTTTAAAAATGTTCCCTGTTTTTGGCACCCATGGGAGGGGAGTGTGGCCCAAAGGGCTGGGCAGGAGGAGTAAAAATGGCTCCCAGACCTCCCAAAGTTGCCCACCACTGATTTAGCATCACCTCTCAGGTTCCAAGTTCCAGAGGAGCTGCAGACTTGAGTCCTGGCAGAGAGCACAGCCTAGCACCTTTAGATGAAAACGGAAATAATTATCTTCTGTTAGAATGATTGAGGTAATGGTCTTAATGCCATTAGTGCCCGTATTTAGCAGCCCAAAGGCATTCCTCCCTGACAGATATAAGACTGACAAGCACGAGGAAAGGGATGTTTGGACTAAACTCCTCTCCTCAAAAGAAAAAGATGGGGGAAAGCGCACATAAATCTCTGGACTGGGGCCACCACCACGTTCTGCTTCTGGATGCAGGAGATAGCACAACCTCTTGCCTATCCAAAGACAATGATTCATATTTCTGCCTATAGATTATCCCTCACAGACTGGGACCCTGATATTTGCCTGGCTAGGAATAAATACCTAAAGGTACTTCAGCTTGTGTTTTGTTTTGCAAGAGGAACTGGTTTTCCTATTGAGGTAAACACCTCATGAAAGGCCTAAAGTCTTCCATAGCAATATGTTCAAGAGAAAATAATTTATCCTCCGTTATCATGCTGTGGCACAAAGAGGATGATATATAGCTTATATTAGTTATAAAATAATGTGCATAGTCTTTCTCACAAATGGGTAACTCCATGCTTCCCCCCCCCCCCTTTGCAGTGACTTCTCTATTTTACATTCTTCTGTTAGAGTGAATTTTTTATCCTGGGAGTAGATAAATTCCTTCTGCCAGAGATGGAATCCAAGGATGAATTGTGTCACACAGACCTTTCTACAGTCTTTTCCGGAAAGAATACAGATGTTATGATTACAGAATATCCCTCCATTATTTAGCAAGTCATATTTATTAGAGAGGTTTTATACTTTACTGTGGGGAGACCGGCACTATATTTCTTTTTAACATGCATGTGGCCTCAGGCTTCTCAATACTGCCTCCCAGCATGTTGACAGAATTGCAGTTTCCAGAAAGATGAACCTAAAAATATTCCACCTACTTGAGAACATAGTAATTCATCCAGGAGGACATTACTAAGATTTCCACAATAGAATTCTTTACTATTTCAAATAGGAAAAACTTTTCAGAAGTGAGATACCATACTAATAGCAGTAGCTAAATAAACAGCATGACTGATTCTGCCATCCCACTGTAGCAAAGCATTGTGGGCATCCATGATGTGTACACAATTCATAGATATCCAGACAAAGGATAAACCAGGACTTCATTTTCTCTGCCTCTCTCTCTTTCTCTCTCACTCACTCACTCATACACACAATATATTATTTATTTATTTTATTTATATCCCGCCTTTTTTCCTTCAAGGAACCCAAGGAGGCTTACATAATCTCCTCCTCCTCTCCATTTTTATCCTCACAACAACCCTGTGAGGTGGGTTACAATATACTGCAGTATGTATTATGATAAGAGTGTTCGTTCAACCAAAGAAGAAGCCAACAGTATGTCCAATTGCTGCATGGTTGAGGTTACGTATGATATTAGTGAGAAGCCCTCTAATGTGGCTGGCATTCCATGTATGGCATACAATTGTGTTGGTATTCGATGCCATGACAAACACATAGGCAGAAGTTACAGATTTTAGGAACAGAGGAAGTTGCCTTTTACCAAGTGAGACGAGTGGTCCATCTCGCTCAGTGTTGTCTACACTGAGCACCAAACTAAACGTCCTGCTAATTTGGCCTACTTACCTTAGTGTAAGTGTGTGGGGACCCAATTCAGTTCAAGACCATGGCAATCCAGGAGGAATGGATTTAAGCTTCCCTGCTTCCATTTTCAGCCCCAAATTTCAGGGGGTTAAAACAAGAAAAAGAAAAAGTATCCACTGAAATCCAATGAAGACTTTTTCTCCCCCCACACCCCAGTGTGTGTGGAATTTGGGGCCAAAAATTATAGGGGGAGCATAAACTCCCCCCTCCCAAATTCCCCTCTCCAAATCAGGCCTGCATGCACTTACACGAAAGTAAATAAATTAATCATGCATATAGCAGAGCACAGATTAGCAGAGCACAGATTAGCTGAACGTTTAGTTTGGCCCTGACTGGCAGCAGCTCTCCAGGGTTTCGGGCAGGGGTCTTTACCCCTCCTATCTGGTGATGCCAGAGATTGATCCTGAGACCTTTCACACGAAAAGCATGTGCTTTGCCACTGAGCCATGTCCCTTCTCCTCCAGAAGGGGCATGGCAGCAAGTACTATCAGTCAGTCAGTCAGGCGATCACTCGTGACCGAGTAAGATTGTCTTCCAGGATAAAAAAAAGAAAATTTACAAAAAGGAGATTTTAAAAGGAGGAAAATTTTAAAGAAAATTGTGTAGACTCTAGCGATGGGTCTGTAAGTGACTGTGGAGGCCAATTCTAGATCCACACAGCTTCCCACAGTGAGGACACAGGTTACCAGATGGAAGATGGTCCTGTAAAGGATTCATTTGACGTGATTTTCGCTTAGCGTGTTTCTCCCTTTCACCTTGCACTCGGGCTTCTTCAAAGTCCATAGAACCTTTGTGAAAGGCCAACCTCCAGTTAGATCGTTCATGGGCCAGAGCTTCCCAGTTTTCGAAGTTTATATTGCATTTTTTTAGATTAGCCTTAAGAACACCTTTAAACCTCTTATACAGGCCACTGATATTCCGCTTTCCATCCTTGAGTTGGGAATAAAGTAACTGCTTTGGGAGACGGCAGTCAGGCATTCGAACAACATGACCGGTCCACTGAAGTTGGCGTTGAAGGATCATTTTTTCAATGCTAGTAGTCTTTGCTTCTTCCAGTTCGCCTATCTTCCCAAGTAATTCGCAGGATTTTCCGGAGGCAACGTTGATGAAATCTTTCAAGGAGTTGGAGGTGACGTTTATAGATAGTCCATGTTTCGCAGGCATACAATAAAGTTGGTAATACAATGGCTTCATAAACCAGTGTTTTGGTCTTCTTACAAATATCCCGATCCTCGAACACTCTATGTTTCATTTGAGAAAACACGGCACTTGCGGAGCTCAGACGATGCTGGATTTCACTGTCGATGTTAGCTGTAACAGAAAGATAGCTGCCAAGATAGAGAAAATGATCGACATTTTCCAGTATTGTCCCGCCAAGCTGGATAGATGGCATCACCAAAGGGTTAGCTTGCACTTGCTGATGAAGCACTTTGGTTTTTTTGATGTTAAGTGAGAGACCAAGTACTATACCGCTTCAGGGAATGCATAAACACTGCAGGGCAGAGTAGCATAGCATAGATATTAGGGGCTGGATTCAGATTTAGGTGTGTGCAAACTGAGCTAGTAGAAGTGGACTTTCCTACCCCTTTCCCCCCTACGGCAGCCCCTCCAGCCCCCTGAAAATGCTACATAGAGGGTTGTGTGGGGCCCTGCTGAATGGGGAGAGCCATGCTGTGCAGAGGAGGAGGAGATCCCACAAGATTGGGTGGAGGGAGGCATCTTCCGGAAGCAGAGTCCTTCTCTCCACAGAAGGTAGATCTTGGATCCAACCCTTTAACACTTTATTATTTAACTTTATCCTTTAAAAAAAAAAAAATTGCACACAGATTGCAGTGGTACTGCAGAGGCTGGATTCATAGATTATGGGAGCTTGTGGTCATGTCCAAAATGACCTGACAGATGTAACCTTTCTATAGGAATCTTGAGTGTACTAAGTGTTTTATATTATTTTTGTCATTTATCTTTTGATGTAACATAACATAATTCTTTCATCGCTATAATATGTTCCTCTCTACTATTCTATGATTTCCCCACCCCCATCAACACTTCTGCCAAAAAGGCAAGTCTTTTTCCTTGTTCTTCCGCTCTAAGAGCATGACTGCTGTTTTTGCAGGTTTAGCTCTGTACCAGCCAAGTTCTATTTATCGAGACAAGTTCATCCTTCCACCCTTAACCTTTCCAAACAGCCTCCCTACGCTCAACCCTGGCTGTGTGTGTGCGTGCGCGCGCATGCGCGCTCCATCTGAGTTTTGTATTCATTTTTAACCCTGTCTGTGGTCTCTGTGGTAGCAGAAAATTTAGGGATGGGAGAGAAATTTGATCAATTCACATTTTAATGTGAACTTACCAAATGTTGCCCTTCCAAACCACTCTGTCAATTGAAACTCAGTTACCCTTTGAAATTCACACTTTTTGAATCTTGTAATGGAATCCTCACATCAAATAATGTGTGTAAATGCATATATTAGAGAAAATAATGTTTAAATATGGACTATATTAGAAAAACTGCTTGCAAAAAATGTGTATATTAGGCAAAAACACATATACAAAAATGCATGTATTATGAGAATTCCCTTCCCCCGGCCACGTGCAACTGTGGGCGGGGAGAATTTTGCGTGCGGAGGAAAGGAGAGTGAGACCACTATGGGGTGATCTCACCCTCCAATAAGATACAAGGGTGGAGCGTGCAGGACCGTTATTAGGCCCGCATGCCCACACTCTGGGCTCTTTCTTTTGCAGCTGCAGAGAAAGAAGGATCATCAAGCAGTTACACATTCAGAAGCTCCTAAGGACGAGTGACTGGTTTGATTACAAGGGGGTGTGGGCACCTTTTCCTGCTGCTTTCCCTGGGGGATTATTCAGCCTCTACAGGCCCTGTATTTCCCCTGCAATAGCCCATTAGCTGTGGCCCTGCAGCACGGCTGTGCCTGGGCTCGCTTACCATCGGGGATCCTTTGGCCTCTACAGGCCTGTGTAAAGGGTGCTTACCTTGGCAGCAGCCCTTCTGGTAACATTACCAGCGGCTTCTAGCCGCTCACTGTGCGTTGTGGGCGAGACCAGCTCCCGCCCGAGGCCCGTTGTGTCTCCTGGGGTGGGTTACTTCCCACCCCAGAATACAGATCCTTGGGCAGTCTCATGGGTGTCCTTGTGTGCCAGGACATGTGTTTGGGTGTGGTCATACACCCCCCCTTCCTTTTCTCTGTAAAGGATCAAAGCTTATCATCCACCAGGCCTTTTTTCCAATACGTTTTCGTTGGTTCTGCCTGTTGATTGCATGCCCCCCCCATTTATGTTGTTTGGGCCTCAAGGCCTGCCTTAACAGGCACAGCCTTTTTACTCTGTGTGTGGGGCCTAGTTGGCCCAGGCCTCCTGTCAGGGATCAGGCCTGTGTCCAGCCAGGCTGTGTTTCCTCCTGGCAGGTGCGGCCTGGTGTTATTACTGGGGCCTTGTGTGCTGCTCAGGCCTTGCAGCCCCGCCTTCTCTGAGTGGCATTTCTGCTGTATCGGCCTGATTTGCCCAGGCCTCCTGTTATTTGCCCCCCTGTTGTGAAATAGGGCATCTCACAACAACAACAAAAACCCTAGGTTGGGTTGGTGAGGCCTCCTTCTCTTGCACTGGAGGTAATTTAAATATTAAAAGAAGACTTTTCTTAAGGCCTTGCCTCTTTCTTAATTGTTAAAGTTATATTCCAGGCCCTAGGCCTGCCACTGGCCCATACTTTATTTTGGCCATCGAAGCATATAACTCTGAAGGGGTTAATTCCATTCCTGCAGCTCTGTTAGCCCATATAGTTCTGGGATTTGATAATGACTTGTGTTCAGCCTCATTGTTATTTAATTTGATTTTGGTTCCCATGCCTTGCTTGAATTTTGGGTAGCAAGCAGTGTTGTCGATGGAAAGTAACCAGGTGGACTTTACTTCAAGCATCCTCTCTCGGCTACATGCCTCCTACAGATGGGGGATGGGGTCCTGTTTTATGTTACTTAATGCTTCTCATAGAGCGACCCATGTCCCAGTATAATTGGCTTTGCCCTCCAATTTTCTGGCACAGGCTGCCTCGGGGTGCCAGCTATAGGTGGGCGAGGCTCATATTCCTGTTAATGTGGGAAGGGCCCAATTTTGTATTTGCCTTCCTGGGAGACTGCTCAGGGTATCAGCACGTTGGTATTCCTGAGCTGTGGGCGGTAATCCCTTGCCTCTACGGCATCATTTGGGGTCTCTGTTGCCATAAGCACGTTCTCTTCTAAGCCTCCTTTTAGGTGGCCCTAGGCAGTGCCTTACCCTGCTTTCCTCTAAGGAAGCAGGAATTTTCTTGAGAAGGCTTCAACTGTTTTGGCAGTGCAAGGATTAGGCGTGCTTACGGGCATGGCCTTGATTTTGCAAGTGTCTGCGGCCCTTGCTGTGATTCGTCAGAGATGGCCTGGTGTCCAGATTCTCTGCTTCCACATCTTGCCATGATGCTGTTGGAGGGATACTGTCAATCCCAGTGGCCTGAACAAGGCTTGCCGGAAGGCGAATAGAGCAATCTGTAGGAGCCTTGGAGGGAGAGGCGTTGCGGTTTCTTATCCCGAGATATCCTTGGCTCGGAGGGAGCTGTACTGACCGGACGGGGTGCATTTGTCCGAGGTCGGCAATTTTATTTTTCTTCAGGATCTGCGAAGGGCCCTCCTGGAGTTAGTTTCCGCCAGGTGGGGGAGAAGAGACTTAGCTTAAGCACGTCTCTCTCTGTGGCTAGTAAGTGCGGGAATAGGCAGTGGGGTTAGGGTTTTGGTGATCATCCAATGGCACTGTTCAGGTGGCTGGCGAGACCTGTATCTCAGCGCTTGCTGAGTTTCGTGGCTCAGTGGGGGGAAATACAGATCGCCAGTGAGGATGGCTTACATCACACGGATCGGTGTTCTGTGGCACCGTGAGGTGGGGACTGTGAGAAAGCCTCCCAGCACCCAAGAGGGTGTAAAACTGGGGGGGTGGCGAAGTGCTGCGCCACCCCCCGGGTTTGGATGTATCTGCCCGGGATACCTCACTGGCCAATGGCGAGTTTTAGTTAGTACCCGCACTTTCACCCTTCGCAGATCTTGATTAATAAAATGTGGCCCTTTATTTACACCATATACTTGTGTCTCGCCTCTTCTTTTCCCCTTTTACGTGCGCAAATGTTTCTCAGAGTTTGGGATGGACCAAATTTAGGACTAGAGAAATTCTCAAAGTTCAAGATGAACTGAACATAAGATAGGAAAAATAGAAACTAAGAGAAACCAAAACTGACAGCTTCATCCATCCCAAGCAACAGATACTGCTGTTCGTATCCACTCCCTTTATGCACCCATGCTCCCTCAAGAACTTCACCCTAGAATGACTTAAATTATAAAGAAGATCCATTACCATCAAATCTTTTGAGATAATTAATTCTAATGACAATAGATGTGCAATTCATAGGCACCAAAGACTATTTTTCAAAATATTAAGCCGCCAGGCATCTCTTTGAAGTAAGTGGGGTGTGCTTCTATGTGCTTTGAGCACCACAGTGCAGCTTTTGTTAGCATTCATGGCAATAATGTACATACACAAATCCTATTTAAGATGGCTGAAGAATAGCTCAAAGCATTTCAGCAGTGGGATGAGAAAAAAGACCAATTACTAAGCAACCCTTAATCCTGCACTCGCTTCTCAATTTTGTGAGTAAGCAGTCACCTTATGGCCTCATGCACTTATCCAGTATAACTAACTCCAGTGAAACTTTCAAAACCACAATGGACATATTACTCACTATATTGGTAGACTAGCATACAGCTTGCCATCTCTTATGCACTTAACTTTTAATTTTTTTTTATAAATATGGATCTCCAGTCTCAAAAGTCCTCAATTCAACACAAACATATCACATCCCTAATTTGCTAGGAACACAAATTTCAGACAGCATGATAGCCAGTGTGGCGTAGTGGTGAGAGTGCTGGGCTGGGACTCGGGAGATCCGGGTTCTAGTCCCCACTCGGCCATGAAGCTCACTGGGTGACTTTGGGGCCAGTCACTGACTCTCGGCCTAACCTACCTCACAGGGTTGTCGTGAGGATAAAATGGAGAGGAGTAAGAGGAGGATTATGTCAGCTTCCTTAGGTTCCTTGCAGGAAAAAAAAAAGCAGGAGATAAATATGATAAATAAATAAATAATTACTTCCATCACATTCCAGTTTTCAATGCCGGAACTCAGAAGAGAATGTCATTCATTTGAATGGCACTTAATCTGTATAATCCCTTTAGATATTCTGCCAACTGTATGGGAGGCACTTATAATGTGAGCAGCCTGGGCATGGCTGGGAGGACTTCTAAATGATCCAGATACATGGGCAGGTTCATCAGCATGGCAGTGCTTATGTCATGGTAAAGACTCACGTGGTCAGCTTCCACCCACATGGTTGGGTCATTTAAACATTCCTCCAGCTGCACATGAGCTTCTCATGGATAATTGGCTCCCACGTGGCTGGAAGAAGAACATTTAAAGGTCACCTAAGAAGTTTAGGGTTAGATTGTTGGACTAGAATATGTTTTGAGACAAGCAGTATCCCCAGCTGATACTGAGCCATTTTGGACAGGGTGACTTCCCATTGGACAGGACCATAACGTTATATTGAAACTTTGTCAGAAATAAGAATAGTAATTTGGCTATTGACTGTTTTCTCATCTTTCTCTCCCAATCTTTGTGCTGATATCTAATGTGTTCCACCTTGAAGCTTGCTGTGGGTTCCATCCACCTAGGACTTCAAGCAAGCAAGATGCATTATTCTAATCTCCCTTCACTGGCATCAATAACAAAGAGGCCCCTAAGTCATTTCTTATAGGGATCCTGTTAGGAGAAGGAGCATGTGGGGAAAAAAAGATCAAGGAATAGAACATACAGACTATAGATCTCAACTAAGTTTAGGCTCACTTCAGCTGTTCCACTTGTTTCTGGATAAGTAAAGGTGGGGATCAGCTTCTCCTTCATATGTAATCTAATGAGCTCCAATCCCCCACCCAAATTTTCTCTAGGGGTCAGAGGCAATTTCAGCCTTTTTCTGGATTGATTTTGATTCAAACCCATAGTAATACACACACACACACACACACACACACACGGTCTTAAATGGAAAGCAGACAAGAAGGATAAGTGATTCAGAATTGTTTGCTGAATATGAATAATCCCAACAATCATTGGAAGAAGAAAAATGGTAGGATGGCCATGTGCCCTCTTTTACAGAGAACAGTCCTCTATTTCAAGGTATCTTCTATTTGAAGGGCTGTCCAGTCCAATTCCAGTTTAAAGATAAAGAACCATAAGAACTCTTGCCCATCAATAATTAGCACCGGAACAGCAGACTGAGCAGACAGGCACACAAGTCACCTGGTCACAGTCTTAAACACGATGGTGAGATGTACTGTATTCCTATTTAAATTATTATAATTATTTCTAGATTTGCATCTACACATATAAATTAGCATATGCCAATTTTATGTAAATTGCTCTCCTCTTTGGTCCTCTTTTTGGGTGATTCATAAGTGGCCATGCCTCCTCCTCCTCCTCCTCCTCCATCATCCCAGAAAAATAAGGAATTACTAAATCAAGAGTCTAGACTCAGCAACGATGAGAGAATGAGTATCGGTCACGACGGAGTCAGGCAGCAGGAGGAGGGGGGTCAAGTTTTATTTTATAAGAAACTGCAGGGAGTACTAACAGGGAGATAGATCAAATGAAAAGTAGTGATAAGGAGAAATTACCAAAAAAAAGAGGGCAGAGAGAGCAAGAGAAAACACTCTTCAGATAGGGAACTCAACACTCAGAGAGGCAAGTTAATTTTACAGAGCTTTTCCTTAACAGTTTTATTGACCTCACTGAAAAATATCTAGGCAACAATGATGGAGCGCTTGGCATTTCCCAAAGCATTTTTTGAAATGTATCACAAAACAAGACTACAACAGACGATACTGCAGTGGTGCTTCCCATAGCGAAAGGTCAGTGCTCTGTTTTGAGCTTCTAATCTATCTCATGTCAATTTAGATTGGGACTGTGGCCTGATTGCTTAAAGATATCCAATTCCAAAGCAGCATAACCAGAGCAGAACACCTCTTCACTTCAAAAAGAAACAGGGATATTGGCTGGCTCTATAGCTTTGTAAGGTTAATTCCGGGATGCAAAGAGCATATCCTTTATGTTGCATATTCATGTGTGTGTGTGTGTGTGTACAATGTTTGCCTATGTGCAAACATGTGTGCATTTAGAATACAATCAAGACTTGTATTGATATCTTGCATTTAGGAATTATTATTTTTGGTACTTGATCAGATAGAGAGATGTGAGGATAAAATGGAGAGGAGGATTATGTAAGCCACCTTGGGTTCCTTGCAGGAAAAAAGGCAAGGTAGAAATATACCGTAATAAATAATAATAACAATGTATATGTATGTGTGTATGTGTATGTGTATGCACGTGTGTCAATATATAGATCAAGTACTATCTATCTATCTGTCTGTATATATATATATATATATATATTCCTAACCTAAACACAAGCTGTTAATACAAGTCTTGAGTGCATTCTTTTTTAAAAAAATCCAGAAAGCTTATCAGACATCTTACATCAGACAAATCAATCAATAAATAAAATGTATTGTGTACAAAAATAAAGAATAATAGATCGTGATATTCCAGAAATGTGAGCCATAGGCAGCTCAAAAGGAACACTACAATATTGATCCTGGGGAAGGCATTCTATCAAAACACATCGGAGTATCTGTTGTGTTTCATAAAAATGTAACCCCGTGTCCCTGCATCGGTCAGGCACCTCAAGCGGCAGTTGCTGTTGCCATACATTTTTAAAAGAACAAAAAGGAATATTCCGTACCCATTTTTAACAATGCGGTAATGGAATTGGGACTGGAGCTGGATGTTCTCTTGGGATACCCTCTTACATGGTCTTTCTGTGATTATAACAAGAAGAGGCTGCTAAAATGACCAAATGGGTTGATCAGGTTTAGCCTCACAGATTCCCTTATGTTGTAGAGATTAGCTTATGGCTGCCCTTCTTAACAGCTAGCAAATAACTGAACTTGGATATCTTTCCCCTCCCCCTCCCCACTAAGGAATCTGGTATTGGAGGTCTGGGTGTAATCAGAGGGCCAAAGCAGACATTTCTTTCATATTTACTATAGAGTAGACATTGGGGGGCATGATTTGGACCCTAGCATGGGGGGGGGAAGGGAAAGGTTAACCCTTTACCCACTGCTTTGGGCCCCACACCTGCAATCTCTATCGCAAAATAGCGATCCATAAAGCAAACAGATTGCTACTTTGCAATACAAATTGCAGGTGCTGGGCCCCTGATCTGGATGTGTGGATGAACCAAGCCCTTCTTGTGAGACCAGGTGTGGAGGTTCTAGAAAAAGCAGCAGTATTTTCACTACTTCAGCTGCTGCTGTGTTTCTTAAATCTTGGTTTTCTTCTAGGGCTGGGGCAAGTGCTCCCAACACTAGCCATTGTAACAATCCCATTAAAATGTGTTCAACTTCACCTTCACCTGCCACGTTTATTTGCTATCTTGATAGGCAGGTTTTCACTTGGTGTTTCATGATGTGTGATTCCAAGGAGGCTTTTTTGGTACATATTCACTAGGAACGGGCACCTGCCTGAATTTATTCAGCAGAAAATGTAAACCGAAATCAGAATAGCCTGAAGACTTCTACAGTTAACTTTGGAATGAAACAGAGAAGCCCTTTCTCACTAGTTAGTTTTCCGACAGCAGAAACAGTTAAAATACTGTCAGACAAGCAGTCTTGTAATATTTCTCATTAGGAAACTTCTGCTAGTTCATCACCATTTTTGAAGTTTGCTGTGGAAAGGCTTGGTAGAAAGAGTAAAAATATTACAATGGGCACAAGGAAGATTGCACAGCATGGAAAAGAGAGAGAGAGAGAATTAATTTGGCACCATAGGATTCTGCTTGGGCTGACCAACAATATTTTGAGGGTAGTTTGTAACACACTGCAAAGCAAGTTTGGATCCTATTTCCTTTGTTGTAAATCCAGACTAACCCAAATCAATAATTGTTTGTGAAACCAATAAAGATAATGCAGATTTACACCAGTGTAAGTGAGAACACAGTCTGGCCTAATGTAATTTCTTCTGTCTTCAGTATAATAAATCTCTTCTCAGCACTTATGTCCCTTTGCTTATCCTTTCTTTAAGTTTCCCAAGAAATTCAGTGGGTTTACATTCACAGCAGGGGTGGGCAACTTGTGGCCCTCCAGATGTTTTGACCCAATGGAAAAAAGAGACAAAGTCTCATGATGTAGAATATGTCTATATCTATATATAGATATAGGGTTTGGACAACACAATATCCCACACTCAAGGGTTGCGTATGGGTTGAGTGTGGGTTGTCATTGAACTATGGGTTGTTGTTGTTGAAACATGGGTTATCATGCTGTCTGAAGCCAGCCAAGATAGCAAACCATGGTGAACAACCCACAGTTCACACACAACCCTACAACAAACCATGGGTTCTCTTCATGGGTTGTTCATGGTTAACAAGCCATGGTTTGCTGGCGCGGCTGGGTTCAGGCAACATGATAACCCACAGTTTAACAACAACCCACACTCAACCCATATTCAAACCTTGAGTGTGGGTTGTCGTGTTGTCTGAACCCAGTCATAGTTGTATTCTTTAAAGTAGCCTTCTGAAACCTTATTCAGCAGGCAGCAGTACTGGAAAACCCCAAGGGAGGAAGTCCTGGCTAAGCCCTCTAGAGGGCTTTTCAGAAAGCACAAGGGGAAGCTGTAGATAGAAGCATAGGAGAAAAGGACCAGTCGAAAAAAGAAAGAGCACATGTTCATGTACCTCGGCCACCTTATTACAGTAAGGTAAGTAAGCCCTGAAGCCCTGCATGCTAACAAACTTCTCTGAAATTCTTACTATCTCTGCAAAGGAAACAGAAAAACAGCTGCCTCTCTCACAAGAAGTGAAGAGATTGTGAAAGACCAGGGTGGATTTGGCACAGCACTAGTTGCAACCACATAGCATCTTTGGTGCTTTTTTCTACATATTTCCCACTAGTTAATCTTTAGAACAATCTTCCTCAACCTTTAGCCTTCAGATTATTTTGACTTCAACTCCCATTAGCCCCAGCCAGCATGGCCAATGGTGAGGAATCCTGGGAGTTGTAGTCCAAAACATCTGGAGGCCACCAGGTTGGGGAAGGCTGCTTAGGGCAATCGAGGGCAACTTATATCCCCCTGCTGGTGCTCAAACCCCAATGAATTTCCCACTACCAAATCCCACCATAAATGTGGTGTTTGGCAGGCTGTAGGAAGCACACCAGCTCGTAGATTGCTGCTGCACATGGAAAACCAGAGCATCCCTGCACGCGTGGGTGAATAGAATGTGCAACATCTTGCACATAAGGAAACAGCCACAACTCCAGCAGATTAAAGATCTCTGATCCGAGTGGCACATGGACACTCACTTCTGCACTCAGCTACAAATGGGTCCCTGCTTTCGATCACTGACGTGAATGGCTACCTATCTCTGATCAGTGCTCTTCACCTCCACATTACTCACTCACAGCACATTTTGGTGCATGATCTTCTCTGAATGAGGGTTTTATGTGCACCCACAGGAAGGGAAAGGCAGGCATAGTCTGATATGAGATTCAAAGTGGTGGAAGAGAAACAAGTTTGGTAATGGGGGTGACTATTTTCACTGAGAATTTTCTAAACGTTTACCCAGGCAGCAAGCCACATATGTTCCTCTAAAAGAAGTTAGTGCAGCCTTGTTAAAAAAGAAAGCCTTTTGTACAAAGAGAGAGGAAGAGAAAGAGAAAGATAAATGTTACAGCAGTAAGCCTTTGTCTTCTTTGTCCTACGTATGTTCCTAGTAAAGATCCCTGAATGCTATTCCAATTGGATTCAGTGGCAAAATGCCCACTGACTTCAATAGAAGCTGGAAGGACTATCAGCCAGCTGACTCCCATTACCTTTCCAATGATGATGATGATGATGATGATGATGATGATGATGATGATGATGATAAGACATTCAGAGCAACTGCAAAGAAAGAAGTTTGAAATGGCTACATGGACAGTGTTTTCTGAGTGCGATTGAAATGTGGCTCTCTGCATTGCATAATATTCTTGAGAGTGCAAACTGAGTAGGATTTTTAAAAAGACTAGATTTTTCATTTACACATGAATATATAATCCAGAGAAAGTTTATGGATTACAGTACCGAAGTCAGTTGATTGAGTCAAAGGAATAATAAAACTATGCTCTGAGGCAGGCTGTTCCCTGGCTGTCCACTAGAGGGGGCTGTGACATCCTTCGCTTTTGTGTTGATCAAATGCCCACCACATTATTCTTTCCACCTCTCGTTCCCTGTGGGTCAACAGAGCAATGGGGGGGGGGGGGGCGGGACTAAACAGTCAACAGTCATGTAGTAGTTGAAAAAAAAATTACAGTGTTTATTTAACAGAAGGTGGAAGATCTGGAGAGAAACTATTCATGGCATAATGGCACTATTCATGGCACTATTCATGGCACAGTGTGGCGTAGTGGTGAGAGTGTTGGACTGGGACCCGGGAGATCCGGGTCCTAGCCCCCGCTCGGCCATGAAACTCACTGGGTGACTTTGGGCCAGTCACTGACTCTCAGCCTAACCTACCTCACAGGGTTGTTGTGAGGATCAAATGGAGAGGAGGAGGAGGAGGAGGAATATTATGTAAGCCGCTTTGGGTTCCTTGCAGGAAAAAAGGCGGGGTATAAATATAATAAATAAAAAATAAAATAAATAATCAGCAGTGGACACTGGGTGCTTATTTATACAGGACCTCCTTCCATTTGGATTTCTGTGTACTTTAAGAAGATCGATTAGGTGACAAACTTCTTCTCTCACCATATTTAAGAATATAGGAACAGTTCCAGCTCCAGGTTTTTGAGAGCCCTTGGGCAAGACACCCTCAGTGGGCCCCCTCCCTCAGTGAGTCTATCTTCTCACCACCATTGTCACCAGCTGCTACTGTTCCTCCTCCTCCCCTTTCTCATCATCGTGACCAGCTGCTTGCTTGACAGGCAGAAAGCCAATGAGCAAGTAGGCAGTGGCCTCTATTAGAGATGTACAATCGAGCCTCGCCGGGGCAGAACGAGGCCAAACATGGCCCCGCTCACGCCCCGGCGAGGCCTTACCTTATCTTCTGGGCGGCTCGCACACTCTGCGGAGAGCCGCCCCAGTCGCTTGATCTGGCGGAGAACCGCCCGCGCCGCTCGATCAGGTCCATCGCGTCACTTCCGGTACCGGAAAGGACGCGACGGAACCCTGCGCAGGCGCACTGGACCCCTATGGTCTATTCTGCGCCTACGCAGGGTCCATTCCCGGGCCCAAAAACGTCGAGTCAGGTACGAGAATCAATCGAGCAGCGCTGTGCACCGCTCGAAAAAAAACGAGGCAAGGAGGATGGGGTGGAGAAATAAGGCTCGGGCGGCGCACCCAGCCTTATTTACACGTCTACATTGTTCCTTCTCCTCATCACCACCATTGTCTGGGCCAGAGCAAGAGGCAGGTGAACAAGCAGGTTGCAATGGTGAGAAAGAGGAACAACTCCAGGGTACTTTTGCCAGTGGGCCTCTGTTGGGGTGTAGGCCCTCAGCAGGTGCCTGCTCATGCCTACCCTTGACACCTGCCCTGCACAGGAACCTGCCTTAGCCAGAGTCAGACCATTGGTCCATCTAGCCCAATATTGTCAACACTGACTGGCAGCGGCTCTCCTGGGTTTCAGGGAGGAGTTTTTCCTGCTCTACCTGGAGATGCCAGCAATTGAACCTGGGACCCTCTTCATGCAAAGCTTCTGCTCTACTGCTGAGCTATGGCCCTTCCAAGCAATGTAGAATTGCTGAATGTATAAACTGGGCCAGAGGGGGGTTAACATCCTAGTGGAATTTGCCTTTTTTAAAAAATGTCTCCACTCTGACAGAATCGGTTCTCAGAACACTGACAGAATCATTGCTTGGTAGCTTTCTCTTAAAGTGAAGCTTCTGATTACTCACTTGTCAGATCTATTACGTCTAGTCCAACCTAGCACTCAGAAGTGCCCTTTTAGTTGGATGTCAAAATGAAAAGTTTAAACATTTGCCTCAATCCAAATAGCTTCATGTGTAGTGTGTGTTGTGTGTGTGTGCGCACGCGCGCGAGTGTGTATGCACATATAACAGAAATGCCTAGCATTACTTTGACGCACAAAAATGCATGTGATTTAGAGCCATGTGGTAATAATGTTGTGAGTAACCATAGATCAGAAATGCAGAATATCATGCCTGAAGATCCGATCAGACCCATTTCCACTTCCATCTGGTGCTTTGCAACTCTCCTGGGACCCTGTTAATTTGGCTAAACATGCTTTGGATCCAGCCCCAGTTCTGTCTCCACAGGCTATGTCAGCCAAGCCTTTGCTTAGTAACTCTATCAGGATCTGCCTTAGAGCACCACAGAGGAATGTCAAGTTTTCCCAAGGAAGAAGCTCAGCAGAAATAGTTCCTTTAGCAGCAAGGGCTCCATCAGGCATCAGGCATATATGACAGGTAAGTATGATGGGGAAAGGAATCAGGAGAATGGAATACATCTCTAGATATGCACTGCAGCTCTAGTAGGGCACAATGTTTTTCAGGGTTGGCCTCCACCGAACTGGAAAAGAGGAGGGCAGAAGGAATGCAGATCCAAGGGAGGACAAGCAGGCAGGTCCAAAGAACAGGGTCAATTAGGAGAATGGAGCTGGTAAAGTCCAATGTGGATTAGGCCACCAAAAATCCAAAGCACGTCTATGCATGATGAGTTGCTCAAAATGACCAAGCAGGAGAGTAGCATTAGTATATTCTGGCAAACGAGTAATTGTCCATATATGTAAGGTTTAAGTCAGTCTTTCCCAGCCTGGTACCCTCCAGATGTTTTAGACTTCAACTCCCATCAGACCCCGCCAGCTTGGCCAGTGGACAGGAATCCTGGGAGCTGCTGTCCGAAACTTCTGGAGGGCACCAAGTTAGGGAAGGCTGTTCCAAGTCAGGATGTCACCGAGTTTCATATAGGACAGCTACTCGGGAGATCCGGGTTCTAGTCCCCGCTCGGCCATGAAACTCACTGGGTGACTTTGGGCCAGTCGCTGACTCTCAGCCTAACCTACCTCACAGGGTTGTTGTGAGAATAAAATGGAGAGGAGGAGGAGGATTATGTAAGCCGCCTTGGGTTCCTTTCAGTAAAAAAAGGTGGGGTATAAATATAATAAATAAAAATAATAAAATAAGATGTCTTTGAGGGCCCGTGGGCAGGGCACTGGGCCCCTCTCTCAGGGAGTCTACCTTCTCACCACATTGTCACCAGCTGATATTGCTCCACCTCCTCTTTCTCATTGTTGCTACCACTTAGTTGCTTGTCATGCAGAGAGCTGGTGAGCAAGTAGGCAGAGGCAGGCCTGTGGCTCACGCTGGCTCAGCTTGTCTGAGTGTGGAAAGCTAAGCAGGGTCAACCCTGGTTATTACTTGGATGGGAGACCCCTCCTCTAGTTTCCTGCGTTGAGCAGGGGGTTGGACTTGATAGCCTTGTAGGCCCCTTCCAACTCTATGATCTATGAAATCTATGAAATCTACTGCTCTTCCTTCTCACCACCACTGTTGTCTGGACCAGAGCAAGAGGCGGATGAACAAGCAGGCTGCAATGGTGAAGAAGAACAGCTCCAGGGGGCTCTTGTCAGTGGGCCCCTGCTGAGATTTGGGCCATCGTCAGGTTCCCAACCATGCCTACCCTTGATGCCAGCCACACACTGCCCCGCCACCCCAATTCACCTAAGCAACCCAGTTTGGTGAACTTGGTAAAAACCTCCATTTCATGTTTCCTGGACTGGAAAGATGTATTTCAGTGGCTAATAATGCTCAGCTGAAATATGAGACAAGCATTATGACCTCAATTTTAATCTGAGCCACGGACCAAGTCATCTTTCCCTGCCTCCCAGACACCCACCACTTACCCAGCTTGTTGCTCTGGCAGTGGCAGTGAGAGGGTGAAAGAGAGCTCCCCCCATCTCCCAGGAATGCCGGGGGAGATACAGATTTCCCAGAAAAACTGACAAACGGTATTTTCCTATGACCCTTGCACAGGAGGGTACGTACAAGGAGCAGGGACAGGGAGAGAAAATGGCCACAGTAAAGGCAGGATCAAACAAGTTCATCCTTGATCTAGCTTAAAAAAAAAAAAAAAAGAGTTGTTACAAATAGATGGATGATTTTCCTCTGGGTTTGTCCCGTTAAGAATAATGATCATTCCAGTGTACGGCTTGTTGTTGTTTTTTAATCCCTCCCCAGCTGTAATTTCATGTAAGAGCCAGAAATACACGGCCATGTGCTTGTGTTGCCCCAATCCAAATGCCTTAGACAAGAGCAGTGAATAAACTGTGCAGTCCCATGAAAACTGTGCAGGCAGAACTGAGCATCCCATTCACACTATGACAGCAAGCTTTATTTATGGAAACTTCCTCTGGATGAGGTGCTCTAGAGTGGCTACCTCATGGACGGATGCATTCTCTGAACCTGAGATAAAAGGAGCCTAAAACTCTTCTCTCATCTCTCCCTCCTTCTCATCTCACTCTAAAGATGAAGGAAGCCATCCATAGCAACTCAACTCAGTGTCCCATTCCTGTCCTCTCCGGCTGTTGGCAAACAGGGGTGATGATGAAGAGATTGCAGAGGATCGTATAACTGAAGTTCAGTTTGAAACATGGATTAGGCTGGAGGAAAACAACTGAGCAGGGAGGATTACCTGGTTTTTGGATGGAGGACATTCTCTGAAGCAATCAAGGGTGCAATCCTATGCAGGTTAAGACAGAAAAAAGTCCTACAACTCCCAGCATTCCGAAACCCTAAGGGTGCAATTCTGTGGCCCCTACGTGTAATGTAAATATAAAATATGCAAGCGCACACATTTTCTCTCCTTCTAAATAGCAAACTCAGGGGGTGAATGCAAACAGTATTGCTGCCCAAATGGGGCCACTGAGAAAAAAGAGGGAGGTATCGGTATACTTGGAGAACCCCAAAGTTTGCAAAAGGGAGCCTACAAAAAGGGAGCCACCCCCCCCAAAAAAAACCCAGCACAATGAGAACTGAGCAGGCTCAGCAGCCACAGAAAGAAAAGTGACCCCCCCAAAAAAAACAAAAACACGGAGTGGAGGGAGAGAAGAGTGGAATGTTTTGTTTGGAACTTGGAGGAAGCAATGCTTGGCTGGAACCCAGAACAGAAGCTGTCCTTTTAGCAGAGAGAATGAACTGCGATGTTTTGTTGCAGCTCCCACTTGTTTATTTCTATGTGTGACTGTATTTTCAAATTATTATTTTAAAAAAAATAATTGTTGCCTTTAGCTGGCCATGGGGTTATTTATTATTTGCTCATGAAAATGGGTAGCAGTTCTTAAAGATAGGGGAGAGTTAATTCCCAAGCCGTGTTTATCCAAAAAGAAAAAGAAAAGAAAGAAAGAACAAACAAGAAAAAGAGAGGCCTCCATTGCCTCATTAATAGTGCAAAGTCAAAAGATTACCAATGCATGTGTCAGATTTGGAAGCTTTGGTTTGGCATCAACAGATTTTATAGTGATCTAGATTGGTGTGAGGCCGATCCAGCAGATGTGTTTCTTTCTGCCATCTGAGAGGTCTCCTTTGAAAAAACTACCTGCACTTCTTAAATATGTCCATTGCAACTGGTCCACTGCTCTGTAACTAGGCAAAATGCCAAGCTAGCAGATGGACATGAAAATGGGCATGCTGAAGAACCAATGTTTGCATCGAGTCCTAGTATTAGGGTCCAAATTCTATCCTGGCCAAGAATACTGACATCTGAGGCGGCACTCGGAATTTTTGCCCTTGGTAACAAGGGCATGCCATTTGTAAATACGCCAGCTGAAAGTACGAGAAGAATATTCTCAATCACCGCGGCGCAGACATTATAAATGTTGTTATCTCCCCCGAATGAAAGATGCAAATAGCAGAGAACAAATCGGACTGATTTTCTTTAGTCTGAGTTCTATGTGTTAAGACCAATCGGAGACAAATAAGTGGTGCAGCCTTCACAGAAACAAGGACCAAGTTTGGCCCTTAGTTATCCCAGAGCACTCATAATTTAAGAATCCTCCTGACATTAGATAACTGTCGCCACCCCTCTGCTATGAGCAATCTTGGTCATGTTGAACCAATTACAGGAATGATTCATAATTGTTTCATTAGAATACTCTAAGGCCCAGTTTATACAGAAGCAGATCCTGTGGGCTCAGTCTTTACATGGCACCACACAGGGAAATGTGGTGATGTCCTTTTCCATCCAATTCATAATTTTCTAAGAGGGAATATTTCAAGATTTAACTCAGCGTGAGTTGCAATTCATGATCTGTGGACGGGATCTGTCTTGTTTTGATAAATATTTACAGAGACACTGGTCTCATATGTTGCCATATATCTAGATGTATGAATTCCCCCCTTATTCTAAGAATGGCATTTTATACATCCATATTTGATGACAGGTATTATGTACCTTCTATTAAAAGGTGCTAGGAAGCATTTTCTTGTCTGCATCCTAATAAGATTTCTTTTCCTTTCTTTCATCATTCATTCATATCCCAACCTTCTTTCAAAGGGTTCATATATCAACATATATAGTTCCCTATCCCATATCATTTTATATCCATAACAACCAATGTGTGGCGTAGTGTGTGGCGTAGTGGTGAGAGTGTTGGACTGGGACTCGGGAGATACGGGTTCTAGTCCCCGCTCGGCCATGAAACTCACTGGGTGACTTTGGGCCAGTCACTGACTGCCAGCCTAACCTACCTCACAGGGTTGTTGTGAGGATCAAATGGAGATATACAGGCCTGTGGCTTACGCTGGCTCAGCTTGTCTGAGTGTGGAAAGCTAAAGCAGGGTCAAGCCTGGTTATTACTTGGATGGGAGACCCCTCCTCTAGTTTCCTGCATTGAGCAGGGGGTTGGACTCGATGGCCTTGTAGGCTCCTTCCAACTCTATGATCTATTAAATCTATGAAATCTATAATCTATGAAATCTATAAGGAGGAGGAGGATTATGTAAGCCGCCTTGGGTTCCTTTCAGGAAAAAAGGCAGGGTATAAATATAATAAATAAATTAAATAAATAAATAAACCCTGTGAGGTAGGCTAGGCTGATAGCTTGTGACTCAGACAAGGTTACCCAGGAGATCTGTCATGGCTGAATGAGGATTTGAATGTGGGTCTCACCAGTCCTCATCCAATATCAGGGCCAGCATCAAAGGTAGGCATGGTCGTGCACCTGCCAAGGGCCCCACACCCCAGCAGGGGCCTGCTAACAAGACCCCCCCCCCGGACTTGCTCCTCCTCCTCACCATTGCAACCTGTTTGCTTACCTGCCTCTCACTCTGGCCCAGACAATGGTGGTGATGAGAACAAGGTGCAGGAGCTGCCACTGCCTACTTGCTCACTGGCTCTCTTACTGTCAGGCAAGCAATAGAAATGATGAGAAAGAGGATGAGGAGCAATAAGAACGGGTGAAAATGATGATGATAAGGTAGACTCACTAAGGGAGAGGGCCCACTGAGGTTATCTTGCCCAAGGGCCCTCCGAAATGTGGAGCAGACACTGTCCAACGTTCTTGCCACTACACCATACTGGCTCTCAGAGTGCAACCCTATGTTTCCTCAGAAGTAAGTCCCATTATCCCCATAGGATTGCAGTCTCTGTGTGGATCACTCACAAAACAATTTGCCTTAGCAAAGTTTTGTTGACTGTCAAGTTTGTCTGCAAATGGAGGTGGCATTGGCAGAAGTGGCTGGCAGAGAGCTTCCCCAGGTGCACCAGCATTCTCAGCTTTTTTTTAGAAAACTCCTGATTGAACAAGAAATGACCTTTTTTCTGAAAGTTCTCCAAGAAAGCTCAGAAAATGGAACTAATTATGAGGAGAGCTGGGAGGAGCTCACACATCCCTACATGCAGCAAACTCTTGATCTGCCTTTGAGAGTTTAGCTCCATACACTTATTTTTTGTGTGTCTTTATAACCTGGAATAAACTAATACATGATTCCTGACTATGTAACCTTTGAGTCTTGGGCTGCAATCCTGCAAACATTATTTTAGGGGTAAGCTCTGCTGAACACAATGGGACTTATTTCTGAATAAGAATGCATAAAACCATATTGCAATTCTGATTTTCATAATAGGGATTAAAAAAAGAAAAGACAAGAAAAGTGTCTTAATTTTGCTTTAAATGAGTTATGGGTTCCTTTTCTAGAACCATGGGATTGGATCAGATAACAGATTACTCAGGTGCCTTAATAAATCAAGAAATGCCTTTCCAGGGGTTCATATGTCTTTGGCCCATGAATCTTTTAAAAGGTTATATACTACATCTACGGGGGGGGGGGGTCCCCTTCAACAGTCTTCTGGATGAGTTGATTCATTGCTGGTACCAGATGCCACCAGCATCCCTAAATTAAGCCTGTGAAAAGTCTTTTGAGAAGGTAATCGCTTTCCTGTTATAGACTGGAATTACAAACATAGCTCCCAAAACAAACAAAAAAGCTGTGATGCCCTTTTCTTCCCCATTTAAAAATCCTCATTTCTCCAGCTCCTCCACTCCACCCCACTCCTGTTAGGACAAAAAACAACAACAACCCACCTCTAAATCTTTAATGAAGGCCGCAAATCCATGTTGATTTCATTGTTTGTAATGTGCCAAATTATTTCTTATGTCTAGATTCCTTCATGGCTTGCCATCTGGCCTTCCTTTGGTCCATTCTGTTTAAAGGGAAAATATGCTGCAGAGTATAAAAACACTTCCTAATTGAAGGTTACTGATTCCCCTCTATACATTCATTCATTCATTCATTTAGAAACTTGTTAAAATAAATGGCAGCCCAAAACACAAACCAGTGAAGCTAGAGTATTTGAATTCACAACTGCCAAATACTATTGATTTCAGCGCAGCTTGCACTTTATGGTTTGATCTTAAGACTTGCTAAGTCAGCCAATAAAGGCCTGAAATTACTGACTATTCTACCAGCATATTTTCAGAAAAGAAATAGGGATGAAAACATTTCAGGTTTTCATAGATGGGAGCAAAGAGAATTCAGAGGGGCCAGGATTCAAAGCAAGATCGAAAGGCCCGAGGCTTCTTTTCATAATTTGTGTTAGATCCAGATTTATGCTGGATCAACGGTGCTGTCAGAAGTGAACTTCCCCACCCCCTCCTTCCCATGGCAGCCTACTCCAGCCCCTTGAAAATGTTACACAGAGAATCAGGAGACCCTGCTGAATGGAGTGAGTTGTGGGGGGAATGGGGATCCCCAAAAATCAGACAGAGGGGCCTTCTGCAAGTAGAGCCCTTCTCATGGAAGATCCTTTCTTCCTGAGGAAGGCAGATCCTGGATCCAACTCTTTGGATGTAACATTTACGGTAGTTTGCCCCCCAAGCTATAGCTTAATTCGGTAGTCTTGGGCAAGACACTGTCTTTCCTATCTGTGTCTTATCATGAGGACAAACAAGTTAAAATATTGTAACACACTTTTACCATTGACAAACAGCTCTCCGAGTGAGTTCCCACCCAGTGCACTCCACTTGTGGAAGAATGCAAGCGCAATAAGCTACACCTATTAGTAGGTAATGCAAAATGCATGTGGTGAGTGAGGAGCTGGCCATTTCCCAGCTATTTCAGCATCAGTCATGCACAATCGATCTCTTCAACCGCTGCTGATGCTACTATGTGAAAAAGCATCCCGTAGGACCTTTGAAGATCCTGATAATAAGTAATGCAAAGCACAAGGAAGTATTAAGAACCATCTTCAAATGTGGGAACACTTTAAAGTAGCCTTCGCCAGCCTGATACCCTCCAGTGGCCATGTTGGCCTGGGATGATTAGAGCTGTAGCCCAACACATATGGAAGGCACCCGGTCGGGGAAGGCTGATTTGAAGTGCTCCCAAGAGACACAGTCCAATTTTATTTGGCATTTGTTTAAAGATCAGCTCCTCTAAATGACCAATCGTTTCTAGTCTAGGCTTGTTGCTTACAAGAGGTTTCATTTGCTGTTTCCTGAGTTTTAAATAGCCTACATGGCTTTAAAAAATCATATAAATCCTCTTTAGTGACAGTTATCCTTGTCAAGGGATGTCAGAGAAATCCACCACAGACTCAAATGTGTTTGGATTTCCATGAATCCAACCCATGAATTCCACAGCGGACCGGCTTTTCCCAAGACACACAGATTCTGTGGACTTGTGCATCGTGAGTTGTTTTTTTTTAACTTTCTGTAATTTTATGCTAATTTAGTCATAAAACAATATGAAAAATTTTAAAAAGCACAGACCAAAAATGTGCATCCCCCCCAATAGGTTAAAATGTGAAAATGAGCATCGAGGAGGGGGGATTTGCATATTTTGGAAGGATTTGCGCATTTTCAGAAGTGGGGTGAGAATGCTATTTCAGTTCATTGTTTGATAAGTACTTACCAAAATTTGCTAATTTTTCCATAAACAGGACGGGATTTTTTTTTAAAAAAAATGAAATTCAGGAAAAAAGCAAAATTGAGAAGTTTATCCATTCCTCCCTCTAACCAATTTCCTCCACACATTTCTAATTAGTGTGAAGGGGCTCTGCATATGTATAGCTGTACTCATGTAGGCAGGGGAGGCTGGTGACTCCTATGTCAGTGGGGCTCCTTATCCATTGCAGGGTTTTTGGAGGGAGCTTTGTAGGACCTATCCATGGTGCTGAACTCCATCCCCAAAATAGGTTCACCACCATGGAGCACCACGGATAGCTCCTATAAAGCTTTTAAAAAAGCTGCAATGGATAAGGAGCCCCACTGACATAGGAGTCACCAGCGTCCCTTCCCCATAGGGCTCCCACACATGATTGGGAACCCTTGGATGAACTCATGGAGCAACCCTATGTGCATTCCGGGGAAAATGTGAACAGCCCCTTTCATCATCATCATCATCATCATCATCATCATCATCATCATCATCATCAGGCGATCACTCGTGACCGAGTAAGATTGTCTTCCGGGATAAAAGGAGGAAATTCTAAAGAAGATTGTGTAGACTCTAGCGATGGGTCCGTAAGTGACTGTGGAGGCCAATTCTAGATCCACACAGCTTCCCACAGTGAGGACACAGGTTACCAGATAGAAGATGGTCCTGTAAAGGATTCATTTGACGTGCTTTTCGCTTAGCACGTTTCTCCCTTTCACCTTGCACTCGGGCTTCTTCAAAGTCCATGGAACCTTTGTGAAAGGCCAACCTCCATTTAGATCGTTCATGGGCCAGAGCTTCCCAGTTTTCGATGTTTATATTGCATTTTTTTAGATTAGCCTTATGAACATCTTTAAACCTCTTATATTGACCACCGATATTGCGCTTTCCATCCTTGAGTTGGGAGTAGAGTAACTGCTTTGGGAGACGGCAGTCAGGCATTCGAACAACATGACCGTCCACTGATGTTAAATGTGTGCATGCCAGAATCATGGCTAGTAGGAGCAACCTTTCTTTCCCCTCATACATTCACTGAATGCAGAGAATATCAATAGAACCAGAGAGAGAGAGACCAGGCCCTACAAGGAAAGGTTGGCTGAAGGTGCTGGTTATGTCTAGCCTAGAGAAAAGATGATTACGAGGTGATGTGATCACCATCTTCAAATATCTGGAGGGCTACCATGGAGGGAATGGAGCAAATTTGTTTTCTGTTGCTCCAGAGCGTAGGACCGAAACCATTGGGTTCAAATTACAAGAAATATGATTGGGGGGGGGCATTAGGGAGTATTTCCTGTTGGTACAATATGTTTGACAATGGAGGAGGGAGAAGAAGGACCAATGGCAGGAAGAAGAAACAAGGAGAATGTGTCTCTGGTGCTGGAAGTGTTTTATTTGATATGCTCAACATGTTTCAGAGAGCAATTTTCTCCTTCGTCAGGAGCAATAGTCTAACAATAAAACAAGATAATCCAGAATAAATACACGTCATTCTTCTTTAAAAATTGGAGACTACCTACAGTAGAGACAATTCAGTGTTGTCACCTGCGGGCAACTCCCATTCTGAGTGCTCAGCTGAAGATTCTCCATGTGAGGCAGAAGTGACACTCCGTTTGGTTTTGGAAAGCTATGCATAAATTTGATTATTGTCATGGTCCTCCTTGTCCCTGCTGAATGTTTTATGTTTGAAATTTTTGTAGAGACCAACTTTTGATCCATCTCAGCAGAAATTTATTTATTTTTATTTTAAAAAATGTTTTTAAAGAGGTAGGTCTGTTTGTTCTTCTAAGGATTTCTGTAGTATTTTGCTGGGGCCCCTATGGAGATGATGGGACAAATTTATTTTCTGTGGAACAGGCTGCCCCGCAAGCTAATGGACTCTCTCCTTTGTTCAAGGGTTTTAAGCAGAGGATGGATGGCCACCTATGGGGGATGCTGCAGCAGCAGATTCCCTGCATCGGCAGGGAGTTGGGTTAGATGACTTCTGAGGTCCTTTCAAATGCTATGATTCTATGGGTCAGATAAGACATAACCTTAAATTCGTATCTATCTAGTGGCTATACCTTTTTTTGGTCTTTTTTTTACCCTAGAGTGGGTGCAAGGGGCTGAATCAAGATCCTGAAAGCCCCCACACACACTAGGGAGCAGGTGCCCTGGACTTACTCTAGAGTAAACTGGGGTGGGGGGGATGTAGCTGCTAGATACTGATTTAAAGTAATGTCTGTTTTGACCCTATGCTTGCAAGCATAAGGCTATAGTAGTGGATCTTCATTGTCCTGTGTAGAATGTGAGGAACACAGGGGGTTCCTATGCAAGTTAAGTCAGAAAAAAGGCTTATCAAAAACGGAAAAAAATGATTACTTTGAAAAGTCTGTTCATTTGCTTTATGTAAACAAGATTGTCCTTGGAAAAATTATGCACCCCACTCCTTGCCCATGCACCAGTCTTACTGGAAAAGTATGCAGGTGTTTGAAAGGAAAAGTAAAGCTGATTCTTGAACAGATTTTATCATGCCCATCCTTCCTTACTGACTTCCTAGCAGCTGTGGTCCTTTTTTTCTCTTGCATCCAATGCCAAGGGGGAAGGGATGCAGAAATCATTCCAATGTCAACAGCACCTCCTGGAGCACAAGCCATAGATTTGACATGTTGCTATGTACTTCCCATGACAACCATGTTATGCATATTAGTGGAAGGTTTGGCAGCCTGCAAAATGGCCAGCAATAAAAAAGGAAAGCATTCCAAATTCAATTTGGAAAGAAGACAGGTCCAAATTTACTCATGCTTAACACAGTCTCAGCCAGATAGCTTTATCTTAAAAAAAAAACACCAAAAAAAACCAACACACAAACAAAGCAAACAAATAACCTTATTCATTTCAGAGGGAACACCTCTAAAAAAGAAAGAAATGAGAGAGAGAGAGAGAGAGAGAGAGAGAGAGAGAGAGAGATTCATAGAGTTGGAAGGAGCCTACAAGGCTATCGAGTCCAACCCCCTGCTCAATGCCGGAAACTAGAGGAGGGGTCTCCCATCCAAGTAATAACCAGGCCTGACCCTGCTTAGCTTTCCATGCTCAGACAAGCTGAGCCAGCATAAGCCACAGGCCTGTATGAGAGAGAGAAAGAGAGAGAGAGAGAGAGAGATTCAATATATTGTCATTGCGTCTTTGTGGGGAAGAGGAGGAGACCATGTTAGAATATGAAGAGGTTGTAATAGTTAACAATAAATAAAATAATGGTTGGAGAGCTTGACCTTACTGTGCCCAATGTCATACCATCATATGGACCGACACTGAGCTGACAACCAGAAGAAAGATTCCATGCTGGACAAGGAAGATCAAGATGGAGTCCGACCTCAGGAAGAGGAAGGAGAGGAAGGGGCACGAATGTTCTGGTGGGTGTGGAGGGGAGATGGAACACTGTGGATCCGCCGAATCCAAACACCTCTCAGCCACTTTCCCGTCTTCCAGCAAGGTGAATGAGCTAGACAGCCTGGGAGGCCCATCTAGTGAAAATAGCTAAATCCGAGGGCAGAGAGGCTTTAAAAAAAACACCTGCCTTTCCTCCTGCCCTGCCAGGCTCTTGCCACTGCCAGCAGGGCTTAGGATGGATGGGATGGATGGCTCTAATCTGAATGCCAGTCCAATAGGATAGCACTCTAAATGTGCAATCCTATGCAAGTTAAGTCAGAAAAAAGGCCTACAACTCCCAGCACTGCCCCAGCCAGCTCTGCTGGCTGGGACATGCTGGGAGTTGTAGGCCTTTTTTCTGACTTAACTTGCATAGGATTGCACCCTAAGTATACCAATACTAGAAGTTATGAATGCAAAGAGTTTTGCCTTTATGATGTTTGGGAAGTAAATGTGTAATTTCCTCATTGGCCTCTCAAAAGCATGTTGTGAGTGTATTGGTACTAATAACCTTGCACATAATATGGTCCCAGGTATCCAATTAAACTTCTCATGCCAGTGTAATACTCTGTACAATAACCTTGGACATTTACCACTAGATTAACAATAGTATTTAGAGAGTGCGAGAACGTCTTAGAATGTGATACTTACTAATACTCATTCGTCGGCCACTATTAAAACAGAAGTACAGCAGGAGTAGAATGTCTCCCTTATCGGTTTTGAATGACATAAGCATTTCTCTTTACATAGGAGGTTAAGCTGTTGAATTTTGATGGATTTGTAGGTGGAACGTCTTTAAGCAGCAGATAAAGAAAATTAAAATAATCTATGTGTAAACGAGAAAGATGTTTTAGGAACTCATGAAGATAAAATTGGTCCAATAACTGTCTTTAGCAATATGAGTTAGTGGGAATTTCTTCCATGTTTCTGCTCCTGTAACTGTTGATCTGAAATGTATTTCATAACATTTCTAAGCATTTTTACCCTGAAAACTCAATGCAATACTTAATGTGCCAAAACCACACTTGCGTTCTCAATGACAAAAGATTTTGCCATACAATATCTCTAAGTTTTCATTTGTCTGGGGATTAGAAAGGTTCTGTGAGAAATGCAGCTGAAAACACCTTTCCAGGTTTTTATATAAATGTGAGTGCTACATTGCATGGAAGTTTTACACACCATTTTTAAGCTTAATAGCATAACTGTCTTCAATATATTGGGGAAAAGGGCATTGTAGCCGTAGGCAAGATGCCAAGCTAGCTTATATTCAGCTCTACAGGCATCTTTTCAATGTTCACAACTGAGTGCCAACTTACATGTATAGCATACCCTGCAACATTTCACTGATGAAAATACGGACATCACCATCCCCTCCTTTTCTGATGTTCAGGAGTAAGCGCTATTGCTTATGTAGCCAAAAGAGCACCACAAGAGGGAGGTGCGATGACACGGCCCCTTACACTTTAGGACCACGCGCATAAACCCTTCTCAGGCTAACTCTGACATCACTCAAACACTCCTTATATACTCCTCCCCCCCACCCTTTCCAAGACATCACAAGCCACACCCACTCGGTTCAACATTCTAGACACACTAAACATACTAATGCAGACATACACCAGGGAACTGAATTGTGGGGTTACGCCACAGGAGGCATCAGCAGGCCTGAGGAATCCCCAATGCTTTCTGAAATATGGGGGGGGGGAGAAATATTTCAAAGACCTGGTATTTCAAAACCTGGACTGTTGTCCCTGAAATGGCTTTCAGAAGTACAAAAAAAAAATTCTTCCAGAGGTTGGACATCATCGTAGCTGAGACTATCTTTAGATGGGTGTTTAGCCATGACTCAAAAAATATAACGTGGTGATTTTCCGTGGTCTTCTACATCCCATTACGATGGCTATCCATCTCACCCGTCAGTTTTCCACATTGGCATCCCTTGCCTTGGTCTCCGGTCAGGTGCTGCTGCCCAAGGTCAGGTGGAATTTAGAGGCAATTTAATTCCTCAAGGCTCCACACAAGCTTCCTGGTCAAGCTCCTCCACCCAAACCCTAACTTTCCCAGGGGTCAGGTTATTTACCACCACCCAATACTCAGCATAGCTAAGGTATGTGATGGTGCTACTCACCTAAGTCAGCCCATAGACTAACCCCCACCCACCCCCACACAAGAAGGAGGTATCAGCAAGGCTTTCAGAAATATGTGTGTGTGTGTGTGGGGGGAATATTTCAAAGACCTGGTATTCCAAAACCTGGACTGTTGTCCCTGAAATGGAAATGAGCGAGTGTGGTGCTTCTCGCCAGTCTGATTGCTCCCACTGCAGCTGGGCAGAGCTAAACAAACCAGGGACAGAGGGCAGTTCTCTATTTGATGGTGTCCTCTATTTGAAGTGCTGTCCAGTCCAAGTCTGATTTACGGACAAACAAGTCATCAGAAGGCACAGCAGAAGCCTTGATGTGGCCCGGCAACACTTAGCACCTGGATAGCAGACTGAGCAAGCACACCGGTCAGCTGGTCACAGTCTACCTCCCTGCGGTGAGATCTATTACATTTCTTTTTAAATTATAGTCTTTATTTCTAAATTTGCATCTCTACATATAAATTAGCACAAGCCAATTTTATGCAAATCTGCCTCCTCTTGGTGATACATTTCCTCATTTCTGGCAATGTGTAAATGTCGCCCTGTGCCATAGGCAGCTGCCCAGTTCCATATAGCGGAAAGGCCGCCCCTGCTTATGAGCCAGATTTAAGCTTTTGGGGAAGAATTACCTTTTGAACACTTACATTTTTCCCCTCCAATGGGTGTTAATTATCTTGAATTTCAGAGCCTCTTTCAAGCATGCTGTGGACTGAAATTATCATTATTTCATGGATTTTCAAGGGCCAATGGTACAATGCAATAATTGTGCAGGCCCGCATGCACAATTTAAAGTGCTTAATTTACGTTTTTAGAGTGAGCAAAAGGGTATGTGTTCATTAGTGTGGCATTATTGTCAATAATAGTGCAGAGGCATTATTAGCAAATGAAACAAATATGGGAGGAATAGTTTAAAAACAAAAAACAGACCCTGATCCATTCTTTTACTGAGATGTTACCAGTGCTTATTGTTCAGCAAGAGTGCACTGTAATCTGAGTTTAATAGATGGCATTTTTAGTCAATGCCATTTGCAGGCTCTGATCAATAAAACTTCCTCGTCACAGTTCACATTTGCCAAAAGTATATTATCTAAAAGACTATGATTTGCAAGAAACCCCTTATGCTGAGAACACCACAAAACAAAAAGCTAATAAGGGCACATTTACAAGAGGAAGACAAGCATGGAATGCCCATAGAAACATCACAAAGCCATGTGCATACAACAAAAATTAAAGGCTGGCATTTGTGCACGCCTTCCAGTGTTTCCCAGATGAAAATAGAGACTAGCTTGGAACCCCCGCCCCAGTTCTCATGCCAAAGATCTCTTCATGAGCCTCACCCCCTCCACTTTTACCCATTGTTCAAGACCCTTCACTACCCTGGCTACATTCATTTATTCTGCAATAGCCTGTCCTCCACTGATTTAAAAGCCAAGAATGTGTGTTCTATTGGTCAACAATATACTGGGAAAACATCCTGGTCTTTACAATCTGCTATCTAGAGTTCAAACCTATAAAGCCCTAAACATTTTGGGACCAGGATATCTGAAAGACTGCCTCCTCCTGTATGAACTGGCCCATCATTTATGATCCTCATTTGGAGGCCCTGTTGTATGTAACACCACTGAAGGAGGTTACATGGGTGAGAATGTGGAACACAGTCATTTCTGGTGAAGGACACTGATAATGGAACACCCTCCCTAGGGAGGTTAGACTAGCCCCTTCATTGCTCAGTTTCCAGTGAGCAGCAAATATATTCCTGTTCCATTTAGCATTGGCCAGTTTTTGAATAGGGTGTTGCAGCTGGTTTTACTTTGCTGAATGTTACATTTCCTCTGTTCTTTATCTTTTGTTATTGAACAAACTGTCTTAATATTTGTTTTGTTCACTGCCTTGAGGGGCTTATGCATAATCATCTTATGCATGATGATTAAGAGGGGCATAATCATCTATCATCTATCTATCTATCTATCCATACATACACACACACACACACACACACCAGCACCAGTCACTACTGTATGTTTCACCAAATAGGACAAAGAACAGCTTCAAGGGGGTGATTTAAGTCAGAGAAGCAGTTCTGGGGGAAAGGGTTAAACCCCTTCCCTTAGTGCCATGGTGTTGGTCTGAATTGGTCTGAGTGTGTGTGTGTGTGTGTGTGTGTGCACGCGCGTGCGCGTGCTTCGTGCATGCACGCATGCACGCTCATATGCATGGAAAGGCCCAGGACCCCAAACCTTCATACTCAGGATACTAACCCTTTGTCATCAGAAGATGAGGCTCCTGAGTTAACTGTTCAGGAAGGTCACATTGCCAACCTTGGATGCTGAGGATTCCAGCCATGCAGACATCAGCATGCCACAGCCACCCGCCATGCCATTGCAGCTTGAGGCTGCTAAAATAGACCAGGCTCTCCTTATTTGGTGTGGAGATGGGGTTAATGAGCCAAAAATAAGCCAAACCCCTACTTAAGCCTCAGTCACAATCTGCTGCTTGTTGGAGCGACATACAGAAAAGTTTGTCTGGCTTCTAACCTCAGCATTGCTTGGAGCTCTCCATGGTGCTGTCCTATTCCTGTCCCTTCCTCCCTGGAAAACCAGACTTGCCCCAAACCCTGGTAAAGACTCAATGCATAGGGGAACCCTGTAACCCAGACCACACTAATGACTAACAATGCTATACCTTTGCTATGACAAAGGTAGAACAGGAAACATATTTATATATCATATTCACAGATATTCCATGGTATGTCTAGCTTGGCCCTAACTCTTCAGAATGTGACTTTTCATTGCCTTTGCTTCCTCACTAGAATGAAGACACAAAGCAGTATATTGGGTTAGGAGACACAATGTTATTAACTGCAATCTGAAGGATTGTGGCAGAGACCAAACATGGCGGAGGCCAAGTGGAGGTACCTAGCCTCCCAGAGTTTCCTACTGGGCAATTCTAATCTGGCTTTTAAGTGCAAGATTAAATAACTTGCTTATCCATGCCTCTCATCATCTGCCCATGAGAAGACAAACCAAGGGGTTCCTGACAGCTCCACCCAACTCCTACTAGCTAGAGTTTGATGGGCTAAAGCTTCCCAGGTCTAAGGGTCATTTCCATCCCTTACCCCTCGAGCCAGACAGCAATGAGATGGAGATAATGAGCCTTCACCCTCCAGGTGCCTCATGGTGCTTACCTGTATATCCTATATCTTTCCTGGGTGCTTGCAATACCTGCCAGTTGTGACCAAGGTACAGAACTAGAGCCAATCAGCCAAACTGAGAGAAACACTACACCACAAGTAGGAAGTAGGTAAAAAGGGCAATGCCAATCAGTAAACATTCAAAAATAGCTAGTCAGCCCTCAGTGAGTGACTGGCTTATCCCCTACTGTAGCCTAAGGATGGGTGGGATGCAATGCTGAACTGAGTGGAAAGTGGTGCTACCTCATAAAGATGTGCATCATCATGCCTCCCTCTTGGACCCCATCATGTCCCATGCTTTGTGACACTGGGATTACTCTCACATATATCCATCCAGGCTAGGGAAGTTGTAGGATAAAACTTCCTCCAGCTGGGCACCAAAGGAGAGACATTTTGCTACGCAGGTGAAACTGGGGTCCTATCTAGGATACTACAAGGTGTGGGACCAATATGGTATAAGAGGTTATTTGGCAGTGTATTCCAGGACTGAAGTGTCCTCCCCACCCTCAACATATGCCTAGTAGCTTGCACATTGACACTCTATATACCCTTCCGAGGTCAGATATTTTGGTTGCTATTTGGAATAAAAAAAGCAAGTCCTGGAGGAGATGCATTTTGTTCTGGCTGTACTGTATAAAATAAAGCTTACAGAACAACACGGGGCATTAAATAAGACAATATTTCTAAAATTGCACTATGTGACCTGGAGCATTATATTATCTGTCAGGTCTGACAAAAGCTAGTAAATCCATAGGTCATGCTGTAATCGGGCAAACAGCAATGTCAGGATATTATAGCTCCTCCCCCCCCCCAAGCAATATACCCATGGAAACTGAATGGGCAGCACAAAAAAAAACCATCCAGATGTTCCCTCTCATTTCAGAATCATTGCTTGTTCATAGAAATTTTAATAGGTGCGCTGACATACGCATTATAAATATTTAAAAGTTTCAGAGATTTATTTCAGGAATGCCACAAAATTTTGCAGTGTTTGCCATCTGGGACGAAGCCAATGCTATCACTTCCCATGAAATTATTTCAGCATAAAATTATCCATAATTTACTTGACAACCTAGTCCTCTAACCAGAGACTTCCTCCCCCCCCCCCCCATGATCACAAGATACCCACTCATCCAATTTGATCCTTAGTACCTAGCATTCTGCCATCAGTGGGTGGTATATGGTTGCCCCATATGATGTTCTACATGGCTGTTGTGCATGGCCCTAACTCTGGTATTCTTTAGGTATGGAAAGAAGGGAGGCTCACTTTACAGTGTGCAAATCAGAAAGGGCAATTTAGGGGAGAGGATAAAGGCTGTTTTAAATCTCTAAATTAGCTTCCTTAGCTTCAGCTGCAGCAGGGAAATTCACGGGACCATTGGGCCTGTGGCCAGACACTTAATTTTACCTGGACTGACACTTTTCATCAGCCTAGACTCTGTTGTGCCATGACCAGAAAGAAAGAAAGAAAGAAAGAAAGAAAGAAAGAAAGAAAGAATCAATCAATCAGCAACACCCCCCCAGTTTTTGTGACTCAGCCCTGAGATACTGATCTATCTGAACAGCCATTTTGGGCTATATTAGCCTTGGCATGCTAATGTGTGCTCAACGCCTTGCCAATGTTGTTGAGAATTCTTCTCTTAATTTCTAAGTGGGGGTGGGTGGGTGGAATAATGACAAACGCTTTCTCGTTAATCTGCCAAAGAGTGTACTGGGGCTGTTCAAAATGTCATCGTCCTGCTGTCTACTTCCCTTGGAGACTATTTAACGTGGCAAGGAGCGGAGAGTAATAGAATGTTGCATTAATCATCCTTGCCGTTGCTCAACCATGAGGAGATCTGAAACACCTGAAAAGAAATGACTGGTCCCGAGTGAGCTGTACTGCCGTTTAACCAGCACCGGTAAGGCAAGAATCCAAAGCAGACAGATCTGAACGTGGAAGGAAAGACTGGCAGATATATAGATATAGATTAGATATAGATATAGATATAGATGATATAGATATAGATATACACACACAGAGAGAGCATGGCAGAAAAATCTGCTGCAATCATATCAGAATTTTACAACCTACATGCATTGTTGAAAATTAGAGAGATCTTTCCCTATCAGTCTGCAGGAAAACTTCATTACATTAGAATATCATGAAATCTTGTATTCTTCTGTGTCAAGGATAATCTCCTTAGAAGTGGCCGATGTCTTGTACTGTTTGCCTGTCGCAAACAGGAATAAGAAGTATTGCTAAATGATAAAAGCTCATTTCTGCAGAAAAGGGTGGCTATCGTATTTTGTTATGTGTATATGACCAACAAAGAGGGAGAAAATGAAAGGCAATGAAAATCCCATTTGTGTCACACTGGAAACAAGTGAACATTGCCCTATAAACCCATCAATAATCAACTAAAAGGACATATTAAGCTGTATTTAACCATATTCATTGTGTCATTATTTTTCAGTCCCAGCAAAACTTTAGAATCCTATTTGATGCGCTGGCCTATAACGTTTGACCACACTTACAGCTGGAGTATAAAATCAATTTTCTGTACTCCCATTTATCTCAGTACTGATGTTTGCAGGCTCTCTAATGGAATGACTCTTCTGGAGAGGTAGTTAGTTTCCTTCAGAGTGGCATTTCAGAAGCCTTAAATGGTCTGAAGAGATGACATGTGGCCTTTAGGAATATTTTAGTTCTGCTTTCCTCTGAGGAAAGGCCTCCTGCCCTCTACAGCTGCCACCTTCAGAGAGTGGGGGCAGGGAGGTTGCTGGGACGGGAAGCAGAAATACAGGTCTAGGCCAAAGACTAACACTTCTGGAAGGCTTCAGGCCTAGAGGTCTGGGACTAACAAGACTTCCACCAAGTCTCGGGGCCACTTTAAAGTAATCAGTTGTGATTCTCCTTATCCCTTGCCAAGAGAGGGGAAGGATTGTACAACATATCTCCCTGCACATTGTGTGCCCTTTAAAGCAGATGTCTGTCTGCCATGCTATATTACAGTCTCTCTAAGTACCTAGCCAAGAGAGCAGGATGAACTGGATTTTGCAGCAAGAGGCTTCATTTTGTTTTGTTTTTTAGGGGATGTAACAAAGAGAAGGAGTGGAGTGTAACAATGTGAAAGAACTACTAGATTCAGCCTTAATGAGTTGCGAGCATAGGGGGGAAACAAAGAGATGAGACACATAAGTATGGTGTAAACTTGGCCACATTTATTTAAGTAAGGTCTGTGAAGGGGAAATCTGCGTGGGTGTCCAGTCTAATGCAGGCAACAAGTATTGTATGTATTGGGCGAGCCAGCCTAGCCCTGTCAAGCAGCACCCAAGTGAATGCTGCCCCCCAGGACCCACCCTGACAGGTGTGGTGAGGCCTTCCTGTGTCACTGCCTCCCAGGGCCTCAAAACTCTGGGTGGGTGAGGTGAATTAGCCTGAAAGGCAATGAGTACCGGTATCTTATCCACAGTATCTTATCTAGCATTTCCCTCACTCTGGATAGGCATATCTCAGATGTTCATTTCACATCAAAACAACAAAAAGAGCTCATGAATCACTATGTGTATGTATATGTGCATTAGAATTGCCAGCATGCTGTGAGTATGGCAGGGCCAGTAGTTGTGCTGTGGTCGGAAGAGTACTGGTCATTCAGTACTAGAGGTTTTACCCCACATACCCTTAATAGTACCAGAAGAACGCATCTGCCCTGGGATTGGCAACAGTGTCTGAAATATGGATTTTTCAGCCAAAATGATGTTACAAATGCAGGAAAACTGCAGAGGTTTAACTCTCTCTCTCTCTCTCTCTCTCTCTCTTCAGTTGCTATGTGCCCATAATGAACTCATGATTTGAATGGCAAGACACTTTAGAAGTAATGGTCAGCGATGCAGCCATTTTCAAAAGTGCAAATCCTCCAGCTCTTACTGATCGTGTATATATTCACTTCTTCAGAAGAGAAGCTAAAAAGAATAAAGTATGGCCATGAAGGTTATTTAGACAATGAAAAATGTCTTAATGAAAAACAACTGAGATGCTACAGATTTAGATCTAAGCCTTTTAGAACTTCGAAATGCATCAGGAGAAGAATTGGCTGCCTTGGCGTACATGACAGTAAGAAGATCGATAAAGACTTATTTTTCCCAACAAAATCCTATTGCGATCTAAGCTAGTGCTAGAATTACAACTGATCTGAATAATGCAAAGGGAGCAAAATGCTCCGATGATGTATCATACAACATCTATGCCGGGAATTAAGGAGAAGCAGGGCCAAGTCACTCCACTTCTTAAAGTGTTGGCAGACAGCAGAATGGAGGTGACATTAATTACGTCACCTTGTGTGGTTTTTAAAAAATAAATAGCAGCTGCAAGGGACCAGATAGGGACCATAGGGGGGGGGGGCTTTAACCCTATGCCCTTGTCACAATCCAGATCCAAATTGGTGGGGCTCTGGGCCAATATCATATCAGACATGGGATTTGGATTGGGGCCATGGTAGGCACAAAGGGTTAAATCCCTCCTCCTCCCCACACCACGGTCCCAGTCAAGTTTGTCTCCCACCATGGCTGCTATTTTTTTTATTTTATTTTTTATTTATTACTATATTTATACCCCACCTTTTTTCCTGCAAGGAACCCAAGGCGGCTTACATAATCATCATCCTCTCCATTTTATCCTCACAACAACCCTGTGAGGTAGGTTAGGCTGAGTGTGAGGACTATCATTTTTCAGTTTAAGGTGGTACATTAATGCCATCATTGCCTGTGGTGTACAGATTCATTGCTTTTGATCTTCTATCTTCTCTGCCTTTTAAAGCATTATCTGCAAAACCTAACCCCAGAAAATGGGAAAGAAAAAAAAGAGTATGCTTTACAAGACTATGCTTTGATTTATTTTAAAATCATACAGGGGATAAGGATGGGTTTGACTAGTCTGGACTTCAGCAACAAGCATAACTAGGCAGTGGTTCTCCTGTTGCACGAATAACACAATTGATCCTTTGTTCAGAATGACATGAACCTCTATGATTACTTCATTTACTACCAAGATGAATTCTGGGAGTTGTAGGACTTTTTTCTGTCTAAATAGGCATAGGATTGCACCCTAAGAGATATTGCCCTATATATTATGACCCTATTATGGAGAGTTGTGGAGTTTTCTGCAACAGCATTAGTTTCAAACCAATTCTACCACCTAGGGAAAGACATCTTGATGATTTCTAGGGTTTCGCACTTGGGGATGCTCTGGTACAAATAACCATTATGTCTTCAAATATTATTACCACTATTGTCTTCTTCAACTATTAAATTGATCCCAAAGAACTGTCCGTCTGTGTTGTTACATGCCTCCTAAAGAGGATCATTCTTTCATAAATTTTGTAAAATGTATTTCACGGAGTCTAATAGTTATCCACTGTAACAATTTGTGTCACTCACATTCTTATATTGTGCTAATTCATTTCAAATACAAAGGCATCAATGCACTGGTGTGTCATGGGCTTTTTTTTTTTCTTCCCCTCAGCATTACCCTAAATGATGTCAAAATGTCACTTATCCAAAGTTTCCATTTTTAATTTCTTGTTTCTTATCCATATAGAACGGCCCCTGCAAAGCAGACAAGCATAGTTCACTAAATTGGAAAATGCTTATCAGTTTAAGCAAAGCCCCGAGTCTTTATCTATTAGTGTGGGAATCATATTTCTGTTTATTGGAAGAACAGAGGAGTGTGAAGTTTTACATAATCTGGCAGTCATGTCTCTGATGGTAAAGTCACTCACCTTCTCGAAAAAATGGGTGTCAATGTCCTTCTTCCAGATATTTCAAGTTTTGGATCATTAGAGTAAACATGTTTATATCAAAGCCTTTCATTTCCCTTTCTGGCTTTCACTCTTTTATGCCTCTCGAATTCAGAATGAAATGAAATCAGAAGTAGGCAATGATTGCTTACAAAATGCCAGCCAGGTTGTAGGCTTTTAGGAAGTGAAAAGAGGGCCCTTCAGCAACAGGAATTAATGCTTTGAATTGACAATCCAGGCAAGACTGAGGTCATTGCCATTGTCAGATGTCGCAACAGCAAAAATCAGGACTTTTTTCCTCTACTTTTGGAATTCCTGGCCAGAAATAGAGGGTAAGAAATGTAGTATGTGGCTAAACAAGACTCTTGGAAATAATTGTTGAAATGGTGATGCCGTCTAATCTCTGCTGAGATTAGAGTTTCTAAACTCTAATACAAGTGGAGCTAAATGTCCATTTTTCAACTTATGTTATCTAGAGGTTACATACTGCAGCTACATTTATGTGGGTTTTTTCACAGCATGACTTGTGGGTGCCATAATCAGGGATGCTTCTGGAATTTGAACTTTTGCACTTCCTGAATGCTCTGATGCTTAAAAAAAGAGGGGCAGATATTTTAAAAAACATTTTTTTAAATTAAAAAATCAATATTTTGAGGAAAAATATGTTTAGAAATTCATATTTTGGGAGAAAATACATTTGCGCATGTTGGCACTTTCATGGTGCATCTAAGCGTGCATTTCTTTGCACAATCAAACCAGTTTGGACAGTGGTTCCATGCAGTGTACAGATGTACTCACTAAATCCTAGTCCTGTCACTGCAACAGAAGCTGGTAGTGTTATGCACAGCACTGATTGGCTGGTGCCAGTGTCATCACAAGCCATCCCCCCCAAAGCACTTCTGCTGCAGCTCAAACAGATGTTTATGTGTTCATCTGGCACTTATACTTAATTTTTTAAAAGCTGAGCAACCTGCCTGAAGTGTGAGAAGAAGGCCAACACAGATGACTCAGTCAGCTCTGGAATTGCTGATAGGTGCATTTGTCCAATGCAACGTGAAGGCCGGGAGGGTGGGCAAGTCGAACAAGAGAGCTGCTTCTCTCATGGTGAAGGCCTTTGTACATAAAAACATATGCAAACATCAGCAATAACAACTCCGGTACCTGATTTTTAGCTGGACCTGTGAATCTTTACCATGCACACTAGCCACACTCCCTACCCCTATGCTGTCATGAGGGAAGTGCAGGATGGTGCCCACCAGGGCCGGATTAAGACCATTATGGGCCTGGTGCTGAGGATTTTGTCCCCACCCACCCCCGGCCAGCCTCCCCCAACCTGGCGCCCTCCAGGTGAACTGGACTGTAGCCCCCATCACCCCCAGCCAGCACGATGGGAGTTGTAGTCCAACACCGCTGGTGGGCACCCAGTTGGGGAAGGCTGACCCGGGGGAGTCCGTCGGTGCCCAGTCAGAGAGCCGCGCACACTGCTGCTTCCCCGCCGCCGGCGCGCCAGTCCCGCCCACCCCACCACCCAGCCAGCCTCCCCCAACCTGGCGCCCTCCAGGTGAACTGGACTGTAGCCCCCATCACCCCCAGCCAGCACGATGGGAGTTGTAGTCCAACACCGCTGGTGGGCACCCAGTTGGGGAAGGCTGACCCGGGGGAGTCCGTCGGCGCCCAGCCAGAGAGCCGTGCACGCTGCTGCTTCCCCGCCGCCGGTGCACCAGTCCTGCCACCACTGTGAGAACCGGGTCAGAGACAGGCGCGCCGCGCGCGCGCGGGCAACCCTTACCGGAGTCGCTGGCTGGCTCTCCAAGCCGGACGAGGCGAGGAGGAGCTTGCTGTCGGCGGAGGCGGGGAGCTTGCTGTCGGCGAAGGTGAGGCCCGGCAGGCCGAGGCGGGCGGGGCCGGGGGCGGGCTGGGAAGCAGCTGCCTGCTCCGCTCGAACTTCTCTTCCTTGAAGTTCCTTCCACTTCCAGAGATGTCCTCCTCGCTGGTGGGTGCGCTCGAGACAAGGCTGGCAGTGGCGAGCGGTGGAAGTCCTCGCCCTGCCTGCGCCTCGCGCGGGTCGGCATCGGCCTTTCTCCGGCGTCTGGGCCGCTCCGCTCTCTACAGCCCAGCGTGGTGGCAATGGGCGGCAACCTCTGCTCCTCGGCATGCTCGCCTCCGGCAACGCCCCGCGCAGGTGAGCGACTGAACGTCACCTTGCTCTGAGTGAGGTGACGTCCTCATTTCCCCGGCACGGTGCCGCGCGTGCGGCGTCCCTATTTGTTGTGGGCCTATTTTGGGGTAGGGGCCTGGAGCTGCAGCTCCAATAGCCCCTATCTTAATCCGGCCCTGGTGCCCACCAGCCCCATTCCTAATGCTGCTGCATCTAGTGGCCATCCCCTCTGGCAGCACATGTACAGTGTTCATAAGAAATATGCCCTGTATGCATACAGATGAATGGGCATAGGGATCCTCTATGTGATTGGGAACCCTGAGTCATTCAGGATTCCCAACAATAGGGAAAAGCTGTATGCACATAGGGCTTTCTCATTGACACTGTGTGCCCCCCTGACAAGATAGTCAGCGCATGCCCTAATGTTAGTGAAGTGCCCATTTTGTTAAATCCATTCCATCTGCGTTTCACGGATTGTGAGGTGCCTTTCATCTGCCGTCTGAATCAGATTTTTTTCAATTTCCCAAACTTGCATTCGTTTGCGCAAAGTTGCACTTCCAAAATGCACAAATCCCCCCCCCCAATGTGCATTTTCATGCTTTAGCATATGGGGAAAATGAGCATTTTCAGTTGGTGGTGCTTTTTTTAATTTTTCATATTTTCTCTATGACTAAATTTGCATAAAATTCCAGAAAGTAAAAAATTGGTCCGCGATTCTGTGGAACCTGTATGATTTGGGAGAAGCCAGTCTACTGCAGATTCTGAAGGTAAGATGCATAGAAATCCGAACTCATTTGAATCCATTATGGATTTCTCCAACTTCCCTACCTTCAGCATCTAGGGTGGGACTAACTGTTCTGATATGTATCACTTCACCAGCTGCAGCACATTGTTTACACATGGAAGGGACAGAATGGCTGTAAACAGGTTTGTTGTGTCTTTCTGGGATCTCGTGTTTTCGCATGGGAAACTAGACTGTGAGAACATTATGAGCTAGTCACATGGTTTGTATGTTCTGATGACGTGCTAACTTGTTTTCTGTCTGAAGCCATCTTAGAGAGAAGCTGGACTGCTTTCTCTCTTCTTGTTCTTCTTGCTGGAGTTTGTTACTGCAACAATGTAACGTCTTTGCTGAGGTGGAGTGAAGCTCAACTTACTCCACTGGATGTAATGCTTGCTATGCATTTATACTCTGCACATGGACTGTAACTAGGAAATGTATACTCTGTAGAACTTTACTTGCTAAGTGAATAAACAGGTAGAATTAGACCTGTGGTGTTACAGAGTGTTTCCTGACTCCATGGATTAATCTGCAACGGGGAAGCTGGAAGCAGTCTGACAACAGGGCAGACTGGGCTGGTCAAACTGGCACAACACACTGCACGCTGCGCGGGGGGAGGTGAGATCTGGAAGATCTGTGTGTGGAATTTCAGGCATCTGCTAGCACACAGACAGGATTATAAATCTCCCACACTCTGCATACTCTCAAACACCAACACTAACAGGCCTGGCCACACATTCAGGCTGCAACTGAAAGTTCCAGCTGGTTGGGTGTGTGTTTTTGGGTGAGGTTTTTTTTTACAGAAGAGATGAAGGCATCTTGCTGGAATAGATAGCATATCTGACTCCCAGACAGACTAATGAACTACCAATGGACTTACACGGATTAACAGGTCCTCCTGGCTGCTAGGCAACATTCCCCTTCATGAGACCTGTTTACACCCACGGCTCTGTGATGCATCCAGGACTTTTAAGTAGCTGTGCACCCTGACTAAACTTTGCTATTGCACTGACTAACTGCTTTAAAAACTCTGAGAACAAATTAACCCTAGCTTGCACCTTTTTGTGTGCATGATTCTTTTGCCATAGCTATTACTACTTCAGACATGTCCAAAGGCCCAATGGAATTTTTGTCTTTCTTTCCCTTTGAGCAGCAGAACCCCATGCTATATGTGAAATAGATTTTTAAAAGTCTCCTTAGGTTCAAAAGTTATTTTCCATGTGTGGGGGAAGGGGGGTTTCAGGAAAAATAAGTCCCCTTGGGCACACAGAACTGATTGTGCTATTCTTTGGCCAAAAATACAGTAACAATTTTTTCTTTTTGCAGGAAGTATGGAGGCAACCCTATTGTTGTTGTTGTTGTTGTTGTTGTTGTTGTTGTTGTGAAGGAAGGGGGGCTGGCTGACCCGCCACAACCCGCCCTTTCCTACCCAAAAGACCCCCAGAGATCTCAAGGTGCCAGACTGCCAGCCTCAGCTCTGCAATCCTACTTGAATCTCTGTTCAGGGACTTGCCCTTGACTATAACCTGGATTTAGCTGAATCACAGAGCAACCACAAACACCATGTGGGGTAAAAACCAAGAAGGTTTATTCAGGTAGCATATTACAACAAAAGTTGGGAAATGAGGGAAGTAGCCAAAATAGAGAGACACTTTGGTACATACAATAAAACTGCAAAACAATAAAACTGATTCCTTATATCTCCCAGGCACACACTAGTTACCTGGGGGGCGGTTCTCTTCAGGGTTGGTTTCAGCACAGCCTTGCCACCCGAGGAGACTACCACACCCACCCTAAGGTCCGGGATGGGTAGCCCTCCTCAAGGCTTGCCTTTGCCTGATCCTCATTCAGCTAATTTCACCAGGAGCCACCTGAGGCCGGATCCTGAGGCCAGCCCGAAGGCTTGGACCTCCATGTAGCTTGCTGCCATGATCCACAGCAACGACACGATGACGACGACCAGACAAAAGACAAAAGCCACACCTTGGCAATATATCTTTCTCCCCCCTCCCCTCCTCCTTTCTGTAGCTCCGCTGCCTCTAGCCAATCAGGATGAACTTCACCTGGCCAGGCAGAGGAGGGGTGGCTCATGACTACCGGGCTTGAACTACATTTGCATACCAAAAAGGCCTAGCAGACATTGAGGCGCCATCCAGAGGAACTATGTACACCCCGCCCCCCCAGCCTCTAGCCGGTTCACACGAGGTGTGTGTGTGTGTGTGCGTGTGTGCAGGCGTGTGAGTGTGTGTGTAGGAACCCTCAGAGGCTCTTTTCTCCATTATTATTATTATTATTATTATTATTATTATTATTACTACTATTACTATTATTTTCAGTATTTGTATACCGCTCCACATCAAGCAGATTCCAGAATGGTGAACAATAAAAAGACAAAAAAGACCTCTAAAGGCAGGGAGTTCCACAGAAATGGAGCCACCATACTGAAAGCCTTTCTTTTGGTGGACTCCAATCAGGCCAATGGTCCATGAGGAACCACCAGGAGCATGCCATCTGATGACCTCAGTGACCAGGCAAGTTGGTATGGGAGGAGGCGCTCTCTCAGGTAACCTGGTCCCAAATTGTTCCGGGCTTTGTACACAAGTACCAGAACCTTAAACCTGACCCGGTAGCGAATAGGTAGCCAGTGCAGTTCCTTAAGGAAAGGAGTTGCATGCTGAAAAGGGGCAGCTCCTGACAACAGCCGAGCTGCTGCATTCTGCACTAGCTCCAGCTTCCAGAGCAGCCTTAAGGGCAGCCCCACCTAAAGCGCATTGCAGTAATCCAGTCTTGAGGTTACTAGTGCCTGTATCGCTGTGGTCAAGCTATCCCTGTCCAGGAGAGGCCGTAGCTAGTGAACCAATACAAGATAGTAAAAGGCAGTCCAAGCCGCTGCAGTCACTTGGGACTCCAGTGACAATGATGGATCCAAGAGTACCCCCAGAGTAGGAACCTGATCTTTCAAAGGAAATGCAACCCAATCCAGAACAGGCAATGAACCTATCTCCTGGACTCAGGAACCACTCAACCACAGGGCTTCCATCTTGCCAGGATTCAGCCTCAGTTAATGGCCCTCATCCAGCCCATCACTGAGTTCAGGCACTGGTCCAGAACTTGCACAGCCTCTCCTGATTCAGTTGTCACAGGGATATAGAGCTGTGTGTCATCAGCGTACTGATGGAACTTGGCTCCGAATCCCCTAATGATTGCTCCCAGCAGCTTCATAGAGATGTTAAACAACACTGGGGACAAGATGGTACCCTGTGGAACCCGATCACGCAATTGCCAAGGGTCTGAGGAATAGTCACCCAATCTTACTCTCTGAAATCAACCCCACAGGTAGGACTGCAACTACTGTAACACAGTGCCTCCAATGTCCAACCCATGGAGTCAATCCAGGAGGGTACCATGGTCAATGGTATTGAAAGCTGCTGAGAGATCAAGTAGAATTAACAGGGTTGCATTCCCACTATCCTTCACTCAATAAAGGTCATCCATCAGGGCGACCAAGGCTGATTCAGTTCCATAACCAGGTCGAAACCCAGACTGGAATGGGTCTAGATAGTCTATGGACTGCACCCTCACTGCTTGGAAGCTTCCAGGATCCCTATGCCCTGCTGGGCTGAAGCCGTCAGGGCAGGAGGAGTGGCAGAGGCGATCGTTGCCACCCTGTCCTCTGTGCTATGCTGTTTTTGCCAGATGGGCTGAAAAGCCCATCTAGCAAAGGAGCCTTGGAAGGGGAAGGAAGGAGGCTGGAGGATGCTCAGGATAATTGTATCATGGCCTCTTCGGCCTTCTCCCCTCCCCACCCGCCGGAATGACCCCTTTTCCCCCTCTCCAAGGTCGATTCTCTGAGAAACAGCCAGCATGGTTCTCTCAGCGCTGGGTGTGAGGGAACGGGGGGGGGGGGAGTCAGATCTCCAACTCCCCCTGCTGAAGTCGGAGCACTGTCTCCAACCTTGGAAGGGGTTTTCTGAGCCATCCTGTGGTCTTTGGGATGCTCGTCCAGAGACCGTAGGATTGCTCTTTAAATAGCTGTGCAGTCCTATCTACATCTACGCAGTGATAAGCTCCGTTGACTTCAGTGGGACTTACTCGCAGGCAAGTGGCTACAGGATTGCAGGCAGCCTCAATAAATATTCAATAAGGTATTTTTGTGTACTGAAAAGTGATGCAGCAATAGATATAAGGGCTTGAATCTGGCATATTGTGAGCTTGTGAAAACAAACTTAAGTATAACCTCCCAAAAACAGTAATATGAGGCAGACATTGAAGACCATGGAGCTTAAAAATAAAATAAAATTACGAATTAAGAAATTCCACACTAGAATGCTCACAGTCCAATCACGTTTCCTTTTTTCTCCTAGTTGTATGAAAACAATAATGACTAGGCATATCTGCATTTATATTTTATTACCAGAAATATGTACCTGTGACTTAAGTTAATTGATAACTAACTTTAGTAGTTACCTTTTAATCAGTTCCATATTAAACCATATTCTGGGAATAACATGAAGACCACAGTTCACACAGATATAAATATCTTTAAAGGACAACAAAGGAAGGCTCCAGAGACTGCTGCCATCTGCTGGTTATTTGACAACATTGCCGAGTAAGAGGAAAATGGTAACTGAAAAGAACTGAAGTGATTAGGAGTGTTTGCTGGGGGAGGGGATCAAGTGTTTTTCTTTTTGCATTTCTCTGCAGTGTATATCATGGCTGGGGTGGCCATGCATCCTACTTTACAGAGGACAGTCCTCTGTTTGAAGGGCTGTCCAGTCTAAGTCCGGTTTAGAGATAAAGAACCTTAAGAATTGAGTGGCTTACGCTGGCTCAGCTTGTCTGAGTGTGTGGAAAGCTAAGTAGGGTCAAGCCTGGTTATTACTTGGATGGGAGACCCCTCCTCTAGTTTCCTGCATTGAACAGGGGGTTGGACTCGATAGCCTTGTAGGCTCCTTCCAACTCTATGATCTATGAAATCTATGAAATCTATGAGATTAGGGGACTTGACGTTGCCCATGAACACTTAGTTACCGACAGAAGACTGAGCAGGCACAACACAGACACAGGCTTCCTTATTATTGTGAGATGTATCGCATTTCTATCATTTCCAAATTTGCATCTATACATATGAATAAATGTATGCAAATCTGTGTCATCTTTCATCATCTTTCTTCCTGTTTTTAGGTGATGTATTTCCTCTGTCATTGTGATGCGTAACTGGCCACCCTAGTCATGGCCATTTGGCTTGTGTCATAGGGATGCTCTGGATTTCATTTAGTCTGTATTCGGAAGAAAACCAACCTGATTCACATGTTCCAAACTAATGTGTAGGCCAGATTGCAGTTATCTAGGCGGTGTATGAGAATTTCTTTTCAGTTCGCAAATCACTCGAAAATGTTCCATTCGTCAATGTGCATGGGAGTGCATTTTTGTTTGTCAATTCCCAAACTTGCATTCATGTTCACAACACGCTCAACACTATTACAAACACACTCTTTCGACAAAAGAATAAGTTTAAAACATCATGGCAGCACCCACGGTCAAAGCACTGGCATCTTCTGGATTATGTAATTGTCCGTGTTAGAGATCGCTGCGATGTACTTCTTACTAGGGCCATGGTGAGTGCTGACGACTGCTGGACAGACCACCGACTAATCCGGTTCACAATGGTTATCAACATTGTTCCCCAACGTAGGCTTCAAAGAAGGAAACCAAGGCATAAAATGAACATCCACGCCCTTCAAGATCCTATTAAGCAAACTCATCTTCAATCACTTCTTAAGGAACATCTACCTACGGAACCTCCTGACAACATTGAGGACCATTGGTCTAAGCTGAAAACCTCCATTACTGCAGCTTGTGAACAAACTATTGGATATGAAACTAAGAAACATCAGGATTGGTTTGATGAAAATGATAATGAGATTAAAATAATTAACCAAAAAAGGAAAGCCTTCCAAATATGGCAAAATGATATTAACTGCACTGCCAAGAAAAAAATCTACGCTAGCGCAAAGGCTGAGGTCCAAAGAAGAACAAGAGAACTTAAGAACGCTTGGTGGAAAAAGAAAGCTGAAGAAATTCAACAACTTGCAGAATCTCATGATGCACAGGGCTTTTTTAAGGCCACAAGGGCCATTTATGGACCAAAAACCTATGGTACAAACCCTTTACAATCAAAAGATGGCACCAAACTCTTAAAAGACAAAGAGTCTATTGCACTGCGTTGGAAAGAGCATTATTATGACCTTTTAAATCGTCAATCTAAGGTGGATAAAGAGATTCATTTTCTCGCAAATCCCGCAAAAACAAATTAGAGAGGAACTTGCAATACTCCCCACTCTGGATGAAGTAAAAAAAGCCATTAATCAAATGAAGAACAACACAGCTAGTGGACCAGATGGGATTCCTGCTGAAATCTTTAAAGAAGGGGGGGCCAAACTTGTACAACATCTTCATAAACTCATCGAAAAAATGTGGATAAGAGAAGAGATCCCAGAAGACTTCAGGGATGCCATAATTATCACCCTCTTTAAGAAGGGTGATAGAACAGACTGTGGAAACTATTGGGGCATTTCTCTCTTAGCTACCGCAGGTAAAATATTTGCTAGGATTCTTGCAAACCGTCTTCTATCTATTTCAGAAGAGATCCTCCCTGAAACTCAATATGGTTTCCGCCCCTCTAGAGGGACAGTAGACATTATTTTTACTGCATGTCAGCTCCAAGAAAAATGCCGGGAACAAAATCAACCCCTTTATATGGCATTTATCGATTTGGCCATTGATACTGTAGACCGTACAGCTCTCTGGACTATCCTTACGAAAATTGGATGCCCCAATAAATTTGTGAATATCTTGAGACTTCTCCATGACAACATGACGGCAACGGTTTTGGACAACAACGGTTCTCATGGTGCTCCATTTAAAGTGGGATCAGGTGTTAAACAGGTATGTGTTATCGCCCCAACATTATTTGCTATTTTCATTGCCATGATTTTACATCTTGTCGAGGGGAAACTTCTCACTGGTGTGGGAATTATATATCGAACTGATGGAAAGCTTTTTAATCTCAGCAGGCTGAAAGCAAAAAGTAAGGTAATTACAACCTCCATTGTGGAACTTCAGTATGCTGATGATAATGTGGTCTCTGCACATTCAGAGGATGATCTCCAAACTATCCTAAATGCTTTTGCAGAAGCATACGAAAAACTTGGTCTCTCACTTAACATCAAAAAACCCAAAGTGCTTCATCAGCAAGTGAAAGTTAACCCTTTGGTGATGCCATCTATCCAGCTTGACGGGACAATACTGGAAAATGTCGATCATTTTCTCTATCTTGGCAGCTATCTTTCTGTTACAGCTAACATCGACAGTGAAATCCAGCATCGTTTGAGCTCCGCAAGTGCCGCGTTTTCTCGAATGAAACATAGAGTGTTCGAGGATCGGGATATTTGTAAGAAGACCAAAACACTGGTTTATGAAGCCATTGTATTACCAACCTTATTGTATGCCTGCGAAACATGGACTATCTATAAACGTCACTTCCACCTCCTTGAAAGATTTCATCAACGTTGCCTCCGGAAAATCCTGCGAATTACTTGGGAAGATAGGCGAACAAATGTCAGTGTACTGGAAGAAGCAAAGACTACTAGCGTTGAAAAAATGATCCTTCAACGCCAACTTCAGTGGACCGGTCATGTTGTTCAAATGCCTGACTGCCGTCTCCCAAAGCAGTTATTTTATTCCCAACTCAAGGATGGAAAGCGGAATATCGGTGGTCAATATAAGAGGTTTAAAGATGTTCATAAGGCTAATCTAAATAAATGCAATATAAACATCGAAAACTGGGAAGCTCTGGCCCATGAACGATCTAACTGGAGGTTAGCCTTTCACAAAGGTTCCATGGACTTTGAAGAAGCCCGAGTGCAAGGTGAAAGGGAGAAACGTGCTAAGCGAAAAGTACGTCAAATGAATCCTTTACAGGACCATCTTCCATCTGGTAACCTGTGTCCTCACTGTGGGAAGCTGTGTGGATCTAGAATTGGCCTCTACAGTCACTTACGGACCCATCGCTAGAGCCTACACAATCTTCTTTAGAATTTCCTCCTTTTATCCTGGAAGACAATCTTACTCAGTCACGAGTGATCGCCTGATGATGATGACTTGAAAAATACACAACTTTATCAAAATGCACAACTTTCTCAAAATGAGGAAATTCTGGAAAATGGGCAACTTTTTCAAACTGCACAAATTTTGGAAAAGACACAACTTTCTCAAAACTTTTAAATTCACCCACGCTTTAGTCTACAGGGGAAATCTGCACCATTTTGGAAATTTGCACAAATTAATTTTTTGCACAACTTTCATGTTCAATAGATGTTTGCTTAGTGCAATTTTCCCTATTTCTGCAAAACAGACAACAAACATGAGCACACAGATCAAGGATTGATGAGCAGTGAGCTGCTGTTTGGAGAATCACGTGAGCCTCGAAAAGTGCTTGTTCATCCATCCCTACAACTCAATGCTTCTCTGTGATGCAGTTTTCAGCTTAAGAAATGTGCAAGGGATGGGATAAACAGAAATTTTCAAGCTCACCTAAATTCTTTGAAAATCACTTCGAGGATCATTTTAGCTCACTCCCATTTTAATTTTTCACCTGTGTTTATGTGTCTGTTTATTTCTTTGTTTGTTTTGGCTCAAATGGGGAAAGTGTGCATTTTGAATGGGAAAAGTGTATATTTCTGTGCATATTTTTTGAAAAGTGTGCACTTTCCTCCCATTGACTAAAGTGTGTGTGTGTGTGTGTGTGTATGTGAGTATGTGAATATATATATATATATATATATATACACACACACACACACACTTTCCCCATTTTGAATGGGAAAAGTGCATATATCTGTGCATATTTTTTGAAAAGTGTGCACTTTCCTCCTATTGACTAAAGTGTGTGTGTGTGTGTATGTGAGTATGTGAATATATATATATATATATATATATATATAACATTCTTAAAAGTATGCATTTTTCTAACATGATTGCAAATTCTGGAACCAATTATGCTTGCTAGTACTATGGGTTTCCTGGGAAACACATCACTTAAAAAAAAAAAAAAAAAAAAAAAGCACTCCTGCTCATGCTCACATTCAGGATTGCATATAATTCCATGATTTACAGACAGAAACAAAATTCTGATACATCCCTATGTACTAATGCTTGTTGTTTTACCATTATATGCATAATTTACCATAAAATGCATATACATGCATATAAAATGTGTAAGGATTTCTGGGCAGATTCCCCCCCAAAAAAACTTCCTGCTGATGTGGAAACGAATTCAATGGACTTATTAATGAAGATGTGTGGATGGAAATTGATATGGACTGTAAATAGTCTGATCTGCCCATCCCTATAATTGGAGCTAGTGGATCCTCAGGTTCTGATTAGCAAATTTATCTGTTCTCTACTTATGGCAGTGTGTCCATTGAGTGCTACTGAGTGGATGTCCTTGATAAAGAATCAGATAGTAGGTCCCTTCCAAACTACAACTCTATAAAAATATTAGCATTTGTTAACCATAGTTACTGTATATCTGAAGACTTAAGTGAAGGATCTAACAGTGTAAGGCCCGGGTGACTTTGGGCCAGTCACTGACTCTCAGCCTAACCTACCTCACAGGGTTGTTGTGAGGATAAAATGTAGAGGAGGAGGATTATGTAAGCAGCTTTGGGATCCTTGCAGGAAAATAAGGCAGGGTATAAATATAATTAATAAATAAATAAATAGATTGATCGATCGATCAATCAATCAATGGCCGCTAGCACTGTTTACGTCAGGCTAGCGGAAACCAACGCTTGCACAGCATCAATTGTGCTCAGGGCTTTTTTTCTGGTGGAACTCACCGGAACTGAGTTCCAGCACCTTTTCTTCTATTAATTGCATTACAATTTAATCGCCATCTACTCCCGAGGAAATGTAATCCAAGAGTTCCGGTACCTTTTTCTCCAGAAAAAAAGCACTGATTGTGCTTGCTAGTGCTGTGGGTTTCCTGGGAAACACATCATGCTAGCAAGCACTGTTGACATTGCACAAGTGTTGGTTTCAGAGTCGCACAACATAAATAGAGCTAGCAACCAGACACTGTTGGATCCTTCCCAAGGGTTGGTAACTCACAGAACTAATCAGCTCCAGCTTTGGGGAGGAGCATCCTTGTTTCCACTGTCACCAGTGCCCATTTGCTTGTCCTCTCTGTCTGGACCCTGTCCATGTCCCTGCCCAGAGGGCATGGTAAGTGGAGGTCAAAATTGCTGCTCCTTCTCCTTGCTTTTGTCACTGACTGCATGCTTGGAAAGGGCAGGTGAACAGGTGGTAACAGTAAGGAAGGGAGTGACTGAAAATGACAAACCCTTGCACTGGTCCTGGATCTAATATTAATACATATTTTTATGAACTGTAAAAATGTGCAAGTCTAACAATCTTATTTGAGCATGGCTAGATGTCTGTAGCTATATTTCTCTTTCCAGCAACAAGAGACATAGGTACGATTGCTAGCAAGAAAGTAACATTGGGAATATTTACCCAGCAACTCTCTGATGAAGGCATTTATTAATCGTTACTATGATATTCCCCTTCCCTGTTAGTTTGCTGTTAATTAGAACATGATGGCTTTCACACTATCCAGGATCTATAAGTCATTGCACTGATTAAAAAAACAAAAACTGTGAGAGTTAAATTAATTTCGGCGAGCTGTGATAATTAATCCATTAATTGTGTAGCAAATGGTAATCAACAAAACAGCATTAAATATAGCGAGCCTTATGTGTGGAAGACAAAATAGCATAAGAGTGGTACTGATTACTGTTAGTGCTATTGGCTCATGCAGTGACCTGTGGCATGTTGCTAAGGGAGATGAGGGAAAGTAGGGCCACTTGACCAGCCCTGCTGAAGACCTCCCTCATGAAGACTTCTCCTCCTTCAATCGTCACCAGCAGCAGCTATTCCAGCAGGCTGAGCTGAGGGAGATGAGACGAGGGAGCGCAGGGCCATTCCAAAAGCCTTGCTAAATTTCTTCCCCCCTTCTCCCCGTTCCTTTTTCCTTGTGTGTTGTGTCTTTTTAGATTGTAAGCCTGTAGGCAGGGACCGTCTTGTTTAATTGATTATATGGAAGCCACTCTAAGAGCATTTTTGGCTGAGGAGCAGGATAAAAATACGTAAATACATAAAATACAAATAAATGCATTCATAAAAATATGGCAGATAATACCTGTGCTAAGGTATTATGGGGTCACCCAAACTGGTGTGAATCTTCCATTTTGGGGCCCTCTTTCACAAATCTGACCCATAGTTCTGTGTGCACCTATGTGTGCCCTGTTGTACACCCAGAGCTCCTGTATCAGTAGGTTTTCCTATTAATTTCAAAAAAAGTGAGCAGGTCCATGTTTGCATGCATCCCTTTGCACATGTGGATCAATCCCTTCAGCTGTAGTGTTCCCCCACTTGCTAGTCCACCAGGGTCTCCAAACGGGGATTACATGTGCTCCAATTCATGCTGTGGTCTAGGACTCTCTATTTACTCCAGTGGAAGAGCTTTCACTTAAGCCACCTCTTCTGTTTGGCTTGGGATCAGGCATAGGATTTGACTAAGCACCAATCAGCCCCCACCTTGCCCTCACCTCTGCCCATGTTTGTCTGCCCACTCTTGTTCTTTGTGTTGTAGTGTCCCAGTAGTGTAAAAAATATGCCAATGGTAGCCTACCACCCAGCATGGTGGTATTGTTCCACTAGCATCGATTCCCTACACCTGGTGTATCATTTTGCTTCACAAGAAAGAGTGGATTTAGTAGCAATCCTATCCTTCCAACAAGCATAATTTAAGAGAGCAATCCTATGGCCTCTAGACAGTATCTGAAGGGCAAAAGGATGGAGCTACAACTGCAGAGGGGAAAATCCCCACGCAGATTCCACACCCAGCCCTTCCAGCAACTGCTGAAAGCTGCATGGCGACTATTCCAAGGTTGGCATTGCAACCCCAGGAGGGGAGGAAATGGACATGCTCTGGGAGCAGACCACCAGTAGGCAGGAAGGGGAGCAGCCATGGATATACTGGACCCACAGATCTCTTAGCTCCTGTCCTTGCCCTGGCAAGGTAAGAGAATTAGATGGGCTCTGTCTGCCTTAAAATGCATATCAGGAGGAACGGGTTGCGAGAAAACCTCTGTTGTTCCTCCTTCCCTGACGGATGCTTGCCAGCAGGGCTTAGGGTAGATGGAAGACTGTGAGGTTAGAGCCCTCCATCTTGTGGGCATCAACCTGATAGATTGCACCCCAGGGATAGGATTGCTCTGTAAGAATAACTGTGTAAACAATTGTTCCTGGTGTTAGCTCTCCGACGTCACCATTTCTGCTTAGCTATATCAGTTTGACATAAGCCCCCTTCAGAAGTTAGTCTCCACAGATTCAGAGAGCGTGTCGAGGGAGAAGCGGAGCTGCCCATGCTGGCCCCGTCCTCAGTATTGCTATCCTCGGTGGCCCCACCGCCAGGTCTGAAGGGGTAGCCTACACACATGTTAAGTTGAGTGCATGTAGATTCTTCCCTTCAGACCTCCTGCCAAATGCATGAAGGTCTGGGTAGAGCCGGTGGGGACAATGACATTGGCAGTGGGGTCAGTGCATGCAGCCCTTCCCCCTCCACAATTAGAGATGTGTGCATCAGAAAACCTCGAGCTCGCCGAAGCTCCCCAAATTCCATCTCAATGCTCATTCTGGCTCAAATCCGTATCAGATGTTAGCTTTGTGTTTTTCTTTTTCCATGAAAATCCGTGTGCATTTCCATGGATATTTTCCCAAATGTACACATCAGTTGTGCTAATCTTTGAAATGTACACATTCTTCTTCCATTGATTAAAGCATATTTGTGCGTATTTCTCCAAAGTATGCATTTTTCATGTGCATTTTTCAAATGTACGCATGCTGTTGAACGCTTTTGTGTGTGTGTGGGGGGGGGGTTTGTCCATGAATCACATTGCAAGCTTGGAAATGTACAGACTTCAATCGTGCATTGCATCCAAGTCCATGTTTGGTCCAGAACATGCAAACTGTGTATATCCTGATCAAAAACAAACTGAAACAAATTTCTCATATATCCCTACTTTGAATGCATGGGGAGTAATTTCAAAAGGAGACCATATGCAGTGGTACATGAAACAGAGAAATATACTTGTTCCCACAGTTTCTACACTATCCCTACCTGCTAAGGAGTTTGAGTCTGTACTACAAATGAAACATGGGCAAAGTTTTCACAGATGACTTTTGGTCTTTTTCATATTTCACTTTCATCTTCAGTGTTTCTATACAGTGTGCTCTTATTGAATAATTAGGTTTAATATTATTATTATTATTATTATTATTATTATTATTATTATTTACCAATAATATTTGCATGCTCATTCTCTTTCACTTTTAATATTCTCTTTTAATATATGATGGCCAGATTTTATTTTATTTTTAGATTTCGTAGCATTAATTATCAGTTCTCTTTGGTGTTTGTAACACCTCCAAATTTAATATCATCTGTGAACTTAATTAATGTGCTGTTTATGTGTTCTTCCAGATCATTAACAGAGATTTATTATAATTAAGATTTTATGAAAATCTTATGAAAGTAAAGTCTGAGAGAAAATCTCTCTACTTTGTCAATGAATATAAATGCCTTAAGTGCTTCCAATTAATCCATGATAAATAGTAATGGAGAAGAGCTTCATCCTTAATTCATTATACACACACACACAGAGACACACATTCAGTTGCTAATCAAAAAATCTAGATTTCTCTAGCCCATTATCAAAAGTATAAATGAGATTCTATAGAATCAAAACTCAGAATGGTTACCCTGAAAATATATAATATAGTAAAACCTTTGCAGTCACCATGTGGTGGAATCCATCTAGAAATCAGCTTAGATAAAAGGAAATAATCTCTGACCAAAAAAATGAAGAAGGTGTATAAAAGTGGGGAACGGCAATATATTACATCATCATCATCATCACTGTTGTCATCATCATCATCATCTACTTAGGTTTTTTGCTATCATCATCATCACCATCATGTGCACTAGTACTTAAGCAGGAGTGGATGGCCACATGATAAGGCTGCTGTAGGGGCATTCCAATCCAGATGCCCGTAACCCTCCAAACTCGGAGGATTACAGGCATCCTATGGAGGGCAGGAGGAGCATGGAGGTGAAGGTTGCCTTGGCGCTCCTCCCACCCTGCAAAACACTTAGACGGCTGATTGCGGGCCTCTAAGTGTTAAGCCTTGGCACGTGAGGGAAGGAGGCTGAGGCCCTGGCAGGATACTTGGTATTGTGGTGGCACTGGTCTCTTCCCCTCCTCCCGGAATGCCCACAGAACCCCTTCTCTGAAGTCATGTTTGTGACCTCGGAGAAGTAGCCGGCACAGTTCTTTTCATGCTGGCTGCGGGGGGACGAGGGACGGATGAGGCACTCCGAGCTCAGAGTCCGAGCTCTGAGCTTGGAGCGAATTTCTGAGGTCGGAGCTGGGATTCCAAAAAATCCTACAGCCGTCTAGATGCTGTCCAGTGGCCATAGGATTGTGCTGTGAGAGGTTTAAAATGCCATTTTTAAACACATTATTTACAAAGGGATGTACTTGTTGCAAGACTGCTCAGTTATTTATCTCTTTAGCTGCTCAGATGGTTATCTCTTTTAAATGCTGGATTTTTGTTGCTGCTTTTAAATAATACTTTCTAATTTTTTTGTTGGTTTTTTAAATCAGTTTTATCAATGATGTTGTTGTTTTGTTTTTATTATGTACATCACCCTGAGAGCTTCAGCTACAGGACAACTCTTAAATTTAATAAATAATAATAATCATCATCATCATCATCAAAATAAATAAGATGGAGGGTAATAAATCTAATAAATCTACATCTAATATATGGCAACAGACTGATGATTCCAGTTGCCATCTGCATTTCAGCCTTGCAGTCTTCTTCAGTGAAATCTAAATAGTGAATTAGCTACTCCAGAGTAGAATCAAATTCTGGCTGGCATAAATCAGGAGTCATGTTTTTAAGACAAAACTACTGTATTTCCATTACTCTATGCAGAAATATTACTTGCAATGCCTGCATGTGGGGAGAAAAAATACTATAGGCTGGGCTGCGTATACATATATTTCTTTAAATAAATTTATAATGGAAAATACTTCACTCAGTAGACTCTATACATCTGCACAAAACCGATGGTCAGAGGCAAGTCTGTGAACATGAATGCACAACATTTCAATTAAATAAGCATGTATTGATATATAATATCATATATTTAAACTGCCACACAGATATTGCACACACCCCTGGAAGTGTCTGAAGAGACCATGGTAGCCAAGCCAACATAACCAGGAAGGAAAGAGATCAGAGGGGCCAGAGGTGATATGGTCTATGACAGGTCAAGATGGTCCACATTCTGGAAGGCAACAGAGGTGATTTGATTAGTAGGGATTAGACTGGCCACTCCAGCCACACGTTGTTCAGATTGGGGAGCCAAACCTAGGGCACTTCTTATATAAGGCCAGCCAGGCCCCAGTTAGCACCTCAGACCACCTGATTCCACTCTGGGCTGACCAACTACAGATGTCATACCTGTGGTGTTGTGGAGCAGCAAGCTTCAGGCCAGCCATCACCTGCACTTTCCAAGCTGCCCTGGAGGGATGGGTGAGGATTTCATTTTGGTTCATTTTTAACCAAAATTTACCGACATTCACAAATTTCTTCATATTTGGGACAGAACTTGAGATTTTAACAATCTGAATGTGTGAGAAACCAAAACTGACAGATTCATCCAACCAGGGTCCAGGGCTCTGAATGCTTAGCTCTTAAAAGCCTGGGTTTGAATCCCTGTGTATTCAGTCATGCTTGTGATGTTCATTTAGGGTTGCCACCTCTTTTCTCTGATGGGCTCAGCTATAATGATAGGCAGGTACAAAGTATTTGTTTTATTCAGAGAGCTTCATCTATTGGACAGTATAGAAATGTAATAAATAAATAAAAAATATTATATCCCAATTTTCCCACCAAAAACTGCCACTCAAGGCAACTAACAATAAAATCCAGATTAAAAAACAAAATCTTAACTAAAACATCACATAAAAATAAATTTAAAATATAGTTTAAAAATACCACACCACAATAAAAGAAATAAACTGCACCAATCAATTAGAAACCCATTCAGCGACAGGCCAGCATAAATGTCAAAAGGCCAGCCTGGGGGGGGGGGGGGAAACATATTTGAATGCCAGTGAAAGGACAACAGAAAGGGGCCAACCTAGCTACCCTCAGCAGAGAGTTCCAGCTCCTGGGAGTGGCCTACCAAGAGGTCCTGTCTTGTGTTCTCACCAGATGCACCTCTGATGGCAGCAGGACCAAGAGCAGGGTCTCCGCTGAAGATCTTAAAACCCAGGCAGGTTCTACGGGAGAAGGCAGTCTTTCAGGTAGTCTGGTCCCAAGCCATGTGAGGCTTTAGAAGTCATAACCTGTACCTCAAATTGTGCTCAGAAACAGACTGGTGGCCAATGACGCTGTAGTAACAAGGGAGTCATGTGCTCCCTGTAACCGGCTCCGGTCAACAGTCTGGCTGCAGCATTCTGAACCAGCTGAAGTTTCCTAATAGCTACCACATGTTCCTCTCTGTGCTGGGAATAGCTGTAGTATACCTATTGAATTTGATCAGTGCAGAAGGATGAACATTTAGTTTCAGTTCATTTTTGACCAGGATTTACCAAAATCCGCAGAATTCTTCATATTCGGGTTGGAAAGAACTTGAGATTGGGGGTGGAGGGATAGAATGTGGGAGCAAGCAAAAATTGACAGCTTCATCTATCCCAATCCTGGTGCTTCAGAGAGTAAGGTGCCTGGGCCTTGTGACCAGATTCCCTGGTTCAAGCCTGCACATGCCATGCTTGTAGGTCAGCAGCACACACTGAGAAGGCCTGTGGCTCGCGCTGGCTCAGCTTGTCTGAGCGTGGAAAGCTAAGCAGGGTCAGGACTGGTTATTACCAGGGATGTTGAAGAGTCCTTGGTTTCGAGTCACGAGTCGAGTCACAAGTCTTTGGACCCGAGTCTCGAGTCCGAGTCCTTGGTCCAAAATGGTGACTCACGAGTCACGAGTCACTCCCAAAGCTGACTCCATGAGTCCCTATTAAAATCAATGGGGTTTTTCCCAACAAAATAAGGCTACTTCAGATGTGTGGCTTAAATAAATTCTAGGCACAACAAGTGTGCCTTTTTATTTCAAAACTCTGCAACTGATTTTGGCAAGAACAGACCAGGCAGACAAACCCAAAATAATCAGGCAGGCAGAGGAGGCAGGGAACCCCAAAGCAGGCAGGCAGAGGCCTTTGTCATGGACAATTCAAACTGTTGAACTGGTCAATAAGAGACCAGGCAGGCAGAGGAGGCCAGGAACCCCAAAGCAGGCAGGCAGAGGCAGCCAAACCCAAAATGTCTGAAATGTTGCATTTTAGGAAAATGATTTTAAAAAATAAACTTGCTGTACTTCCTAAAACCTATCCATGTTGCATTTGAGGAACACGATTTTGGAACACGAGTCCTTGGTCTCGAGTCCCGAGTCGAGTCTCGAGTCCCATTAAAAATATTGGGACTCAAGTCTGACTCGAGTCAGTGGGGGGACTCAGTCCGACTCACGAGTCGAGTCCTGGAGTCCGAGTCCCCATCCCTGGTTATTACTTGGATGGGAGACCCTTCCTTTAGTTTCCTGCACTGAGCAGGGAGTTGGACTCGATAGCCTTGTAGGCTCCTTCCAACTCTATCTATGAAATCTATGAAAGGCACTCTCTAATGATAAAACTATATACAATGCTGCCATCACATTTGACTTCTGGTTATTTCCCTCAAACTGTCCCTTCCTGCAGCAACAGCCTTGCCCTCCAAAGGTCAGGATGACCAAACCAGCAAGCATCATTTGTGTGATCATTGTGGCAGTTTTGAACACTTTTACATATTTAGGTTTGAAGAAGCTCTCAGTGGTCTCCCATAACTCATAGAGAAAATGTTGAAGTTATTGTTGTTGATAATAAATAATAATATAATTGCCACGTATATAGATTGAAATCATTAACGAAATGGCACAATCTTCCATCCTTTTTAATACACACACAGAGAGAACACAGCGTAAGGGCTAGAATTAGTATGTTTATTCACTAATAATTCAGTACCTCAATTGGTCCCATATATTAGAGACACAAACACTTTGGAAAATATTGGCTAGCTGAAATGAGCTGAATAATGATGTTATCAATACTGTTCATTGAATAGTTCCTCAGTTTAACACATACTTCTAATTATTCTCTTCGATCAATACATTTTCTTCTTGAGAATGTAAATGTCTGCTTCTGAAAGAAATAAGAGGTAAAGCTCTCAAAAGCAGGGCTGAGCCAAAATAGGGGTGACCTTTTTGAGAAACATTTTCACCCTCAGCAAAAATGGTTTCTGCTATCTTTCAGAAGGCATGTGAACACCAGCAAAAAATATTTGCGTCCTTGGGAGTGACAACATTGCAAAGCACAGTGCAGTGTCAAGAGACAGCAATAGTCACCCTTCCCAACGCGTTGCCATAGCATGTTGTCCAAATGATTTGCCGAATGAGGGAGACAGATTGCGATTTCACAGCAAAAAGTGTTTTGTTTTGTTTTGTTTTCCTTCAGGAAAATTGCTCTTTGTCAAAAATATTTCATCCCCAATATTTTCATCCCATCATGGCACTTTTCCATGCAAATGGTGCCAGGGCCGGCTGCATTGGGAAGGCTCCTGCCCTGAAAGCTGTCCTAGAAATATTTTAAATTAAAATTAAAAAAATACATTTTAAAAATGCATCCCACAGAAATTCAGCACAAAAAAGCATTTACAAAGCGAGCATCCCCTGCCACACAATGATCCCGAAGGCTTAGCCCTAAAAAATGTAAATTACTCTCTGGTCAAGACACTGTTGGACTACTTTGTGACAAGCCAGGCAATACATTAAATGTGTGCATGTATTTAATGTCTTTTTACTTTAAAAATAGCAGACATGGTAGAGTGCTTCAGACCGGGACCATCATATTGCACAGGGAAGGAGATTTCATAGATTTCATAAATCATAGAGTTGGAAGGAGCCTACAAGGCCATCGAGTCCAACCCCCTGCTCAATGCAGGAAAGTAGAGGAGGGGTCTCCCATCCAAGTGATAACCAGGCTTGACCCTGGTTAGCTTTCCACGCTCAGATAAGCTGAGCCAGCATAAGCCACAGGCCTGTAGTTCTTCCTTCTCTCCTGTGCCACAGTCTCAGTGAAAATCATTCTCTCTCTCTCTCTCTCTCTCTCTCACACACACACACACACACACACAGTTATTTGCCTTGAGAGGAAAGCTGCCATTTGGTGCCTATGGCAGCTCACCCCAAGGGAGGGGGGAATAACAGGGTTAAACCCTGTTACCATACCCATATGGTATGGTCCCAATCTTAAGTGGGCCTCCTCATGGTTGCTTTCTAAAGAACAAAGATCAGATATCTACTTTGGCCCTCAGAATGCATGGATGGGAAGCAAGATTGGGTACACTGTCCCTACTCCTAGGTTCCACATGGTCTGCACAGTAGGGCTCTCTCCATGCAATCTGGAACCCTAGAAAAGTAAGGCTCTCAATCATGCAGAGAGAACCCTGTATACATGCAGCTGTATGCACATAGAACTCTATGCCAGAGGTCAGCAGACCTCAGGCTTGAAGGATCTACCGGTACTTTGTTTTTCACTAAAAACCCAAGGTTGACCAAGCTGGAGCCAGGTGCAAAAAACATACTCTTCGAATTAAAGAATTCTGGGCCCAGGAATTTGTTTTGAGTATCAGAAATGACCTGAACTCCTAGATTTTCCACACACAAAAATCCAGTCCTGGTTATACCAAAAAAAAAAAAAAAATCCATTTCAGCAGTATCAGTTAAGATTGGGGTAGGGTGGGGGTCATTTTGTTGTTGCTATTGTTAAACAATTGGGAATCAGACATTCTTGCAAAGTGCCAGTAGATCTTTCTCCTACCTTCCTGCTCTACGAAGACCTTATGCTGAACAGGTGGAAGGTGGAACAGAGACAACATCCTGCCCCCACCTCCAAATATGCAAAGTAATGTCTGACCATTCCTCATCTCTCACCCCTGAGATGTGTGTTGAACAAAAATGTACGGCCAATTCACGTAAGTCAAGGCACACCTATGACACAAAAGACAGCAGTCAAGGCAAGTGATTCACTTGATAAAAGGGAGATTAACTCCTTTAGAGTTCTTTTCTGCATCTACAAAAAGTGCCACTGGGTCTGCTCATCATTCATTCCATATGGTGGTCTGCTTTTAAAATCCCCTACACAGGTATTATCTGTTGATAAACCTGCATCAAAAATCTGTGTAATATTACAGGGACATTTCAGACTCAATTAGCTTTACTTAAAATAGTAGAAGTAATATCTGGATTTTATTCAAGTCTCATTTCGATTCATTTACCTGTATGATATTTTTTAAGGGTTTGGGTTATTTCTTTTGCAGTATTTCTTTTGATATTATGCTAACTTTAGATGGTGTGTAGAAAAACTTGCATTACTGCATTGATATATTCGCAGCATGCAGGGAGGGAAGAGTTAACCCTTCCCTCCCCTGTGACACCCCCCAATCCCCCACAGGAAAGCAATTAGACTTTTCAAAAAGCTTTAATTGTCACTAATAACTGCTGCATGTCAGCGGAGCCAAGGAGGAGAAGCTGTGAGTCAGGTGAGAAGGTTCCACTGGTTGCACTGGGCCCACGGGCTGCCAGTTCCCAACCCATGATATATAGCACATGCATTTATGTGAGGATGGAGGAGAAATTTCATACTTTCGAACCAACATGTGAACTGAAATTCAGTTATCCTTTGAAATTCACACTATTCCAAATTTTGTAATGGAGTTTTCCATTCACAAAATGCCTACCAAAAAAAATGCGTACATTTGGGGAATGTGCCAACAAGCATGCATGTATTGGTGAAAATAATGTTCTAAAATGAATTATATTAGGAAAATTGCTTACAAAAATGAGTATGTTAGCCAAAATTCCATACAAAATATGGCTGAATTTTCCTGAAAACATTTAAAAAAAAAAAAATTCTCAGAGTTAAAAAAAAAAAAAAAGACTGAAAATGACAAACGAACTGACAAATTTTTAAAAGGATGGATGTAGGATTTTTTTAAATGGAAGTTTTCACATTTGGGGGACAGGAATAATTATCATCTTATCTGCACTAACACTGCTTTGGTTTGGCTCCAGCAAATCTTACAAGATCTGGACAATAAATATATTGATACTCAGAAATAAGTTTGCAAAAATATCCTAAAGCATGATCTTTAGCATAAGGCATTTCGCTTCAGTTTTTCCCATCTTGGTAATGGCTTTGCAGCCTGGGCTCCTGGATCTCCAGACCCTGGTAGTGTTCCTTTACCCATCTCTTGGTTAGGCCCTGTGAAAAACCACTTACAGCATGAAATAGTAACATCCATGTACTTTTGGGGTTCCCCTGAACCTGCTGATACCTCCCTCTTTTGTGCGGATTATACTGCTTTGGCTACATAAAGCAAGTACATTCACCTCTAAACATCAGCAATAGCGAGAGTGACTAGTCATGAGAGTATAGAACTAGAGCTCCCTCTGGCACACACATAGAGACCAGGTTTGCACAATTGGCAGGCAGTTAACAAACTATGGTTGTGTGCCAGGGGATCTGTATAATTTCCCTCTGCAGTATTTATTTATTTATTTATTATATTTATGAATCGCCCATCTGGCCAGACATCCGGCCACTCTGAGCGATGTACAGTCCAATAAAACACAAGGGGGGGGGAACACACACACACACACACACAGAGTATAAAACACAATTAAAAACAGTACAAACCTTAAAAATCCTAACCCACCCCATATTCCCGCCTGAAAAGCCACGTTTTTAATGCACGGCAGAAGCTAATCAAGGAAGGGGCATGGCGGAGGTCACTGGGGAGAGAGTTCCATAAATTGGGGGCTGCCACAGAAAAGGCCCTCCTCCTAGTCCCCACCAGCCTGGTTTCTCTGGCTGATGGGACAGGGAGAAGGCCATCCGCGGCAGATCTTGTTGAGCGGCCTACTTGATGTTGCTGGAGGCGCTCCTTGAGATAAACTGGACTGGAGCCGTACAGGGTTTTAAAGGCCAACGCCAACACTTTGAATTCAGCTCGGCAAACAACTGGTAGCCAGTGCAACTCTTTGAGCACTGGAGTGATGTGATCATGCCGGCAGCAGCCTTTAACCAGGCGAGCTGCTGCATTCTGTACCAGCTGCAACTTCCGAACCATCTTCCAGGGTAACCCCACGTAGAGCGCATTACAGTAATCTAGGCGAGAGGAGACCAAGACATGAACCACTGATGGGAGCAGATGATTAGGAAGTCTTGTGTTGTGGAAACCTGGCCAGGGTGGCTTGTTGCCATGGGCAACAAGCCACCCACAATCCATAGACTGGGTTCAGACAACATGATAACCCACACTCAGAGGTTGAGTGTGGGTTGTTGTTGAAATGTGGGTTATCACATTGTCTGAACCCAGCTGCACTAACAAGACATGGCTTGTTAACCATGAACAACCCATGAAGAAAACCCATGGTTTGTTGTTGGGTTGTTCACCATGGTTGGTTATCTCAGCCGGGTTCAGACAACACACTGACTGGGTTCAGACAACACAATAACCCACACTCAAGGGTTGAGTGTGGGTTGTTGTTGAACCGTGTTTTCTTGTTGAAATATGGGTTATCATGTTGTCTGAACCCAGCCGAGATAACAAACCATGGTGAACAACCCACAGTTCACAACCCAACAAGAAACTCTTCATGGGTTGTTCGTGGTTAACAAGACATGGCTTATTAGTGAAGCTGGGTTCAGACAACACGATAACGCATATTTCAACAACAACCGACGGTTCAACAACAACCCACACTCAACCCATTCTCAACACTTATTTATTTATTTATTTATTTATTATATTTATGCCCCGCCTTTTTTCCTTTTGCAAGGAACCCAAGGCGGCTTACATAATCCTCCTCCTTCTCTCCATTTTATCCTCACAACAACCCTGTGAGGTAGGTTAGGCTGAGAGTCAGTGACTGGCCCAAAGTCACCCAGTGAGTTTCATGGCGGAGAGGGGATTTGAACCCAGATCTCCCGAGTCCCAGTCCAACACTCTAACCACTACGCCACACTGGCTCTTATCAATGAAGTGTTCTTTAGAAATACTGACATTTCTTTCTTACGGAGGAAGGTGCAGACACAAGAGGGAGCTTATAGATTTAGGGTGCACTCCTATGGTCCTCTGACCTTGCTGGGGGGGGGCATAGGATTATTTCTGTCATGGGGGGAGGCTTGGCATTTGGAGTCCCAGGTCTGAGGTCCTATGAGCTCAGAGCTGGGACTCTGAATGCCAAGCCCCCCCCCCGGTGCCAAAAAGTTGTTTGCCGAGCCGAATTCAAGGTGTTGGCATTGACCTTTAAAACTCTGTACGGCTCCGGTCCAGTATATCTCAAGGAGCGCCTCCAGCAACATCAAGTAGGCCGCTCAACAAGATCCGCCACGGATGGCCTTCTCCCTGTCCCATCAGCCAGAGAAACCAGGCTGGTGGGGACTAGGAGGAGGGCCTTTTCTGTGGCAGCCCCCAATTTATGGAACTCTCTCCCCAGTGACCTCCGCCATGCCCCCTCCTTGATTAGCTTCCGCTGGGCATTAAAAACGTGGCTTTTCAGGCGGGAATATGGGTTGGGTTAGGATTTTTAAGTTTTGTTCTGTTTTTAATTGTGTTTTATACTGTGTGTGTGTGTGTGTGTGTGTGTCCCCGCCCCTGTATTTTATTGCATTGTACATCGCTCAGAGTGGCCGGATGTCTGGCCAGATGGGCGATTCATAAATATAATAAATAAATAAATAAATAAAAATAAATAAATAAATAAAAAAGAACTGCACCGGCTGCCTCCCAGAGGTGGCAAATCAGCCTCAGAAAGGAGGGAAAGGGACATGCCAGGGATGGGGAGGGGAGGAGGCTGGGCCATATCCAAATGAGCTTCATCGGGATGGCCAAAAAGGGTGGTCTAGATGAAACGCAGGGCGCGAGGAGCAGGGCTGCAGAGATGGCCACCACAGCACCTCACGCCTCATGCCCAGCATTGGATGCACGTAAGCCTCCATGTTTGGAGGCTTAAATGCATCGAGCGTGGAGGGCACTGGATTGCACCCTTAGATATTTAGTGCATCACCTTTAGTGATCATATTTAGTGCATTCCCCATGTCGTTATTATTTAACTTTGAAATGTTTCATCCTCCACGTCCTCATCAAAATGTAAATGGAATCCATGTGGGAGAACAGAGATTACGGTGGTCACTTAACCTGGGTTCCTCCATTCTGCAGATATTTGAGAGTGTTACTTTCAAATTCTTTTATCAAGAAATTTTATATTCCAACTCAGACGTCTTATACATCTATCAAACTATTATTCAAAACCTTAGACCTAAATTGGTCCGTAACAAACAATTTAATCCTAATAGAGTGGTAGGTAACAGATGGTTCGATCTTGAATGTAGAGATGCCCGTAAAGCATTAATGGATTATTCACGACAGGTATTTAGAAAGAATGGTACTACCTCTCCTGACATCCTGGTTTCTATGAGGCTATCTTATAAGGCACTTTTAAAACAAAAGAAAGATACACCTGCTAGAACGCAATGGAAACAACTAGCTTTAGCTGTGACAGAAAAAAATGAGAAGCAGTTCTGGGACATTACTGCTACTGGTATGCATACAGTCAGACCGGTAATCGTTGGGCAAATTACATCACACCAGTGGTACACTCATTTTAGCAGGCTCTATGGAGCTATATCTTCAGGGAAATACCCTTCCGTCATTTCTGAAATTACTTGCTCGCCTTACTGGCCGCCTGTTTCAGCGTTGGAGATAAAGAAGTTAATTGCAACTCTTGACTTGAGCAAGGCTCCTGGAGAAAATATGATGGCACCAGAAATATTTAAATATTTTCCTGAGTGGTGGGCCCCAATATTAGCCAAAGTGTTTACTCATATTAACAACACAGGTATAATTCCAACGGGCTGGAAACAGAGTGTTGTTGTTCCTATTTACAAGAAGGGTGACAAGCAAGATCCCAATAATTATCGACCTATTAGTCTTTTAGATATTGACTCCAAATTATATAGTAAACACCTGTTAAATAAATTGGATGATTGGGAATCTATTAACCATATTATTCACCCTGAACAGGCTGGCTTTAGGAAAGGGCAGAGTACTATTGACCATTGTTTGACTCTTTATTTTTTAGCTCAACAAGGACTTGCTGGTCCTACCAAACATTTATTTGTTGCCTTTGTTGCCTTAGCAGCAGCCTTTGACTTGATCGACACAAACCTGTTGTGGTATAAATTGGCCAACACCAATATAGATAACCGCCTACTGTTTCTAATCAAGGAACTCTATTCAAATACAACTGCTAGAATAAGAGTCGGCATATCTGGCTCATTGACTGATCCTATCCCCACAAACAAGGATGTTTGTTGGCACCATTACTTTTCAATTTATACCTAAATGATATAATTCCAGCATTGTCTGGCCCAGAATTTTTTCCACCTTCAGTTGGGTCAAAGAAGGTTTCTATTCTTTTATATGCTGATGATATGGTGTTAGTTTCACTGACCCGTATAGGTTTGAGAAGGCTGCTTTCTAAGCTCAATGAATTTTGTTCTAAAGAAAAACTAAATATTAACTATACTAAAACAAAGGTGATGGTGTTTGGGAAAAGGCGAGCTCATTTTCAATGGTCTATCAATGGTCACCAAATTGAGCAATGCCGGGAATTTAAATACCTTGGTGTTTACTTTGCAGAAAATCTCTTCTGGAAGCCCCACATAGAAGCCACTAGAGCAGTGGCTCTGAGATCTATTGGAGCAATCCTTAGATTTTATAACACTGCAGGGGGACACTTGGTTGTTCCAGCCCTGAAAATTTTCCAAAGTAAAGTCATTGCCCAGATTCTATATGGTGCTGCTGTCTGGGGATGGGATGACTCTCAGATGGCTAAATTGGAGGCCCTTCAGAATACATTTTTCAAAAAAATTACTAAGACTTCCACCTGGCACTCCTGCAGCTCTGGTTCGGGCAGAGGTAGACTTTCCTTCCATTAGATCCCGCATTCATTTTACTTTATTCAATTATTGGAAGAGGGTAAAAGATTCTTCAGTCAGGGTATTCCCCAAGCTATGTTTTGAACAGTTATCAAACTGCAAAAGCTGGAGTTTAAGATATTATAAATTGCTCGAATTGTATCCTGCTCCACTTGACAATTTTTCTATCATGAATTCAAAAGAGAAACTTCGCAAATATATTTTTGATCACGATGCCCAACTGGACAGACAGGTTATTAACAACTCTAAATTTTCAAAATGGTATAGGCTTTACAAATTTGACCACCAAAGGGCTGTTTATCTTGTAAAGCTCACGGTTCCAAAACTTAGGCAAGCATTTACAGCCCTTCGCTTTCAAACCATGCCTACAGCTTTGATTGATGGCAGATACTCTCATACTCCTTTGGCCCTCCGGTTGTGTATTTGCGGGGCCTCTGAAATTGAGGATCTGCCTCATTATTTGTTCTATTGTTCTTTGTATTCTGAACCAAGAACCAAATTTCTGGAACCTATTTTGTCCCATTTACATTCCAATACCATTTTAGAAAAGATTTTTTATCTCCTGTCTGACACCGACTCTATGATCACCCATAAGGTTTCTCTTTTTGCCCTTGCAGCAATTAAAATTCGGGCAAGATTCATTTCTGAGATTGCAGTTGACTGTTCTAGAGATAGTCTTATTTAATTATAGTATTTTTAAAATAATAACAATTAATGCTTTTAAACTGTATTGTATTTTATCCTGTTAACATGTAAGATTCATATGTGATTTTATGTAAGGTTTTTTTCTTCCCCAATAATAATGTAATAATTGCTTTTAAACTGTCTTGTATTTTATCCTGTTAATATATAACAATCATGTGTGATTTTATGTAAGGTTTTGTTTCGTTTTAACCGCCATACTGTCGTAGTTTTTATTATTATCATTATTATTGTTGTACTGTTGTACTTTTTAATATTGTTTTTATTTATTCTGTATGCGAATGGCCTATGGCCTAAGCATTAATAATAAATACAATACAATAAATATAATAAATAAATAAATAAAAAAGAACTGCACCGGCTGCCTCCCAGAGGTGGCAAATCAGCCTCAGAAAGGAGGGAAAGGGACATGCCAGGGATGGGGAGGGGAGGAGGCTGGGCCATATCCAAATGAGCTTCATCGGGATGGCCAAAAAGGGTGGTCTAGATGAAACGCAGGGCGCGAGGAGCAGGGCTGCAGAGATGGCCACCACAGCACCTCACGCCCAGCATTGGATGCACGTAAGCCTCCATGTTCGGAGGCTTAAATGCATCGAGCGTGGAGCGCACTGGATTGCACCCTTAGATATTTAGTGCATCACCTTTACTCTAAAGTGCTAAGAAAATGTCAGTTCAGGCTGCAGTCAATACAAATGTTATATGGCCCATGGACTGACTGCAGGACCGGAGGTTGAGTGTGGGGTGGGCCCTCGGCAGATGCCCAGCCATGCCAACCCTTGATGCTGGCCCTGCTACCAACTTTATTTTTCCATCTGTGGATTGGAAAAATAATAGTTTCCTACCTTGTAAGTTGTACATAGGCTGGCCCAAGAAATGTTGCTACCTGAGGCACAGGGGAAAGTGCCCCGCCTCATTTCACATACAAAAGACAGTTGTGCTGGCACCTGAATCTTGCTTGTATAAGTAGCGATGGGTCAGTGTCCTCCACCACACCTGAGGGCAGCAAGCTACCTGAGGGGAGCAGGACCTGATGTGGGGCTTCCCCCAGCATCTGCTGCTGCCCGAGTTGGTCATCTCACTCTGCCATCCCTGAACATTCAGCATAATAAAGATTGTAAAGGCAATGACACATTAGCATTGTCTTCTCTCTCCCTTTTATCTCTTATTCTCTGCTTCATAAAATTATATCATATTATAAGGGTATTGGGGTGGGTGGGAAAGAGGGGCTGATTTAGAAAGGCAAGCCTGCAACTCAGGTGTTGTTTGTGCACCAAAGAGAAACTATAAACTGTTCATGGGGGGGGTGGGGGGTGGATAAAAGTTAGTAATACATGTGTTCAAGGTGTGGCCTTAGCTGGCCACCTCCATTTGCTTAGACGTCAAGCGCATAAAACATCATTCTTCCCTCTCTCGCAAGGGTGTTGTGCGACTTAATTAATGTCTGTAAAGCATGGTGAGTCCTTGTATGATTAAGTGCACTGCTCGTCCAGTTCCCCAAGTGACTCCACATTGCCAGAAGCAAGCAGTATCTCTTGTCTATTATCAACAGGCAGGCAGCCAACGGAATAATGGCAGCAGCAGATTCTGCACTAGGAGAACTGTTTTTTTTTTTTTTTTTAAGTACTTAATTGTAAGAAAGGCAGAGGAAATTGAAAAAAGAGCATTATGTGGGAGGGGGGGAGGCCAAACCCTAAAATAAAGCACAGCCTTGTTATCTCTTTTTCTCTCTCCACTCTGTGGGCTGATTGTCACAGTCTAAGGATATAATCCTATGCACACATAGCTGGAGAGTAAGTCCCCAACTGAACACAAAGGGAATTCTATGTAAATGGATACTTTGCTTGATTTCTTTCATTAAATACTTTCTGTATTTTCATTTCTTTCTGACCTCACTGTTTACAGCTGCCCTCCCCACCATTATATTTACTGCATACAAACCTGAACATTCCCATAATACTCTACCTGATGAAGTGAGCTATAGTCCATGAAAGCTTGTGCCAGAATAAATGTGCTAGTCTTTAAAGTGCCACAAGACACTTTGTTGTTTTTGCTGTTGTTAATAAAGTTTCTTTGAGTTGATGTTCATGAAGAAGATGGAGGCATGTGGGTGGAGCATATGAGAAGCAAGAGGATGGGTGGTGTTTTTTTTTCAAATTTTGAATGTTAATATGAGTGACAAGAGCTGGTGTCAGTCTTGAGGCTCCCTCCCCAGGGTCCCAATAAGATACATTTCCAAGTGGGGTACTGGATGCAGCTTGTCTCTGGTTCACATGCATGTAAATAAGTGCACACAGTAATGCAATGCACAGGTGGCTTTTTACATGCTTATTATGTTTTTCTAGCATAAAATTATTTCTAGTATATAATTATTTACTTTATTTTATTATATTTACGTTTTGCCTTTCCCCCAGGAACTAAAGATCTCCCCATTTTTTACCCTCACAACCATCCTTTGAGGTAGGTTAGGCTAAGATATCGTGATTGGCCCAGATCATCCAGTAAGAAATGGGAGGCATTTGCTGGTCCTCTTCAGGCAGCAAAATGTCCTGCTCCAGCACTGGCTCTGTATGTGTGTGTCCTGTTTGGCTGTTGGGTCTGAATGAGTCAATCAGTCTCTCTCTCTCTCTCTCTCTCATGGGTGAGTGAGAGTGAGTGCATAAGAGAAAGAAAGAGAGAGCTTCAATGTGTGTTTATGTTTTCTGTGTGTTATATGCTGTAAAAGGGGATGCTTGTGTTTGTATTTGAGTTCTCTACCACAGAAGATATATTTGTCTTTTACTTCCCGGAAAACATGGTAGATGATTTTCCACTAAAATATGTAGTGAAAAATGTTTAGTATTATTATTGTACATTGTTGACTGTGTTTGGCTGCACAAATGTTGTGCATGGATTCAGTATTGGGGGCAGAGTAGGGGGCCCACTACAGATGGCTAGCCCTAGGGCCCATCATGGCCTTGATCCAGCCCTGGTCGCCAGTACTTTTCCCACCATAATTTGATCACTAATCTTGGGGCTCATTCATACATTCATGTTCATCACTTTATGAATGCAGCTCAAACTCCACATGTAAGAACTTTCAAAGAACACACATCCTGGGGAAGTAACGGGGCTAGAGATTAATTGGGACAAATCTAAGTTTTTGGTGTTTAATTATAGTAAAAGAGAAGAGATGGAAATGTGTAGGAAAAAAAGTAATGTTAAGATTAATAATGTAATTAAATACTTAGGAATTGTAATTCCAAAAGATATAGATAAATTGGGAGAACAGAATTATAGGAAATTAAAGAATGAGGTTAAGAAAAAAATAGAGGAGTATAAAAAAAATTGGACTTTCCTGGTTTGGTAGAATTGCTTTGATTAAAATGAAGATTCTGCCCAAGATAATTTTTTTTATTTAGGATGATCCCAAGTGTGATATCAGATAAGGAACTTAAAGAATGGCAAACAATTATTAACACATATTGTAATGGAGGGGAAAAGTCTAGGATTACCAAAACAAGATGGTATAAAGCGCAAAAAGTAGGGGGTTTGGGTCTTCCAAATTTAAAATGGCATTATATAGCTAATCAATTAAGACATACAGTGGATATTATAGCACGGCTTAAAGAAATAATGTGGTTGGAGTTAGAAACATCTGAATTACAAAATACTTTGGAGAATATACTTTTTCTTTTAAAAAATAATAAATTGATTTAAAAAAACATAGACAACCCTTTTTTAAGAAGTTTGTTAGAGACTTGTTGGAGTACTATGAGGAACATATTTATACCAGGGATCTCTCCATTAACTCTGGTGGTGGCTCTAAATGATTTTCCCGAAAATTTAAGATTGGATTTGGAGTGTGAACTAAGAGAAGAAAGGGTTATTAGATTATCTGATTGGGTGGAAAAGATGGGGACTAGAGACCAAATAATGGAAATTGTTGGGAGAAGAAGGGTGTCATGGTTAAATTTATTACAGTTAGAACAGTGGTCGAAGAAGTGGAAAAGGAAAACTGAGAATGAGAGAGATTTAACTAAATTTGAAAAGATTGTTACATCTAGAGATGGTCTACAAGGCAATGCATCAACAAGAGGTATAACAAGGGATTTATATAGATTGATTCAAAAAGCAGAAGAACAAGATGACCAGCTAAAGACAGTATGGGATAATGAATTTGAAGAGGTGACCTCGAAGGTGGGTTGGAACAACATATGGGATAGACAGACTGTGAAAATGATGTCAACTAGGATAAAGGAGAATTTCTATAAACTAATTTGGAGATGGTACTTAACTCCAGTAAGATTAAATAGAATAGATAATAATTGCTCTGCATTTTGTTGGAGAGGATGTCAGGGAAAAGGGACATATGCTCATATGTGGTGGAGTTGTAAAAATGTACTGGTTTTTTGGCGAGAGGCTTTTACAGAAATATCGGAAATTATTGGTATTAACTTAGAAGTCTGTCCAAAACTAGCATTGTTATCAATAACGGAGAAACTTTTTTGTGACCAAAATACGAAGGAATTGATTGTAAACTTGTTAACTGCGGCTAGGCTAATGATAGCGAGAAAATGAGTCACTAGGGATGTGCCACGAACCTGGAGGGGGGGGCTCACCTCTCTGCTGGCTCGCCTCTCTGTGGGTGCAGGCCCCCGCCTTGATTTTCTGAGTGGCGCGGAGCAGTTCTCCGCTCCACTCGAGCTGCCAGTGCTGGTCCCGTCACGTCACATCCGGCCCCGGAAGTGATGCGACGGGGACCCTGCGCAGGTGCAATACGTCACACGGGGGTCCAGCGTGCCTACGCGGGGTCCTGTCTCGTCACTTCCAGGGCCAGATGTGACGTGACGGGACTGGCGCGGGCGGCTTGCCACGGAGAGGTGAGCCACCGGCGGACAAGGTAGGCCCGTAGGCCCGCACGAGCCCCGCGCAGACGTGAGTGGGGCTGATTTTGGCCTGCTATGTCTGCATGGGGCGAACCATTGCATCCCTAGAAAGTACATGTTTCCTAATAATTGACTGGTATAAGGAAGTTTGGGATATAGCCCTAAATGATAAACTAATTTGTAGTATCAAATGCAAAAATGGACAGTTAAAGAAGAAGAATTTTATGAATATATGGAATCAATTATTAGACTATGTATTAATAAAGGGGAAGGGGAGTATGCCTTGTCAGGATATGTTATATTTTTGGAATTTGGAATTCATTTGATCAAGGGGATGGAACTATAAATTGGTCCCTAGGAGGGAGGGGGGGTGCACTTTATGATTTATTGTATGTAGTTTAAGTTATATTTTTGTATTTTGCTATATTTTGTTTTGATTTTTTTTTTTAAAAAAAAATTTAATTAAAAAAAAAGAACACACATTCTCAAGAAGTTGAATGAGATTGGACTTCCGGTGGGGTGAATGGCAGACTGACATCTTCACAAATAGCTGAAGGCACAGCACGGCTTGAAAAACCAGCTAGGAGTGATCCCAGCCAGCATATATCTTCCTGGATCAAAGGGAAGATCTAGAGAGAAGCCTTTTTATACTCTAAGGGTCATTTTTTGTGAGTTTCTCTGCCATTTTGACAGTCAACTCGTGGAAGTGATCTAGAGTGAAGGATTTACAGCCTGCTTGACTGCCACATTTGGAGACCTGAAAGGACATTAAAGTCTGCCTACCCCCATTTCTTCAAAGATTTATTGTCTAATTACTTATGAGCAGAGAGAGTTTTTTTCTACAGCAGAGTTCATAGGATCATAGAGTTGGAAGGGGCCTACAAGGCCATCAAATCCAAACCCCTGTGCAATGCAGGAAACTAGAGGAGGGGCCCGGGTCTCCTATCCAAGTAATAACCAGGCCTGACCCTGCTTAGCTTTCCATGCTCAGACAAGCTGAGCCAGCGTGAGCCATGGTGAGATCTTTTTTTCTTGGGATTAATAAAAGGGGAAAGAGAGATTCAGTTATGCTTAAGTTTTTTTTAAATGGGAAAGAGGTTTTTTCTTTAAAATTTTTCTTTTTACTTTTAATTACTTCTTGTTTGGCGAAAGTTTTTGTTTATGAGCTGGCAGGTGGGGAGGAATGCACATAAATAAAAGATAAAACTAGAGTAAAGCCCAGACCGTGACTTCTGGACTGTATTGAATAATGGCTGATCCCGGGAAGAGGGTTAAAGGAGACAGAATGGTTACACACTTGACTTGATTTACAACTTATTTGAACAAATGGGGGGGGGGAATTGGAGACAGGATGGATGCTCTTGAAAAAAGCTTGGATGCGAGGCTTGGAATAAGAGTGGAAATGACCCGAGAAGGTAAATTGGAGAAACAGATTAAGATGGATGATATTGGAAATAGGATGGATGCCTTACAAGAAGATAAAAAATTGGATAGCCACACAAAACAAATATCTGATGAGGGGAAAGGCACTTTGATTTTGTTGGACTTGAGAGGAAAAGAAGATTATTTGAGATTTGGAGCTATCTTAGAGTTTGAGGATTCATGAGATTTATTGGCTTACTCTGTCAGAAAGAATATAGTGGATCAAGTTGCTGGGAGCTGTAGGCCAGCAACATCTGGGGACCCAAGGTTGGAGAGCCCTGGTAATTGAATGGAAACCTCTAATAGTCTTTTTGGTAGATATTTAAAAAATTATTTGGGTTTTTTGGGGGGGGTGGACTTGATGAATAAGAAGAAAATTTTGGTACAATGGAAAAAGGAGAAATTTCTTTGTAATTATAGACTAAGAGAAATTATTGTTACTTATACTTGCTGTGGAGAAAATCAGAAGTCCATTTTAGTTTAGTTTTGTTGTATGGGTGGTGTGTGGGGGTTTTTGGTAGGGTCTGTGTCTTCTTTTACTTTCAATAAAATTTAAAAATGCAAAAAAAAGAAGAAGTTGAATGAGATTACAGGATTCAGCTGCAAATTATTGCATGCCAAGTCATAGAGGGAGCAATTCTATGGCCTGCCTAGACAACGTCTGAGGGGCCATACGATATTCTGGATTTCCAGATCTGAGTTTGGAGATAGCGCTCTGACCTCCGAGCTGGGAATTGGAGCTCCAACCCCCCCTCCCCCTCACAGCCAGCACAGAAAGAACCACACCGGCTGCTCTCCGAGGTCGAGGAAGCAACCTCAGAGAGGGGGGAAAGGACGTGCTTCGGTGAGAGGGGAGGAGACTGGGGAGGCCAGGATATATGAGTCATCCTGTGGCCTCCCTGGCCTCCTTCCCTCTCGCTCTGAAACACTGCCACTAGACAGGCAAAAAAGCCTGTCTAATAAAAATGCAGGGCTGGGGAACGGGGAGGCAAAGATGGCCTCCGCCACTCCCCCCCACCCCGCATTGGATGCTTGTAACTAAGTCTCCGAGTTCTGTCCAGTGCACTATCCGTCCCTTCTCGTACATTCACCTAGTCTTCTTCTCACCATACAATGTCTTCCCTAGCAAAATTTCAGACTTGATTTGGAAGATCAGAAAACCAGAGTGTGGAGTAAAGTATGAAAACAGGACAGTTTATTGGGGGAGAAGTGGGGGCGGGGGGGGAATGACCGCACACATTTTCATTTTTGTAATTTAACGACACAATTTGAATTTTGAATTTGCAGGATGCAAAATGGATTTTCCTCATGCGCAGTAGGAGCCATCCTGATCAGAGTATGTGAATACTTGTCAAGAGAATGGCACGGAACATTTTGCTGCTGCTGCAGACTTTAAAGTACAAGCACCAGGCCATCGTTCTGAAGCAGCCTTTTTCATACTTCATGTGCCAAGCTGTGTTGCTGTTTTGTAATGATCGGCTTCCATCAGAGTGGGCAATTTCTCCTCCCGCCTGACTCTGCTGATCATTCTGGTAATTAAGTCTCTTTTGATTCTCTTTGGCAGCACACCATCTGCACAAGGAGGCACACCTGGAAACTGGCTTGCCTCTGGTTTGGCTGTCCTTGATTAAACTCTGCTTAAAACTAAATACCTTAATCAAAAGAACTGCCTTGTGGGAAGGAGCCCAGTTTATACTCTTTCCTTTCCTTTTCTTCCCTTCCCTTTTTTCTATTTTTCAGAGACTTCTTCCCAAGTCTATAGGACTGGGAATTGAATTTTAAAAGGCCTCCCAATTCCCACTGTGCTTGGCAAGCCTGGCCCAAGATCCTTTGGTGCCTGAGGCAAAGGATAAGATGGTGCCTCCTCCCCAGTCCACACACAGAAGCTGACCCCCCCTCAGCTTTGGGCTAAAAATAAAAGTAGTTCCATCAAGCAACACTTACCATACTGGCTCTGCCAGATATGATCAGGGGGGCATGCAAGGTGACTTGCAAAATAACCTGAGACATCCATGGGGCATTCAAAGAAGCCATCTTCTATGTTCCAGTCATGTTTGGCACAGCCCAGTGGATAGCAAAACACATCTTTCAGGGGCTTGAGGCATGCATGGTGCCCTCCCAGGGTTCTCAGGAGGAATCCATGCATGTGCCACGTGTCAGTATGACTTACAGAAGGGATTCTGGCTTCCGCAACCCACTCCAAAGTTTGGGCATGGATGCATTCCATTATCTGCTGACACTTTGCAGAAGTAGTTCCACTCACCCTTACTCGGAGCTCCCCTTCTTTACTATTTAGTCAAAAGCTGAGGATGTTGGAGAATGAAAAGAAAGTTGCCTTTTTCTTCCAGACTTCAAATACTCAAGAAAGGAGTAAGCAGCGCAGGAGGATCCTCTCCTAATCCCCAATCTTGGTTAGCAGCCTTTGGTGAGAGGCATTAGGGTGGCCACTTACACATGGCCAAAAAGGAAGAAATGCATCACCAAAGCCAGTGGAGAGAGGAAAAAAAGGTTGTATATGCTCATTTATATGTATATATGCTCTGATTTGTAAGTAATTACTACAATTTTAATAGAAATACAATACCTACCTCCTACCATAGTGTGGAAGACCATGACCAGGGGACCTATGTGTCCACTTAGTCTGCTGTCCAGGTGCTCAGTGTTGATGGGCAACTTCAAGGCCACAGCCTGCTTCCCTCCTGATGATTCCTTAACTTAAAACTGGACCTGGAGCGGACAGACACCATCCCTGGGGGCATGGCCGGAATACTGCCGCTCTTAGAAGACAGTTCCAAAGAAATCTCCTCTCCCTCCCATTGCCACTTTACTTGAGGAGAAGGAAAAAATACCCCCTGATGGTGACAGATGTGCCAACAGGCTACTCCTGTAGTGATGGTCACCCATTTGGACAGCTTTAGAAGAGGATTGGACAAATTCACGGAGGAGAAGGCTATCAATGGCTACTAGTCCTGATTGGCTCTATGCTTCCTCCAGTATCAGAGGCAGTATGCCTAGGTACTCCTGTCCTGTTGCTGGGGAACATGGGCGGTAAGGTGCTGTTGCACTCATGTCCTGCTTGTGGGATCCCGTGGGCAGCTGGTTGGCCACTGCGTGAGCAGAATGCTGGACTAGATGGACCCTTGGCCTGATCCAGCAGGGCTCTTCTTATGTTCTTATGTCCTTTAACCCAAACAAATACATGTTAACATAGATTAGCCTAATAATAATTTCCTAAGCTAAAAAGCACTTCATGCATAATTTGTGTATCCCCCCACCCGCTTTCTGCTTTCAAAATGAGTAGCTGAAGGCTGTCATGTGGCTCGTTCCCAGACAAAATACTCAAGGGCAAATGAAAGCGATCGGTTCTCAAAAACTTCTCCAATGCAAGGAGGGTGATTCTACATTGTGCTTCCTGAGAGGCCTGCTGTAAAGGGGGAAAGGTGACTTTTGTCTGCCTTTGTGCCTTATAGATTTTGGAACTACTCCAAGGGCTGAAACAATCCATCATATCAATTAGAACTCGGTTCGGTTGGCTCTTTTCAAATTTTTCAGGCAGCTTCCATACCTGTGTTCGTGAACGACGCCAGATTAAAGGACAGGGGCTGCCACACATTCCTCTGCCTTGTATAATCAGTGGTTTAAGTTCTGAAAAGTAAGATGATGGGGCTTAAACTTGCAAGCATGATGCCTCACCCTGAGGGAGAGGCAAGGCCAGTCCAAGACATTCTTCTGACTGAGGCAAAGGGCAAGGAGGCACCTGTCCCTCCATTCCATGTACCTAAGCTGACCAGACTGGCAGCTGGAACTTGCTTCAACTCTGGGGGCAGGACAGTCTCCTCCACTGCACCTGAGGGCAGCTGGCCAGCGTAGGAGGCACAGAGCAAGCTACCTGGCATAGAGAGCTCTGTCCTCCCAACACCTCGCCTCTTCTTCCTACACTAGAGCATCTGCTTCCTGAGGCAGCTGCCTCACTTGGCCTAGCAGTAGGTACAACCCTGGTGAGATGTCAGTTGCTGGTATTACCAGCCCGCTACCACCACTTGAGGAATTGTAACTGCAAGTATACCAAGGTAACGTTGCTGCTGCTGCTGCTGCTGCTGCTGCTGCTGCTGCTGCTGCTGCTGGGAAAGCTCTCAGCTCTGATCACATGGGGATTGGCTTCATCCAAGCCACACTGGGTACATTACCATTAGGGATCTGCATCTCATTTGGATGAAGCCCAAAGCACAAGCAGAATCAGGCCACTTTGGTCCAGCTCTGTTGATTCCTGAGGAGAAGTGGGCTTCCCTCCAAAGCCAAGAGAACTGAAGTCACTCCAGAATTAGCCTTTTGTTAGCAACTTGTGTTTTGGAGACACAGAGACTTTGTATTTCCTGCAAATAGCATCTTTTGGTTTCTACTTTATAGCATGCAATATTTACAAGTTAACCATTGCCTAAAAATGAAAGCACAATAAAGAGCTCAAAATTCAAATTCTTACTGTAGCAGATAGTTTATCCAATGCCTCACCAGAGGTTGAACTTTCCAATCCAAATCCACAACTAAAACTACTGGAGAAGTTTGGCACCATGCCAAGGAGAAACAACAGGGTGCCCTATTCCTTCTATGCCATTTGCCCCCACATATTAACCTACTCAGTATGTGCCCTGTGCAATGGTCATTTCATGCCTTACGATCAATTTCTGCTGTCATTGGCCTCCCATAAATAAAAATGGGGAAGTTTTTGCTGCCAAAGTTTTTTCCTCTTCTATCTAGACATACTGGGTTTCTGTTTTTGTGAGAATATTTCATAGGTCTTCTTGCAAAAGGTAATGCCTGCTGCCAACTCATAATAGGGGTCCATGAGTAAACTCTGGCCAGCCAGGGAGTATAGCTGGGGGTGAGACCTCTGTAACACAGTCACACCACAAAGAACACAGACAATTACCCACAAAAGGGGGAAAGGGAATCCCTTTTAAAAACAGCCCAGACTTTAAAGCAGGGCTCTCCAACCTTGGGTCCGCAGATGTTGCTGGCCTACAGCTCCCAGCATACCCAGCCAGCATGGCTAATGGCAAGGGATTCTGGGAGCTGTAGTCCAGCAACATCTGGGGACCCAAGGTTGGAGAGCCCTGCTTTAAAGGCTCTCTGTGTACTATACAAGCTCTACAGAGTACACTTTCATATATTTTGTCAACAAAATGTTATCCACTCCATTAGAATGAAGCACTTAAATGTTCTGTGATGATGTCAGCTGAGCAGAACCAAACCCCTAAACCTATTTTTCATTCACCATAACGCCCTAAACCCAGCACTTGTCCTTCTGAAATGTTTGCATGTTTCTTACCTAAAGGCACCTCTACAATATATGCGATGGCCACCAACTTAAAAAGGGGATTAGGCAAATCCATGGAGGATAATGCTGGCAATGGCGCCTAGTCATGATGGATATTTATTACCTCCAATATTAGGGGCATTATCCAATATTATGCCAGTTGTGGAAACATGAGCAGGAGAGTGCTATTGCATTCATGTCCCGCTTGTGGGCTTCCCATCAGCATATGGCTGGCCACTGTGAAAACAGAATGCTGGACTAGATAGGCTTTTGGTCTGATACAGCAGGGCTCTTCTTATGGTCTAATATGCATGCAAATTTCCCACAAAACCACAGGGGAGCACTAATCCCCTTTTACCCTCCCCCCATCAAAGTTGCCTAGCAAAAGAACAAACAAACAAACACCCCTATCCTTCTGAAATCTCAGGTTTCTTCCCTAGTGCCACCCCCACCAAAAAAAAGAAACTGAAAACCGTGGTGGTAAGTGCATCCCTTACCTTTTTGAAAATCCCCAACTGAAAATATCTGTTCTTGCACACCCAAAACCCCTGCACCTATCTGTCTGAAATGTGGCAAACGTCATCACCTCAAAAGGGGATATTATGCCTGCAAATGTCATTGAATTATGTCAAAAAGTGGTGGGGCAGGGAGCTATAGCTGATTGTTGATTTACAACGATGGGGAGGCACAAAGTTTGGATTTCTGAAGCGAGGTTCTGATTTGTGCCCAAGACTAACTGGGCCGTCCCCGAAGCAGTCCAGACTGAATTGAATTGTCTGTTTTCCAAACTGCCAAACTTGGTCCTGTGATTGGTTATGCCAACTGCAGTGTGCCCCTGTGACTGCCCATACATAAGTGAAGGCCAAAGAGAAAGATTGTCAAAAAATCTTCAGCGACCTCAAACATGATTCAGCATGCTCTCCGCCACCACTAGTTTGATACCTCTCTGACCCAGCATTGCTTCTGGCTTAGTGCACAATGTACTAGTCTTCCCCAAGGATATCCACTTATATTTTTTTTGGAAGACATTTCATGTAATTATTTGGCTGGATACAGACTTAGTCATGGTTAAGAGTAGATTTGTTGAAATCAACAGGACCTAAGTAAGTCCCATTGATTTCAGTGGATCCCTTCTAAGCAGCAGTGACTAAGCCAGCATCCAACCCATTATGTTGCCCACACAATATTTGTTTGTTTGTTGCATTTATATACCTCCAATTTTCTATTCCTATATATATTGATAACTCCAAAGAGCTCAAAGCAGCATGCATGGTCCCCACAAACACAATCTAGGCTCACGTCACCCCAGTGAGGTAAGCTAGGCTGAGAGATGGCCCAAGAGATGGTCAACCTTGGCTGTGTGCTGATTTGAACCTAGGTCTCCCCAGTCCTAGTCCAACACTCTAACCATTACATCACACTGCCTTTTGTGTATATTTTGTGGGAGGATTCTATTACAGCACAGGATGCCCTCCATGAGGGGAAAAAATTTATATATCAAATGCATACACGACTCTCTAATGTGATGTTTTGTGAGGCATATCTGGATTCAACATGCCTCCATTCCAGAAAAGCACATATATTTCCAAGGTGAAAGCTGGAGTGTTGCATCATTGAAGCTGACAGTTGTGCTCTGACCCTTGGATTCCTTTGAGCTCCACTTGATGCAGCTGACTAAGCAGGAAGAGGCAAAGGTGATTACATGCCAACTTTGTCCTCCTCCAGTTTCTCATGCAACCCTGCCTCTAGGCATGTGTCTAAATCTGTCTGAGGTGCCACAAACAAGTGGTCCTTTATACTTACCCACATTTCTTTATATCTGCTGTCCTATATGCTTGCTGTTCTTTACCCACATCACTTCAGGAACAACTGAGCAAGGAAATCCTGTTGAATAGTTAGCCTCCAGCTGATCAACATTATACTTATACTATGAAGAGCCAATCTGTGCTGGGATTAGTACTGCTGGCCAATTAGAGGTTGTTAATATTCTCTACTCAAAGTCTTGTCCTGAACAGGGCAGTAGTCTTTTGAGGTCCCCATGTCAAGATAGGCGTTGTGAGAACAATGACCTGCGAAGGGCCCTGGTTCATGACTACAGCAACCCCTTTTAAAATCACAAAGTCATCAAATCATAGAATAGGGGAGGGCCTAGCCCAATCCCCTGCTCATTGAGGAAAAAATCCAGACCTACAGCATCCCCAACAGATGGCTTTCCACCTCTGCTTCAAGCAACAGTGAACTCGAAAAAGGAATGGGGGGCACCGGCACAACATTTCTAAACTGCAAGGCCAAGTCATAGGATTTAGACATTTATAAAACTCAGGGCTGGCTCTGTGTTGAAGGGGCCCCTAGAAAAGTGCCGTCTGGTGAAGTGCAACAGCAGCAGAGCCCCTGATATTAGGGGTGGCATGGCAGGCTTACCCCCTGGAAGGCTGCTGCAAGCCATCCATCATTTTCATTTTCCTACAATGGCCTAATATAGCATCACTTCAAGCCATTGTAGGAAAATGTTAAATTCAAAGAACTACTGAGGACACACAGATTGGGTGGGTGGGCCCAATCCACAGCAGGTGTCTGCACTGCTGGGCCTTGTCATGGCCCTGGGTCTGGAGGCTCGGCTTCACCCCAAACAGTAGTCTAAGTCCAACCAGACACTGGTCACTCATGGCGGAGAGGACTGCCAGGAATCCCTGATGTATCTCCTAGACTCAACTGTCCCATCAACCTCAATCTCCACAAATTGCTCTTCCAAACCCTCTCAGGTCCTTCAGCCACATGGGACCCTAGCGTGAAGAAATGAGCATTGGCACCTTAAGATTGTAATCAGTACCCAGTGGGAGGTGGAGCTTCTGAGAGACCTGAGCTGACCAGCCTACTCAAGGCCTCTGTTGTGGTTAGACCCTTGCTGGAGCAGCAGCTCCTTTTCATGAGGAAGGACCGCACCCTAGCACACAGGTTTTGCACAGAAGCAATCAGTTCTACTTCAGGGAAGTCCATATGATTATGGTTCTCTTATGAAATCTTCTCCAGATTCATTTTTTTATTTTTTTATTTATGTATGTATTTATTTTATATACCGCCCAATAGCCAATGAATATCTCACATAGTGTATGTGTCATTCTTCCCGTATAACAGGCAGGGGAGGCAGCTCAAAAGGCCTGAGCAAATTCATTTCAACAAGTATCATGGGATTATCAGTGATGACTAATTTTTCTCCCATAGAAAGAATGTCCCAGATTGTAGAGAATTGCTGGTATTTAGTGTGAGGCTTTCTCTTATTCCATAGCTTTGCTACCTGAATTTTTGCAGCTACCAATAAAAAATAAAATTAATTATTTGCAGAAGGCATGCAGCCTTATGTATTAACTCCCCCCACACACACACAAAAAAGGAAAAGGTAATCTGTATTTGCAGTTCATCAAGTGATTTTTCTCCCCCCACCCGTCTTTTCGATAGTAGCCTAGCAACTTCATAAAGGCAAAGGGGAGTCCCTGGTGCTGTTGCAAATTGTTTGATTGTTATCACGTTGCCAGATCTGACTTTTGCAACTGTTTCAAAGTGTCCTTCTGCATAACTGGAAAAGTTTGTTGCTAGCTTGAAAATTAAAGGATTAGTAGGCTTGGCGTAACATCTCCTGCCCCCCCACCACCACTGCCCCACCAACACGAATGTAGAAAGCTGAAGGTAGAGCCGAAACTACATGCAGGAAGTAGTGTGAGCATCTAAGGAGGAATTGATGGATAAAGAGAGGTTTTAATCCCAACATGATACTTTAAAAATTCAATTTTTATACAAGCTGCATGGTTTCCATGTGAAATCCATTGAAGCTCAAGTATTGGCAGCTGGACTATATAACTGCAGTTGTTTTATTTTATAACGGGTGCAGAACCTCAAGTCTGGGGGATACATCCAGCCCTCCTGGGGTCCTAATCTGGCCCTCCAGTTTTCCCCAGATGGCCATGGTCCTACTGCCTTTCCTTCAACCACCAATCATTTGGTGATTTCCCAGCTTTTGTGCAGCAGCAGCCCCCCTCCCCCAATTCTAAATGGTTGACATGCCTCTCCTAAGCTTCTTTCCTGGCAGTAAGAGCTTGAAGCTACAATCTGCTAGTATTTTTGGTATTTTGGCCCTGCCCCTTCTGCCTTTAGCCCCTCCCATCACTGGAATGCAGCCCCTGAGAGCTTCTCTGAAATGGAATATGGGCCTTGGGCTGAAAGCGGGTCAACACCCCTGTTTTATAAGGCAAAGGGTGTAGGAAGCAAAAGAAATAGTCTTATCTGACAGCCCCATTGAAGCAAGGCCTCGTGGGAACCTCATTTCAGGGTCCTAGTGCTGGCCCATACAGGTGCTGGGGGATTCAGGGCTGCATCCTCCTGACACTGCCCATAGCGTGGAATGTATCACCCAGGCATAAATATATGCTAATGAATACATTATTCTCTTGGTTTTCACATCTCCATCTCCAAATGCTGAGGTGGTATTATTCCCCCAAAATATTTCCCACTAGGTCATTCACTCCCCAGCTGTCATTCACAGTATATTTGTATGTATGTATGTATGTATGTATGTATTTTTCCTACAAGGAACCCAAGGGGGCTTACATTAGTCCTTCTCCTCCCCATTTATCCTCACAACAATCCTGTGAGGTATGTTAGGATGAGAGTCAGTGACTCACTCAAAGTCACCCAGTGAGCTTCATGGCTGAGTGGGGTCTAGAACCTGGATCTCCCAAATTCCATTCCAACACTCTAACCACTATGCCACAGTGGCTCTTGTATTTAATGTGTATAGCATGTGTATTTGCCACCACTTGAAAACCCCAACCTGTTTTTATTCTGATGCTGCCCCTGTTCAAAAGGGGCAAAGAGAAAGCATAAATCAAGTGCTGAAATCATATAATACTTCTCATGCTCAGTATGCAACATTAGGGATCTTGTAGTTCCCCATTCTCATAATAGTTGTCATTACACTAGGGCTCCGGCTGTCACCTCACCATCATGACTGTCTTCTTTTCTCCTACTTGTTTCTCCCTCCTAAATTAGACTTGGAAGGATGAACATTAACTGGCACTCTTTTCCTTCTCCTATGCAAGCTCAGTGCTCGTTTTGCTGTGGGGCTACACAGGTAATTCTCCTCAGTTGCCTCAAATATAGTGTGTCAGAAGAGCACACATGCACTTCCTGGAGGCAGCCAATCTCTTTGAAGGTCGATCTCCCATTGCACTTCCCTCCAATACTGGCTGATCAAGTCATGAAGCCACAGTAGCTGTATGTGGGGAGCCTATGACTGCTTCTACATCTGCTTCTTCAGTCGGAAATGCATTGTGCAGACCTCCTCAGCCAGCCCCAGAGGCAGTGACCAAAGTGGGAGGGGGGAAAGGAAGTGGGATGGGAAAGCGAGACTCAATTATATCTGCCTGAAAAGAAGTGGAACAGCACCCCCATTTTGAGTACTGCCCAGAGGATGAATTGGACAGAAACTCACAGAAGGCATTCATACTGGGTGAGTCAGAACATGCTGGCTCAGTTCAGATATCACAGCAGGCTGTGGTGTGTGCTAACCATAACTGATCAGCCACACCGTTGTTTGAGCTTCCAAACATACAGCAGGTGAACCATGGTTTAGAGTGGCTCTCATTTCCCATCTGCTAAATCTGCAGGTTCACTGCCATCACCATGGTGTAGCAGCCTCTTGAGATAGATCAATGGCCATAACTGAGTTTTGTCAATGGTTTGCGAATGCAGGCATCAAGTTAGTGCACAAGCAGTGGCTTGCAATGGGGTGGGTGAGAGAATTTTGTTTCAGTTTGTTCTTGATCAGAATTTTCCAAATTTGGCAAATTTCTCCATATTCAGGATGGAAAGAACGTAAGATATATATTTTTAATGAATGTGGGAGAAACCAAAACTGATAGATTCATCCATCCATGCAGAGGGCTTAGAGGGCTTAGCTCTTAAAAGTCTGGGTTTGAATTAGAGTTCCCCTCTCTTTATTCTGACAGGCTCCCCATCTTTAACAACGATATAGCATGCAGGTACAAATGGTCTGCTCCATGCTGGGAACAGCTCTACCTGTGAATTTGGCCAGGGCAAATGGCTGAGAATTTCATTTCAGATCATTTTTTTCATTAAGAATTTACATAAATTAGCGCATTTCTTCATATGCAGGGTGGAAAGAACTTGAGATTTAAAAAATATGAATGCAGGCGTATGTGAAACTCATAGGTTTATGCATCCCTAGTTTGCAACCAGCTTCGGACAGTGCTTTGATAACCTGGCTTGGCAGTCCTTGCATATCCTAGTTTGTGGCGACCACAGGCCCAAGAAATGAGCATGGAAAATAAAAAAATGCCTACTTTTGAAAAATGCACACAAATATGCTTTAATCAATGGGGGAAGAATGTGTACATTTCAAAGATGAGCACAATTGATGCAAGCATTTGGAAAAAATACTCACAAAAAAACCAAAAACAAAGCTTGCAATCTGATATGGCCTTGAGTCAGAACAAGCTTCGAGATGGAATTCGGAGAACTTCGGCGAGCTCAAGTTTTGCTGATTCACACATTCCTAAGGCAAAGCAGGCTCCTCTCCTCAGAATTTCCCCCAGCGTGAGGACTGCACTGGTGTCAGGGGATGCAGTGGCAGGCTTGAGGCCACTGGATGCAGTGGAGCAGAACGCCCAAATAGGGCTATAAGTTCAGACATAAAAGTAAATCATGGTTTAGCTTTACAAACTATGGTTTGATGTGACATCCAAATGCAGACAGTGTCATCCATGAAACATTCTTTCTCACTAAAATGCCTCTGACTGGTGTCATTTCTGAGGCCTGATTTGCTCACACTCACACTGGGTCATTTGCATTGGTATATCTGCCTTCAATGGCAGTGTCAGCATTTGTTATATTGTACTGCCACATCGACTGACGTGTTCATCCTCAGATTTCAATTTATAACAAGCTTTTAGTGACTGCCAGTTCATCTGCTAATGGTTACCAACTGGGACTTAGACCGATTCTCTTTTCCTTTCTTCCATCCTTAGAAACATGTTTTCCAGGTCAGATTTTAGGTAATTTTGTAGGGCAACATAGAAAAGCTGGTTCATCACTCTCCCTGTTCTGCAGGTAATTAGAAGATGTTTCGTCTCCACTACTGGCATTTCAGCACTTTTAGAGAACGCTGCATTCCCCAGGCATTCTTTTTAAAAAGGTGAGTTACATACTTAGTTCAATGTATGACAGCAGAACAATTCCCTTAAGATTTTCAGAGCAAAACATTCTCCTTGATATGCAACTGGCTGATCCAGTGAATTTAGCTATTGCAAAAACATATATATGCGCATATATATATATATATATATATATATTATATATATATATATATATATATATATATACACACACACACACACTATAGAACATGATAATCACAATAAATACACCTTCACTTTCTCCCATCTAGCCACTGAGGAAGTGATAAGTATTGTTTGAATATGCTTTGGTTTTGGTATTGATCCCTCATTGCCTGAAACGGAACATGCAACTTAATCAGATCTTTCTGCAGGTGTCTTGCTCATTATTAATGTTGCCTGAGAGGATTAAATATTAAAGGTGGGAGGAGTACTACGGATTGCTTTGCTAGATAAATAAAAAATCAATGTGTTGTTGTTGGTAAGTGTGCTAAAGATAGCAAGGTAACAAATCCCACAAGCCTCTAGAGGATCTTAATGCAAAACAGTGGAGTCTCTAAAGGCATAAAAGCATTCTTCGGAAGACAGAGCTGTTTAGAGAAATTGCCCACTCTTTTTCCTGAGTTATTGCACATGGAGTTATTGTTCTTTTAACCTCCTTTCTAAACTGGATCTATTTATACAGTCTCTAATGTTACATTATACACACAAATGCCGTTGCTCCTATTGTGGGATGCATCCACCAAGCAATCCCTGACCTTGCAGTGAGAATGGCATAGTGTCATCTGCTGTGCCATCCAAATGCCCACTTCTGGCACTTGAGTGACCAGGTTCCCAAAATGGAAGACTTCTATGCGAGGGTGTGCTTGCATAGCTATCATCAATAATACCTATGAACTTTAATAGTAGTAACCTTTTTAAAAGAAAAAGGAAAGGATGTCGTTCTCAAACCACAACTTATTTATCAGGGCTTAAGAACATAAGAAAAGCTCTGCTGAAACAGACCAAAGCCCTACCTAGTCCAGCATTCTGTTTACACAGAGGCCAACCAGCTGCCTGTGGGAAGCCCACAAGGAGGACATGAGCACAATAGCACCCTCCCGCTCATGTTCCCCAGCGACTGGTATTAAGAGGAATACTGCCTCTTATATTGGAGGCAATATATAGCCATCATAACTAGTAGCTATTGTTAGCCTTATCCTCCATGCATTTGTCTAATCCTCTTTTGAAGCCATCCAAGTTGGTGCCATCACTGCATCTTGTGGAAGTGAATGCCATAGTTTAACTATGTGCTGTGTGAAGAAGTACTTCCTTTTTCTGTCCTGAATCTCCCACCATTTAGTTTCATAGGATTGAGGCTGCCCTCAGCATAGTGCCCTCTGATGGATCCCTTCCTATGCCAGTGCCTCCCTTGGCAGCCTACCCAGCAGCAGATGTCTTCTAATCCACCGCCATTTTAATTCCCAATAATTCCCCTGATGTCACATCACTCTGGGGTAATATAGGAGATTAAAATCACAGTATCCACTGAGGCTGCGATTTTAATTTTCCATAATATTCTGGAATGTCCCTAAGTCAGGGGCATTCTGGGAAATATAAATGGTGGGTGCTTGGCACTAAGTGCCAAGAAAAGAAATAAAGCCAAATATTCTTCAGTTATAATCATTTCAAAAGTCCTTTCTATATAGTACACCACATTGGGATGATTTCTTCTGCCTGTACAAACCTCACTGGAGAGAATGACCAGCTGCTGAGAATAAAATAGTAGGGAGTCGGCATGCAACCTTTTCTGGCCTTCAGAAAATAACTCCTGGAGGCTGAACTGGAATTCGGTTTCTTTTCATTGTCTCTCCCCCCCACTCTCTCTTAAACCTTCATAGGGGTGACAAAACTTCTTCTATAAAATATCTTTCCCAGACTCTACAATCTGTAGAGCTGTAAATATTTTACAAGCATACCTCCAATTAGAAATATCCTTGTGTCATTAATTTGAATGACACAACATTTAAAACCATTTTGGTTTTAATCCTCAGCTTCAGCTATTGGGCAGTATAAAAATGAAATAAATAAATAAGGTCAAGTGAGAACCTGAGGTGCAATGTTTGCTCTGAAGGATACAATGGCAGAGAGCTTAAGGAGGCTGTTATAATGGGACAATGTACCTGAGAGTTTGCCTGCAGATAGATGTTGATGCATACATGGCATGCCTTGAAATTCAGTCTCTTCCATGATGATCAGAATAAGTAAATAAGCCAAAATGGATTTGTGACCAGCATTCCATCAGGTCAGCATGAGTTAGCACAGCAGTCATGTCACATAATGCAGAAATTGTACCTGAAAATGACTGAAACTTTAACAATCATGATGTGCCATCCTATATCATATGGTTGACTACTGACATGATTTCATTATTGCACTTATTCTTATTCAGCTCTATGTAGTTTTAATTGTTGTCTCCATCTGGAGATCCCCTGTATGGAAAGGCAGGTTAGAAATTTTCTAAATCAGGGCTCTCCAACTTTGGGTCCCCAATGTTGCTGGCCTACAGCTCCCAGCATACCCAGCCAGCATGGCTAATGGCAAGGGATTCTGGGAGCTGTAGTCCTGCAACATCTGGGGACCCAAGGTTGGAGAGCCCTGTTCTAAATTAATAAGTGTATGAGCTTTGATTAAATACAGATTGACTTTTAGGGGGCATCATTTTGTACTATGACACATATTCTATTTGCATCTTAATGCATTTTTATATCAAGTGAAGGGTGATTTTTATAGTTGTATACAAATGATGCATTTGTGCTTTGTGCATATGGAAGATATTAATTTTATGATATTGCATGTATGTCTGTGCGCGTGCAGACACCATGTTTTATTAAACCAAGACCAGGTCTATACTGAAATAACTTAAGAGTGCTGATCTACATTAAGAGATTGGGAGCATGAGCCCCAACAATACATCTTCCAGACCAAAGTATCAGAAAAAAGATCCCACATTATAATGCTCTGTGCTTCATGTGTAACAAAGGAAAGTGTTGGTTCTTATGAGACAATAGATTATTTATTGAGAAGGAAACAAGGAGCTGCCTTAGCAAGCATTGTAGAATCATGGACTGATCTGAAAGTTCAATAAAGAATGTCCAACGTCCCTCATCTTCTGCCTTTCCTGTCCTTTGGCAAGTAATTTAGTGCTTGCTATAAAGAGCAACACTTACTTAAAAAAGAAAAAAGACCCAGATAAAGTCAAATGTTCCCATGTATTGCTCTCTTATTTATTTATTTATTTATTTATTTATTTATTTATGCTCAGCACAGCCTCTGTTCTCCAGCTAGTTCAAGGATATGATCAATGGAGGAATACCAGGGCACTGTAACTGTCCTTTTTGCCAGGCTGATTTATGGAGCAGCTTTCCACTTTTCTTTCCGCTGCCTATAATGTAATATAAAAGGAAATATAAAATGAAGCCATAAAATAATTGATTCACTGGCATATACTATCAAATGAACTTGCAGTTCAAAAAGGCAAGGGAGCGCAATAGGTGATTGTCACATCTAACAGTGACAAATGCCAAGAAGGGGGCTAGAAAATGAAGCTAATGCTAAACTTATTTGCACAGCAGATAGGAAATATGACAATGGCAACAAGAAGTTGCCTTCTTTCAAATATATCAATTCATTGTGGGTCTTACTGTCCTTGGTTCCAAGAGATTCAAGAGGGGGTGTCTGCTTAGCATTTATAGGTCATGGTGTCAATGGACAAATGGATGCCTCTCTGTTTATTAAAAGGATTTGGACCTTTTTAGGTTGATTGTGCTTTTCATCCCATGAACCCCCCAGAAGTCAGTAGAATTTTGTTGTATTGCTGATCATAGAGATCTGTAAAATATTGCTGTGGGTGGTCTTTGGATGACATTGGATGGCATTCTCTCCTAAACCAGTATGAAATTGCACCTGCCTTATACTGAGTTAGTTCCTTGGTCCATCTAGTACTCTGACTGGCAGTGTGACCCTTGCAAGTCTCAGATGGAGACCTTTCCCAGCCCTGCTGCCCAGGATTCTTTAAATACAAAATTTAGACTGAGCAGTGAATGCTCAAATAACTTTTGATAAGGCTATGGTTGCGATCACATGGAACTCTAAGTGGGATGGCCACATATGCAAAGCCAAAAAAGAGGAAATGCATTACCAAAAAGAGGGCACCAATTTGGGTAAAATTTGCATATGCACTTGTATATGTATAGATACAAATCTGGAAATAGTTGCTATAGTTTAAGAAATATAACACATCTCACCATAGTGTGGACGACGATAACCAGGTGACCTGCATGCTTGCTAAGTCTGCTGTCCAGGTGCTAACTGTTGATGGGCAACTTCAAGGCTCCTCCTGATCTCCCTTCTTATGGTTCTTTGACTTTAAATCACACTTGGACAGGATAGCCCATCAAACAGTGGACATCTTCAAATAGAGGATTGTCCTCTGTCAGATCTCCAAAACAGAAGACTGTTTTATGCAAAGTAGGACACCTGGCAATTCTAACTCTAAAGTGGGCTAAAATTTCATTTAATAAATGCTTACATGCTAGATTGGGGGGGAAGCACTATCTCTTTCTATTACAATATGTAAAGCAGAGCTATTTTAAGCTAGTTGTAGACTTCTTTTTTTGGTCTTTAAGATGCAAGACATCAATAACTAAAGATAAGACCTGGACCAGCATGCAGCATAGATAGATAGCAAAGTTTAGATGCTAATCTATCTTCAATGATGTCTCCTTGTACAACTCTGAAGCCTAAAAACTCCTGTTCCTGGTAAATAGTTTTTTGTGATAATATTCCTTAGGCTTTGGTCACCAGTAAATACGTGGCAGTTCAATTGATCTGAGATTGTATTCAAAATACTATTTCTTGCTTCTTCATAGAGCAGATGGTCAATAAGAAACTCCCCCTTTATCTCATTTTGTGAAAAAGTGCACAAGTCTTTTAGTTTTTTATCAGGTTGCTTGAGCCCTGATCAAAGTTCTAAAACAAAACAAAACTTTAGGCTGCAATACTATACACATTTACCTGGGAGTAAACCCTATTGAACTCAATGGGGTTTACTTCTGAGTAGACATGTATAGAATTGCACTATTACATAGCATCAGGCTAAGCAAAAAAAAAATCCAGTAACCGCACACTCCTATGCATGTCTATTCAGAAGTAAATGCCACTGAATTCAACTAGGTATGTGTGTCTAGAACTGGAGCTCTAAAATATTGTTTTCCAACCATCATTATCATCTTTGGGTATTGGATATGTGAGCTGATATGGAAGTTCTGTTTGCAGTGTTATATCTGTAATGTGGCCCATTCACACATGCAAGTCATCAGTGGAAGTTGCAGCTATCGAGCAATGTCCATGCACATGTGGACCTGTTTTTGGGGGGGGGTTGTTTTGTTTTGTTTGTTTGTTTGTTTGTTTGTTTTGCTATTCTATAGGAGCAGATAATACAAAGCACAAAAGTACAGCATTTTTCTTAAAAAAAAGATTGGGACTAGGGTTGCCAGGTCAGCAGCATCCCATTCCCTGAAATGTCACAGGGGTAGACCCTTCAGTAACCATTGCGAAAATGTGGGGGGGGGGGTGTAGAGAGAGGCAGATACACAAACACACACAAACAATGTTGGTTTTCTGTATGCAATTAAATACACAAGAAGAATTATGCTGAACTATTTATTTTTTGACAATAATGAACAAACTGAATTTGCAATCACAGAAATATTTTCATAGCGCCTAAAATTTATCCTTGGAATTTTAAATGCATACTCTGAGCAAATGTGGCTGCTGCCTCATACATCTGAACAGTTCTGTTCATCCTTGAATTTGACACAAAGCTCTGCTTTAAGTAGGGGAGCTAGCATGCGGCTCCTATTGTCTGTCCAAATGTTTCCCATGTTATTTCCCATCAAAATGAAGCTACCAGGCTACTGGAGGAAGACAGAGGGAAGCCAGCCGCAGCCAGCAATAAAGGGGTAGCACAGCTGAATCCAAGTAAAGCGATCACAACTGGCACGGTCAGGGAACTGGAGGGGAAAAGAGAGAGAGAGAGAGAGAGAGAGAGAGAGAGAGAGGCAGGGGAGGCTGGTGACTCCTATGTCAGTGGGGCTCCTCATCCATTGCAGCTTTCATTCTGCACTTTATAGGAGCTCTCCATGGCGCTGTACTCCACCCCCAAAATAGCTTCGCCACCATGGAGAGCTCCTAAAAAGCTCAGGATAAAAGCTGCAATGGATATGGAGCCCCACTGACACAAAGACACGAGAACCCACCATGACTGATCACCCAAGGAGTTCTGCCACAAAGACACCAGGGATATGTATCGGAGCTGGTGGGACGACTGGCGGGAATGATGGGGGGGGGATGAAGCCACGGTAAGCACGATCATCTGTCAGGAGTATCATGGGTTGTTCAGTGAACTACCAACCCATGGTGGCTTATTAGCAGGGTAGTTTAGCATGACGTGTGAATCTGTCCTCTCACTGAAGTCACCTCTTGTGTTTCCTTCATGTAGCTCTAGTCTCCACTCCCCCTCCCTGTCCTGAGCACACTCTGCCCTGCATCAGATAACCTGCAAGGTGTGGCATTTATCCCCACCCTCTCATTGAAAATTGAGGTAACCACTGGGTAGGAGGGGGGGGCGAACCTGTTCTGGAAATGCTTCTCTTTCAGAATGAGTGACTGAAAAAAAATAGTACTGTTTACAAATAATAGTGCTACAAAACTCAAGGTTCAATGGTAGCAACTGGAGAGTAGCTGAAATCCTGAGATGAGTCTTGGCTCCCTGAGGCCATGAGAATAGACCCCCAAAACTGGAGTCTCAGGGCCACGAATGGAGGCCTGGTAACCCTAACTGGGACCAAACATTGCAGGCCCCAATCTGAAGACTCTCATATAGAGCAGCAGGCCACACATGATGTAGACTGGCCAAAACGCATTGCCAAAACAGGGGAAATGCATCACCAAAAAAAGAGAACACCGATTTGCATTAAAAAATGGCCAATAACTGGAATATTTGCATATTTTTCATCTGTGTCCCTCTATTATTTATCTCCCTTGTATCCCCCCCCCTCTAAACTGCAAGCTGACTGGAACAGGGAGGTATCCTTCCATTCTTTGTAAAGCACCCATGTATATAGATGGTGTTTAAAAAACAAACTCATAATCTCTGAACGTATTTCGTCCAAGTCATAACTTAAACCATGAAAAGACCACAGGCAATCTTGGACCAGGGTTGCCATGGGTCCTTCTTCATAGAGGACCCTCCGCTATTTGAAGTTGTCTTCTATTTGGAGGGCTGTCGTGACCAAGTTGAGTTTAAAGATAAGAAGGGAGGGCAGGGGCCTTGAAGTTGCCCATCAACAGTTAGAAGAACCTAGGCAGCAGACTGAGCAGGCACACAGGCACCTTGTCACAGTCTTGTATCTCTATTTCAATTTATTTATTTATCTTATACCCTCCTTTTCTACCAGGAAACAATGCTCAAGGCGGCCAACAACGATAAAAGCCAGAATTCAAAATGAAAACAGAATTCAAACTATCATAAACAAATACATTAAAAACACAATTAAAAAACACAACAGTAAATGAATAAAAGCAACACCCAACCCAGCAGTCAAGCCTATATGCCAATGGCCTGCTTGAACAAAAACATCTTTGCTTCGACAGCAGAAAGAGAGCCCACCTTGCCTCCCTCAGCAAGGAGTTTCAAAGCCTGGGAGCAGCCACTAAGAAGGCCCTCTCTCACGTCTCCACCAAAGACAACTCTCTTAGGTCCCCACCAAACATGCTCTGATGGCAGTGGTACCGAGAGAAGGCCCTACACTGAAGATCTTAAAACCCAGGCAGGCTCGTATGGGAGAAAGCAGTCTTTTGGGTAGCCTGGTCCCAAGCTGTATAAATTACAGTAATTATGCTTAAATTTGTGTGTATTGAATTTCTATTTAAATTATAGTAATTTTGTTTCAATTTGCATCCTTACACATAAATTAGCATATTCAAATCTTTGTCCTATTTTTTGCTGATGCATTTCCTGTTTTTTTGGCCATATGTGAGTGGCCACCCTATCTCAGAGAAGGGAAAACAAGCTGCAGTAAGTACATACTGTTTTGTTTTCATAATCCTTTTCTCTCTCTCTCTCTCTCTCACACACACACTTAAAAGAACAAATTATGTGAGATATAAAATGAAATCATCTGCATGTGTAAAACTTTAAATAAAAGAGAACTCTGCAGTAGCCTGTAAGGAGGCAGCCACAGTGACCCTGAGAAGAATTGTCCAAAAGAACATTATGTACAATGTTTTGATTAAAAGAAATGGCCTGACTAGGTGCTGAAAGCAACAGCAAATGAATGTCCTTTTAACCTCAATCACTCCCAAATCAGAAGCGTTTGTGTGCATGCAAAAATAAAAATACAGAATGCCATTTGCCAATTTGTTTCTGCATTTCGTGCCTTTGGCCAGTGTATTATTTCCAGGGCCCTTCGTGTTAAAACGCTTCAAAGAGTACAGAGGAAAGTAAAGCATCGTGCCTGTTTTATAGTTAAATAAATGGTAGCTGATGTGGTGGAGCAATGAAATCATGACCTGCCTTTGTGAGTTAACTTTTACCTTTTACAAGTGCTTTCAAAACCAGACCAGCATTCAGTAACGCAAAATATTTATACTCTGGCATGTGTGAAGGGTCACTGCCTGTGCAGCTTCAAGGCATCAATTACATCCTTTGCTTCATGAACTCTCAGACTAATATTTGTCTGGATCCAAAGGAAAGAATGGAAAAGATAACAGCTGAGATAGTCGGGGGGAAAAGAAGGTTAGATTACGATGCAAATATGGTGGGAAAACTTGGATGGAGTAAACTAAGGGACTTCATTTTTCAAGTCTCTGCAAGCTGGTGGGTGTGTGGATGCAGTAAGGGAGCATGGAAAGTGCTACTGCCATTACTAGAGGGAAACGCAGCAGGAGTGAAATTGGGGAATTCCAAATACAAACTCCCCCATTAGAAAAGACTCACTCCAATCCAAGCACAAAGCTCTCTTCAAATTTGAATCCCACTTGAAATGGGTTCATCCCCACCTTCTCTGCTAGCCAGTAGGACAGCCATGTGTTCTCTTTTACAGAAGGTGGTCCTCTATTTGAAAGGGCTATCTTGTCCAATTCCAGTTTAAAGATGAACCATAAAAACTGTTGCCCACCAAGAATTAGCGCCTGAAGAACAGACTGAACAGGCAGGTCACCTGGTCCAGGGTCAGCACCAGACTTTGAGAAGGGGGGAAAGGTATCCAGCAGCAGTAGGGAGGGCTTGCTAGGGATGGGAGCGGCCTCTCCTGGACTGGAAATGATGTGTGTGTATGTCTCCACAAACAAAATACTTATCTTTGAGAAGGTGAGGGGGTTTGCTAGAGACAGTCGAAGCCTCTCACTAACTGGAAATTGATGCTCTGGAGGGTCATTTCCTGATGGAGAATTTGTAGTGTTCTTTATTTTTCAAATTGAATAGGGAGGCAAAGGAGACAAAAGATCCCATGCTCCCTTGCAGGAAATGACATGTCATTTCCTGTTCACCGGCGGTGACCCGAACAGCATCTCCTGTCTCTAGGCTAGACCCTTCCTGCCACCAGCAGTTACCCCCCCCTCCTCCTCCTCCTCCTCTTCTTCTTCTTCTTCTCAGTTGTGTTTGTTTGTTTTTTCATTGGGGAGCTTGCAGGGGTGTGTGCAGATGCACTGAAAACATTTGTCAAGTTTTTCTTGAGAATTCTTGGGGGGAGGAACCTTGCAGGGTTTTTGTTTGTTTCTAGTATTGTCAAGGAAATCTCAGGATAGGCATGCTTTTTAGAGCAAGCCAATCATTATGTGGCACCAGGACCAGGCCAAGACATTTTGTTGCCTGAGGAGCAGGACAAGATGGTGCTTCCCCACCACCACCACCATGCCCATTCCATGTGCCGATGCTGACTAGAATGGCACTTGAATCTTACTTTAACACTGACAGCAGGATAGCATCCTCCATCCACAAGTTAGCTTAGGGGGCCGAGGACAGGCTGTGTGGTGGTTATACAGCTCTGTTCTCTAGCAGACAGGGAGCTCAGCAGGAATGGAGGGGCTGCCCCCCAGTGGCCCCCAGAATCTACCACTTGAGGTGGCCGCCTCATTTTGCCTAATGGTAGGGTCGGCCCTGTGTGGCACCACCTACACCATGCAGCCCTATATGGCTGGGCTTTACTTCTGCATCTGCTGCTGCTGCTGCTACTGTGCAAAATCCTCTGATAACGTCAGGGTCCCCCCGTCCCCAGCTTGGAGTCTACTCAGGGGTGGCTGCCAAGTGCTGCTCTCAGCCCCCTACCCACATTGCCTTCAATTGCAATGGATATAGATAAAGGGAGCCAGAAAGCTGCTCAGCTGTTGCTTCAGTCCTGGATTATCCACACATTGTAATGATCTGCTTTGGAGAGAGAAAAATATATCCAAAAAAGCAAAGTATAAATAACTTGAATAAATTAGTAGAGTGTGTCCATTTATATTTTCTCCCCAATGTAATATGGCTTTCTTTCATAGATTCATAGATTTCATAGATCATAGAGTTGGAAGGGGCCTACAAGGCCATCGAGTCCAACCCCCTGCTCAATGCAGGAAACTAGAGGAGGGGTTTCCCATCCAAGTAATAACCAGGCCCACGGCCGGTGCTACCATTAGGCCAACTAGGCGGCTGCCTAGAGCGCATGGCTAAATGGGGCGCAGAAACCACACCAAATCAGAAGCCTCCCTGGTTTTTCCCCCTTCGCTTTGCTTCTTTCTCTCTCCGTGTGCCTGGTCTCTTCTTCTGTTTTTGTTGTCCCCAGACTTGCTTTCTCTTTCTGTCTTTCTTTCCCCCCCTCCCCCCTCCTCCTTTTCTTTCCCCGCTGCGGCTACTTCGGCTGTCCTCCTGCTGCCACTGGTGCCGCTTGCCCGAGCCTTATGCCGCTCCTGTTTCTTTCGCAAGTGGGTCTCTTTAGCAAAGCTGCTTTCTCGTACAGCACACGGGGAGATAAGGGGAGGAGAAGGGGGGGCGGTGGCGCTGGAGGAGGTGGGTGGGTGGGGAGGGACGGAGGCAGAAAGAGAGAGGAGGGTAACCAGAGTGAACTCTCCCCAAGCTGAGGAGCCCCCACCCCTAGCCAGGGAGAATGATAAAAGGAGTGGGGGTGGAGGAGGAGGAGGAAGGGGGGGCTGGGGGGAGCAAAAAAAAAAATTAATAATACATTTTTATTTAATAATACATTTTTATTTAATAATACATTTTTATTTAATAATATCAGAAGCAAAAAATAAACCAGAATTTTGCATGCACGCGAAAGTAGAAATTGGAGAGGGTGGGGGGAAGAGGAGCTTGCAGGAGAGGAGATGGGGTGTGGGGGGGGAGGAGAGATAAATTTTGCACATACACACAAAAAAGAAGGTAAAGGGGGAGGGGAACAAAAAGAAGAGAGAGAGAGAGAACGAAAGAGAGAGAAGGAGTAAGAAAAGAAAGGGGGGGGGGAGAAAGAGAGGGAAGACAGACCAGAGAATCGCAGTGATCAAATATGCTAAGGAGGAGGATAATAATTTATTATGATAATATTTTTTTTAGGTTTTGCCAATTGACTTTTGTGGAGGAAGAGGGGGGGCTGACTGACCCACCAGACCTCCACGCTTTCCTACTCCAAAGGAAACCCAGCACTTGCCACCATGTGGCCCGGAAGGGGGGGCTGGCTGACCCGCCACCACCCCACCCTTGCCTACTGGCAAAGGAACCAAGACCCTCTGAGATCTCAAGATACCAGACTGCCAGCCTCAGCTGTCTGCAATCCTACTTGGATCTCTGTTTAGGGACCCGCCTTCAATTCTGTAACCTGGATTTAGATACTGAACTCACAGAGCACTACAAAACCCATTTGGGGTGAAACCAAGATAAGGTTTATTCTGGTAGCATCTTACAACAAAATTAGGGAAACGAGAGAAGCATACAAAATAGAGAGACAGACACTTTGGTACACAGTAAAGCTACAAAACAATAAAAACCTGATTCCTTAAGATCTCTCAGACACACACCTGTTACCTGAGGGTGTTCTCTTCAAGGGTTAGATCCAGCACAGCCTTGCCGCCCGGGGGGAACTATTTTATCTACCCGCAGGTCCGAGATAAATAGCCCTCCACAAGACTTGCCTTTCTAGATCCCTCAAACCAGCTAATTTTACCAGGAGCTGCCTGGGGTCGGTTCCTGAGGGGCCCCCCCCTAAAGGTTTGGGCCCCTCGCTGGCGCGCTGCCATGCCGGGCACACTACCAAAAGGACTAAGACCAAGAACAAAGGCTACACGTGGGGAAATAGCTCTTCCCCCTCCCCTTTTCTGTAGCCTTCTTGCTTCAGCCAATCAATTTGAACTTCACCTGGCCAGGCAGGGGGGAGGGAACTCGTGAGTCATGGCTTGAACTACATTTACACATGAACGCCCTCAGCCTGGCTCATCCAGACCTCCAGACGCCAGGCCCCATCCCATGTTCCATGCACCTTTCGCTTCTTCCCAGCCCCCACTTGGTTTACACATGAGGAGGCGTGTGTTTGTGTGTGTGTGTGTGTGTTTGTGCGTTCGTGTGTTCCTGCATGCATGCAGGAACCCCCAAAAGCTCCACAACTTTTATTTCATAATGGGCATAGGGCTGGAGGGAGGGCTCAAGTGGGAAGGGGGGGGCGCTAAATATCTGATCTTGCCTAGGGCACCAAACTGCCATGCACCGGCCCTGACCAGGCCTGACCCTGCTTAGCTTTCCACGCTCAGACAAGCTGAGCCAGCGTAAGCCTCTGTTTACAACGATGCTCTCTCTGCGCCACACATTCACTCCTTTTTACAGCCCCCGCCAGCCCCCACTGCGCCAAGCTGCTGTGCCGCCAAAATCCCAGTGGAGGCTGGTGGCGCCAATGTCAGTGGGGCTGTGTATCTGCTCCAGGTTTCATTCGAAACTTTGAAGGAGCTATCCATGGTGCTGAGCACACCGAGTCCTCGTTAGGCTGTTCTGGTTTTCCCCACTGGTTCTCCCTCCCACCCCCAAGTTTCTGATACCTCCCTCTTGTGTGTGTGTGTGTGGGGGGGGTGATGCCTTGATTCTGATACCCATTTGCATTTCAAAGTGCTTTGATATGCAGGGCTGGTTAGTGCCATTTCAAAGGAAAGGTCAAAGGACTCAGTACATATGCAAAGTTAACCATGAGGTCCCTCTAGATTGCAGGCAATATATATTAGATGGATACGCGCATGACTCAAATGAAATAGTGATACCTAATACAGCAGTAAATCACGCAAGAGTCTGAATGCCTTTGTATTTTGTTTTTATTAGCTTATCAAATATACAAGAACATGCTGCAGACAATATCTGGCCACTGTTACACAACGTGTTAGAGGAAATTTTTTTTTTTTTAAGTGTGTGTATAGAAAAGACCTCCAGCTTTCGTGTTGTTATACTGCCGCTCATGTTCCAGCACCGATGGTTATATATCATATCTAACCTGGGAAGCCTTTTAAATTAAGTCTCCAAGTCTGTATTAGACTTGTGGATTGGAGAAAGCAGTTCAGGAGCTCAGGAGCCCACACTGCTAATCATAATATAACTCTCCTTCAGCTGTCTAACTAATGCCTTTTAAATGTCAGTTTATTCATAGACATAATTCTTCTTCTAATTCTGTCTAATATTTGAAAGACTTCCTCAGGAGATTCCATAAAATGCAGAATTGCCATGTGGCTTACATTATCACAGTGGTTATTAGTTTCTTCCTTATATCTGGAGCATGCCTTACATAAACACGACTTTTGGAAGAGATGTGTCTCTTTATCAGGTACGAATACACCATGTGTAAGACAATAAATGTTAAACTGGAAAACTCACACTTTCCATTTCCTGCTGTTCGGCTCAAATAGAACACACTGTTGGGTACGTGTGTGTGTGTGTGTGTGTGTGTGTGTGAAGGATGTGATGATTTAACCATCTATATACCCATCTTTTACATATTGGAGCAAAGGATTTGCTGCGATTTTATTTGCTAAGGCTTTGTCAGCAAACGACTGTCAAAAACAAGTCCCAGAAGCCCAGTCACTTACATTCAATTCAAATTAAACCTTAAACGAATAACAGATACATGTACAAAACTAATGAATAAAAATCCTGTTTACCAATTAGTTCAATCCAATTAAAACTTAAGCTGATAATTATATAAACCTCTGAAATTAAAAAGAAAGTGGGGGGGAAGCATACTCAGTGTGAGTCTACAATATGTACTGGGAGATACATTTATTGGAGAAACGAGCTATTGTAAAGTGTGAAGGTGATTAGAGACTTGGAGCCAAGTACAGCCCCCTTTTTATTCCATTGGCTTCCTTGGTGGTACAGCAAGAAGTATTGTAAATGGACTGCCAAGATAGGAAACACCTAAACAAAGGGAGCATTTTGGTACAGAGCATCTGCACAGCTCTGTCCCTTGGTGACCACATACTTCTTTTCAAGGAAAATACAAAACTTGAGGAATTTGTGTTTCCATGCTAGTCGGGCATCATGTTCAGTTTGTAAATACAGGTCTCCAATGGCCACTGAATAAAGTGATGGGTTAGGAAAGGAAGACCCAGGTTCAAACACTACTCAGGGCAGAACAACATGTTATGCTCAACATGGGCCTGCTGCTAAAAATGGAAGGCTCATATCAAGCTTTTTTCCTCTGCGGGCAACGTTTATGCATAGTCCCCGCTCGGCCATGAAACTCCCTGGGTGACTTTGGGCCAGTCACTGACTCTCAGCCTAACCTACCTCACAGGGTTGTTGTGAGGATAAAATGGAGAGGAGGAGAAGGATTATGTAAGCCACCTTGGGTTCCTTGCAGGAAAAAAGGCGGGGTATAAATATAATAAATAAATAAATATCTTGCAATGTTGTCATGTCATGATTTTCCACCCCTTCACTCTGTATCATTGTACAGATTCAGTACATATGCATTGTACAGATGTACAAACACAGAACATGATGTCACAACATGGATAAGCATGCTTAAATATCACTGGAAGGGAGAACTCAACACATGGCTGCCATTTTTAATGGCAGCATGTTGAGCATAGTGTTCCATCCTCAGCCATGAAGATCATTAGTTGAGCCTAGAAATATTGTGCTATCTGGCTCAGACTCACCTAAACGATAGATCAGGATTATAGAGCAGACACATGCTGAAACCATAATTAATATTAAAGTGATCAATATACAACTGGAACTAAGGTTAAATCTGGATGATTTGAAACTTCATGGCTGAATAGAAACAGAAATTCTTCTACTCACCGTGAATTTCAGTTCTCCACGAGTGGAGGAGGCCAGCAAGCTTGGGGCAAGCCCCGCCTCCGGGGCTGGGAAGGCAGACTTTGATCTGAGCTTCCCGGAGGAGGCGGGGCCTCCCCCAGGAAACTCCAGTTGAGACTTCCAACGAACCAATCTTTGCAGACGCCCTTGCTATCTTGAATAGAAGGACCGCCAGGTCCGTCGGCTGCAGGCCTGTGGAAACAAGAGGAGAGACTCCCTCCCACGGCCCAGATTAATATGTGTCCCGGAGGAGGCCGACCCAGGGCGGGCCTTGCTGGCCTCCTCCACTCGTGGAGAACTGAAATTCACGGTGAGTAGAAGAATTTCTGTTTCTCCTAGAGTGTCGGAGGCCAGCAAGCTTGGGGATGTAAAAAAGCAGTGTATCCCCAGGGTGGGTCTAACACCCATGGCCGGCCTCCTGCTGGGGCAAAATGACCTTCTGTAACATGCGCCCTCTGAAGGTGCCCTCTGCTGAGGTCATAATGTCAATGCTGTGGTCCCTGGCGAATGTGTGAACAGAAGACCAGATGGCTGCTCTACAACTTACATCTAGAGGTGCCCTCTCACTAAAAGCCGCTGATGTGGCCATTCCTCTGACTGAATGGCTTTGATGCCCTCCGGGGCTTGTAGACCACCGGAGGAGTAGGCTATCGCGATACAATCGCATAGCCATCGTGCCAGAGAGGCCACTGACACCCTCTTTCGTAAGGAGGAGTCTCTGAAGAGACAAATGAATTGTGCTGTCGGGTTGCCTTAGATTTATCTAGGTAAAACTTGACCGTCCCTATGGCGTCAAGTGTGTGCCACTTCCTGTCCCGAGGAGAGGAGGGATGCTGGCAGAAGGAAGGGGCCCCTAGGTCTTGGGACCTATGGAATGGGGAGTTGACCTTTGGCATGAAGGTCGGGTCTGTGTGCACAATGAGTTTGCCTTTGTGGAAGATGCGGAGATCTTTACTGCATGACAGCGCGCCTAATTCTGCGACTGTTCTGGCGGAGTGAACGCTACTAGAAAATGGTCTTTAATATCAACCCTTTAAGCGAGGCCACCTGTAGTGGCTCAATAGGGTGTTTCATTAATGCTTTGAGCACTACACTGAGGCTCCAGGTGGGGGGTTGTTGGTGTGCCCCGAGGGGTGAGCCCTTGGAGTTGCGTAGCTCTGAGCCCAGTGCCGCTACTTGGTGCCTGAGTATGTTTTGCTAAGGCCAGATGACAGCCCTTCTTGAAGGAATTCGAGAATGTTTGGTGTTTCAGTCTCTAGAGGGTCCCTCTCCGTGGCTCGTGGCCCGCAGAGGAAGGTCCGCCAGGCGCAGTCGTATGTTTTATGTGTAGAGGGCCTCCTTGAGGCCCGGAGTGTATTGATTGCTTTATTGGAGTAACCACGCTTGGTTAGGAGGCACCTTTCAGACAAGGCGGTCAGCTTCAGGAACCCTGGATCTTGGTGAAAGACTGGGCCCTGGCTGAGAGGGTCGTGCCTGAAATGAAGCTTGATGGTTCTCCCGACTGCTAGGTTTACTAGGTTGAGGACCACGGCCCTCTTGGCCAATGAAGTGCCCATAAAGTGATGTGTTTTTGTAGGTCACTGATCTTGTGAACTACTTGGTAGTTAGTGGCAGTGGAGGGAAGGCATCTAGCAGACCCTCTGGCCAGTGGCTGGTGAGCACATCCGCGAACTCTGCCCCTCTTGTCTGGTAGCGAGTGGCCAACGTGGCACCTTCACGTTCTGTGGGTTCACGAAGAGGTCCAAACCTGGGTGACCCAGGGTCTTGACTAGGAGACTGAAGACTTCTGGGTGTAGGGACCATCCGCATTGGTCTAGAGTTGTTCTGCTGAGCTAATCATCTTGCATGTTCATGATGCCGTTTGGTCGTGACGGGGCTGAGGTTGCATTGTGCGCAACTGAACAGGGACATGGCTTCTTTGAGCTTTGGATCTTGTGCGACTTTGCTTGTTGACGTAGGCCTTTGCTACTACACTGCCCGTCCTCACTAGGACATGGGTTATGACAGTGTTGGGCAAATTCTTTTAGCGCTAACTTCGCTGCTCTCCGCTCAAGGTAGTTGATGGGTAGCTGTGTCTCATGCTCTGACCAGAGCCCTTGTGTATGCCATCTGTGCCAGACTGTCCACCCGCTTATTAGGCATGCCTCCGTTGCTAGCGTGATGCGTGTGAGGCTTGGATTGTAACTCAATGGGAGAGGTGTGCTGGATGGCACCTCTATTCCAGTGTCTTGGCTACTGGGAGAGGAAGGCGCAGAAGTGGTTGTGATCGCGGGTGATTTCTAGCTGGAAGTCTAGGAGGAAGGTCTGTAGGGCCTGGAGTGATACCTGGGCTACTGTCCAGAGTCCTGGCAGGGCACCATCATCTCTAGGAGCTTGATTAGCTCCTTGAGGGGAACCGTATCACTAGAGAGGAGGTGTGATGCCAGCCAGCTTGTTGACTCTGCCTGTTGGGCGACAGGAACATAATATCCCTGACTGTGTTCAGGGAAACACCTAGGTATGCGAGTACCTGGGCAGCATTGACATGGCCAGGCTTGTGTCATTGATGTACTGCGTGTGTGAGCAAGAGTAAATCAGGATGTTGTCAAGGTAGGGGTGCAGCTGGACTCTCTTTGAACGCAGTAGTGGCACGTGGGCCAGTAGCACATTCGTGAAGACCTTTGAAGCTGTTGACAAACCGAAGGGAAGAGCTCTGCATAGAAATCGCTTGCTGCCATAGCTGAAACGCAGGTACCTCTGATGGGCAGGGCGTATGGGAATGTGAAGACCTGCCTCTGTCAGGTTTATTGAGGGGAGGAAGAATTCCCCTACGTAGCACCCCTTGATGGACTTGAGAGTCTCCATCCTGAATTTATACTTCTGGAGGCTGCTGGCTTTCATTAAACTTAGAATGGGCTGCTTGACCAGGTCCCTGAGCCGGTGGGTCTTGAAAAAAACTCTCTTAGGCTTTATTCTGAATACTAAAGAGTAGCAATTTTGGATTTCTAGAAGCCCGCGGTCGGAGAAGAGCTGTTTCCAGGTCTCTGAGAAGCCATGAAGTCTCCCTCCCACTGGGGGAGGGGAGCCGTCAGGCGGAGTTGGGCTTCTTGTTCTGGCTGTGCACCTTTAAGCAATCATCATTTTGCGTTGTTGCCCTCGTGCCAGCGAGGCTTGTGGCCCGTCATGCCGCCATAGGTATCTTCTAGCCCTTACGCTGGAAGTTGCTGCTCTTGCACCTAACCGGGAAGAGTCTAGGGAAGGATGCCGCGGTGAGAGTGCCTTTAATGACCTCTTTGACATCTCCAACGCTAGGCTTTTCTGCAGTAGGCTGTCCGCCCTCAGACGGAGGGCGCGCACAGGCCTTAGTGATTTAGATGTCAGAACTTCGGCTTGGCCAGCTTGGCCTACTCTTGTTGGAGGAATCGCAGGTTCCCTGGGGTGGTGGCCGCGGGATGTGACGGCAGTTTTTCTGGTGGGAAAACTCCTAGGCTTCACACACTTTACGGAATTTTATCAGCTGTAACACTGCTCTAGCTTGACCGGTCAACCTCGGTGAGAACCCCGGTGTCATCTTGAGGAGTGCTTCTGCTGCAAAGAGTCGCCCTTGTGAGGGCGTGCCACTCTCTTCATCGTTGTCATCGGAGACTTCACTGTCTTCACTGTCGGAGATGGATGCTGCACTTGCCCGAGTGTGGGATTTGCTGCTGATGGCATGCACTGTTTGTACCCTTTGCGCCCTAAGAAGGCCCATTGTGCCTTCTTAGGGAAGTGGGCACAATGGGCAAGAGGGGGGCATCTTGCACCGCCTCTTGTTTTGTAATAACTCTGGATGATGAGATGATGTGGCCGCAGGCAATATTATGGACTTGAAGGGCAAGAGATGAAGGTGAGGATTTGGCCCGGGCAATAAGTGAGGACTTGTCAGTCTATCAGCTATGCGCACGAGAGAGACCCCAACTCTCTCTGGTGGAGTGAATAGCCATTTTCACTGGGACTCTTGTCACCCTGGTATGCTTCGCCCCCAGTGGTGACATTGCTCTCTCACTTGCCATCATAGATCGTAGAGTTGGAAGGGGCCTACAAGGCTATCGAGCCCAACCCCCTGACTCTGCTTAGCATTCTACGCTCAGACAAGCTGCGCCAGCGTAAGTCACAGGGCTGTGAGCAGGGCCTATGCGCCCGTCAGCCCGTGATAGAGTTGGAAGGAGCCTGCAAGGCTATCGAGTCCAACCCCCTGCTCAATGCAGGGGTCTCCCATCCAAGTAATAACCAGGCTTGACCCTGCTTAGCTTTCCACACTCAGACAAGCTGAGCCAGCATAGCCACAGGCCTGGATTGTGTGTGCGTGCACATGCGCACGCCCTGCTGAAGGCCAACAGTGACCGTGTGCGTGAGCGGCTTGGGGCTCCAACATGCCCGCCCATATAGCCGTTCACTTGGATGGCTGCCCGGACGGAGAGAGCGCAGGACAATCAGGCCGCCAGCAGGGTTGCGGCTGCTGCCCATCTGCCACGCCGGGCAGGGGGCGGTGCAGAGAAGGCTGCTGGCGGTAGGCCGGGGCGGCCTTCCTGTGCTACGGTGGGCAGAGGCGGCGCGGCAACGGCCGCACATGGCCACCGCCGGCCACACGCGCGCGCGCACCGCTGGGGAGTGCGGGTCCCTGTGGCGAGCAGGCGCAGCGTGGTGTTGGCTGCCGGCGGGAGGGTCAGACTCACTCCCTACTCGTTCTCGTGTTCACGCAGGCGCCTAGCTGGAGGAGGGGTCCCTACTCACTCCGATGCTCGGCCTGGCTGTAGCTGCCGGCTTACGCATGCTCACGCGCTCTCCCGCTCTACCGCGTGTGCGGCCCAGGCTGGCGGTGGCTCCATGTGGCCTCTGCAGCCAGAGCGGCGGGACGCAAGGAGGGATGCCCTCAGCCGCCGCGCTAGCTGGAGGTGGCGCGGCGGCAGCCCTGGTGCGCCCGGGGGACGTGCCTGCAGCGGTGGCCGCAGGGAGGAGGCCTGGTCGACGCTCCCGCCACCACGCCAGCTGAAGCGGCGCGGTGCTGGCCCTGGCGTGTCTTGGGCGCTGGCCATGGGTCTACTCGGCGCGCCAGCTGCTGCGTCGGGCGGCTGCTGGATCAAGGCCCGGCCAGCTCTCCCGTGCCGCGGTGGGCATGGGCGATGCGGCGGCGGTCAGGGACCATGCTTGCCGCCAGACTACCCCACCCGGAAAATTGGGGGGAGGGGCACTGCCATGGCGCCCGCCCCAGGGCCAAGCCAGCGCTCCCTATGCCTCCGTGGGTGGGGCAGCGTGGCGTATGGCGGCGGCCGCGCCGGGGTGAAGGCGGCGGCCGTGCCGGGGCCAAGCCAGCGCTCCCGTCACCTGCGTGGGTGGGGGCCGCGTGGCTTCAGCGGCGGGCGCGAGTCAGCTCGCGCCTGGCGACCGCAGCTAGGCTGGGGACGCCGCCGCTGGGCGGGGGGGAAGGGGGGAGCTTTAACCCTGGCTCCCTCGATGTAGAGGGGGAGGGGGGAAGGGCTGAGACGCCTGGGACCCTAATCCCTTCCCCCCTTAGGGTGGGCTCAGGACCCCCAGGAGGTTGCTCCCTCCCCCCCGCTGGGGCCCTCCCGGGACGGTTGGGACTTTCCCGCCATGGATGGGGGGGGGGTTGTCCCAGGTCAGGCCATCTGCCTCTCCACTCAGGGTGGTGGCGTGGGGCCTTTCCTACCGTCCCAGTCTTCTCATAAGTTTTCTTTCTTCTTTTTTTTTTCTTTCTTTCTTTCTTTTCGCGCTGGAGCAGCGCGAAATGTCTGCCTCCTTCCCGAGGCAGGAAACTAAACTGGAGTTTCCTGGGGGAGGCCCCGCCTCCTCCGGGAAGCTCAGATCAAAGTCTGCCTTCCCAGCCCCGGAGGCGGGGCTTGCCCCAAGCTTGCTGGCCTCCGACACTCTAGGAGAATTTATTTTCTCATTCAGGTTTAAATTCAAAATGTACAGAAATGGACAGATCATGCTGTGATGACTGAACCCTCTACCAGACTACTATTCAAATGGAATTGTTGAATTACATCATCATCATCATCATCATCATCATCATCATCATCATCCTAACCCTAACCCTCTTGTATTTTACTGGATTGTACATCGTTCAGAGTGGCCAGATGTCTGGCCAGATGGGCGATTCATAAGTATAATAAATAAATTAATTAATTAATTAATATCCCACCTTTTTCCTGCGGGGAATGCAAGGCAGCTTGCTTACATAATCCTCCTCCTCAGCCTCCTCTCCATTTTATCCTCACAACAACCCTGTGAGGTAGGTTAGGCTGAGAGTCAGTGACTGGCCCAGCATCACCCAGTGAGCTTCATGGCCGAGTGGGGACAAGAACCCGGATCTCCCGAGTCCCAGTCCAACACTCTCACCACTACGCCACACTGACTCTCACATTGTTATCTTATGCCATCCATTTGGCAACTGCATTTATTTATATCATAATGCCCATCTGATGTTATGAACTTTACTCCCCTGTATGGGATGGCACTCCCAACATCATAGCATGCAGAGAATGGGATGGATTGGTGAATTAGTATAGCATAGCACTCTGTTAACCTGCTCATTCAAAGCCAAGCTTACTAAACTGGTAGAAGCTTACATTCCCCTCACAACTGTCTGTGCTGCCTTCTTGAGGCATACATCCAAAGAGAAACAGATGCCCAGATTGTTGTTCTGTGCTTAACATATTGGAGCATCAGTTTTCCTGGGTCTCTCCAAGCATGTCATTTCCTGCCTTGGAATGTGTAGCTTTCTCTGTCTTCTGAACTGAATAGGGAAGCAAAGGAAATGGCCAATCCTATAGCGGGAAATAATATGCATCATTTCCAGTTTACGAAAGACCAGCCTGGCCTCACTTGTCACTAGTCAATGCTCCCTGCAATCATGCATTATCTCCTCCTCTTCTCAATGATAAAGTGTTTCTGTGGTGGTGGTTGGGAGTGATCAAGTGTCCTTTTTACATGGATGTATGCCTGAGTGTGCACCTTCGGACGTGCAACCTTGACACTTTGGAGGGCTCTTTTAAACTGCTGAGCGGCCCAAACATTGCCACCTTAAGGATTAATGGGATTTGGAGATTAAAGACACTGTTGCTTAACCAAGGAGTAATTTATTGAAAGGAATTAAAACACACACTCAAAAGATCATACTAAGGCAACAGACATCTACAGGGTTAAATTTCATTCATCCATCCAGTTATTAAGGCATACACAGTGGCCCAGTTCACACATCACAACAACCCACAATTTTTAAAAATTGTGGGTGATTGTGAATAAGCTCAAATGAGCCCAATTGCTCTTACTGCAAGTGGGAGCAGCTAAGCAACCCATGGACCTTCTCTGTCCGTAGTTTGGTTAGCATTTCCATGTGAACCAGGAACTCTGGCTAGTGTCTCTCCTGCCAAACCAGAGAAAGTACCCATGATTTGTTGTTCGGTTGTTTCTCTGGCTCATTGACATTAAGATGAGCTGTTGAATGGCTTAAAGGGTGTTAGTTTGGTAGTCAACTGGACTGATAATTCTTCTGCCTCACAGATTAAGCAGGAAGGTAAAATTTAACAGCTGCTGAAAGCATTTACCTGTTGACTCTTCTAGGGCTGGTGTCTCTGCAGCATAATTGCAATCTTGGGAGTGATATCCAGGGAGGGGAAGAGGGCAAGGGACTGAGTCTGGAGAACAATAGGCAGGCCAGAGAGGGGTGATGGCCTTGTGTTGCATACACAGTTCTGTTTTGAGTGCCAGGCCTGGCTTTTAAGATGGCAAAGACTTCTCCTGAGCTTTTCCCCAAGCTGGAATGAAGCCTCCTTTTCCAGGCACAGGCTACAGTGCCAAAACCAAAAATAAATTAGCAGAATACCATTTGATAACAGGGGAATGGAAAGAGGATGCCCTAAAAATAATAGTAGCTGATTTTATTCACTCTTAGCAGTGGTAGTTGATGTGGGTTATTTCTCAGCTTGTCATAGATTTCATAGATCATAGAGTTGGAAGGAGCCTACAAGGCTATCAAGTCCAACCCCCTGCTCAATGCAGGAAACTAGAGGACAGGTCTCCCATCCAAGTAATAACCAGGCTTGACCCTGCTTAGCTTTCCACGCTCAGATAAGCTGAGCCAGCATAAGCCACAGGCCTGTATATAAGCAACATTAATGCACATAAATGTTATTTTTGAGGTATTTTACAACTTAACATTTGTGAGTAGAACAAGGATACAAGCTATAAAAATTGAATGCTGGAAGAAGAGCCTTTCTGTCTTCCCTTTTTTGGAAAAAAAAAAAATCCCTATGGCTAATTGTTTCTAATCCTAGACTACACAGAAATTAATTCCTTTTTTTCTGATGGGCTTTTAGGTGAAAGATCCATTAATCCCTGTTAAATTATTTTGAATGATTAGATTTCTATTCACCCGTTTCTCAGACCTACTTACATAGCATGTCCAGACAGCGGTGCGAAGGACGACGCTCAGTCCACATTAATTCCCTGCAGGCCACACTCCCTGCAACGCTGCTCCGCCCCTGCCTGCCCATCCAGAATGCAGAGACCAGCAAACGTGGTTCCAGTATGGACTGTGTGGTCTTAACATGGCACAGGCATATATATATATATATATATATATATAGTCATTTTGCAATGGCTATATATATATATATATATATATATATAGTCATTTTGCAATGGCAAAAAAAAGGTCCCTGTCTAGAAAAGTTCCATGTTATACAGGTGTGGTGCTGTGAGCAAGGGTATTTGGGTGATTCAAATCTTGCTCAGCTATGAAACCGACCATGTGGGCCTTCAGCAAGTTATTAGCTCTCAGACTCGCTGTGAGGATTTATTAAGTAAGAATGGTAAAGCATATTTTGTAAACTGCACATTGGCCGGGTGCTTGTTTGTTTCTTTGTTTGTTTCCGCACTTCAGTGTTCTTGGCACTGCAGAAGTAGTGACATTTTCAATTAGCATGATATTTTAGAGCTGCCAGGACTAAAACGGGGGCTGGTAGTGGGGAGAGAATTGACAGCACACAATGTCGCTTTGAGATGTAACAAATAAACACAGCTTTCTTGTTTTGTATCTACAGGCCTATTGACAATCATTTCACTGCCCTAAAATGTCAGCTCCTAAGTAGACTTTCGGAATTTTAATTTCAATAAGAGAGAGGGGAAATTCTGCTCAGGAATTACAGTCATGTAAATCCAAGAAGGCCCACTACCATCAGTGGTATGCCTTTGGATTTAATCCACAATTACTTACCACAGGCTCTGACCCAAAGATTCCTACTGCCTTGACACCATAATTGCGAGATTTACTATGCGGGGCATGCCCTGTGTATATAACACACTGTGTCATACTTGTTGATCTACTTATAGATGGCGTAAGAGCTTTATGTTTGACAGAGCTGAAAACTCTTAAGCAAAAAAAAAAAAAAAAAGGGTTGTAGGAAATTCCACAGTGAGCAGCGTTATCAAATTTCAGCAAGCCAAAGTAGAAGAGTAATTCCCTCACCCCTGCTAAGCCGGACTAGGTGAAATAGAGGGAATATGCTGAATTTATTCTTCTGTAAAGCTTCCCAAGAGATAACCAAATAGGAAGGTTTGATCATGGATCCTTAAAATTTAATATTTCCCTGTTTAGAAGCAGCAGCAACATTGTTGTTAAAGGCATAGCAGCACTGAAGACACACACACACACACACACACACACACACCTCATGTTCACTGCTGCCCACAAAATGTTCATGATAGCAGCCTCGTGATTTGCTGAATAATGCCAGAAGAGAGAAGAGGCAAACATTTCATTCCTCTAAAGCAGGTTCCTTCCACAGGCTGGCAATCTCCAGTTCTGTTGGACCACAACGCCTGTCATTCCCAACAGCAGTGTGTGCTGGCAGCCCTGGTTGGGGAAGGCCGCTCTAAAAGAATTCAGAATTCATTTGAGAAATGTAAGAATAACATTTCAGAAGCTTTATAAGCTATGCAGATAACAATAAAAAATATTGTCATGCCAGTACCAAATATTGTCACCAAATATTTTTTAATAAATCCGTGGCATGTTCTTGCATTCCAACCAAATGGAATGAATTCTAGGTAGGAGCCAAAGAACAGCAAGTGAAGTGTTCTGAAGTAACTGAGGTTTGATTTTCCCTTGCCATGAAAGATCTCATCCATATCAAACTGTGTTTAATGAAATATTTTTAAAACCAGAAGGGGAGATTGCTGGGCTTAAACATCTTCTCTTTTATAGTTATTCCTTCTTTGGCTATAACAAAAATGTGCATCAATAGAAGGAAACATTCTTGTTGTTGCTACTGCCGCTGTTATGCTTTTAAATATTCAAAAGTAAACAAAAGCAGATTAACTAGGGTACAAAAATTTTTTTGGTAAAACTTAAGGAGCCATTGAGATTTTCTAAGAGCCAGGTTGGAGGGAGGGGAGAGACAGAGATCTGAGCATGTCCATGAGAGGAGGGATCCTGTTCTCATAGGAAATCCCTTATTCTAGGTCAAACTCTTTGTCCATCTAGCCAAATGTTATCTACACTGACTGGTAGCAGCTCTCCAATGTCTCAGGCAGAGGCCTTTTCCATCACCTGTGACCTGATTTTTTTTTTTTTTTTTACCGGAGATAAAAACCTTGAGACCTTGAACTTGGGACCTTCTGCATGCAAAGCAAATGCTCTGCCATTGAACTTTGTTCCAACCCTCAAGGGACCATGAGATGTCTCTCCTCTCCCATTGGTGCCCCTGGCTCCCTGCCCATTTCAGCAGCCCAGGCATCAGGCCCGTCATGACTAACTTCAGTCCCACTGGTTTGATTTCAATGGGTCGGTCAACTGCTACCCTATGAGTGCCCACACAAAGAAAGGGAAAAGGAAGAGAAAGAGAAAAGGACAAGCTCTTGTGCAGCTCCCACTCATTTCAATGGGACTTGCAAAGTCCTACTGAATTATGCTCAATAATCCTAGCAAACATTGCTATTTTGGGAACAAAATAAAAACACTTGATTTTCTTCTTTAAAAAAAAAAAAACCCACTAAATTATCTCCCAGTTCCTTCAGCTGCTTCTTTAAAACTCAAATGCTGTTCTAAAGCTGTTTTGTGTTTGTTTTCAAAGGCAACTGGTAAAATATTGGAGGGCCCTTTTAACAATAAAAAATATATATATAAGAAAAGTACCTTTTCCATTTGGGTTAGAACTGAGATGAAATGAGGAATGGCTGCCACCAAGCAGAAAATTTGTTCACTTTATGTGTGCCAGTTAATTACGACACTTCAGAGGCGCTTCTGAAAGGATAAGGCAAGCTGCATAAATTTAGCTGTAATCCAGGCAGGCAAAACTAATTTGCAGGGGATGGCCTTATCTAGCTTCTGCAGCTTTCTCAGAAAATTAACCTTGGATATTTGGGCCCAATTCAGAAAGTGTTTGATTTCCCCCCTCCCCCTTTCTGCTCAGCACAGGAGAATTTTAAATTGAACACAATACCTGACTTTTAAGAGACACCGTGAATGCTGTAGGCAATTCAGAATTATTACTGACAATATATATATACACACATACACACACACACACACACACACACAAATGCACACACTCATAATTGTCCTTCTTTCCTGTTATCCTGGTTCCTTACATGTGCATCAGCGAGTTTATTGCCATATGTACCGGGGGGGGGGGGCGGGGGAGGTTCTTCTGATAACCAGAGGATGCAACTCATTTTAATGTACTTAGAAAAATTCATCAAAGTTCATTGCAGAATAAGTCATGCATACTGACTTGTTCATTCCAGCAGAAATGAAGAAATCCCCATAAAAATACAAGTTTAATGAAGTGTTGGAACAGAGTCCTGCCTGTCATTCCAATTACCACTGATTTAGAATCTTCCTCAATATACCACGATTAATTGCTCTTACTCAGCACAATTAAAAGTTTACCTTTGGTTTTGCCAGCTTTTGCTAGTTTGGAGGTAAAATGTTTAATTAAAAATGTTTGCCAAATCCACCTAAAAGGCTTCAGGCATAATAATAAGCATCATAAGCACTACCAGCTTCTGAATATTTTACAGCGTATATATAACTGAAGACTGGAATTTTATTTTTTACCTATGAGAGTTAATCAGCTCGCTGTTCAGTCAGCACATTCTGTAGGTGAGTCCTCGATATAGCTCTCATGCAGAACTTCCAGTACAAGTTTGGTCCGCAGCAGTTATCCCCTATTACTGTAATGTTCATATGTTTTCTTGGGGACACTTGGGAAATGTTATTTTAGGATGTCATGGCTAGGGCAATACCTGCATGCCAAAATATTTCATTGACATAACACAAAGTAACTTTAACCCGCCGGGGAATCTCTTGCAAGAACACCAAGCCACGTGGGATCTGCTGCAGTGTAGCTTCTTCTGACATTGCTAACGTAGCATCCCCAAGATGTATTGTCTAGAGCAGGGGGTGAGAAGCCATTTTGGACCTGAGGCCTGCATTGATTCCAGGCAAGCTTGTCAGGGGCCACATGCCAGCAGTGGGTGGAGTGAAGTGGGTGAAGCCAAAGTGGGTGACGCCAAAGTCCAAAGTGGGTAGAGCCAAAAGAAAGAAAGAAAGAAAGAAAGAAAGGGCAAAGTCCAAAGTGGGTAGAGCCACCCACACTACTGACATGTGGCCCTCCAATGTGCTCCCCCCACCCCTTCTGGCATGCCACACACACACACACACACACACACACCATTCACACACACCAAGCATCCATTACAGAAGCATCATTACTTCTATCTGCATGCATCCTTTTCTTTTGCACTTGGTCTTGCTGAACTCAGAGGTTCATTCAGAGCACAGCTGAGCTGCTATTGCCAGAATGCATGGAGCATTATCACAACACAGTGATGCATGTGTATGTGTGTGTGTGTGTGCGTGCGCACACACACACACACTGCTCCTGCCACATCTTCACACCCATCAGGCAGAAGTTGAAGCTTGACAGAAATGAAGGACTGGCTTTATATAATGGCTTAGATCCAGGCATGTCTTGCGCCAAGTGTTACTTTCACTTGCCCTTGGCAGCCCCACCGAATTGTCTTGATATCCCTTTCCCACTGCAACCCCTTGTGTCCCATCCCACTTTGTTCCAAAGGATCTGCCAACCCTCAGGAGTGGGTTTGTGGGGATATAGAGGGATGTGGGGGGGGGGGAGGCAGGAAAACCCCATTGCATGTGCAAAATTCAGCTCACACATCTCTGGATCCATCCCACTGAATGGTATTGTGAAGGTAAATGCAGATCTCTGTAATACTATAACTTGTGGTCATCTGGCAAAATGAAGTAATGTTAGGTCCAAGGCTAAGATAGGCAAAAGGAAGTACTTCTTTACATCACACATAATGCATGGAATTCTTTACCAAAAGGCATGGTGATGTTCCCTTACCTAGGTAGCTTTTTCTAAAGCAGTAGACCAGTTTATAGTTGACAGGTCTATCAGCAGATATTAGCTGTAATATGTTCACTAGCTAATTGTTAGATGCTAGGGGGAGAACTACAGGAGGTGGCTGTCACCTGCATTCCCTCTTCAGGAAGGTCTGCACATTCAGACATTTGGCTGACCACTGTTGGCAACAGAAAGCACAATTAAATGGACCTTGGTCTGAACCAGCGAGGCAATGCTGCTGCTCTTATGCACTTGGAACTTATTATATATCCTAACAGCCAGTGGAGGCTGGTGGCTCCATGTCAGCAGGACTGTGTATCCACTCTGGATTTTGCTCTGAATTTTTAAGGAGCTATCCATGGTACTGAGCCTATTTGGGGGCTAGGGTTCAGCACCATGGATAGCTTCTTGAAGGCTCAGACTAAAATCTGGAGTGGATACACTGCCCCACTGACATTGACGCCACCAGCCTCGAGCCAAGTCATTCTATGAGTACCAATCATTATGTAGCCAAAATGGAAAGAGCCCAGTGAGGACTGTGTGTTCAGTGGTGATTGAATGTCAGGGGCAGCGGGAGAGAGAGACATTAGAAAAATAGAGTAGGGGAAGGCAAGGGAATTGAGTATCATGGATGAAACTATAAATGGCTGGCTGGAACCCTGAACAGGAGCACTCCACACTGCAACATTTTGTTGCATGCCCCATTTGTCCATTCAAGATATTATTGTCAGTTGGGGGGGGGGTTTTCAAACAAAAAAGGGTAAATGGAGCCAGAATGGATGTAAATGTTTCTTAATAGCTAGCCAAGAACATGAGCAGACCCATCCTGGATCAGGCCAAGGGTCCATCTAGTCCAGCATTCTGTCCACATAGTGGCCAGCCAGATGTCTGTGGGGAAAACCCACAAGTAGCACATGACTACAATAGCACTCTCTCAGTTATGTTTCCCAGCAACTGGTGTTCATGGGCACACTTCCTCTGATACTGGCGGTAGCATATAGCCATCAGGACTAGTAGCCATTAATAGCTTTATCCTCCATGAATTTGTGTAATCCTCTTTTAAAGCCATCCAAATTGGTGGCCATCACTACCATCTTGTGGTAGCAAATTCCATAGTTTAACTATGCACTGTGTGAAGAAGTGCTTCCTTTTATGGGTCCTGTTGCAGTGTGAAGTGCCAAGTTGCAAGACACATCTTTGGTTTCTCTAACCCAGTGTTCTCCAACCTTGGGTCCCCAGATGTTTTTGGCTGGGGCATGCTGGGAGTTGTAGGCCAAAAACATCTAGGGACCCAAGGTTGGAGAACACTGGGTTAGAGAAACTAGAAGTAAATAGACCAGGAAGAACTAGAAAACCCAGCTGAGTAGTTGGCATACCTTTCTCCACCCCTCCCCAAGGTAAGGATGATGTAAGCTAGGTCTCTCTACAATAGACTGCAGCTGTTGAGTGGGACAGAGCCAGTGAATAAGAAAGTCATGGACAGCTGTATTTTGAACTCCGTAAGCTAGCAGCATTTTTCAGTGCTGTCTCTCTGTCTCTCTCTCTGATATCTGATGTGAGAGCAATGGACTTTGAGTGCTGAAGTGTTTGAGCTGTGGCTCCACCTAATCTCAGCCTGCATATTTGTAAATAAATTCAAATATTACAAATAGGGATCGGGACAAATTTGTTCAGTTCACATTTTAATGTGAACTTATCTAATTTCACACTTTCAAACCACTATGCAAACCAAAACTCAGTTATCTTTTGAAATTCACACTCCTCTGAATTTTGCAATGGAGTTCTCCAGTCAGAAAAATGTGTTCTTTAAAAAATGTACATCCAGGAAAATAGCATTCAAAAATGAATTGTATTTGCAAAATTGCTTGCAAAAATAATGTATATTATGAAAAAAAAATGCCTACAAAAATTCCTATAATAGGGGAAATTTGCACAAAATGCTTATGAATTTTCATGCAAATTTTTAAAATAAAATTCTCAAAGTTCGACGAGACATACCGAACTTAAGGTTGGAAAAATAAGCAAGTGAAGTTGTTATAAAAAGTGGTGAAACTCACCACACCAGCAGGGACTGAGTAGCCCTGCCCCTTGGCATCACATCATACCATATCCACGCCCATAGGAATCCACGCATACAGCACAGATGCCTGCAGCGGGGAGGCCTTCATGTGTACAGCTGTACATGCATAGGCTTCCACATAAACCTAACCTAATCTCACACTCCCATATCACTATGCAAACTGAAACTCAGTCATCCTTTGAAATTCACACTTTTCCGAATTTTGCAATGGAGTTCGGAACCCTGCGCAATCAGGGCTTGGAAGCCTATGCACATAGGGCTGTGCGCACGAAGGCCTCCCCACTGCAGGCATTCGTCCACTTGGCACAGCCCCGTTCTTGTTCATGTGGTGAGTTTATAAGGACTGAATAGGGCTTGAGAGAAACTGAAATTGACAGATTCATCCATCCCAAATTACAAACTGCCATATAAGCCTCCAGTGACCTCCTTCCAAAGGAAACCAAACCGGGGTAAGCGCTTGCACCCCTGAACCACTTGCCACTCTGAAAAGCGGGTTGGGTGTAACAATATCTACTCCTCTTTGAATGCCTCAGCACCGGAGCTGCAGTGCAGAAAGCAGTAGAAGGGGGAAAGTACTATTTTAAATAGGAACTTGAAGATTTCCCCACTCTGTGGATTTCATAGATTTCATAGATCATAGAGTTGGAAGGGGCCTACAAGGCCATTGAGTCCAACCCCCTGCTCAATGCAGGAAACTAGAGGAGGGGTCTCCCATCCAAGTAATAACCAGGCCTGACCCTGCTTAGCTTTCCACACTCAGACAAGCTGAGCCAGTGTGAGCCACAGGCCTGTATTTGGATGTTGTGTTCCTGTTCCTGTTAGTTCCCACTGTGCAAATGATTGTACTTAGAATGTAGGGGGCGGGGGATGTGCATGGCCATTTCCTTACTAACATTGCAATTTTTTATTTTTTATTTTTAAATCTACTTTGGAGAAACTCTTTTAGGAAGTCACTTGCTCTCTGGAGTAAGTGGATTAAGGTTTGCAACCTGTATACCTACTTGGTTCCATTGGGGGACTCTGAAGGACTTGCTTCCACATAAGTATGTTTAGGATTAGGGTATGTTACCTCAATTACTTAGGAGGAGTGCAATGTAGCAACAAATCTGTATTTAAACATTACAGAGTATGAGTAATCTGCTAAAGCATAATGATGGCCACTGAATACATCATCATAGCTTATATAACCTGCCAAACAAAAAAGGGGCCAGCAGAAGAAAGGGTGAGATCTGGCAGTCTGAACAAGGAAAAGTATTAAATGGATGAATTGGTAAACTAACCCAGCAGATATCACAGATGCAATGCAAAAAAAAAAAACCCAACTGATTTGTTGTAGAGAAAACGTGCTGAGAATTGGTCATGGAAATTGTTCTGAGAACATTGTTGGGTATAAAAGGCAGAAGATGAATCAATACAATCGGTGTTGAGACACACTGCACAAGTAACGCTGTAGCCACAACTAACGATAAGAGATAAGAGACCGATGGAGTGCCATGATGCTAATATTGCGAAAGAGAATTCTCTAAATTTTTGGTTGCAAAGAGAAGAATTGTACCACTTAGATTCTAATTTTATGTTTTACTCTTCTGATCATTTTGTGTTTCACTTCTCCCTATGTCAGATGGATAAACAATTAGCTGGGGGAAATGAATGCAAACCAATGCTTGCTGTTGACTAAGAATGACATAAAATAGCAAGCAATACTGTAGCTGGTGGAGTTTCCAGGTTTTTTTATTTGGGGGGGGGGAGAAAACAAAAACACATTAAAATTGGTTGTAGATCTTATCCTTTACCTCATGGAGGGACATTCTGGGGAAAAGCTCTCCATGTAAAAGTGGTGGAGAAAAGGCACCTCAATTGAAAACTGGAGCTTGGCCTCAGTCCAGTCTACATATCATTTAAGCTACAAATCAGTATTTGGACTGGAGCCAGTTTTGTCCTTTGGTCTGCAGTGCTGGCTTTCATCCAGTCAACAGAGTTTGCCTTTGGTGAAACCAAGAGCCACAATTCCATTTAGCCTGAAATGCACACAGCTCAGTTTGGAAGTAAGTTCTATGGAATAATTAGGACTTAGTCTCTGGCAGCACAATCCTATGGCTGCTAGACAGCGTCTAGACAGCCATAAGATGATTTGGAGCCCCAGCTTCAACCTCAGAAACTCACTCCAAGGTCAGAGCTGGGACTCAGAGCGCCTACCCCCACCCCACCCACTGACGCTGATGCAGAAAGAATATGACCTCGGGGATGGAGTTTTGTGGGTGTTCCGGGGGGAGGGGGAGGAGACCGGCGCTGCCACGATATGAGGTATCCTGGTGGCACCTCAGCCCCCTCCCTTCGTGCGCTGAGGCACCACTCTTAGACAGCTGAAATCGGCTGTCTAAGTGTTTTGCAGCAGGGCAGGAGCACTTTTGCCTCCGTGCTCCTGCCCCTTTGCATAGGATGCCCATAATCCTCTGAGTTCAGAGGGCTATGGACATCCAGATTGGATTGAGCCCTAAGTTAACATGTATAGGATTGAGCTTCACAGCTATAACTACTCAAATTTATGCTGATTTACAGCCCACTTCTAGCATTTGCTACATATTATCGCTGGCGCTGCTCAGGTACTAGGTGGATTCCCAGTACCTATGCAAGGGAACAATCCACACATTAATGTGTTGAGTCATCATTGTAAATGTGAAAAATCCACTGTATGATACAAAAACACTGTAAAGCTCTCTTTACAGGGAGGGCCAAGATGGGGGGGGGAATAAGGGTTCCCTCTAGCACCAGGCTTACTTTGTATTAGCCAGATCATGTTGCAGGATCTTTTAAAAGCCAAGTAGGACAAAGCTATATGTCTAAACCAAACCTTACTTGCATAGATTGACAGCAGCTTTGGTTGCAGCAGGACAAGTTGCTACTGTGGGTAACATCATACTATCCATTCCAGACTGAAATGGTTTGACTTTGTGGGTCAGGCTTTATTCATTCATTCATTCATTCATTCATTCCTATCCCTTTCTCAAAGCTTTCAACCATAGAAGTAGGTGGTACCGGAAGTTTTACTAATGAGATGTCAAAACATGAAACAGTTAGTTACTTTTCAATTTACCCCAAGGTAGAAGCCTGAAGTTTAGAACCAGTGATCCATTGATAAATTCAATTTCCCAAATGTTTAATTAATGACTATGTACAGTTTAGTGATATTTAATTTGGTATACACATTCAAGATATAGCATGCTTGTTCTTTTTTCCAGTAAAAGCCTGAATAGACTACTAAAATAATTATTCCAGATGTATTTTCTCCCTTTCTCTGAAAGTATCCTTAAGCATTTGCCTTCATCCAGCTTGTTTGTTTCATTCAGTAGAAAGTGGACAACTCTTGTGCAGAAGCCATATTCAATCGCCCCGGATAGCGAGCTGCTCATGTGCACAGATGTACCATATGGTTCAGGCAATTCCCACTCCCTCCAACCTCTTGTGATGAGCCAGTCCATTCAAGATGTGAATAGCATGTGTTATGGACCAGGACCTAAACCCCATGTTCTTTGAAGAAAAGGTTCTAGAGTTAATGGTTCAGGGAGAGAGAATTTGGCCACAGAAAGACATCACAGGGGTTTCCATCTCCCCAGGACCCAGTTCTCCAGAAAGACCCCAGGGGTCCACTCTTCTGCATCCAGAGGAAGTTGCATTACCATCCTCAAACCTGGGCCATGAGAACACTAGCATGCCACTGATACTGCCACATCATCACAGCCTGAGATTGCTATAACAGGCCAGGCCCCTTTAAGAGACAAAGCCTCAGCCAGGAGGGGCCAAGCACCCTAAATGTAGCCAAACTCTTATTTAAGACTCAACCTTCCTCTGCTCCTTATTGGAGCAACATGAAGAAGACAACCCTATCTGGCTTCCAGCCTCAATGTCACTTGGAGGCTTCCTGTGGTGATGATCTCTTGCCATCCAGCTTTCCCGTGAAACCTGATCCACTCAGACCACTGCTCAAGATCTGACATATAGCAGAACTCTGCAACCCAAGCTGCAGCAACATCCAGTGATGTGAAGCCCTCACCACCACTGAGGCACTGCAGAACCTTGACAGGACCTTCAGCTTGAAACAATACAGCTTGCTATGTACAGATAACAGTCATATAACATGTTCAGATCCTCATGCAGGCTGATTAAACAACCTGAGTGCTTTTCTTTTCTGGTTAATATTCTGAAACCTTATGCTAGGATTTTAATTTGGTCCCATACACTAAGGCCAGGATGAAACATTATGGCAGACATGTAACCCTTACTGAAAGCAGATGCTCCCTATCTTTTCTTTCTTCTACCACTTCATCATATTTACTCATAGAAAACATGGCATGTGACAGCATTGTGCTTCCTATTGAATCAGCAGCCAATGAAGTGGAGTGGGTGTAGTGGAAACACAGAAGACCATTGTTATCTTGAGGAGCTAGTGATGCATTGAATTCCCCCACCCATGTCTAGAGTGCTGTTTGGGCCCGTTTATGGAGCTAGTCAGCTATCTATGCCTTTTTATTCATTTCGAGGGCCAGTTCTGATGATGCTGTACAGTTTGAGGCTGGTAGATAAGCCTCTGGCAAGATCTCAAGGTCAGCTGCTTGTTGTTCAGAGTGGCCGGGATGAGAGTTACCTATGCTGGACTGGCAGCCTGCCAATTGATAGGGCCAGTGCTTTCCCCCCAAAAGGAATGTCTGAAACACTCTTGAAATCATTGGACTATATCCAGAATAGGAGGGATCAATTGGATAGTATATGATTTCCTGGGACCCTCCCAAGGGGCAGAACCTCACTGCAGGGCAGGCCAATCCAGACAGGTGCTGTGGGGTCAGGCCGTATGGAGTTAGGTTTGCCACTGATCTTATCTGATTTGCTGATCTGATAAGATGTCCATGTTCGCAGCAGGCAGAAGGGACATACGCTTTATGATCTTGCTTCAAAATAGGGTGCTTTGCTTCCTTTTGCATGAATGATTCTGTTAATCTGCTTTCTCTTTAATAAAATCTTTCCTTCACCCATTGGTGTGCTTATTGTCTCTGAACCATTCGTCCTAAAAAGAACCATTGGCTATGGACAAAACAGTGGGGTGGGGATTAGTTGCTCACAGCGCAATGATGCTAAGCCATCCATTTTCTCTTACTAAATGCCACAAGGGAGAGAGAAGGAGATGTGAGCGCGGGACCTACCATTGGGACAAGTGATGTGGCTGCCTCAGGTGGCAGATGCTGGGGGTGGGAGTGGCAATGAGATGTTAGGTGTACAGAACTTTTTATGCTGCGTGGTCTGCCATGCACCCTGCTTCCCTCAGAGGTGGTGGATATGGTGCAGTCAAAATTTAGGGATGTTAGGGAATTTCATTCAGTCGGTATTATCAAGTGAACAAACCTAATTCACACTTACTGGACTAACATGTGGCTCAGAACACAGTGATCCTTCAGTCTCTGCCATTCTCCAAAAGTTCTCAGCTCAAACATGGTGTACAAGAAAGAACGTATCAGGGAAACTTGTGAAGCAATACTGAACTATGGGTGCAATTCAGTACTGCTTCTAAAGCAGTAATGCAACACTGTATTACAATGGTGCCTTTTTTGTACTAATAAATTACGTTTCTGAATTTAAGGTAATGCTAGCAGGGGCATCTAGCAAAATAGTGGCCATTAAGTGTATTGCAACTGTAATGTTGTGGATTTAGTAGGACTAGTATGATGATCAAGGAGGACACCTACAAGAATAGATTGACCTGCCAATGTGCATAGTCATAGAGAAAGTTGGACAGTTAGCACAGGTCATATACAAAGCTGTCTTCTGTAAAATTGTCAGCTGTATCAGTATGGCTCATTTCATTCATATATTTGAAACTTTTGCTGCCTAGCCTAAATATAACAGAAAAGTTATTAGAATGGCTCTGTGTTATACAGAATCTTAGCAACAATGGACAGATTATTAGCTGTCAAATTAGTATGTTTCATCAAGCTGCTATACTTAAGTGTGTGTGTGTGTGTGTGTGTGTTTTAATTCTGAGGATGTCTGAAAGGCTTACTTTATGAAGCTTTGTAATGGAAATCTATTAATGATCTTCTCTATTCAGTCATCGGTCTAATAGGATTCATTAATTGTTCCAAATTTTTATTAATGTGGATTAAGACCTTATTAGTTGATATACTAAACATTCAAAGAAGCCATGGGCTGAAGAACATGTTTTTGAATGACACTTACCATAAGTAGTGGCATGGCTTGTAAATTCTTCTTTCACAAACTGCCTTCCTAGTTGGGTAAATCCAATACTTGTAATATTTATTTACTTCACCCTGCCCTTCCTCCATGGAGCTCGAGTCAGCATAAATGGGTCTCCTCCACCCCTCCCTGTGAGGTAGGTTAGTCTGAGAGAAGGTGACTGGCCCAAGGCTGCCCAGTGAGTATCATGGGATATGAAACCTAATCTCCCTGGTCCGAGTTTATTATTCTAACCAGTATAACACACTACTTCTCAGTTAGATCTCTGAATACTTGACCACATCACACTTTTCCCTAAGTGCTCAAAGCACTGTGCATGCATGATCTCAATAATAATTACAACAACCCTGTGGGGCAGATCCCCGTATTATAAATGGAGGCCTAAAGCTGACAGATAATGGCTTGCCTATGGCTACCCATTGTGTTCACGGCTAAGCTGAGATTTGAACAGGGAATTTCCTAACTGGCTCAGGCTCTTTGTCATACCCATCAACATAGATAATACAAATGGACATAATCCTTGCAGATAATTTGCACATAAATCAAAGGATATAATCCATCAAACATTTGCTTTGTCAAAACCGCCTTTCATTAGTGAGTATTTGTTTTAACTCATACATGTGTAGGCTCTGTGCAGAAGAGGCTATCAGTGCTCTTGTATTCAACAGCCTTAAGTGGTTTAGCATCTGTTACCACACTTGCTTGGGAGATGTGTCTCTGTATATAACTGAAATCTACTTTTCAGTGTTCAGGGAATCAACCCTCCCAGAACACAAATGAGCAGGGGGAATTTTGCCCAAGTTTTAGGGGGAACTCTTTCTTCTGTGGACCTGGCTCTATTCTTTTAGAGAACAGGCTGCTGTTGATCTGGTAGAGCTGGCCCAGAAACTAGCACAATTACTAAAATACACAGGAGCACAGCATGCATAATTTCAGGAATATAATCTAGGTACCAGAGTGCCCTTGTAAGGTAGTTAAGGAGAGAGCAGCAAAGACAAGAAATGAGCTTTTCCAGAGAATGGAAGTTTTACTGATAAAATAAAATAAAATAAAAAGCAAGTTACAGGTTAAACACTGAAGGCTGTCCCAGAGAAGAGAAGGGCAGAGAAGTGAGGTGGCTGTGCAGTGGAAAAGGAGAGGTGTTGAAGAAGTGGTAGCAAGAAAACTGGCAAGGGGGCGGGGGGAGAGAGAAAGAGGGTTATACCTTTCCTGCCTTATGTTCTGCCTGAAAAGAGATCAAAAGGAGGGGAAGTGAGGGTCCATAGCATCAGGGTAAATCCAAAAAGTAAGCAGGAAAACCAAGTTTTCCTTGGCTATGGCAAGGTTTTATTATGGAAGGATCACTGGATGGGTGATGACAGGGAAAGGCAGGAACCAAGCAAGATATTCTGCAGGCCAGGCCAGGGAAAGGCAGGAACCAAGCAAGATATTCTGCAGGCCAGTCAGGCACAGGGCCAAGCTACACATTACGCCAGGGGTTCTTAACCTGTGGGGTACGCCTCCCCAGGGGAGGTTTGGACTGACTCCAGGGGAGGTGAGTAGCCCCTCACCTATAAATTGTTTATTTTACAAGTACATAGCAGTGCAGCTTGGCGGATGGCCCAACCTTATTTCTTTCTACTAATCTTGGGAGCTACGCCGCTCATTTAATTGAATATGCTTTTTTTTTTTTTTAGTCCAGAGACAGAGCATAAACTAAAAAATGCAAACTCGTCCTGCCTAAGCCTAAATTTTGGGCCATCAACACATGGGAGGCGTGGGTCATAAGATTTTTCACAAGGGAGGCGTGACACCAAAAAGGTTAAGAACCACTGCATTACGCTAAGTACATGTACCCGAAGGCTAGCTTTTTATTTACTCTAGTCAGGGGAGGCTGGTGACTCCTATTTCTGTAATGGAACACCTTTTCTGGTGCTGAACCCGAGCCCCAAAATAGGTTCACCACCATGGAGCACCATGGATAGATCCTATGAAGCTCCAAATAAAACCTGCAACACCTGTAATGGACAAGGATCCCCACCGAAATGGGAGCCACCAGCCTCCCCTGACTCTAGTGTAAGCACATGTTGCCAATATTTGGACTGAGACCACCATGCACTGGGAGGGGAGGATTAAAAAAAACCCTGCTGTTTTCCACTGTAACTTCCCCATCCACACATGGGGGGGGGGGGGTATTTTAAAAAATGAAGAAAAGCCTCCATTGACACCACCGTGGAGGTATTTCAGGGGGGAAAGGTGGAGGAGGTTTAATCCTCCCTGTGTGCAGTGGTCCTGCTCCAAATCAGGGCTGTGCATGCTTACACTAGAGTAAATAAAAAGCTAACCTTCAGCCACACACTATGCCAGTGTTCTCCAACCTTGGGTCCCCAGATGTTTTTGGCCTACAACTCCCAGCATGCCCCAGCCAGCGTAGCTGGCTGGGGCATGCTGGGAGTTGTAGGCCAAAAACATCTGGGGACCCAAGGTTGGAGAACACTGCACTATGCGATTAGCATAACGTGAAATTTGGCTCACAGTGTCTGACAGGAGGACCACTCTTGAAATCACACTGAGTTCTGGGCTCTAAGACAATAATAGCCTTAGAAAACAAACCAACAATATCAAAGAGTGGTGTGGTCCTGGAATGGATGATTTACCAGCAAAGAAGAGTAATACGATTGCCTTTTCCTTCTTGACTAAGGAGTGGGATTGCTTGACCCTAAGTGAATGTGTTACAGTACTATTTGAGAGGTTACTTGAGAACTAAGAGCTCTCAATAGTCAACTTATCAGGAATTCAGTGTTGATTGAATTGTGAAACAGAGGAAGATGAGGGATTAGCAATTACAAGAGGTCCCAGGCCAGCATTTAGAGGGCTGGGGCACTCCCATTTCCATTTAGAGAGATTTAGTGGGAACTACAAACGGGTCCTGTCTTAACTTGCTAAAGCTTGCCAGAGAATGTATGCAGGCCAAATGGAGACTTTTGAGTCAAGATTATCGTACGGGGACCCAAAATGGAGGCAGAATGGTGCTCTGTGTGAACACATAGTTTACCATTATTACGGTAATCTTCTGACTTCAGAATGTGGTGTGGCACCTAATTCTCCCTCTTGGACCTTCAAACATTGGTACGTATAGGTAGGAGAATAGTACCTTAGGCCAGGAGAGTGGTCTGAAGGAAGAATACATTGTATTTCTAAGCAGGTGTTGGTCTGCGTATACAAAATACTACCTGGGTATCCAATGTATGCTGCTCAGAGCTCCAAAGAGTAATAGCAGGATACATATACATTTTAAGTTAGATCGTATTGGCTATATGCTACCTCCAGTATCAAAGGCAATATGCCTATGTACACCAGTTGCCAGGGAACATGGGTGGGAGGGTGCTGTTGCACTCATGTCCTGCTTACGAGTTTCCCATGGGCAGCTGGTTGGCCACTGTGGGAACAGAATGCTGGACTAGATGGACCCTTGGTCTGATCCAGCATGGCTCTTCTTATGCTCTTGTGTTCTAATGTATCTAGTATTACCTTATATGGAAGTGGGCAGGTCCTACTAAAGTGCCTCTGATTATTGCAAGAGGTATACCGGTAGTGTTACTCTTATTGTTGGCCATACGAACAGCACTCTGGAAACTTCATAGAATAAACTTCTCCAAAATCTAAAGGCTTTATAGCCTATCCTCACTACCAGTGAGGTGGTGGGTTCTCCTTTGCCAGAGGTACTTAAGCAGAAGCTGTCAGGGTTGCTATAGCTGCATCCTACACTGCAGATCCTGCATTGAGCAGGGGGCTGGTTTCCAAGATCCTTTCCAACTCTATGATCTTATGGTTATCAGGGCCAGCACAAGGTCTGAGGAGGCCCTGGACAAGCTGCCCTCTGCCCCTCCCCCCATGCTACCCTGGTGTGCCACCACAGGGAAATGAAGAAGATACACTGCATCAGAACCCAGAGGCATTCTGGGGTAATAAAAATGGCAGTAACAACTGCAGCCACCTCGCCCAGTGCTTCTTTTCAGAGTGCTGGGCCTCCCAAAAGTTTTAATTTATTTTAAAAAAAACATTAAGGGAAGATGATGGCATCAGCCCTAGTGGGCCCTATGAGGTGTGTGGGTCCTAGCATTTGTCCCACCATACTGGGTGCTGATAGCTGGCCTAGATATAAGGTTGCTGTAACAATGAGGCCCTTTGGTCAATTATTTGCCCTGAAAATATTTCCTTGAGGAACTTACTAGGCGTACACTGCACAGGAGGACTAAGAAAGTATGCAGTCATATTTATTACCATTTTCGGTGCTGGATTTCTTATCTTTGAAAAGAGAAGCATTTTCCCCCCTCAAATGAGAAGGAAACCTGAAAATGACTTGTGGCTTCAGGTTGCCATTTTTGATATATTAAGCAGTTTTAAATTCAAGGGGAAAGTAACTAAAGAAGAATTTATGCACCACATAGAGCTGAATATTCCATATAAACCAGTCCTACGTTGCTTCATTTCTTGTTAGCGAAAGCAGCAGCATGTGTACAAAAAATACAGCCCAGAAGGAATAGTGTAAGGCAAGAAACAGCCAGAGAAATACTAGCGGCATGGGATAACCGTTGACATATATATATATATATATATATATCTTTAAATATATCACTTGTTTTCTGACACATCTTCTTTCCGTTATACAAGCACATTTCAAAACGGTGATGATCCATGCAGTAAACTGTATTCACTACCTGAATGCCCTGGAGTGCTGCACGTGAGCTGGATGTCAGCAAGAGCGCCGAAAGAAAATGTTTCTCTTGTATTTTATTTCCAGCCCCTTCGCATGGCTGTTAGAGGAAGCTTACATACATCTCAGATGAAATAAACTATGGCCAAATAAAACAAAAGCCCTGGCTTTAAGGCAATATTGCTCAGCTCACTGTAATGAGGTTTCTCCATGATGACATCTTCTGGTGGGACTGATCTCTCCCCCCCCTCCAACATGCCAGTCATGTCAGAACAATAACTCTCCTGTACTACAACAACCTTAAACAAAGTGGTGCCCTCCACATGTTTTGGACTACAACTCCCATAATGCCCTTCCATCCCAAGGGCTGAATCTGTCTCTCTGAGGACCGATAACCAGCCTTCTGGGGTTCCCGAGTGGGCCCCAACCCCTTCCTCTGGCCTCAGGGGCAGTGTTAGGTACCAAAAAGATCTGGGGCTCAGGCCCACAGGACAAAAAAAAAAAAGCACAAATTTGCATATGCTAATTTACATACGCTCTAAAGCTTTCCCAACCTTGGGTCCCCAGACGTTTATTTGTTTTATTTTTATTTATTTTATTATATTTATACCCCACCTTTTTTCCTGAAAGAAACCCAAGGTGGCTTACATAATCCTCATCCTCCTCCCCATTGTATCCTCACAACAACCCTGTGAGGTAGGTTAGGCTGAGAGTCAGTGACTGAGTTTCATGGCCGAGCGGGGACTAGAACCTGGATCTCCCGAGTCCCAGTCCAACACTCTCACAACTACGCCACATGTTGCTGAACTACAGCTCCCAGCATCCCTTGCCATTAGCCATGCTGGCAGGGTATGCTGGGAGCTGTGGTCCAGCAACATCTGGGGACCCAAGGTTGGGAACCACTGCTCTAAAGTCTGTGTGTGTGTGTGTGTGTGTGTCTGTCTGTCTGTCTGTAAAGGACCCTGTCTCCTAAGGACACCCCTATTTGTAAAAAGGAATGAATAGACAAGGGAGAGGAGGGCATTTGATTTCAGAAAAAAGAACCCAGGCAGAAAGATTCAAGGGGGGCAGCAGGAGGTGACGCACATGTGGGCAAAAGGCCAGCTAAACCAGGGGGATCAGATGCAAGTGAGATCATCAGAGCCCCTGTGCCTTTTTTTCAGCAAGTGCCCATGGACAGCAGGGTGGTGGGGCAGAGGGCCTCCCAGAGATTTGGGGCTCCAAATGAAAGATTCGGAGCTCCAGCCTTATTGGACCGCCCCCCAACACTGCCTCTGCCTGACCTTACTCCCATTTTCCCAACCACTGATTGGTGGTTTCCCAGCATTTGTGCAGTTTTTCGCCCCATTCTAAAAAGTTGGGATGCCTCTGCTCAGGCTTTGTTACTGGCGGTAAGAGCTGTAAGCTACAACAATATGCTGGTATTTCAAATGTCCACTATTTGTTGCATGAAATGGGACTTCCTTTTGTCCAGCTTTCCCCAATGTGCCCTCCAGATGTTTTGGACTTCAGCTCCCATCAGCCCCAGCCAGCATGGCCAATGGTTAGGCCTGATGGGAGTTGTACTCCAAAACACCTGGAAGGCACCAGGTTGTGGGAGGCTGATTTTGTCCTGAAGTTATTATCAATCCATTTCATTGGGAGGCTCATCATCGGAAGTTCTGGTGTTATGAGAAAGGAGGAGAAAGGCCTCTTTTTGTCCACTCTTTCTGTAACGTTCATATTTTTTTTCTTCCCACCCCAAAATGAAAAATCCTCCAAGCTTTAACCTTTGCTGACAGGGAAGTTGTTGCAGCTCCTTGTAAATTGGAGCAAAATGCCTTAATTGTCCATACTAGCCTTCCCCAGTCTGGGTCCATCCAGGTGTTCCACACTGCAACTCCCATCAGTCCCAGCCAGTGTGGCTAACGGTCAGGGATGATGGGAGTTGCTATCCATCTGGAGGAACCCAGGTTGAGGAAGGGTGGTCTATATGCTGATAAGGCCTGAATTAGCTACTGTGAGAAGAACCCAGGAAAAAGGTAATGGGGGCATAGAGAATAGCTCCATCAACTCAGGCCAGAACCCTGTATCTTAACTGGGAGTAAGCCACGCTGAACTCAATGGAACCTACTTCTGAGTAGACATGTACAGTATTGCACTGTCAGTGTGCAATGGCAGAGCAAAAGGCAAACTCAGTGTTGGACATTATTAGGAAAGGGCTTGAAAACTGCTTTTTAATAATGCTTTTACAGAAATGTATGGTGCGGCCACACTTGAAATATTGTGTGCAGTTCTGATGCAGAGTTGAACATTCTTGTTTAAAAAGATGTACCAAAAAAAGCAACATTTTGCCATTGGTGCCTTCCCTCTCTTTTCCTTCTCTTCTGAGATTATATGCCCTCCATGCAACACATACATGGATCTTCTAAAAAGCAACATCAAGATTGCTTTTCCACCCCAGGGTTTATGAGCACGCTTTAGGGTATACCGTAATACTATGGCTGGCTGGGAGTTGTGGGACATTTTTCTGTCTACACATGCATAGGATTGCACCCTTAGGGGGCAGTCCTATGGGTAATGCCCATAACTGAACTCAGAGGATTACAGGCATCCTATGCAGGGCAGGAGGAGTGTGGAGGCAAAGGTCGCCTCTGTGCTCCTCCCACCCTGCAAAGCAGCTAGATAGCTGATTTCAGCTGTCTATCTGTGGCACTTTGGAGCAGGAGGGAAGAAGGCTGAGGTGCCACCAGGATACCTCATATCTTGATAGTGCTGGTCTCCTCCCCTCCCTGCCCCCCAGAACGCCCACTAAACCCCTTCTCCGTGGTCACTTTTGTGACCACAGAGAAGCAGCCAGCGTGGTATCTTTCCACGCTGGCTGCAATGGTGGGGCCGGGGCGGGCGGTCCGAGCACAGAGTCCCAGCTCTGACATCAGAGCTCTTTTCTGACATTGGAGCTAGGACTCCGAAAAACCCTATGGCCCTCTAGATTCTGTCTAGGGGCCATAAGATTGTATCTGCAGAGAGAGGAGGAAGGTGTGCAAACGAATGGAAAGAACTGAAAGTTGAGGCATACAGTGCATAGCTAAACTGTAGAACTTGCTACCTCAGGATGTAGTGATAGCCGCCAAGTTGGATGGCTTTAAAGGGGGATTAGAGAAATTCATGGAGGATAAGACTATCAATGTCTACTCGTCATGATGACTGCATGTTATTTCCAGTATCAGAGGCAGTATGCTGGGGAGCACGAGCAGGTGGGTGCTATTACGCTCATGTCCTGCTTATGGGTTTCCGTTCCGGTAGGCATCTAGTTGGCCAATGTGAGAACAAAATGCTGGACGAGATAGGCCTTTGGTCTGATCCAGCACAGCTCTTCATATGTTCTTATGAGGCATGCATCCACTCCCCCCCACCTTTCTTTAACACCTCTGGGTAACACGTGGTGCTGCTACTTGGTATTGAAAGGTGATGCTAAGTTGCTTGTAAGCACATACCATATATCCCTGAATAGAATTGTATTGTTTTATTAAGTATTCAGATAACAGTGCATAATAATATCTGTTTTTCGCTTGAAGGGAAAGATACAACTTATGCTTCATAATGCTTGCTGTGATACCAAAGGTGATTTAAATAGGATCACCCCATAGCTGATAACCTCCTGAGTGAGATTAGCTGCTGTTAAATCTGTAACCGATACCCAACTTGGACTTTCTTTTTATGCCCATAGAATGAAAGGGGTTCATTTGCACATGGCTCAACAATTTAAAATGATGAAGGGAATGCACATTTTGCATACCCCCAACTTCATAGGAATGTAATTTGAGGTAGATTAGAATGTTTATGCAAATGCTAATTAAAATGTAATTATTGTATCACTCACCTGAGGAACAGCATATGGCATAGAACTAGACACTAAAACAAAAGCTTTTTTAAAATGCATTTTAAAAATTAATTTAAATGCATTTGCCAAAATATTTCTTTAAATGGCATGTTAATGTTTTGTGCGTGTTGTTGCTAAGAAATAAGTAGCAAATTAATGCACACAATAAAATTAGATCAAACAAAGTAGCTCTGAACCAACCAAAAATGTTACAAAATGGTCCCCATGGGAAATGGCACAAAATCCAGGGAACACAGGAAGTTGCTTTATTATACTGACTCAGACCATTGGTCCATTTAGCTCAGTGCTGCCTACACTGGCTGGCAGCAGCTCTCTTTCAGACCAGAGTCTCTCCCAGGCTTCCCTGGAGATGCCAGGGATGGAACCTGGAACCATTTGCATGCAAAATGTGTGTTCTGCCACGGGCCTACAGCCCTTCCCTGCTTTTGCACGCGCATCAGCATTGCTGTATGAAAATATTTTGTTTGGGTCAGAGCCTTAATTCCATGTCTTGGTTTATACTGAAGGCGACATACACCAAGACCAATGAAAGTTTCAGCTGCATGAATATTATTATTATTACTACCATTTCTATGCCACCCAATAACCAAAGCTCTGTGGGCAGTTCACAACAATTCACAAAATCACAAACCACAGATAAAATACAGCATAAATGTTCAATACACCAAATTTAAAATAATGTGAACAGTGAAAAACCATTTCAATAAAATACTGGAACTGTTCAAGCCCGCTGACATCAATGCCCCCATCATATGCCATTAAATACCTAGGAGCAGAGGGCAGTCTTAACCTGGTGCAAAAAAAATGACAGTGTTGACAATGTGCTTGGACAGAATTTTAAGAGCTGGGTTTTATTGTTAGCTGCCTTGAGTGCCAATTTGGGGGGGGGGGGGAGAGAAAGCTGGAATATAAATCAAATAGAGAGCCAATGTGGTGTAGTGGTTACAGTGTTAGACTGCGACTCGGGAGCCTTGAAGCTGACTGGGTGACTTTGGGCCAGTCACTGACTCTCAAGCTAACCTACCTCACAGGGTTCTTGGGAGGAGAAAAATGGTAGTGGAGGAGGATCTGCTTGTCTGAGCGTGGAAAGCTAAGCAGGGTCAAGCCTGGTTATTACTTGGATGGGAGACCCCTCCTCTAGTTTCCTGCATTGAGCAGGGGGTTGGACTCGATAGCCTTGTAGGCTCCTTCCAACTCTATGATCTATGAAATGAAATAAATATCAGTTCATCCAGATAGTGGCTTCCTATACTTTTGATTAACAGCACAATCCTATATACATGTCTATTCAGAAGTAAGTTCTATTGAGTTCAGTGGGACTTACTCCCTGGTCAATGGGGACAGGTTTGCTGTAAGGGGGAAGAGGAGTCCCAGAGAAAGGCATCCCTGGTATCTCTGACAATGAGTAGGAGTGGAAAAGCCAGCCATGTGAACCCCATATAGCTCGGGCTGTGAGTCCCATGCCAATCCTGTGAGTTGTTTTACTGCCTAGGAAGAACACTGTGGGATTCAAGGGACTGTGTCAGCACTCCTGTTATGCAAAATAAGCAACGGATGAGCCTCTGGATCGAGGGTGTCAACCCTCAGGCCTGTGGGCCAAATCCAACCCACCAGGGGTCCCAATCCAGCTCTCTGGGGTTTTTCAGCTGGCCACACCCCTTCCCCCGACCCCACCCCTTTCACCTGACTGCCCATCATTTGATGGTTTTCTGGGTTTTGCACAATTATTTTCCCATTTTAAAACCTTGGAATGCCTCTCCTAAGGCTTAGAGAGCCTTGAGAGCCAGTGTGGCATAGTGGTGAGAGTGTTGGACTGGGACTCGGGATATCCAGGTTCTAGTCCCCGCTCAGCCATGAAACTCACTGGGTGACTTTGGGCCAGTCACTGACTCTCCGCCTAACCTACCTCATAGGGTTGTTGTGAGGATAAAATGGAGAGGAGGAGGATTATGTAAGCCGCCTTGGGATCTTTGCAGGAAAAAAGGTGGGGTATAAATATAATAAATAAATAAATACATCCCAGAAATAAGAGCTTTAAACTAAAAATATGCTGGTATTTTTGGCATTTTGGCCTTGCCCACCACTGCAATGCAATCCCGGAGAGTTTCTCCAAAATCGAATTCATCCCTTCAAACTGGAAGAGATTCAACACTCCTGCTCTAGATGAGTCCTAGGAAATAATGTAGGAATAATATAGCCAAGGAACTAGTTCAGAGTAACTGGTTCATTTTATAAATGAGGAAGTGATCTAGTCAAGCAAGAGGCATTAGTGGATATCTCACCATTTTGTCAACAGCAGCAGCAGAAAACCAAAGATCTCAACTGAAATACAACTTCTTCCTTTTGCTGAAGCCATCAGTGTTCAAGGTCAAAGGAAGGTCAAAGAGCATTTCTTCAAAAGGGCAGAGTTGTAGCAGAACAGTAAGAACCGTGTTCTTCTTTGCTGCTTTTCTGAGCAAAAGCATCTGCAGTATCTTCCAATTTCTCACCTCATCGGTTTCATGGCTGAGGAAAGGAAAGCAAAGTACAGGCAGGGATCACTGACAACCAACATATTTAAGATCAACACTTAACAGTTCTTTAGGGTAGCTTAGGAAACCAGACCTGCATTTCATTCTGCTTCTTCTGCACCTCATTGTTCATGTTCCTCGTAGACCACTGTATTTCTAGCAACTGTGTTCTACATTACGTGGCAGTAAAGATGAGTTTGCCATATATGTGAATCTGTGTGAACATGTGTTTGCAGCCATGTTTATTTTGTGCATGTGTTACATTTTTCATGTATTACATTTTTCATGTAATTGTTGCATAAAACATGTTAAAGATACACATACAAGTGTAAGATCGATGTAATGACCATAAATTACCTGAACCTATTTTATTTTTTTAACCAGACTATAACCAAATTCCAGAAACCCAATGTCAGGAAGAAGGGAACTTGTTATCTACCACTTACCAGTTTGAGTGTTTCCTTTTAAGAGTGTGTTTGTGTGTGTGTTGTTTATATATATTTAATCTGGTTGTGACAGTGGCTGCTGTACATGAGAGAAAATTACTTATTCAGGACCAGAATTTCTTCTGAAGCAAACAAAAATAGTGCACTTGAATTCTAGTGAAGCTGATTTGTACTTTTATGCTGATATATGTGGATTCAGGAGGGATTACATTGGCATAAAATTGGAAAAACACGCTGGTGAATCATGCCTTCAGGTCACCTCTTAAAGCTGTGCTATGTATATGTATGAAGAATGCTGGATTCTTAGATACGTTATAGGTTAGGATAAAAGTACATAGCTCCATTTATTTTAATGCAGCTATGATGCTTTGTACAAGGTGAGGAAATATCTGCGTGGAGGATGTGTGTACACCCATGCACACTTGCTGCTAGCCACTAGTTCTTATCAGATAATTGCTAAAGAGTAAACTATTTCCCGTATCTTATTTTAGCAGCTTGCCTAGGATATTTAACATGCTCTAGGACTGCTTACTTTGAGTCGGATGTTGGGTGTTGGCACTGCAGCCCCCTTTTTAGAGTGAATGCTTTGTATTATGCGTTGCAAATAACTATTTAATTTGCACTTCAGTTGAAAGGCATTTATTGTACATTGAGAATCAATTGACTGCTACAAGAACCCTTTTTATGATTTAATCCATCCAGAAGAAAGGCTGGCTGTTATCGCGCCATTCTCAAAATGGCATAAACAATCAATGTAAAAATTAATATATTATTAGCTGTGCTATGTGGGTACCTAATTGACATGGGACATGATATATAGAGGAAATTAGCTCTCAATTTGCATTCTCCTGAAATGTCAATACATGGTTTAATTAATTTATTCTTTCATGAATTAATTCCAATCAGATGCCCCGATGCTGCATTATTAAATGACAATTAAATGACTAAAGAATTATTTTAGCTTTCATATGGGGTAGATGCAGTTGAACATTCACAAAGTGAACACGCTCCATTGAAATGAGCTGGACTAGTGCAAGAACAGACATATGGTAATATATGTACAGCTTTCTATTAAAAGCAAAACCAGAATTGTGCAATAGCTATGATTTTTGACTGGGACCTGAAAGACTTAGCCTGATGTGCATGTTCTAGGACAGTGATGGCGAACCTATGGCACGGGTGCCACAGCTGGCACGCAGGGACCTCTCTGTGGGCACTCGAGCCATTGGTCACCGTGAAAAGACCGTCCCCTTCTGCAAAACACTCATGATCTTGTTCTTTCTCACAGTGTGGAACAGAATGATTTTATTCTAGAATTCCTGTTACAGAATTCTTTTCTACATTGTTATCACATTTAAAAGATTTTGAAGAATGATGCACAGAGCATGGCTTGGATGTAAAGCCCTAACAATTGACCTGAGTGCTGCATGTGTTGCTCTCAAACTAACGGAGTATGAGCCAAGGTTTGACAAATTATCAGCATGCATGCAATAGCAAAAATCACATTAATTGTTCAAAAGCATGCCCAATGCAAACTTTTACCTAATGCAGTGTTTGCAGTCCAAGACATAAAAGTGTTTAAAATGTGTTAAGCACGTTTAGTTTTCTTGTTTATCTTGCTCATCCTAGTACAGGTTGACTTTTACTTTTACTAATCCGACACCTGTAGAAGCAGGGAAAGGACCCCGGGTAAAGCTTGCTCCATACAATTTCGGTCTGGCATATAATCATATTACAAGTTGAGAATCCCTTATCCAAAAATACATGTGCCTAATTATTTAAACAGTTTGTATAAATTCCCTTCAGGCTATGTGTACAATGTAGTACTATAATAATTTTTTGAGCTGATTTTTTTTCAACAAAAAACTGTTTGTATCATTGAAAGCTCTGTTGTTGTGTTTTTCTTTAAAGACAAAATATGTTAATTAGTTCGGACAACTGTATGACTTGTTTTTCTAAAACTAAAACCTGCAATTTAGTTTTTCTAAAACTAAAACTAAAACACTGCAATTCAGGTTTAATTGCAGTGTTGGCACTTTGAAATTAATAAGTTGGTTTTGTGTTGCAGTTTGGGCACTCGGGCTCAAAAAGGTTCGCCATCACTGTTCTAGGATAATCCTCCCTCATCCAGATTTCCTACCTTGATTATAAATGTCATAAGGGCAGAACTGCTTTTTAAGGTCACTTTAAAAACAAATGTGTCAGCCAGTTTAGCATGGTGTAGATTGGCCTCCAGTCAAGAGCTTAAGGATCACTAGAATGATGAAACCTGTATCTATTGAAGAGCCCTGCTGAACCAAACCAAAGGCCCATCTAGTCGAGCATTCTGTTCCCACAGTGGCCAACCAGATGCCTAACTGAAGCCCACATCAGGACAGAAATGCAATAGCACCCTCCCGCTCATGTTCCCCAGCAGCCTACATCCACAGGCATATTACCTCTGATACCTGAGGTAAAGTATTGCCATCATGACTAGTAGCCATTGATAGCCTTATTCTCCATGAATTTCTCTAACCACCAGGAGAAGAACCTACAGTGTGACGGCTCCACTTCTGTGGAACTCCCTGTGAGGGATTGAGGCCTACTCAGGCTTCAGTTTGTTGAAGCCTGAAGGCCCAAACACTTCCCTCGAGTAGTGAAGCCTGAAGGCCCAAACACTTGGATGGGAGGGGGAGTTTGAGAGTTTTAAGTTACCCAATAGAAGTTAAGAATTAGATATCCTATTCAAGGTCACATGATTATAACCTTCCATTCCTGGGAAGGCTATATATGTGGGGTGTGGTCAGCCAGCAGTCAGTGTGTGCTGAGAGAGAGCTAGAAGCAGCAGCAGAGAAACAGCAGAGAGAAGGAGAGAAGAGAAAGAGAAAGAGAAACTGGTTGCATAGGAAATAGGTAGTCTGAAGTTATACTAGAGAACATTGGATTGTTTGTTTGTTTGTTTTATTTTATCATACTTGCTTTTGGATTATAACCACTCTATCAAGTAAAGACCCTAATATTATTAGTAAAGTGTTGTTGTTTACCCTGAGAGTTTGGAGTGACTTATTCACCACGTCTACAGCCTACACCCACGTTACTGGAAGCAGGCAAAGGACTTGATAACCTAGAGAGGGAGAGGCTTTGGGAAGAGGCAGAGATCTCCCAAAGGCAGATCAAGGGGTTCCTGCAGTAGCGGAACCTTGACACTCCCGGCCTTTGGAGATCAGGTAGGCTCTGACACTGTGTTGTTTTCGGCACCTGCTGAAGACGTCTTTGTTTCGGGAGGCCTTCCTTGCTGACCAGCCATGGTTTTAATGTTATTCTGTTTTTAATGCATTGTTTTTATTCTTTTATCTATTTTATCTTTTTATTGTTCACTGCTCTGGAATCTGTCTAGAGATGGAGCGGTATACAAATGCTGTAAATAAATAAAATAAAATAAATTACCCCCTTTTAAAGCCATCCAGGCTGGCAGCCAGAAATGCTTTGCTGTTTGCTCTCTGACCTATAGAGTTAGGAATGTGTTCAAAGTAGGGTGGAATGGTGTGGGATGCCATCCCATGTCTTTTCAGGTGGACTCATAACCAACTCACTTCTTCGAGTCCGGACTAACCACCCCACTTCTTCCCCCCCCTCCCACTTTGAAACCATCCTGCTTCCTCCAAAACCACCACATTTCTTTCCCCCCCCCCCCCCTTCAGGCCCTTGCTGGGAATATAGACAGCAGTGGCAGGCACTGCTGTGGGGTAATTAAGGGGGGAAGGGTAAACCCATTCTTACCAGAAAGATTTGGGAGGGGGAGGATGGAGGAGGAGTCATCTCAGTCAGCACCATGCAAGTGTGTGGTTGCTGACTAGCTAGCAGACCCTGCTAATGTCCAAGGCCTGCACTCACACCAGAGCTGCTAGCCAGTCAGCAACTGCACACTTGTACTGTGTTGTCTGAGATAGCCCCTGCCTCCAATTTCATGTTCACCTCCAAACAATCACCTGTTGAATTTGTGCCAATGCTGACAATTTTAAAACAAAAAGAAAGATATTGCCCTGCAAGCACTAACACACACACCCATGAAAAACACCAGATATCAACAATTAAGGGTTTAAGTAAGGTAAAATTTTTTTACAAAAGCCACTGATAAAATATTATAAAATAATATATAATATAATAATGTAATAATTATAATATGTAAGATATTTTTGAATGAACATTTATAGCATCAGGCTGTAAAACTAGACTTTGCTCCTATCAGAACTCCAGGAATAGCTCTTGATGGTCAGAGACTTATAATGGGCAGCTTCTTGTGAATTTATTCTGAAGACTGACACAATTTGTGCCCTTAAAAAACTTGTGCACTGCTCTGAACTTGGCTGTCAAAAATTAACTTCCAGATTGCCTTATTCAACCCATAAGTCTAACAGACAAAAGGAAGGACATCTTCATGCAAATCAAGACCCTGCATACACTTAAGCAACCTGGGTTTGTATGTAGGGACTGGACTTGCATCTTCTTGTAAGAGGTGGTGTTCATGCCTTCCTCTCTGTGCTAGGTTAAGACCATAAGACCATAAAAAGAGCCCTACTGGAAAGGCCTATCTGGTCCAGCATCCTGTTTCCCACAGTGACCAACCAGATGCTCTGGAAAATTGTCAAGCAGGGCATGAGGGTAACAGTACGCTCCCACTCATGTTCCCCAGCAACTGGTATTCAGAGGCATGGTGTCTCTAATCCTGGAGGTGCTATGTAGCCATCATGACTAATCCATTGATAGCCTTATCAGTAATATAATGCCTTGAGAAGGGAAACTAGATACTAACCTCCATGAATTTGTCTACTCCAAGTTGGCAGCCATTGCTACATCTTATGGCAGTGAATTCCACAATTTAACTATGCACTATGCAAAGAAATACCGGTACTTCATTTTGTTTGTCCCAGATGTTCCACCATTTAGCTTTAGTGGATGACCCCAAGTTCTAGGTGAGAGGGAGAAAATACTGCAGTTTTGTGTGTTTCCTCTAATAACTTTTGTACTTGACCATGCCTTTTGGTTGCCTGGCCATACCCTTGGCCATGCCCTCATGTTTCCTGGCCACACTCTCTTGATCACACCTTCATGTTGCTTAATCATACCTCTTACAAATTCATATGTATGTCCCTATTTTCATCTGTGAAATATTGGAGGGTATGCTATATACAAAAGCCAACGGAATCTTTCAGTAGAAAGGTAGCTGAATCTTTCTTCAACACTAGAAACAGGACAGCATCCTCCACCAAACCTGAAAGCAGCCAGCTAGCTCAGGGGATACAGGGCAGACGGCATGGCCCACAGCTCTCTCCTCCAACAACTTGGTGCCCCCTCTCACCATCTGCCACCTGAGGCTACTGCTTCGCTCTGCCTAAAGACCGGCCAGATGGGCGATTAATAAATATAATAAATAAATAAAATAAATAAAGGTAAGGCTGGCCCTGGGTAACCTACACATTCTGTATTCCAATGTTCCCACTCCCCATTCTAGGGCAGAAATAGCAGTGATGAGAAATGGTCATTGAGGCTAGACCAGGCCTATGAGCTTGTGACCTACAAAGTTTAATGCAGCTCTCCAACCATGTATGGACATCTGTCAGCATGGAACAGCAAACACAAAGAAAGTGGGAGTCAAACACCTGGCAAGCCAACACACATGGCTGGTCTTGAGTTTTGTGGACCACAGGTTATACTGGACTTGGAGAACATCGTTCTTTAAAATACTGTTCAGCCAAATGAATTAATGTAACATGATGCAAGTTCTATGGGCTAAGCATTTCCAGCACTGAAACTAAGCTTTAGGGATGATTTCTGGTACAAAGAAAGATTAAATTCCAGAAAATACTGCTCTTGTCAATAGTTCCTTTTGCATAATGTAAATATTTAGTGAAAAAGTATCCATAATGACTGACTGATGCTGAAGTTTAAATCCTATTTTTCAACGTGAAAGCACACTTTGGTCCAAGGGGAAAAAATTAAATGTCAGCTAAGCATTACTTCAGTATCTGAGTCCTATTGATGATCACTGAGTTAAGTGCCTAAGTCAAACATCTGTCAACATGATTTATGTACAAAGATGACAATTATTATTATTGCTAATCCAGACTTAACTCTCTTTTGAATAGAGAGGACTATATTTAGGGCCCCAAATGGCTTTGGAACATGTAGGAATTGTGCCATTTATTTATTGACTTATTGCAGACTTAAAACAGTCTGTGATCAGTTGGCAAATAAGTTAAACTCCACTTCGTCAGCCATAAAGAATAGCACACACCAGTTATTTTTTCCCTCTTCACCCAAAAATGTTATTTAACACACCCCCTCCGGCCTTCTCAGTTGTGGCACCCCACTTTTAGAATGGTCTTGCCAGGGAAGCTCAACTGGTGCCTACTCAAAAGGTTTTTTGGCAGCAGGCAAAGACCTTTTTTAAAAAAAATCCTAATTCTGTTTTATACTTTAAAAAAAAATGCTTTAAAACTCCTTGATGTTCTACGGTGCCAACTTCTTGCTATTTTAAAGTGTGATGATATGCATGTCTACTCAAATGTAAGCCCCATTGAATTCAATAGTGCTTGCTCCCAGGTAAGTGTGTATAGGAGTGCAGCCTTACTTTGTTTTATCTTCTGCCTTTTTATTAGAATCTTATAAGCTGCCCTGGAAATTTTGAGGGCCAAATATGCACATATAACAATAGAATAAACACTTCACTAAAACCTGCATCTGTCAAGCCCTTTTCTCCCTCTCCCCCAACAACTACCACACAAAGAAACAGAAAACTTCCATAAAGGTAAATCTTGTCTTTCACATCAAAACATTCAGGTTATTCCAAGGTGCACCGTGCAATGGGGAAAGTTAAAAAGTCAGTCTTTCCCTACCGACTATATAGCAGGTCAGCGAGAGAGCCACCATTTGTTCTCTGTAGCCTGGAGGCAAGAGAAGGAGTTGTGAGTCATGGCAAATCATGGTAAATCAGTACTCGGATTAGGATCCAGACCTCACAGTGAATATCATTTCTGTTTCTCAGGCATGAGTGTTGACAACGCTTAGGTAGCCAGAAGAGCACCAACTATGCCAAGGCTTACAGAAGTACCCCCCCCCAAAAAAGCAAAAAGGGAAACCTGCCCAAAAAATCCTAGTGAAGACTGATCATAGTCGTTGCACATAGATTGCTGACTGCAGGGCTGGCATCAAGGGTAAGCGTGGTGAGGCACCTGCCAAGGACCCACACTCCAGCAGGAGCCCACCATCAAGAGTCCCCTGGTGTAGGGATTGGGCCCACTCTTCCTACAGAGGAGGATCTGGGAACAGATTCTGAGGAAGAGGGGGGGGAGGAGTTGGAAGGTGGGGGAGAAGCACCTGAATCTCAAAGGCCAGGAGCCTTGGAGATAAACCCTACAGGCAGGGAGGAACAATCGGTGTCAAATTCCATGGGAAAGCAGTCTGAGCTCTCTAATCCGGAGGAGGGTGAACCAAGCAACACTAACCCCTGGGTTAGGAGGAGGGAACAGCTGGCAAATGGCAGGTGCTCTAAGAGATTGGCTTTTAATACAGGCCTGTGGCTTACGCTGGTTCAGCTTGTCTGAGCGTGGAAAGCTAAGCAGGGTCAAGCCTGGTTATTACTTGGATGGGAGACCCCTCCTCTAGTTTCCTGCATTGAGCAGGGGGTTGGACTCGATGGCCTTGCAGGCTCCTTCCAACTCTATGATCTATGAAATCTAAGAATAAGGACCCGCCTTAGGGGGCATGGGTGCGGGTAGTTTGAGTCTGGAAGGGAGGAGAGGTTCCAAGTTTGGAATCAACTGCTCAACAATAGGGCAATCTTCCTTAATGGCTATTGTTCCAACTAACCTTGTAATTGACTCTGCAAATCACTTCTTTGTCATTCAAAGCCAGTTTGCTAGGCTGGCCTCTGTACTAATAAAGCTTTTCTGTTAGAAGCCAGAGTGTGGATCTTCTTGGAAAGAGGAGGGAAAACACAGGCCTGTGGCTCACACTGGCTCAGCTTGTCTGAATGTGGAAAGCTAAGAAGGGTCAGGCCTGGTTATTACTTGGATGGGAGACCCCTCCTCTGGTTTCCTGCATTGAGCAGGGGGTTGGACTTGATGGCCTTGTAGGCCCCTTCCAACTCTATGATCCTAAGTATGGCCTCAACACCTGGATTTGCTTGTTATTTTCACCATGGCAACAGAGTTGTTCACCTGTTCAACATGCCATCTTCCAAGCATCTGTTTTACAGGAAACCTTGGGAAATAACAAAAGCCAACTTTAAATGATTCCATTTGAACTGGGGCCTTCTGCACATAATGCAGGCCACATGCTGAAGCTAAGCAGGTATAAGCCAGGCCAGGGCTTGGATGGGTGACTACCTGGGCTGCCCACATCTGTTCTCCTGCATTGAGCAGGGGGTTGGACTTGATGGCCTTATAGGCCCCTTCCAACTCTACCTATGATTCTATTATTCTACTTTATTTATTTTTCTTCTTCATGTGTAGACTAGACCTAATCCTTGTAGAGACTGGTAATCCTCCTAGGGCTATCCATTGAAAATGGGGACACGAGTGACAAAATGCTGAGCGTTTTCTCCAAGAGTTATGCAAGAAAGCTCAGAAAGACCAAGCCAAGTACAATCAAGATGGGGGTGATGTTTTCCTAACACTATTTCAATGGGAGTTTTCAAAATCTGCAGTCTCGTCCAGAAATGAGCAGAGTTCAATTGTTTGGGTGTGACAGAGGCATGGGACAACATTTCTGTGACAGAATACTCTTTTTCAAGTTGAGTCTGTGCACCTCAATCTTTGCGAGAGAGGCTATATGTATAAAAGTTCTGCCAAAAGCTTTCTTTAAGAGTTGTAGGGAGAAGAGTTCTGTTAAAATTGCAGGTGGTAAAATTATCTGTTTCATTGAGGCTTTATTTTAATGGAATCTTTTAAAGTTGGCTTTTGTTATTTCCCAAGGTTTCCTGAAAAGAAATCTGTTTTAATAAACACATCTTTTCTACTGCCATGAATCGTTTTCATCCCCTACCATGTTCTATAGATGTTATCAACATCAACTTATCTCAAAAGTCTTCATTAACTGGGGTTGTTGATTATTTCTTAGTACACCGACCACTCTTCCACATTTAGCATTTTTAATAACTTATTCCACAGAGAATGGCTTTGAGGATTTTTCTCCCTCCAGTTTTGGGTCACACTGGGCTATTTCTGTGAAATTCAATTAGAACCTTATAACAGTTCTCCGTAAATTTCATCACTTCAAACATGAACGGTAAGATCTTGAAAGGAACACTCAGTAACTGCCAGAGAGGGTTTATTAACACTTTGTCAGAAAAGTGTATTTGTTTTAGGCAGATCAATCAAATCTACTTGAAATGACGTCCTTGAGCTCTTAATGGTGTGGGCCAAACATTCATATTGTTCAGGGAGGAAGATGAACATTCCATTTTAGTTTAAAAGAACATGGAGCAAGCCAGCAAAATCATTAACTAAAAGCATTCTCTTTTCCCCTCAACTTCAGGTGAGGAGAGGACATTCCACTCTTCCACTATTCGTGTTTTCGCTTTGTTCCAAACCATCAAAGCTTTGCAACATGACAACATGCCATCTTTCAAGCATCTGTTTTACACGGAGAGCATCTTCACCTGCAGACATTGTTAATTCTTGTCATAAATTGTCTGCAGGAAAGTAGAGTTGTGCTGCTAAACCAGCTATAGTACATTTTTTCTGCAAAATAGGTGTGGGGTCAGCTCTGGTTTGGTTTACATAGAAATGATATCTGCATTTGGAACGTGCAATACTATAGCTATTTCAGTAGCAAAGCTACACAACATGTACTATTGTGAGTCTGCTGTCTGATTACTGTGAGTGAAGGCACAGTCTTTTATTTATTGATTTGTTTTTATTTGATTTATACCCCACTTTTCTACCAAGAAAAAATGGTATTCAAGGCAGTTTACAATCATAAAGAAAACTAGATTAAAACAATAATAAAAACAAATGCAGTAAAACACAATTAAAAACACAATAATGGAGAATGCAAACAGCATCCAACCCAACAGACCTGCTTACATGCCAAAGGCCTGCTTGAATAAAAAGGCCTTTGCCTGCCAGCATAAGGACAGTAGAGAGGTAGTGAACCTAGCCTGCCTTGGCAGGAAATGCCACAGCCTGGGAGCAGCGACCAAGAAGGCCCTCTTTTGCACATTATAGGTCATAACCAGCACTTTGAATTGTGACTGGAAACAGACGGGTAGCCAGCGAAGCTGTTGTAACAAAGCTTTTGTAACATGCTCCCAATAACCTGCCCTGGTCAACAGTCTGGCTGCAGCATTCTGGACCAGCTGAAGTTCCTGAACTTATTTTTTTTTTTTTTAAAGGCAGCTCCATGCAGAGTGTGTTACAATAGTTCAAACAGGATGTAACTAAAGAATGTGTCACCGTGTGGCCAGATCAGATATCTCTAGGCGTGCGCACAGTTGACTGAGAGGCTATAGGATTCAGTGGAAGCCCAGCTATATACTGATGAAAGGTCAGATACACCACCTCCATGCTAGATATGCCAGTGAAACATCTTAAACATGTTGGCAAAACATGCTGCTGACAGTCATTCTGCCAATGAAGATACACTGGCAGAATGCCTGAATGGGGTAGAATTGTATGCAGGATGTGGGCAGTGCAGGGAAGGGGCACATTCATGTCAGATCCTATACCCTTTTAATCAGTGGCCATGTTCCCATCAATGACACAACATTACACCAGCCCAGAATCGGGCACTATGTCCCCAAACATAGGTGCGGCACTCATCTCCCCACACAGGTATGCTCTCTGTTGGAAAAGGCCAGGCATTCCACTTTGGGATGTGCAACACTGGAAAACTCATTCCATTTGAGCTCAATGGGCCTTCAACACATTTCCGACCCAATGGCCAAAAGCAGGCCATGTTGGGGCCGGGGGCGGGCGGGTTCGGCTTCTGCGATATTGCTCAAACTATCTGCACAAATTTGGAGCTGAGAACTGCGTACCTCTAGACCAATTTGTGCACATCGGAGCCGACTTGTTAGATTCGAGTCGTTGTTGTTTCATAGATAGATTTCATAGATCATAGAGTTGGAAGGGGCCTACAAGGCCATCGAGTCCAACCCCCTGCTCAATGCAGGAAACTAGAGGAGGGGTCTCCCATCCAAGTAATAACCAGGCCTGACCCTGCTTAGCTTTCCACACTCAGACAAGCTGAGCCAGCGTGAGCCACAGGCCTGTTTGTTCTTGCCGAGCCATTTAACATAAAAGGTGTGGAAGCTGCTTCCCCTCACTGCACAGGGACACGCTCCACCTTGGCCACCTTGATTTTCTGGCTGTTAATTTCAGAATTGTGCAAAATTCAGGCTTCCGCTCTGCAAATTGCATAAATTTTCACAAACTGCAGAGTGGAGGCCAAAATTTTGCACAAATTTCACAGCTTTTAAAAAAAAAAAATTACGCAAATCGTAGTCTGTTTTAAAAACAGAAATTCATGTGCCAGCTCGACTCACGTCAGATCGAGTCAGTGCCAGCACAGGGTTGATGAAATGAAATCCTCGGGGCCAAGTCGAGAAAATCCTTTGGACGATTTTCACACACACACACACACACACACACACCCATTGGATTCCTCACACATCCCAATAAATTCCACTCCAACCAGGGGCACTGCTGGCCAAACACTCATGAGCCCTTTTGTCTTGTAGGAATCTAGCCTGGACAGAGCAGAAAAAACAGCTGCTGAATACAGTGCTTCAGTGCGACCCCCAAAGAGGATGTGTACTCAGCCACATCCTCTGCAGTAGCCCTTCTACCCACAGAGAAAGACTACGGCATGATGAGCCCTGGCAGAGCACTCGATTGGGATCACTCCCTCTTCTCTCTCACAAACACTTACTGTGCATCCAAGTTTAGGGACTCTGTGCTCCAGCCAGTTGCTGACTTTTGCTCATTTATTGCTTGTTATCTTCTCCCGAGCTGAGCACACACTGGTTTTGATGGTCATTCCACTGGCACAGGAGCAGCATATTCCCGGCAGAATGTGAGCATAGCATTGCTCTGCCAGTTGATCACTATGGAGCTTTTCTACACAAGGCTGTTAATCCGCTGTATCTACTTTCGGGTTTTGTCGCAGAATTGATATCCAAGCACTACATGAAGAGTGTTTCCTTTCCTGCTTTTCCACTACGTAGCTTCTAGGTGGCACTGTGGTTTAGCAAAATAGCACAATTACACAAGTGGGGAAAGCATTTTCTTTCACTTTCACAAATAATACCGCATTTTTCCTGATCCAAAAAAACCCCACAACCCTCTCTGAAAGCAATGTTTAAAAACAGAAGCAAAACTGGAGGGTCATGATGTTGTCTAAAGAAACCGTAAACAACCGTGAGTAGGGAATGATGAGCTCACAATAAATGCTTTGTGTAGAAAATTTCATGGTTTTGCCTAAGTCAGGGGGTGGACACCTTATTTATTTATTTATTATTATATTTATACCCCGCCTTTTTTCCTGCAAGGAACCCAAGGCGGCTTACATAATCCTCCTCCTCCTCCTCTCCATTTTATCCTCACAACAACCCTGTGAGGTAGGTTAGGCTGAGAGTCAGTGACTGGCCCAAAGTCACCCAGTGAGTTTCATGGCCGAGCGGGGACTAGAAACCGGATCTCCTGAGTCCCAGTCCAACACTCTCACCACTACACCACACTGGCTCTTGGACCGCCAGATGTTGTGGGACTACAACTCCAATTATTGCTCACCGTTGACTATGCTGGCTAGGGCTGATGCAATCCAACAACACCTGGAGGTCCACAAGTTGCCCACCCCTGGCCTAAATCCTGATTCTGGAGCAGACTCAGGGATCTGGCACAAAATAACGGTGATAGCTTAAGGTGAGCCTCTGGCTTTGGGGCATGGAGTTCTTTATTATAAGAAGTGTGTTCCTACCAGAAGGCTGTGTTTGGTTTGTGCTCTAAATCTTCCTTCTCTGTGAATTGGTTGAAGGCGAAGCATTTTGGGTTGGGAAGGCTTCACACTAGAGATCTAATGGTGGAATAGATAAGATCAGTAACTTTCAATCATTTTCAAACCTGGGACCCATCTATAGGACCCAGTTTAATTGTTAGCATCTATATCCCTATTTTTCCTTTCCTGTCCCAGTGTTACTCCTTTTCTGCTTTCTCAGGGCATATCTACACTACAGATTAAGGGCGCAATCCAATGCCCTCTGCCCTCGATGCATGTAAGCCTCCACAATTTCTGCCGCCGCCACACCTTGCACCCTGCATTTCATCTAGACAGTCATTTTCAGCAGTCTAGATGAAGCACTGCAAAGGGGGAGGGAAGGAGACCAGGGCACCACTTGGCTACAGCATAAGCCATCGGCCCCAGCCTCCTCCCCTCCCCGCCCCCTGGCACGCCCCTTTTCCTCCTCTGCGAGGCTGATTTGCGACCTCGGAGAGGCAGCCAGTGTGGTTCTTTCCACACCAGCTGCGAGGGGGGCGGGGCAGGGGCTCGGCATTCAGAGTCCCAGCTCCGAGGTCACAGGACCTTGGAGCTGGGGCTCCGAATAATCCTATGCCCCCCCCCGGGCAAGGTCGGGAGGCCATAGGATTGTGCCCTAACTGATTTAACAATCATTGCTTCTCGTAGAGCAGGGGTGTTGAACTTCTTTAATCTTGGGGACTGAATTCCATTTTGGAGATGCTCTCGGGGGCAGCAGTCCAGTGGAGGGTGGGGCTGAAGGCCAAAGGGATGGAACCAAAACTACCAAAAAGACTAGCCTATTTTAGCTTGAAGCTATTAGTGCCAGTAGCTAAGCCTTAGGAGAGGCATTTCAACCTTTTTAGAGGGGGGGGGGGAGATGGTACAAAAGCCAGGAAACCACCAAACTATCAGTGGTCGGGGGAAATGGGGTGACATCTGGGGAAGGGAGCGTGGTCAGCTGAGGGACACTAGAGGGCTCAATTGGGACCCCAAGATGGACAGATTTGGCCTCTCAGCCTGAGGTTCTGTGCCCCTGAACTAGAGGATCCTGGGGATTATAGTTCTGAGGTAGGAAGATGGGGTTAAAGATTAACAGAATTCTAAGCACCTGACTGAAACGGCAATATCCAGTATTTGAGGGAGGGGAATCAATGACAGTTAAATTAACATAGAACCAGAATGCATTAATGGTGTAGACATGTCCTTCCTCTTCCTCCTTCCTTCTGTCTATTTTTCTTTTCTTTTCTTTTTAAAGCAAGTGTCATTGTACCCACCAATGTAACCCACCTTTGATCAGGCTGTGATTAGGGGATGTCAAAGAAATCCACAATGGATTCAGGTGTGTTAGGATTTCTATGAATCTGACCTGCAGATTCTGCAGCAGACCAGCTTTTTTCCAAGTCGCACGGATTCCGCGGACTTGCAGGTTGTGTTACTTTTTGAGAGGGGGATTTGCACTAATGCTCACTAGCACAAATGTGCATTTGCAAATAGGAACAAAATTCTCATACATCCCTTTTTAAAAAACAAAAACGAACATGATTCCATCAATGAGTGGATGACAGCATGAAAGGTGCCTGGCAATCTGCAAAACACAGACAGAATGGATTTAACAGCATCCATACATCCCTAGCTGGGACCCACGTGTGCATCCCGACCCACTACTTGAAGACCAATCCATAGTTACTCCAAGCTACTACTTAGAATTAAAGGCTTGGGTGGAGGAGAAGGAATGAGAGGAGTTTATTTTTATTGGATTGGACATTCTAAATTTCCAATACGAATTCCTTTCCTTTGACATTAATTTTACACACTTCTTCAGTCATACTTGCATACATTTTTATAGCTGCTGGCTTAATATTGGCCCCTGTTTGCTGAATACATAATGCCTTAGTACATGTTTGTGGAATGTATATCATTTCAATGGGTTTCACATTTGTACATGGAAATGTTGCTTCCTCTTACGCCTTAAGGTCACCACAAACATCACATTTTCAGTACTGACATGATGTGCATTCAACGACGACTTGCACGGGCCAGTAATACCCCTTATCTGTCAACATTCTTAATGCATTTGCTGTGAGAGTAATGAAATCAGAAATGGCTCTGTCTGAGAAAGTTTACTTGTGGAAGATGCACTGTGATTTTAATGTCAAGCCTCATACTTTTATGTTGCTTTGCCACGTTGGGCATGTAGTAGTAACTAAGACCTCTCTAAATTGGAGCGGCCCCACCAAAGCACTGGCCTGCAATTATATTTGCCCATGGACCACATGACTCGCACACAGTCCACACATACAAAGACGCACCCACTCAAGCACTGGTCAGTCAAGGGCAGAAAAAGAATAAGGGGTGCTTGTTGAGGTTGAGGGTGGAGAATATATGGCACAAATGCAACCTGCAACAAAATGTTGCAGTGTGGAATGCTTCTCTTCAGGGTTCCAAACAGCCAGCCTTACCTTCCTCAAGGGTACTCCATTCCATCCCCCTCCCCTGTGTTCTGTTCCACACACACATACATGGATCCCCCCCCTTTAATAATCTTGGGGGGTACTTCTGCACTCCTTGGGGTTTTGCCAAGCTTGGCGCTACCTCCGCCTTGTTCTGGGTGATGCTGCTTTGGCTATATAAGGATCCACCCAGAGAATGAGTTTGCTATTAGTGTATATAGAATGACTTTATTTCCCTTTGATCCATCCTTTGCTATTCTGAAACAGATCCTTACAAAGAAACAAAACTTTAAAGCAAACTAAAGTGCAGAGAGATTCAATGTGTTCATTGCTTCACCTTTCTCCTATCCGATTCAAGCACTGCTTAGATTATTTTTCCAGGTGTAACATTTATTTATTTATTTATTTATTTATTATATTTATACCCCGCCTTTTTTTTTCCTGCAAGGAACCCAAGGTGGCTTACATTATCCTCATCCTCCTCTCCATTTTATCCTCACAACAACCCTGTGAGGTAGGTTAGGCTGAGAGTCAGTGACTGGCCCAAAGTCACCCAGTGAGTTTCATGGCAGAGCGGGGACTAGAACCCGGATCTCCCGAGTCCCAGTCCAACACCCTAACCACTACGCCACACTGGCTCTCAACATCTTAGACATTGTTTTCCTTTCATTATACAGAGGCATCCTTCAGGAAGAACAATGTTGGTTTTTAAATACATTGTCATAACACATATTCCACTCTCATTTACTAAAATACTAATATTACCGGCCACAATAAGTGGGCAATAACAGTGACAACCACTACAACTTTATAGCAGTGGGCTGGTGGGCTCCTGCTCTTGACTCCTTCCTCCGTCCATGATCTCATCATGTGTCTGTGGATGTGGAGGACTGGAGAAATGGCATGCAGGTCCCGTCCCTCACCTAGGCTTGGTCCCAAGTCTTACATCTACTCAAGGGTTAATTTGCACCGATCCCATGTGCAGCCCCATTAGGCAGCATGAGCCTGGCAGCTTTCTGAGGGTATGAACAGCTGCCAGTCATGTGTTGTTTAATGAGGCTGTTTAAGAAGATGAATCAGCTTTGGGACTGCCTCATTAGGCAGAAGAAGCCTCAGTGCTGCCTTGGCCTGCAGGCTGCAGCTCTCAGTATCAGTGAGTTGCATGTTGCCACAAGAGAGAGTTCTGTGTGCCATCAGCCAGTGCCACTGAACAAAAACCACGCTGGTTATTATCGTAAGAACATAAGAAGAGCCTTGCTGGATCAGACTGAAGGCCTAACTAGTCCAGCATTCTATTCCCACGGTGGCCAACCAGATGTCCATGGGAAACCCACAAGCAGGATATGAGTGCAATAACGCTCTCCTGGTCATGTTCCCCAGCAACTGACATACTCAGGTATATGTCTCTGATACTGGAGGTAACATAAAATGCTCATGACTAGGAGCCACTTAGCCTTATCCTCCATACAGTTCACTAATTCCCTTTTAAAGCCATCCAAGTTGGCGAGCATTGCTACATCTTGTGGTAGCAAATTCCATAGTTTAAGAATGCCCTGTGTGAAGAAGTACTCCTTTTTGTCAATCCTGAATCTCCCACCAGTCAGCTTCACTGGATAACCCCAGGTTCTAGTATTATGAGAGGGAAACATTTTTCTTCCTCTCCACATTCTCTACACTGTGCATAATTTTTATATATTTCTATCATGTTCCCGCTAACTCACCACTTTTCTAAGCTAAAGAGTCCCAAACATTGTAACCTTCTCTCATAGGGGAGTTGCTCCAGCTGCCTGATCATTTTGCATCTCTCTCTCTCTCTCTCTCTCTCTCTATATATATATATATATATATATATATATACACACTCACACACACACACACAGTGGCAAAAATGGCACACATTATTCCAAGTGTGATTGCATCCAAGATTTCTATACAGGCATCAGGATATTGGCAGTTTTATTTTCAATGCCTTTCCTGATGATCCCAACATGGAATTTGCTTTTTTCACACTGGGTCAATGTTTTCATCAAACTATCCACCACAACCCCAGGATTGTGGCCAGTTAGGATTTTTTGCCCCGGTGTGCATCACTTTACACTTGCTTACATAGAAACACATTTGCTATTTTAAAGCCCATTTGCCAAGTCTAGATAAACCCTTTTGAAGCTCTTTGCAATCCTTTTTGTTTTAGGGCACAATCCTATGCAAGTTTAGACAGAAAAAAGTCCTACAACTCCTAGCATCCCTCCAGTTTAAGTCCCATTGTTTTCAATGGGACTTAAACCTCCAAGCAAGCATATTTATCATTACAATTCTTAAAGGGTGCACAAAACAGGAAGGGCTTGGCACAGGAAGAAAGTTCTGTCACTTGTCACAGGCAATATCCAGTCATGGTCTATGGCACTTGTAGAACCATACTTCACATATCATTGCAGTGAGATCTAGTGGCAGAGGGGCGGGTGTTTTCTGATTACAAAATATTGTAGTTTATTGTGGGGAAATGCGACTTCATGGAAAAAGAAACAGCAAGTTAGAGTGACTTCATTTCTGGGTCTGTAAGCATTAACAGTTAGGGTATCTCTTCATTTTGGATCTGTAAATATGGACAGAGAGGACAGGGTGCAAATCTAATGATATCAGCAATTCCAGAGCATGAATAAATTGTGGACCAAGGCCCTGGGAAGAAAAGCTGTGTGTTTATACAAGAGGCAAGCATGAGTCTACCATTAAAAGCAATGGCTGGTATGCACAGCCAAAGGCCACCTGGAGGAGAGGAGAGGAGTAAGGACAGATGGATCACTCTATTTCCTGTCCATGACAGTTTGGCATGTCCTCATTCATAAGTCCATTCTGCCCTGTTTCCACATTAATCTGATTTAAAAAAAAAAATCTGCATGGAAAATCATATTTAAATACACATTTAAATATGTATTTTGAGTACATTTTCTCTTAAAGAATGCCTTCATATCTTATAAAATATGCATTTTTATAAACCGCTTGATACATGTTTTGAGCTGATAACTGCATCACAAAATTCAGAGAAGTGCGAAATTCAAGGGACAACTATGTTCCGATCCATACATTCGTTCGGGAGGTGCAAATCACGTTGGCTTGCTTCAAAATCATGCAAGCTGAACACAACAATCCTTGAGTATCCCTAGCCCTATGCCATTCCTCTTGTGTGTCGACAGCTGCACCCACAGGGGGATGAATTGTGCCTTAAATAAATAGTAACTATACATTTCTCAACTTATCCAAGACAACACCTGAGTCTCCATCTGGAAACTGCTGATCTGTCATGGCCAAATACTACCAAATAATGAGTGAAATGCTATGTTCTGAATCAACTTCAGCTCCAGAAACAAGCCTCAGAATAATAGAACATATTTTTAGTTGGTAATTACTTCTGATTGCCATTAATGCTGCTTTTCTTTCATCTTCAGAATGTTACTTCCTCATTTCAATATGCTGCCTTCTTTTTTTTACAGTCGTTTAAAGAGATGAATTGCTAAGATAAGCCATTTTAGGCTAAAGAAAGCCATATAAGTTTTCTGCATTGCCATGATTCATCAACTTAAATAAGGCCCAAGAAAAACCAATGCCAAACAGACACATTCTACTGAAAGAGTTGTGTGAATCTTTCATCCTTGTATGTGTTGGAGTATGCAACAAGAATATATCTGCAGGGATGGTTTTTTAAGTTGACTGCCCAGTAAAGGGTTAAGATAGACTGTTATAGTCTAGTTAAAGGGCACCCCTCGCCGGATCGTCACCTTGAAGTGGTGAGTGGGCTTGCGTGTTCCGATGAATCCTGTGAGCAATGCCGTCGGGAGCTATGTACTCCCAGTAGGGTCACCCATGGCGGTAAGGTCCGGGGAGAGGAACCAGACAAAGAACGATCCAAAACATAAAGTCCTCAACGGCAGAACAGGCGGAAGATAATTAAACCTAAATTACAACGGCTGTGAAGGCGGATGAAGGCTGCAGCAGAGAATGGTTTTCCAATCGTCAGGGTAACCGTGCCATTGGATCTCTGCCATACTCTGTCAAGTTTGTGTGGTGATTCGTTGTGCACCGATCTCCCCACATAAAACAGTTTCACGCACAGGCGTCTTCCAACCCAACCCATCCAACCCAACCCAACCCAACCAACCAAACAAACAAAAAAAGTCCCATGGCGACTGGCGAATGGCAACGGGGGCAGGACTGTGAATCTGGAAGCCCCTAGTCATGGACCAGCACATGGGCGGTGGATGCAGACTCAGTCGCCCTGTTCAAGGAACGAGGTAGTCGAGCAGCTCGGCAGCTGTATCCATGACTGAGCAGCCCTATTTAGGATCCACTCTGCTCACCCCGTATGGGGAGGGGGCTAGAAAAGGTGCCCTAAACATAGTCTACCTCTTTCTCCCCTGACTGGATTACCGCGTCCAGTGGGGTCACCATTTTAGCGGTCGAAAAAGACATTTGAATTTTGGAACATGGAATATACGGACATTGCTGGATAACATAGATAGTGAACGCCCTGAGCGTAGGACTGCTATTATTGCAAGGGAGCTGAGACGGTTTAAAATTGACATAGCAGCACTTCAAGAAACTCGAAGGGCAGGAGAGGGACAGCTGAAAGAAGAAAAAGGAGGTTATACCTTCTTCTGGAAAGGACTACCTGAGCAGGACCGACGAATACATGGTGTAGGCTTTGCCATAAAAAATGAACTAGTGAACTCTTTGTCAGAAGTTCCTACTGGCATTAACGAACGCCTGATAACTCTTCGATTAAAGCTCGCCAATAACCAACAGGTAACTATTTTGAGCGCTTATGCACCAACATTAGATGCTGATGATGACATCAAGGAAAGTTTTTATAGCCAGTTGGACACTCTCCTGTCAGAGATACCTAAGGAGGATAAAATTATCCTCCTGGGCGATTTTAACGCAAGAGTCGGGCGTGACTTTGATTTATGGCCAGAAACTATTGGAAAAGACGGAGTTGGTAATAGCAACCCGAACGGACTCTTACTTTTGTCTATATGTGCAGAGCATAATCTCACTATCACAAACACGCTCTTTCGACAAAAGAATAAGTTTAAAACATCATGGCAGCACCCGCGGTCAAAGCACTGGCATCTTCTGGATTATGTAATTGTCCGTGTTAGAGATCGCCGCGATGTACTTCTTACTAGGGCCATGGTGAGTGCCGACGACTGCTGGACAGACCACCGACTAATCCGGTCCACAATGGTTATCAACATTGCTCCCCAACGTAGGCTTCAAGGAAGGAAACCAAGGCGTAAAATGAACATCCAAGTCCTTCAAGATCCTATTAAGCAAACTCGTCTTCAATCACTTCTTAAGGAACATCTACCTACGGAACCTCCTGACAACATTGAGGACCATTGGTCTAAGCTGAAAACCTCCATTACTGCAGCTTGTGAACAAACTATTGGATATGAAACTAAGAAACATCAGGATTGGTTTGATGAAAATGACAATGAGATTAAATATATAATTGACCAAAAAAGGAAAGCCTTCCAAATATGGCAAAATGATATTAACTGCGCTGCCAAGAAAAAAACCTACGCTAGCGCAAAGGCTGAGGTCCAAAGAAGAACAAGAGAACTTAAGAACGCTTGGTGGAAAAAGAAAGCTGAAGAAATTCAACAACTTGCAGAATCTCATGATGCACGGGCCTTTTTTAAGGCCACAAGGGCCATTTATGGACCAAAAACCTATGGTACAAACCCTTTACAATCAAAAGATGGCACCAAACTCTTAAAAGACAAAGAGTCTATTGCACTGCGTTGGAAAGAGCATTATTATGACCTTTTAAATCATAAGTCTAAGGTGGATAATGAGATTTTTTCGCAAATCCCGCAAAAACAAATTAAAGAGGAACTTGCAATACTCCCCACTTTGGATGAAGTAAAAAAAGCCATTAATCAAATGAAGAACAACAAAGCTAGTGGACCAGATGGGATTCCTGCTGAAATCTTTAAAGAAGGGGGGCCCGAACTTGTACAACATCTTCATAAACTCATCGAAAAAATCTGGATAAGAGAAGAGATCCCAGAAGACTTCAGGGATGCCATAATTATCACCCTCTTTAAGAAGGGTGATAGAACAGACTGTGGAAACTATTCGGGGCATTTCTCTCTTAGCAACCGCAGGTAAAATATTTGCTAGGATTCTCGCAAACCGTCTTCTATCTATTTCAGAAGAGATCCTCCCTGAAACTCAATATGGTTTCCGCCCCTCTAGAGGGACAGTAGACATGATTTTTACTGCACGTCAGCTCCAAGAAAAATGCCGGGAGCAAAATCAACCCCTTTATATGGCATTTATCGATTTGGCTAAGGCCTTTGATACTGTAGACCGTACAGCTCTCTGGACTATCCTTATGAAAATTGGATGCCCCAATAAATTTGTGAATATCTTGCGACTTCTCCATGACAACATGACGGCAACGGTTTTGGACAACAACGGCTCTCATGGTGCTCCATTTAAAGTGGGATCAGGTGTTAAACAGGGATGTGTTATCGCCCCAACATTATTTGCCATTTTCATCGCCATGGTTTTACATCTTGTCAAGGGGAAACTTCCCACCGGTGTGGGAATTATATATCGAACAGATGGAAAGCTTTTTAATCTCAGCAGGCTGAAAGCAAAAAGTAAGGTAATTACAACCTCCGTTGTGGAACTTCAGTATGCTGATGATAATGTGGTCTCCGCACATTCAGAGGATGATCTCCAAACTATCCTAAATGCTTTTGCAGAAGCATACGAAAAACTTGGTCTCTCACTTAACATCAAAAAAACCAAAGTGCTTCATCAGCAAGTGCAAGCCAATCCTTTGGTGATGCCATCTATCCAGCTTGGCGGGACAATACTGGAAAATGTCGATCATTTTCTCTATCTTGGCAGCTATCTTTCTGTTACAGCTAACATCGACAATGAAATCCAGCATCGTCTGAGCTCCGCAAGTGCCGCATTTTCTCGAATGAAACATAGAGTGTTCGAGGATCGGGATATTTGTAAGAAGACCAAAACACTGGTTTATGAAGCCATTGTATTACCAACTTTATTGTATGCCTGCGAAACATGGACTATCTATAAACGTCACTTCCACCTCCTTGAAAGGTTTCATCAACGTTGCCTCCGGAAAATCCTGCAAATTACTTGGGAAGATAGGCGAACAAATGTCAGTGTACTGGAAGAAGCAAAGACTACTAGCATTGAAAAAATGATCCTTCAACGCCAACTTCAGTGGACCGGTCATGTTGTTCGAATGCCTGACTGCCGTCTCCCAAAGCAGTTACTTTACTCCCAACTCAAGGATGGAAAGCGGAATATCGGTGGTCAGTATAAGAGGTTTAAAGATGTTCATAAGGCTAATCTAAAAAAATGCAATATAAACATCGAAAACTGGGAAGCTCTGGCCCATGAATGATCTAAATGGAGGTTGGCCTTTCACAAAGGTTCCATGGACTTTGAAGAAGCCCGAGTGCAAGGTGAAAGGGAGAAACGTGCTAAGCGAAAAGCACGTCAAATGAATCCTTTACAGGACCATCTTCTATCTGGTAACCTGTGTCCTCACTGTGGGAAGCTGTGTGGATCTAGAATTGGCCTCCACAGTCACTTACGGACCCATCGCTAGAGTCTACACAATCTTCTTTAGAATTTCCTCCTTTTATCCCGGAAGACAATCTTACTCGGTCACGAGTGATCGCCTGATGATGAGTTAAAGGGCAAAGGCAGAAACCAAGCTTCTCTGAGAAGTCAGGGGGCAGGGTTCAGTGGAGCAAACCACTTAGTGATATCAGGGGAGGGAATTCTGGATGTTGCCTAGCAACAAGTTAGAAATTCCATTCTCTCTCTCTCTCTCTCTGACAGTTTGGACTAGTTAACTGACTTAGCCGACACTTGCTTGGTTTTTAAGCAGAAAACACATGTTCTGTGCTTTTCCTTTCCTCACAGAATAAGTAACATTTAAGAAACTGCACTTACAAAGTCTGTAACCATCAAGTTTATAGTACCTGAGAAATAACTTCTGTTATTTACTTTAAAAGCATTTACTTAGAAACAAGTTCTGTGTATGCATGTGTTCGTTTGGGTGAAGTCTGCTGCTGCTATTGTGCTCTGCCATGCAGGATTTGTTTGGGTTTTGTTACTAAATACCCAGTGTGAGGAGGGGGGGAGCCAAATCACAATCATGGCATGAGGGAAGAGAGGCTTTAAATTCCTGATCCATAACAGGAGGCCCACACCTGCTGTTTGCAATGGAGGGAGGCTCCCATTGGCCCAAATGGGAGCTTTCCTCCCATTGTGAATATCAGATACAGTGGGAAGAATTCTTATTAGGAATATGACGGGGCAAAGGATTTTAAAAAGCCTCCCCAATCTGGCTCATTCCCCCCACCCCTCACATGCTGGCTATTTAGTTACGGAGGGGGATGTACAAACCAGAACATAACACAGAAATAATTTCACATCTAATTTGGCCCTTAGACCAAACCTAGATTTTTCATAACAATTAGCCCTCATTCCATTTCACAATGAGATGGTTCAGACTAGTGATGGGTGTGTGGCATTTTCAAAGTAAGAAAATAGGTTAAAAATAGATGCTTTAGTCGTGCAGAGCAGAAAGGCATTCGTAATCTATCTCGATTTAAATAACAAAGTTCATTAGACAGCCCTCTAAGCTCTGTACACATGCAGGCTTTGCAGATGTAACAAATTCTACTAACAAACCACCTAATTTTGAGTTTCAATGGCACAACTAGTTCAGGCATAATGCTAAGCCATGGCTGAGCATAGCAACCATCTATGGTTGAACAGCCTTGGGATTGCACCCTTCCCTCTCTTCGTCTTCCATGTGCATATCCAGTTCAATCTATTCGGATGCAATGTAATAGGGAACACTATTGATACATGATACAGTAGCCAATTGTACCCGGACATACAAAAGAGGATCAGGTGATAACAAAGGACAAGAGAAGAGGGAGCGTATCATTTTTAATGGAATCTCACCATTATTGCATTATTATTACTATTACTATTACTATTATTACATGCAACAGGTTTATGCATAATGGCCAAACAATGGCTTGGCCATTGGGTCTGAGCCTCAGGTTCATTCATTCATTTTATTAGTAACACTAATATACTGCTTAATATAATAAAACCTCTAAAACTCGTGTGCTTCCTCTTTCCATCCTGCCGCCCCTTGCTAAGGCAACCCACTCATGGAAAAAAAAGAGAATTATTAAAAGTATACTTATTATATGGTTGGACAAAACTGTTTTGCTTTCTCCTGCATTCAAATTTTCTTAAATCTCAAGTTCTTTCTCTCCCAAATTTGAAGAACTTTGTGAATTTTGGTAAGGACTTATCAAGAATGAAACAAAACTAAGTTCTCACCCATCTGCACCAGCCACATCCAAGAGTTTCAGCTATTTCCAGCATGGAGAGGACCACGATGTACCTTGCCTGTCAGGTAGCTGTTAAAGATGAGGAGCCTGTCAGAAAGTAAAGAGGTGGCCATCCTAATGGAGAATCACAAACATGATTGAATGCACAGGGATTCAAACCCAGTCTTTAAGAGCAAAGCACTCAAAGCCCTGTGCTTGGCTGGATGGATCTGTTAGCTTCAGTTTCTCCCACTGTCTTTCTTCTTTTAATCTCAAGTTCTTTTGGTTCTGAATATGGAGGGAGAACTTCATGAAATTTAGGAAAATTCTTATCAAAACCAAACTGAAACAAAATTCTTAGCCATCCCTATTTTTCTGCCTACCAGAGCTTTCAAAGCAGTGTACTGGTTTTAGAAACAACAAAGGGTTTTGTGGCACCTTAAAGATTGACACATTATTATCTGGTAGATGTCCTAGTTTTGTAGCTCACTGCTCAATATTCTTGCTTCAGTACCAGAATGTTGTGTAAATAGGGCTTGGGTGAACACATTGAAAATAAAAGCTTACATGAATAACCATGGCTCTTAATATACATTGCATTGAACAGAGTGAACCTGAGCTTGTGCCCTGACAATTTAGAAATTTTCACACTATTTTCTCCACTACATCACTAGGAAATGAGGTACATAACGTTTCAATGACAACTGAACCCACAGAACATTTTAAATCAGACTTTAATAAATAGTTCATCAGAGAGACTTTTTTTTAACATGTGGAGTTCAAGATGACCAAACTGCATAATAAACATTCAGGTTAAAGTTAAGTGTTCAAACCCCAAATCTGGGCATGCAACATTTTCATGTAGAACTTTTAAGGGATCCTGATGGTGAAATAGAAATTTGGCTCCCACCAATGGATTGGATGGAAGCTAAATTAGTTGTGCTTCATCCATTCCCACTGAAATCAATTAGACTTCACTTTGTCATGGATAACTTTTCATGTTAATTTCAATGGGACCAACGTGCAGCTAATTAAGGATGCAATCCTTAATCAATGGGAATTATTTTATTTATTTATTTTATTTATTTATTATATTTATACCCCGCCTTTTTTCCTGCAAGGAACCCAAGGCGGCTTACATAATCCTCCTCCTCCTCCTCACCATTTTATCTTCACAACAACCCTGTGAGGTAGGTTAGGCTGAGAGTCAGTGACTGGCCCAAAGTCACCCAGTGAGTTTCATGGCCGAGCAGGGACTAGAACCCAGATCTCCCAAGAGTAGAGATATATAAAATTATGCTGTTAGTTTGGATCCAATGTATAATTTGCTCCCTTCTATTCCTTCCTCAAGTTAATTCCTATCAGGCTGACCAATCACACAATTTCACATATTGTCCCAATCCTTGGCAATGTAACCAATGGCCAGGATCCAAAGGAGGGATATGTGTGCAGTTGGAATTTCTCCAGTAAAAGTCAACACAAAATTCCAGATGCTTTCACAGTTCTCTTCCTTTACTGCATATCCCAGCCATTGACTTTAGTGGGACTACACCGTCTCACATCAAGCATATCTGGGCTGCAGATGAGAATTTGCTCTTTTGGAATCATATTACAAAACTAGAATGCATATTATATGTCCGAGGCCAAAAGCGCCTTTAATTTATTTCTAACAGAGTAGCAGAAAAGCTTATTTTTTATCAATATGGGTGTGGGGGGAGGGAAATGTTACATGTGATAGAAGTGCTGTCATAGGTCACAGGGAACATTTTACTTTCCTGTAGTAATTGTGATCAGTGGCAAGCAAGACTTGATGAAGTGATGTGTTCCCTTCCAATGTGTTTTGCTGCATCTTCCATCCCAGGGGGAAAAATACTCTTGACTAACATTTAAAATCACAGACATCTGTGGTAGCAGAGCAAGGATGGCAGAGATTCTTTATCCACAAGTTTTTTGAGAGAATGTGCTCTGCTGGGTTTCTCTTTATGTTAAATATGTCCATAACAAACTACAAAAAGATCAAATTCACTGTCTAAGCTATTTTTCCATGAAGGTGCATTAATGCAAATTAGACAGAATGACTTTCCCAGTTATAATTGGGCTGAAATGAGGTGGAAGGAACAGGAAGACAATTAACTTTAGGGTGTTTTTCCCCCCTTTCTAGTCCCCCCCCCAATCTATAGCAGTTTGGAGTAGGTTTTAGTGCCTGATGGTGGTACACTGTCAATGCTGCCAAGCAAAATTATTCAGAGACCTTCAAGGGCTTTGTTTATCTCATTTTTCAATTAACCTCTGTGTTTTAACTTCATAATAATGCCTGCACCAATTCACACCAAAGAACAAATAAAAATCCTCTTTTTCTGCCATTATTTCTTTGCTTCTCAAAATCAAGGTTTTCCTTTTTCCATAAAGGGGGGGGGGGAACCTGCATGAAGGAAGAGGATGTAAATTTCAGATTACAAGAGAACATTACTGGATGCAGAAGGTTTAATATAAATTATGTTTCTGCATTAACCTTTCCCCCCACACACACACACTTTTTTAAAAAAAAAAAAAAAATGCCTTGTCTATACTTACAGCATGGACAATACCTACTTACAGCATGAATTGTTTGGATGCAGTTCTATTGATATACCTGTAATACAATTATTTCACATTAATTTACTACCAATGGTGCTCAAGGCATGTAACATATGATAGATTTTACTGAGATAGCTGGGATTGTCGGGCTGGTTCACACAGATGTTACCTTCTCGATGCTTTCAGTCCTAGCTATACCTGGGTACATATTCATGTGTGCTCCCACACTAGAGTAGAGCCCTTTAGTCCTTCTAAGGTATTATTTTTTCACAGTTAGCTGGAAGCAGAATTTAAAGAGAGATTTTACACAGCACTTAAATCATTACATTTTAATGGGTTTGAGCCAGGATCTGCCTTCTGCAAGTGGAGCCTTTCCACCAGAAGCTCCACCCATGGAAAGTCCCTCTGCCTGATTTTTAGGGATCCCCCTCACATCACAGCTCACCTGATTCAGCAGGGTCTCCTGACTCTCTGTGTAGCATTTTTGGGGAGCTAGAAGGGCTGCTGTGGGAAGAAGAGTGGGGAAGTCCACTTCTATCAGTGCAGTTGATCCAGGGTAAATCTCGATCCAACCCAGTATAGTGCTATATTACCCAACGATGCCCTTCCCCCATGGTCTAAATCCTTCTAAACCTTCTATAATTTATACTCAGCGTGATCCTATACACATAAGCAAGGGGACTTACTCCAAGGTTAGTGTGGATAGAATTGTAGCCTAAGTTCCATTCAGCAAAGGTCCCTGGCAACTTCAAATAAAAGTGTATTGCCTGAAGTTTTATTTTGCTTTATTGCTTTCTACTGATCCTGGCTGAGGGATGAGTGAGTAATTTCCCCTTGAATAGCCTCTCTGTGAATTCCTCCCTTTCCATTTCAGATTCCATACTGTATGAAATCTCTGTTTTAATTCCACTTCTACTAATTGTGGAAAAGCAACACCACAGAAGCCCTAAAGGAATGTAGTGTGGAAGCACATAGCTACTATTCTGGAATTGATCACATCAAGACTGTCATGCCTCAAGTTCCTGACACAATTAAAAATATATATTATGGGTAAATATATTTTCATTTTAGTTTCATAACATAACAATAAACATCATAAAATATAACTTGAGTACAATGAGCTCGAGTCACATGAGTCTTGAATTACTAGAATCACTTTGATTACTTTGCATAACAAACCATTTTTTTCCGTCTAAGAATTAATGGACATTTACATCATCATCAGGCGATCACTCATGACTGAGTAAGATTGTCTTCCAGGATAAAAAGAGGAAATTCTAAAGAAGATTGTGTAGACTCTAGCGATGGGTCCGTAAGTGACTGTGGAGGCCAATTCTAGATCCACACAGCTTCCCACAGTGAGGACACAGGTTACCAGATGGAAGATGGTCCTGTAAAGGATTCATTTGACGTGCTTTTCGCTTAGCACGTTTCTCCCTTTCACCTTGCACTCGGGCTTCTTCAAAGTCCATGGATCCTTTGTGAAAGGCCAACCTCCATTTAGATCGTTCATGGGCCAGAGCTTCCCAGTTTTCGATGTTTATATTGCATTTTTTAAGATTAGCCTTAAGAACATCTTTAAACCTCTTATATTGACCACCGATATTCCGCTTTCCATCCTTGAGTTGGGAATAAAGTAACTGCTTTGGGAGATGGCAGTCAGACATTTGAACAACATGACCGGTCCACTGAAGTTGGCATTGAAGGATCATTTTTTCAACGCTAGTAGTCTTTGCTTCTTCCAGTACACTGACATTTGCTCACCTATCCCGATCCTCGAACACTCTATGTTTCATTCAAGAAAACGCGGCACTTGCGGAGCTCAAACGATGCTGGATTTCACTGTCGATGTTAGCTGTAACAGAAAGATAGCTGCCAAGATAGAGAAAATGATCGACATTTTCCAGTATTGTCCCGCCAAGCTGGATAGATGGCATCACCAAAGGGTTAGCTTGCACTTGCTGATGAAGCACTTTGGTTTTTTTGATGTTAAGTGAGAGACCAAGTTTTTTGTATGCTTCTGCAAAAGCATATAATATTATCTGTCAATTTCAGTTTCTCTCAGTTTTTCATTTTTCCAGCCTTAAGTTTGGTTTATCCCAAATGTTGAGTTGTTGGGTTTTTGCACATGCACTGCATTGGAGACTCTCTCTGATAATGCCAACTGCCAGATTCTGTTAAAATACCCCTGAACAATATACCCCAACCTGGTTATCCAGTTTCCATTCAGCCTAATAAAAACATAGTAACTTCCTTTTGCATTACTTGAGATTAAATGAAAAATGAGAGAAATGCTAGAATTAAAAACTGAGTTGGCAATGTAAAAAAAAAAGCCAATAACTAAGAGACTGGTGTTTTAAGTTAATAGAAAAGCAGAAGCATGATGGTATCCTTTGAAAATCACATTCCTCTTTAATAAATCCATTTATTAATCATTCACATCCCTCCTTTTATTAATCATTCACACTCATCTTTAATAAATCATTGATAAAGGGCTTCACCTGCATCTGAACTGGTGGTGCACCTAAACATATCTAGTTCTTCCCTAAAAACAACCAACAGGAATACAAGAAACTCACTCTTGAAGTTGTGAGTACTGCAGTCGTGTATATGTGTATAAACTTTTCAACATACTGGAAACTGGATCACTGAGTCTTGCATCTTTTCTGACAGACAGTTTCTGTAAGAGTTACACTAGAACACACCACTGGTCACGGGTTCAGAGGTGAGCTGAGCAGTCATATCTCTTGACGTGTAGAGTGAACAGCTGCCTGAAAAGGAAAAAAGAAAGCAACAAATGTTATAAAAATAAAAGTGTTGTCCTGTGTATTGCATTTCAGGGTGCTAGTTCAAAAACTACAATGGAAAACCAGTTAATTTTTGCCTATTGGAAGGTATCACTGACTAGATGGATGGATATAGATATAGAGATAGAGATATTTTACTCAAATATGATAGATTTCAACTTTTAGCTTATACATCACCCCAGGGAGATGGCACCATGTGGTTATCTGAACTTCATATAAATCAGCCCTGAGAGAGCGCTGTGTGGACCAAGACTGATGTTCAACCTGAGTACAGACATTGAAATGCCATGTTCCAACTGAGCATGTCATATCCAAACTTTACCCCTGCCTACCCTGGGCCAAACTACACATCTCTGGTCCCACTGGGGTGAGAGCTGGCTTTCCACCCATCCAGTTGCCCACCAGCCACAAAAAGGAGTGCCACTTCTATTGGTACAGCCCCATTTCGCCTCTATCCCTGAATAGTATCAAAATATCCTCCACATTTTACCACCGGAGACTGGATGGGATGGGACCTATCAACTCAGCCTTATGTTTACATTTAAAAATGAAAAGTTCCTTAAATGCATAATGCCAGCCTAGTGCATAGAATGTTGCTCATAGCCCCCCAAGAGCCAAAAGCCTGGGCTCAAATTCCTTTTCAGCCATGAGTGGAAAACTGGGTCACCTTGGCCAAGCCTCCCTTGCTCTGCCTCAGCCCCTATCTGTAAAATGGAAATAACAATATAACAATGTCCTACATCAAAGGGGTAGTTTGATAAAGCACTTTGCATATTAAGGCTGTAATCCCATGAACATTGGTTTATTATGAATCCTGCTGAACAGTTGGACTTACTTCTGAATAAACATGGGCTGCACAGATGATGATGATGATGATGATGATGATGATGATGATGATGATGATGATGATGATCATGGCCGGCATCAAGGGTAGGTGTGATTGGGCTCCTGCCGGGGGCCTACACCTCATCGGGGGCCCACTGACAATAGCCCCCTGGACTCGCTCCTTCCTCTTCACCATTGGGACCTGCTTGCTCCCCTGCCTTTTGCTCTGGCCCAAAAAATGGTGGGGGTGAGAAATAGGAGCAGTAGATGCCACTGCCTACTTGCTCACTGTCTCTGCGCCTGTCAAGCAAACAAGTGGTAGCAATGAGAAAGAGAAGGAGGAGCAATACCAGCTGGTGGCAATGGTGTTGAGAAGGCAAACTCACTGAGGGAGGGGGTCCATTAAGGATGTCTAGCCCAAGGGCCCTCAAAAACCTGGAGCCGGCACTGATAACGATCAGCATTTGTATTACACTTACAAGTGTTCAAAGTGTTTCACATGAATTCTCCAGTAAGGTAATTCATTGTTATTATCCTCCTTACTACAGAGGGGAGGGGTGAGAACTAAGTCAAAGAGAGGGAATGGCTTGTCTAAGGCCACCTAGTGGCTGGAGGGGGGACTTCCTGATTTATAGCTCGATCTGCTAGCCCAGTGTTCTCCAACCTTGGGTCCCCAGATGTTTTTGGCCTACAACTCCCAGCATGCCCCAGCCTAGTGTAGCTGGCTAGGGCATGCTGGGAGTTGTAGGCCAAAAACATCTGGGGACTCAAGGTTGGAGAACACTGTCCTAGCCACTATGCTACACCAAGCTCTCCCATTGTTAATAAAATCAATTAGTGGTGCTACCAGGGATGGGGACTCGGACTCCAGGACTCGACTCGTGAGTCGGACTGAGTCCCCCCTCTGACTCGACTCGGACTTGAGTCCCAATATTAATGGGACTTGAGACTCGACTCGGGACTCGAGACCAAGGACTCTTCAACATCCCTGGGCTGTGCCAGAAGGAGTGGAGAGAAGTGCAATCGCCAGCGAATCCTCCTCCTCTCCATTTTATCCTCACAACAAACTTGGGACTATAGCTGCCGCTGCCTGCTTTCTTGTCATTTTATTTTTTAAAATCATTTTCCTAAAATGCAACCTTTCAGACATTTTGGGTTTGGCTGCCTCTGCCTGCCTGTTTGGGGTTCCCAGCCTCCTCTGCCTGCCTGGTCTCTTCTTAACCAGTTCCACAGTTTGAATTGTCCAAGACAAACGCCTCTGCCTGCCTGCTTTGGTGTTCCCTGCCTCCTCTGCCTGCCTGGTTATTTTTATTTTGGGTTTTTCTGCCTGGTCTGTTCTTGTCAAAATCAGTTGCAGAGTTTTGAAATAAAAAGGCACACTTGTGCCTAGAATTTATTTAAGCCACACATCTGAAGTAGCCTTATTTTGTTGGAAAAAAACCCCATTGATTTTAATAGGAACTCGTGGAGTCAGCTTTGGGAGTGACTCGTGACTTATGACTCATGAGTCACCATTTTGGATCAAGGACTTGGACTCGGACTCGAGACTCGGGTCCAAAGACTTGTGACTCGACTCGTGACTCGAGACCAAGGACTCTTCAACATCCCTGGGTGCTACTAGATGGAGAGCTCCTAGCACTACCAATCATAAGACATTGTGCAGTTATTCTGTCTTTTCCTCCTTAATGGATATTTTGTGGAAAGAAAAAGAAAAAAAAGGGATGAAGTCATGGGAAAGCACGGGATTCATATGGTTACAAATGGAAGACAGTGATGACGTCAGGACCCTCTGTAAAATTCTGTGTGTGATGTGGTGCTATTACACAACAACAGCCGCGTCTGGAAGCACCCTGAGTTTTGTTTTCATGAACTGAGTGAGAGGATGCATTTCCACAGATGCTACAGAGTTAATACTAGCTACTTGAAGTGAAAGTGTCAGTGTAAGGGGGGGGGAGAGAATTCTGATTAGACCAGCTTAATCCTAATCCCTTTTCTCTGATCTTGGCAGAGAATTTTTAGCAAGTAACTATATTTAAATAGCTCCCCAGAATTAATCCTTTTGGTTGCTGGAGGCATGAACAGAAAACAGGCAAAAACAAAGAATTCAGAAAAGTGTTGCAGCTGTTTCATAGAATTCCGTACTTATAATTGAAAAGATTTTCTTTCTTTCCTCTTTCGGCTTTTTGATGGCACAAAATGTAACCTTCAACTTGCCTGCCTCGTCCTTTCTTTTAACAACAGCAAATTTCAAGTTAGACAGTATACATTTTATACTTTAGGGGGATGAATTTAAGTGCTTTTGACACTTTACAGTATGCAGTATAATACTGTATGTGGGGTGGGGAGAACATTTTTTTCTCTTTGTATAGCTGGAGGATGATTTAATAATATAGGAAGAAACCTTCCCCCCCTCCCTATTTTGTTTCTGTGGTAATTGGTTGAATATTTGAGACTCATTCCAAGATAGCAAAATCTTCTGTTGAGTTCCTCTTATTAAAAAAGAAATTTATATGAACCATTTTCACCGTACAATTTTATTATCATTTCATAAAACATAGCACTTTTCACCCTCAAGTCATTTTTATCATTATCTTCTTTAATCTCTGCAGCAACCCTAAGAAAATCTTCTTAGCCAGTTGCAAAGAAGCAGACATTGGACTGACTTACCATAAGTTGCAGGCCTCACCACACCACACGGTAAGCATCAGAGCTTTCACATGATCAACTGCTACCTGCTACCTGCTTTCCATGTGGGCCAAACTGCAGACTAACAGATGTAAATCAGCTGTAACACAAGCTGCAGTTTCAGCATGTAGGGCTCACACGTGGACTGAATGTGTCGACAAGGAACAGAACCACAATGGCTAGCCCTATTCCTGATGCCATGCACCTACCTGGTCCCATCCCTATCCCACAGCACATTGACATGAATGGCTGCCAAGGGGAGGCCTTTGTACAGTGAGGCAGGGAGGGCTGGACCTTAGGGCTGGAGTCCAGGGCCCCCACAGCTCAGGGAGCCAGTGTGGCGTAGTGGTGAGAGTGCTGGACTGGGACTCGGGAGATCCGGGTTCTAGTCCCCGCTGCTCGGCCATGAAACTCACTGGGTGACTTTGGGCCAGTCACTGACTCTCAGCCTAACCTACCTCACAGGGTTGTTGTGAGGATAAAATGGAGAGGAGGAGAAGGATTGTGTAAGCTGCCTTGGGTTCCTTGAAGGAAAAAAGGCAGGGTATAAATATAATAAATAGATAAATAAATGTGTTATGCTGCTGCACTTCTGCACGTTCGATGAGCATGTGTGGGGAAGCAGTGGGGTTTCGCCCCTGATCTACACATATTCATTGAATTCCTGAACAAAGTCCCCACGTGTACAGCTGCATATGTATGGATCCCTGTTTGGACATTCGATGAATACATGCAGATCATCAGGAGAAGCAGCTGCCACAGTGCCACCTTCACCATCACATTTATTAACTGAACACCTGGACGGATGGCAGCTAAAATGTTTTAAAAGGCTACCAGGGTCCACATTTAACCTGTGAAATTTATTTATTATTTATTCATCCAGTCAACACGTTTGTGACAGGTTGAATGGTTTGAGTTTAGTTTTTCTACTGCACATTTGAATGGTCAGAGAAAACTCATTTTGTTGGATTAATGAACTACAAGGTTTTGTAGGAGGATACTCATATCCAGAGGCAGTGTTAGGGGGCGGCCCACTAGGGCTGGAGCCCTGAATCTTTCATTTGGAGCCCTGAATCTCTGGGAAGCCATCTGCCCCACCAACCCGCTGTCCATAGACACTTGCTGAAATAAAATACAGGGGCCCTGATGATCTCTGTTGCAGCTGATCGCCCTGGATTAGTTGGCTTTTGGCCCACGTGTGCTGCACCTCCTGCTGCCCCCTATTTTGAATCTTTCTGCCTGGGTTTTGTTTTTTTCTGAAATCAAATCCCCTCCTCTCCCCTGTCCATACATCCCTTTTTATAAATAGGGGTGTCCTTAGGAGACAGGATCCTTTACAGACTTTAGAGCAGTGTTCTCCAACCTTGGGTCCCCAGATGATTTTGGCCTACAACTCCCAGCATGCCCCAGCCGCTGGCTGGGGCACGCTGGGAGTTGTAGGCCAAAAACATCTGGGGACCCAAGGTTGGAGAACACTGCTTTAGAGCATATGTAAATTAGCATATGCAAATTTCTGCCTTTTTTTTTTTTTTTTTTTTTTTTTTGTCCTTTGGACATGATCCCTGGACCTGAGCCCTTTCCAGGCCCTAGCACCACCCCTGCATATATCTTTGCTGAGTTATCTATTTGTTTATCTATTTTATACCCCACCTTTCCACTAAGCAAAACAGTGTTCCAGGCAGCTAAATGGGGTATGCTGGGTTAACTGAACCACGGTCTGTGTCAGGATGATAATCAGATTGTTATACCTCTCTCTTGCTGGGCCTACTGCAAGCATTTTAAATTTTCCTCAAACTTGGGACTATAGCTGCCGCTGCCTGCTTTCTTGTCATAGGACAAGCCAGACAATGTATGTCGAACTGCAGGAAGTTCTATAGGAACCCAGATCAATAAGGAAAGTAGACGAACTCTCCTCAATCTCGGATAATCACATTATAGGATATGCTCCCAATTTGGCTGGGCTCCAACTCTATAGCATGCTTAACGTGACAGTTAATCAAGCTCGGCAGATTGGTGAATAAAATGAAGTGGACAGAACATTGTTATTAACTGCACTGAAGATATTGCACCAGTCAAGGGAAAGACAGGGTTCTTCCTGGACTAAGCAATTACCCAAGATCTTGCAGTGTTAAGTGCTAACACACTGCCCGATCAATATCTACTGCAGAGAAATGGTTTGATTTGTGTCACACGAGGCCTAGACTGTGGATGCCACCACATACATCAGAGGAGAGGACCCAATTTGGTCGGGAGTAGATGGGTAAACTAATAGCTACAGAGGGGTATGTGGAGAGGAAAACCTGAGTAATTGCCAACACAAAGCTGTTTTGACTGTCTGTGTTATTTAAGCACCAGCCATAGGTCCTAATTCATTAGAGTTACAATAAAGCATGGCTTCCACCGTTAAAAATGACACTTGAAAAATATTTTCTCCTTTTCCTGGCTGACGCCATCACATGACACAGTTAATACAAGAGGAAAATAAATTCCACTAACAAGCATCATGCTTTGTAGTCTATTAAAGCCCAGCTGTCGGCCAGAGTTAAGGAAACGATTGTGCAGTTTGTTCCAATTCTAATTAATAATAACCAAGGATTAATAAAGCAATTTGGGAAAAGAATGTACCAGGTAAGGATTTATGGACAAATGAAAGTCGTTTTATTGTAAATAACCCTGAATGGAATTAAATGGGAGCAAAGACATTTTACAGTGCAGCAGAAAATGTTCAGCACATTTTTCAAGCTCTGCTTCGTTCAGAAAGACATTAATGGAGCTGGACTGGAAACTTGCAGTTTTACCTAAGACAAATAGATGCACTACCTTCAGTATTTTCTTGTACTCTCCATGGGTATTATAATAGGTCAACTTATAAACATTTTTATATTGGTAATCTAATAGCAGGTTACCAGTGGTCTTAAATAAATTCCTGTGTGTGCTAAACAGAGGTTGGCAGTGTTATGGTAAACACAAGGTGCATTGTTTCTTTGTTGGAATATTTTGCTAATTAAATACAATATCCTATTTTTAACTGTCACGTGTAAAGGATATTAGAGAAGGAACATAGAAGAGTAATTGGCTATACTTGTGGAGATGATTAAGGATTTTGATGCATAAGGAAGAAAATCCAAATGGCATGGTGTGGTGAGAATGTTGTTGTATGCTCTCCACTTCCCCCAAGTGGTGAAAGCTCCAGGGACAGCACTACTAGCTTCCCCATAACACTCTAAACTCTGAGGATTACGGGCATCCTATGCAGAGCGGGAGGAGCACAGAGGCAAAGGCCGCCTCTGTACTCCTCCTGCTCTGCAAAGCAGCTAGCCTAGATGGCTGTTTTGGGCATCTAACTGCGGCGCTTTGTGGGGAAGAGAAGGCACCACCTGAGGCACCACCAGGATATGTTTTACCTGGCAGTGCCGGTCTCCTCCCCTCTCCGCCCTCCATCCCTTTATCCGAGGTTGCTCTTCCAACCTCAGAGAAGCAGCTGGCAGGCGTGATTCTTTCCACACTGGCTGCAAGGGGGGAGGATCCGAGCACAAATCCCCAGCTCCAAAGTCGGAAACAGCTGGATTTGACTCAGTCTCAGACCAATTTGGCAGCCAGTCACCTCCTTCAACTCGGGACCAAATCCAAAGCAAGATTTGGAAATCTGAAGCGTCATGCCTCCCATTAACTAGAAGGGGAAATACACAAATGGCTATATCACCGTTTTACTTTGGAATTGGATGAAATTTGCAGACATAGTAGTCCCTTCTGTATGTGTGCAAAGGCACCTTTCTTTCAGACTGTGTGAACAAAGTTTTACCCTGCAGGTTTGGGGGCATCCAATGAAGCAGCCCAAATGAGGGAGAGGCTGGACATGCTGGAAAAGATCACCGTCTTTCAGTCTGTTGACATATTTTTAGTTTTGAGGTTCTTTGGGGGGATGTGATGAAGACCAAGAAAGCATCCTAAACAAGACAGAAGGTGGATGCGCTGAAAAGACAACTGTCTCTAAGACTCTGGACAAAGATTTATATTTGAAGTTCTTTGGTGGCAGCAATTAAGGCAGTGGAAGCATCCCAAACCATGGAAGTGAAGACAATTAAACCTAAGTCTGTGGATGATATATTGAGTTTTCCTTGGGTGGGTCCCACCTTGAGGTTGGGCGGATAGTCAGTGAGATGTAAGTGCTTAGTTTATTTATTATATGTATACAGTCATGCCTTGGACTGAGAGCATAATTCGTTCCGGAAAGGTGCTTGTAATCCAAAACACTCTTATATCAAAACGAAATCCCCCCAAAAAAATTTGTACAGAGATTTTTAATTTAAGCCGTACTACAGTACTTGTATTGCAAGACGACGCTTGTATATCAAGTAAATAAATAAATAAATAAATATTAAAAATTTTGCTTGTCTTGCAAAACACTCTCAAACCAAGTTACTTGTAATCCAAGGTATTACTGTATTTATACCCCACCTTTTTTCCTGCAAGGAACCCAAGGCAGCTTACATAATCCTCATCTGCATCTTATCCTCACAACAACCCTGTGAGGTAGGTTAGGCTGAAAGTCAGTGACTGGCCCAAAGTCACCCAGTGAGCTTCATGGCTGAGTGGGGACTAGAACCACAATCTCCCGAGTCCCAGTCCAACACTCTCACCACTATGTCACACTGGCTCTTGTATTTAATGTTTATAGCATGTGTATTTGCCACCACTTGAAAACCCCAAACTGTTTTTTCTTATGTCACACCTGTTCAAATGAGGCAAAGAGAAAGCATAAATCATATGCTCAGACCATACACTACTCCTCAAGCTCAGTATGTAACATTAGGAATCAAAATAAAATAAAATTAGGAGAGGCAGGGAACCTGGTGGGTGCCAAGAGAGGTGTCTGTGGACACATTGGTGCCCATGGGCACAACATTGTAGGAAATCCAGACTCCGAGCCTCTGGAACAGCAATTTCTTCCTGAAATGGGGAGGCCAAGTAATGCTACCTCCAGAGCTAATGTCTGTACTTAACTTGAGGAAAGCTGAACTATGCAACTCCCTGCTACAAGGGAATAGCTGTAGCAAAGAATTTAGCCATTTTCAAAGAGGAATTAGATATCAGTATAAAATGATATCCACAATTTCCAGCTGATTATGCCAAACTCCATCTCCATCTGTTGCCATTGCCTGACTGATGGACCTCAGTCATTTTCAGCTCTCTCAAGCTCTCTCTGGGGGTAGAAAGTTTGAGAACCCCTGTCCAATCAGTGGTGCAGCCAAAGTCCAGGGCACCGCAGCAATGCTATTTGGGGCTGCATTCATAGATGTATAGCTTCCAAACTGCGTGAAGTACTAGTTCCCCTCTCTACTCAGCACTGGTTAGGCCTCATCTTGATTACTGCGTCTAGTTCTGGGCACCACACTTTAAGAAGAATGTAGGCAAACTGGAAAGGGTTCAGAGGAGGGCAACAAAGATTATTAGGGGACTGGAGTCTCTCTCCTACGAGGAGAGACTGAAAGAACTGGGCATGTTTAGCCTTCAAAAGAGAAGGCTGAGGGGAGATATGATAGTGCTCTTCAAGTTATCAAGTACTTGAAAGGTTGTCACAAAGAGGAGGGCCAGGATCTCTTCTCGATCATCCCATTGCAGGACACAAAATAATGGGCTCAAGCTACAAGAAGCCAGATTCTGCCTGGACATCAGGAAACATTTCCTGATTGTTAGACCAATATGCCAGTGGAACCAACTACCTGGGGAACTCATGGGCTCTACAACACTGGAGGCATTCAAGGTGCAGCTGGACAGCCATCTGTCAGGGATGCTTTGACTTGGGTTCCTGCATTGAGCAGGGGGTTGGACTCGATGGCCTTGTAGGCCCCTTCCAACTCTACTATTCTATGACCCAAATGACCACCTTGAGAGTGGAAGATGATCAGGGCATCATAAACAAACTCCATTTTATTGCTGCAGAAATGATGGTGCTATGCTAATGAAAACCTGCACATGCTCAGAGTACTTTATTGCTGTTTAAACAGGGTTGGGAAATAACAATATGTTATTGTTCTTATGTATCAGGAATGCAAAAGCAGTTTACCACTGCCTGCATCGCCTACCACTTTCAGTCCCAAGGTCCAGCCCCAGCTGCTCCACTGCAGATATCAGCTTGCTCAGGGGGTTAGTGAAAACAGCAGGCCAAAGCAGAGAGACACTCATGCTTCCAGCTTCTCATTAGCACTATGGCTGCAGCCTAAGAGAGGACCACACATTCAACCACTAGATACTTCTAATGGCAAAGTCAACAACAGTCAATATAAACTTCTTCCCCGTCTTGGTGGGGGGATTCAAGGGTCCCACAATATCCATCCCTATCCTTTCAAAGGGGATGCCCACAATGGGTAGGGGTTGTAGGGGGGCTTTCGGATGGTCCCGGTTATGCCCCACCCGCTGGCAGACATCGCAGGACCGGCAATATTCCCGCACTTCATTCGCCACCATGGGCCAGTAGAACCCTTCCGTCACCCTGGCCAATGTCCGTTTCTGTCCCAAGTGGCCACCCCACGCCACATCGTGGGCCAGCTGTAGCACAGCCTGGCGGTACCTCGCAGGCACTACTAATTGTCTTTTTCTTGGTTGGGGACCTGGTTCAGTCCTTGGGCAGAATTCTCGGTAGAGGGCTCCTGCCTCCCACAAAAACTGCTCTGACTGGTCCCCTACCCCGGGCCCTTGACTGGCCCGATCCCGACATCCCTGGAGGGATGGGTCGCTTTGTTGCTCCTCTTGAAACGCCTTCTGAGTCCCAAAATCTCGGGCCATTGGCGCGAACCCCCCGGGGTCTTCCTTTCTCCCCACAACCGCGGGAAGCGGTGGGGGACGGCTGGCTGCCTCTGCCGGGGCCACTTTACTGCGACCGGGAGGGGGGACCGGGGACCTGGGAGGCTGCGGGGCAGGGGCTTGCTTGGCCCGACGCCGGGTCACCACCCCCACCTTGACCTGGGCAGCCCGGAACGCAATGTCGTTCCCAATGATGATTCCCCAGTCTTGTTGTCCATGCACTATAACATCCATCTCCCCTTCCCACCCCTTATACTTGACCCAGACCCGGGCGAGGGGAACGGCTATGTTGGGAGAGTTATAGGGCTTTATGGCACAGGTGCGCCCTTTTAGCAACTGTCTCTTCTTTACCTTACTCCGAGGTAAAGCAGTGATGTCCGCCCCAGTGTCCCTATACCCCACATGGGAAACATTGTTTACAGAGATGGACTCACAGAATTTGTCCTGGCTCCACCGCAGCTGCTCCGGTGAGGCAATGCGCATCAATGATGCCTGGGAGATGGCCCCTAGTGAATGCTGTCCTCCGCTCCTCAGGGACCGCGCTGCATCTTCCCCGTCTTCCTCGAGGGACGAGCTGGACTGCTGATCCTCCTTGTGTTCCTCCAGTTCGCGGGACTCTGGAGCCAGCATCCTCCCCACCTTGCCCGGCGATGTCTTGGCGTTACGGCTCTTCGCGAGGAGTTTGGGGCAGCTCCTCTTGAGGTGCCCCGGCTCTTTACAATAAAAACAGCCGCTGGCGCTGGGGCTTTCTTTGGGCTTGCCTAGGGCTCCCTCCCGAGGTTTGGGGTTGCCCTTTTCTGTGCTCCCCTTTGGCCCACCACGATTGAGGTTGCCCCCCTTTGTTCCTTTGGGCTGCCGATACAGTCCCATTTGGTCGGCCAACTTGCCCATTTCCCTACAGTTTGGGGGGTCCCGATCCCTCACCGCCGTAGCTAAGTCCTCAGGGATAGTGGCACAAAACTGCTCCTGGATCATGAGCTCCCGCACCTCCGCCAAAGTGGTCTTCCCGGTGGCCCCAATCCATGCGTCCCAAACCTGCCCCAGGTGCGCCATCCAGGAGGCATACGTGTCCCCTGGGGTAGGCTGTCCGTAACGAAATTTACGGCGACAATGCTCGGCGGTGAGGGCAAACCTCTCTCTCACCGCTTCCTTGAATGCCCCATAGTCCAAGGGGGCAGTTTGGGTGTGAATACCCAGGAGATCAGCCAGTTCCCCGCTGACCTGCGTCCTCAGGGCAGACATCCTTAAGTTGTCCGGCACCCTCTGCTCCAGGCAGGCAGCCTCGAACAGGGTGAAAAAGATCAGCACATCCTGTCCCGACTGGTAGGTGGGGAATTGCTTCCTGTCCCATTTAGGGGTCGTGGTACCCCCACCCTGGGGTGCAGGGGTTCCCCCTTGTCCGGTGCCCATGGTCAGCCTGGCCAACTCCAGCTGCATCTGTAGTGCTACTTGTTGCTGCTGGCACATTTCTTGTTGATGCTGCATCAACTCCCTGGCTTGCTGCCAATTGAGTTGGGGAAAGAGGGCATCCAACCCTCCTCCCCCCATGGCTCCGCCGGCAACCCTTCTGTCGAGGTCTTCCTCTACCTCAGGGTCCCTCATCTCGCTCCTCCTGCCGCTACTGGTAAGGCTGGGGCTACCCCACTGCTTGGGTTCCTGCCCTACTAACAGCGATGAGGGGGCTCCCCCCCCTTCTTGCCTTGCAGTCTTCGGCCGCACCACCCACTCCATTGTGGAGGTCTGGGTTGGGGTCCCTGGGCTGCTCACTAGCTCCGCTTGCTCTTGGCTCAGGTTATTCATTTTCTTTTGATCTGAGCGCTCCCCAGCAATCTACTAGCCTGCCCGAAGCCCTGTTAGTTCCGACTGTCAAATGTGCAAATGTGGTTTCCAATTGTCCCGTCGTCTGCCACCATGTGAAGGATCAGCAACCGGATCCTTTGCGTGAGTTCGGCAACTCTAGGGTTAACCAGCAAAGCAATACGGCGCGTATCGGCTTTCTAGTACAAGAGGAAAAGCCACAACTCTTTGTATGTCCAAATAAGGCTTTTTATTTGTTTATACAATAATTAGGTCGGAACTAGCAGTCTTCTAAGAACACGTTTACAGTCAACACAACCTTAGCTGACCCGCGTCTTACCCAATGAGCGGGCTCCGTGGCTAGCAGATTGCCTCAGGTCAATATCCTCACATCAGAGACAGTACTCTAGTCAGTTTCAGCCCAGCTCACGATCGGCGCTTCACGGAAGAGAACGGTGTACCCGGACGGCTTGCTTTTAGGGGGATCTGGCCCCGAGGTTCCCAACAACCCACTACCGGAAGGGAGAGGGGTTTTCTACCCCGGATTTCCCGCTCTCCCCGCCCTCTGGGTCAGGTGGGGGCTTATGCCTGCCCCTTCGTTTAGGTGGGCTTATTCCTGCCTGGGAAGAAGGTGACGTAGTGATACTTTGCAGCTCTTTGAGACTGCCCTGTTTGTTGATGGTCCTTGATGGTCCTTCCTGGACTTTTGTGGATCTCTGCCGAGGCCCTCCTTTGTTGGGGCTGATGACTTGTCTGGTTACTCCCTGGTGACCTCATCCCTCCTCCCTTGCCCCCTCCCTTGGGGAAATGTGTGTGCGTGTGTGTAACTGGGGTTTGGGCTTTCTCCACATATTTATTTATTATATTTATACCCCACCATTTTTCCTGCAAGGAACCCGAGACGGCTTACATAATCCTCCTCCTCTACTCCATTTTATCCTCACAACAACCCTGTGAGGTAGGTTAGGCTGAGAGTCAGTGACTGGCCCAAAGTCACCCAGTGAGTTTCATGGCTGAGCGGGGACTAGAACCCGGATCTCCCGAGTCCCAGTCCAACACTCTCACCACTACGCCACATTGGCTCTCTCTATACCACACTGGCTCTCTATACTTTGCTGAGTGCCAGGCATTATAGGACAGGTCCTCAGGACGTTTAGCCCTGACCTACAACTCCCATCAATCCCAGCCAGCATGGCCAATGGTCAGAGATTGTGGGAGTTGTCATTCAAAAAATCTGGACGGCACTAGGTTGCCTGCCCCTGCTACAGGTGGACTCCGGAGCATGCCCTGTAACACGTTTGACAGCTGGGAAGGAAGGGCTCGCCTCAGGACTGGCCCTTGGTGACAAAATGTCCTGTGCAACCTCACCTGTGTGCCTTTCAGTGAGCTCCTGGATCCCTTCGGACTAATGTGCCCTCAGGGAGAGATGTCCTGTAATGTATTCATGTGGTTTTCCACACAAACACACACACACCTCCTGGCTTCCTGCTACCTGGGGCAGTGAACCTTGACACACTCCTTTCTCAAAGAAAGAGAATAATCAGTGCTGATAATACACAGCTGTGAAACTAAAGGGAAGTGTATTGCAGAGTAAGTTTTGTCTGACCACATTTGAGAGAGAAGACAACTGCAAACTTTACTTAATGTTAACAGGCATCTTCTTCTTACAATGAAAATAGGCAAAGTAAAGTAGGCAAAAGTGAACCCAAAACCTACACGCCAACTCCCCTCATGCATTAACCATTTGGTGGCTTTTCAACCAGTTATTTTCCCCTCCTTACAGCGGGTTTTAACTAATGGCTGTTGCTTATTCCAACAAAAAGAATCTAGACACTCACTTGAATATTACTGGAAAGCTAGTCCGCAGTGCAAGAGATAGATTGTTGTTATTATTAATCTCACAAATAGACGTTTACTTTTCACAAATTTCTCCTTCCCGCTTCATCAACAAGGTGCTTTCATTTGATCTCGATCTATTCTACAGGTATAAGAACTTGGTCATTCTCTCATTCAATGGATGGGTCTCTATGTCATAAACATGCAGACTGCCTATTCGGGGACAAAGACTATGTGAAACATAGGGACATCATGTATATGCATATTCATTGGCAGTAACGTTTTATATTACACTGGAAGATCAGGAGTCATTATCATTAAATGCTGTACAGGTGCCCAGGACAGCTGCAAATGTGTGGATCGGAGCAACGCCTCCAATTGTATGTGCACAGAGATGCAGGACATAGCAGTGTGGGATTATGTTTGCTTATAATGAAATACGAGACTTGACTGACAGCACCATTAGATATAACTCTCCCAACGGTCACTCCCTTCTAGGCACTGGGCCTTGGCCCTTCTCTTATCTCTCCTTTCCACTACGTCTGGTCTCTGGCTTTGAGCTCACTGGAAAGCTATCGTTCTGTGGCAGTGCCAAGGAATTGCTCCACTGGGAGAGCCATTGTAGCTTCAGCTTCAGGTGCCTGGCCGACTATTAAGTCTCACATGACCAGATCTAGCTTCTCCATAGGAGAGCCTGAATTTCCCCGGCATTATTGAGTCCTACAGTTGTCCTTCTCTACCACTGGCACAAACAGAAGCTGTACTCATTGGCTATAGTTTTGACATGTTTTTCACCCCCTTTCCAGTTACTCCCTTCTAGCTACATTTTTGGTCAAGCACCATTCCTTTTTTTTCGATACCACATCTTGATCTCTCTGTGAGAAGGGAACCAGGAAACAGTGTCTAATGCTTAAATTACAAGCTGAGGAAGAGCAGGAGGAGGCTTCCTCAGCCTGCTCTTTTGTTCAGCAAAGAAATATAAAAGAAAAATGGCATAGCCATTAACAAGAGTAACTGAGTACAGCTCCATCAGCCCCCTAATAAGCACTCAGCACAGCACCTCATTGGGTTTTAATGCTATATATAGCCATAACAATGGATTGGAATAGGAACAAAGAGCCTTAAATATCCAAGTTCCATATTTACTTGGAACAAGAAAAGTGTAATGCTTTAGACTGGAGGTAATTTGCACGAGGGTTTAAATTGCTATCACTGTTGATTCGATTGTCTATTGTGTTGAATAATTAGAAACATGTATATTTTCTGTGAAAGCCTTCCAACTTTACTGGACTTCATTTCACCGTCAGGAGATAATCCATGCCTACAGATGTGTTGGACAGCAGATCCCATTATCCCCAGCCATCATGATGGGAATTGTAGGCCAACACATCTGGAGGATGTCAGGTTGGGCAAGACTGCTCTAAATTGTCATGCAATTGTTGTATTTATGAGTAGTATTAAATTTATTGTTGTAACCGCAGGTCATAACAAGTATCAAAATCCAAACAAACATGCAAAATACAACCAAGCTATAAATACAAAATACCTAAAACAGTTTTGCAAAAATACAACCTAAAATACTATTTAGCTAACAGAATTAGTAGATAAAATGTTCATTCTAATTTTAAAAGATAACATAGCTTCTTAAAGTATTTGATCAATATCAGATCAGATGGACCTCAACAGTAATCAAAGGCAAGCCTACCTCCATCCTTAAGTGGGCAGCAGGAGTATTTATGAGTGAAAGGGAAGAAATTCCAAAGAGAGTATTCAGGGTGCTTTCAGACAGAGGGCTCCAATCGCTAGTGTGAAGTAGGTCCTAGGTTCAATTCATGGCATCCTCATTTAAAAGGATCTCAGGTAACAGGTGCTGAGGAAAAACCTTTGCCTAAATAATTGGAGAGCCCCTACTGGTCAGATTTTAGACAATGCTCCGCTAGATAAGCAAATGATAGACAAATGACTTCACGTCTCAGAAGATGAGACTGTTGTAGACCCCAAGGAAAAGGAAAAGTGGAGGAAGGCTTCCCCCTCAACACAGACCCCACCTAACTTCTCATCCGACTGCCACCTGCCTTACCTAAGGAGGTTGTGTTACTGTCATCCCCAGATTCTGAGGTCTCCACCCTAGGAACCACAGTTGAGCCACAGTTCCCCAACACCACCAGAGCCAATGTATACAAAACCGGTCAAACCCCCTTAAAAGAGGCTTTTCCGGGTGGGGGGGCAGAGCTAACCACCTGGATTGAGCTACAGTTTATTGAAGCCTCAGTGAACTTGAAGCCCTGCTCTTGTGTTAGCGTCCCACCTGGCCTTCTTTGAATACCTCTAGGAGCTGTTCAAGGTCCTGCTCAGGAGTGAACTCCATCTGGAAGCTGAATTCCTGGTTGAATCCCTGCTTGAGCCAAGCTCATTTCCAAGGACAAGGTAGCTAATGATCAGGCTCAGTATAAGGGTGCTTCATATATTCATAATCCAGAGTCACATTTACGACTTGTGAAATTATAATATCAATGTCTAAACTCAATGTCAGGAACCAAGTGAACAAGCAGGAATCTGCCCACTGGTGGCTGTAATCAGGGTTGGATCAACGGGGTCCATATCTATTCCATTTAGAACTCTGGCAAATTCTGGGGGTCAGGAGTAGAGCTCACAGTCAAAGGAGGCAATTACATAACAGGACAAGGAACAGATATGGGGGGAAAGATGAAAGCTGGGCAAGCCAGACTAGGGGAGCAGGTCCAGGTGGGAGTGCTATGGTGCTGAGTACGTAAGATACCAAAAGAATGTCCAGGGCCAGGTTTGATGTAACCAGGAAGTGTATATAGATGATTCCCAGACAATCAGAAGGGAGCCACTGTGGGCCCCAAAGCAGTAGAGAAAGTTCAGATATTCTAATGTTTGCCTTACCTTTCAGATTGGTTGTCCTGTTGGAGCAGCACCTGACAGTCAAATTGATAATGCCTTTTGACTTAGGGGGAGTCACGTGCCTGTATAAAAGGGGATCTGACTTAAAATAAGAATCCAACAACCCAAAAGGAATAGTGAAAATTAAGTCTAGAAAGGGGTCCATTTAAATCAGGGTTGCAGAACCTCAGGCCTGAGGGCCAAGTCTGGCCATCCTGGGGTCTCTGGGGTTCCCTAGATAGTCATGCCCCCTTCCCCTGGCCCCAAGCCTTTCCTGCAGGCACCAATTGTTTGGTGGCTTCCCAGCTTTTGTGCAGTTTTTCCCCACTCTAAAAGATTGAAATGCCTCTCATAAAGCTTAGCTACTGGCAGTAAGAGCTTCAAGCATAAATATGCTGGTATTTTGGCCCCTCCCCTTTTGCCTTTGGCCCTGCCCCCTTTGACTTCAACTACAAGAGTGTCTCTGTAATTGAATTCAGCCCTCGGGCTGAAAGACATTCAACATCCCTGGTTTAAATATTATTATGCCCTCTCCAATAGACTTGGTAGCGGTGGTCAAAGTGGGGTGTGATGCCATCTCACTTCTTTTCAAGCAGACATAATTGAGCCTAGGCTAACCATCCCACTTCCCTTTTTCTCCCACTTTGGTCACAGCTTTGGAGAAATAAACACATTTGACTTTATGCATGCAGCAATCATATTCATGGCTCCACTGCAGGAATGTATTTATTTTTAAACGATAATGATGGCATTGAGATTCTGTTTTGAAAATTACTTCATTAAAAGAGCCGGCACGATCTTGCACCCAACTACAGCACCGTGAAAAATTTAGGAGGAGAATTACCAGGGTTGTTTCACTGAAATAACAAAAGGGGAAGGAATATCAAGAACAATGATAGCTGTAATAAAGAAATGCCCTTAACCTGTGCTTCTGCTATCATTCCTGACAATAAACTGAACAACTACATTGACCTCAAAGAGGTTGTTATTGCTTTATGGTCCTAAACCTGACAAAAGAATGGAAACCAGTGCTTAACAGGGACTACCACACTCTGAAGAAATGCAAAGAGTCTCATATACTTTCTGGTGACAAATGGATATAGCAATGGTTGTCAAACCATTTGAATTCTTAGGAACACTTAGCTGGGACTCCTCACTTCCCTTGTGCGGATGTTTGCTTTTTCTACAGTTGGTTACAGTGGACTGATTCTGTGTGCGATTTATGTTGACTGTTGTGATGGGAGAACATTATATTTGGGGTTTATGAGGAAGGAAAAAGAGAACATTACAAATACAGTATCTTAATTTTTCTTGTTTATTCCATTCTCATACTGTCAGAATTTCACTGGCATAAATATTACATTAAACAGATACATGAGCTACTGTGGAGACACAGCATTACTTCAAGAACAAGTCATCTGAATTACAGACAAACCACTGCCAGTTTACTTAATTGTCTTAACAACAGAGGAGAAGCCCTTTTCACAAAAGGGTGAAGGGAATGTATCATCTTTACAACGTTTTTTCCCCCCACTGAGGTAAATGTTTCATAAATACTGAAATGTTTAAATAAAGCATAATAAGCTATTCCTTTCATATAAGATTTTTTAAATATGCAATCTACAGTAAGCTGTTCACTGTAATCTAGTGCTAAAATAGCCAATTGTCGTTCTTCAAGTCTGCAAAATGGAGAGAAAAAAATAGCAGAATGCAAAGTCCTGGAAACAAAATAGTTCAGAACTGAGATATGCAGCTCTGACTAGTCTGGGGGAAAGGTTGTCCACAGTGTCTGCCCAATAACATGCACACACTGTGCTATAGAAGTGCGCTATAGAAGTGCAAACAATCATAAGTGCTGTACTTAGACTGACTCTACCAATTTTGGGAAGGGATTGTGCAGTCATCACAAGTCAAACTTTTCTCCATGATTTTTTTTTTTTTTAAAGGGTGGTGACTCCTTTCCAAATATACTATTGCTGTAAGAATTGGTATTTGCCATGTGTTGGGCAGATCTAGTCACAGCTCACATCCCCCCTGTTGCAGTAGACATAAGGGCTGGAATCCTGCAGAGAAGCTGTTTAGATTGCAATTCTATAGGCACTTACCTGAGAGTAAGTCCAACTGCACTCAGTGGCACATGATTCTGAGTAGGCATGCATAGGATTGTGCTGCAAAATGTCTTTGGAGTCAGTGGGATTTGAGCAGCTTCATGTGCAGCCCTGTAGCCAAGAGCTCTCCAGGGGAGGCTGGTGGTGACTCTATGTCAGTGGGGCTAAGGACTCGGAGCTATCCATTGTAGCTATTATTCTGAGCTCCATAGGAGTTATCCATGGTGCTCTATGGTGGTGATCCTATTTTGGGGATGGAGTTCAGCACCATGGATAGCTCAGAAGCTCCTATATGGATAGCTCCTATAGAGCTCAGAATAAAAGCTACAATGGATAAGGAGCCTCACTGACAAAGGGGTCACCAGCCTCCCCTGGCACTGCAGGAAACAATGAGTTAACATGGACCCCAGGCCTATTCCAGAGCTGTGTGTTGTGACACAGGATTGTATATTTTGCATCACAACCATATTAATTAAAGAGAAGCCACCATATATTTTACTATCTGGCTATTCTTTGGCTCTGACGGGAGCCAAGCCTGGAACAAGTTACAAGTCCAGTCTGGACATAGTCTTCAAGCTTTGATTTCATCCTAGGAGGGCTCCATTTTTAGGACTGAAGAAAAATGTTCCAGACACACAGCAATATTCTCAGCAGCACAAAAAAAGCCAAGGAATCAATTTATCTTGTATGCTAGCAAACTGTATGTGGCATGAGAAAAGCATTACATTCACACTTCCTGAAAACGCTAAAACCAAGGTCTTTTACTCTGGGGTAAATACTGAGATGAATTTGCGTCCAACGTGGATTAAGTTTCCTTTCATTTATCTTCTTCTTGTCTCCGCGAACATTGCCGAGGGTGACAACCAGTGCTAAAGGATACAGGTGGCTGCACTGAGCCATTATCTGCTGTTCTCCCATTGCTCTCTCTGATCTATCTGCCCTCATCTACCATTGCGTTTCACTGTAGAACTAGAGCAATTTCACAGAGAGAACATTCCTATGACAAATTCCAATGTGGCCATGTGCTAGAACCTAGCAGCAAGAAGGCAAACACATACAGTGGCATTTGAGGCCGTGATCCTGCTTGCTCCCTTCATGGGCAGCTGCAGCAGACGGCCTAATTTCATCATCATGCAGGCCTCAGCCAAATTTCAAAAGCCCTCAGCATGCTATCAGTTCAGACCTGTGGCAAGAATGATCTTTCCCTTCCCTGCTTGAGAAGGAAGTGCCCCCCACACATTTGGCTCCAGGCTGACCCGACACTGGCTTTGGCCCCACCCACCACCAGCATGCGGCCCCCGACAGATTACCAATGAGGGAATGTGGCCCTCGACAGAAAACAGTTGCTCATCACTGATGTACAGAGAACAGGCTGCCACCAGGTTTCTCAAGAAACTGCAACATAACCTTCCCTTTCCCCTTCCCTACTATATCACTTTCACACCAGCCAGATGTGCTGTTGCTGTACCAAAATGCACCAGATCGCTCATGGCAAGCTTTGCCATACCTGGAAGCATCCAGCCGCCCATGAGCATGCCTGAGTATCTATTTACAGCAGGGTTGCAGTACCTCAGGCCCAGGGGGGCCAAATCCGTCCCTCCAGGGCTCCCAAAAACAATTCCCCAGAAGGCCCCAACCACTTTCCCTGGCCCCCAACCACCAATTGTTTGGCGGTCTCCTGGCTTTTGTGCAGCTTGTTCCCCATGCTCAAACGCTGAAATATCTCTCCTAAAGTTTCGTTACTGGCAGGAAGCTTAAAAAATTGCTGGATTTATTATTATTTTTTGTATTTTGGCCCTTTGTCTTTGTATTTTGGCCCTTTGTCTTTGTATTTTGGCCCTTTTGCCTTCATCCCAGCCCACCACTGGAATGCGGCCACCAAGAATTCCTCCCTCCGGCTGAAAGAGGTTCTTCACCCCTGATTTACGGTGATGCAGGAATGGCACAATCCACAGGAGCTGGTCAAAGGGCAGCACTGCCAAGCATGGCGACAGCAGGGTGGGGCAGTGGAGGGCTATGCTGGTAGTCCTGTTGGGCTTACTACATTCTGATCTCTGCATCCAGAGGGAGCAGGCTTGTGGCCTAAGGGTGTCTGTTGTATAGAATATAATCGTAGAGTTGGAAGGGGCCTATAAGGCCATCGAGTCCAACCCCCGGCTCAATGCAGGAGAACAGATGTGGGCAGCCCAGGCAGTCACCCATCCAAGCACTAGCCCGGCTCATAACTGCTTAGCTTCAGCATGTGGCCTGTATTATGTGCTCTCAATGCCACCTGTTGTAATATATTCATCAGATATATTACCAGAGCGGGGGGGGGGGCAGGATGGGACTAAGCAGAAGCACCTTCCCAACAGAAAACTATACTGCATGGCTTTAAAGAAAACCTCATATTTGCTATTATTCTTCAGCATCAGATGGGGGGAAATGCTTCATTGCTTTGCTAACCCTGAGCCCACCAAGTTTGCTGAGTTACAGGTCCATTGATAGGGCACATGAAACAAAGGCACACACTTGATTTAGTAAAATGGATCATTAACAATCGATTAGAGGAGGCATAATATATTTTACTGTTGTTCTGTTGCATCTAGTCCTGGGTTCAATCGGGGATTAAAGTGTCTGATGCCCCCCACACATTAATAAATGCTGAGAGTGACATTTATGAGGCTATCATGAAGGATGAGGCAAGCTTACAGAAGAATGTCATTTAAAAGACTGGATTAGATGCTGACATGCCCAGGTGGCTGCTAATAATGAATTAAAATGAACTCCAATTAATTGCCACTCAGATATCATCCCCCTTTTGGCAAATATTAATAAGGTAATCAATAGGCCGCAGTTCTTTGCATTTAGCGGAGCGTTCTCTTAGTCCCAAGAGTAAATTTAAATTATGCGCAACATTTTCTGCCATTTAGTGAAATATCTGCAAAGAAGAAGAAAAAAAAAGAAGTAATCAAAACCATCTAATTTATGCAGAGGAGATCCTGTTCTGCTGTCATCCTAAAGGAGTTAAAAATGTAATGATGCTTTCCAATAAAATAATATTTTATTATTATTTTCTTTCCTTTGATATTGATGATCAGATTCCATAAATGGAATCCTTGCTTACTTCAGAGTAGAATATACATGTGGGGGGGGGGGGGGGGGGCACTGCCAAGTTGAGGTTTTGTTCACATTAATACGGTGTCTTTGTTGCAGAGCTTGTGTTATAGCAGGGGTGTTGAATTCCATTGTGGAGAAGGTCTGGGGGGCGGGGAGGCTGCATTCCAATGGCGGCCAGGGCGGAGGCAAAGCAGTAGGGAGGGGGGCAAAAGTACCAGCATATTTTAGCTTTAACCTCTTACTGCCAGTAACTAAGCCTGAAGAAGAGGCATGTCAACCGTTTAGGGCCAGCGGAAGGGGGCATGACTATCTCGCAAACACAATAGGGCTGGATTGAGACCCAAGGAGAGAAGGTATTTTGGCCCCATGTCTGTGGTTCTGCACTCCTGAGTTACAGCCATCACCTAAAACAAAACTACTCTGAAAACATATTGTTCACTTATTGCTTCAAGCTCCTCTTTTCTTTGCTAATCAGGGGCACAAAACTGTTCTTGTTCCTAATCTTATAACCTGGGGATTTCCAAGGAAACCCATTCCACACTGAGACATCTACCGAGGAGCCTCACCATCACTGTAGAAGAGAGTGGGGCATAATTCTAGGGTACACACTGTTCATCCAGGGCACTGGCGAGGACGGCTATGAACTTGTACTGAAAGGGTGACTTAGAATGCAGCCAGCACTCCCCTGCATCTGAGGCTGCAGGTCAAGCAGGGGGGAAATGGCCCAGATGGTTTCGGGGCGAGTCATAGAAGACTTCGAGGATGCTAAACAAGAACTTTGTTGTCTCTCTTAAACAAGAGCAGAACTGACTCTGCTGCTCAGATACAACTAATCCAGTGCCACCTAGTGACAATAAAATACGATGACACTATCTACACAGGGAACTCCAGCCTCCCATGCCCATTGCTGGACAGGAGACAGAAAAACCAGTTTCTCTGCCATGTCAAATTTTCCCATTGCCATTGATTGATTGATTTAAATCAGGCATGGGCCATGAGCCACACCCTATGGGTCAGCTGGAAAAAGGGGGGGGGGTTATCTCCCTGGTAGCACTACAGAGCACTAAATGGGACATATTTATTTATTTGTATACCACTGCATATCTAAGTAGATTTCAGAGCAGTGAACAATAAAAAGATAAAAACAGATAAAACAAACAAAAATAATAATTTAAAAACAAAGTAACATTACGATGGTGGCAGGACAGCAGAGAAGGCTTCCTGGGACAAGGAGGTCTTCAGCAGGTGCCGAAAGCAGCACAATGTCAGAGCCTGCCTGACCTCGAGAAGCAGGGAGTTCCACAGAAATGGAGCCGCCACACTGAAGGCCCTTCTCCTGGTGGACTCCAATCGGGCCAAAGGTCCATGAGGAACCACCAGGAGCATGCCATCGGATGACCTCAGTGACCGGGCAGGTTGGTATGGGAGGAGGCGCTCTCTCAGGTAACCTGGTCCCAAGTTGTTTTGGGCTTTGTACACAAGTACCAGAACCTTAAACCTGACCTGGTAGCGAATAGGTAGCCAGTGCAGTTCCTTCAGCAAAGGAGTTGCATGCTGCAAAGGGGAAGCTCCTGACAATAGCAGAGCTGCTGCATTCTGCACTAGCTCCAGCTTCCGGAGCAGCCTTAAGGGCAGCCCCATATAAAGCGCATTGCAGTAATCCAGTCTTGAGGTTACTAGCACCTGCATCACTGTGGCCAAGCTATCCCTGCCCAGGAGAGGCTATAGCTAGTGAACCAATCGAAGATGGTAAAAAGGCACTCCGAGCCGCTGCAGTCACTTGGGACTCCAGTGACAATGATGGTTCTAGGAGTACCCCCAGACTACGAACTTGACCTTTCAAAGGGAGTACAACCCCATCTAGAACAGGCAATGAGCCTACCTCCTGGACTCGGGAACCATTCACCCACAGGGCTTCCATCTTGCCAGGATTAAACCTCAGTATATTTACCCTCATCCAGCCCATCACTGAGTTCAGGCACTAATCCAGGACTTGCATAGACTCCTCTGATTCAGTTGTCACAGAGATATAGAGCTGTGTGTCATCAGCATACTGATGGCACTTGGCTCCAAATCCCCTAATGACCACTCCCAGTGGCTTCATATTTAGCTTCTTTTGAATTAAATTTGACCCATTTAGCATTCCATAGCAGCTACAGAGCACTAAAAGGGTCAGGTTTAAGTTCAAATCAAAATACATTTGATCCATTTAACACTCTGTAGCACTAATGCAGCCATTTATTTATTTATTTATTTTTAAAGCACCCCAAATTTTGTTTTTTGGGGGGAGGGGTCTATGGGTTGCCCACTTCTGATTTAAATAGTTTATATTTTGTTTGTTTTGCATGTGCAAGTTGTGCACATGCATGCACACAACAGAAACATGGTATGGGTGTGGGTGGGTGTGCTGTGCGTGCATGCGCGCATGTACATCATGCCCACACACATCAGATTTGAAATGGCTGCTGCTCCCACCAGCAACTGCTTTGTTGGGTGTGATATGAGTAAGTTGGAAGCTGCCTGGCTGGCTGTTGTCTTGCCTTACTGGCTTGTTCCAAGTCACTTGCTTGGTGGTGAAACAATACGCTCATGTCGCACCGCACCTGATGCTGAGTGTAGCAAGTGTTGAGTAGCATCACCACCATAGTCATAGATAGTGGCATGGAAGAGGGCAGAAGGCTGAGGAGGAGAACCCTGACTAGTTGTTAGGACTTGGTCATGAACAGAAGTCTGAGATGAGCCAGGAACCAGGAGCTGTGGGACAAGCCAGTACCCAGGACCAAAGAGTAAGTCAGAACCAAAGCACAAGCCAGGAAGCAGGACTGAAGAGCAAGTCCAAAGTCAGGACCCAAAGAACATCGAAGGATACAGGAACACACCAGAGCTCAGGGGACCTTGTTGCTCAGGCAAGGCTCAAGAGGAACAGGAAGCCGTCTTTTACTCCTTCCTGTTGAGGAGGAGCCAATTACCAGCCTGGGTGGGCAGAGCCAGACCATGACGTAAAAAGGTGCTTCACTGAGAAGGCTGCCCACACAGGGCCGGGAGGGCCCCACAGACTCAGCCCCTCCTTCCACTGGCTCACTTGGTAATTCAAGCCCACCCTGTCAACCCGAGCTGCCCAAGTACTCCCCAAGGCAAGCTGTCATGTCCCACCTGCAGGACCTGCCTACTGCTGATCTACCCAGAAATAATAACAGTCAATGGCTGCGAAGGAGCACTGTTTAGCCCTAGTGGACAGGCAGCCAACAAGAGGGGAATGTTCATAGCAACTGGGTGAGGGGGCCAGCATCTCTCTGCATGTGAGAAAGAACAGGGGAATCACTGGACTCAGTCTGGGCCTTCCTGCCCTCTGTGTGTATGTGTCTATGATGATCTGCTCTTTTCATCCTTCCCTGGAAATCATCGCTGCCTTTCTGCATTTATTTTCCATCTTGCCTTTTCTCTCTCCTCTGTTCATGAATACAGAATGAACAACACAGCGAATCTCAGGTTCACACATTTTTACAATTGATGGTGCTATTACCATCACAACCATTCAGGAACACCAATTTCTGGGGCCGTGTCATTCAGCCAAAGGAATGGGCTTGTTTGGTTGTACCAATGAAACATAAAGCTGTACAAGAATATGTCTAGCCTCCCTCGCAGGTGCACCACGACCTCCAGTATGGCTGTGAGGAGTCCAAAACTCACTTTCTCTTCCAGTTTTTTGATAAACCACAGCTTGCCCTGTCATCCAAACCCAGACAAACTGTTATTGAGCTTAACTATGGTTAGTGGAAACAAGCCAACTTCAAGCCGTTGTTTGTGGCTGGCTTATTTTCACTAGCCAGTTAAGATCAACCACTGTACAGGGTCCAGATGACGCACAGAGGGCATGATCCAATAATACCCTCCTCCCTCAATGCACATAAGCCTCCGGACACGGAAGCTTACGGTACATGCATCCAATGCAAAGCACAAGGCTGCGATCTCTGCTGCCCCAGGCCTGCACCCTGCATTTCATCTAGACAGCCATTTTTGGCCAACTAGATGAAGGGGGGAAGGAAGGAGGCTGGGGCACCATTTGGATGTGGCATAAGCCGTCGGCCTCGGCCTCCTCCCCACCCCCTGGCACGCCCCTTTTCCTCCTCTCTGAGGCTGATTTGTGACCTTGGGGAGGCAGTCAGTGTGGTTCTTTCCATGCCGGCTGCAAGGGGGGAGGGGGGATTTCATAGATCATAGAGTTGGAAGGAGCCTACAAGCCAGGCTATCGAGTCCAACCCCCTGCTCAGTGCAGGAAACTAGAGGAGGGGTCTCCCATCCAAGGAATAACCAGGCCTGACCCTGCTTAGCTTTCCACACTCAGACAAGCTGAGCCAGTGTAAGCCACAGGGGAGGCTTGGCATTTGGAGCTCGCAGGAACCCAGAGCTGGGGCTCTGAATAATCCTATGCCCCGCCCCCAGGCAAGGTCGGAGAGCCATAGGATTGCACCCTAAACTGCAGTTTATCTAAAAGGGAAGAAGAAGCATCCAATCTCCTCCTCACGGCTGTGCCAAAGGAGAAAGGGGAGTGGGGAGCACACAAACCCAGAAGGAGGATACACTCTCTTTTTGGCTTAGCGTTACATCCAAAGGAGGCCAATACATTACATGTTTTTTTCTCATCCCACAGATTTATACTGAACTTTTAAAATGTATAAATAAATAAATAATAAATGATGGAAGTAGTTGTGAGACAGCCCAGTGATTGCCAACCATTGCACAAATGAAAGGAGAGTTTAAAAGAAAAGGGAAAGGGGGGAAAAAACCTCTGGATTTAGCAATGAAGCCTACCATCCTGTAGGAACAACCTCCAGGGAAAACAAAAAAGATATCAACAGTCCTTCTGTTAATGAATGTTTGCTCAGTCTAAGCCCCATTTTATCATCTCTATTAGTTTCTTTACAGACCCTGTCTCTGTTGAATACTGTGGCAAAGTTGGCAAAGAATGTATTACATAAAGTAATTATTGAAAGGGCTGAAGACATTAATCAGGTTGGGGTTTTACAATCATGGCACCTACCTAAGGATTTAAAGATAACAATGGTATTTATTTATTTTTAGAGAGAAAGTGGCTCTTTGCAGTCAATTAGTCATGTAACATGCACCAACAAGAGGAAGAATCAATGAAAGGTATTGTCTAATCAACCGTAGGAACGGTTCAAAGTTCCACACAGTCTCTGATGCACACATGGAGCTCCCACATGCTCTTAGGCTACTCTGTTCTCTTCTAAACTGTATGTAGAATATTCTACACACCCAGCAGGGAATCGCAGGTACACATATGGAATAGTGCTTGACTACAGCTAGGATTGTAGCCAATCACATGGGTTGAATCCAGGATCTGCCTTCCACAAGAGGAAAGGACCTTCTATGAGAAGGGTCCCACTCACAGAAGGTCCCCTGCACTATTTTGGGGGAATCCCCACTCCACCCCATACCACAGATCATCCCATTTAGCAGGGTTTCCTTACTCTCTGTGTAGCATTTTCAGGGGGTTGAAGAGGCTGCCATGGGAAGGAGAGAACAGAAAAGTCCACTTCCATCAGCACAGCTGATGCAGCATAAATCTGGATCCAACTCAACACATGGAACAATCTTCATATCAAGCCATGCTCCTTCCTTCTGCTGGGAGGCTCACACCTGTCTGTTTTTTCTTTGGAGGGCACAGGCCTGACCTTGGGTGTTAGCCAGCTGGGCTCCTGAGGTTTCCCCTTCTGTTCAGCTAGTCCATAGGCAGGGAGACTCACCTCAGCACCAGCTGCATGAATGAGAATCTCAGTCATCCTGCAGATAGGTGCCTCCCCTGAGTGTCTCCTGAAAGGTTGTGACAGGGTTGGTCCTTTATCCAAGCAGTGATAGGGTTGATATTTTATGTAGCATTTGGGCTTGCTGCATGCACTGCACACTAGTATTTGCTATGCTGAACATGTAAAGTGTGAAGGAGTTGTGGAGACACACAACTTCATTCTTTTGGAGCTACATCCTTGGACATGCATGGGAGAGCTGCAGTTTGCCACACTGCCCAGGGCCCATGTCCACTTCATGTTTATGAGCATGTGCCTTCCTGTTGTGCTTTTTTTGTATTCCCTGCAGAGAATCATGGGGTATGGCTGGCAAACGTGACTATCATAAAATCTGAATCGGTCCTTAGTAGTTTAAGGATTAAAGCACAATGACCACCAGAAAAACGCTGCACCACCATGCACACACTTAAAAATGAGAATGTGGCAATGTAAAACTCCATGTAATAATGGGGAGGGGAAGAGTTCAAAGAGGGGGGAAATAAGGTTCTCTTATGCCTAACCTTTCCTCAGAGGAAATATGTAAAAAAAAACCACAAGTACTGATTCCGGTTTGGATACTTGCCCTTTTGCAAACTGAGTTACTAGACTGAAACTATCACTTTTTGGTTTTTCACTGTTTGATATGATCTTAAATTTAAGTTTCCTACTCAGGAGGAACATATATAGGCCTGTGGCTAACGCTGGCTCAGCTTGTCTAAGCGTGGAAAGCTAAGCAGGGTCAAGCCTGGTTATTACTTGGATGGGAGACCCCTCCTCTAGTTTCCTGCATTGAGCAGGGGGTTGGACTCGATGGCCTTGTAGGCTCCTTCCAACTCTATGATCTATGAACTCTATAAAGGCAGCAGCAAAATGGATTCCCCCCCCCCTCCTTTCCCTTCTGAGTGATTAGAAATGGATGGGACAATGAAAACACGTACAGCATGAAGTGCTGCCCTCTTTTGGCTATACCGTTTAGCAGTGTTGCAAGGCAGGTTTGGCAGTGGCAGGCTTAGAATTAGAAAGCACAAAAGAAGTGCTAAGGAACAGTGTATTACAATTATACATTCAGTTACATGACTCTCACTTGTAATATTTTTGCCTGTATACAGTGATACATAATTAGACCAGTCTGAATACATCTTATACAAAAAGAGGCCAAGTATCTCTGATGATATGGGGGGGGGGGCGATATTGGCTAGCATATGCAGAGGAATTTGCAACAGTACATCAAATGTATGGACAACTTTCCTGGCAAATTTAGGTACCTAAGGAAAATGTAATACTGTGTTACCTGAAAGGTCATTAAAACAATAATCATAATAATCTGGCATTGTTCTTATTTTTTTTAATATGGAGTGTGTAGAAAGATCTTTGTACTGTAGCTGTATATATTTATAACTTTACTTTTGATGTCCGTAAGGGAGCTGATATTGAACAGCTGTTACACCTTTTTAGAGCTAATTGGAAATCAAACTGTCATCTTTTAGCAATGTTTACTGCAACAACCAACAGCTTGCTGAAATGGCATCAGTAAAAAGTCTGGGTGAAAATTACCCACGCTCAGTTTTAAGGCTATACTTTTATCCAGATGTAAGTGTGAAGTCTGTTGATATTCTAAGCATATGCATCCCTCATTATAATTTAAGTTATTAATTCTACCTGACATCCGGCGGCAAGCTCCCTTGAACACCTCGTTTAAAAAGCATTTCAGAATCTGCCTATTTCAGGCCTTTTTTTCTTTTCTTTTTTACTCATATTTCTCTTCCGTCCCTTTCCCCTATCCCTCTCTCATTAGCCCTTTTAAAATATTGTAAGTGTGGAGATAGGAAAAATGCACATATGCAGAAGTGAGGCACTGCAGCAACAGTTTCTGCACCTGCACATGTATTCCAACATTTGCAATGAAATTTACACTTGTAGTAGTGTACAATGGAGGCATCTCTCTTTGATTGGAAATTCTGCCTTTGCAGGATTCCGCACTGCATAGAGAGGTGCCTATGCACGGATATGACTACATGCATAGACTCATTTCAACAGCTGCAATGAAGGTTCATAGGTTAGGGCTTCATCTTCCACCTACATGCATTCTTCTACACTTACAGTGTATGAAAGGGGCATCTGCCTCATTGGTTTCTTAGTCTACAATTAGGACCAGTTTCCAGTTTTGTTTCTCTATAGCACCTGGAGGAGGAGGAGGAGGAGGAGGAGGAGGAGGAGGAGGAGGAGGAGGAGGAGATGATGACGATTTAATAATATTATGAAAATATATTATACTTTTGGATATTTCAAATATGCCTGCTATTTATTTAAATTATTTATATGCCACTTTTCACACAAAGCCTCCCTCCCAAGTAGTTTACATGAATTAAAATAAAAGCATAGACATACAAATACTCTAAAATGGTAGGAAAGCAGAGCAGCAAGCAACAATATTAAAAGCCAGCCTGTTGCCAACTTGAAAACCACAAAGCCGGGTGACCGGCCAGATGGGCGATTAACAAATATTATAATAAATAAATAAAGCATTGTGCTTTTTAAAAGCAGGGGGGTAACCGAACCATGGTGCTGTTTAGTCAGACAATATTCATTGCTCTCTGTGTGAAGCAGTTGGTTGTCATCATGCACCTGGCAAACTGGTTGTCCACATGGCTCTTTGGAAGTGAAGGTGGCAGGAGCAGGCAGAGGGAACATCAAGGCCTGCTCCAGTTGGACTGCCCCACCCAGGGCCGGATTAAGATAGGGGCTATTGGAGCTGCAGCTCCAGGCCCCTACCACAAAATAGGCCCACAATGCCTGGACCCGCGGCGCGGAGAGCCGCAGAGAGAGCCACACGCGCGCAGTCCTCGGCATCTGCGCCTCCGCGGCTGCTCTATTCATAAATGGCTGTTCAGGCAGGAGCAAAGACAGCCCGGCTCGGGGGGGGGTCACGAGCGGGCCTTTGGGCAAGCCGGAAGCCGGAAGCGGCGGGGCCCGGAGCGGGTGACGTGTGAGAGCGCGCGCTGACGGGACGAGCGGCCGCCATGGAAGGCAGGCGGCTGCCTAGGGCGCGTGGTGGAAGAGGTTCCTTCTTTGCCACCGGCGCGCTCCTGCCCCGCCTGCCGCCTCCACCGCGCCTCCCCCCCACTGCCGCTGTCGCGCCTCCCCCCCGCTGCCGCTGCACCTCCCCCCCACACGCGCGCCTCCCGCCCACCAGCCACCTACCTTCACGTCGCTTCCGGTCCCGGAGCCCCGCCGGCATTGTTTTGGCGGGAGGAACCAGGGCAACAGGGCTTAAACAGCCCTGTTGCCCTGGTTTCCCTGGCAAAAAAAAAAGCGCGGGGGTCCCGTTGCGTCACTTTCTCCTCGGAGGAGGAGGCGGCAGCAGCCAGCAGCCAGCAGCGGGGTAGGTAGGTGGTGGTGGTGGCGGCGGCGCGGGGGGGGTGTTGCAGAGCAGGGCTGCTTTACTCCGGAGCCCCCCCCCACTGCACGAGAGGGGAGGGCGCTAAATATAATTTGGCCTAGGGCGCCAAACAGCCCTGCATCGGTCCTGAGCTTGGGACAACGGTAATATTACTGTTAATACCAGTGTTCTCCAACCTTGGGTCCCCAGATGTTTTTGGCCTACAACTCCCAGCATGCCCCAGCCAGCTGCGCTGGCTGGGGCATGCTGGGAGTTGTAGGCCAAAACATCTGGGGACCCAAGGTTGGAGAATACTGAGTCATATCCATAACCTTGTAATCCTTACATCAACCCTGTAAGGCAGGTTAATAGCATTCTCTCCATACAGCACGGGGGGGGGGGGGGGCAGCTGAGTAAGAGCTCGGTTCGTGTACATTGTTGCCTAACAGTCTGCATAATTCCCGAAGGGGTGGGCTGTGTTAGTCTATTGCAGCAAGAACAACAAGAGAGTCTTGTGGTACCCTAAAGACCAACACATTCATTCTGACATAAGCTTTCACGGACACTGCCCACTTCCATCAGATACATACTCTCCATACTTGTCTGTTATGGAGAAGGTGGCTTTGGTGCTGGGATCATGCGCTGGTTTCTGATCCTCTGTCCAACAACAAACGCTTCCCTGTGGTACGAGATATTGAGTAGCAGCAATCCCTTGGCCATCAAAAAGTTCCGCCACTGGCAAAAGCAGAGGAGTGATAGCTTTAGTTGCAGCAGTCAGTCAACCTAATGAAACTTGAGTATGCTCAAAGGCAGCGGCACCTGTTGATGTCCTGTTGCTCTTTTCTGATTCTTAGATCAGTCTCTTCACCGCTATGCTGCACCAGCAAAGAAGGATGTTGTTTTAACTCGGCAGTTTCTTTCTTTCCATGATGCTCCCACAGAGCCCTTTGGGTGGTAGCTTACATTTTAACATAATACAGCAATGAAACACTCATCATTCTAGATCAGGGCTCTCCAGCCTTGGGTCCCCAGATGTTGCTGGCCTACAGCTCCCAGCATACCCAGCTAGCATGGCTAATGGCAAGGGATTCTGGGAGCTGTAGTCTGGCAACATCTGGGGACCCGAGGTTGGAGAGCCCTGTTCTAGATTAACCATTAAGATCCACAGAGAGCTGGTGAAACCAGACTTCTCATTATGACCAACTGAAAATCACAAAGTAGTGTGCAAACTTCAGCAGAATTCTTTTTCAGTATGAATGTTAAGCAAAAACAAAAACAAAATGAAGGGCATATAGGGGGGGACGAGAAAAAATATATTATTGAGTGTGATGGAAAATCCTGTCTGCAATTTGTAATGGCCTTAAAATGAAAGAGGCATTTTGTGGATATATAGTGTACCCATTTGCATGCTTTACTTTGAAATAAAAGGTGAGGCAGTGGCTGTTCTGAATCACTGCCTGGGCACGGTAATGGACTGGATGAGGGCTAATAAACTGAGACTCAATGGAGGTACTGTTAGTGGGTGGTTTGTCTGCCCGGCTAAGTGATATTCAACCAGTTCTGGATGGGGTTGGACTCCCGCTGAAGGATCAGGTTTGTAGTTTGGGGGTGCTCTTGGATCCACAACTGTCACTCGAGGCACAGGTGAACTCGGTGACACGGAGCACCTTTTATCAGCTTAGGCTGATATACCAACTTCGTCCTTATCTGGACAGAGATAGCCTAGCTACAGTTATCCATGCTCTGGTAACCTCTCGTTTGGATTACTGCAATGTGTTATACGTGGGGCTGCCTTTGAAAATGGTCCGGAAACTTCAGCTGGTCCAGAATAGGGCAGCGAGATTGTTAACAGGGACTGGCCAACGAGAACATATTATGCCAGTGCTTTCTCATCTGCACTGGCTGCCAGTCTGTTTCCAGGCCCGATTTAAAGTGCTGGTACTAACATTCAAAGCCCTAAACGGCTTGGGGCCAGGGTATCTGAAGGATTGTCTCCTCCCATATGTACTTGCCCGGACAGTAAGATCTGCATCAGCAGTCCTTCTCCGAGAGCCCCTGCCAAAGGAAATGAGGCAGGTCGCTACCAGGAGGAGGGCCTTTTCTGCTGTGGCACCCCGGTTATGGAATGAGCTCCCCAAAGAGGTTTGCCTGGCGCCTACTTTGTATTCTTTCCGGCGCCAGGTGAAGACCTTTCTATTCTCCCAGGCATTTAAATCATTTTAATCATCTTAATCATTTTAATTTTGTAGTTGTTTTTAACTCTGTTATTGTAACTGTTGCTGCTAGCTAGAGTTGGAAGGAGCCTACAAGGCTATCGAGTCCAACCCCCTGCTCAATGCAGGAAACTAGAGGAGGGGTCTCCCTGTGAGAGCTGGACTGACCCGGGTTCAAAAGCTTCCCTAGCCAGTGACCCTCAGTCCCAGTCACGCAGGCGGAAGGAGGAGATAACAGCAGTTAATAAAGATTAAAGAGTTTATTTGTAAGACCCAATTACATGGGATTAAGGCAAACAATGCATCTCTTACTCACTACATCATTGCAGATACAAATCCAATACTCCAGTGGTAAGGCTAGATGAAGTGAAGTCCAGAACAAGAAACATGTCGAGTCGAGACGAGAGGAGAAGTGAAGGAGGAGTGAAGCTATCAACAAGTGTGTTAGCTTTATACCACAGACCCTGCACCTATAAATAGGATATTACTCACCCCAGTTGTATAACCTATTCATCAACATGTTTACCCCAAATCTATCCCAAGGCTGCTGAGTCATATCATCTTGAGACTATGTCTCGTGACCAAAGACCTTGTGTACTTGAACTCAAGAGACACCCACCAGGTCAGGTGATAATCTCGATGTCAGGTGGTAAACTCGTTCTGCCTATGCAAAACCTAACCTGGTTATTACCTGTTTATATGGTTTATGACCTGACCTGGTTATTACCTGTTTATATGGTTTATGTTTATTTAAAAATGGTTGTTGTGAATGTTCTATTTATAACGGTTTTATTGAGTTAACAAGCTTATTGTTTACAAAAAAAGAAATATTTTCAATATGTTTCTGTTTTGGCACTTTAATAGTAATTAAAATATTTAATTTGTTTTAATATAAAATTGCATCTTCATTTTATTTATTTCCATAAAAAGGCCCACCAAAATCCTCAGCACCAGGCCCATAATGCTCTTAATCCGGCCTTGCCCCCCCCCCCCCGGACTAACTGACATCAAGGGCCCTGTGGGCAAGAAGGAGAAGTGAAGGAGGCAGGAGCAGGCAGAGGGAACATCAGGGCCTGCTCCAGTTGGACTGCCCCTCCCAGGGCTAACTGACGCTCTGTTTTTTCTTGTATTTAATTTGACTGTACATCGCTCAGAGTGGCCGGATGACTGGCCAGATGGGCGATTCAAAAATATAATAAAATAAATAAATAAATATAAATTGTTATGGGGGGGGGGGGGAGAAAGCCAAACTCCTGTGTGTTCATGTCCCTTCTCTGGATACCAGCCAATAGCTTGACCAGGAATGGATAAACCCAGGCCTGGAGGGCCAAATCCACACACACCCAGGTTCCAATCTAGCCCTCTGGCATTCCCCTGAGGGCCATAGCCCTTTCCTTTCCCTAGTCCTAGCTTTTTTTCCTCTACCACAGACAATTTGCTGGTTTTCCAGCTTTTGTGCAGTTTTTCCCCCATTCTAAAAGGTTGAAATGCATCTCCTAAGGCTCAGTTATTGACAGTAAGAGCTTTAAGTTAAAATATGCTGATATTTGTTTTGTTGTTGATGCATTTTGGCCCTGCCCCTTTTGCCTTCATCCCTACCTACCACCGGAATCCAGCCCCTGAGCGTGTTTCCAAAATGGATTCATGCCTCAAGCTGAAAGAGGTTCTGCACACCTGGGCTAGACCAGTGATGATGCTTCAATAAAACCCAGAAGTGTACAGAAAGGACAGGGCCTAGGAAGTGATAATATGCTCATCTTGGCCTCAAGAGCGGAGAGAAGAAAGATACAAAGTCTGTTTATGGTCTGTACGATTATAGCTTGAAGAAGTTAGGTGAATTTATGCTGCACTCCAGTGGAATACAGCTAAAAGGCTTAAAAGAGCACTAAGCCTATCCCTCCGATAATCTGCCTTCCCCAAAACTTCTGGGGGTTGAGAAATGCCTGCAGCAACAGGAGATCCTCTCTCACACCAGTGTGACAATTATTGTGTGTTGGTTCTGTCTATTTTAAAAGAAGGTGAACCGGAGTGTTACTGTACCCCTTTTAACAGCATGCTTATCATCCTGTCATTTTGTCAGCATTATCATACAAACTTAGCTATCTTAACCGCTTTGATGTCCAGTTGTCTAGTCATATAACCAATGTAAATTGCTCCTTAAAATGTGCAGGTGGTAATTAAGAATTGTTTGGACTGTTATAATTAATAGGATAATTATAGAGAAACCTGGAAATGGGCATTTGTCACTCCCGGAATTTAATCTTCAAAGAAAAAATGGAGCTGGGCCTACTTTGAATTTCAAAGGCCAGTGTGGGGCAATCCTTGAATGGGCACATTGCTCTCCAGTCATTCTTAGAAGTCAGCACCAGGGCTACTTTGTATACAAAAGTACCTCTGAGCATATGCAGAGTGTATTTCCCTCACCATTAAACAACTACAAATTCTTCCCACACAAGCAGAATTAAGGAACACAACATGCAATCAGAGAACCTAGTCCTTCTCTGCAGAAATCAACCTCTGATTTCCCTCTCAAATGTGCATACTTTCCCCCCACAATTCTCGGCCTCCAGCACCATAGGCAATCTCTCATTCTTTGCCCCAACCCAGAGTTACGCTTATTTCATTGCTCAATCCGGGAATCTGCTTCCAGTATCAGCCAGCATGGAAGCCAGAGAACACAACACTGCCTTTCTGTCTACAAAAGAAATCCATTCCAGGTGTGTGTGTTTTTTCTTTTTCACACTTCCCTTATTTCCATCTGCTAATGCAAACTGAACAGGTGGTTGTTTTGTTGATTTTTTCACAAAATTTCTCATTTCTTGGAAGCTCAAGACATTATTTTTTTTACCCCTTCTGTGGCCTTTCAGGTTCCTAACAGATCTGGGATTTATTTCTTGCATGAAATTTGCTTCCTTGCTGGAGCTGCTCGGTGTTATTAAAGATGTTTGGCAGTCACTCTTCCACACTATGGTTGTTTTGTCACATTCTGGTTCTGCTGATGCAGTGATATGTCTTCTGTCAGTAGAGGTTTGAAGGCACATTACCCCGCTTGACAGGAATAGCGAGTTACAAGGATTTCCTGAGGAGAAAACTTCCCAGATGCAGGAGGCAAGATTTCTCATTTCTCAACTGCATTAATTACATTATCACCCTGAAACAACATTCTAAATGAAATAACTCACTAAATTTCTTCCCGGCTGCCTGGACTTCAGCAAAGTCTTTGTCATCTATAAATAATCCACAGGGAACCAAGGGAGTCTACCGAGGGGGTATACACAGCTACTTGAACATCTGCCAGTCATTAATGTGGAAAGCTTGTTCTTCCTAGCAACTGTTACCAGGTAGAATTATGTTTAAACTAGGAGGTCAAATGGATCAGCTAGAAAAGAACAGCATGCTTGTTTTGTTAACCTCTTTCCTGGCTCTCTCTCTCTCTCTCTCTCTCTCTCTATATATATATATATATATATATATATATAAACAGCCATGTGTCTTTGACACAGCAGAACATGTGCCATGTACTGTGTGAATTATGGATTTCAGTTGAAATGGGCCCACTCATACAGCAAAAGTAGTTTTGTACATGGCAGTAAAAGCATATTTTAAGCCCCACTAGCATGATTTCTGTGCACCTGTATGAATGTTGGTATTGCAAGACAAAGGCTCTGTTCAGATCAGATGTCACATTCCCAGTCCAAGCGATGAGCTTGAGCACTCTACATCCTCTCTCATCCCTTCATGCATCTGGCTTCAGAGGATACTTCCTGGTTTGTTAAACCACAATTTACCATGACATCCAAACCAGGAAACTGTGATTTAAGTGCTGCCTACAAATCAGGATTTCAAACCAGGATCAAACTGTGATTTGAAATCCTTGTTTGCAGGAAATGCTCAAAGCACAGTTTCAGGGTCAGATATCATAGGAAACTGTAGTTTAACAAACCAGGAAGTCTCCTCTGAAGTTCTGCACACAAAGGGAGGGGCAAAGCCAGATCTAACTCCAGAAAGGAAGGCTAAAATCAAGGCACACAATGCTCATTTTGAATTAACACATTCAGGATTTAATACAAGAAAGCATGGATGGATGAGCCCAGCATTCTATGCAGGATCAAGACTATGTCTCAAGATGGGTAACTTTAAGATTAAAACGGACAAGACCACAAGTTCATAATAAGTTGGATCCAAATGTGCCTTCTCATTATTGGAAGGTGTCTTCCCTCCATGGAAAGACTGCTTTTACATCTTGCACTAGTCTACCGCATTGCATACGAAAAGTGAAACTATATCCAGAAAGGTTCTTCCATCTGCACAAGCAGAAGCATGAGAACTCTAGAGAACCTTCCTCTTACAGCAGTGTTTGAACTCTTGTACATTTCTGGAGCACTGCCAGTGGCTATTTTCCTTCCATTCATGGTTCTTTGGATCCAACCTTCCCTTTTCCAGAAGCAATATGCCAGAAGCCTTTAAGTAATCACAAGCAGAGCAGGAAGGTGATGGCCTTCCCCTCTTGTTTGACCCCGGCATCTGGCATTCAGAAGTGTACTGCTTGTATAACAGGGGGTGGGCAACATGCAGCTTGCAGGCCAAATGCAGCTTCTAGACAGATATGGGGTAAGCTTAGGAACAGAGTCCAGATCACAGCAATGGCCCCAGTTCAAATAAGGAGGTGGATTCCAGGATGACATAGAGGATGTCCAAAGCTTACTTTTGAAATAAGTCACCTTTCCAAGAGAGATTAAACTTCTGTTCCAGGGAATGGTCTGAAGGTACATAATACAGCAAAGCTACTGCAACTAAGCAGGTCTGGGTCTGTTTATTGCCTGGATACCTGGGGAACCCTATGGACACTGTTTTGTGCTCTTTGGAAGAAAGGTGGTATATACATTGTAACAAATGGATAAAACTTTACAAAGCAAGGGTCCCATAGTCTAGGACAGAAAATGACAGAGGGAAAAGCAAGAACCCAGTAACCCATCTAATGAAACGTAGCTTTCCTGCATCATCCCTTATGACCTAGAGATGTCAAGCAAGCAAATGGGGCTGCTCACATGACATGACAGTCCACTGTAGGTTATTTAACCTGCTGTGAGGCTGCGGTGTGTGCAGCTGCCATTTTGAATAAGCAACCCTTGCTTGGGGGTTGTCATGTCATGCAAACCCAGCAAGCATGGTCTGGTTTAGGATTATGCGAGGATTGTTTAACCCTTCCATAACCCACACTCGCCAGGTTTGCACAACATGACAACCTCTGAGCAGGGGTTGCATATGTAATGTGGCACCCATAGGCACCACGGCTCATCGCAGCTTAGATAACCCACAGTGGGCCATGGCATGTCATCTAAGGCTGGTCACACAGTTGTCAACTCATGAATGATCCAACTTTGCACAGGTTACAGGATAATCCATTTCAGCACTGCAATTCCCAGTCTCTGAACTACAAACAGAAAGAACATTAGCATGCATAGAACACTGAAGAACTGAGGCTTGAGTATGAATTCTCACCAACCCTTCCACTCCACTATTAGCTTCAGAAGGGAAAGGGAGCACATTTAGCACATTTCCTACTTGGCATCCAGAACAGTCTACATGCAGCAGCTGGTTCAGAGGAGGGAAAGAAAAAGCTGGGGTTGACTGGTAGATGTCCAGCCAACTTTCTTGGGGATTTCTTCTTTCCACCATATATATCTATATCTATATATATTTCATAGATCATAGAGTTGGAAGGAGTTTTTTTCCCCAAATAAATGCCAGCAATGATAGGCCTGGCAGACCCCCCGATGGCAACTTATTTCAGAGTTGTGGGGCCACTGCAGAAAAGGCCTTCTCTCATCTGGTTGCCCATCTACCTGTTCTCACAGGTGGGCAAATGAGAAGGGCCTCTCTTGCTGATCTTAAAGTGCAGGCAAGCTGATATGGGTGAAGCGGTCCTTCAAGTAATTTGGTCCCAAACCATTTAAGACTTTAAAGGTCAAACACAGCACTTTAAATTGGGCTTGGAAACACACTAGTGACCGGTGTAGCTGGTGCAGTATAGGCGTAAAATGATTGAATCACCTCACTCCCACCAACAGTCGGTCGGCCACATTCTGCAGCAGCTTCACTTTCTGAACCATCTTCAAAGGGAGCCCCATGTACAACACATTACAGTAGTTCAGCTTGGATGTCACTAGTGGATGAATAACTGAGGCAAGGTCCATCCTCTCCAGATAGGGTTGCAGCTGGCGGCCATGTGATCTCACCCAATTCCAGGTTCAATTGATTAGCTCTGAATGGCAGTAATTTCATGGAAAACTCCACATAGTAGAGGACCATATTTCCTTCAAATGAGCAATAAAACAACTGGAGCATGCCACAGATGAATAAAGAGCTATTCACAAGCAGACTCAGATTTAATCACATGATCTGCATCCCCAAATCTGTGAAAACACCAATGTTTCCAAAATAAATGATTGAACTGTTAGCAAACTGTCACCAATCGTATCAGTAGCATAGTTTATTAGGCATCTTGGGTGGAGAGAGAAAATAAGGATTTCTCTGCTAGCAGTGATAAATTAATGCTAGATTTTGTGCTATTGTGCTATTGAAGATCAATTTCTTGCATTGTTCTCTCTAATACTGAAGCTTTTGGGCGTCATCTGGGTACCCTTGTTTCACTGGAAATTGTCAAGGCACCACCTCATCCTTTCCAAAGAGGTGAACAGGCCCATAGCCCGCCTAAAACTTCGGGAGGGACGGGATCCAAAAAAGTAGGGGAGGGGGAGTTCATCTGGTTTGCAGGCATTTTAAAGACAAAATTGTAAACTGTTTTTAATTATTCATTTGGATATATTAATCCACACAGGAGACCACATTGGGGGGGGGGGGGACAGTCCTGAAAATATATATAAGCATAACTGTACATGGGGCTGCCTTTGAAAATGGTCTGGAAACTTCAGCTGGTCCAAAATAGGGCAGCTAGACCAGTTTGTTAATGTGAACTGGTCAATATGAACATAGCACACCAGTGCTTTATGGTTTTCTCTGGCTTCCAGTCCATTTCAGGGCCCGATTCAAAGTGCTGGTATTAACTTTCAAAGCTCTAAATGGCTTGGCACCAGGTTACCTGAAGGATTGTTTCCTTATACAGTAATACCTTGAATTGCAAGTAACTCGGTTTGAGAGCGTTTTGCAAGACAAGCAAATTTTTAAATATTTATTTTAAAAAATTTGACTTAATATACAAGCGACGTCTTGCAATACAAGTACTGTAGTACGGCTTAAATTAAAAATCTCTGTACAAATTTTTTGGGGGAATTTCATTTTGATATAGGAGTGTTTTGGATTACAAGCACGTTTCCGGAACGAATTATGCTCTCAATCCAAGGCATGACTGTATATATATACCTGCCCAGACCCTAAGATCATCTTCAGAAGCCCTCCTCTGGATGCCCCTGCCAAATGAAGTGAGGCAGGTGACTCCTAAGAAGACGGCCTTTTTAGTTGTGGCACCCTGATTGTGCGATGCCCTCCCTAGAGAGGCTCATCTGGTGCCTACATTGTAGTCTTTTTGGTGCCAGGTGAAAACCTTTTTTATTTTCACAGGCTTTTTAGTCCTTCTGTTTTGTTTTTAAATGTGTTATTGTGTTTTTAGATCATTACCCTGCTACTGGTTTTTACTCTGGTTTTATTCTGTTTTGAACTTTTGTAGGTTTTACACCATATTTTATTATGTTGTATGTTAGGGTTTTAACTTTTGTGAACCACCTGAAGAGCTTTGGCAATTGGGCGGTATATATATATAATAAGTAAATAAATTAATAAATCTTGCATTGTGGCAGCTTTAGAATAGGATTCCATACTTTTTCTGGCATAGCTCACCTGTTTCCATTTTTCCTAGATGGAACAAAAGCAAAAGGCAAAAGTCCTTCAACTCCCAGCATGCCCTGGCCAGCACACAATTGTGTTAGTCAATGGGACATGATCCCAATGTGGCCTTCTACCCCAGCTTCTTCCAAACCTATATTTGACAGCAACCTTTTCCAAAAACCACATATGACTTGGTGCATGTCCACATTAACACAAATGCAGATGAATCATCATCTTTGAAAGCTGTTCTGTTATGATCTTCTGACAGAGGTGTTGATTTTCTTATTTTTAATTTCCTCCCTTTCTGGTTGCCAGTATTGAGCTAGCTCCTTTCCCCCCTCTGTTTCTGCCTTTTGATGCAATAGCTGGTTCCTTGATTTCCTTTACTGATTCAAAACCATCCTTTTTGCAGCATCACCAAACAAAGGACAGCAACAAGGACACAGAAACCGCCATGCAATGCCTTTCATTTCACCCCTCTTTTCATTCTTGCAACAAACAACCAGAACCTTAGTTAATCATTACACTCTCAGGGCAGTAGAACCAGGGCTTTTTTTCTGGTGGAACTCACCGGAACTGAGTTCCAGCGCCTTTTCTTCTATTAATTGCATTACAATTTAATCGCCATCTACTCCGAGGAAATGTAATCCAAGAGTTCCGGTACCTTTTTCTCCAGAAAAAAAGCACTGAGTAGAACAATGCACTAAATATAGGTATTTCATTTAACAATATTAACTTTCATGTTCTTTCAGACTTTGGGCCTTTCTCTTTAAATTTGGTTGCTTCATGCAACAAGCCCAGTGGTGCTATTATAACATTTGTTGTTCTCCTTCTCTATGTGTCATTTTCACCTTGTTTTTTTTGGTGTCCTAGTGTTAAATGTTCTAAATGTTCCTTCAGTCTACCCATTACTTTGTTTCCTGTTCTTTACAGTCTAGGCTTGAGTGCCATTTTTCTTGGTAGAAAGTCGGAGTACAAATCAAATCAAACAATAAATAGGCTTAAATAGGATATCCATTGCTGGTGAGAAGCAGAAGATGTCCACAGCACACAGCTTGACAACTGCATTAATGTTCTCTCTCGCTATGGGTGTCAGGACAATCAGTTGTTTATAGTTCACCTAGGCTGAGCTTGGTGAAGCAAAAAAGCATAGCAGCATACAGCAAAGGAAAAATGTCCTCATCCCAAGCCTAAGAACAATGCCCAACCACTTTGTGGATCTACCCAGATATAGAATACAGCCAGTCTACGGCAGCAAAAGGTCGGCCAGACTCATTTTATGTTGCCAAAGAGTAGCAAAGAATGTATAACTATGCTGATAATACTTGAAATGGCTAATAAACTGTCTCCCCCCCCCCTTTTTTTTTAAGGTACCAAAGTGTTATTCAAAATGACATATCGAATCAATATGATTTGCTCTAGAAAATGCCGGCACAAGAAACTGCTCCATTCCTTGCAAAAATCAGACCTGAACGATCGGCTCCATTGATCACACCAAATGACTTAAGATCCTCTGATTCCTTTTCATTTGTCTATTCAAACCCCCAGCTCCACATTCAAACCTATTGATTCACAGTCCTTGTAGTATTGTGTGCAATTAAACGTAAGTTGTGTATTTATATTACCTATTTATTTATTTATTTATTTATTTATTTATTATATTTATACCCCACCTTTTTTTCCTGCAAGGAAATTATTATTATTATTATTATTATTATTATTATTATTATTATTATTATTACGTATATGAATGCTTATATACACAGCATTTCTTCTACCTGACAGAGTGCCTCTCCCAACCTGAGTCTACCTGGACACTATGTTCAGCATCTGAGGCCTTCCCCTGAGTGCCGCCTCTGAGGGAGGCTTGTCCACTATTATTCTGTTTCCCTATGGAAAGGACAATATGAATATTCTTTGCTGGTTTTCCAATTCTTTCCTTTTTCTAAACTGGAAAAGGAGGAGAATCTATCTCCACTTTGAGCCCTTCTCCCTGCCCAGCCAGTCTACCTCTTCAAGACCCTCTCTAGCAGGACAGTAAAATGCTAACATGGCTATCATTTAGGCACAAGACAAGAATGTTTTATAAACCCACACATTGTAATCTGATTTAATTGTGCAGATTTTAGTCTGCTATCTAAGTTTTATCTTCCATTTTCTGGCTTTTGTGTTTGTCTTATGCTGCACACCGGCCTGAAATCTGATATGAGGAAGGACAGTATAAAAACTTTCAAATAAATACATGTTGTACTCAGTTGTGAGAACATATGATACATAGCAGCACCTCACTCTAGCAACACTTAAAAGTTTGATTTCTACCAAAGCTGGTGATTTATTTTTTAATTTTTTTTAAGAGAGCAATATTTAGTCAGTGCTCTCTCACAATGTCATGCATCTCACTCACAATAATTCTTTCTTATTAACTGCTTGGGTACAATTTATTTTCCTCTTGGGCTATGCAGGCGAGTGCAAGTGTGGCAGGCTCTGCTTGGAGCTGATAAGCCATCCTATAGAAGCAACACTGCTGGCATGATGAGATTTGTTAAGAAGACAATATCCCATTGGCTCCAACAAACCATGCGGTGGTATATCAAAGCTATCAGCAATAATATCTGCAAAACAATGCTTTTGTGCGTCTGCCAACATCTACAGAAAGCTCTCTGGTGTTTGTCTGGAAATGCTTTCTTTCTCTCTTTTACTTACTCCTTTTTTTGTTACCAACATAAGCAGTTGAAAGCATACCTGGCCAAATTTACTTGAAATATCTGATCAACCTAGATGATTAGTCTTGAAATTCAGCATTTGCATATGCAAAAAAAAATATCACAACAACAATAAAAGCTTATCATAATCATTCTATTTGGAAGCTAAAAGAGAATTCAGAGAATTCTCTCTCTCTCTTTTTTAATTCTACAGACTAGCATAGCAACCCAGAGATCCATATAACGCACTCAAATGTGCACAGTTGGTTTATACATGTGGGCTACACACAGACTTTTAAAATTATAAGCATCAATATAAATGGATCTGATTTACCTTTGGGCATGCTGCAGGAGCTTTTCATGTGCAAGACAGTGTCATGGTGAATGCCACTGTGGAAAGAGAATGGGGCAGATCCAGATGTCTGCACATATTATTCATGGATAAGTACTGGATGGCAATTCATGCATGCAAGCTAAGTAACCTACATAGATGGGGAAGGACTATACTCATGTTGGTAAAGTCATACACATGGCCAGTGGAGGCTGACTCCTGTATCAGTGGGGCTCCTTATCCATTGCATCTTTTTGTTTGAGCTTTATCAGAGCGACCCATGGTGCTCCATGGTGGTAAACCTATTGTGGGGATGGAGTACAGAACCATGGATAGCTCCTATAAAGCTCAAACAAAGCTGCAATGATTGAATAAGGAGCCCCACCGAGACAGGAGTCACCAGCCTCCCCTGCACATGTCATGTGGCCTGCTGATTTAGATTGGGGCACACTGCACGCAGACTCCACTAGTGTCAACATCCCAGCTTCAGGAGGCAACCAGGACTCAAATACAGAGGAGACTGAGCTAGCCTGGCCAGCATCAGCTGCTCATTGCCAGATCAGGCCCTGACACTGAGCTTGAACCTCTCTGTGAGGAAGCCATTAAGCCAGAGACCCATGAACCATGACCCCAACAGTAGCATCCCTGGAGCCTGAACTCCCTGAGGGACTGGCCATCTACACACTGGGAGCTTGCAGCCCTTGGTGTCTGCCCACCACTGCAGGCAATGCACCAGGTGGGGATTAACGGAATGCTGGAGGAATATCCCTGTAAGGCTTCCCATTCTTCAGCAGCTGGAGCTGGAGGGCAGAGAGCTGGGGGGTTGGATCAGGCCCAAGAGGGCTACATAAAGATTCAGTTGAGCTCCAGAGCTTAGCACTATTCAGGTGTTCACACCCACAATTAGAATCACATGTGGGGGAGAGCAGAACCACCCTTTCTGGCCTTGCCCCCTGTTATATTCTTGCTACTCGGCTCCACCACACTCTGCACATTGGAGGGAGAAGGCCTGAAGCAGGGAGTTGTTGTACCTGGGTACCTCCCCACCTGATTATACAGAATCCCTGCTTCCCAGCAGAGGAGGCACCCAGTTTCAGACCTTACCACTCCAATGTGTGGAGGTTGGTGGAGCCAAACAATGGAGATGCAATGGAAGGCCAGGGCTGGTGATGCCACTGAATTTCACGGTTAGTTGTCTTGTTTGTCAAAACTCATCCATTTGTTGCTATGCCTGGATTGATGCATTACGAATTTGCTATTAAGTTCAGAATTGATTGCAATTGGAGGATGCGCAGTAAAGTAGTACAGAGATCCCCCCCGATACTCAGTCATCCTACCACCTAGACCCCCCCCCCAACTTACTTGAAGCAATCTCTTTAGCTGCTTCCCTCGCTGCCGCCGCTGCCGCCGTTCTGGCTCCACGAGGAGGTCTCTGTGGGATCCATCTTCATACCGGTGACCAGCGATGGCAAATAAACATCACATGACATCACACAGGAAGGCCATGTGAAAACAACCCATGAAAAAGGGGGCATAGCATGGTGATGCATGATGTGATGCCACACTATGCAATTCTAAACTACAGTTCCCAAGATGCACCTTCATATACACAGAACTAGAGTTCATATCAAAGGAGAACTACCATCTGAGCTCACATAGACAAATTTGTTACTTTCTGAGTAAATAACAAATTCACCCGGGGTAAGTTCACCCATCGCTAGGATCAGGGAGCACAGTCCTGCTCTCCTTCTCACATGATTATAATCACGTGGGTGGGGGGTGAACATCCATATAGGGCTTTTGCCAGAGCAATTAATCTCCTTGGAGCTATCTGAGGTCCTGTAACTCCAACCTGGTACTTCCTGCTAACTGACTGACTAACCCCCACTCAGGTATCTGTCAGTCCCCATGGGGTCCCACTTATGATCCAAATAAGGCATCTAGATCACATCCAGCACAAGATTCTTAATCAAGTTTCTGCTTAAGTACCTCCAGTGAAGGAAAACCCATCACCTCCCAAGGCAGATAGATTGATTGCTATTATTTAATCTTCTCTTCTCTAGGCTGCTCTGGAAGCTGGAGCTAATGCAGAATGCAGCAGTTCAGCTGTTGTCGGGAACTGCGCCTTTTCAGCATGCAACTCCTTTGCTGAGGGAACTGCACTGGCTACCTATTCACTACCAGGCCAGGTTTAAGGTTCTAGTACTTGTGTACAAAGCCCAAAACAACTTGGGACCAGGTTACCTGAGAGAGCACCTCCTCCCATACCAACCTGCCCAGTCGCTGAGGTCATCAGGTGGCATGCTCCTGGTGGTTCCTCATGGATCATTGGCCCAATTGGAGTCCACCAGGAGAAGAGGCTTCAGTGTGATCGCTCCATTTCTGCGGAACACCCTGCCTCTGTAGGTCAGGCAGGCTCCGACATTGTGCTGCTTTCGGCACCTGCTGAAGACCTCCTTGTTCTGGGAAGCCTTCTCTGTCATCTAGCCACCATTGTAATGTTACTTTGTTTTTAAATTATTATTTTTGTTTGTTTTATCTGTTTTTATCTTTTTATTGTTCACCGCTCCAGAATCTTAGATGTGGAGCGGTATACAAATAATAATAATAATAATAATAATAATAATAATAATAATACCCAGCTCTTTCAATCTTTCAATCATTTGGCCACTTTAGTGACACTCACTCTCTCTCTCTCTCTCTGAACTGAGATGGTAGATTTCTTGATTTCTTTTGTCTCGTGCCTTGGTTTATTTTCTGATGAAATTTAGCATCATTCAGATCAGTCATACCTCTTTGACAAAGTACAAGATGTTCTGCAAGAAAACCTGGAATACCTGCACAAACAGTGCCAGTTTGCTGATGCAGCAGGCTATGCCAAAGGTATGCCCCAGCCACCCCAGTGATATTTATGGCAGAGAATGGACTTAAGTAGATTCCCTAACTTGATCGATTGCAAAGCACTGCCAAGACATCATAACAACATCATCCAGCCTGGCTTTGTCAACCGTCCCTTTGGTTAATTCCCTTGATTTCTTTTCTTGAGAAGTTTCCAAAAAAGACAGAACTGTGTGTCTGGATTTGGACTATTATAATCAAAGCTATTTGATGAATGTGAACTTTGCTCTGTTTGAGAGATCTATATGAGCCCCTTCCCTGTGCACAGATGGATTAACCAACTTGCTCATAAATCATGTGCAGTAACATCTTCTTGTTATATTTAAAGGTGGGATATTATGAGCCAGAATTACAATGCTTATTTGGATCACCTTCTTGACATTCTGAAAAGTTCCATTCTTCTGAGTAATTGTTTCCTTCTTCCCTTTTTTTGTTCTCATTTATCTTCTTTCAATGGGCAAGGGGCAGAAGTTAGGATTCTTTTGAAAAGAAAGTAGCAAAGTCTGCTGGAATAGTCATAGATTCTAGTAACCCTTGTCTGTTCCCAGGCTTTTAACCCTGTTTCTTTTCACACACTTTTTTTTCCTTTTGTGATGAGATGAAAAGCATTAAATCATACCAAGTTTCTGACCTTTGAAGTCCTGACAGTGAAAACTGTAAAACTATGTCTATTGTTCTGAAAGATACTCCAAGAATGTCCCCCACCCTTTGTTCTCTCCCCTGCTTCTTGGCTATCAGGAAAATGTTCAGAAAAGTAAGTCAGTCCATTAAGAAGAAAAGTGAGACTTTCTTCTTGTAAGTTTAATTTATGAGCTCCATATGGTGTAGTAATAGACAGAGAGGAGGGAGGAACTGGACAAGCATTGAATATTGTACTTATTGCATCAGAATTTTAGGAGAAGAATGTGGAATCCTAAAATACTCTTGCAGTTTGCAAGAGGTATCCTGGGGAGGTGGTGTGTGCTGCATGCAACAGGATTTACTCCTAAGTAAACTTGTTTAAGTGTATGATGCCTGCACAGCCCACTAATTTGATTTAAAAAAAAAAACAGAGTTCATGACACAAGCATACTTCTCTTAAAGCTGGTGCTGTCACTAGTTAACCATCAGGTAAATGGTCTGGATAATTTTTTTCTATGCAATGAAAGAAAAGATTATAGTCGTTTACCCCACTACTTCAGTTTCTTACCAGAGATGTAAAACCTTTTCACCAATAGCAAAGATATCTGTGTGTTAGCAGTTGATCTTTAATACTTGCTATTTTTTTTACCATGTGTTAAACCTGTCCTTCTGCCAAGGAGTTCAGGACATCATATATGGTTCCTCCACCCACCCATTCTATCTTCAGAACAACCCTGTGAGTAGGTTAGACTGAGGGGGGGGGGGGGGGTAACTGACCTAAAGACATTCAGTGAGCTATATGGCTGAGTGGAATTTGAACCTGGGTCTCTGTGGTTCAAGTTCAACACCTTAACCACTAAGCCACTAGTGCAGTGTGCTGGATATAATTTTAGCTTTGTCACAAGTTTATGGAGGGGCACAATGTAGAGATGCTAAAGAGGCTAAAAACAGGTCCCGGTCTAATCTGTGGCATCTGCTACAAAATGTATGGGTTTAAGGGGTGACACTGTCCAAGGGGTGACACTGTCCATCAAAATCAATTATCTCTACCCAAGCCATAGAAACCTCAATGCTAAAATGACAAAAAATGAAATGATTGTTATGGGCTGGCCCATAATGTGCATACACATCAAGCTCTTCACAAGGCCATGACAGCACTTTCATATCCAAAATGAGTTGATGGGAGGGAGTACAGCTGGGCCTGGAGCCTTGGAAAGCAGCAGGCACTCTGCATGTTTTTTTTAACATGAATCACCATAGTGATTATGGTGATCTCCAAACCTGTATCTAAACACTAACTAAACCAGGAATCCTATAGGTGGGATGGAGCAGCAGTTAAGCAATTAATATAATTTGAGGACCACACACATTGCGCATATCCATGCTATTTGCACATCATACATTCCATTACATAATTAGCAGTGGGCAAATTCACCTTGGTTTGATTTGTATATTCATCACAGTGTATATTTACATTCAACTCCCCACCTTCCCTAAACAAACACACCCAAGAACGAGAGAGGGTTTGAGATCTGGATAGGGGACAACTGCATAAAATCAAGATATTGAAGATAATACCAATCAAGACTGACCCAAATATAAAACATAATACCAGACAAAAGGTAGCTTGATCAGGTGGTCTGGTCACATAGTTCACAGCAATCAATGGGAGTTTCACAGACAGTAATATTAAAGAACGTCTGCACATGTTCCCCAAAACAGCTAGCTTTGTGGTTCATGCAGTCTCACAGTTTCATAACCAAAGTTTCATAAAGAGTAGGCCTAGGGATGTGCAAATCAGCAAAACATGAGGTTCTCCAAATTCCACCTCAAAGCTCGTTCCAGCTTGTATCTGTATCCGAGAGCAAGCTTTGGGTTTTTTTCCCCAAATAAACTTTCATGAATGTTTTCATGTGCATTTTTCCAAATGTACACATCAATTGTGCACATTTTGAGAATCTATACATATTTCACCTATTGATTCAAGAGAATCTATACATATTTCACCTATTGATTCAACTGTGCATTTTTCAGAACTACACACTTTCTTATTCATATTTTTCAAAGGTATACATTTCAAACCCATATATATATATATATATATATGGTCTGAGAATCACACTACCAGCTCAGAAATGTACAGACTTCAGCCGCAGATTGCATCCATGTCCATGTTCAAGTCTGGGAGATGCGAACTGGGTAAATTCTGATCTAACATGAACTGCAATGGATTTCTCATACATCTTCTGTGCATGGACATATAAACATTGAACACTGACTGCATATATATAGAATCTCCTTTAACTTACTGAGCCAGAGAAGAACATCAGAGGTAAATACAACTCAATAAGGTAACCATTATGAGCTGGTTCGTATACCAAACCCAATAATAATTACACATTTTTGTAAGATCACATCATATGCAGTCTGGGAAGTACCATGCATGCCAACTACCTTAGTGTGTGTACAGTTCAGTGAGTGTGAATGTGTCCATAGGTGGCTCCTCTTCCTGTATAATCCAGCAGCAAACACCACCCATGCATATGTATACCATGGGTTGGTTCCAGATTTAGTCATGTTTAGAATAGACCCATTGAAATCAATGAGTCTTCTATTAGTCATGACTAACTTACATCCCATTGATTTCAATAGGTCTACTCTAAGTATAACTAAATCTGGATCCAACCCAACATGTAATATGCTGCATTCTAGAAGTTATTTTAGAACTTCTAGAATTTAGGCATGGTTATTTTCTGCCAGGCCAAAACAGGTTGATAGCAATTCTATGATTTTGGAGTGTGCCAAGTTCTTCCAAGGGCAGCTCTGTGTGTAAACTGGGGGTAAGAATTATTTTCTCCAAAAATATTATCATTAACTACAACAAGTGGGGAGATACACAAGCGAGCTGTACAAAAGACATGGATTTGGGCCACTTGCAAAGATTTCATACAGTAAGTATAAAGTACCGGTATACATTTATGATAAGAAAATTTAAGTATACAGGAAAATATCAAAGAAGCAATAAACATATTTTTTGGGATTACAAGTGTTTGGGCCACATGAACAATAAAACAGGTTTTTATACCACCTTGATAAGCCTCGGTTAAAGTTTGAGAAGAAAAAATTCAGAAATCCCTCTGAAAGATCCTCATTGACAGTTATCCTGACTTATATGATATGCCAAGAACATTTTAACCACAACAGTCGACAATTTGTGAGAGCAGTTTCAGGCAACTAATGTCCACACATCCATGTTATAAATACACACATCTTCCCCACTGCAACATCAGATTGTGACTTGAATGTATAAACCAGCCATCACGAATCAAACACCAGAGCAAGGTCTTGTATTATGAGCTAAAACGCAAAGCTTTTCAATCATGTTTAAACACATTTAACTTCAAGGCGAGTGGTGAAAAAAAATTGTGATGTAGATGCTCATATGAACCAGCCCAGAGTTGTCCCTAGTAATCTTGTGTGACGAAGGGCACAGTCCTAGGATTGAAAAAGCTCCTGCAACTCTCAGCATTCCCCAGCCAGCATTGCCAGCACAAAAGAGTGTAGCAATATTATGGAAATAACAAGGGGTAGATATATAAGCCCTGTTCAGGCATTCACCTGAACATGTGAATGCTAAAATTGGGGATGGGGTATGGGGCAGGAGATGCACACTAGCCTCAACCTAATGCCTCAGTCCCCATCTGCTTTATCCCCAATGTGCAAAGGTCAGATATGGCTAGCTCTCCTGTCAAAACCCTGGGCAATCTGTGGAATGCAGAAATAACCCAGGCAGTTGATACGATTGCTCCTCAGCACCCTCTCCACATTTTTTTAATGTTTAAATTTATTTTTATAAATTACATTTCTATACTGCCTAACAGCCAAAGCATTCTGGGCAGTTCACATTACAATTAAAACCATAAAATACAACTAGGTTTTAAAATACAGTAACTCAGATTTAAAACAATGGACACTGAAAGGTTAAAATGCCTGGGAAAATAAGGTCTTCACCTGGCACCAAAAAGAGCACAACGTAGGTGCTAGGAGAGCCTCTCTGGAAAGTTCATTTCACATTCAGGGTGCTACAACAGAAAAGGCTATCTCCTTAGTAGCCACCCACTTGACTTCCTTTGGCAGGGGCTTCGAGAGAAGGACCACTGAAGCCAATCTTAGGATCCAGGCAGGTATATATGGGAAGAGATTATCCTTCAGGTAACTTTGCCCCAAGCCATTTGCACTCCCCCTGTCCCTCTCTCGGCACAGGGCAACCAAGGCCATGGTATATACTCTGGAGCTAAGAGTGATGAAATAAAATAGGAAATGGCTTGAGCATAGTTGGAGGAAAACTCCTGACAGATGCAATCGAACACTGGTGTGTGTCTATGCTCAAGTATATTCAGGGGTAGTGAAGACAGCAAAGAAATGCTATCTCTCTGCCTCTATTGAATCCTCTGTATGTCACCCTATGGAGTTTTTTTAGGGTTGCTCAAGGCTGATTATATGCTGGCCCTAAGGAGGCTGTGGATCCATAAGAGGCCAACTGCGACATGTTTGCAAGGCACTTCCATGATAAAATCTCTTGCATCCACCAGTGCCTAGACTCCAGTGTTATAGCAGATGAATTTGGTTAGGTATCCAGAGCACAGTCTTGTTCAGCTTTGTTGGATGAGTTTCAGTTGGTACAGCTTGAGGACATTGACAAGGTGCTTGGACAGGTTCGTGTGACCACTTCCATATTGGATCCTTGCCTCCTCTTGGCTTATTAAATATAGCAGGGAGGGAACAGCTAGCTGGGTCAGGGAGGTGATTCATGCATCCTTGCCAGAGGGAGCAGTCCTGGGCTGCCTGAAAAAGGCAGTTGTAGGGCCACTCCTGAAGAAATCCTCCTTGGACCCCAAAGATCTCAACAACTTTAGGCCAGAGGCAAATGTTCCTTTCCTGGGTAAGGTCCTTGAGCAGGTGATTGCCAACCAGCTCCAGACACTCTTGGATGAGACAATTATCTGGATCCATTTCAGTCAGTGTTCAGGCTGAGTTTTGGCACAGAAACATCTTTGGTCGCCCTATATGATGACCTATGTTGTGAGAGAGAACGGGGAGTGTGACCCTGTTGGTGCTCCTTGATCTCTCAGCAGTTTCCGATACCATTGACCATGGTATCTTTCTGAGGCGACTGTCTGAGTTGGGAGTGAGAGATAATACATTGCAATGGTTTCTCTCCTACTTGGATGGTTGGTTCCAGGTGGTTGTGCTTGGAAGATATTGCTCAACCCCATGGATTCTCTAGTATGGCGTTCCGCATGGGTCGGTTTTGTCCCCCATGCTATTTAACATCTACATGAAAGCATTTAGTGGGGTCATCAGGAGTTTTAGACTGCTTTGTCATCAGTATGCTGATGACATGCAGCTCTATTTCTCCTTTTTATCTGCATGAGATGTGGCAGTGGATGTGCCTGGCTGCGACAATGGACTGGATGTGGGCTAATAATCTGAAGCTATACCAAAGCAAGACTGAGAGATGCTGTTAGTGGGTGGTTCTTCTGACCAAATGGAGGGTGTTCAGCCTGTTCTGGCTGGGGTTGCACTGCCCCTGAAGGAGCAGGTTCATAGCTTGGAGGTTCTCTTGGAATCATCATTGTGTTCTCATGAACGCGTGTTCACATGAATACTAAATGCATGAAGGCCAGAGGTGGAGTGGCCGGGGACAGTGCGTGCAGGGGCACTGGGGGCAGGAGCAGCATGTGTACCCTTATACAGTGTCCTCACTTTTAGCCCTCGTGCATTCCGGCTAACACCTGAACAGGGCTATATAGATAACACAACACCATTGTATTGATTAATTGATCTGAACACAGGAAATTATGTTTTCATTTCACTGCCACTGTCACCAAAGGGATCCTGGCATTAGTATAGATGGCAAAACTTTAAAAAAATATGCCTTCTTATGTCAGGAGAAATTAAGAAAAGGACTTCTCTAAGATTAATTTTAGAGAGGGCTTTGTGTTCGCTATGCTAGCTATAACATGCACAAAGTAATGTGATACCTCTTTCTCGTTTATTTAATGTATTTGTTACATCAAAGGAAATGGAGGCACCGGACTATTTTTTTAAAGGAATGTTGGAAAATAAGAGGCCTATTACCTTTACATTTTATGAGTTGCTTGCTCTCTGGTGTTTGTCAAGACAAATAGAATTGCATACTGTGAGCGACTCAGAACAGAACCTCCATATCAATCATCCACCTGGTTCTACATAAATTCTGTAGGGCATTCAGGACATTTTGCTGTCTATGAATATTTTAGACAAGAAGAATCCCTGAAAGCTTCCTGATGGATTAAGAGGGGAAAGTGGGACTTTGGTGTTGTTTTATAGCTGTTTGCCAAAAACGCTGCCACTGTTACAGCTCTTTGGTGAAGGCAGGCCTCTTTAAACAGAAGAATACAGAGCCCAGTGGAATATTGCCAGTTCCCTTGATCACAAACTCATTGGAAAGTAATGATATATTTAACATATTAATGTTGTATGAACTACACAGCGAAAAATGGGATGCTGTGTTAAGCTTCAGTTTAAAAGCAAAATAAAAACTCGGTTTGGTACTTCTTTAACATGCATCATAAGGAGGAAAGCAGCGAACACATCTCTAGTTTGATTTAGGCCAGACCTACACTAAGTCAAACACAGTCCAACATCTGACAGCCCACCAGGGGCTCAAAAATTTCCAGTCATTTCCCCAATCAGTGTGGGGGATGTACTAATTTGATGTATGTGATGGAAACAGACAGGCCTTGCTCAGAAAGGTGTTCCATAGTGTGGCACTATGAATTGGATCCAACGGTTGCACAAGCAGAAGTCTGCTTGCACAGTGGGACTTCCCCATCCTTTCCTTCCCCCTGCACCCTAAATCTGCTCCGGGGGGGGGGTCCCCCAACCCTCTGGACAAGGTTTGGGAGGTATGGGGGCTGCAGGGGGAGGGGAAATCCATTCCACTAGCAGTTTCAGTTCCACTAGTGAATGAACACAATTAGACTCCACCCGTGACTGAGAAATGACTGAGAAAGCCCTGCCTTGTGTGCCTGCCCAGCATGTTTCAGATGGCAGGAGGACATGAAGGGCCTCCAAGGTCAGTCTAAATATCAAGTATAGGTAGAAATGGTCCTTAAGACCAGCCCTAGACCATTTTTTAAAGGGCTTTAAAAGGTTAAAAACCAACACATTCAATTCAGCCCAGGAACAAATTGGCAACAACTAAGATGATGCAGTATCAGGATAATACATATGCCCCATCTATGTCACTAACACACTGGTAGCTGCAGTAATATTAGGCAATGAGCTTATTTCAAATGGCCAGTGGCTACCATGCACCCATTTGGGCCTAACCTACCGCACAGTGTTGTTGTGAGGATAAAATGGCAGGTTCAGTCACTAGCATCTCCCAAGTAGGACTGCTGGAAATGGCTCCTGACTGAAACCCTGGAGAGCTGCTGCCAAAATCAATGTAGACAATACTGAGGTAGATAGCCTGATGGCCTGACATGGTATAAGGTATAAGGTATAAGGCTTCCTACGCTATTTCAGATAGAGATTAAAAACTTTCCGTCTAGAGAACTTATAGAAGGGAATGCATCAGCTATATATATAAAATGATATATAAAATGATTCAGAAATCAGAAGAGCAAGCGGAAAATCTTAAGATCGTTTGGGATACAGCTTTCAAGGAGGAAACAGCAAAAGAAGAGTGGAATAGGATATGGGATAGGCAAATATTGAAAAATATGTCAATAAGGATAAAACAGAATTTCTATACATTAATTTGGAGATGGTACCTGACTCTGGTGAAATTAAACAAAATAGATAATAATTGTTCTCCAATGTGTTGGAGAGGCTGTCAGGAGTTGGGTACGTATGCTCATATGTGGTAGAGTTGTAAATATGTATTGGATTTTTGGGAAATGATTTTTGAAGAAATATTGGAAATTATTGGTATTGATTTAGAGGTTTGTCCTAAATTAGCATTGTTATCAATAACCGAAAAGGTGGCTGGTCCTCAAAATGTTAAAGAATTAATTGTAAATTTCTTAACGGCAGGTAGATTAACGATAGCAAGAAAATGGAAAGTTCATCAAGTTTTCTCTATTACTGACTGGTATAAGGAAGTGTGGGATATGGCTTTAAATGATATGTTGACTTGTAATATCAAATGTAAAAGGTGACAATGTAAAAGGGGACAATTAAAGAAGAACAATTTTAAGGATACCGGTATATGGGGACTATTTTTAGATTATGTTTTAATTGAGGGAAAGGGGACTACACCATGTCAAGCTTTGATGTATTTTTGGAATGTAGGTTTCATGGTATAGATAAGTAGTAGTTGTTTATCATATTTGTCCCAAGGTGATGGAAGCACAGGTTCGATTGTATTTGATTTGTTTATGTTATTAAATTTTTAAAAAGAGAGATTAAAAACTTTCCTTCTCTCAGAATATCTTCTTACCCTCCTTTCAAAATAATAATTACTATAATTATAGTCAGGCCTCAATAATTGAAACTCATCCAACAAGATAGGACCAGATGGCACTCTGGACACCTCTATTAAAGGAATGGCATTAACTGTGAAGTCCAATTCATGGCGAATCCGAGCGATTTTATCCTCAAAGTGCTGTGCAAACTCATCACAGCGAGTTTCCAAGGGTTCTACAGTGTCTTTCTCTGGCCCTGATTGTAAAAGGCCACAAACCACTCAGAAAAGTTCCGCTGGACGGCACTGAGAAGACGCGATGCTAGTGGAAAAGAACTGCCTCTTTGCCACCCTCACCATCACGGAATAGGCCTGATAATGGGCTCTAACCCATGTTCGGTCAGCTTCAGCATGAGTTTTTCTCCACCTAGCCGTCTCCTCTCCTGCTTCATTGCCCTCAGCTCTGGTGTATACCAAAGAGCTGGCCAGGCTCTGCCCAGAGGAAAAGGGTGTTTGGGTGCGGTGTGATCGTGTCAACCGCCCGGGTCATCTTTGCATTCCACAGAGCAACCTGAGCTTCGACAGGAGCACCTGTCATATCAGCAGGAAACTCCCCCAGAGCCCTCTGGAAACCATCCAGATCCATTAGACTCCGGGGGCAGGCCATTTTAATAGCCCCCACACCCTTGCAGAGGGGAAATGGAGCCGAAAGTTTAAACCTCAGAAGGAAGTGATCTGACCATGACAAGGGGGTAAATGTTAGAACCCCCACTTCCAGATCACCATCTTCCTGTCCAGTAAAAAAAAAAAAAAAAGGTCTAGGGTGTGTTCCTTTACATGTGCTGGGCCAACAACGTGTTGAGACAGCCCCATGGTTGTCATGGCGGCCACAAAGTCCTGAGCCGCCATGGATAAGGCAACGGCATGGATGTTGAGGTCCCCCAGAACCACCACACTGGGGGTCCTCAACACCAAGTCCGAGACCACGTCCGTCAGTTCAGGCAGGGAGTCTGATGGGCAGCAGCGTGGGCGGTACACCAACAGAATCCCTAATCTGTCTTGAATGCCCAGCACAAGGTGCAAACACTCAAGACCCACCTTCGGGTGAACAGGAAGCCTAGAGAGGGGAATCCTACTCCTACAGACCACAGCCACTCCCACTCCCTGACTCCCAAGGTGATGTTGGTGCTACACCGAGTACCCGGTAGCCAGTGTGGCATAGTGGTGAGAGTGTTGGACTGGGACTCGGGAGATCCGGGTTCTAATCCCCGCTCGGCCATGAAACTCACTGGGTGACTTTGGGCCAGTCACTGACTCTCAGCCTAACCTACCTCACAGGGTTGTTGTGAGGATAAAATGGAGAGGAGGAGGAAGATTATGTAAGCCGCCTTGGGTTCCTTTCAGGAAAAAAGGCAGGGTATAAATATAATAAATAAATAATTGCAAGAGGGTCACCCCTTCTGTTTCATCCACCCAGGTCTCTGTAATACAGGCCAGGTCGGCCCCCTCATCCACAATCAAGTCATGGATGAGGGAGATTTTATTCTTGGCCGACCTGGCATTCAGCAGCAGCAGCACCAGACCTGAGGGTAAGCTGATATGGCTGCCAGGAATCGTCTGGTTGGGGGAATAACCAGAAGAGGGAACAGCAGTCAGATATCTGACCCCTCTTCTCCTTTGCCAGCTCGTTAATCCCCCAACACCATACCTCCCCCTACCCATAACCACAGAGATAGGGGCACCCCATTGCTCCCCAAGATCCCCCAATAACATACGGTAGTTAAAACATACGGTATGTAATAATAGAATAGAATGTTAATTGACCCCAATGAAAGAATTATACATTTTTGTTCTATGGCACCAACATTGTGCACGAACCTGCGATTTTGACTAATTGAGAATTATAAGGAACAAAATGTTTACCACCTTTATCAATGTCTTCTTCATCTTCACCTTGCTTACCTCCCACAGGACACCAGCTGAAGATCGGCCTGCAATAATTGATTTGAGAGTTGGAGGCATTTGTGCTCAAACTTTGTAATTTGTTACGTGACAAAATATTTTTCTTTATTAGCAAATCTATTAAACAGGCCTCGGCTAGTATCAGTGCAGTACATCTGTTGTGGTAATGGATATGAATTTGCCAAGCTATTCTCTCATTCTGTGAAGTACGAGTAAAACAAGCCCAGCCCATTAACAAGGACTAGGCAAATGATCGCACTCTATCATTTTCAAAGGAACTGATGGAATGTGAAATGAGTTTCCTGGCAGTAAAACTGCATGGAACTAAAGAAATCATAAGATAGATAGATAGATAGATAGATAGATATTAGTACAGCTGCACTGAGTACAGAAAATTAGTACACTATCATGGACCAGGACTCTGAACCCGCATCCTCAGAGGATCCCAACTGAACCCTCATCCTCAGAGGATCCCAACTCAGGAAGAGGCTCCTGAAAGAACTGTTCAGGGAGAGGACTTGGTTAAAGAAAGGCATCACAAGGCTTCTACCACTTCAGGATTCAGTTCTCCAGGAAGACCAGACCTGCCCACTGCATCCAAAGGAGATTGTGTTGCAGTTGTTGGACTCTGAGAACTCCAGCCATGAAGACCCCAGCATCCCATATGGAGTTGCTAAAACAGGCAGACCCCTTTAAGAGAAAAGGCGTTAGTCAGTGCGGAAGCAGTGCTAACCATCCTGAAGGTTGCCAAACCCCTACTTAAGGCTCAAGCATAATCTGCTTGCTGGAGCAACACAGACAAGCTTGTCTGGCTTCCAGCCACAGCATCACTTGGAGCTTTCTGTGGTGCTTTCCTGCTCCTGCCTTCCTGGAAAACCTGACTTGCCCCAAACCCTGTAAAAAAAACACCAATCCATAGTGGAACCCTGTAACCCTGGTCTCACCAGCACCCAATGATGCTCAGCACTCACCATGACAAAGGCAGAACTGAACATACACCCTCATTCCTAATTCTTTGCACAAGCAAGGAACTATTGATATTCTAACCAAGCATTATGGGGTCCTGCCCTGCCCTCTTTCCCTCTGCCACCATTACCTTGCTGAGGTCCTTGCTAAGGTTGCCAGTGTCCTGTTTACCGAGGATTGGGCAAAGAGAGGATCTAGGATACTGACTAATGGGCCAAGATTGAAGCCCTCTAAGTCCAGTACAGACAAGGAGCAGGCAAGGAGCAAGGTCAAGGCAGTCCAAGGTCAAAGCCAGCAAGTTCTCAGAACACAGACGAGGATTCAGAAGGAAGAGTCATCAAAGGCAATCCAAGGTTACTTACAGAAGTTCCATCAAAGGAAGCCCTTGGGAAACAAGGGCAAGGTATAATGGTTCCAGAGCTGGTGAAGAGACGTTGTTCCAGCAGCACTCCCAGCCTGGAACTGGGGCTTTTAAGCAGGAGATGCTAGAACCACACCTGAGGTTCAGCAGTAGCTCATTAGAGGCCTCTGGAAGAAGCCCTCCTCATGAGGAGAACCCCTACATTGGAGAATCCCTTTACTCAAAATGAGTCCTTTGCTGCAACTGTGCATTTCTCCTGAGCATAAGGACTGAAGCCTGCCTCTTCAGGCATCACTGCTCCCATTCTGCCTCTGCAGGAATCCTCTAGCTGGGGCATGACAGCCAGGTCCTCACCTGGAGACAGCATCTATACTTTTAAATTCCCGCTCCGAATACGATCGAACACAGGTTAGAGCTGCATCTTCAGCCTACCGAGTGGCGGTGAAGGCAGCAAAAAAGAAATTCTATGCTGCCTCCATTGCGTCTGCAGAGTGCTGCCCCAGGAGGCTGTTCCAAGTGGTCCGGAGTCTGGTTGGTCCAGCCGCTCCAGACCCAATGGAACAGTCTAAAGCCTCCTGTGAGGCTGTAGCGAAGCACTTCGCAGATAAAATTGATCGGATTAGCAGTCGGATATCGTACGTCGTGGACACAGGGAGTGAGTGGGAGGAGGCCAATGGCAGACCGGTTTTGTGGGATCGGTTCCGGCTTCTTCCTTCTGATGAAGTGGACAAGGTGCTTTCACCTGTGAGGCCGACCACCTGCTTGCTTGACCCTTGCCCGTCCTGGCTCATTATGAGCTGTAGGGAGAGACTGGGTGAGGGGATCAAGGCGGTGGTGAATGCCTCCCTTGAGGAGGGAGTTATGCCATCAGCCCTCAAGGAGGCAGTAATAAGACCTCTTCTAAAGAAGCCCTCCTTGGATCCCCAGGATCTGAACAACTTCCGCCCAGTCTCCAATTTACCATTTCTGGGCAAGGTGATCGAGCGGGTGGTGGGTGCTCAGCTGAAGGCACACTTGGATGAAGCCGATTATTTAGATCCATGCCAGTCGGGCTTCAGGCCTGGACATGGGACAGAGACGGCCTTGGTCGCCTTGGTGGATGGCTTTGGATAGGGGCGAATGCTCCTTTCTAGTCCTCCTCGATCTCTCAGCGGCTTTTGATACCGTTGACCACGGTATCCTCCTGGACCGCCTGGAGGGGTTGGGCATAGCAGGCACTGTATTGCAGTGGTTCCAGTCCTTCCTCTCTGGAAGGTACCAGAGGGTAGTTCTCGGGGAGGAGGCTTCAGACCTTCGGCTGCTCACTTGTGGAGTGCCGCAGGGTTCCATCCTCTCCCCGATGTTGTTCAACATCTACCTAAAGCCCCTGGGAGCTATCATCAGGAGGTTTGGGGTGCAGTGTCATCAGTATGCAGATGACACGCAGCTCTACCTCTCTTTTAAATCCTCACCGAGGTTGGCCGTTGAGACCCTGTCCAAGTGCCTGGAGTCAGTGGGTGGCTGGATGGGAAGGAATATGCTGAAGCTGAACCCCGACAAGACCGAGGTACTTCTGGTGGGGGACAAGGGGAGGTTAGGGGATGCCCTCTAGCTGGGGCATGACAGCCAGGTCCTCACCTGGAGACAGCATCTATACTTTTAAATTCCCGCTCCGAATACGATTGAACACAGGTTAGAGCTGCATCTTCAGCCTACCGAGTGGCGGTGAAGGCAGCAAAAAAGAAATTCTATGCTGCCTCCATTGCATCTGCAGAGTGCTGCCCCGGGAGGCTGTTCCAAGTGGTCCAGAGTCTGGTCGGTCCAGCCGCTCCGGACCCAATGGAACAGTCTAAAGCCTCCTGTGAGGCTTTAGCGAAGCACTTCGCAGATAAAATTGATCGGATTAGGAGTGGGATATCGTACGTCGTGGACACAGGGAGTCCTGGTGCTGAATGGGGTACAGCTACCCCTGAAGGACTAGGTCCGCAGCTTGGGAGTCATTCTAGACTCCCAGCTGTCCATGGAGGCTCAGGTGGCAGCTGTGAGCCGGGCAGCGCTGTATCAACTCCATCTGATACGGCAGTTGCGCCACTAACTTCCTAATCATCTGCTCCCATCAGTGGTTCATGCCTTGGTCTCCTCTCGCCTAGACTACTGTAATGCGCTCTACGTGGGGTTACCCTTGAAGAAAGTTCGGAAGCTACAGCTGGTACAGAATGCGGCGGCTCGCCTGGTTAAAGGCAGCCGCCGGCAGGATCACATCATGCCAGTGCTCAAGGAGCTACACTGGCTACCAGTTGCTTGCCGAGCTGAATTCAAGGTGTTGGCTTTGACCTTTAAAACCCTATACGGCTCCGGTCCAGTCTATCTCAAGGAGCGTCTCCAGCAACACCAAGTGGGCCGCTCAACAAGATCTGCCACAGACGGCCTTCTCCTTGTCCCTTCAGCCAGAGCAGCTAGACTGGTCGGGACGAGGAAGAGGGCCTTCTCTGTGGCAGCCCCCGTACTACGGAACTCTCTCCCAAGTGACCTCCGCCATGCCCCCTCTCTGCTGAGCTTCCGCCGCTCATTAAAAACTTGGTTATTCAGGCGGGAATATGGGATGGGCTAAGATTTTAAAATTTTATACTGTTTTAATGTATTTTAATGGAGAAAAATGTTTTAATGTATTTTATTCTGTTTTATTTTCTGTACATCGCCCAGGGTGGCCGGTTTGCCGGCCAGATGGGCGATAAATAAATGCAAAATAATAAATAAATGGTCCACGGCACTAAGGCAGGATGCAGTTGCTGCATATCCATTCCCTCTCTTTTCCATCACTCATCCTTTCCGCTACTCTTCAACCAGGGAATTGCTTTGGTTTATGTCAGGGCACCCAGGGTGCTTCCAGATGGAGGACTCCTGGCACTAACAATCCAAAGGCACGGTACAGCTATTCCAACTTTTCTTCCTTAACAGATAATTTTTCCTGGTATGAAAAAAGAGAGAAGAAGCAGTGGGGAAACAGACAAATGGACCCACTGTGCAGCAAAGGGAGTGGCAGGGGAAGACAGAGTTTTACAATAGTTATCTTAACAGTGTGGGGGTTGGATGCATGCACACACAGGAAAATTCATTCCTATTTACTTGCACTTAGTTATTTATTCAAATGTTTAGTGGCTTTCAAAGTGTGTCCCTGCCTAGGTGGGGAGGAAACGGTCTCTGTCCCACCCTAGCAGGGAAAGCAGAGCACTTTGAAAGTGCAAATGCAGCCAGATCCACACTTTTAAAGTATGTCCATGTCTGGGAGCTGGGGGAGGAGAGAGAAGGAAGGGGCAGAAGGAGAAAAAAGGGAGTGTCAGAAACACAGAGAGAGAAAGGATGCCTCCGCTCACCACTGCTCTGGTGTCCCCCACCACCAGCATGTGGCCACCAACAGATTAACCCCAAGGAAACGTGGCCCTCGACAGAAAAAAGGTTCCCCACCACTTGTATAGCCCACCATGTTTCAAAGGCTTGGGGCCAATAATAGCAGATTGAAAAGCAGTAATAAAATATCCTACTCAACCCTCTGTTAGTGTAACTAACTTGACCTCTAATGCCTGCACAAACAAAAAGATGCTCAGACAGAGTGAATGAGTAGAAATTTGATAATGGAAGGCCTCAACAAACAAATGTTATTTTAATGAACTTTAAGCACATTACTAGACTAATTTCAATGGCAAAGATGAGTTCCCCAAATAATTGAACAAATCAGATATGGCTAGCAGCATGGTGTATTTCTTGGCTTTCTATCAGCACCCAACCATGAATTTGTTTTAAACCGAAGGATCTGTCAGAAGAAAAATTAATTTTGGAGATGTAAGAAATGTATATTTGGACCTTTAAAACTGGAATGAATCAGCCAATGAAATATTTGTGCACTGGAGAACTATAATCAAAACTTAACAAATAAAAACATATAAGAAATTCTAGCACATATTAACACTAGCACATGACTTCTGAGTGATGTGGAAATTATTATTTTCACAACACCATCACAATATTCAAGCCCCAAAATATCATCTGCCAGGTGTAAATATGAAATTATCCTGTTTCCTGAAAATCCCAGTTATTCACCAACCCCCAAATTTCAAGCCACATAATGTATTTGGTAATGCTATGTAAAATACATTTATGAAAATGCTTTCCAAGTTTTCATGTTGAAGGTGTGAAATTAGTTTTGTACCAGAACATGTTTTTGATTGTTGGGGATTTGGAATATCAAGCAGCTTAACCATTGACGGCATAATTGCTTCTGTTCTACTTGCAGTGATGATAAAGAAATGTATATAGTAAAAAGCAAGAAAAAATAGATTTGTTATAGGATCTGCCATATAAAATTAAGCAGTGATATATATATTTTTTAACACCGTGCTGGGTATTAAGCACATTTGAAGGGAATCCTCATTGAATGCATTGAGTAGGTTAGTCCTCCCACCCATTCCTGCTAATTTTTCCTCTGAGGCCCCTTTACATCGCAGTTATCACAAATTCTCTATAATAACAAGATCATTTTGTTTGCAAAAGCATAATCTTGCCAAACATTTGCATCACTAATGTAATTAAGTACTTGTGAAAATGCTAATGAGCACCACCTAATCTTAGGTTGGCAAATTTTCATTTCTGTGCAAGGGAGAGAAATTATCCCCCCCCCCCCCATTTTAAGCAAATGCTTCAGGGTTTCTTGACAACAACAAAATGTACTTGGCTGAAATTACCACATTTGGAGTGGCTGAGGAATCTAGGCTGAAGGGGATGATTCCATTACAAACAAATAAATAAAATATAAACTTGCCATCAATTTACATTTCAAAAAAAGGGGGAAATGCGACACGCAGGCAGAACACAAGGTACTGAGTGCTAATGGACTTGATTCTACAGGATGTCAAACAATTCCCATGGGTTTCAGTGAGGGTTTTTAACAACCAAGGAGAAATGGCCGCTTTGAGCACCATTTTCTCAGTAAAAGATCTGGCCTGGTGTTTCTTCTTCATATTTGTGTTATTAAGAGAGCAGTCCTATGGTCCCTGGACAAGCATCCCAGGAACCATAGGATGGCTCAGAAAAACCCTCTGAGGTCAGAGACAGCACTCTGCCCTTGGAAGGGGGAGTCAGATATCCAAACCAGGACCCTACCACCTTGCAGCTGGTGAGAGAACCATGCTGGCTGGCTCCCTGAGGTCAGAAAAGCAACCTCAGAGGAGGAGGAGGAAAGGGGCATTCCAGTGAATGGGGAGGGGAAGATACTGGAGAGGCCAGGAACAAGATATTCTGAGCTTCTTCCAGTCTTCTTCCCTCCCCCTCTGAAGCACCCATGCTAGATGGGCTGAAAAGCCTATCTAGCAAAAATCACCAAAGATGGAGGACAGGCAGGCAAAGATCGCCTCTGCCTCTCCTCCCACTCTGCCAGCTTCAGCCCAGCAGGGCATAGGAATCTCGGACGTCTCTGAGTTCAGGGGCTTCCAAGTAGTGAGGTCACCATCCATAGGATTGCACCCCAAGTCACAGTGACTTGGCTGCAGATGTGTGTCTTTGTAGCATTTATTTATTTATTTATTATATTTCCATCCTGCCCTTCTTCCAAGGAGCTTGTGGGGGATAAGGCTATCAATGGCTACTAGTCATGGTGGCTACAGTGTCAGAGGCAGTATATCTCTAAATACAAGTTGCTAAGGAACATGAGTGGGAGTGCAGGACTAGATAGGCCTTTGTTCTGATCCAGCAAACCGGATGTTCTTTTCTTATAAGCTCTGTCTGGGCAGAGTACTTAGTTCTTGCCCCCTCTTATCCTGTGTGGTAGACTAGAGCAGTGGTTCCCAACCTTGGGTCCCCAGATGTTGCTGGACTACAGCTCCCAGCATCCTTCATCATTAGTCATGTTGGCAGGGTATGTTGGGAGCTGTAGTCCAGCAACATATGGGGACCCAAGGTTGGGAACCACTGGACTAGAGTGTCCAGCCCAACATCACACTATAAGATTCATAGTTGAGTGGGGACTTGAACTGAGGTTTCCCTGGTCCTACTCTGGCACTCCAATCACAACACTACAAAGGCTCTCAGTAGAATGTTGACTTGGTCTGGCAAAGCACCCCAGAGCTGGTGTACACCACATTCATAAACATGACAGCATTCCATGTATGCAGCATGTGTGATTAATGTACTTCATGCATCTGATGAAGTGGACAATGTCCATAAAAGGTTATGCCAGAATACATTTGTTAGACTTTAAGATGCCACAAGACTCTTTCTTTGCTTTCACATTTTCAATTAAATTGGACTGAACCAACATTAATACGGCTTCAGCACTGGTGTGAATATACACTAGAATATTCACCTTTACCCTTTTCTTCCCCTCTCCCATGTTTATGGTTTTATTTATTTATTTATTATATTTATACCCCACCTTTTCTCCTGCAAGGAGCCCAAGGTGGCTTACATAATCCTCCTCCTCCTCTCCTTTTTATCCTCACAACAACCCTGTGAGGTAGGTTAGGCTGAAAGTCAGTGACTGGCCCAAAATCACCCAGTGAGTTTCATGGCCGAGCGGGGACTTGAACCCAGATCTCCCGAGTCCCAGTCCACACGGACAGGGGAAAGAGGAAAGCACTGAAGAAGACAAACTACCCCAAGTACACAGTACTTCACAACAAGTTACACTTGTATAGTCTATCACTCCAGCTGAAATCACCCCTAGTCTATGCTTTGCAAACTATTTGTACACTTCTTGCTGTTTCAACAGATTCCCATTGGTTGTACTAATGGGAACTGTATTTAAGGATCATCATTAAAGCTGTCATTGTAAAAGTGCACATATTAATAACCAAATTTTCAATGAATATGTTCAATTCCCCCCCCCCATTCCTGCCCCATCTGTAATTAGTGATTGTCATCATTACCTTTGTGTTTGCAGAATCTTCAGGAATGATAACATACTGGTGGTGCTCCATTTTCTCCAAACATTGGTAGAATTCCATGAATATTCTAGAACAACCTGGAGATACAATTGATTTCCAATTTGAAATATAGTAGATTGAGGTCTGCTCTCATTTAAGCACAGAAACATAGGAAGCTGCCTTATACTGAATTGGGCCATTTGTGCATCTAGCTCAGTTTTGCCAACACTGACTGTCAGCAGCTCTCTAGGGTTTCAGACAGGGGTATCTCCCAGCTCTACCTGGGAATGCAAAGCTTCTGCATTAGACATAGGAATCGTAGCTCACTGGTGGAACATATGCCTTTCATACAAAATGCCCCAGGTTCAGTACCTAACATCTTCTGCAGTTTAACAGATTTCATGTAGCAAGGCTGGCAGGACCGGTGCAGGGCAGTTTGGCGCCCCAGGCGAAAAAATATTTAGCGCCCCCCCCTCTCCAAAGGAGAAAAAAAAAACAAAAACCTGCGCCGCCACCACCAACCTACCTTCCCCCCCGCCCTGGCTGCGGTGGCGGCGGCGGCGGCTGCTGCTGCTGCTGCTGCTGCTGCTGCTGCTGCTGCTGCTTCCTCCTCCTCCTCCTCCTCCTGAAGCGACGTGACAGGACCCCCGCGCTGTTTTTTGCCGGGGGAAACCATGGCAACAGGGCTGTTTAAGCCCTTCTGCCCTGGTTCCTCCCGCCAAAACAACGCGGGCGGGGCTCCGGAAGCGACGCGACGAAGGTAGGTGACGGGGGGGTTGGGGGGGTTGGGGGGGTGGCGATGGCGGTGGGAGGCGCAGCGGCAGCGAGCGGGCGGGCGGGTGGGTGGGCGGGGGGAAGCGCAGTGGCAGCGAGCGGGTGGGCAGGGGGAGGCGCAGCGGCGAGCGAGCGGGCGGGTGGGTCGGTGGGCGGGGGGAAGCGCAGCGGCGAGCGAGGGGAGGCGCGGCGGCGGCAGGCAGGAGGGTGGGGAGGCGGAGGCCTGGCGGGGGCGGCGCAGCGGCAGCGAAGAGGAGCGCAGCGTTTCCGCGCCCTCTTCAGCCGCGCGCCCTCCTTCAGCCGCGCGCCCTAGGCAACCGCCTAGTTGGCCTAGCGGTAGCGCTGGCCCTGAAGGCTGGGAAAGACCTCTTCCTGAAGCCTTGAAGAGAAGCCAATCACAGGTTGGATGGACCAATGGTTGGAGGCAGGTTTGCACGTGTTTGGATTTCTTGTCCTGTTCCAAGAATTCAGGGTGGATTACAGTACATTCTTATCTCATTTTAGCCCTCTTCAGGCATTAAAAAATAGAAAGGAACACATGCTTCAGTCTCACCCCTTCCACCTCCGACCTCCCCGTATTGATGGTGAAGGTCTGGAAAGGAAGCGTTACCATTTCCATCTCAACATGATTATAGTACTCCACAAGATTGGGAACCCTAATTGTGCAGGGTTTGCATGGGATGTTCCCACCCCATGGAGCACTGTAATTGTGCTCAAATTAATAAAGTCACACTTCCTCTTCAAACCTTCCCTGTAAACACAGAGAGATCAGGGATGGAGAGGGAAGGATCAGACCATCTGTCCACATCTGCCCTCCATGGGTACATTTTTGTAACACTGGAAGAGGTATTTTAATCTCACAACAATCTTCTGAATTAGGTTAAGAGAAGAGACCAGGGCAAGAACTACATGATGAGCATCATTGCTGAACAGGGATTTGAACTTGGGCCTCCTTTGTCCAACTCTCCATTCTATCAACACTCCCAACAGCCCTTATTACACAGGTGACCACTTTTCTCTACCACGCTGCGCCTGTCCACCTGCAATAATCCAAGTAAAATGCTTGATACTGAAGTATTCTACAAGCTCTTACAAACCAACCATGAAGTTACTGGTAGTGCAAAAGAAAGATCATGATATATTAATTACATAACATAAAATGTTGGGGGGTTTTAAAATCTCTAAAATCACCTCTTATTTGTAGACTGCAGGGCTGAGTGTTTCAAAATGTATGAAGTGTGCTTTAGAAAGTGAAGAACAGAAATCTTGAAATATACTTCACCAAATGCTTAGCATACTTGTCAAGCACTACAGACACCCTTAGAGCAACATACTTGAACACAGTGCCAGTGCCAGGTTTTTGAGGGCCCTTGGGAAAGACACCCTCAATAGACCCCCTCCCTCATGGAAGTCTACCTTCTCACCCACCATGGTCACCAACTGCTGTTGATCCTCATCCTCTTTGTCATCATTGCTGCTACTTGCTTGCCTGACAGGCAGAGTCTTAGAAAAGAAAAAAAAGATCTCCATGAACCACGGACATAGGAAGGAGCCAGGGATGGGGACTCGGACTCCAGGACTCGACTCGTGAGTTGGACTGAGTGCCCCCTCTGACTCAAGTCACACTCGAGTCCCAATATTTTTAATGGGACTCGAGACTCGACTCGGGACTCGAGACCAAGGACTGGTCAACATCCCTGCTTGATGCCACCTGCAGGTGCTGTCTGGACCTAGTCGCAGTAACAATCCAAGTTTATTTCTTAAAATCATTTTCCTAAAATGCAACCTTTGAGACATTTTGGGTTTGGCTGCCTCTGCCTGCCTGTTTGGGGTTCCCTGCCTCCTCTGTCTGCCTGGTCTCTTCTTGACCAGTTCCACAGTTTGAATTGTCCAAGACAAATGCCTCTGCCTGCCTGTTTTAGGGTTCCCTGCCTCCTCTGCCTGCCTGGTTATTTTGGGCTTGTCTGCCTGTTCTTGTCTGTTCTTGTCAAAATCAGTGGCAGAGTTTTGAGATAAAAAGGCACACTTGTGCCCTTAATTTATTTAAGCCACACATCTGAAGTAGCCTTATTTTGTTGGGGGAAAAAACCCTATTGATTTTAATAGGGACTCGTGGAGTCAGCTTTGGGAGTGACTCGTGACTCATGAGTCACCATTTTGGACCAAGGACTCGGACTTGAGACTCGGGTTCAAAGACTCGTGACTCGACTCGTGACTCGAGACCAAGGACTCTTCAACATCCCTGGAAGGAGCTAGCCCCCAAAGGAGTGGCCGTTTGAGATCTGGGGGTGGTCTTCTCGGGAACTGGCTTGGATACATTGTAGCAGGCCAGCCCAGTTGAGCATGGGCATGGGGAGTGGGACTGGCGAGCCAGCAAGGAAGAAGGCAGTGGCATCTACTGCTCCTCCTGTCTGGGCCACAGCAAGAGGCAGGGGAACAAGCAGGCTGCAATGCTGAAGAGGAGGAGCAAGTCCAGGGTGCTCTTGTCAGTGGGCCCCTGCTGGGGTGTGGGTCCTTGGCAGGTGCCCAACCATGCCTACCCTTGACACCAGCCCTGCTTGAGCATCCAGCATTTTCCAAGCAAGCACCCAATGCTACACCTTTTCAGGTCCCACAGACCCAATGACATCTCTTTTAATGTCCCTGCTCCTGGGAGGGAGAACAGGCAAAGCAGACTGAAACTGGGTCAGTCCTGCAATATATTACTTCCACAGCCCTCCTCTAAAGCACTGGAACTGGAGAGCCTTGCTAAAACCATTCACTGTGAGTAGAAGCTAGAGCTGCTGGTCAGAAAACTAACCCCCGCCCCTCTTCCCACCCTGGTGTTTTCCTTATATGGCGAGCTTGGGGAGAAATGTATCATTTTGGAGAGACACTCTGTGTTCCTCTGAAACCCAGATCTTCAGAAGTGTTCAGATTAGGATCCAGTGTGCTTCAGAGGAGCCCTGCTTCGATTCGGACATCTCTCAAATCTGTCTGGATCAGCCCGATTCAGTTTGGAATTTGATCAAATCTGAAGTATAGCCCTAGTATATGCTTAAGATTGCAATCCCCATGCAGGCCTGAATCTCCTATATGCTTAAGTGCTCCATTGTAATGCCCTGCTCAGGGGCGCAATGGTCCAGTTCCCTATCCTACTTCTGCATCTGCTCCACTGTCTCAGAGCGGACCCCATGCTGCAGCAGATTAGTAGCACTATCCAGCAATAAAATGAATGCTTAGAAGCATCACGAGAGTAAATTGTCCATATGTATTATATATTACTTTTGAAATATATTCACTGGGATCCAAAGAGGTGTGCGTGGTATTTGGCGTGGTGTTCCAACTACCCACTTCCAGCAGGAAAACCCTAGATCCCATGCAAACACACCATAAAAATAAAATAGATCAGAGACCCTCCAGAGCAGCACCCCATACAGTAGAAGAGGAAGCCACAAATCAGGCACTCTCTCTTCATGCACAAGAGCACAGGGCTGCCTGGATTCTGAGCATTTTTTCTAATACCTTGGATTTGACCCTACAACTTTTTGACTGGCCATATGAGTAAAGGTGGATGGACCAGCTGTCTCTAAGAGGTAGAGCAATGCCTCCTTGAAAATTCCAGGTGCAATATTACATATAGGGTGTGCACACACACACGCACACGCACATGCATGCACACATACTCCCCTTTGGACATGGCTAACAGAAGTATTGCTTTCTATCACATGAACCTTCCCAAATCCTTGGTTCTCCATTGACGTCTTTCCTCTGGGTCCCACTCCCACCCCATCACCATCTGAAGTTAGGCAGATGGTGACTGGGGCACACAGGGCTCTCCTAGGTCATGATGCCTTGTAGATGCAATACCCTTCCCAAAGAAATGATGTCCTTTCGATTTCAAGTAAACACTTTTTTATTTGCCCAGGCAGTACCAGCTCAAGCCATTTTGCTGCCTGATGTGGAGCTGCCTTTCTCTGAATCGGGGGGAGGTGCTAGGACTCACTTCGTTTGGTTCCACACACACACACACACACACACACACACAGTGAGAGTAAACTAGAATAAAAGCTTTGTCCGCTTAACTCTTAGTATTACGAATGGAAGGAAGAAAGCTAAGCAGCGTATTGATAGTAAAGTGTTTATTCAGTTGTAGGACTCTTACGAGATTAAGGCGTGTCACACGCAGAATAAATCATTCCGTCTCTTACATCAGTCAGAGAGGAAGAGAGGTTCTTGAAGATGGTAGCACAACACCGTGCTCACTCCTACTTTATAGTATTTAATTATAAACAATAGGAGGGTTATACAATGGCTACGCAACAATTACATAACATGTCTTGCAAACTATTATTATTATTATTATTATTATTATTATTATTATTATTATTATTATTTACATTTATTGACTGGGGCAATACATGTTGACTTGCATGTATCACCAGACCGTGACGCATAGTCACCTTGAATCTATGTCAGGAGACATCTAGCATTCCATTCGCTTCTGCACCCCCACTAAACCTAATACACACCGGGGCAGCTCAGAAAGGCAGCAGCTGGCCAGGTGCTAATCAGCCAGTCGGCACCCAACTTCCTCTTCCTCTTTTCTGTCCGCTGGCTGGCCACCTTCAACAAAAGAGAAGGCCAAGGGCCCAGACAGCAATCAGGGTCAACTGACTGATTACTTCACAGCCAGCTGGCTGGCATCCAATGTTCTTTTTAATTGAATGGTGGCTGGCCAGCAGGTGGGAAAGGAAGGAAGCAATGTACTGGTCAGCACCTGTTGCTGGCTGGCTTTCTCAGTAGCCGCTGGCTAGGGCACCCAACTTTCTCTTTGATTGAATGGTGGGCAGTCAGTCAGGTGGGCAGTGGCAGAGAGTGGCTGCTCACTCTGCCCCTATGCCAATCTGCCTGATCCAAGAGGCTCACCATGCCTCATGGACAGGCTGGTCATAATTGTGTTTTTATGGCTTCTGCTGGATTTTAGACTTTATTGATTTTATGGCTGCTGCTGCTGCTGCTGCTTCTGCCATTTTGTATCGCTCTTTTATTGAGTTTTATTGTGCTGGTTTTTATTATTTTAAATTGCACACTGGCCTGGGAGTCTTGTATTGAAAACGCAGTTTATAAATTGAGAAAGGAAAGAGGTTTAGGACCTTCTTTTGGTGTTTGGAGGAAACAGTGCTGTTAGACATCTTGATTATTGAAGTGCTACCTGGGGATGTGGATTTATTTTTTAATAGAAGTGCCATACTTTAGGCTTAAATTATATTAATGTAAAAGCATGCTTCGTAGCCCATTAAAGCTTAAATTGTGCAGATTAATATACATTTCCTTCTGCCAGGCTTCTTTAGAAGGCAATAATCTAATTTTTTAAAATGCAGTGCACTCTGAAACATTTCTAAATTAATGTTGTTGTTAATATATGTGAAAAATTTTATGGCTCCGTGTGAGCTCTAGGAAACCTGCATAGAAGTAATGTACATTCCCCGTGCCAGCTTGGAGACAAGACAGACACACACACACACACACACACACACACACACCCTCCACCTTCAAAGCACAAGCACCAATGAGGTTAGAATTTAGGGACAAGATTATTTTGAACAAGATTTGTCCATAATTTTCTAGCGATAGTTTCACCCCAAATTTGCTGCCTAAGTTAGCCCTTCAACCTACCTCATGCTTGGACCAGCTCTGCTGCTGTTTGCTGCTGTTCTGGGATGTCACAAGATATTTACTGGCACACTGATCAATCACATTTTCCCTGGATGTGTCTCCAGATGTTTCCTCTCCATTATCTTCAAACCAAAACTGAAAAAATGCCTTGCCCTGTGGCTTGTTTTCTTCCTGAACTGTAGTGTACACACACACACACACACTTTTTGAAATGTCTGAATTGCACCCCACTCTTGTCACACACCATTCTCTAAAATCATATGTAGTCATTTTAATTTGGTACATTTGTGTACAATACATTTGTTTTATCTTTTGCACACAGATGCACCAAATTAAATTGACTACATATGATTTTAGAGAAAACTTTGGGGAAACAGTATAACAGCCGTCCCCAACCTGGTGCCCTCCAGATGTTTTGCACTTCAACTCCCATCAGCCCTAGCCAGCATAGTCAATGGTCAGGAATGATGGGAGTTGTAGTCCAAAACATCTGGATGACACCAGGTTGGGGAAGGCTACTGTACAGTAATTACATGCAAAACCGTGCTAATCTAATATGCCTTGTGTGCATGTAGGAATTTTGAAAATGAAGCCACCTTCTTTTCTTCTTTCTCCTCTCCTTCCCCCTCCCAAATCACTGGAGTTTGGGGGGGGATCCTCAATCTGTGCCAATAGATAACTGTACTATATTTTTAAAGAGCCCATCACTTATATAGAAAAGACAAGAGTTGAAATGGAAAGGTGCAGAAGAAAACACTCATAAAGTGGAGATTTTTTTTAAAAAGTGCTAGATAGCAGCAAGATGACATAACATCTATCAGTAAAATGAAACAGCTGTCTTGGGCAACAAAGATAAAGAGCAAATGGCTTCAAAATAGAAGGAACTCTGAGCCACCAGAGAAACCTAAAGCATCCTCTTCATAAAGAGAACAAACTGAACATTAAGTATTGAATGCTGACCAAGGGTGTGTCTGGCCAGGCCAGGAGATCTTTCGTCTACCCATTATTGACAGTATTGCAGGGAGGGAGTGCCCGTCTATGTACCCTGTTCTGGAATTTGTCGCTGGTCGTGCCCAACAGTTGTTGTTTTTTAATGCAAACTCTTTACCCTCTTTAAAGATGCCTGACTGACCTGATAGAAGCCTCTCTCTTCCTGGTCATTCTCACACTCATAGAGGATTGGATTTAGGGGCAGACAACATTATCAAATGATTGGAGCACCAGCCTCAAGGGGCACCTGTCACAACCTTTCTCAGGGGTGGGCAACACATGCCGCCCCATCCTTTTTTTGCAGCCCCCGTTACCTAAAAAGAGCTGCTGCAGAGTCGCCAAATTAATACAGTGAGGGAGAAAGCTGCACTTTTGCTTTAAAACAAGGAGTTTCAATGCAAAAGTGCAAAATTTTGTTTTAATGCAAAATTCTGTTTTAATGTAAAATTGCACTCCCTGGGGGCTTTGGGAGCATGGTTTTGCATTAAAAGAAAGCCCATGCTCCCCCGCACCTTGTTTTAAAGCAAAAATGAAGCTTTTTTCTCACCACCAAAATGCCACTGAAATGTGGCAGTGGGTTCTGGGGACCCTCCAAAGCCTCCAAAGTTCCCCAATCCTATCTCCTCAGCTATCTCCTCAACAGCTGAGGTGAATAATACATACAACTCATCTTCACTTGTAAAGTGGACCACACTGACCTGCACAGCCAGCATTGTGGTGACATTTGCTTATTTTATGTTTCACTTGAATATTTACAACATCAGTGCCCATTCAAAAAAGGATGTGCATGTGAGTTATTGTAATCAGATCCATGGGTGCAAATCTACTGGGCTAGATCCAGACTTGGTCATACTTAGAGTAGACCCATTGAAATCAATGGGATTTCACTTTCTCACTAACTGAAGTTTCATTGATTTCAATGAGCCTACTCTAATTATGACCAAGTCTGGATCTAACCCACTGTCTTATATCACAGGGATAAATCATGCATGCAGTTTGCGCATCAGAATAATAAAATGGGCTACAAATGCAATAAAATGGAAAGTATTCAAAATTTCAATATATGGAGGGGGATGTTGAAGAAACAGCTTATTTGGGGTACAAATTGGTATATGGATAGCCTTGTCCTCATGCTTCAAAGCATATAACTCTTTTTTTGTGGGCGAAGCAGCATCCCCCCCCCATTTATCTAGAAATCATGTTAATTTGACATATATTATTTTATATCACATTATTTTAGAAGTAGCTAAATCTGGCATGGAACTCTGTAGAACTCTGGAAGTATAGGCAAATGGTTTATCCATTTCCTTGTGTTGTTATTATGTGTTTTATTGTATTTTATTGTTATTTATAATTTTAGCATTATGATTTTATTGGTGTTCATGACTTGCATTGTATTATTTTTATATGGGTTCTTAGTGTTGTGGAATTTTCTCCTATGATTCAGTCTGGAGGTCCACTGAAAAGGAAAAAACCGCTCTGCCTTTAGAGCAATCAAGTAGTTTTTCATTGTTAGTCTGATTAGAGGTAAATTCTTGGCACAGATGCAAGGAAAAATACAGAGCCAGAGTCGCTGTGTGTGTGTGTGTGTGTGTGTGTGTGTGTGTTATAGCAGGGGCTACAACAGAAACAAACAGGAGTTTTCTCTAGGAAGAGAGAAGGAAATGCAGTAATAATAAGCCTTTAACCTTATTTGGGTATCCGGTTATACACACACACACACACACACACACACTCACAGAAAGACAGCGATAAGGGTTTCATGAGCCTGTCAAGGGAGCACTGAATGGCTCTCCCTTATTTGGGAGTGCAGACATACTGACTTCCGAATGTTAGAGTCTGTTTAACAAACTCCACAGACATACTGACTTTTGTATGAGGATGTCGAGCTGACTGAGATACTTCTTATCTCCCACATCCTTTCACTTTAGGAGGTGAGAGGTGGCTACTTCTCCAAATTACAACTTCAACTATCTAGCTCAGACTCCCCCAACCTGGTGCCCTCCAAATTTCCACTTCATTAGCTACCTTGGGCTCCTTGCGAGGAAGAGTAGGATATAACTTTTAAATAAATAAATAAATAAATCTTCTCAATCCAAGAATTGACCAATTAACTGGCATGCTGGGAACCTAGAAATTCCACAATCCCACAATTTGGTCTTACCGAGAAAAGAAAAAAGAAAAGAAAAGAAAGAGTTGAGTTCTCATTTCTGAAAGACAAAAGTGCATGTGTTCGGTAAATCTCAGGGAGGTTTCCCACCCGCCCACCCGGAACAATGAAGGATGTCACCGGAACGAATCAAATGAAATGTGAGAAAAGTGCTGGTATGAACATACCCTGAGACTAAAGGTAGCTACAGGTTGATATTCAGATATGGAGTTTATCACCCTCTGAGCCTCCAGAAGCTGAAATCTATCCCAGTGACCCTTTCCCGGTTTGTAGGCCTAAATGATAAAGATTTCTAGCAGTCAGTTTCACAAGTAGGCACCACACCACACTCACTGGTAGCCTTGCTAGAGTTCTCAAAAGGGAGAGGCCAAGCTCTCAAAGTTCCAACTGGTAATATTACCCATCCACATTTGCTGCTTGTTCCTTCAGAACAGAGATGGAAATGCAGAGATAAAATATGCTCTAATGCTGTCTGTGTTTCATCTACCTTTGCTAATAAGATTGTAATTTTAATTGTAATTGTAAGCCTGCGGGCAGGGACTGTATTGTTAATTGTTGTAAACCGCCCAGAGAGCTTCGGCTATTGGGCGGTATAAAAATGAAATAAATAAAAAATAAATAAAAATAAAATAAAACAATATACTTTAGTCCCTAAGATTTTCAATCCAGTTTACCCTTCTTCATCTTTATCATAATCGATGATGATGATGATGATGATGATATACAAATATTAATCGGCAACATATTTCAAAGTTTAAAAAAGAAAAACATGCAACATTAAAGAAGATCAAAGCATGTATATGGTTGAATACCATGGGTTGGATCCAGGATCTGCCTACTATTGACAGAACAGCTCCACTGGAAGGTGTCTCTGCCCAATTTTCAGGGAAGGTGCCTCTGCCCTTCCACCACTCCACCCCACAGCTCAACCCATTCAGCAGGTCCTCCTGACTCTCTGTGTAGCATAAGCACATAAGATCATAAGAAGAGCCTTGCTGGATGAGGCCAAGGGTCCATCTAGTCCAGCATTCTGTTCACACAGTGGCCAAGCAGCTGCCCATGGGAAACCCACAAGAGGGATATGAGTGCAACAGCATGCTCCCGCCAATGTTCCCCAGCAACTGGTGTACTGTACATAGGCATACTGCCTCTGATACTGAGGGTAGCAAATAGCCAATCAGGATTAGTAGCCATTGATGCTTGTTCCTTCAGAACAGAGATGGAAATTCTCTTCCATGAATTTGTCCAGTCTCTTTTTAAAACCATCCAAATTGGTGGCCATCATTACATCTTGTGGAAGTGAATTCCATAGTTTAACTATGTGCTATGTGAAGTACTTCCTTTTATCTGTCCTCTGAATCTCCCACCAATCAGCTTCATGGGATGACCCCAGGATCTAGTATTGAGGGAGAGAAATGTCTCCCTATCCACTTTCTCCACACCATGCATAATTTTTTACACCTCTATCATGTCTTCCCTTACTCGCCTTTTTTTTAAAGCTAAACAGTCCCAGATGTTGTAACCTCATAGGGGAGTTGCTCCAGCCCCTTAATCATTTTATTTGCCTTTTCCTACACTTTTCCCAACTCTACAATATCCTTTTTTAGGTGCGGTGTCCAGAACTGTACACAGTATTCTAAGTGTGGTCGCACCATAGATTTGTATAAGGAGAGTATGATATTGGCATTTTTATTTTCAGTTCCTTTCCTAATTATGCCTACCATGGAGTTTGCCTTTTTCACAGCCACTACACACTGGGTTGACATTTTCATCAAGCTGCCCACTATAACCCCAAGGTCTCTTTCTTGGTCAGTCGCTGCTAACTCAGAACCCATCAGCTTATACTTGAAGTTGGGATTTTTTGCCTCAACGTGCATTACTTTACACTTGCCTACACTGAACTGCATTTACCATTTTGATGACCATTCTCTCAGTTTGGAGAGATCCTTTTGGAGCCCCTCACAATCCCCTTTTTGTTTTAACTACCTGAAATAATTTGGTGTTGTCAGCAAACTTGGCCACTTCACTGGCCACTCCTAATTCCAGATTGTTTATGAATTAGTTGAAAAGTGGGACCACACTGTTTACAACGCTCAGTTGAGAGAATTTACCACTTATTCCTACTCTCTGCTTTCTGTTCTTTAACCAGTTACTGATCCATAAGAGGGCCTCTCCTCTTATTCCATGACTGCTAAGTTTGTTCATGAGTCTTTGGTGAGGGACTTTGTCAAAAGCCTTTTGGAAGTCCAAGGAAACAATGTCTACCAGATCAACCCTGTCCACATATTGACACTCTCAAAGAACTCAGAAAGGTTAGTGAGACAGGACTGACCTTTGCAGAAGCCATGCCGATTTTTTCTCAGCAGGGCTTGAACTTCTATATGCTTACTAAGTTTATCCTTAATAATGCTTTCAACCAATTTACCCAGAACAGACCTTAAGCTAACTGGCCTGTAATTTCCCAGATCCCCCCGTGGATCCCTTTTTAAAAATTGGTATTACATTGGCCATTCTCCAGTCCTCTGGTACAGAGGATGGTCTCAGGAACATGTTACATATTTTTGATAGAAGTTCAGCAATTTCATATTTGAGTTCTTGAAGCATTTTCAGGGGACTGAAGTGTCTGCTGTGGGGAGAAGGGGTCAGGGAAGTCTGTTTCTACCAGCCCAGTTGCACACACCTACCTCTGGATCCAGCCCCGTATACACTGATAGTGTTCTCAATTCTCTGAGTGCCGGTCCATATGCAGCCAAAACTGCACCACTCACGCTCAAGAGGGAGATATCAGCTTACTGAAGGGAACTGTAAGGTTAGAATACAAAAATTGTTTAGGGGGGGGACCCTTAAGGGGGGGCACAACCCCAAAAATCTTACAGCTGAGGCATTAACAAACCACAGCTGGAGAATTTTCTAGAAACTGTTACAAGTTTTCAAACTCCCCCCCCCATTATATGCACACACACACACACACACACACACACCGTACACTGTGGGAGTATGTTGTATGTTGTTGTCTTCTCCCTGCCCCCACAGCCCTCTGTCCCCAATACACACACAATACTGCTGCACCCCTGGCAGGGAAGACTGTTCAAAGTAATCTGCTTTTTACACAAATGATCCATGCTGGACTGGGTACATATGTTTAGGCACTTTAAATGCTTTAGAGATAAAAATTACTGGAATTCCAATTAAGTTAAAATTAGTGTCTGCTTCCTGAAAGATTCCCTTTAAATTATGTAAGCGAACAAGAATTAATGTATTGTAGACAAGATGAAAATATAATTTTAAATGCCCTGCAACAACCGATCAAGCAAAAATAATCATATTTCAAACATTATGTCATTAAAGCTGATCAGCATGATTAGTTTTGATTGGGCAAGAAATGGGCGAACACTACCAGTAAATTATCTATTCAAATTCAAAAATCTTTGTTTCTTGAATAGATGTTATTTATACACAGGAGATCCACAGAAGTGCCATGCTGTGATGATGACATGACACTCCCTCACATCAGCACAAATGGTTGGGTCCTAGCACATTCCATGTATACCTGAAAGCTAGATATTACAGTGGCCAAAGCCCATGCTGCTACTACCGATGCAGTCCTATTCCTCGATAAGATGTTTTGTGTGTTTGCATGCTGTTAGGTCCAAAACAGATATTACTTTAGATCAATATCGAGCAGCAATGTCTTCTTTTAATTTTCACTCTACAGTAGGCATAGTGGCCTAGTTCTGAATCTTAAATTCCTCCCTCCCATTCACACTATGGTCCTTATCTGGGTCAGGCCCTCTACACCTAGTCTAGAGTAAAAATGTAAAAAGCCATAGCTGTTAGATGCAGATTTAAAGTAATGTCAGTTTTGGCCCTTAGATTGTACCCATAAAATATGTACCAGTGATGTGGGAGTGAATGAATGAATTCTGAAACAATCGTGCAACTTCCTATCCTGTCAAAAGTCTAAGAATTCCAACTTCCTCAAGTCAAGCACAACATCAAGAGGAGCTTGTCTGTCTGAGCTAACTCACATTTCTACTGTATGTAGCTTGAAAGCAGATTTTTTTAAAATTAAATTGGGCTACAGGACACACCCAGGATAATTACATTTACAATGGGCAAATGTGTATGCTCATCCATAGAGAAATTCCTTAAATCGGATTGTAAAGCAATTTCAGCTTCAATGCATCCTTCTCAGCAGATTATCTTGATAGCTGACAGAAGTCTCTAACACCCTGATCCTAATCACATCATCTGGATAAATTTCCAGTGGAATCAGTGGGACTTCCAGATAATGTTTTAGGCATGTGCACTTCACAATCTATGTAAAAGCTCCTGCTGCACCTCACTCCCGTGCTGCTCCAACTTGGCACAAATCATGAACACAGGGGAAAAACTGGTCCCTTAATGCCCAAGATTTTTTTTATTTATTTTTTTTAATTATATTTATACCCCACCTTTTTTCCTGCAAGGAACCCAAGGCGGCTTACATAATCATCCTCCTCTCCATTTTATTAGGATTAAATAGAAAATGGACAAACATTGTAGTGTAGGACAGCTGAAGATCTTCAGACAGACAGACATGGGCATGCTAATAGGCTCTGAAATAGGAAGCGCTTCCCATTGTTATATTTTTCTTGTTATGTTTTTAAAAGGAATTTAAATATTTCCCTATAAGCAAATGCATGGGGTTCCATTGTACCATACAGAGAGAGTCATACTTTTTCAACAGTTATGGAAGCCACAAAATTCAAATTCTTATTTCAGTCCTCATCAAATGTGTGAGGCCCTTTGGGGAAAAACGAGCCAGGCTATGGGTAGGAAATGAAAGAGAATGGAATGTTTTCCTTGTGTCTTCTTTTATAGTTTCCCACTTTATGTCCTGTTCCTACTCTTTAATTTAGAATGCATGTTTTCAGTAATTGTTTATTTTTAGATTGAAATAGTACAATTATTCTCCTTGAGCCCCTAGTATGGAGTGTGCTACCTATCAAACAAAGCGCTATAGCCAAAAATATGTTCTAGTTTCCAGGGCCACAAATTCTTGGCTACTCCTAAAGTCAAGAATTCCTTTTAGATGCTACAGGTTTTGATAGCATTGGCTCAATTGTGTTTTGCATGTCATGTTCTGACTGGGTTCTTCCTATATTTAATCATTTCTACAGTGCTTCCCACTGTATAAATTTATTTCAATTTCTTAAGGCCACAATCCTATGCAAGTTTAGGCAGAAAAAACTCCTACAACAGACTCTTTTCTGTCTAAATATGCATAGGATTGCACATTAAGTAATTTATCCTCAGAAACAACCTTGTGAGGTACTTTAGCCTAAGAAATTGGGCCTTTCAGATTATTCTATCAGGGAGAGACAATAAATCAAGAAAATACCACATGTAGCATAAAAATAAGAACAGAAGGATTAGAAGGCAAAAAACTCTGTTTTAATACCTGGCTCAATTAAAACCACTTTGAAACTGAAAGGCTTTTACCTGTCACCTGAAAGCCAATAGGAAGTGAGTCATACAACTCTCCCCTGCTCCCTTCCATAACTGGGGTGCCACCATGAAGAAAGCTGTAAATCAGGATGGAGAATGGGTGGGGCCAGGGCTGGAAGTTGCTGAGTGTTTCAGGGCTGTTTCTGTCTGTGTAGACAGGCAGAGGGTTTCCCTGTTTGCTTATAAGTTGACATGATGCTCATGCTTACTTCTGAGAAGAAATGCTATTTGAAAGTGCTGCTGATTGATTCAGCCTTAATTCCTTCTGATCCTTGTCAGAAGCTTTCCCTGCTTACTTCTGAGTAGACATAATGCTCAGGCTTATTTCTGAGTAGACATCCTTCTTGTTATAAATGGGTAACAATGGAATTTGGGTGGGGTACTGGATTTTTTTTTAGCCCTGTCCACTTTTGTAATCTGGAATGCAGCCCCAAGAGCATCTCCAAGTTCAGGCCAGAAAAGTTTCCACCAACCCTGCTCTAGATCTTCAAGATACCCACCATCCTTCAGAGTGTGTAATCTCTTCAGGGTATGAAAGACTTTAGCAAACTGCATGATGTCAAGTGAATCTCCTCAGACTATCTCAGTTTCCAGGGAGATGGGAAATAAATACATGCGTGGATACATAGCATTCTATCTGTTTGCAGTATGCGGTTTTTGCTTCTTCATGGAGGAAGGAAACCATTGGATACAACCCGCTCAGTGGAAGCTGGTGGCTCCAATGCCAGTGGGACTGTGTATGTCCACTCCGGATTTTAGTCTTGAATTTTAAAGGAGCTATCTGTGGTGCTGTACCCTAGCCCCAAAATAGGCTCAGCACCATGGATAGCTCCTTCAATGTTTGGAGTAAAATCTGGAGTGGATACACAGCCCCACTGACATTAAAGTCAGCAGCCTCTACTGAACCCACTAGATCAGTGTTCTCCAACCTTGGGCCCCCAGATGTTTTCGGCCTACAATTCCCAGCATGCCCCAGCCAGCTATGCTGGCTGGGGCATGCTGGGAGTTGTAGGCCGAAAACATCTGGGGACCCAAGGCTGGAGAACACTGAGCTAGATGTAATCTTCAGATAGGGCTTAATCTGAACCAGCATTTTGACCTAGAGTATATCAGATAAAAAAGAGTGTGTGTGTGACATAATGAGATAGGATGTGCAGAATGGATTTCCCTCATCTCTGACTCACCACAGCCCCCATTTCCACAATCCTAGGATTAATGAGATGGTTGGTGCAGGAAGAGATGTTGAGCGCTGCTGCACTCCTTGTTGAAAGTAACCACAGCTGAGGCATTAACAAAGTCCACCTGGAGAACTTTCTGGAAATTGTTACAGGTTTTCAAACTATTTTTTTAATATTTATAATTTCAGACAAAAGTCTATTTGACATCATTTGGTTTGCTAAAGTCTTTTATATCCTGAAGGACAATCCACCATATTAATGTGTGATGTAGTGCAATTCATCACGCTGCAAGAACAATACTAATCACCCCTCTTGCTTGCATCAGCCATCGCTCTTCAGCTCTTAATGTATCTGAATCAATCTAAGCTCATTTATATTAATCGCGACTTGTTTGTATAGAAAAACGTCCGCCAAGAGTAATATGCGTAGGTGCCAGGCCACAATCCTGTGCATTATAAAAGGGAGAGCCAGCTCTATAGAACTTTAGAAGATGGGGATTTGTCAGAGCTATTTTAGAAGCAGACAGGCAAGCTGGTTATAAAGACATGTGCACTTGACAATTACTTGTGCGGTGCCTTCATACCTACCGTGATATCTTGTGTGAGCAAGTATATGACTAGTCTGATGTGAGAAGTGCAACCCAAATATTTATTTTTTAAAAAATACTTCTAAACTGCTGTCTCCTCAGGGTTTAGCAGGAGCAGCTCCATGTTAAAAGGCTCAGTTGAAGGAATCATGACTCAACGGAGTTCAAGTCTCAAACAGAATTTGGATACACTAACAAGAGGCGTTAATGTACGTTCACCCCTCCTGGCTACAGTCTTTCTTCCCCTAAGGCAGGAGTGAGCAACTTTTGGCCCTCCAGATGTTTTGGCCTACGACTCCCATCTTCCCTCACTGTTGACTATGCTGGCTAGGGCTGATGGGAATTGTAGGCCAACACATCTGGAGGGCCACAAGTTGCCTATCCCTGACCCAAGGTTCAGAATACAGATGGCCTCTCAGTTGTTGGGCTGTGCCAACTCATATCTTTGCCACTAACTTCACATCAGAGTCTTCCAGGCTATTTCACATCACTGCAGCAAGTCTTCCACCACTGGGCTCATCCTGGCTAGTGCAGCCACTGTCCCTGCATCCCAGGTAGTGGCTACTGAGTCCTGTACCCACAATCCCCTGGGCTCAAACCTTTACACTTCCTCCAACTCCTCCCACAATCTTCCTTCCAGGCCTCACCCCTTGCCTCTTAGATTTTCTTGGTCTCCTCACCCCATCCCATTCCTCATCCCTCAGGGGCCTTTAAACCTCTCCTCTCCACTTTATCAACTGTGTCCAGGCATCTCTTCTGTCATCTATCAGCTCCTGGCCAGTTCTTCTGCCACCTCCTGGGTCACACCTGCTTTTTGATTGACCAGACCTGCAAGGCAACTGTAGGGGATGTGCAGCCAAAACCTCACACACCATGTACAGGTGCATGACGTAATTAGGACCACAGAGCTGTGCCTCCTCCAGTTGGCTGGAGTATCCACTCTGAGGAAATTAGCCAGACGTCCTCCAGGGCAGGATGTGGGCATAGCCAATGCTTTCTCTTCCTGCCCGGGAATTCAGTCTGAGCCATGAACTTGTAGCTGCAGCCAGGGCCGGTGCTACCATTAGGCCAACTAGGCGGCTGCCTAGGGCGCATGGCTAAATGGGGCGCAGAAACCACACCAAATCAGAAGCCTCCCTGGTTTTCCCCCCTTCGCTTCGCTTCTTTCTCTCTCCGTGTGCAGGTCTCTTCTTCTGTTTTTGTTGTCCCCAGGCTTGCTAAAATTTTTAGGTTTTGCCAATTGACTTTTATTTCATAATGGGCATAGGGCTGGAGGGAGGGAGGGCTCAAGGTGGGAAGGGGGGGCACTAAATATCTGATCTTGCCTAGGGCACCAAACTGCCTTGCACCGGCCCTGGCTGCAGCATGTCTAAAGATGTAGCCAAGAGTAGCATGTCTGAACTTTTCCCAAGTTCAGAACGGGTCGACTACCAAATGATTCCTGCACAACTATAAATACATTCCTAAGCCTGCCTGTATCCAATCTGCAAGATCTGAGTGAGTAAACTCTGTTTTTAACCTCCAAAAGACTGTCTTATTGGTAGTATAAGGGGGAAGCCAGGTAAAGATCCAGTCTGCCAAAAGGGCAGCCTGGACCCACTAAATGCTGGTTCTGCTCTACCCAGCAGCTCCACACGCTCACATTTTTCCACTGTAGTTGGGGTCTGCTCTGCTGTGCTTGCAAACACATGGGGGGAGAAATAATATCTCCTAAAATCCTCTCTCAGCTCTTTTAGCAACCCCCAACAGCAACTAATACTCTAAAAGCAACAATAAGAAACAATCACAAACTGAAATAAGCTAAAAACACATATCACAAAAACATACAATAAAACAACAAGCAGTTAAAAACAACAACCCTAAAATAACAAAATCAGCCAGAATTAAGCCTAAAGGCTTGTTTTAAAAGGTGATGTCTTTGCCTCCCACTGAAAAGTGAGCGCATACTTTGAGTTGAAGAAAGGGCATTTTTATAAACTATCTTCATTATTAACTCCTTTAAAAAAGACTTTGTAACAGAAATGCTGATACAATACTAAGCAACGATATGTACACACAATGTTCTAATTGACAGAGAGGAGCTACAAAGATGTCATGTTGGCTCACCAGAAGTCAGTGAAACAAAGGGAGCTCTTTATATGCAAACCTTTTTCTGCTGAAAACTGATTTCTACTGGCTGACATTTCATTTTTGTTTGCACACAATTTGTGTCTCACTGATTAAATAATTTCCAAAATCACCTTGATTCTGTCATCTATATTTATTGCCAGGAATAAAAGCCAAATTGTTTTGGATCAATTTACATCTTAAAAGCAAATGAAATATCTTATTCCCGAAGAAGTAACAAGTGTGCCTGTATTTTAATATATATTTTTAAATCAGAGGAACTAAGCAATTACAAAACTGGTGTATTTCTGTGTTTTTCTAGGGCAAATTGGTTTGAATAAGGGTTTGTTTCAAGTACTGTTTAAATTAACCAACATGAAAACTGGGAAATCACCTGTACCGGACGGATTTCCAATTTAGTGGTGCAAAATATTTTCCAGCTTTTTAGTTCCAAAGCGTCATTGTTCATGTAATTTTATTTTTAAATCAGGATTTCTTTCGTCAGCACTCAATGACATGCATATCACTGTGATACCTGACAAGGAGCATACTAACTGCACTAATTATCAACCTATTTCATTAATTAATGTTGATATTAAAATACTGACTGCAGTTTTGGCTGATAGATTGCAACAAGTTATCACAACACAAATAGACACAGCTGCTCCTATTTCTTCGGATGCAGAGAAGGTGTTTGACATAATTTTTTGGAAAATCATTTTTGCTACACTGAGAAATTTTGATTTTCCTGTAGAATTTCTGAAATGGGTCAAAATTTTATATTCAACCCAAGAGCTAGAGTCAGTACCAATGGCTTTTTGTCAGATTTCTTTTTACTTGGGAGAGGTACCAGACAGGGATGTCCACTTTCCCCACTGATATTTGATCTATGTTTGGAACCCCTGGCATGCACTATTCAACAGAACACTTTGAACAGAACAGAACATATTCATGGATTTGTGCATAATTGTTCAGAATTTCAACTTATTCTTTATGCTGATGACCACTTATTGTTTCTTTCAAAACTTCAGTTGTCAGTTTCAGCTTTATGCAGACAATTAATACTTTTGGTTATTTGTCTAGCTAGTCAATTAACTGGTCAAAGTGTGAACTGATGTCAATTGGAGATACTATATCCCATAATATATTATTTATTTTATTTATTTGTACTATTTATATATCACTAGATTTAAAAAAAAATATCTCTAAGCAGTTACCATATAAATAGTAAAATATTAGCTGATTGACAATTTGGACTCTTCCCAGATTTCATTACTTATTTTGGAACACTTATCCCTAGAGATACATTGATAAATGAGATTGTGTGGGATATTGATAGATGGGCATCTTTAAACTTGAGCTGATGGGGTAGGGTAAACACACTTAAGGAACATAATACGTCAAATCATTTATGTTTTACATGGAATTACTCTACTATACCTGGCAAGTACTTTCAAAAACTTAATGCCTCATTTCAGACATTCTTATGGGGTTCCACTGTGCCACGAATATCCTTGAAAAGGATGCAACTTCCGATTAAAGAGGATGGATTTGGCTTCCCTGATCTTGCTCTATATCATCAGGCCTATTTGTTGATCTGTGCTGAATTTTGGTCTTTTCCACACCAGTTAGACTTTCCTCCCTGGTCATTTTTAGAATCTGTATGTTTAGATGTCAGCTCCAGGTCATGGTTGGCAGGAGCAGGCCAGGGGTGAGCAGAGTCCAAAAGACAGGCAGAGGTCAAAGCATGTGTCAAGCAAGGTGGGAGCCAGAGGCAGGAGGCAAATCCAAGAAGCAAACAGAGTTCAGGCCAAGTTCAGGCACGTACCAGGCAAAGAAGGGCCAGAGACTAGAAGCATTGGTCAAGAGTGGACACAGGTTGAACACTAGGCAAGGCAAGGATTGGGGTTGGTTGCTGGAGTCAGGAACCGACTGCAGACACCATAGGCTCATGTTGCTGTGGCAAAGGCTTGAGAGAGGAGGAAGCCCTTATATAGGGTCTCCCACCACTCGCAGCTGGTGTGTGTTAATGCACCTGGGAATGCCTATTGGTCTAAGATTGAACCCTGCGAGGAAGTACTGCAGACTGACCTGTTGTTCCCAAGGCAGCCACCAGATGGAGCTGCAGAGCTCCATCTGAGCAGATCCTGACATTAGATCCTCTCCCCAAATAGACTGCATTGGGCTCGTGATACACTAAAATGGGCATTGTACCTCCCACAGTTACAGCGGTTAGAGTGGTGTGGAACATAGTATCACATCAGTTACATTTTGATCCATTTTTGCACACAAAATTAACTTTATGGGGAAACCCAGATTTAAAAATTGGCAAGAAAATGTTCGTTTGGTGGACTTCAACAGGTAAGTTGATTTTTACTTTGGACCAGCTAGTGGGTTCCAATTATAACTTCCTACCATTTTCTGCTTTGCATGCTAAATATGATTTGCCAACTACAGCTGAATGCAAATGTGTGCAATTGAAACATTTGCTTGAATCTAGGTTTGGCCCTGATGCTTTTACAGCTTCAGAATCCTCTTTGCTATTGGAAGTATTGATTGAGGCTGAGCAGGTACAGCGACCCATGATCCAGGTTTATAAATATTATCAGTGAATAAATATGACACTCAGGGTCTTAGGCAAGAATGGAATAATGAATTGGATTGTCCTATCTTGCCCAATCCATGGATTGCTACTACATTGGCATTTATCTCAGAAGGGTTAATGGATTTTAGGTTGCATGTAGTCAGCAAAAACTTATGTTTCGAGTATATTGGACACCACAACCTCTTTTTAATAAGTGTTTGTCAAAATCAGCTAACTGTTGGAGGTGTAATACAGCTAACACCTCTCTCACCCGTTTGGCAACGCCCAACGGCTGCCTCTTTTTGGGAGGAGGTAATAATATGGATAAACCTTGTAATGGAAAGCTCATTAATATTTACTGATGTGCATGTTCTTCTCAGTTATCTACCTGCTTCTTGGAACTTAATGCAAGGTCAACGCAGTTGGATTCTACACACCATTTTGACAGTCAAAAGACTAATATTACAACATTGGAAGGACAAATGGACACCTTCGATAATACAGTGGGCTAAGAACTTAATGATGCTTTCAATTTTTGAACGGGTGGTCTTTAGGCATAATCTACGAATGGACAAATACACAGATATTTGGTCTGCCTTTGTTGAAGTCTATGCATAATTATGCCTAAGAACAGTAGTATATCTTGTCATATAAAAATATTTTGGGGTACACATTGCATATGTATCTATTGTAACGGATATATTCAAATTCTATGTAAGAAAACTGTAATACTTTATTTTATCTTATTTTTTTGTTTTGTTTTGATACAATAGAATTCACAATTAAAAATAAATAGATTAGTGGGAGTCTTTTAAGTGAGTTTGAGTATTGGAGCCTCCCAATCCTATTTGCCCCAAGCTGATGCATGTAACATGCATTCCCATCCTGAAGTCCAGGCTCCCTCTCTCCATGAGCACAGTAGATTTAGGGTTGTCTGCTAATAAGAACTTCATAGGTCTCACTAGATTTTCATCTTTCTGACCAGCTGCCAGAAAAGGGGAACAGACATAAAGCAAGCAAAACACATACACACTAAGGAATTATTGGGCCAGCTCCAGTTTTTGTGCAGTGAATACGCACGCACACACGTGCACACAGAAAGAGAGAGTTGCCTTTTATTTTGTTAGACCAGTGTTCTCCAACCTTGGGTCCCCAGATGTTTTTGGCCTACAACTCCCAGCATGCCCCAGCCAGCTATGCTGGCTGGGGCATGCTGGGATTTGTAGGCCAAAAACATCTGGGGACCCAAGGTTGGAGAACACTGTGTTAGACTATCAATCCATCATCTAACTCAATATTGTCTACCCTAAGTGGCAGTGCCTCTCCAGGGTCTTGGGCAAAGAGCTTTCCCATCAACTGCTACCCAAATATTCTTTAAATGTAGATGCCAGGAACTGAACATGGTCCCTCCACATCTATAAAAGGTGTGCTACCTCTGTGCTACCTGTGCTACCTATGGAATTCATCTTTCCCCCCTACCAGCAGCAATATAAAGATCTCCTAGCACTGGTGGGTGAGAGTTCCCCTGCTGCCAAACCTATATTTTACTCGAGGGGTGGCCAGCCTGTTGCTCTCCAGAAGTTGTGGGACTGCAGTTCCCATGATCCCTCACCATTGGCTATTCAGGCTAGGGTTGAAGGGAGTTGCCGTCCAACAACATCTGGGGGCCACAAATGGCCCACCCCTGCTTTTCTCAGGTGTTAGCTAATGCAACCGCACTAAAGATTTTAAGATAATGGCACATAAGGGACCTGATACTCTTTTTTGCTGAAGATGGAGAGCAGTGTGTAACATACAGAGAGAGGGAGAGAAGTCAAGAAAATGCTGATGAAATTCACAGACAATAGAATGTAACAGAGACTTTAAAGTAAGGGCAAAAGAAGAACACTGCATGGGCAATGCAAAAACTTTTATTCTGGGATCTTGGGAATTCCCTGTCCTTTGCATTATTGCACTCTTCCCTTTAAGAACAAACTGGATTACTCAGAATGAGAAAGAGAAGCTGCTAAATAATATCAAAATTTCTGTTCAATGACTCTTTTTAATAGCTTGTGCTGGAAATATATAATGAACATCACTACCATGATAAAACCAGGAAACATTTTTGCATAAAGTTACCAAATATTACCTAGAGAGAGAGTATATTTCAGCCTTGTTATTAAGGCAGGGTGCATGTCACTGATCTACCTTGAAAACAGCATTCACTCTCCCTTTAGAACAGCTCCTAAATGAGATAAGACAAAGATTCTAGTACTCTCATTCTGCCCTAGAGCAAAATAACTGTTGAGATGGGGAAGCTATAAATCTCTTGAAAACCGGTAACTTTTATTTTTGCCGCAGCTGCAGTTCTTTGCAGTGACAAGCAGTTGGAACATTTTCTTCCACCAGAGATCTCCTGCATGTTTTAGAAACATATTGGGGGTGGGGGGGGGGGTTTGCTCAAAATGCTAAGTGGGTGTATTATATTTATTGCTTAGAACAAGGTCTTCCAGCACTTCATGTATTATATATATACACTTTGATCCAACCCTTCCTCCAAATTGCTTAGGACAGCATATATGGTCCATTTTATTCCCATGGTGGGTTCGGCTGAGAGACAGTGACTGATCCGAAGTCACCCAGTAAGCTTTGTGGATTAGTGGTAATTTGAACCCAGATCTCACCAATCCAACCATCTAAACAGTACAACACATTAGTTTTCAGGTATGTGTATTTCCTCCACACCCAAACATCAGGAAATATATGAGATATACTGGGCTGCAACTGTATTAATACAACTTATCTGCAATAGGAATGAACTCCCTTTGCAGTGCGGTGTACCATGTATCCTCCTCCATATATGTAATGTTCACATGTACAGGAGGGACATATTTTAAGAGGATCTTTAGCCTAGAGTCACGACATGCAGTAGCAGGAATCGGGGTGCCCAAGTGGCAAAAAGCAAAAGCCTGTGGGGTTTAGATGGGTTAACCTTAAGAACAAAAGAAGGGTGAGGGGAAACTAGTGGACTTACCATGGATGGTGAGTGCAAAAGTGTAGAATGCAGAGGTTGAGAGGAAACCATGTGCAAACCTTGAGAGCAGGTCCTTAGTCTTAACAAATGCTAATAAGTGTTGATGTGTTTACTGATGGCGACAGTGTTTTGTCATGGAGCTTTCCATGACAAAGCTGCAGGGCTCTGGATGGCCAATCAAGAATCTGACCAGGAGGAAGACCTCTGTTTGTATATTCTAGGGATCCCATGCCTGTTGCATAGGAGTGGAAACACCACTTGTTGTGTATACCCAAAGAGGACAGCCCATTTGCATCTGCTTTATTGCCCTGCATGCCCAGGTTTTTACTTGACATACTTTTCCTGGAACATGGAAGTTTCTAACGATGGGTATTAGGAGTATACACTTAAAATGGCAATGAGGCTGGGCAACTTGGTAACAACAGGTACCAATCTTAAAGAGATACAGGTAGCCTCGAACGCCAATCTGTCTAATTGCTCCATAGGACAATGGTGCCTCAGGGGAGTCACTGACATCCTCTCAGTACTTTCTTTGCCACTCACGCTGTACTTGCCAGTTGTGATCAAACATCAGGGCCTCCTACCTTGCCTTTTGCCAACAGTGTGAAGCAGGCAGAAAATAACCCAAGGAAGACCAAGCAAGCAAGAAGCAAATAATTCCTACTTGGTCCAACTAACCCCAGATTGTGGAAGGGCAGGTGGGAAGGCTGATGCTGTGTCTCTCACTGAGGCAGAGGGAGGGAGGAACACAGCTGTTTCACTGCTCTTCACTCCTCCCATCCCCAGAGCCCATAAACCAGGCCACTCATGTCATGCCTGAATTCCCACCAGCCTCATGCCCTCAACCTCAAGGGGTGAGCCTGTCATGCCCCTGGTGGAGGAATCCTCCTCTGAGGAGGCACTAGAGGAGCCACCCATGTCAGGAGATCTGGGGGAGCCTGGGCCCTCAGGGGAGATCATCGCTAGTCCATCGCTGCAGCAGGAGTAGGGAGTTCTGCCTTTGAGGCGGAGGCTGGGCGACCACCAAGCCCTCGAGAATGTCATTGCCTAAAGAGGCAGGCCAATAGGGCTCCTTTGAGAAGTAGTGCTCAGTTACAAAGGAGGAGCAAGGGTCTCCTCCTCAGTAGGACTTTTGCCATAGGGCCTATAATTGCACTGCAGCTGAGCCCTGGGTGGGGGCTCAGGAAGCTCTGGCTATAGAAGTCTTCAGTTTTAGCCTAGTCGGTGCTGGAACAACATCGTTCTTTCAGTTCCAGTGCCTTGTTTTCTGAAATTTGCCTTGTGATTGATCCCCCTATGCTACTGACCCTTGGACTCCTGCTTGACTCTGCTTCTCGACTGTGTACTGTATCTGACTGCTTAACTGTGCTTTGACCTTTGCTTGTATCTTGGCCACTCCTGCCTTAGCCTGATCCCCTACTGGATTGAAACCTTTGTGTTTGACCATTTGCCTGTTTTGTTACCTTGCCTTTTGGATTGCCCCATAATTTGCTCTAATGCTGAATCTGATTCAGCCATAGCAGGACAGAGGTGAAGTCCTCACTACCAGCATGAGCAGGCAGAATGTGACATTTAGTGCTGGCTCCAGGTCTCTGAGGGCTCTTGGGCAAGACACAATCAATGAGCCCCCTCCCTCAATGAGTCTACCTTCCCACAGCCATTGTCACCAGCTGCTTTTGCTCCTCCTCCTCCTCCTCCTCCTCTTTCCCATCACTAGTACCACCTGCTTCCTTGACAGGCAGAGAGCCAGAGAGCAAGTAGGCAGAGGCATCTACTGCTGCTGCTGCTCCTCCTCACCCCCACCATTGTCTGTGTTGGAATCTGAGCTCCTGGGGGGGAAAACAAAGTTCAACAACTATGTTCCCCAGCAGCAGCAGATGTAGCAGCGGTGTGAACATGGCGTGGGTGGCTTAGGCTAGTCCAGTAGGTTAAAACAAAACACAAGTCAGTTTCCTTAGCAAAAAGGTTTACTAAAAACTAAGACTTGTAAAACAAAACAGGAACAGAGCATACACAGAGTGCTAAATACAAAAATGCTAGAGAACAGTATGTTAGACACAAAAATAACATACAGTCTAAACATACACACCAATCTCTTATCAATACTTGCTTACTCATCCAACGCCTTACTCCCAACAAGAACACAGATACATTGACCACCTTTTATACATGCATGTACAGTCACACCCATAGAATGATGTAATGCCAGCTGCAAACAATCTATCGGACCTGGCTCCAATGCGACCTTGAAGCCAGTAAGAAAAAAACTGTAAACCATGTTAACTGGGCCAAAGGTGAAATGATCTCATTCAATGACCTTGGACATATCTGCCGTTACTGGGCAGACTTTCTGGCACGAAGGCAAAACCAGAATATGCAACGCCATATTCCAACAGTCTGGGGCAGAGCAAAAGGCAGGGGAACCAGGTGGCAAGGGTGAAGAGGAGGGGCAAGCCCGTGGGTCTCTTGTCAGTGGGCCCCTGCTGGGGTGTGAGAGCCCTCAGCAGGTGTCTGGCCATGGCTACCCTTGATGCTGGCCCTGGTGACATTCTGTAAAATGAAAGGTCTAACATTTATGTTCTAAATCTCCTTGTCAAAAGGTATTTTACGGAGTTACACGCCACAGAGAGCTAACAACAGTTTGCACTTCCCTGCGGTGTGTAGTCTGCCCATATGGGAGCACATTTCCCCCCACCAAAATGGATGAAGTGGTCCTTAAATTGCTTAGAGGAGGTACTCAGTGTTGTATGAATCTTCAGACTAACGTGGATCCACAGATATACCGGTATATCAGCTGCTGAGTAGGTGAGAGGGTGTTCCTAGCAAAATACCCAAAAGAACAATGATACCCTCCAAATGATACATCATAAGGTATATACAACAAGAATACTAACCATGCTATTCTTTACATGTCTACTTAAAAGTAACTCTCATTGAGTTTAGTGAAGCTTTCTCCTAGGTAAGTGGATATAGGATTCAGCTCAAAACCAGGGGAACGATACAAATATTAGGGGAAATATATTACATAGAGCCTCAGGTTTTCATTATTACCAATTTAAGAAAGAACACTTTAACTGATATAATGCCACTGACGTAACATTTTAAAGTACAGGAAATGTATGCAAATACCAAAGACAATTGTTGGAATTGCCAGATTTCCAGAGCCGATTACAGATCCATCCCATGAGATTGCATGAAAGTAAGGGGAAAGATTGGGGGGAAGATTTTATCTAAGAAAAATTGTACGATATTAAATATTGCTAAGGCCATTCATTAAATGTCTTATTGGAATATTTAAAGGGTATTGTTTTTAAATGATTTATGACACAATCCTGTGGTCCTGGGAGAGCATCCCAAGCACCATAGGATATTTCAGAGTCCCCCTCCTGAGGCTGTAGACATGGCTATGACCTCGGGAGGAGGACTCTGTGTTCTGACCCCTCCCCCTCGCAACCGCCATGGAAAGAACCATGTTGCTGCTTCTCAAGGTCACAAATGAGACTTTGGGGAGAAGAAAAAGGGGGCATTCCAGTGGGTGGGGAGAGGAGAGGCTGGGATATGCACAGTATCCTGTGGCCTCTCCAGCCCTTGTCCCACCCCAGGCAGGGTGACCTCTCTGGATGGGCTCAGAAGCCCATCTAGAGAAAAAAGCCACAACAAGGAGGTCGGAGAGGCAAAAATAGCTCCCATCATTCCTTCTACCCTGCTGGGCATCTGCAAAAAGAGTATGGGACATTTGGAGCACTCTGACATCAGAGTGCTCTTTTGGACAGCTTGGATTCCTCTGCTGAGTTAACACCACAATAATATTAATTGTAGTGAAGGTGAGCATAGTTCAAAAATGGAAGTGATCAATGTATATTTATGGTTTCATCAGACAGAAATGGAAGGTAATCAAAATGATAAAGTTACCAAATATAGTTACCATGTATTATAAGAAAGACAAATGGTAAATAACTTTGTAGAGCAATGGTCTCCATTTATCTCATGTGGATGTCAAAGAAATATGTCCAAAAAGTCATATCTGTAAATATATATATATATATATATATATATATATAGTCCAGACAAAAAAAAGTCATATTTGTAAAAATAATGTCCAAAAAGTCATTTCTGTAATGGGAAAATATAAATGTAACGTAAAAGGTGCAAGTCTGCAAGAAAGTAAGCATTAATTGTACAAGTCCTTATATTAACAATGAAAGATGCCAACATGGAATAAATGGCATTATTCCCTGAGGTACTCATGATGCCCTATACTTAGCAGGATGTGGTCAAGGAAACCAGTAATAATAGAAAAAGTAATGCATCTTTCACACAAAAAGAGCCACTGGGCCTTACTTGCCAGGAAATCAGGAAACAGCATGGAATGGCCCTAAGAATCCTGTTGACAAGTTGAAGATATATGAGGTAGGATGATTTCCCAGACTAATCAGCTGAAAGCCCAGAAATTTAACTGAAGAAAAGATGAGGGAATAAAGTCTAAAAAGAAATGGAGACTGTGAGCAATGTTCCTGTTTACCAATGTGCACATATCCACATAGAAAAATCTGAGGAACATTCAATTTGCCTCCCCCCCACCCCCCGCCCCAAGTGTTATAGTACTTCAAACTGCAAGTTAGTTATATTGGTTTGGGGGCATTTTCATTTCCAAGTTGTAGCAAAATGTTTTTTGAAAAATGCCAAATCAGCATTCATTCACCACATACGTTTAATGTCATTTACCTAGTAAGCAAACTTACTAGGATACCTCACAGAGGCGTAACCCATCTTGGGTCGGCCAGCTTTGCACAATGTGGGGTGGAGAGCAATTTAAAATGCAACACTGGTGGATAGAAGGAAGGCGCTGAACCTGCCCTCCACCTGAACTTCCCACCCCCTAGAAATGCTTTCCTGCAATTGTTTTTTCTCTGCCAGTGGGTGCCAGTGGTGAGAAAAAACAGCTGAGTTGAGGCAGTTTCATTGGCGTAAGTAACAGAGGGGGGTTCAGTTTCTGCCTATGGTGCCCATCCTGCTCTTTAACTACCCCCAACCCCTTCTTTAGATGAATTGGACAGCAACTTGACTCTGGGTCTGCTACTGTAACGTTTACCTTGACCCCAAACTGGCCCCTCAGCCTATGCAAACTTCATCTCCATTTTCTTTCTCTTTTGTTCCAAAAAGTAATTTAAAACTGTTGGCAGATTCATTCTTCCTTTCTTTGTGACCTAATTCACGCTGCATCCTAATAGTACAAAAGTAAATGAATCACATTTCTATCTAATTATTGTGTGCGCACTGAGCCAGCATTTGCATTTCCCATCTAGGAGTGCACAAGGACACGCTTCAGAAAACACTCTTCACCTCTTCCTCAATATAGGCAAATATTCTTCACCCCTGTCTAAGAAAATGGAAGGAAATTGAACTAGAGGGGTTTTTTTGGGTGGGGGGTTACTATTAGCTTAATTTGTTCATTTGGATACAGTTTTAAGATAACTCTGGGCACAATCCTGCAAAAATTGGCTGTGACTCACAGGGAATGTTCAACTGATTTCAATTATTATTTATTTGTGTACTGTATTTATTTATCTAGTCCCCTTCATCTCTACACAGTGCTTTACTATGTATGTGAAGAGGTCACAATCTTGAAATCATCCCAAGAGAAGCAACAAACAAAGGGGAGGAAAAGGAGGCAGAGATGTGTGTTTTTTAAAAGAAAATTAATAAGGAAGAATATGCATTTCTTTTAGTTACACATTAGTAGGATATCAGGGCTAGAGATGTGCCAGTGCCTTCACGGGAAAGCTGGGTTTTGAGAAGTGATTTGATGGAAGTAAGAGAGGTGGCATCACAGAGGCATTCCGGAAGGAAGAAATTTCCAAGCATAAGGCATAATCAAGGAGAAGGGGCAGGATCATTTGAGGGAGCAGAAGGCCTTTGCATGGGTGAAGGTGGTGGAAGTGGAAGAGCGAAGGTCATGGCCAAGGATATATTGCAGCCCCCGGCCTGGTTCCCTCCAGGTGTTTTGAACTACAGCTCCCAGCATTCCTGACCATTGGCTATACTGGCTGGAGCTGATGGGAGTTGAAGTCCAAAGCATCTAGGGAGCAGTGAGCACCAGGTTGGGGAAAGCTGATGTACTGGGATATAAGAGTGCTGCAGTTAAGGAGGCCATGGTACAAGGCTTTGAAAGGAGGGCAAGGATTTTTCTCTGGACACAGCAGTGGTCAGGAAGCTACTACAGGGAATAAGGGGAGGTGTCATGTGAACAGGGAAGGCTAGCGTTTGCTGGATTGTTCTCAAAGTGTACGATGCTAACATAAAGCCATGACTCTTTCCACCCGTCCACCACACTGACCTGGTTTGCACGATCAAAACAGCCCACTGTGGCTTATTTATATTTGTCTCTGAAATTGCAGTCCTGGTTGTAAAGCCTTCTTCTTTGTAGGGATTAACTGTAAATGGCAGGGATGTTGAAGAGTCCTTGGTCTCGAGTCACGAGTCAAGTCACGAGTCTTTGGACCCGAGTCTCGAGTCCGAGTCCTTGGTCCAAAATGGTGACTCACGAGTCATGAGTCCTGAGTCACTCCCAAAACTGACTCCACGAGTCCCTATTAAAATCAATGGGGTTTCCCCCCAACAAAATAAGGCTACTTCAGATGTGTGGCTTAAATAAATTCTAGGCACAAGTGTGCCTTTTTATTTCAAAACTCTGCAACTGATTTTGGCAAGAACAGACCAGGCAGACAAACCCAAAATAACCAGGCAGGCAGAGGAGGCAGGGAACCCCAAACAGGCAGGCAGAGGCAGCCAAACCCAAAATGTCTGATCCTAACCCAAACCCCCCACAACAACACATCAATCAAATTAAATCTCAACACATCGTTGGGGCTGCGCTCCTGGTAGCTGTCCATAGTGGCCGAGCAGCGGCGCGCCTCGCTTCCACGCGCTCTTCACCGGTGATCGCGCTCCTTCTGGCACAGCCACAATGTACACACAATGTTCTAATTGACAGAGAGGAGCTACAAAGATGTCATGTTGGCTCACCAGAAGTCAGTGAAACAAAGGGAGCTCTTTATATGCAAACCTTTTTCTGCTGAAAACTGATTTCTACTGGCTGACATTTCATTTTTGTTTGCACACAATTTGTGTCTCACTGATTAAATAATTTCCAAAATCACCTTGATTCTGTCATCTATATTTATTGCCAGGAATAAAAGCCAAATTGTTTTGGATCAATTTACATCTTAAAAGCAAATGAAATATCTTATTCCCGAAGAAGTAACAAGTGTGCCTGTATTTTAATATATATTTTTAAATCAGAGGAACTAAGCAATTACAAAACTGGTGTATTTCTGTGTTTTTCTAGGGCAAATTGGTTTGAATAAGGGTTTGTTTCAAGTACTGTTTAAATTAACCAACATGAAAACTGGGAAATCACCTGTACCGGACGGATTTCCAATTTAGTGGTGCAAAATATTTTCCAGCTTTTTAGTTCCAAAGCGTCATTGTTCATGTAATTTTATTTTTAAATCAGGATTTCTTTCGTCAGCACTCAATGACATGCATATCACTGTGATACCTGACAAGGAGCATACTAACTGCACTAATTATCAACCTATTTCATTAATTAATGTTGATATTAAAATACTGACTGCAGTTTTGGCCGATAGATTGCAACAAGTTATCACAACACAAATAGACACAGCTGCTCCTATTTCTTCGGATGCAGAGAAGGTGTTTGACATAATTTTTTGGAAAATCATTTTTGCTACACTGAGAAATTTTGATTTTCCTGTAGAATTTCTGAAATGGGTCAAAATTTTATATTCAACCCCAAGAGCTAGAGTCAGTACCAATGGCTTTTTGTCAGATTTCTTTTTACTTGGGAGAGGTACCAGACAGGGATGTCCACTTTCCCCACTGATATTTGATCTATGTTTGGAACCCCTGGCATGCACTATTCAACAGAACACTTTGAACAGAACAGAACATATTCATGGATTTGTGCATAATTGTTCAGAATTTCAACTTATTCTTTATGCTGATGACCACTTATTGTTTCTTTCAAAACTTCAGTTGTCAGTTTCAGCTTTATGCAGACAATTAATACTTTTGGTTATTTGTCTAGCTAGTCAATTAACTGGTCAAAGTGTGAACTGATGTCAATTGGAGATACTATATCCCATAATATATTATTTATTTTATTTATTTGTACTATTTATATATCACTAGATTTAAAAAAAAATATCTCTAAGCAGTTACCATATAAATAGTAAAATATTAGCTGATTGACAATTTGGACTCTTCCCAGATTTCATTACTTATTTTGGAACACTTATCCCTAGAGATACATTGATAAATGAGATTGTGTGGGATATTGATAGATGGGCATCTTTAAACTTGAGCTGATGGGGTAGGGTAAACACACTTAAGGAACATAATACGTCAAATCATTTATGTTTTACATGGAATTACTCTACTTATACCTGGCAAGTACTTTCAAAAACTTAATGCCTCATTTCAGACATTCTTATGGGGTTCCACTGTGCCACGAATATCCTTGAAAAGGATGCAACTTCCGATTAAAGAGGATGGATTTGGCTTCCCTGATCTTGCTCTATATCATCAGGCCTATTTGTTGATCTGTGCTGAATTTTGGTCTTTTCCACACCAGTTAGACTTTCCTCCCTGGTCATTTTTAGAATCTGTATGTTTAGATGTCAGCTCCAGGTCATGGTTGGCAGGAGCAGGCCAGGGGTGAGCAGAGTCCAAAAGACAGGCAGAGGTCAAAGCATGTGTCAAGCAAGGTGGGAGCCAGAGGCAGGAGGCAAATCCAAGAAGCAAACAGAGTTCAGGCCAAGTTCAGGCACGTACCAGGCAAAGAAGGGCCAGAGACTAGAAGCATTGGTCAAGAGTGGACACAGGTTGAACACTAGGCAAGGCAAGGATTGGGGTTGGTTGCTGGAGTCAGGAACCGACTGCAGACACCATAGGCTCATGTTGCTGTGGCAAAGGCTTGAGAGAGGAGGAAGCCCTTATATAGGGTCTCCCACCACTCGCAGCTGGTGTGTGTTAATGCACCTGGGAATGCCTATTGGTCTAAGATTGAACCCTGCGAGGAAGTACTGCAGACTGACCTGTTGTTCCCAAGGCAGCCACCAGATGGAGCTGCAGAGCTCCATCTGAGCAGATCCTGACATTAGATCCTCTCCCCAAATAGACTGCATTGGGCTCGTGATACACTAAAATGGGCATTGTACCTCCCACAGTTACAGCGGTTAGAGTGGTGTGGAACATAGTATCACATCAGTTACATTTTGATCAATTTTTGCACACAAAATTAACTTTATGGGGAAACCCAGATTTAAAAATTGGCAAGAAAATGTTCGTTTGGTGGACTTCAACAGGTAAGTTGATTTTTACTTTGGACCAGCTAGTGGGTTCCAATTATAACTTCCTACCATTTTCTGCTTTGCATGCTAAATATGATTTGCCAACTACAGCTGAATGCAAATGTGTGCAATTGAAACATTTGCTTGAATCTAGGTTTGGCCCTGATGCTTTTACAGCTTCAGAATCCTCTTTGCTATTGGAAGTATTGATTGAGGCTGAGCAGGTACAGCGACCCATGATCCAGGTTTATAAATATTATCAGTGAATAAATATGACACTCAGGGTCTTAGGCAAGAATGGAATAATGAATTGGATTGTCCTATCTTGCCCAATCCATGGATTGCTACTACATTGGCATTTATCTCAGAAGGGTTAATGGATTTTAGGTTGCATGTAGTCAGCAAAAACTTATGTTTCGAGTATATTGGACACCACAACCTCTTTTTAATAAGTGTTTGTCAAAATCAGCTAACTGTTGGAGGTGTAATACAGCTAACACCTCTCTCACCCGTTTGGCAACGCCCAACGGCTGCCTCTTTTTGGGAGGAGGTAATAATATGGATAAACCTTGTAATGGAAAGCTCATTAATATTTACTGATGTGCATGTTCTTCTCAGTTATCTACCTGCTTCTTGGAACTTAATGCAAGGTCAACGCAGTTGGATTCTACACACCATTTTGACAGTCAAAAGACTAATATTACAACATTGGAAGGACAAATGGACACCTTCGATAATACAGTGGGCTAAGAACTTAATGATGCTTTCAATTTTTGAACGGGTGGTCTTTAGGCATAATCTACGAATGGACAAATACACAGATATTTGGTCTGCCTTTGTTGAAGTCTATGCATAATTATGCCTAAGAACAGTAGTATATCTTGTCATATAAAAATATTTTGGGGTACACATTGCATATGTATCTATTGTAACGGATATATTCAAATTCTATGTAAGAAAACTGTAATACTTTATTTATCTTATTTTTTTGTTTTGTTTTGATACAATAGAATTCACAATTAAAAATAAATAGATTAGTGGGAGTCTTTTAAGTGAGTTTGAGTATTGGAGCCTCCCAATCCTATTTGCCCCAAGCTGATGCATGTAACATGCATTCCCATCCTGAAGTCCAGGCTCCCTCTCTCCATGAGCACAGTAGATTTAGGGTTGTCTGCTAATAAGAACTTCATAGGTCTCACTAGATTTTCATCTTTCTGACCAGCTGCCAGAAAAGGGGAACAGACATAAAGCAAGCAAAACACATACACACTAAGGAATTATTGGGCCAGCTCCAGTTTTTGTGCAGTGAATACGCACGCACACACGTGCACACAGAAAGAGAGAGTTGCCTTTTATTTTGTTAGACCAGTGTTCTCCAACCTTGGGTCCCCAGATGTTTTTGGCCTACAACTCCCAGCATGCCCCAGCCAGCTATGCTGGCTGGGGCATGCTGGGATTTGTAGGCCAAAAACATCTGGGGACCCAAGGTTGGAGAACACTGTGTTAGACTATCAATCCATCATCTAACTCAATATTGTCTACCCTAAGTGGCAGTGCCTCTCCAGGGTCTTGGGCAAAGAGCTTTCCCATCAACTGCTACCCAACAGCCCAGGGATGTTGACGAGTCCTTGGTCTCGAGTCCCGAGTCGAGTCTCGAGTCCCATTAAAAATATTGGGACTCGAGTCCGAGTCGAGTCAGAGGGGGGACTCAGTCCGACTCACGAGTCGAGTCCTCGAGTCCGAGTCCCCATCCCTGGTAAATGGTAGTATATTATTTTGCTGAGAAAATTCAAACTAATGAACCCTGAAATGTTGGGTGAGGCGGCAGAACTACTACCAGTACTTATGAATTCTTCCCATAGAATTACATTAGTATTTGACTTTATAATGTGTACTTTCTTAGGTCTTCAAAGAAGAGAGGTTAAAGGTACAATCCTATACACACTTACCTGGGAGTAAGTCCCACTAAACTTAATGGGGCTTACTTACCTACTTCACACATGGGATTTGCACTGTTAGTTTCAGCATCTTACAGCCATTTATATTTCTTTCTATAGTTTAAAACACATGATAATTGTTCAGTGCTGAAGTCTTTAGTATTTGGATATAAAGCAGATGCAGCTTTCAAACCATCAGATGCCTTGATGGTATTGTTCAAAACCAGTGTGGCGTAGTGGTTAGAGTGTTGGACTGGGACTCAGGAGATCCGGGTTCTAGTCCCCGCTTGGCCATGAAACTCACTGGGTGACTTTGGGCCAGTCACTGACTCTCAGCCTAACCTACTTCACAGGGTTGTTGCGAGGATAAAATGGAGGAGGAGGATTATGTAAGCCGCCTTGGGTTCCTTGCAGGAAAAAAGGCGGGGTATAAATATAATAAATAAATAAATCTCTCAAAAAATCTTCGGTTCTCACTCTGCCTCCTCTGAAGCAATTAGAGCAGCACATTCATGCTCCCATTTTGGGTGAAAGAAAAGAGTTCCAAAAATAAAGGAGTTTGGAAATATATGCACTGAATCTAGTGGAGGTTTGCCAGAGCCTAGCTTTAAATGCCATGCTCACATTGGTTTGTGATATTGATAGCATGTCCATGCTATGATTATGCTTGTCACTTTCACAGGATGAGTATTTTTTTCCACACAAATGTTTACCTCCATGAGACATCTGTAAGCCCCGTGAGATTTTCCACATGTTGAGATCAGAATCCTCCAAGATGTTAATCTCTGAAGTCATGGGGCTACATCTGGAACAGATGTTCACTATATGAAACCTATGGGCAACAATCACACTAGGGCTGGGGTCTCCACCAGGCTCCCTGCCCCTCCTGATTTTTATTTTATTCCTTAAGATTAAAAAAAAACTTTGTTTTTTAACTGGGTGGGTGACACACTTCAAAGCTAAGTGCCGCGCTCCAGTACCATCTTTATTTGGGTTCAAAAGAGTGGTTGTGTGTGTTCTAGGGCAGGTTACTTTTCTTTTAGTCTCACCAATTTGTCTTCTGGGAAATGAGTGTTTTGTGGAGGCCGTACCCACCATGGCAGCCATTTTATGAATAGGCAAGTGCCCCTCATGGCAGTCATTTTGTAAGAGTGTCCATGACATGCCCTCAAAATTCCAACTATGCCCACCAACCTAAAATGGTCGGGGATCCCTGCAGCAGACATTTACTATGTCAAAAATGAATGTGAGAATCTAGCTTCAGTGACTGGTATACCCCTGCCACACTGGGATACTATTGAGTTGATTGGAATACTATTTTCTCAGGTTCATTTTTGACATGCCCGTTCTACTCCATTAGAATTGGTTTCTGTATCCTGGACAGCTGATGGAAATCACAAGGCTTTTGAGCATGTCCCCTAGATCAGTGTTCTCCAACCTTGGGTCCCCAGATGTTTTTTGCCATGCTGGGAGTTGTAGGCAAAAAACATCTGGGGACCCAAGGTTGGAGAAAACTGCCCTAGATGGCAGGGGATATCACCTAGCCCATTATCTGCTAAGATGTCTCTTTGTGCTTCTTCTAAAAGAGCAAGACAGCAGCGCTTGCCCCAAACTATTTACATAGCTGACGTAGGAGTGTTTGGAATGCTGGCCACCTGTGTCATCATCTAGCTTGCCTCTCTGGCGTATCTATTTTTTATTCAGGTAACGTGTCTGTTTATTTAACAGACATATATATATTATAGAGCCAGTGTGGCGTAGTGGTGAGAATGTTGGACTGGGACTCGGGAGATCCGGGTTCTAGTCCCCACTCGGCCATGAAGCTCACTGGGTGACTTTGGGCCAGTCAATGACTCTCAGCCTAACCTACCTCACAGGGTTGTTGTGAGGATAAAATGGAGAGGAGGAGGAGGATAATGTAAGCCGCCTTGGGTTCCTTGCAGGAAAAAAGGCGGGGTATAAATATAATAATAAATAAATAATAAATAAAACATATCAGGGGCCGGTGTATCTGCCCTCCAGCCAGATCACAGGGTCAGCTCACATCACCAGTGCACACTGAGTGGGACAGAAAAGAGAGGTGCGAACATTGAACTCCTTTATTTTATTTTTATTTCTATGAACTATTTATGTTTCCAGTTCTCATTTAATCATTCTATTCATCCTCGTGGTTTCTATGCTCTTTAAATATAGGATGATATGAAGAGGGGAGTGGGAAACCTAGAGGCACAGGAATGGGAACAAGGAGAGTAGGATTGGGGGAATGTTTACGGTTTTACATTGTGAAAGGACTGGCAGTTGTTTTCCCATTCACTGACCTGGCATTCAGCAGCAGTACCCCAGAGCCAGGGGGACTGTCACCAAGGCTTCTGAAATGGGAGAGAGCTTGGGAGAAACCAACACCTGGTTACAATCCCCACCCCTCATAATGACAATGCTGCAAACTTTGGGCGTCAGTCAGCCAACCCTGCTGATGCCTCCATCATGTGCATGGTTGGTTTGGCTATATAAGGACCTGGCACCTGGAGAACTGAGTCCACTATTTGTGTTTAGGATTAATGTTGTTCCAAGATAAAAGCATTTTTAAACGGGGGGAGGGGGCGATGAACAAGTCCTGGCCTACTGCACTATTGTGAATATATATATATATATATATAATGACCTCCTTTTTAAAATTATCCTTCAAGTAATATCCATTATCTCTCATTGTCTCAGAGGACATGTCTCTGTCTCTATCAGTTGAATTCAAAGTAATGCTTAGAATATTGAAGAGGATAAACTGCTTTGACTTCTCTGCCCATTTGAAATTATTCATAACTTGTTAAAGTGTGCTGCCCGCCTTTAGCCCCCCTCACCTTTGACTTCCAAGAAATATGAGTTCAATCCAGCTTCGATAGGACAATTACTCCGTTTTATAGGTCATTATATAGCCATTCTTCCAAGTCACCTTTTAAAGACAAGACAGAGTTAGGAAACATATCTGTGATATGACTTCTCAGATTATATTTGACAAAAGAACCTATGCAAAATTAAATATAATTTCCTCCAATAGCAGGCACTGATTAATTCATTTTAACTTCCTACCATCTGATATCCATGACAGAATTTTATACCCACTCTTTTGTGCTGTTCTATAAATACACGGGACACTCCAGCATGCCATTTGTTACATTGTTTCAGGTGTGATTGCTTGGAAAAGATGTATTGGCTCAATCCTAAATCAACAGAATTACGTTTACACCTTATCACTTTCCTCTTTTAAGATCTGTGAAACAGGAGGTAAAGAATTGTCCTTTTAATTAACTTCCAATAGGTGATTTTTGCTTGAAGAGTAATGCAGATAGATGGACTCTGCAGCTTGTTAACCAATCCTAAAGGCCAGGTTTATGATCAGCCATTCTAAAGAGATGTTTCTATTTAAACATATATATGGCTCTGCAGCAAATGTTTAAAATTTTCTTTTTTTAAAGTCAATAACAGGAATAATAATAAAACCCATAATAAAAATCCAAAAATAAACATGACAAGCATTAAAATAGCACTTTGCTATTTTAAAACCAATCTTTCTGGAACATATTTTTTTTACTTGCTTCTCAAAGGTCAAAAGATAGGATGTCATGTCACTTCTGCATAATTGCATAACTGGGGTGCCACTACCAAAAAGGCTCTAGATCTGGGGTGTTGAACTTCTTTCAGTCCAAGGGCCAAATTCAATTTCAGAGAAGCTCTCTGGGGCTGCATTCCAGTGGTGAGCTAGGCTGAAGGCAAAAGGGAGCAGGGCCAAAGGCAAGAGACAGGACCAAAATACCACAAATACCAGCATATTTTAGTTTAAAGTTCTTACTGCCAGTAACTAAGAATTAGGAGAGGCATTTCAACCTTTTAGAATGAGGAGAAACCAGGCAAAAGTGGGGAATCAGGACTGGTTATTACTTGGATGGGAGACCCCTCCTCTAGTTTCCTGCATTGAGCAGGGGGTTGGACTCGATAGCCTTGTAGGCTCCTTCCAACTCTATAAAATCTATGAAACCACCAAAGGATTGTGAGTGGGGGCAAGGGAAGGGGACGTGGCCATCTGGGAAACCTGGAAGGCCTGATTGGAGGTCAGATGGGTTGGATTTAGCACACAGACCTAAGGTTCACCTGAGAGCACATAATGTAGGCCACATGCTGAAGCTAAGCAGGTATGAGCCGGGTCAGTGCTTGGATGGGTGACTGCCTGGGCTGCCCACATCTGTTCTCCTGCATTGAGCAGGGGGTTGGACTCGATGGCCTTATAGGTCCCTTCCAACTTTATGATTCTATGAACCCTGTTCTAGATCTTATAGTCAGTAGCAGGACCGGTGCAAGGCAGTTTGGCGCCCTAGGCCAAGTCAGGGGGGGGGGGCAGGCTCCGGAGCAAAGCAGCCTAAAACGCCTGCTCGCCCAGCGCCCCCCCCCCCCCCGCGGCCAGCAGCCCTCTGCGGGCCTGGAGCAGCGGCAACAGCAGCATCTCGGCCAGAGTCGTGGGCCGGGCAGCCGCGGTGTGCGCTCTGGAGGCGAGGTGAGGCGGCAGCGGCACCGCCCCCTGCAGGCAGGGTCCCGAGGCGGCGGCGGCTGCCCCCCCCCTCTAGCCGGGCTCGGGCCCGGCCTCGCCGCCTGCCCCGCACCCGCCGAGGACCCCGCTTGGGCATCCCCGCGGGAGGCGCCGGGGAGGAAGGGACGGAGCCTCCGCCTTCCTCCCCGCCCCGCTGTTGGCTGCGCGGCCTGCGCCTGCCCGGGGACGGAGGCGTAGATGGCGAGCGCCGGGAGAGCAGGCGGGGCGGCGAGCCGGAGGAGAAGCGGGCGGAGGCGCCCTGGCTCATGATGGCGGGCGGAGGCGCGCCCCCCCCCCGCCGAGGAAAGCGACACCGAGTCTGCCCGCAATCCCCCCGCGCTGACCTGGTGTGACTCCGGCTCCGCAGCTGTCCTGCCTGGCCGCCTCGCCAACAGATCCAGGCTCCGCGAGCGGCAGGCGGGCAGCGTGTTGCCCAGCAGTCCCGGTGGCCGGCAGGAGCAGAGTGCGCCCCCTTCAGCCACCCGCCCTAGGCAGCTGCCTAGCTGGCCTAGTGGTAGCGCCGGCCCTGGTCAGTAGACATATTTCTGAATGGCCAGGGCCCGCACAGAACATCCTCTTCAGATCATTTCAAAGCACTGGGAGTGTGAACTATTGTGGAAAGTATAATTACTATCCTAGAAGAAATCAAGAGGTTTTTTGATGGGGGGAGGGCAGGAAGTGTAGCCTTACACAGAGTTCCCCCCCCCCTCTTTGAGGGCTCAGAGAAGGAATTCCTTTGATGCTTAGTGTTAGAATGATTCCTGAGACATGATTTACAGCTGTTTCTGGCTCCAGGAAAGACATTTGGTATCAGGTGAAAGATTCCCTCCCTGTAAGGGGACCTGGCCAGCAATTAACAAGAATTTACAGCTGGGAACTGGCCAGAGAAGAGGGCACCTGGAGGTGTAAAAACCATAAATCAGCCAGATAGATAACCAGATGCCTGCTCAAGAAAATTCCACAAGAGAAGTACTAGTACCCATGTGTAAATCCTATGTAACCCAAAATGTATTTTAGTCAGGGCTTTTTTTCTGGTGGAACTCACCGGAACTGAGTTCCAGCACCTTTTCTTCTACTAACTGCATTACAAATTAATCGTCATCTACTCCCAAGGAAATGTAATCCAAGAGTTCCGGTACCTTTTTCTCCAGAAAAAAAGCACTGATTTTAGTGCAGAAGCCCATTGCAGGGGTCTCCCCTCTCTCTTTGTTATGCTAGTAGATGGAGATATGCAAGCTTGCATTAAAGAGCTCTTAACTAGTTACCCACCTCTGGCTGATCAATTGATCCCATCGGCTAGGTAAGGAACACTGGGGAACTTTCCCCCTTACCACACTATATCACAGCAGACGTTCCTTCAGATAAGGAGCCAAGCCACACCCTTTGAGCAGTGCCTGGAAACAGGTAGCCGATGTAGGTATCTTAGCAGTGGTATGGTCTCTGTGGCCTGTGCCAATTAAAATTCAGGCTATTCCATTTTGGGCCAATTGAAGTTCCCAAAACTATCTTCCAAGGCAGCTCCACATTAAGCACGTTACAATAATTATGTCTGGGCTTAGAAGCCAAAAATTATTTCTGCTGGCCAGCAACAGTATAGTAACAGTGTCTCTAAAGCCATGCAGAGTGTGTTTCCCTTTCCACTCAGGAAGTGCCAATACACCCCTCCCACATCATTAAGGAAAAGGACTAATAGCACAGATGTTCCGTATAAGCCTGAATTCCCTGCAGATCTCTTTCTGAAAAAATACACTTCCCAGCAAGCCCCAGAACAGTCCAACAAGCATCTGTTTACAAAACCAGGATTGATAAGACAAGAAGTGCAGATACCCTTGCTCATATAGGTGAACAACCCAGAAGCAAAAAAGGAAGACTAAAAGGATGAAAAGGAGAGGATTTTTCACACACACACACACACACACACACACACACACACACACACAGTAAAATGACTGAATGAAGAATATATGATGAGAGTAAGGTAAGTAACAGAGACTGGAAGAGCAACAAAGGAAATTTTTGTGCTAAGTGAAGGCAGAGAACTGACTGGCGAGGAGGAGGACCCAGTCCTTTGGGTGCCCCAGCCAAATGAGGTTAGGTGGGTGGCTACTAAGGAGAGGGCCTTTTTGGTGGTGGCACTCCAGTTGTGGAATGTCCTCCCCAGAGAAGCTCATCTGGCACCTACTCTGTGGTCTTTTCAACACCAGATGAAGACTTTTTATCCCCCCCCCCCCAGGCTTTTTAATTCTTCTCTGTGTTGTGTTTTTAGATCTTTCCCTGCTCAGTTTTACTCTGGCTTTATTCTGTTTTAAACTTGTAAAGGTTTATATTATGTTTTCCCATGTTATATTTTAGGGTTTAAATTTTTAGGAACCACCCAGAAAGCTTTGGCTATTGGGTGGTGTAGAAATGCAATACATAAATAAATAAATGTTTCCCTCTAGTGTGGAAATGGGGAGTGAGAGAGAGAAGCCACAGCTTCAGAAGTACAGAAGCTGAGGGAAGTAAATTTGAAGTTACTCTCTGCCTTCTTCCATCCAGTCAATCCGCAAAGCAAACCTTCCTGCTGTTCTTTAAAAAAAAGACCACCTCAATTTGAATGAAGTGGCAGGAGCTTGTTGACTGGGAGAAATATAGTCTCCAGATGAGGGGTAGAGACTCAAAAGTTGCTGCTGCTGAGTTCCAGAAGGAGGGTCATGCTAGGGGACAGTAGCAAACAAGACTGCCTGCGGGGAAATAGTTTTGCACGTGGAGAGGGAGGGAGACAAAGAGCACTACTACCCTATTTGGCTAGAGATGTTGGAAAACTATGCAATGGATTGAAATGTGTTTGGATTTCTATGAATCTAACCCATGGATTCCACAGCAGATCAGCTTTTTCTGAGTCACATGGATTTGCACACCGTTGTTTTTTTTAAACTTTCTGGAATTGTATGCAAATTTAGTTGTACAAAAATACGAATAATAAAAACAACAACCAAAAATACGCATTTCCCCCTGTAGACTAAAACATGGAAATGCAGGTTTGGGGGGATTTGCACAAATGCACATTTTCAGAAGTGCACATTTGCACAAGTGCACACTTTCCAATGTGAATGCAAGTTCAGGAAATTGAGAAAAATCTGATTCCACCAATGAGCGGACAACAGAATGAATGATCAATCCTGACAATCCTCGAAACACAGATGGAACGGATTTAACAAAATCCGAACATCCCGATTTGGCACAAGTGCTAAAGTAAATTATGTTGTGAAGTGGTCACCCTTTACCTCAGACAAGGACAACGAGGACCAACTCAGGTTATTGGAAAAAGGTTTATTGTGCACAATAGGTCCTGCGGACTGTGTCGCAAAGCAGAACCCCGGGCGGGGCTTTTACAACCACTTTTATAGCATACCTAAGTCTGGTCATTTGGCAACAGTTCTTACATTGGTCAGCAGGTCAAGACAAAAGGGGGGCTTGCTTTAGGGGAGAGGGATTTCCTTACAAGGAGACAGGAGGATGATCTTATAATCAAGCAGCTGGTAGGTATTATCTGATCTTGGTCACGTAGGCAGGGTGAGACAGTAAAACACCTCAACTTTTGTGAATCAACATTGCCATTGTCAGTCATTACCAGCTATTGACTACATTCTTTTAGTATTAGTCATCACCCTGGCAATCTGTCCACATGCCTGGCTAGAATCTCTTGTAAGGTTTTATTTTAACTATTTCGTTTCCTTCAGTTGTGCTAGCATAAGCTACTTCTAGCGCAACAGCCGTAGCATTTGCTGATGCGACACGTTTCCCCAGAAAACCTGTCGTCCCCAAAAACTTGTTGTGCCTGCAAACACTACTGGCGATGCACTAGAAGTAACTTACGCTAGTGTGACGTAGTTACGTTAGCACTACTGCAGAATAGGATACAGCCCAAAACTACAATACTGAGCAGCATCAAAGCAAGATTTTAAATGGTGTGGCCAGCCCACCCCGCCACCCCTATGTGGTCTGCAGTATTCCCAGAAAGGGGAGGCAGGGGAAAAGGGAAGAAATGCTTGCCAATGCCATCCAGAACTAGAGAACAGACTCTCTCCAAAAATCAACTCCAGGTTGTTATGGCAGCAGAATTGAGCTGCTGTAATGCGACCTCCCTCCCTCCCTGGGCATTCTTGCTTGCCAAGATCAAAGACTTTCTCGCCCCTGGCCTGTTAGTGAATAGGTTTGTTAAAGGCTGGTTGTAAGAGATAACAAAGCAGGTAATTACATTTTTAGAGCCGCATCATTATCTTTTTTAATAACGGCACAAACTGGTCCAATAAGGTATGAGCTGGTGTAGATAGCATGAGCAAGGAAGGTCCATTTAAAGAGTTACCTCGGCCATGAACTCTGTAGAGCCAGCACGGTGTAGTGCAGGGGTGGAGAAACTCGTGGCCCTTTACGTGTAATTGGACTCCAACTCTGTTGGCTTCTTGCCATCCTCGCCATTGCTGCTCAGGTGCAGAGGACCCCATTACAGAGCAGGTGGTCCAGCTGCTCTTCCTCACAGGGCAGGTGGTTCTGATGGCCTCTGCGAGGGGGCAGGAAGGGCCCAGCCCAGTTGGTATAATGAGCAGCAGGTGGGAAACAAAGGCAGTGGGCTATATAAAACTCTTCTCTTGGAAGCCTTCTTAATATAGTGCTCCTAGAAATGCAGCACATTTAGGGAAATGCAGCACTATGGTGTTTTAATTTGTCTCTGCATGTTTCATCTGAACTATGTACTGCCAGTGTCTTTTGCCTCTTTATTTTTAACTGGTTGGAAGGGGCGAAAGTATTAACAAAGAAAGGATGAAAGTAGTCCAGATATTCAGTGCCCCTGGTTTAAAATATAACTCACTTACCAATCTGACAGGTCCGTTCTTCCTGGCTAAAGGTCTTCCTCTGATCTCACTACAATGACGTTTCCTGGATCACAGAACAAAGCATGTAAAGCTTTTTGTGTGCAATGGAAAGAGACATATTTTCATTATTGCGTTAGCAAGAGCCTAGCAGCCATGAACTTAAAGGGTTAGGACTTTATTTCCTGGGTTTCACATCTGACAACTGTCTTTGAAATTCACAAAATAAGCATGCCACTGACTCCATATGAGGCTCTACTTGCATTTTGACAATGATTACACTGTTTTGATTTGTACAGAAAGGCTTTCTTCAGCTTTTCAGGCGCTTGGCAGTTGAGCTGAGCACAATGAACCAGGTCTTAATCATATTTTGCTTTCATCTTCAGAAAAGTATGTGTGGGTGTCTGAGAAAGGAGAAGAGGAAACAACCAGTTTGTAGGTGTGGAAATGGTCTACACAAGAGCAAAAAGCAAACCTCACCCATCCTATGACTGATATTACATCAAACGTGAAGTTGTAGCTTAATGCCAGTATAAAAAACGGCTAGCGTTTTTATTCTCCATCACAAAAGAACTGATGACTTCACAGGAAGGCAACCCAGAGTCCTGGAACAGGATGTATGGGGGTGGGAGGGGGAAGAGAAATAAATAAAACAGGCTGCTTGCATAAGAGATAATCAATCTGCCAGTACAAGGAAAAGTTTCCTAGACAGAAAACAGGTTCCCATAGAGTCAGGTTACAGAATTCTAACTGCTCTCTATCTTACCATATTGGCAGTTTGGGCCACCAGATCCCAGCAAGATCACCTGCTTCAGGACTAGGGCCTAGTCCAGGTGTGGGGAACCTCTTTCAGCCCAAGGGCCAAATTCCATTTTGGAAGAGCTCTTGGGGGCCACATTCTAGTGGTGGGCAGAGCCAAAGGCAAAATGGGCAGGGCCAAAATACCAGCATATTTTAGCTGAAAACCATTATTGCCAGTAGCTAAGCCTTAGAAGAGACATTTCAACCACTTAGAATGGGCTGGGGGGAACTGCCCAAAAGCCATGGAACCACCAAACTACTGGGGGTTGGGGGAAAAGGTGGCCATCTGCGGAACCTTAGAGAGCCGTATTTCCCCCCTGAACCTAAGATTCTGCATCTTATTTTATAGGGATGTGCATTGGATTTGGCCAAAGCTCAAAGCCCAACCCAAATTGGGCCTCTTTGGACTGTCTTTGGTGCTTTTTGAAGCAATGTGGGCTTCTCTCCAAAGTGATGAGACCTGAAGATGAAACCTGCATGAGGCTTCATTCACCATTAAGGCTTCAGAAAGGTAGACAGTAGCCCTATTCAAGCATTCTTCTTATAGTGTTCAACCAACGGTGAGCAGGAGTGCTCCAGCACTACCCATTTGTTGTCACATCCATTGCCCTGTATGCATGGAGGACGACGTTCTGAACAGGAGAGCCTGCTGTATCCATGGAGGTTTTCTGCATGATTAAGAACCCTGGAAAATCTGAGAGCAACAGATGTGACAACAGAGAGGGGTGGGGCTGCAGCACTCCCTCTCATGTGTTGATTGAACATGGCATGAACACCTGAATAGGGCTAAAGCATCTCCAAAAATAATGTATTTTGCTTTCATTTCTCTCAACTCTGAATAAGGAGGGATTCTGATTGGTGCACACCTCTAGACTTCTTAAAATCCCAGAGAAAATAAAAAGATCTTCACCTGGTGCCCAAAAGGCCATAATCTCTCGTATTGATCTTGATTGGACCAGAAAGCAATCAGTCCCTATACTGATCACTATAATACAGGGAACTGTAAGCTTCTAAATCTGTTTATTTTATTTGTCACATTTATGGATCACCCATTTGGCCAGCAAACCGGCCACTCTGGGCAATGTACACCATGATAAAATACAAAATAAAATACATTAAAACAGTATAAAAATTTAAAATCTTAGCCCACCCCACATTTCCACCTGAACAGCCATGTTTTTAGTGAGCGGCAGAAGCTCAGCAGAGAGGGGGCATGGCAGAGGTCACTAGGGAGAGTTCCACAGTATGGGGGCCGCCACAGAAAAGGCCCTCTTCCTAGTCCCCACCAGTCTAGCTGCTCTGGCTGAAGGGACAAAGAGAAGGCTGTCTGTGGCAGATCTTGTTGAGTGGCCTACTTGGTGTTGCTGGAGACGCTCCTTGAGATAAACTGGACCGGAGCCGTATAGGGTTTTAAAGGTCAAAACCGACACCTTGAATTCGGCTCTGCAAGCAACTGGTAACCAGTGCAGCTCCTTGAGCACTGGAGTGATGTGATCCCGCCGGCGGCTGCCTTTAACCAGGCGCGAGAGGAGACCAAGGCATGAACCACTGATGGGAGCAGATGATTAGGAAGGTAGGGGCGCAGCTGCCTTATCAGATGGGAGTGATACAGCGCCACCCGGCTCACAGCTGACACCTGAGCCTCCATGGACAGCTGGGAGTCTAAAATGACCCCCAAGCTGCGAACCTGGTCCTTCAGAGGCAAATGGACCCCATTCAGCACCAGGTCAACATCCCCTAACCTGTTGCAACTGATTGAGCTATAGTTCAATGTAACAATCATACACACGCACGTACTGCATGGGTGCTTCCTCTCCTCTTCCAAGTATATTTTAAAAGGTCATGAAGTCACATTTTGCTTTCAATGTTTCTTGTTACTATATTTGTCCCTGATTGGAAGGCTATTTTTATATCAGGAACTTGTTCTCATTTTGTCTTAAGTTACATTTACAGAGGTTCAAGCCATTGGTTTCTTGATTTAAAGGCCTGCTGTGACAAAACTTGAGGAGCCATGCTATAGGACAATGGTACAGGTATTATGTATGTATGTACGTATACTTCACAGTAAAGTACCCCAAGAGCAGAAGAATAGAAAAACAATTTGTAGATCACATCAGCTACCAATGCATCAGTCTACTGATACGTATAAAATGTATCACCAGCTGCATTTTATGTATCATCAGGTTTATGCATTAATTTATATTACTGAGAGCCTCTCCTTTTAGTCTTTTAAACAGAAAGGTGGGGTAGAATTTTTTAAAAATAAAATGATCCACCTTTCCCAAATAATTTGTCTCAAATTCAGTGTTTTAATTATTTCCTTACATAGCTATTAGTTAATGGGAGAGGGGAGGAGCGGAAGAGGGTGACAACAGCATTGAAGACTAACTAAAGCTCTCTTGCATAACCTGACACACTTACCGGTACCTAATAAGTTTAATTTCAGCTTCAATCTGTTTTTGCTATTCAGACACAGTTCTTTCAAAAGTGGGTACTTGAACTTTCAGCGCTCTTCTTTCTGCTCATGTATATGAGGTGGGTTTTCTGGAAAATTTTCCAGAATTTGCATAGGGTAATTTGCATAGGAAAATATTCAGTTTACATTGAAAAATTTCCGGATGCGCTAGAGAGCAATCAAATTTATGTTTATTTTATTTGTATTTAGTAAACAAAACTAAAAAAAGTACCTGTTAATTTTTCATCCCAATACACCAGTGTTCTCCAACCTTGGGTCCCCAGATGTTTTTGGCCTACAACTCCCAGCATGCCCCAGCCAACTACACTGCAATACACCATAGATACTTGACTTGAAATATTTGAGGCAAAAAAATTGAAGCACACTTAGTGTCATTTAAATATTATGTAGAATTTTTAATTGGAATACTGTACATGTACACATTTAAAGACAATAGCATTGTGAAGGACCACCGCTGGTCCTTTTCTGCAGCTCTGGGAGCTAAGCGGTTAATCAGATACAGTAATGCCTTGGATTGCAAGTAACTTGGTTTGAGAGTGTTTTGCAAGACAAGCAAATTTTTAAATATTTATTTAATAATTTTTTTTACTTGCTATACAAGCGACGTCTTGCAATACAAGTACTGTAGTACGGCTTAAATTAAAAATCTCTGTACAAATTTTTTTGGGGGGATTTCGTTTTGATATAAGAGTGTTTTGGATTACAAGCATGTTTCCGGAACGAATTATGCTCTCAATCCAAGGCATGACCGTAGCTCAAAAACTTCCTTTTGCACTCCCTGGGTTAAATCAGGTCAAACGCACTGGATTAAGCACTGAGTCAGACTGCAGCAGAGTGAAATTGACATTTGTTTACAGAAGTTTAATGGAGCAAATCAGGTCAGAAAGATAAGGAGAGTTTACTGTCAACAAATCAATTAAGTGGAGGAATGCAATCCTCAATGAAGGAAATGGGGCTTGCAAAAACACAGGCAGAATCTATCAAACAAAAAAGAACCTATACTAGTCTTATCTAACATTGAAGAATCTACCTTAGCCTATCTCTAGTAATTCAGCAGGACTTGCGGCAAAGTACCCAGGCGGTCTGCTTGGGGGGTTGAGCTTCCTGGGTTGGCCCGAGCCGACGACCCGTTCTGTGCAGCCTCACACCTTGTTCCCAACAACCTCAACGGAGCCTGGGTTGCTGGTTTACACCCTCCCTCGCTGCCCGCTCTCACGCCCTACCCCTCCTTTTGGTGGCCGGACGAACTGGTCCTGGCTCAGCAGGGGGTTCGGAGGTTCTTTGGCACCACTTTGCTCATGGCTCCTCATGGGTGCTTGAAGGTATTTTGCAAGTTCTTTGAGACTGCTTGGGGGGGGGAATACCATTGAGGCAAATGCAAATGAGTGTCCCGGACTTGGCAGCTTACTGAGGATGCTTGGGCAAGACTGTCTAGATGCAAATGCCCACCCAGGACTGATGATCTCTGCCTCAGCAGATTATGCAGGTGACTGGGGGGTGGTGTGTGTCCTGTCAGGCTTTTTCTCCACAAGCATGTACTTCCCTTACATGATTTAAATTTAGGGGGGGGGATGGATAATAAAGGTACTGAAAACTATTGACACACGGGCAGCGCAATCCTATGACCACTAGATAGCATCTAGACGCCCATAGGATTTTTGGATTCCCAGTAGAGGTCAGAAAATTGCTTCAACCTCATAGCTGGGGATCCGTGCTTGGATCCCCCCCCCCACACACACACACACAGCCGGTGCAGAAAAACCCACGCTGGCTTCTTCTCCGAGGTTGAAAGAACGACCTCGGAGAAGGGTTTTTGGGGGTATGGAGGGGAAGAGACTGGCACTGCCAAGATCTGAGGTATCCTGGCGGATGTTATGCTGATGACAATCTATTTCAGCAGAGTTCAACTTTCTTTCGCTGAGTGCTGTCATTACCTCTTATGTCGTAAATCCGCCCAGTGTCAAGATAAGCCGTAGTCGTTATCACAGTCCGAGTGTCGAAGCCAAAATATATCAGTCCAAAACAGAGCAAACATAAACCAGTTAGGGATCAGGCACAGGCGTAGTCAGGGTCGTTCCGAGGATCAAAGGTACAGAGGTCTGAGGTCAGGAATATCAGGAGCGTCTGGCGGTAGCTGTAACAATTGCTTCCAGCATCTGAGTGTGTTTGGGACCTGCCTTTTGAGCAGGCGCTGATTGGTAAGGCTGCCCAGCTGGATCAGGCTGCACTTAGCCTGACCCCACCCCAAACACACTCCGGCACGGCTGGTCTCTGTCTGACCTACTGGAGGCACAACATCTTAGTTCTATTGCACACTGAGACATATATGTATTTCAATGACATATATGTATTCTCTCACATACGTACTAGAGACAACCACCTGAAAAATATTAATTACTACTTTGAAATTGCCAAGCTTGTCTAATATTGTATTTGCAAATTAGCATCCATTCATTGTTACTAATGAACTGACGAAATGAAAAAATGTTCCATGGAAAAATAAAGCACTGGAACATTTCCCACCCCATATCACTGCTCCCGTAACATCCAAGATGGGTATACAGCCCAATCAGCAATCCAAGACTACATTTGACCAGTGGAATTTAAACAGACTCCAGACAGTTCTGCTATTTTCTACCATAGGTTGCTCTTGAAATACGGGTATGCCACTGAAGGCTTCCATGATTTCTATCAAATGCATTTCAAAAACCAAAATAAGGATGATGTTCTTTTGTAGTTGCCTTTTAACTTCTGAGAAAGTTTATTTTTAATTGATAGTATGAGAAGTTATAGCTGTATTGTGTTTTGAGTTTGTTATAACATTTAGTAATTGCAGCAGCCTATGTCAGGAAAGTCTTGTTTCACAAAAGAAAACAAACGTTAGGATTTCAAGCTTCAGAATATATTAAGCTATACTACAATGTATTATGTTGTAATGGCCATTGGCTACAAACAATAAATTGAATTGATTGACTGATTATACAAGCTATTTTCCAAACTATGATTTAACTACAATGTGCAACAACACTTAATACTTCCTTGATGATTAAGCAGGAGTTGCGCGGATGGCTTCTGGAAGACCAAAAGACCTTCATTTTGTGCAACTTGTAGAGCAAGGGTTTGTTCTTTAGTAATCTCGACCTTCCTTTTTCAGCTTGCTGTAGTTTACATTAACTGCATAGAATTAAAACAGGGAAAAGAAGTTATTAGGATGAGTATGAGAAAAGTATTAATTAGGTGCAGAAACAAAACAAGGCGCAATGTGTGTCATTTCAAATTGTCTTGGAAAGTTACAGCTTGCCATTACAGAGCGACAATGTCATCATCATAGACTGGTTGCTTACCTGTAACTGTAGTTCTTCGAGTGGTCATCTGTGCATTCACACATACGGGGCTCTGCGCCTGCACTGAGACCGTTCCGGAAAGTTCTAAATGTGAGGTAAACTGGGCGGGAGCTCCTCCCATTACGCTTGCTCCCTAGTGTGGCTCCCGCTCGTTCCCGCAGTTCCTCCGAGACCGGCTATTGAACCGAGAGATATTCACTGTTGGTATTGACATTAGCTTTTATAGTAACACCAAAAACATTGTCATCTGCGAATGACATGAACTGGAGCAATACACCCAGTCTCCACTGGCAGGTCCATCGAAATCAATGATGATGCTGAGCGGGGATGGATGGGTGGGTTGTGTGAATGCACAGATGACTACTCGAAGAACTACAGTTACAGGTAAGCAACCTGTCCTCCTTTGTGGCCTCTGTGCATCACACATATGGGCGGAGTAACAAGCTGACTTACTGGTGGTGGGATGGCGGCATGGGTCACTGCAACATCGATGAGAGGACTGACCTTCCAAAGGCGTTCTCTGCCCAAGCTTGAATAGGAAGTCTGTAATGCTTTATGTATGTCGATGGCACGGACCAGGTTGCTGCTTTAGAGATCTGGGAGAGGGATGTCTTTCCCAAATGTCGTGGACGTTGATTGTGCCCGGGTAGAATGTGCCCTTACTGGTCCTGGCAACTGCTTGCGTGAAAGCTGGTATGTCACCTTAATAGTCTCCACAATCCCCATTTCCTTAATCACTTTTTGATAAAAATTCTTCTTGGTTTTCATTTGGTGCATATACATCAACCAGTATATATTCTTCTCCTCCCAATATTCCATATACTATAATAAATCTCCCCTTAACATCCTTCTTTACCTTTGTCACCTTAAAACCACATTTCTTCGATATGATTGCTGCCACCCCACTTGACTTGGATGAACCAAAAGCTTTCTCATATGTCATGGACCACCACAGTTTTAATTCATGACTGCATGGAGACTCTGCCAGTGTGTTGTCTTTTCCTGCGATGTGAATCGCCATGAGTGACATGGATCTTGGAAATTCTGAGGGTCAGTCTTGTGAGTCGCATCAACCTCATTCCACCCACTTTGTTGAGGTAGGCTACGACGGTCCTGTTGTCTGAGACAACTTGGATGTGTTGGTTGTGAAGGAGAGATTCTAGTGCCTTCATGATATTCCATACTGCCATTAGTTCTAACATGTCGATGTGTATTTTGCACTCGACAGAGATCCAAGCGCCCTGAGCTGTGTGGCCTGCACAATGCGCTCCCCATCCCAGGAAGGCAGTCTGTTGTTAGAATCCTCGTTGGAGTTAGTGGATGAAAAGGCACTCCTTTGATGAGATTTCTCTTGTCCATCCACCACAGCAAAGATGTTTTGATGTTCCGTGGGATGGAGAGGCGAGTGGAAGGTGACTGTCGTTGCGGGTTGAAGGAGCGGATGAGCCAGTTTTAAAGAGTCCTCATGTGAAGGCAAGTATAATGTACTACTTGTACAGTTGATGCCATATGTCCGAGAAGACGTCGGAACACCCTCGCTGAGGATTAAGGAGCTTGGTACATGTGTCTCAAGATGTTAAGTATTTTGTCTACTCTGTCTTGGGGTAGAAATGCCTGGCCATCCTTTGCATTGAGAACTGCTCCTACGAATTTTATCTCTTTTGTAGGATTGAGGACTGACTTCTTGATGTTTAGACATAAACCGAGATTAAGTGCAGACTGAAGGCAAAGTCTGGATGAATCGATGACTAGCCAGTTGTCGATAGGGAATTATTCTGATTCCCTTGGCTCGGAGACTCACACAGACTACAGCCATGCACTTTGTAAATACCTGGGGCGTGGTGGAAAGCCCAAACGGGAGAACAACAAATTGGTAAGTATTGTCTCCTATCTTGAACCTTAAGTATTTTCAACTGTCTTTGTGAATGGGGATATGAAAATAAGTGTCCTGTAGGTCGATGGACACGAACCAATCGATCCTGCGAAGTAGTGGCAGGATCGACTGGATGGTGACCATTCTGAATTTCTTTGGCGTAATGCAATAGTTTACTAGCCGAAGGTCCAGGATTGGACCTCCATCCTTTTGCCACTGCGAAATATCGGGAGTAGAGTCACTCCTGCAGATGTCATATGGGAACAGGCTGGATGGCGCCCTTCTGTAACAAAGTGAACACCTCCTCCAACAGTGGTGGAGTTGGCTGCGTGGTACAAATGCCAAGAAAAGGAGGGAGGACATCGAACTCGATCCGGTACCCATGCTGGGTGATGTTGAGAACATCCGTCGTGATGGATTGCCATGACGGAAGGTACCTGGACAGTCTGTTCATGTAGATGATTAATGGTAATCTCGTTGTTGTTGTCAAGTCCGATGTAGTTGTCAAATCTTGTGTATTTGTCAAGTCCAATATATTTGTCAAGTCCTGTGAAATTGTCAAGTCCATTGTTTTTGTCATAGTCCATGCTAGAGAGGAGTCAAAAACACCGTCTCCTGAAAGAATTGCCTTTCCTAGGGCCCCGGTAGCGAGATTGCATGAAGGATTTCTTTGGTCCTGTAAACTGGCGATCACGTGGACGTGTATCCTGGCCTCTCATATGAAAACGATGTTGAAAAGGAGCTGTGGAAGATGGGAATCTAGTCCACTGTCGCGGCTTGTATCGCTTGTGCCGCGGCAGTGTGCCGACACTCATCTTCTGAGCGTTGACCCTTGCCTTTTGGACTGCATCCAAAAAATCATCTGTATTCACAGGGAATAGACCTTCTCCATCAAATGGAAGGTTTTCTATCCGAGCTTTAATGTCTGGTATTAACGTGGTGGAGCGAAGCCACGCATGACGTCGAAGTGAGACGGCACTAATCAAAGACCTGGCATGGCAATCAGTTTGGTGTATTGCACTATTCATCTGTAGGGTCGCTATACTGATTGCTTCTGCTTGTAGGACTCTTGCCAAGTCTTGCTTTTCCTCTGGGAGGTAATCGCAGAGATTCCCTAATTTTTCAGTTAGAAGTATCTGATATCTCGCCATAATGGCTTGGTAGTTACTGATCTTTAGACCCAGAGAGCTTGAAGAATATATGCGTCTGCCACATGCATCTAGTTTCTTTCCTTCTTGATCCACAGGTGTATTATGTTGTTTGCCAGTGCGGGATTGTGCAGACTGCACAATAATAGAATTTGATGCTGGGTGTGAGAAGAGGAATTTTGCATCCTCCTTTCGTACCCGGTATAAAGATTCCAACCGTCTTCCTGTAGCTGGGGTAGCAGCTGGCGTCTTCCAAGTATTTTTTACAGTGTTCAATAACGTTGGTAGATAGGGAACCAGAGTGGGAGACGTTTGTGTAGACTGGATAATGTTGTAAACTGGATCCACTATCTCAGGTGTCTCTACCTTGGTTTCTATGCCCAGGGCTGCTGTCATCCTCCTCACATGGTCTCTAAATGTACCAAGATCTTCAGTTGGGGAAGTGGACATTTTAGATTCTACTTGTAAATCTGGTGAAGAGCCTGGTACTTCAGATATTGCAGAATCTGAGTCACAATAAGGTATTTCTGAGGACTGATGGTCTGACAGAGGTAGAACTGAAGCAGATTGTTGTTCAGCCGAGGGTTGAATGGTAGGTACCTTTTCCTTGGTGGCAATCGCAGTACAATGTTGAGGTCGATGTTCGACGTCAAGCAGAATCTGATATTACAAGACAAAATTCCACTTCCTAAATATTGTAGATTTTCAGTGGTGTACTGGTCAATTAAATGGGGCCAAATAGCCAAGTATATTGTAGATTGTGGGCTGATTCTGGAGAAAACTTCAATATTGTATTAAACCTGAGAAATCTGAAAGAAAAACAAATATGCTCTCAGTATTAGTTGTTCCCCAAAAGTTTACTTGCACAAAATTGCCATAAGCTAAAAAGCATTTCTCCAACTCACTCTTTACTGGGAATGCATTTGTGCTCCAAAGGCCAGTCACCAACAAAAGAGATAAGGCCGCCAAAGCAGCCATAAATCAGGAAGTGGAACCAGCCATATATATACAAATGCAGTTCACAGTTTAAAGGCACAATACATAACAATACATGCTGCCAAATCAATCTTTTCATTCAAACCTACTGGGGCCAAATAATTAAGAGTAAATATCCAGAACACTTCCCTCTGTAAAAAAAAAAAAAAGGCTATCCATATCAACTCTGTTATACAAGCGCCATCTCAAACATTTAATCACAAAAAAAGAGAAATCCTCTCATTTGTGAGATACCAAGGGAGCATCTAGAACAGTGATGGCGAACCTTTTTGAGCCCAAGTGCCCAAACTGCAACACAAAACCAATTTATTTATTTCAAAGTGCCAACACTGCAATTAAACTTGAATACCAAGGTTTTAGTATTAGAAAAACAACTCATACAGTTGTCCGAACTAATTAACATATTTTGTCTTTAAAGAAAAACACAATAACAGAGCTTTCAATGATACAAACAGTTTTTTGTTGAAAAAAAAATCAACTCAAAAAATTATTATAGTACTACATTGTACACATAGCCTGAAGGGAATTTATACAAACTTTTTAAATAATTAGGAACATGTATTTTTGGATAAGGGATTCTCAACTTGTAATATGATTATATGCCAGACTGAAATTGTACGGGGCAAGCTTTACTCCGGGTCCTTTCCCTGCTTCTACAGGTGTCGGATTAGTAAAAGTAAAAGTCAACCTGTACTAGGATGAGCAAGATAAACAAGAAAACTAAACATGCTTAACACATTTTAAACACTTTATGTCTTGGACTGCAAACACTGCATTAGGTAAAAGTTTGCATTGGGCATGCTTTTGCACAATTAATGTGATTTTTGCTATTGCATGCATGCTGATAATTTGTCAAACCTTGGCTCACACTCCGTTAGTTTGAGAGCAACACATGCAGCACTCAGGTCAACTGTTAGGACTTTACATCAAAGCCATGCTCTGTGCATCATTCTTCAAAATCTTTTAAATGTGATAACAATGTAGAAAAGAATTCTGTAACAGGAATTCTAGAATAAAATCATTCTGTTCCACACTGTGAGAAAGAACAAGATCATTAGTGTTTTGCAAAAGGGGACAGTCTTTTCGCGATCTGGTGACCAATGGCTCGAGTGCCCACAGAGAGGTCCCTGCGTGCCAGCTGTGGCACCCGTGCCATAGGTTCGCCATCACTGATCTAGAACCTTGTTCTTAATTTTACTATGATGTTCAGATATCCTAATTTTCAAAGACCTCACAGTTTTTCCCACGTACATGTACTTACAAGTACATATAACATAGATAACATGAGTGGTATTACAATTAGACATATGGCACAGTTTAAAATGCCTATCATCAACAGGATTTATAAATTCCTGAATTTGAAGGGACTGAGGGCAGTTAACACAATGTCCATCAGTAAATTGGCACAACCAGGTAAATCATTCACTAAATGCCAATATTTTTTGACAATCTTATTGATCAAAAGTGATAACGAGGAATACTGCATAGGAAAAAAAATATCTGTGATGTAGAGTGACATAATTGTAAAGTGGAATTCTGCCCACTCTTTTTTTTGCCTCGTGGATTATCCAAATCAGATATCCTCCATTCTGTCAAAGATTCCAAATGAGATTTATAATCACTGTAGGATGTAGAATTTTGCTTAATATGCAAAAATTGGCCGCATGACAAGTTCCACAATGTATGTGGTAGCTGGTGGCTAGAATAATGAAGCAAGGTGTTCTTGTCCATAGGTTCTCTAAACCAGTTGTCCTCTGTCTACATATACCCAGTATCAAAAAAAGGAATTTGAAATGTGCTATAATGGCTAGCGATCTTGACAGTGGGATGTAGTTCATCAGTCCAAGGAACAAAATCTGGGGAAAAAGCAAACCCCTCTTCCCCTCTGAAAATCAAAAAAATGTTATCAATATACTATAAAAAAGGATTACATCCCCCCACCCCCAAGAATTAGACTAACGGAAGATATATTTATCCTCAAAGGTCACCATAAGCAGATTGGCAACTGTAGGTGCTATACTACAGTTATATGGCCATTATATTCCCCATGGCTACCCCCTGAATCTGGAGCTAAAAAATAATCCTTAAACCTGAATTAAATCTTCTCTAGGCCAATGTTGAGAAAATTTAATGGGTAGGAGTTGACACAACTTCACATGTCCTCAAAATCCCCACAGCCTAGCCTCCTGCTCTCCACAGCCACCAGTTCCAGGTCTCCCTCCATAAGAGTTATCTCAGACTGGCTTTCTCTTTTCTCAGCTCTGAGCACTTCTCCCTTCAGTTAACCATCCATAACTTCAACTCCACATCATCCGCCTTCCAACAGTCTAACAGACTTCTCCCTCACCTTTTAAAATATCCTGGCCAATCATGTTCCTCACAACTGTCAATCATCTTTCTTGACCCACCTGACCAATTGAAACAAAGGTAACTTTCCCCCCTAAAAACTTTAAGCAGCCTAAAGCTACCATAACCAAGACAACCACAACTGTTTAAGGCTCCATTCACAGGAATAAAGCTAGGCCTCTGGCCTACTCAGATACATTATACCGTCACAGAGGACACACTTAGGTATTTAAACATTTCATTACAAAACATTAACAAACAAGTGAAAAAACAGTGTTTCTCCAAACCATACTATTAAATAGCAACTGTTAAAGAAATTGTACATACCAGATGTCAGGAATGTGAAGAGTGAGGCACATGGTATACAGAGCTGCACCAGTTCATCCAGCTCCAGCAAACAAGAAAAGAGGAATCAACTAGGAGTAACAGACATTAAAAGACAGATTTGAATACTATGACAGTCTCTTCACATGTCACTCTGAATCATAAAGAAATTGTTCAGATACACAGTAGGGCAGTCTTCTCCAACCTGGTGCCCCCCAGATGTTTTGGACTACAACTCCCAGAATCCCTGACCATTCACTATGATGGCTATGGCTTACGAGAACATAAGAAGAGCCATGCTGGATCAGGCCAAGGGTCTATCTCATCCAGCATTCTGTCCACACAGTGGCCAGTCAGCTGCCTGTGGGAAACCCGCAAGTAGGACATGAATGAAACAGCACCCTCCTGGTTGCGCTCCCCTATAACTGGTGTACATAGGTATACTGCTTCTGATACTGGCTTGTGGGAATCGAAGTCTGGAAGGCACCAGATTAGGGAAGAAAGCAGTAGGTTTCCCCCAAAGTAGGTAACCTGACATCATTAAATGTCTGAGGATATAGAAGGGAAAGGAACACAAGAGAAAGGCAAGGCAAGACTGGAGAAAAATGCAGCCTGTCAACCCACAACTCCCACATGGAAGGCAAAAAACACAACAGTGTAATACTAAGGTTAAAAAAACCCAAGTAAATACTAATTTACTGCAGGATGGAGTGGTGCTTCCACTCCCTAGATCAGCCTTCCCAATGCAGTGCCCTCCAAAGAGAGACATACACCCAAAGGCCAGCAAGTAACCTAGAAGAAATAGTAACTATTTCAGCACTACACTCTTAAAACTGAGTTTCAGATGGGAGTAGCAATGGGGGATTTCCCTGAGGGTTCTTGGAAATTTTGTAAGAGAGGATGATGAGAATTCTCCAAGTGCACTGAAGAAAGTACAAGTCTTAAGACTTATTTTTGGGAGAAGAGGCAAGCCATCAGAGTTAAACTAGCTTGCATTTGTATTAGAGATAACACCCTAAGGGGAAGTAGTATAGTTAAGGGTATGACTAAGGGAGCTCCCATAGGAGCAGGAAATCAGTCAAATTCCTCCTTCTATGGGACCAAAGAGACCAATCTGAGGCAACGCAGAAGGACCTGAGATTTTCCCCAGAAACTGTGGCAGCATCATTATATTCTCCTATGACACAGTTTACGAGAGGTCAACACAGAATGAAATGCTCTAGTTGAGTAGAGCTCTACACACAGCAACCTCTCACAGTACCATGTGTGTGTGCATGCAGCATATTCTGCTACTCGATGGCTCCGTTAGAAACGACTTTGGGGTACAAATCTGGGGTCCCGCCACACTCTCAGCAGGATTGGTCCCCACTTCCACCAACCACTGGCGCTGCCTTATGTCACTGCAGCCTGAGTGCTGAGTAAGCCCCTCTGCCTTTAAGTTCACCCACTCTACTGTGCTTGCAGTTGCTTCCCTACCACTGCTGAGCTTCATGCAGCAGGAAGCGGCAAAGTCCAGATCCAGCCAGGTAACACGAAATAAATTGCCTTGCACATACTCTGCTTGATTGCCTACACTGCTGAGTGAGTAAGCTCCACTGAACAGAGTAAGACTTCTGAACAAACATGCACAGGACTGCACTGCATGGCTGCAATCCTAATAATACTTAACAGTTGTACCAAACCATGCTCTTCGAACATGGAGCCAAAGGATCTAAATTGACACAATGGGTGCAATCTGTGGTCAGGGTACAGGGGTACACCAGGAGGGAAAGGTACACATTGTTGGGGGGGGGGGTAAGATAGGCCAATGGATATATGGGTTTAACCTTTCTCCTCACCCTGTTTCTTCCTGTCTGTTCAGTCTCTTCCCTCCCATTCTATTTGCTACCCCACTCTTCATTCTTCTTTCTGTCCATTTCACTTCTTATATGAGTTAGAGGGTTGTATCCAATGGGTTGTATCTAATGTTAGTCTAAAATTAAGTCCCAATCATTTCAACAGATCTCCTTTAAGCAGGATTAACATTGGATACAACCCAGAGCCAGGAACATGTGTGTACTTCCCTCCCCATCACAGGTGTTGCCTGTTCGTTTTTTTCTCCAAACACAGCCCTAACAAATAAACTGTGGAAAACTGAATAAAAAATGTTACGTTTGGAGGGCAAAACACAGATGGAAAGAGAGCTATTTGTAAAAGAGAAACTTGAGGAAGTTGCCATTTTGGTATCAAGAGAGAAGAGAGAAACCATGATGCAAGAGCAGAGAAAGATGGGGAAGGAAGTTTGCAAGTTTCTAAAAATTCAACTTGGAGGTTGCTCGCATTTACACTATGTTTATTTATTTATTAATTATATTTATACTCCACCTTTTTTCCTGCAAGGAACCCAAGGCGGCTTACATAATCCTCCTCCTCCTCTCCATTTTATCCTCACAACAACCCTGTGAGGTAGGTTAGGCTGAGAGACCGTGACTGGCCCAAAGTCACCCAGGGAGCTTCGTAGCCAAGTGGGGACTAGAACCCGGATCTCCTGAGTCCCAGTCCAACACTCTAACCACTACGCCACGCTGGCTCTCACGCCACACTGGCTCTCACGCCACACTGATTATATTATTAATTATAATCTGCTACTATTGTAAGCATATACCTTTGTTTATTGATATGCTTGAAATGAAAAACTCCCCTTTAATGTTGGCTCATGCTGGCTCAGCTTGTCTGAGTGTGGAAAGCTAAGCAGGGTCAGGCCTGATTATTACTTGGATGGGAGACCCCTCCTCTAGTTTCCTGCACTTAGCAGGGGGTTGGACTCAATAGCCTTGTAGGCTCCTTCCAACTCTTTGATCTATGAATCGATGATATATGAAATAATGAGTGCTTTTAAGCATGTTAATAGTGTCTTTCCTTCCATCACACATAATTGCAATTCAAACCCACACAAGTAATATCATGATCACCACCTCTGAAAGAGCCAGACATTGCGGGGGGGGGGGGGGGGGGGAGGATCTATGTACATGGTTTCAGATGCTTGTTTTATATTATTTTTAATTTTAAAACACGTTATCAGGGTTACCAAATTGTGTTGTTGCTTTACATCAGAAGTTGTCAAGCATGAAATGACGGGGGTGGGAGAGATGTTCATTGTGTGTTTCACAATATATAAAAGTAACACACTTGATGGTCTAAATGGAGTTTGTACAGTAATGCCTTGGATTGCAAGTAACTTGGTTTGAGAGTGTTTTGCAAGACAAGCAAATTTTTAAATATTTATTTAATAATTTTTTTTACTTGCTATACAAGCGACGTCTTGCAATACAAGTACTGTAGTACGGCTTAAATTAAAAATCTCTGTACAAATTTTTTTGGGGGGATTTCGTTTTGATATAAGAGCGTTTTGGATTACAAGCATGTTTCCGGAACGAATTATGCTCTCAATCCAAGGCATGACTGTATAAGGTTATTATGCCGAGGGCCTAAAATTACCTAGCAGAATCACTGCTACTACAGAGTCACTGAACTCCGTGGAAGTTTTGTCTGAGTAAACACATAGAAGTCGGCTGGGAGATGCTGGGAGTGGTCGGACTTTTTTTGTCTAAACATGCTATAGGATTGCGCCCTTAAACTAACAGATACCGCAAGCCTCGTTGTGTGGCTTTTGCTTCTGCTGCTTCTCCTTTGCTTTTGCAGAACAAAGGAGACTATGGTAGCAATTCAGTGCTTCTCTTGACAAAACATTGCAATAACCCATTGTCCCCTGCCCAGTAAAGAAGCAAAGCTAAACGTTCACACGGCTGCATGCATATATTATCTTTCACCCCTACATATAATGCTTTTCCTAAGCGGAAATGGGACAGACATACGTTGCTTCCCCACCGCCCCCACTTCTTGGAAGGAAAGGGGGTAATTAGAGGGGCCTCTATAGGCCCCGCGGCAGCGAAAACACTCACGCTTGGATGCTTTTTTAGCCAGGCTGGTGACGAGACGGAGCAAGGCGATGAAACAGCCAGAACACACCCGCCTCCTTCCGCCTCTGCTCCTCTCCCTGCCGGAAGCCCAGAGTCACTTGAGGACCCGCCTCTCCCAATCCTCGCGAGGGCTAATGGGGGCTGCCCCAGAGATGGTCTGGCCTCCTCTTCCCGTTCAGAAAGTGATGGCTGCCTTGACCCGCAATACGCTTAGACCCCCCCCCCCCGAAAACATTAAAACCTCATGGGAAAGTTCAAGACGGGCCGCCGATTCAAACAATCTAGTCCCGTCCCTCCCTGCGCCAGAGGACCAGCTTCTCGGAAGGTCAACTACAAAGGCGGTCGGTTACAAAGGGCAAAGGAGGTTTTAGCGCAGACGTAGGTCTACTACGCTTTACTTCACACGTGTGAATTTGAAGAGGCAAACAAATACAGGAGGGGTGGCAGTCCCCCTCCTCCGCGTAGTGGTTTGTTCGCTTTGTTGCCATGGAGATGCTGGTCCAGTGTGCCACCAGCATTGATAAGGCGTGCGGGTAGTTTTTGTTATATGCATCCTCCTTGCAACGCGTCAGAGAGGCGGTGTTAGCAGGCGGCCCACTAGGGCAGGAGCCCTCAATCTTTCATTTCGAGCTCCGAATCTCTGGGAGGCCATTTGCCCCACCACCCTGCTATCCCTGGGCACTTGCTAAAATAAAATACAGGGGCCCTGATGATCTCTGTTGCGTCTGATCCCCCAGCTGGCTTTTTGCCCACCTGTGCTTCATCTCCTGCTGCCGCCTCCTCCTTGAATTTTTCTGCCTGAGGTTTTTTTTTCTGAAATCAAATGCCTCTCCCCTGTCCATACATCCCTTTTTACAAAGAGGGGTGTTCTTAGGAGACAGGCTCCTTTAAAGACACACGCAGAGAGACTTTAAAGCAGTGTTCTCCAACCTTGGGTCCCCAGATGTTTTTGGCCTACAGCTATGGTGGCTGGGGCATGCTGGGAGTTGTAGGCCAAAAACATCTGGGAACCCAAGGTTGGAGAACACTGCTTTAGAGCATATGTAAATTAGCATATGCAAATGTGCGTGTTTTGTATGTCATGTGGGCCTGAGCCCTGGATCTCTGGTACCTAGCACCGCCCCAGCATGTTACAGATGAAAACAGGGATGATTCTTGTGTATATGCAATACACCTAATTCCACACCAAGGATCCCTTTTGAGTGCATCCTCCTTACGTATTGCTAAAGGGCCTTTCCTGCTTTATGCTTTATTGTCATTGGCGGTAAAATAGCCTGTTGTGCAGTGTAATCCTATGCATGTTTACCCGGAAATAAATACAACTGTGTACAATGGTGCTTACTTTGAGGAGGATTGCAGCCCTAGATGGATTTATTTACTTATTATGTGCAGTGCTGGCTCCAGGTTTTTCAGGGCCCTTGGGCCAGATGCCTGAACAGGCTCCCTCCCTTATTTTTATTTATTTTATTACATTTCTGTACTGCCCAACAGACAAAGCTCTCTGGGTGGTTCACAACAATTAAACTATAACACGATAAAATGCAATATAAAAAACTACAGTATAAAATAAAAATAATAACCAAATAAAACCTACCAGCACTGCAAAGATTTAAAATACAGTAACAGATTTAAAACAACAGAGGCTGAAAGACTAAAATGCCTGGAGAAATAAGGAAGTCTTTACCTGGCACTGAAAAGAGCACAACATAGGCACCAGGAAAGCCTCTTTGGGAAACTCATTCCACAACCAGGGTGCCACAGCAAAAAAGGCCCTCTTCTTAGTAGCCACCCACCTCACTGTTGTCTGGGCCAGAGCGAGAGGCAGGTGAAGAAGCAGTTTGCAATGGTGAAGAGGAGGAGCAAGTCCAGGTACCTGTCTATGCCTACCCTTGATGCCAGCCCTGATTACATTTATGTTATATTTACTTCCTGTCTTTCATCCAAGCAGCTCAAAGAGGCACATGGTTCTCTCCCCTCTTATCCTCATAACAATCCTGTGTGGTATATAAGACTGAGAAAAGGTGACTGACCCAAGGTGAGTGAGCTTCATGGCTGAGTGGGGATTTGGACCCAGGTATCCTCGGTTCTAGCATGACACTCTAACCACTACACCACATCAGCTTCTGAAGCAAGTGTGTTAATAAACTGACCATACCACTTTTCATTCTAACAATTTAAGATTATTTAACACACTGTTTAATCCCACAATGGATCCTGATGCACTACTAACAAAAAAGCTGCAACTCAGACACATTCAGCAATGTTTGCTGCCTGGATAGGCAATTACGGTGAGGGATGATGGAAGAAAAGCTCTTGCCAAGCGGCTCCGTAGCCGATTCCCTGTACCCATGATGGAGTTGGTTGCCCGGGTTCAGATGACACGACAACCCATTGTGAATGCAACAACCCCTACAACAGCCCATGGGTTGTTGGGGAGGCTTGTTGCCCATGAACAAACCACCCTGGGGAAATCGGTCTGGGTTTGCACAACACAACAACCCATTGTGGGTAGGAACCCATGATGGGTTGTCGTGTGGTGCAAACCCAGTCAATGCCAGGTAGAGTAGACCACACTGGTGAAATGAATCAATGGTCTAACTTAAGTGTAAAGCAGCTTCATATGTTCATAAATGTCATGTTATATTTTAATTTCTATGCCTTTAAGTCCTGCTTCTATGAGTTGGAGGTGGGAGGCATTCAAGAATAAATAGGATTGGGCTGAATATGCATTAAGGCTGAAATTCTATACACACTTACCTAGAAGTCCCATTGAATTCAGTGCGACTTATTTCTGAGTAGACATGCATAGGATTGTACTAGAATGGCTGAAGGAGAGGGCATGAGTGAGGTAAGTTAATTTAGGAATTTTCTTTTGGGGGCAGTGGTGAAAATTTGATCTTTTTTTCTTAGGGAACAAATTTTGGGAGAAGTAGAGAGGGAGTCTAAAGGGAACTCCAGTTTGCTTAGTGAGACTTCTACAGCCAAAAGACCAACACATTTAGCACTTCTGGTCAGCTGCAATGTGTAAGGCTTTGCTCAACTGGATGTGGTCCAAGAATTGTGCCTTTAATTTTAGTGGAACTTGTTCATAAACTGGCCAGAAGCACTGTTATTTCTAGGAGTCACTGTGTCTGTGTGTTTAAAAGGAGTCCTCATGGGGGATGCTACTCATGACTTGAAGCACTATGTACAGTAGGCAATGAGAGCAGTAGATCGTTGGTCATTATTTCTCATTTGCTTCCATGTGACTCTCTGGGGCAACATGGGGTACCAGTATATTAGCAGTGGCAGTGAAGCAGCAGGTAGCCCAAGAAGTATGTCCCAAGAACAGTGGGTGATAGGACAGGCATTCCTAAGGCACACTTCTTTGACTGCATGCTGCTTCACTGGCAACCATAAAATACTGATGCCTTTAGCTGCCCCAGAGATTCACATGGAAGTAATAGTGCAATAAAGACTAGCAGTCTACTGTTCTCACTCTACTTTGCATAGTGCTTCAAGTCATGAGCAACATCCCTCATGAGGACATTTGAAAACTAATCACAGAGACAGTCCACCACATGTCTGCAGACATAGTGACTCTTGTGAATAACAGTGCCTCTGAGCAGTTTATGAATGAGTCCGGCTGATATATAGATATAGATCATAGAGTTGGACTAAAATTAAGTGAATTTACATATGAATAACCGTGTGTTTTTAGGATCACAGCTTTGGCATGCCAAAGCAGTTCAGCAAGACAGCTAGATTTAATAATGTCTACAAAAGCAGGTGGCAGGATTGTACAATCTGATAGCTTTATGGTTTAGCTGATAAAGAACCCGTACTGGGGCCTGTGTGTGGGTGTGTGTATCTGAAAAGAATTGCCAGGGTAGCAATCATCATGGATTGCAGTTTTAGGAACCCTCTCTGTTTTGTGCGCTCTGCCAATTACTGTAGGGAAATATTTCCTTTTTCTTAGCATATTATCTTTGTTCTTAAAGACATTTCCATTTAAGTGTAGCAGGCTGCATTAGTATGTTTCTGAGAGATGGATAATGAGATGTTTTGATGTGAGCACCGAGGCCTGTCTTCCTTCTTTGAAGCGTATGTACAATATGCCTGTAAAATCATATTGTATGATTGTGTGTAATATATATATGCTGTGATAAGACTTCAGAGCTAGAAATTCTTATCTTCCTTTATTTGATCAGCAGAGCCTAGATTAAGGTATAAATTATGTGATAAGGAAAATACAGCATGTTTTGATTCTTCATTTTCCTGCATGGAGCAAAGACATCAAAAAGTTCCTTTGAGTATGGGCTCATCACACACACTAAAAGAAAAAGGAAAGGAAAGAAAAATGGGGGTGATAAAGGATTTAGGTGTTACCGTGTGAAATATTAAATTTATGTTTTGCAGCAAAAGAAAAATCTGGAGGAAGGGGGGGGGGGAACCCCACCAGATTGTTTACTTGTATTGGAGTTGGGGTTTTTTCCCCCAGACTTGAAGTTGATGGCAAGAGACCTCCTGTCTTTCACAAAACTTACTTGTCTGAACAACTCACCATTTTATGCATTGCTCTACTGATGCTGTCTCTGCCCATCTGCTTTGCCTCTCTGGGACTTGCCCCTTAAGAAACAACTTCTTCAGGCTGCCATTCTCTATTCACTGAAACATGATCAAAATACCCCTGCCAATTGAAGGATCCCTTTTAATAAATATCCATTCTATTCCTAAATGCTTACCTCCCATTTTCTACATGAAAAGCACAATAAATATTAATTGCACTACCACATTGCAACAAATTTAAGAATTCTTTGTCTCATCAAGTCTGTTTTTCCATTTATCTGTTTCCTTATCTAGCTCAAGTCTTTTTGTTAAAGTTAAGTACCGTACATATATTGGCTTTGGAGGTATCATGACTAAACTTCCCCATTTTAGGCACAGTTTGCTGATCCAGAGGCTCTAAGTAGAGAAGACCTTTTATTTATATATTGTTTTCCTCCCCCCTCCACATGCCTCTCAAAGTATTTTTACTCATCTCCTGTCATTTCTTCTCCCCTTCTTCTTTCACACTTACATTGTAAACTATCTCCCTCAAACTGAAAGTTTATTTCATCCCTCCCTGCTGCTGCTCTTACATTCACTTCCTCCTGTAACAATTCCCTTCTCTTATCCCCTTTTTCTCTATTACTAGATGATGATGATGATTGATGATGATTGTATTATTAAAGATATTAACCTTTCATCTCTCTAATCTCCTTCAAAGTTCCCTTTAGCTCTTTCCTCTCACAGGAGGGAGACCGTCCCTTCCCTTCTCCTCCCGCAAAACATGTCCCAGTCACCTTAACTCAGTTCCACCTTCTGTCCCCCGCCTGACACTTAGGCACACAGTACAAGGCTAGTTCCTGGTGCCAGAAATGCCAGGCTCTTCTGCTGAGGTGGACATATATATATATATATATACACACACACACACACACCACAATTACTGACAAGGGTTGGCTATATCAAAAGAAAAGCTCTTTCGAACAAGGAAGAGGGAACAGTCTTTAGCTTTAGTTGGCTATATGACATACAGCCTATATGTCATATAGCCAACTAAAGCTAAAGACTGTTCCCTCTTCCTTGTTCGAAAGAGCTTTTCTTTTATATATGTATCTTGCCTGTCTGCCCAGCTGAACAAACTTCCTAGAAAATGGCTGCATTCATAGTGCCAAACCACGGTCACTCTGAACGTATGCCAGCTTACAAACCATGGTTTGTGTGGAGCTGCCAAACCAGGATATCAAACTGCAGTTTGAAGCTGGTTTGCAAACCACACTAACTCTGGTTTGCTGTTCTGTCTGACTCACAAAACATTGGAAAGGCATAGTTAGGGACATCGCTCTGCCTCGAGAGGCTGACACACCATGAAGAAGGGAGTTGCTCCAACTTAAGAGCTTCCTCTACTCTTGACAGGAATGAACTTCTGAAGCTGAGTGTTCAGGTAGAAAATGAAAGCAGACAAGCCACTGTTAACCATTGTTTGTTTTACATCTGGAACTAGGCCAGAGCTAGGGCTGGAAAGCAACAGCACCTTTTACAGTTCTGTTGTCAGGCTGCAAAAGTCTGTGAGGGCATTTTGGCGATTCTTCAGTGGGGAAGGCAGCAATGCTCCTCTCGGTGGCCACAATTTTTAAATTTCCCTGAACCCCCTTTGAGCAAAGTTATATTATGATGCAGTGTTGCTCCATGGATGGTTCTAGGGGGAAGCGGCAGTCCTAAAAAGAAGCTGCTATCTCCCACCTGCACTTGAAACAGTTCTACACATTGATATAGGGTCACTCAGATGAGGGTTCTGGGTAATAACAACAGTGACTACCAGGAGGGCCACTGCTAACACCACGCTGCCACTGTGAAATGCAGTAGTGCAAAATGAAAGAAAAGAAAAAAGGTGCGGTGGCAGGTGCTGTTGAAATTCAAGCCAACAGTTCTCAAATGAGAACTTTCAGCTCAAGCTTAGCCCAAACCAGTCCAGTCTGGTCAAAGTGGGGCCAGGGATATTCAACCAACTCCTCAAGACCCCATTTTTAAATGGCTGGGGAACCTCAGCCCTTCCATAAAATGCTATGATCTAATCCTTAAATATGATGTATCTTCCAGAGTTGCACACATTGTTCTACTCCTGTCACAGTGGTGATATTTATTTATTTATTATGTATACCACTTCTCATTTGGAAAAATAAAGAAATCCTGAAGCTGTTTACAAAAGAATAAAAGCAAAGAACACACAATAGTATCATGAGGTTGGTACAAAGCTAGCTCATGGCTGGGGGAAAGCCAAAGCAAACAGGTATGTTTTCAATAAATGCCTAAAACACACCAGCATTGAGGCCTGATGTGCCTCAGAGTGGAGATCATTCCACAGGGCAGGTGCCACTGCAGAGAAGGCCTGTCTCCGTGTCATCCCCAAATGGGAAATTCATAGGCCACAGCATGGACAACAGGGCCTGACGTGGAACAAGTGTTAACCTCTACATAAATTAATACTTATTTTCCTCTCTTACTATGGGAGGATTGGTGTGCTTCCTTTACAAAGATGATAGGGGGGTTGAACTGCTTTCCTGCTCATCAAGCTCTACATATCATCTTGAGAACAAAGCTCTGTAAGGTTCTCAACTCAATGTTTAAAAGGACATTTACTTTCTGGCAACTCTCAACTACAATTTGTTGGGGCAAAATGATTAGAGGAGAGAATAGTTTGCATATTTGAGAGTATGAAATACATTGATAATTAAGGTGATATTGTGGATTGCTGGCAAGAGAGTGAAAGCTGAGTTCTTTGATGTCTGGGGGTTTGTATACTCACTCCTACAAGACTTTGTTCAATGGAAGATTACTACCATACCTATCTCATTTAATGTTGATTTTTGTTTTATTAAGTTGGAGCCATTCCCGAACTGAGTTTTTAAAAAAATGAACAGGCAAAATCCAAAAGAAGCTCTTCCTTCCTTGAATGTAAGGAGAACCCAGTCAGATGATTCTATGACGTCTACAAGCTGTGGGCTTGAAGGCAACTGCCCTCCCCACCCAAACATTTAGTATTCAGAGTTGCACTGCCTCTGAACATGGAGGCTCCATTTAACTCTTACAGTGAATACCCATTACTGGAATTGCTATTGTGCATTACCTTTAACAAAGCACTTTGAACAACAACCAACTCTCTGTAGTCTTGGAGCAATGCACTACTCTAGGGCATGTCCTCAGAGCACATGAGGCAACCCAGATGCTGTAGCTTAGCAGGTTTAGATCTGGCCAGGGCTTGGATGGGCAACTGTATGGAAGCCCCATTTACAGAGCCTTGAGTTGCATGATAGAGGAAAGGTGGGTGGGACATAAGTGTACTAAATAAAATAAAGGGAACCTTCTCTCTGCCTCTCACCCCCCCACTCCTTGTTTATTTATTTGAACAACAGTGGAAGATTGTTCCTGACTGGCTGCTGGCTTGCTAATGTCCGCTTCCAAATCATCATTATTAATCAAATTTATTTATTTATAGGATTTATATACCTCTCTATATCTGACAAGATTCCGGAGTGGAGAACAATAAAAAGGTAGGTGGTGGGGGTGGGGGAAGAATAAAAAGACAGAGTTAAAATATTTTAAATCGGATTAGGCTAATAAAATAATGGCTGGTCCATCAGGGCTTTGTGTAAACAAAAATGTATTCAGCAAAGTGTCTTCCCACTGCAAAAAGCCATCTTGAAGCGACTTACACACACAAATACAGAAATCCACATTTAATATAACAGACACCCCCAATCAATATAAAGCATAATCAGCACAATACAAACAAAAACACCACAAAAACATAATTTAATAGCAGTAGTAATAATAAAATACGAAAGCATGAATTACATTTGCATCTATCGTCATTAAAAGAACAACTATGCGTTCAAGATTAGATTCAGATTCTAAGGCAAGATTGGACAAGCGAAAGATGATGCACCGCGGACGGGCGGGCTGCCAGTCCTCCTCGCGCCCGTGAGCAAGATCTCCCCCTCCCCCGGCTTCTGTGGCGCTGAATATGAAAGCGCGTTCCGATGCCAGTATCCGAGTACGGGTAAAAGCCTTCGCTTTCGTCCAATGCGCCTGCGTGACGCCTTTGCAGAGGCGCCGAGCGGCGCCACCCGGCGGAAACTCCTGAAGAGCCGGGAAGGATCAGTTCCTGTTCTCAGTTTGGCGAGAAAGGAACTGCGTCCGGGGCATGGCTTCACCCATTGTCTGGGTTACGAAGCTGGCCTAAGGGACGCCGCAGCCTCTCTTTCAGCACAAGCGCGGTTGCGGTGTGAAGGGGAGCGAAGCTCCCAGCCGGGCGCAGGCGACCAATCTCTATGCCCTGCAGCGGCTGCTCTGCTCCAGTGAGTAAGTCTAGCAGCGCCCCCGAGGAACCCGCCCCCTTCCCTTTAGCCGAGCCAGCGGCCGCCTCTCCTTTGCTGCCTCAGCGCAGCCTTGTCCTGCCCGAGCCGGCAGCGGGGAGCTTCCATAGGCCGCTAAAACCGACCCCCTCTTGCGCCTCGGTGCCCGCCGCCGCCACGTCAAGGTCCATGCATGGACTGTGGGTTGCCCTTCGTGCCTCCCGTGCCCTCATAGTGTGCAGGGGGTGGGTGGGCATTCCGGGGGGTGGGTGGCGGTCTTTATTGTTGCGTTCTGCCCCCTTTTTTTCTTTCTCTACTCCCGCTAAGACCTGAACCCATCCAAAGGAACCGTGCAGCCCTTCCATCCCCACGATCCACCCTTCAAATGTAGAAATTAAACTCGTGTCACGATTCTGAAGTTTCTCTTTTTTATTTTGATTGTTGTCCTTTCTCCCCCGGCCGCATCCCAACAGCCTGTCGCAAGTGCAAAAGAAACATGCCTTTCTCTATCTCTCTGTTCTTTTTCGCAGTGGATCGTAGCTCGAAGAGGAGGCAGGTGAAGCCTTTGGCAGCTTCCCTGCTGGAAGCTTTAGATTATGACAGTTCAGATGACAGTGACTTTAAGGTTGGAGATGCTTCAGGTAAATGCTTTCCCCTTCTCATGTTTCTAAATAGTTTAAGTCTCCCCCCCCCCCACAACTGCATTCTTTTTAATTTATTGTTTTTAAAGTAAATTGTCATTATCTTTTGGTACCTTATCTATTGAAAGGGCAAGAACCCAGGCGTTTAGATATATCACACAACTATTTGTTCCTTAGAAATTACTTAGGATCTGCTGAGGGAACGTAAAGGAAATGACTAGCAACATGGGAAGAGGCAGCAAGATCTTGAGGTCTGGAGAGTTATGGGAGATGGGGGATCTAGGCAAAGGTAGTCAGATCTTGAGGTCTTTGCCGTGTTCGCTACGCGCCTTCATCTAACTGCAAGATTCCATGCTTTGTTCTATCTAGCTAGGTACTCTGCTACTTGCTGACCCAGTCTAGCTAATTGGTGGGGTGCACTTCAAGAATTTGTTTTGAGTTCCAGAACTCAATGGAACTCACAGTCCTTCCACACACAAATCCACACCTTGTTACTAAGATTTCTTCATTTAATCAGTATAATTTAGGCTAGGAGGGGAGTCATCTTGTTACTGCTGTTGTTAAATAATGTAGAGTAAAAATTCCTTGGTGATATACTGCAAATCACCCAGAGGTCCACCAGTAGATTTAGATCTGCCCATTGCTCCTCTAACTATAACCATTCCCCCCCCCCCTGTTTTGTCTGCGTAGTCCCCCTCGTATTTGCAAATCAATCTCCCATATCACTCTGGTCCATCCCTAATTAGTGTGGCAGTGAGTTTCATAGATTTCATAGATCACAGAGTTGGAAGGAGCCTACGAGGCTATCGGGTCCAACCCCCTGCTCAATGCAGGAAACTAGAGGAGGGGTCTCCTATCCAAGTTCTAAGCCTCAAAGTTAATTTTTTTTAAAAAGAAAAGGAACATAGGTGGGATAACCCACATGCTCTTCCATTGCATCTGGTGGCAGTGGCAGGATGGCCTACTTTCTTTCAAATTTATTTATTTATTTATTTACAGCATTTATACCCCACTCTTCAGCTAGAAAGGCTCCCAGAGTGGCTTACAAAGATTAATAATAAGGCAGTCCCTGCCCTCAGGCTTACAATCTAAAAGACATGACACAAAAGGAAAAGGGATTGGGAGGGAGGAGGAAGAAAGCAGAACTCAAGCACCAGTTCTTAGTTAAAAGGTTCTTATAGGTTTTTCTTTCTTTTTTCTTTTATTCTGGCAGGGAAGGGCAAAACAAGTTCCCTGCAGCTGTTCCTTCTTTGGCTGATGTATGGGGCTAGTCTGGTCTCCCCCCCCCATCTAATCAGAACAAGCCCCAAACCACAGGACTCTATAGAAAACCCCCCTAAATGTCATAAAGCACATTTTCTTCCATATTATGGAACTTCACCATATTAGTTACCATAAAGTCACCATATTATTTATTTATTTATTATTTATTGTTTACATTTATTAATCGCCCATCTGGCCGGCAACCACCCTGGGCAATGCACACAGGCTAAAAACAAGATAAAATACATTTAAAACATTATAATTTTTTAAAAAAATCTTAACCCACCCCATATTCCTGCCTGAACAGCCAGGTTTTTAATGAACGGCGGAAGGTCAGCAGAGAGGGGGCATGGCGGAGGTCACTTGGGAGAGAGTTCCACAGTACGGGGGCCGCCACAGAAAAGGCCCTCTTCCTCGTCCCCACCAGTCTAGCTGCTCTGGCTGAAGGGACAAGGAGAAGGCCGTCTGTGGCAGAACTTGTTGAGCAGCCCACTTATGGTGACTTTACTCACATGGGAAACTAAACATGACTTGGAGCATCCCTAAATGTTTATCAGTAAAATATACATTATATCAATCCTTTGAATAAGGAGTGGAAGAAATAACTACGGTATGCTGGAAATCTTGCAGAGAGGATTAAAAAAACATTTCCCCCAGTAGCTTCATTATTTCCTGAAATTTTACATCTCTAGTCTTTGTATTAGTATTTGTCAGTACATAGTTTTTAGAAACAATTTGGTGGAAGTAAAGGTTGGGTAACAATATATAAATACCTTGTCTTAAATATTTTATTCGTCATTCTGAAAGAAAATATTTCGTATTCTAAAGCTGTTCAATTTGTCCAATTTTTCAGGAAAAAAAAGTGGTCCACGGGGGGGGGGTGTTTTAATTAATTTTCCCAGGTTTTTTTTCAGGCCTTCACATCTCTACTCCTGCTTAGCATAAAGAAATAGCCACCTCTAATTCAGTGTTTGTGTTTTGTTCAAAATAACAGTCAACATGTTCAAACAACAATGCAGCTTAATCAGGAAAATAGCTAACAAGTAAAGTAGGTAAATAAGATTCAAATTGTTATTTGAAATCAATTATCTCTAAATTTTGCTCATAATAAAATAGACTAGTTTTATATGGGGACAATCCTGAGAATATGAGAACTCTAAACAGTGGTAGTTTGGTGGAAGTGATGTTCCAACAAGCTCAAGTTGTGTTTCTATTGAAAATTTGTGCCACTGCTAATGATTGCCTTTTTTACTTTTGTGCCCTCAAGCACAGCTGGCTAAAGGACTACTAACTTGGAAGCTTAGATGTAGATCAGGGGTCCTCAAACTTTTTAAACAGGGGGCCAGTTCATTGTCCCTCAGACTGTTGGGGGGCCGGACTATAGTTTGAAAAAAATATGAACGAATGGATCAAGTAAAAAAAAAGGACCCGGGTCCTTTTTTTTTTGTACTTGATAGGGGTGAGTTCCCCCCCCTTAAATGGAAAGTTATTTTATTTATTTATTTATTTATTTCATTTTTATACCGCCCAATAGCCGAAGCTCTCTGGGCGATTTACAGCAATTAACAAGACAGTCCCTGCCCGCAGGCTTACAATCTAAAAAGACACGACACACAAGGAAAAAGGAATGGGAGGGAAGAAGAGGGAATATTAATGAATACTCCTGGTAGGGCTGGTGGTATTTACATATATAGTTGCACAATTGTTTCATGCCTAACACAAATATACTTTTCTTTTTGCCATCACACAAATGAACATACTCTGCTTCAATCCAAAGTAGCATTTTTGAAACATTAGAAATCTGACTTAGCTACATCAGCTCATACATAAGAGGTAAAACACCACCACGAATTCTTCCATATTATGGAAAAGAATTAAAAGAATCAGCGCTTGAAGCGAAAGAGTTAAAAAAAAGTCTGCCTCTGCCAATCAGCCGGCGGGCCGGATAAAAAGGTAAGGTGGGCCGGATGTGGCCCGCGGGCCTTAGTTTGAAGACCCCTGATGTAGATGCTAGGTCTTCCTTTACAGTAGCCTTCCCCAACCTGGTGCCCTCCAGATGTTTTGAACTACAACTCCCAGCATTCCTGACCATTGGCCATGATAGCTGGATGGCTCTGAAATAGCCTCCAGAAGTCTGAAACATCTGGAGGGCACCAGGTTGGGAAGGCTGCTGTACAGCATGGGTGGGGAACTTCCCACCCATGGGTCTATCCATCCAGCCCACAGCCTCACTTCCTCACCCTGCCTCCTGCAGCAATTTGGCCTGAAAAACAGCCTTCCATTGGCTTCAAATAAAAGGCTTTTCCCAAGCTTAGTTGAAGACGGGGGCGGGCGGGATGATTGGGGGGTTGCAGCCGTGGACAGAAGAGTTAACCTTCCTCTCCCTGTGCGTTTTTGAGAGGTTCAAAGCATGTTAGGAGGTGAGGGTTAAACCTTTCCTCCACAGCTGTCACGCACACACACAATTGCCCCCACTGCTGCAATTAGATTTCTGGAAAGTCAGTGGAAGGCATTTCCCAGCCTAATTGCAGTGGGGGGAGGGGGAAAAGGGGGTTTCATTGGCAGGGTTGCAGGGAATGTTAACCCTCACGCCCCAGCTGCAACTCTCACAGGCTGTAATTAGGCTTCTGGGAAAGACTTCAAGGGGTGAGGGAATCTTCATGTGTGCATGTGTATGTTTGTGTGTATGAGAGACTGTGTGTGTGGTGGCCCTGCCCACTTTTTGCATGGGACCTGCCCACCTCTGTCATGCAGTCCCCAGGGTTCCCTGGAAAGGAATTAGGCCAAAAAATGTCCTCTATTCCTGCTTTACAGTGTTAAAACTGCAAAAGGGGGGCGGGGCTTTGACGTAAGTGGTCATGTGTGTTTTGGTGAATGGGTTGGCAGGAAAAAGAATCTATAAGCATAGGAACGTGGAAGGATGTCGTAGGAACAGGAGAAATGTTGCCTTAACTGTCCAGAATGTTGTCATTTAAGAAATTCCCCTGGATTTTCTGGAACTCCCTACTGAGATTTTTTTTTTTTTAATTTTAATTGCCCCAAAAGGTAAGTATTACTGAGGCAAGTATTAATTGCCTCAAAAGGTAAGTATTATATTTTGGAAGCAATTGCAGCATTGCCTACAAGAGGTCCCATTGACTTGAGCATATTGTCAGTTGATTTGAGGTGACTGCAGAGGAGCAGTGAGATTAGTGGCAGCTTAATTAGTGGCAGCTTCTCTGTGGCGGCCCCCAAGTTATGGAACTCCCTCCCCAGTGACCTTCGCCATGCCCCCTCCCCTCCCTGATGAACTTCCACCGCTCACTAAAAACATGGCTTTTCAGGCGGGAATATGGGGTGGGTTAGGATTTTTTAAAACACTGATATTGTTTTAATTGTGTTTTACCATGATTGTACATCGCCCAGGGTGGCCGGGTGGCCGGCCAGATGGGCGATTTAAAAATATAATAAATAAATAAATAAATAAGTAGCTGGTTCCCAGGGCATTGTCTGAAGGCACATGAGGCAGCCATCTTGCTGAAGCTAAGCATGTTTGGGTCTGGTCAGTGCTTGAAGGGTAGTCCACCTGGGAATCCCATGTAGCCACCTTGAGTTCCATGATGGAAGAAAGGTGCTATATAAATGTAATAATCTACTATATAAATGTGAAAGTTTGTACGTATGTCCGCATGGGGGTTTGGCTCGTCTGCGTCGCATAGGCTCCTACATGGTTGGACGGATCCGCCCCAAACTTGGCACGCATACTCCCCATCACCCAAGGACAAAGACTGGCCGGTTCAATTCTCCGAAAAACCCTCGCCGCGCCTGTACGTCCCAAAATAGATGAGAGCCAATGGCGTCACTTGGAATGCACGCAGGGGCCATTCAGGAGTGGTTATGCAAATCTCTCCAATGGCATTTAGAATGTTGGTATGCACTGCCACAGGGGCCAATCAGGAGCGGATATGCATATCTCTCTTACGTCCAAACAGAATGTTCACATGAACTGCAGCCGGGGCCTACACGGGGGTGGGGTGGGGGAATTTCGAACAAACAGTGCCTATAGGAAAATGACGACCCCGGCAACGACATTGTGTAGCCCCGGGGGGGGGGGGGAGCCAGGATTTCATTGTGTGGTCCCAGGGGAGGGGGGTGCAGGGATTTCATTGTGTAGTAGCGGGGGGGTGGGGCACAGGGATTTCATTGTGTAGTACCGGGGGACGACGACGACGACACACAGGGATTTCATTGTTGTGTAGTACCGGGAGGGGGAAGCAGGGATTTGATTGCGTAGTACTGGGGGGGGGGGACGACAGGGAATTAATTGTTGTGCAGTCCCGGGGGGGGAGCAGGGATTTGATTGCGTAGTCCCGGGGGGGGTGGTGGAAACAGGAAATTCATTGTTGCATAGTCCCGGGGCGGGGGGAAGCTGGGATTTCATTGTGTAGTCCCGGGGGGGGGGGGGAACAGGGATTTCATTGTGTAGTCCCGGGACAGCAGGGATTTCATTGTGCAGTCCCTGGGGTGCTGGGATTTCATTGTGTAGTCCCGGGACAGCAGGTAGTCCTGGGGGAGCTGGGATTCCAAGGGATTCCAAACAGTGGACAGCTACCTTAAGGAATTTCGAACAAATAGTGCCTATAGGAAAATGACAACCCGTGCAACGCCGGGTAAAAAAAAGCTAGTAATAAATAAAATAGCTATGTGCAGCTACCAGATGCCTTTGTGTGGTGAGCTATTGGTCTGAGCAATGTGCCATGGAGAGGAGTTTACTTTGGTCACATTGCCAATGCAAACTCATCTTAATCTGCATGTTTATGTTTATGTAACTTTGTACATTACCACCTGTTGAATACTGAGATATCATCCCTGCCGTTGTTCACATGATCACTTTTGAGAGACAAGTCAAAAGCCCAAGCTTTTGCCCTCATTTTTCTTTCTCTTCCTCTTTCAGCTTAATTTGAAACTCTGTTTTTCCCTTGAACATACAAAAAAATCAAATGTTAAAATGAATTTGTGGAGGAAAAGTGTCAGAGTTTCCTGCACCCCCCCCCCCACCTCTCCACATGTCAGACTTTACTTTTACTTCTGGTTTTCAGTATAGAGAACTGAAATCGCTTCCTACCCATGAAATGTTTGCTGGGTGGCCTTGTACAAGTTGCTATCCATCTCAATTACTTTGTAGCATTTCTTGAGGTAAAATCCTTAATAATGCAACATTCATTGAAACAATTCAAGTTCCCAGTGTAAGAACTTGATATAAATCTTCCTTTCTTTTTTTCTTTCGAAAACTTTGCTAGCCTTTCATAGTGTGTTGGTTAAATACTGGTCTTCGACTTGAGTACCCCTCTATCTGTTTTATTTACCGTTTTTAAAAATAAAGTGAATGAAATGTAGCATTGTTTTTTCTTATCTGTAGTTTGAGAATAATTGGATTGCAGTCTTAATGCACAGTAATGTACAGGATGTTGAAATTTGCAAATTTTGTTGCATAAGAATGTTGAAGTTCATTCGGAATTTTAATTCTTTAAAAGGTTGAAAGAAAATTCTGAAGCTTGCAACAGTTTTGTTTGTAGATCATGACATGAAACTTTGATTTATATTTTACTGGAGTCTTGAAATGAGACTGATCACAATAACAATCAGTATTTGGGACTATTTTATGCAGTTTGAGATTATTTTAGAGGTTGTCCCTGAATTAAATTCCCTGGCTCTTTCAGACTCATCATTTCCTTACCCTTCTCAAGTCATTTGCATATGACTATTCATAAGAAACTTTGTACATTACCACCTGTTGAATACTGAGATATCATCCCTGCCGTTGTTCACATGATCACTTTTGAGAGACAAGTCAAAAGCCCAAGCTTTTGCCCTCATTTTTCTTTCTCTTCCTCTTTCAGCTTAATTTGAAACTCTGTTTTCCCCTTGAACATACAAAAAAATCAAATGTTAAAATGAATTTGTGGAGAAAAAGTGTCAGAGTTTCCTGCACCCCCCCCCACCTCTCCACATGTGTAAAAAAGTATAATCCCAGCTGGGGGCTGGGAAATGCAAAATGTACATAGTTACTCTGATGGCTCCTGGCCCTGAAGAGTCTCCCATGACTTTGATGGCCTATTTGCATGCAAATGCGGCAAAGAGCCACCCCTCCCCTGCCTGGCCCAGATGAAGTTCATCCTGATTGGCTAAAGACATCTGGGCTACTGAAAGGAGGGGTGGGGGGAAGAATCTATACTGCTGCTGTGGCTTTTGGGGGTTGTCTGCACACTTTCGCGGGAGTAGGGCTTTTTTTGCTGAGGCAAGCCCTGGGAAGAGGACCAACCCCCAGACGAAGGGAGTGCCTGGGTATTTATATAGTAAAGAACTAGTTTTGTTGTTTTATAGCTCTACTTGTATGTACCAAAGTGTCTCCCCACCTTTCTCCCTCTTCCCTCATTCCTCACCTTTTACTGTAATCTGTTTACCTTAAATAAACTTTCCTGGTTTTACCCCACACGGTGTGTGTGGTCTCTCTGTGGTTCAGTGCTAAATCCAGTGTATAGACCAAGGGCAAGGCCCTGAGAGAATCAAGTCAAGATGGCAGAGCTAAGGCTGGCAGTTTTGCACCTTTGATCTCTGGTCTTGAGTAAAGGACCGGTTGGCAGTCCTTCACAGCATTGAAGAGAGTTAAACCATGCCATAAACAAGCGATTGATCTTATTTAAAAATTTTTGGAAATAGCTGATAACTGAATTTTGTGAGAATTCTTTAAGCCTGCTGTACAGACTGTGGGGCTAATCCAGTCAGTCTAATTTAGGTGAGTATACCCTCCTGCAGGCACAGCATTTTCTCACTGGAAAATCTGTTAGTGTGGTGGGAGTCAGTGGCAGGAAACTCCCAAGTATGCTAATAAGCATGTCGGGATAAGAGGACAACTGTATATGTTTTAGCACATATGTTTTAGCACTTAAAAAATTGTAATTATCGTAGAGACTGGGTGAATATTGTAGGCATTACTTGCCACTGAAATAATGCTAATGTAAGCGGTGATGGTATGAAAGTTGTATTTTCCATTTCCACTTATGATTAGAAGAAAAAAAACATTAAAGGAATGCTAGCACCACCATTGTTGCTTGACTCACCAGGATTTTTTTCAGTTTCTGTTCTTAAACAAAATTTTTAAAGTTTGATCTACGTCTAGCTATTTTGAAGAGTAGCTTTATTTAAAATCTGATGATATGGTTAAGTCTTGCCTATGACTTTGACAAGAACATTATCTTTGTTATACACACACATACACACACACACACACACACACACTATATATATATATATATATATAGTAAAAATAGCTGAATGTTTTGATAGCACAAATATATTCAGACATTTAAGTGCTATAATATTTGTGAATTAATAAAAATAAGTTACAGATTACTTGTTGGTTGATTCATAGATTCTTTATTATTATATGCTTTAAATACATTTCTATATGTATGTGTAGTATCAAAATCTTTAAGATATTTTTTACCCTGACTTTTATATTTTTGTGTTTACATCTTGATTAGGGAAAATGTGTTTCTTGCATCAATCCCCTCCCCAGTGCTTTTCAGTTGGTAAAACAGGAGCAAAACAGGCTACCTCTGGGTGTGGTTTGGTTATGTTTGACTGTATGTGGAAGCGTTAAGCACTTAACACTTAAGTGTTAAGTGTTTATTTATAAATAAATAAAGCAGGGGTCCCCAAATAGTGGCTTGGCTGAGGACGACTCCTCTCCTCATCAGGACAGAGACAAGGGGTCTTTCATATTGCACCAAGCTTTTTAGCATGCAGAAGCCATGCTGCTCTCTATTTGCATTGATCCAAAGTGATATGCCTTTCCCCTCCCCCAAATTTTCTGCATGTACTACAGAGATCAGGGAGATGTGTAGAAGGGGTTTATCATCCCATGCTGGGCTTTGAAGCAGGCAAAATAAGCTCAAGAGACTGAATTCTGCCTACTCCAAAGCTCAGGGCAATATGAAGATACCCATCCTGATTCAGGAGAGTAATACAGCGCAGGGCTTTGGAACAGGCAGAAGCCTGAGCACTTGTGAGTGTGGAGGGCTTGTCTCATATAGTGCTGAGTAGGGGCCTGCTCCAGAGGTGAGCTGGAAATCAGGCCTTTGTGGAGGCCTGATAGAAAAATAGTTACTTAGTTAATAATTTGTATTCCAAAGCACAGTGGCGTACAAAGATCAACATAAGCTAGCAGTCCAGAAGTTGCTTCTTAATTAAGAGTACATGAGGAGATAACGCTAACCGGGAAACTAGTGACCACCCTGTCCTTGCTGTGAGAGATGGACTTGTGAAGAGTGTAATGCTATGCTGTCTTCCAATCGAGTATTATGAGTATTATCTAGGCTGTCTGACTCTCCTAACACTCTGGTGGTCTGTTGGGCATTCATGTACATTGAAGTATTTCTGATGACTGATTGGGCTTTTTTGGTTTGTTTTTCTGTTGCATAAGATCCAGTTGTTGTGAATAGAATTTTCTCTATACCATGTGTCCCAGCAGTCCCCTGGGATGCATTCAAATGGAAAAAAGTTAGTATGTGCCCCAGGCCTCCTGGAAGTGATACACACTTTTCAACAAAAGTTGCTTCTAGGAGACTGTGAGTACGGCTATGGAGGTGTTGGGTTACATGTTAGGCTCTTCACACAAATGAAATACCAGAATCGTTCAGTTGTGTCATGTGCGGAACATTCTAAACATCTGAACTTGCTTAACTTGCAATGGCAGAGGTGGAATAGAAAAATTCTAAAGTAGTACAGTCATGCCTTGGATTGAGAGCATAATTCGTTCCGGAAAGGTGCTTGTAATCCAAAACACTTATATCAAAACGAAATCCCCCAAAAAAATGTGTACAGAGATTTTTAATTTAAGCCGTACTACAGTACTTGTATTGCAAGACGACGCTTGTATATCAAGTAAAAAAAAATTAAATAAATATTAAAAATTTTGCTTGTCTTGCAAAACGCTCTCAAACCAAGTTACTTGTAATCCAAGGTATTACTGTACTTCTATAAATAGGTGCGGAGTCCAAACTTGGCCATTTGCCTTATTTAATTTTTTAAAAAAGAATATTCATATATGCCCCTGGTGGTTTTGAACAAACTTGTAAGGGCAAATCAGGTACACAGCAAGCGTGTTTCAGCAGTTATTTCAATTTTAATTTTTATTCTTTTTGATCCAGAAGGATCCCCAAGGTACCTTAATATAAAAGAATAAAATAGGATTGAATTAAAACTCTTGGAAATATTAAAATTGTTCTGTCAAGACTTGATATTCTTGTATCTTGAATAGATACAGCTCTGGAATACAGTCATGCCCTATTTCTTCTATTGCCTCAAACAAGGAAATGTAAAACAAACACCTTGATAGAACCATTTTGATATTTTCAAGAGTTTTAATTGGGTGAAGAAGAACCAAATGGCTTTTTAAGGTGTGTAGCTGCATATGGTAAGAGGGCTGCATTTTATTGGGATGCAGTGCATCTTCATTTGCAAACAAGATGATATGCAGAGTAAGACTGGGAGTAATGAACGCATTCCTAACCATTGTCCATGCTGGCTGGAGTAGATGGGAGTTGAAGTCCAATACATCTGGAGAGCACCAGGTTGGGGACCACTGTAGTATACCGTAGAATAATGATGCTTTATACTAGTAAATTTAGGGCACAATCCTATGGAGATGAGCATCAGCCCCCAAACTTGGAGGCTCATGCTCATCCAGTGCAGAGCAGGAAGAGTGACAGAGATGATCTTCACCTCCCCGCTCCTCCTGTTTTGCATTTTCACTAGATGGTGAATTTTTTTCTAGCGATGGCATTTCAGAGGGACAGGGAAAGAGGCTGGAGTGGCTCCAGGATACCTGGTATCCCGGCCGCCCCAGTCTCTTCCCCTCTCCCTGAAATGCCCCCTTGACCCCCTCTTCAAGGTCACTTTCCCAATCTCAGAGAGCAGCTGAGGTTCTTTCTCTACCAGCTGTGAGGGGGAAGGGGGTTGCAGCGCTGTCTCCAACCTCGGGGCTTGGAATCCAAACTATCCTGTAGCCCCTCAGACATTGTCTAGGGGCCATAGGATCGTTCCCTCTGCCATTTTAAAGAAAAAAATTATAAAGTCCTTTTCTTAATTTTTAAGAAAATAAAATATTGACACATGATAAAAAGTGTACCAGTTGACTCATAGTTAAAATGGCAGTTTAAAGTTACATGAGATGCTTTCTCATGCTTAGGAAGCACTGGTAGATTATTTTAAACTTAAAATGCTGCTTAATTGTTCTGTTAATATCAAATATCGGTATTATTAAAATGACAGAATTTAATGTTGTGCTTAATTATGATGCTTGACAAAAGGTGTTTCCATTATAGGTCCCCCAAAAGTGCTTTCAGTGCCAGAGTTGGGAAAAGATTTCAAATCCCTTAGTGCCAACATTTAATTTCATTTGCTAGGCCCATTCAAAGATATAAAACTATCCAAATGTTAAACACCAGAATCAGAATGTTAGGCTTCTAGGTAACATTACATTGACATAATTTCATTTGGTTCTGAAATAACTGCTTTGTGGGTAGAACTCTGTATGAAATTGCTTAGTAATTTCTTTAAATCGGCTCTCAGTTTAGTGTAGTATGTTTCAGTAGAGCAGTTTGGGTACCGGGCTATATATCAAAAAATGTTCTTTCCTGTTCATATTATGCTGGGCAATAGAGACAGAACTCGCTATTCTACCAAATACAAAACATTCTTCATCAGTAGGTTTACAATAATAAAACAGCTATGACAAATGAAAAAAATTGGGCCAGATGAAAAATAGGGTATGTGGCCATTAAGGGAAGAATATTTAATTTGACTAAGCTAGTTGCCGCAAGCCTTTTAAAATTCTTTTTTTTTTTTTTTTTTTTTTTTTGGTTCATTTTGCTTTGGAACTCCTTTTTTAAATTTTCATATGCTCAACAGATTCTGAAGGCAGTGGACATGGCAGTGAAGATGGATCAAAGGATAGCGGAGAAGGGTCCTGTAGTGAATCAGAAGAAAATATCTTGGAGGAAGAGCTGGCAGAAGAAGATGAAGAAAAAACAGAGGAAGAACAACCTAAAAGCTCAGGTGGAGAAGAGCTGCCAATAACAGAGAAAGAGGTGATTAAAACTGAGAAAAAAGAAGAGGAGGAGGAAGAGGAAGAAGAGGATGGAGAAGGAGAAGAGAAGCCAAGAAAGAAAAAAGAGAAAGAAAAAGAGAGAGAGAAACCTTCTGAAGCAGATGCTGGCATTGATGAGCAGACAAATGAACCAAAAAAGTGGAACTTGCGAAGAAACCGCCCTTTGCTAGATTTTGTATCCATGGAGGAACTAAATGACATAGATGACTATGACAGTGAAGATGACAATGACTGGCGTCCAACTGCTGGGAAGAAGAAGGGGAAAAACACATTACGGAGAGACGGAAGTGATGGAGATAATGAGGATGATGAAGATGATGGCAGTGGAAGTGATGAGGATGACAATGAAGAGGAAGGCAACGATGACGATGATAACAGCAGTGTTGCTAGTGATGTTGGATCCAAGAAGAAAAAAGCCAAAGCTCTTAGCAGAAATAGTGCTGATGATGAGGAGCTGACAAATGATAGCCTGGCCCTTTCACAAAGCAAGAGCAATGAGGTAGAATAGACAACTTTGTATAATACCTCTGATGAAAAATGGAAAATACTCTGGAGTATGATTGTTTTGAAATTATTCCCTAAAGCTAGGCAGAGTTACTGGATGGTAATTGCATTAATGAGCTGCAGAGTTGTGCTTAATGCTCATTAAGTTAAATTTGCATCAGCTTTATGTCTGAATCCAATGCCCCTTGAAGACCAGTGGCAATCTTCCACTGGCTTCAATGAATTTTGGATTTGGATTTTAGACCATATTTCAAACTCTTACAATAAATTAACTTTTGGTAAGAGCCTGCACTACACTGAGCACAAATCAGGATTACATTTAGGAAATATTGCAGTAAATGCATAAAAATTCTAGTGACAGGTAAGGGAACATGGTTATGTAGGCTAAGGCTGCAGTCTCATACCCACTTACTTGGGATTTATTTCTGAGTAGACTTGTACAGTATTGCACTTTAAGTCTCTGAGTGGTACTGAGAGCAGCATATTCTCAGTTTTTCAGAATCTGTTGATGAGGATCAGGCTCAATTACCATATGTGGCTTTTTGGTGCATGTTAAAACACAAGAATGTGTGATATTGTGTACTCCTTAAAGTTGTAATGAACAAGCAAAATTAAATAGAGGCTTAATGTTGAAGCTTTAGTTATACAATCCTTACACTGAGTACTAAAGATGGCATGCTGTAGCAACCTGTATTTTGTATTCCATAGTAAGTGTGTTTGTGTAATATCTTTAACATGAAGCTTCTTAGTAAGGCATACTGGTTTTTGTAAATTTTAGGATACAAGCTGCATTGGTAGTAGTTGGGTTTCTCTGAACAAGGAGCAGACAACTTTTTGCTATAGTTCAATGAGAAGCTTTAAAATTAACCTGTATTTAAACTTAAATGTTCAAAATCAATCCCGCAACTTTTATTATGTTTGTGTTTTAGAGAACACCATATGCTGATTTGAAAATCTCAAAATTTTTATCTAACACATGAGTGGGCAACTTGGAAGGTCTGGGGGCCATTTTTGCCCCTGGGCCTTCACATCCCACAGGCTATACGCTGCAGGGTGGCCTGAATACCCACCCCCAAATCTGCGGGTTGTTGCCAAAATTCTGAAGCACATTGCTCTGTAGTGCTAAAAGGGTTAAATTTAAAATGTTAGCTTGTTTAGCAGCTTCAGAACAAGCTAGATTTGACCCCTTTAGAGCTCTGTAGCACTAAAAGCACAATTTGGGGGGGGGTGTATTTTTTTTGCCACCACCAAATTTGGTGGCAGGGGGGCAGCTGGGGCCACATGCAGCCTGCATGTTGACCATCCCTGATCTAATACATGTTCCAGTTCAAAATGTAAAATACTATTAGTATTTAAAATATTAAGGGGGCATTATTTGCTACGATAAACTCATGGTCTGATCCTTAACACCTATTGTATTAACACCAAAATAGGTTTATAGGAGTGAGCTTACTAACAGTGCAGTTCTATGCATCTTTACTAAGTCCTACCTTGTTCAGTGGGGCTTATTCTCTAGTAAGTGTGCTTAGGGTTGATGCCGTAATGGTACTTTAAGTACAGCATTAGATTTTCAGTACACAGTGATGATGTGCTGGTATTTCAGAGACAGCAGTATTTCCTGTAGACATGCCTGTGTAAGTGTTCAGAACCAGGGAGGCTGTGGTGCAAATACTTTGGAGATCCTAAGATAGATATATTTATGAAAGTAGTACTTATATTTATACACATCATGAAGGCTGAAATGTATGGTTTTCCCTTACTTGGAATTAGTGGGACCTACGTAATTTCAAATGTATATTCAGGTATGCAGCAAAACACATTCATTGCTGAATGTCCTGGCATGCACAGTGCATGGTTAATGTACTTTATAATCTGATCATGCATGATGTGAAAGAAGCTTACTCTATTACAATTGAATCCTTTGATCTTTCATCAGCACAATTTTGATCACATTTCTTTGCCTTTAGGCCAACCTCCCGGTCACGTCTTGCAGTACATTTTACAGGTATTAATAGGTTCAATCTTACAAGGTTTGCCCCCAAGTTGATGGGAGAATATTATGGCGGCAATCTGAAGAAGCTATATACATGCATGAGTGCAGGTGAGAAATACGTATCCAGCTAAAACTGGCTTTGAAGTTTTAACTTCAGCATTTCTTGCCACTGAACTTGCAAGCTGGTTTTAAAAACTCTATGTTACTGGGAGCTGTTGCAAGGAAATCTTCAAAGACATCTCTGGCTGGACATGAGTGTCTCATGTGCACACATACATTCTTTGGATTGTAAGCTGTATCTGTGTTCTATTTTAAGGAATGAGAAAAATGAAGGCCAAAGAGATTAATTGCATGGAATCACATTGCTAAGTGCTATGTGCAATTCTAAGTGCTATTCTGCTAATGGCAATTCATGCTGCTTCTTGAAAGTGAAGTCCTTAGTGGAGACCTGTGTGGGGTACAGCCAGCATTGCAATATAGTTCTCCGAATTTTCGATCTTCATCTATCATGGATCATCTTCCTTTTCTTCCAGAATAGAATACTTCAGCCAATCTATATTGCTTTCCCATAAACTACTGTTCAAGTCCCAAAGCTCATGAATTATTAAAACTTAAAGGAACATTTATTTAGGTTAAAGCAAATCTCTTGAACTGAAACTTAACCTCAGTAGTTTAATCATTTCAATATGATCTAAGCCAAGAAGATCCTTGGAGCTTTACTAGACATGTGTCCTGTGCTTATGAAAACCCTAGCCATCTTACTAAAGCTAAGCAGGTCTGGGTCTGGTCAGTGCCTGGATGGAAGACCACTTGGGAAGCCAATATATGCTGCCTTGAAATCCATGGTGGAAAAAGTCAGGAGATAAATAACAAAGAGTATATCTGTCCATTCACACATTGAAGACCTGCATATGTTAACTTTTAAATGCCTGCTATCAAAATGCATAGAATGACAAAAGAGGCACCAATTTCTTATCTCCCCCTCTAGACCCTGGTAGGCAAATACCTAACAATAGTGCTACTTCATGTCAAAGTATTGAGAGAGGGTCTGGAATGTAATGTATAACAATTCTCATTTGTAGCCATTACTAGATATTTTGTGTGTGGCAAAGTTGCCTAGCTAATGTTGTCACTGAATCAGTACTTACCTATCTATTCTACCTGTTTTCATTTAAATATCCTGAATAACAAAAGCTTAACGTGTGCTGCTATTTTTTTTTGATGAATATCTGATCCCTGTATTGACCTAGTTCACAATAACGCTAACCTGTAGTTTATTTAACCCATGGTTTGTTACCCTACCCAGATTTTGCCTGGCAGATGATCAATGATAGCATGGTTTGTTTTCCCAATCCCTGGGTTGTTAACTTCCTTCTTCCTTCGCCCGCTCCTTCTCTGTATCCCAAATGCCTTTGTGGTGCTGTAGTACTGGAATGTAGAGTGGCTGGGTTTTTTTTTTAACCACCCTTGCCTACTGTCCTTGTAGCCTGGTGAAACAACCCATGGTTCTGGGTTCACACAATTACAGCCCATGGTTTAAACAACCCACAGTTCGCAACCGAACAATAAACCATGGGTTCTCTTTCTAGGTTGTTCATGGTTAAGGAACCATAGTTTGTTAACACGGCCGGGTTTGCACATCATGACAACACAGAATTCAACAACTCATGCGTTAAATAAATGATGGGTTAGCGTTATGTGCAAACCAGGTCACAGCACAGCTGACTAACATGTCCCAGTCATTTCAGAGCCTGTGTCTCTTCTATATCTTCTTAAAATGATGCTTGGTGACCAACTTTCATAATACTTTCTGTGTCTGCCATTATGAAGGGTTCTATAGTATTTCACTAGTGTTGTGATGGCTTAGGTGTGTTAGAAGTTAGACAAGAAATTTCTTCTTTGTTCCTAAGCAGTGTAGAACCCAATGTATTTGTGTGTGTGATAAGCTAAAAACAGTCATATATATTAGGGCTGTCACACAATTAATCATATTAATTTTAATTGTTTTGCAGCACATTCCTGTGCATTTCAACTCAGAAGTAAGACCCATTGAGTTCAATGAGGCTTACTCCTAGGTAAGTATGAATAAGATTGTAGCCGTAATCTGCTTACATTTCCCTATGAGAAAAAACAATTGTTTTATAGAAAAATAATGCTTTGTGCCTTTTTAGACGACACACAAATGACAGAGCAGGCCACATCTTAGAGGCATTTGTCCTTCTCTCTCACAGAGCAGAGAATGTCTCTGGATGGTGCATTAATCTTTTAATGGTGCAGCATCTTTTTAGTCAATCAAAATATTTGTAGTCTATTAAGCTATACAATTAACTGATGAAATGTCGATTCAAGGCTAAATTCTGGAATGTTTTACTGCACTTCAGGATTTTGTAGATTCTGAAGACGCTTCATAATGGCACTATAGATGTTTTCCTTGATGCATCCTCCCTACTTTTCTTATGAAGCAAAATTTAACTTGAGTGGATTTTTATTATTTATTATTATATTTATACCCCGCCTTTTTTCTTGAAAGGAACCCAAGACGGCTTACATAATCCTCCTCCTCTCCATTTTTATCCTCACAACAACCCTGTGAGGTAGGTTAGGCTGAGAATCAGTGATTGACCCAAAGTCACCCAGTGAGTTTCATGGCTGAGCGGGGACTAGAACCCAGATCTGCCGAGTCCCAGTGCAACACTCTCACCACTACGCCACACTGGCTCTCAACGTAAATAACATAAATCAAGTGTAGAAACAAGATGTTAACCCTACTAGTACAGCAAATTGTATAGACATCCAGCCTGAGTGACTATCCCTTACTAAAATACAGTGGACTGAGCTTTGCAGGTTTCTTTTCATTTTCAGCCAAGGGAAATCCTGCTAATTCCTTAGGCATTAGACTTTTGTGTGGGTTTTCTTGTTTTGAGCTCCAGGGTTGGGGATACCAGAGAGTAGAAGGTCAAATCCCCACTTGGGGATATTGGTAGCTCAAATGCCCACTTCTCCTAGAATGAATGAATGAAATTTTATTATGGTCATTGACCAGAACCAGCAATAACATTAAAACAAGGAATCAATCAATGTAACATACATTATTGCTATACACCAGCATACCTCTTAGGTTCACAACAAAATTTTATATCAGAATTATAGCAGACAAGCAAGGCCAGAGTCAGAGGCACTTGTCCTAGAGATATTACTCATTTAGAATGGTTTACCCCTGTGGCCTTAGTAGAACATGCCAAGGCAAACAGTTGGTGATTCATCCTTTTAGTGTCAGGATAGGCAGCTGCAGGCCTGTGGACCAAATCTGGCTTCCAGAATAACCACTGATCCCAAGGACTGTCCCTCCAACATACTTTTATACAATGAGGCCACTTTCTTCCCAGCTGAGTCAGTGGACTCTATAACCCCCTCTCCTGCAGTATGAACAAGAAATACTTTGTCAGAGTTTGTTCCAAGACACAGGGAAATGGCAATGAGCAGCTGAGATGCCTATAGGAAGACTTTGCTAAAGCCTCTGTTGCTGTTCACACTGGTAGGGGCAGTTACACAGCCCTTTGTTTATGTCTTGGTTCATTTAAGAGTGAGTAGGTAGGAGCCAATATTACTGGACCCTCAGTCTTCACTCAGTTAAAAATATAACCTCTGTTAAATCCCAGTCAGCAACTAATTGTTAAGAGTAATTGACTGGAAGTTTGCGTTGGCCTAGTAGAATTTGTGACTCCCCCCCCCCCTTTGAACATGCTGTATCGTAAGCTTGCTCAGCAGTAGAGCTTGGTGATGGCACATTATCCTGATTTGCTCTTGTCTTTAGGAACACCTTTCCCTTCCAATGGCACTTTTGACTCTAACCCCCTTCATAATTGTAGAGGGAGTCATCAAATGCCACAGGGTTCTGTGTTTCCATTGGCTTCAAGCTTTCAGTAATAAAACCTTGGATGGATTTGCTATTGATAATTCTTGCTCTCTACTCACACAACCTTTCCAGAAAATGACAATGAAAGTTCCTGATTGTACAGCTCCTAATCCCTTTGTTAGCAGTGAACAGCAGCTTTCACTAAAGCTGAATGTTTTTCTTTTCATCATTCTAAAGCAAGCTGGAGAGGGAATGAACAACCACTAGATCTCTGCCAGCACTAATAGTTCTTTCAGTAGGTAATGGGATATTCTTATAATGTGTGGCTGTATCTAATGGTGGATTTAGAGGGCCCATTAGAGAGGCAGCTATTCATATGGTAATAAACCTAGAATACTTAAACTTGCATGAGGTATAAAACCACCTTAGAAGCTTTTAATGCTGAAAGGCAGGATGTAAATTTGTAAATAAATAAAATAAGTAAACATCACATGATGAAGTTACTTGAAAATTGCAATCACAAATAGCACGGTTGCATTGATCTGATTTAAGTGGGGCCTGCAACAAAATGTTGCAGTATAGAGCACTTTTGTTCAGACTTGAAGCCACTCCATTTTGGGTTTAATTTTGGGTTTTTTTGGTAGTGTGGAGACATTTGTGCACAATTCCAGCTATATTAAAATCTTGGATTTCTCCACTGATTTTTACGAGCAACTCTCAGTTTAGTCCGTGGGGACATTTTAAGCTAGCTTCTCAGTGTGAACCAAGAAATGATTCTGTCTGCACTTTATATCTGTGTTCCTCCTCGTCCAGCCATTCCATTCCCTCACCCACCCATTTGTCAGTTACTTTTTCTCTTAGTCTGTCAACATTCTGTGCCATTTAGCTATCATTGGGCTGTTTCAGTGGGTTCCTGACCCTTAGGTGGTTTTCTTAAGATTTCATACCCTGGCAAACCTTGGGATTACCCTGATTCTTGTGCATCGGTGGTGTGGTTTTGGCTATGTTTGCACAAGCGCGCTAAAACTTGGATGGGTATTAGATGGAATGATCAAGTCTTTTCAAATATATTTAATTGGTATTATTAGTCTCTTTCTCCCCTTATCCAGGTTTCCTCCAAACTAAGGCTCAGCAGTGTATGATATGAAGAATCATCCCCGACATTAATTATATGCTTCTCAAATACTGTCAAAGAGAAAAGTCAACTTAAATTGTTCATAAAAACATTCCCTGCTCTCATTTTGTGTTTACTTAATACAAAAGTAGATGTATATAACCCCCTTCTTTGTCTTGGGGTTGTATGATAGGAAAACACTATTGCATGCAGCAAAAAGTTAACTGAGACTGCAATCTATAACCACTAACCTTCAAGTAAGTTCCATTGAACACAGTGGGGGTTGCTTCTGAGTAGACATGTATAGGATTGTGCTGTGGCGTTAGATTGCTCTAAGAGCCATATTGTAGATGTTGGAGCTGGAACTATTACATGTTCTGGCAGCCAGAAGAATCATAGGCTTTTCCTAAGCATCTGGCATTTCTTCATAACTGTGTTGATTTCAGTGGGTCTACGGTACTCTAAATTTGACTAAGTCTAATCTAACCCATTGGCTGGAATCCAAATGTTTATTTTAGGCATACCTAAAGGGCTTCTGCATAGCCAGTGGAATTTCTGATTATTATCTTTTTCTTTGAGCACTTAACTCCCATGCAGTATTGCAAACTGGATTGGAAGCTTCCCTCTGCTTCAAAAGTAACTTGCCATGCAGCACAGGGCTACTGTTTGGGGAAAGCAAAACAAACCTTTGGCTCATAGATCTAGTTGTATAGTTCTTGGGATCCTAGACATAGTCATTGAAATCAACTCATTGCTTACTTTTCTGCTATAACAAATATGCATGTTAATTGAAAACCTAAATCTTCAGCAATGTGGTGTTTGTAACTTTTGTATGCTTCAATAGTTACTTTAATACCCCATAAGAATTACCTGATGGAAATGCACTATTTATTCCATTTGTATCCTGTTTTTGTTCCAAGTAGCTCACAGTGGTATTTTAGCATCACATAAACTCTCTGAGGCAGTTTGGGCTGAGAGATGGTGACATGCCTAGGGCTACACAGTGTACTATGTTAATTTTGAAAAAGTGGCAAAGAAGCAGAGGAAATATATAATGAAGGTGACTATGATAGGGAGTTCAGCCCAGCTCAGCCAGCTCACTGGTGGCTCAGAAGACTGAGATTGAAAGAGTTTGAGATCATTTGTTGCGTATCAGCTTGGGTGTGCTGTGTAGGGTACATGCCATGCAGGATTTGGCGCAATTAGAGGATGTTAGGTGTACGGAGAAGCTGGAGAAGGGTGAGAGGCGAAACAACAAGACTTGGGGTGGACCAAAACAGATGTGATGAATCCATCATTCACATATCTACCCTGTTCACATATTATAAGAATAGCAGTAAAAGGACTAGAGAACCAAGTTGGCAAATATGCCTTATTTATGTATGTATGTATGTATGCTGCTTCTATACCATTTGACATCCCAGGATCTCCAAGCAGTTTACATAAAAATATAACATAAATTGTGAACATAAGACAAGTAATCGCAAAGCCTCTTCCAATATAATGAGTGCATTTTTACTTTTCAATTATAGGACTCGCTGATTCTTGAGAAATCTCAAAACTGGAGCTCCCAGAAAATGGACCATATTATGATTTGCTGTGTTTGTCTTGGGGATAATAGTGAAGATGCTGATGAAATAATCCAGTGTGACAATTGTGGAATAACAGTGCATGAAGGTAATTCTATCATGTCTTCAAGTTGCAAAAATAATACACATTTACTTTTCTCTTAATAAAGTAGAGTGAATTTGTGCTTAAATGGATGCAATTGTCAGCTAATATCACATAGCAGTAATGCATGTGTATGTACTTCTTTGTGTATGATGTGTGTTTTAATAAAAGACATAGGTTAAGGTTTAAGGAGTTGTGTTATCCTGATTCAGTGGTCCATTCATACAGTTATTGCCAGCTTTAAAGAACAGCTGCTTTTTAACTCAAGTGGCAAAAGGTTTCTGCAACTGGTTGTTTGCTGTTTTTTGACTTGTGGATAATGAGAGATTAAGGGTACTTCCAGACAGAGGGCTTGTAGTGCTAACAGTCAAAAGGCATTGTGTAGCTATTCTGTCTTTTCTTCCTTAACATTTTTTCCCCCCTGGTAAGATTAAGATTGAAGAAGTGGTGGGGAAACACAGGGCTACAAATAGAAGATGAAGTTCTCTGGACCCTCTGTAAAATTCCATGCATGAGGCATTACAATTCCACAATAAAAGCCTTATCTGGAAGCACCTTCAATCTGCAATCCACGAATTTGCCTGCATTCAGACCTTGATGAAATACTTGACTATTAAGTAATTTGTATTTTTCCTTACTGGAGGAGGAATTTAAAAGCTATATTATGTATGTCTGTCATTTCTCTTACATAATACTTTATATATTAAAAGGTTTCAGTGATAACATCTAACCTTGATCTTTTGAACAGAAACTAAGAGTTTTCCCAATAGGTGTTTTAACTTTAGGAAGACAGCCACTTTTTAAAAAATATAATGTCGCCCATTAATGAAATGTTGATAGTAGGTATGCCAATGCATTATTCTTCAGTTGCGGGTGACTGATTTGCAATAGTATATTCTGCTGAAACTAGTGAAAATAGACCATTAAATGCCCAGAAATTACATAGGAATTCCTACTTGAGAGATAAAATATTTTGCCCAAGTAGTAGGCATATTGAGTCACATTGCATGAAGCCAAGGTTCAGTTGCTGCTCATCCTTCCCAGCCCCAACAATTATTTTGCTTCAGATTAGAAGCATGATACGATAATGGATTCCATTAAATGGCTGTGATGTGTTTGGCTGGATTCAGGGAGAGGGCCTTCTCTGTGGCTATGCTGTGAAATTCCCTACTTTGGGAAACCCGATTGTTCCATATTAAATTTCTACTAAAGTGTGAAAATCCTTTTTTTCAGTTTTATAGGAAGTAGTTTTAGTCTGCAACCCTAAACACATTTACTAGGGAGTAAGCCCCATTGAACATAATGGTATTTACTTCTGAGAAACACAAGTAAGACTGCACTGTTAGTCTGTCCTTGGTGTGTGTTTTGGTTGACTCCCTAGATATTTTATTGTAGCTGCTCTATAGATAAATTTAACTTTATGTAATTGAACTATATTTGCTGTTTTCTTTTATGTTTATATTGTATTATTTTTGTGGTTTAAATGTTATTAGTCACCTTGAACATTTTTTTGGGAAAAGGGATATAAAATTCTTAATAAGTTATTACTATTTGATGATGGTGATGATGATGTGGTTGTCCCTCCACTGAACAATCTGCAAACAAAACACTATCTTCTTTGGTATTTCATGATACAAGATGTGCAACTCAAGAAAACAAGCAGATTTAATATAAGTTATTGATAGTCTAGTCACAAATTGCCCATTTGAACTCACTGTATGCTGCTAGTGACATGCCTTTCTCAGTCCAGAATACAAGCTTAACACGATTCTTTTCATTTACCTGGAATTTGTCAAACTTCATAGTCTTGGTATATGAACCAAACTCTAGATGTGTAGGTGAAGCCCTCAGGCCCCACTGTTTGTTTGGTGGAGTAACTTCCTTTATGTGTTCTTTGTGTGTTTAGAAGACTGATCAAGTACTTCCTTTTTAGGAAGGTTTTTAAACTGTAGTGGGAAAGGACTGTTTTATTAGAGCTGTGTTTTGTTTTGTCTTTTTGGGTTTTTTTGCACCATTGTTTTATTGTTTTGCACCAAGTTTTATTGTTTTGTATGTATTTTGTCCTATTTAATTGCAACCTGCTTTGGGAGGTGGGATATAAATGAAAAACAATTATGTACTATTCCTGTTGGTAAGGGAATATATATTTGGATGGATGTGTCTTCCAACCTGATTTTTTTTTTTAATTGCCACAAAGTTCTATATCAAATTTATTATATTCATCAAACATTTCAGAAACTGTAAAAAAGGTTAACTACAATCCAGTTTAGAAGCTGAGCAGAGTATAGTATTTAATACAAACAAGTTATGGTTCAGCTTATACTCTTCATCAACACAAAAATGTAGTATCGGGTATAGTGCATTTGAAGGTCATTTAAATGAGTCTGCTGCTCTAAGGTATAGTACCATCCAGATGATAATGTAGCTAATGAAAATGTTTTTAAAAATCACTTATAATTCCATTAAGTTGGATCCAAAGATACCCTTCCATGAACAGAGAGAACACTTCTATTAAGGGAAGTTTCCTTTCTGTTCACAGAAGGGGCATGGATCCAGTGGAGGCTTCTGCAAATAGAAGTATGGTAATGATTTTTGATAATTTTCCCATTGCAGCCCCTGCATGAATCAGATTTTGAGGGGGTACACGGTGCTGTTGAGGGAAGGAGAAGCCAAGACCCTAGAGTACCACATTCCATGAATGGAACCCTGCTGATGGAACTCCTGGATTCAGCCAATCATATTTCCATCTGAAAATAACAAAAGCTTTGATTTATTGCTACCATATATAAACTTGTTCTGGTGTTCTGCCTTTCTTGGTTGGATGGTGACTAAGAAAATGAATTCTGGGATGCTTCAGAATGACACCATGTCAAGGCTCAGAGGCATTGTGGAGAAATTAAATTGGTAGGCTCCAGCATCAGGCAGTCATAGTTTTTCCTTCACAGAGCACTGACTGGCATGTCAAGCTCAGTGGTAGTAGCTTGACATGGTAGTACCATTTGGGGTTCCTGGTGGGCCCTTGGCAGCTGCCTGAGGATGGTGACCTCTGACACTGGTCCTGATCTCCATTAGAAGTGAGGACACTTGTGCTGGTGGATAGAAATTGTTGATATTGAAAGGAAGGAACAGGAACTTTTACGGAACAGGTCTTCCATGGTTTCTGCACTATATAGAGCCTCTTTCTGGGTTCTCCCCCAATCATAATAGAGATTTTGCTAGTTGTAGATATATAACACTTCTTTCTCAAGATTTGGCTGACAAATATTCCTACAATGCTTTGGGAAGATGTTGCTCATTACATCTAAAAAAGTATAATTAATGTTTAAAGTGTTCCATTATGGACAGACATGCCCTTCTGTGAATAAATCCCATTTTTAAAAATAAAATCTTTAAGTTCTCTCCTGTCACATTGGATAACTTCTTTTGTGCCAAGATCTGCTAACTGGTTTGTAATAGTGGAGCACCCCCAGCTGTGGTGTCAGTTCTCCTGATGTACTGATTGCAGCGTGTCTGAAGAAAAATGTCTGGTACATATCATAGCACTCAATATAGATGTAGGTAATTCACTTGCTAGCAATTGCCCTTGGGTTGTTGCTATGAATTAAGGACATGGTACCGTTTTCCTAAAATATTTTTATATTCCTTTGTTTAATATTGACATTGTACATACTATGTATGTACCTATGATAGCATATTTACCTATAATAAAATAGTCACACTCTGCAACCTGTTCTCCAGAACTGAGCTTTTCAGGTCCCATCCAGTGATGTGGGATGGAAAATTTCCCATGGCTTTATTTTTCTGTGGAAAACTTTCCATTTCAGAAGTTCATTGGTAAAATAGATGGATGCCTTTTGTAAATACAATACTAGGCAAGCCTGACAGTTTCATAGTTGTAATTGTTTTTCAGGTGATTATCCCTAGCAAGTATGTGAGATTATAAATATATGTCATTGTCAGAGGGGAATGGAGCTAATAAATAGTGATTGCGAAAGTTGCCCCAATGATCTCATTGGAAGAGAATTGAACTCTTGAAATAGATGAGTGGTTGTCAGCATATCATGCACAGTTCTTTGGGTTGCTAAAATGAGTGTGTCAGCAATTTTCACTACCTTTGTTTTTTCTTCTTAAATTTTAACAATGTAGCGCTATTGGTGCTAATTTAAAAAAATAATAATATAACATTTAAATCGCATTAAGTGCGCTTTAATTTTTTCCTCAAATATTTCAGGTCAAATAATTGTGTTATAGTGGGGCAAAAAAATAGCATGGAGTACTTTATTTAGCTTTGTTGTTTACTAAATACAAGTAAAATAAACATGCTAAATTAGATCTCTCTAGGGCAGGGGTGGACAACTTGTGGCCCTCCAGATGTTTTGGCCTATGTGACTTCCATCAGCTCTAGCCAGCATAGCCAATGGTGAGGGATGTTGGGAGTGGTAAGCCAAAACATCTGGAGGAGCACAAGTTGCCAATACCTGCTCCAAAGCATCAGAACATTTTCTGATGCATAGAAAATTTTTCAGTTTGTAAGTGAACCTTTGCAAATTAACTTAATTTGCATTGGAAAATTTTCTAATTCAAAATTTTTGGAAAACTCGCATAACTGGTCCCATCTTTGTAAGATCTCTCTTGCTCCTTCAGGGTTCTCCATTTTCTTAAACAAGCCAAATTATTTTCTGGTGATGGTGTCCACTATGTTAGTTAGATATCATTCAGATAATAGTTTATTATAAGCAGAAAATAATTGCTTTAAAGTACTGCAGCATTTTGAGATGTCTTTTGAATGAACACCTAACCAATCTTAAGTCACAAACATTTCTTGGTACAAGTTCTTAACAATGACCCTGCGAGAGAGAGTGTGATTCTTAGACACTACCTATATTTCTTGCTGCTGCCATTCCAACCTGACTTGAGGGCCACCTGGATGAAAAGCTGCCTATGAATATGAATTTAAATATAAATAAATAAATCCAACAGTGGTTTGAGGGTACTTGGCCTCCTCCTTTCCTTCTAAGAGCTGCCCCCTTATGCAGTGTATAGCTCAGACAGTTCTTGGGAAGGAAGGAAGTGGCAAGGGTTAATGTCATAGGTTTGTGACCATGCATCACATACTCATACTGCAACTCTAGTTATACTGTGAGTTTTGTCCTTCCTGTTCGGTCCCCTAGTAATCTGCTCACTACCCTGAAAATGGAAAGTGAGAATTCTGTTATTTTTCCAACCTGATCAAAGTGTGTAAATTAATTCACATAATGAGAGATGCATTATTTCAGCCATAAAATTTGTGCATTTTTCAGCACAGATACAAAGGCATTCTGAGTCTAGTTATTTTCTAGGCGGTACTTTGAGGCAGCAGTGGTCTTACTCATTCTTCACTATAGGTGTTGTTTACTGGTCTGATCTCAAAGAGACATAGAGCTAATTAATGCTTCTGGAATCCTGGTGACTGTAATCACATTCACAGACATGAATTGCTTTTGGTTAAGTTATACTTGTCAGGGTCAGCTCCAGGTTTGGGGAGGGGCATGGCAAGATGACCTCCGGTCCGGTGCTGCCACCACCCCTGACTTGGCACTGCCACCTGCAGCAGCAGCTCCTCCTCCTCGACTCTCCTGTCCACGTCACAGATGGAGAGTGTAAATGGTGGTGACTGCTGTTCGTAGCTGCCCCCTCTGTTTTCTTGCCTCCTCTGGTGGGTGAACAGTTGACAGTGGAGGAAGAGGGAGTACTTTTATTTATATGGAAAGAAGGCATCCTCCTGCTCTTGGTGTGCTCCAGGGAAGGTAAGGAACATACATTGTTTCAGGTCCCCTCCATTTGAGGCTATGAGGATGTATATGTACACCTGGCCACCTCCTTCCTTTCCTTTCGTGCCTCTTACGCAGTATATAACTCAGACAGTTCTTTGGAAGGAAGAAATCCACCAGATCCGCTTCTGCTTCCTTGCTTTCCCTACTGCCTCTGTTCCTTAAAGACATCCCTTGATATAACCTTACTTTGGTTTAATTTGTTTGCCTTTCCCATCTTTCCAGGTTGTTATGGTGTTGATGGTGAAAGTGATTCTATTATGAGCTCTGCTTCAGAAAACTCCACTGAACCATGGTTCTGTGATGCCTGCAAATGTGGTGTCTCTCCGAGCTGTGAACTCTGCCCCAACCAAGATGGAATCTTTAAGGAGACGGATGCTGGCAGGTTGGTTAAAATAGTTCTACAACAGAGGCTTCCCAGTATAACTGTAGTTCTGTGAACTGATCCACAGCATTAACTTGTATGGGACCCTATAGGACTATGATCTGATCAGTAAGAGGATTAAACAGACACTTAAAGATACAGTTTCCTCTTCTAAGAATTCAGTCCAAGGGATGATTAAATTTTCACTTTGTGACATTGTATAGCCCTCTCATGGGTTTTTGCTTGCCCCGTTTGTATGTTGGGGAGCTGCTTATTTGAAAATGTTTACATGTGAAAATCATGCCCCACATCAAAGCACTCTGTTCTTTGAGGTCCATGGTCACATACATTTGTTTAAAGTGCATGAAAATACTTCCAAAAATTTTGGAAGCCATCTAGCTATTTAAAGCACAGGCGCATATATCTGGCCCAGGCATCAATCGTCTTGCCAACCATAGTGGTGGTGCTTTCAAGCTTAATCAATTTCATTGCTCCTGTTATTAACACAATACCTCTGAAACTGCAGGACATTTCCCACATTCAGACTGAGCATAGTTCCATTTCTCCTTTTGCACTTCAGAATATAGTGAATCAGAAATTCCAGCAATTCTAAACCATTCATAAATTTATTGTATTCATGGTTTAAATTCATCATTTTGAATTTGGCTGTACTTAACATGTCCTACTGAAAATGATGTTGGCAGCTGATACCACAGCCGACAGGTTGTAATTTGAGTGTTTGCATTTAAAAGAATAGCACTCCATTTTTAGGAGTCTTGGCATCTACATCCTGCTTAACTGTCAATTTTCTGTTCTGAAAGCAAGTCAAAGTGCAAGAAAACAACCTATTTTGTAAGCTGCCCTGAGGGCTCTTTAAAGCCATATTGGCAGATTATACATTAATAAGAAAAAAATTAAACATTGCAGGGAGGTACCAGCATGATCATAGCAACCCTTAGGTTTGCAGAAATATAAAAACAAAGCAGGTTAAAAAAAACAGGTACTTGAAGGTACTGCAGAAGTTTTTAAAAGAGAAAACCTCCCCCACTCCCTAAAGCAGCCTAGTGAGGACTGAACATGCTGAGTAACCATGTTGATTGTCAGTTAGAGAAGAAAACCGTGGTATGGGGAGCGAAATGCCGTGCTTGGAGGAAATGACTGGCTGGAATCCTGAACTGAATCTCTTCTGTTAGGACAGAGGATATACTGCAACATTGTGTTGCTGGTATCACGTGTTCCCTCTAATACTGAAGCTGGTTGGGTCAATGTCTATCAATCTGGAAGCCAACAGGTCTACCAAAAATAAGGGTGTGGTTTCTGCATGCTGGGGGACTTCCTAGGTAAGCAGAAGTATTAGTTTTTAAATTAAAAAAATAATAGTGAACGAAAATAAGCCCTACAGTGTCCCTTAGCTATAGAGTGACACATAAGATGAATGAATTAATAAAAATATCTTGAGTGGCTCCCGGGGCCTACAGCATGCGAGGATATCAGTTAAGAAAATAAGAAAAGTGGGGAGGGAGATGGTCTCCTTGAGCCTCTAAGAGCTTATAGTATTCTGGAGGGGGGGCTTAGGATTGTGCCATGATAAGGTTAAAAAAAAATACTTTCCATGATATATAGTAGGAGTGGACCATTGGTGGCCCTCCAGATGTTTTGACCTACAACTCCCATCAGCCCTAGCCAGCATAGCCAATAGTGAGGGATGATGGGATTGGTAGGCCAGAACATTGGGAAGGCCACAAGTTGCCCACCCCTACTATGCAGGAAGGTTTCAGGAAGGGGAAAAGTAAAAAGAACACTTTCCCCCCTTTCTGCTGCATATTAGTAAAGCACTCCCGATTCAATGGGGGAAGGTTTCGGGGTGGGAGGATGTCCTTTTTTGTTTCTCCCCTCCTGAAATCCACCCCCCACCCCCACCCCGCTATAAGGAATCCTTCCCAGGCTGGCTGGAGCCCTGAGCCATCCTGTTAGGGGTTAGGGATACACCACTACATTTTGTTATGGTTCACCACTAGTATTTATATGATGCTAACAAGGTGTACTTCAAACTGCTATCAAACCTCCTGTAAGCCCAGGGCACCAAATGATGTGCTGAAAATAAAATTTGCATACCCGTCTTTTCTTACTTAAATTGCCTGATAGTTAAACTAAGCTTGTTAAAATTATCTATGTAATGAGGGATGATTTCCTCTGATCTTTCCATCGGAGAGATTGAGCAGATAATGAGATGGTTAATTTAAGAAATATCTAGTTTTTGCATGTACTCCTCAGTTTCATGAACACCAATGTGAATATAATGAAATCCCTGTTTTGCTAGCTACTGCGATGCTTATTTCTTGAATTTTATTGTTGGTTGTTTTTAATACTGTTTTATATCCACGTTGTTGTTGTTGTTGTTGTTGTTGTTTTTAATGAAGGGCAGGATATAAATAGAAATAAATAAATAAATATTCAGAATAAGATTGTCTTTACTTTGGTTCAGTTTTTCCTTCCCCATCACTAGCATCTGTCATCTTTGCTCAGAGCAAAATGGATGGAGAAGTAACATGAAAGATTATTCTTCTTTGATTACTCAATTTGTCTTAATTACAAGGTTCTCAAACATGTGCAGCTAAACAAATGAGCAGGGAAACATTTAGGCACTGGTATTAAAAGCAGCTGAAGCTGCCTCAGCTGGGAACTTGACTGACTTCTGTGTGTTTTAATAAAGATGCAGGATGGAGTTCACACATAGGTGGTTAAGGAAATGAGACACTTGTGTGCCAATCATACTGAAATGGCAGTTTAAATCTGTAATACTACAGTACTTGTGTGACATGTACTAAAACATTTTGAGAAGGTCAGTGTGAAGCAAGCAGCCAGCTGTTGGGTTTATCATAGATAAACTCCTACAGAGTGCAGCAGCATTTAATACACCAGTGGAGCATGAAAAAACTGTGCAAATTAAATTGAGAAGCAGCTGCTTGTTGAAGATGTGTATCTTTATATTGAACTCTGCAGGGTGCAATGGGGAAGATGCATTAAAACTTACTATCAAAAATCTCCAGCCAAAACCTTGGCTTTTAAAAAGAAAATATAGAAGATAATGTGAAGATGGGCAACTATTCCCTCCCCCGCCCCCATTTCTCTGGTAAAATAGTTCCTAGTGCTGCACATCAGTGGTATTTTACAAAAAGGGAAACTCCCCTAGAATTTCAAAAGCACAAACTGAATTGTCTTAGTCAAGGGCCTGATCTTTTGGGTGTGTGTGTGTGTGTGTGTGTGTGAGAGAGAGAGAGAGAATTGATATTTCAGTAGTGGTTGCCTAAAGGAACAAAACACCTAAGAATGTTATTCTAAAAAAGAAAGAAAGAAAGAAAAATCATAAAACTGACTTGAAATGCAGATGATAAGGCCTTCATATAGGAAAATAGTTGGAAGCATGAGAAATGTGTATAGATTGTAATTGCAGTTATTGCTACTTAAGAACAAACTAACAACTACATGTGGGGCGAGGGGTGGGCTGGCAATAATATATGCAAAGATGTATAAGCTCTTCGTATAAGTTGATTGTCTTCAGAATCCTAACAAATTCTATCAAATGCATAAAATAAGTATAATCAACACATTTACCTAGTTTTCATCATGTGTTAAACAAGCTTGTATAAGCTGTGGTGTGTGCTGGGTGCCATTTGCCTAAACACTTGCCCGGACGCGGCTTGTTGTGTCATCCAAACTCTGGCGGCATGGCTTGTTGGAGGGGGAAACAACCCTCAAACAATCCAACAACAGCCCATGGGTTATTTGAGGATTGTTTCCCTCCTCCAGCAAGCCATGCCATCCAGGTTCGGATGGCATGACAAGCCATGCCCAGGCAGGTGATTAGGCAAATGGTGCCCAGAATGTGCTGCAGTTTAAACAAGCCACCATGGCTTGTTTAAACCATGGTGATCGTGCAAACATGACTGTGGTGGGTGTTCACACAACACGATAACTCACACTCAAGGGTTGAGTGTGGGTTGTCGGTGAACCGTGGGTTGTCGTGTTGTCTGAACCCAGCCACGATAACAAACCATGGTTTGTAAACCACAAGCAAGTCTAGGGATGTAGCTGAGCAGCCCACCAGACAGGAGCAAGGCCCGAACTGGGCTTGCTTGCGTCCGATGGGCTGCTCAGCCCCGTGCACGGGCTTTACCTGGGCTCTCCGCCGAGCGGAGAGCCTTCCTCCCTGTCCGATGGGTCCCGTCGAGTCACTTCCGGCGCGGAGGAAGTGACGCGACGGGACCCTGCTCCATTGCGCTGGACCCCCCTGAGCTCTGTTTTTGGCTGGGGAAACCAGGGCAACAGGGCTGTTTAAGCCCTGTTGCCCTAGTTCCTCCCGTGAAAACAGAGCGCGGGCAGGGGTCCAGCGCGCCGGAGCAGTGGCTCCGGCGGAGGAGGAGGAGGCGGCGGCGCGCAGGGCCAGGTAGGCGGCGGGGGGGTCCTGGCAGCAGGGGCGGGGGGGGTTCTCTGGCGGGGGCGGGGTTTTTTCTCTGGCAGCGGCGAGAGCAATGCTCCGCGCCGCTCTGAAGAGCGGGAGCGGGCCGCCGCCTCTCCAGCCGACTCCAGCTCGGCCCCACCACTACAAGCAACCCATGGTTCACAACCCAACAACAAACCATGGGTTCTCTTCATGGGTTGTTTGTGGTTAACAAACCATGGCTTGTTATCGTGGCTGGGTTCAGACAACACGACAACCCACATTTCAAATGGATGCATTTTATAATTGTCAGCTAATATCACACAACATTAATGCATGTGTATTTACTTCTTTGTGTATGATGTATGTTTTAATAAAAAGGGTATAGGTTAAGGTTTAAGGAGTTGTGTTATCCTGACTCAGCCCAGTGGTCCATTCATACAGTTACAAACTTGAGTGTGAGTTACCGTGTTGTGTGAACACCCACCCTAGTCCAAAACAGCACATCTGGAGCTGTCATGCAGAGCCCTTTGAAAATGGGTAAAATCCTGCTATCAGCCGATGTCATGCAGGGGGGAATGTATCTAGTTTCTCTTGCCAAACCATTGAGGAGTTGTATTTTAACTTTTTGTAAAGGGCTCATCTAGTTCAGCCCCAGCTTTTAGATTAGTGAGTACCTATTTGCACGTGTGATTTCCCATCCTGCTGGACATATGTGTATGGAAATTTACTATACAGTGTGGGCTTATATAGGGCTTCTCCACCATGGTCTCTTTTCTGTATTGGCTAAAACGTTTGGAAGATTATACGACTTTTATTATGTGTGTCTAGAAATTCAAAGAGAAGATCTACAACATTGCTGAAGTTCACATTAATTATTGCAATATATATATTGCAATAATTAATTATTGATTAATTATTGCAATATATATATATATATATATATGGTACATTCTTGTGCTATTCTACTTCAAAATTAAGTTTTCTTAATATTTGTTTAATTTGTAGGAGGTGCCATTAATGATTGAGTCAAGAGAACACTGTTCTTTCTTTCTCTCATTCTCTTAAGGTTTCAGTGTGAACAATCTGATATGTCAGTGTTCTTTATGTAAATCTTTTCCTCCTCTGTATCTCTTTTCTGCTGAAAATAGAGTAAATGATTTCCCTCTTTTGTTATAGATGGGTCCACATTGTTTGTGCGCTCTATGTTCCAGGCGTAGCATTTGGAGATATTGACAAATTGCGACCAGTAACCCTTACAGAAATGAACTACTCCAAATATGGTGCTAAGGTAACATTGAAAGGGATATATATTTAGGGAGAACTGACATAACTGTTACTTTTTTCTTTTATTGCTTCCTTTGCAGTTCATTGCAACTAAACACTCAAAATATAATGAAGGTCAACATAGACAACTTCCTTTTTCTTTACTTATGAATCCTCATCGGATGCGGGTATAAGGAACTTTGCAGCTAATTCCATGTGCCTAAGGAGACTTTGGCTTGTGTTTCTATGCTGGGCTTTAGTTAAAAAGGCACTAATAACAGGGCAGTCCTAATTGCAAGGCAACTCACCTAATCCTCCATTGTAAAAGATTTGGCCTTTGGACCAAAACAATGTTGATTTGAGAATATATGAGAGTTCAAACAGTTAATATCCTTGAGTAAATTCTTGAGAGGGCCTTCCCCTGGCCTCAACCTGAATTTGACTTTGGACCAGTCACTGACTCTCAGCCTAACCTACCTCACAGGGTTGTTGTGAGGATAAGATGGAGAGGAGGAGGAGGATCATGTAAGCTGCCTTGAGTTCATTGTAGGAAAAAAGGCGGGGTATAAATGTAATAAAATAAAATAAAAATAAATTCTCAGGTGATTCACTGAAAAGCCTCCGCTATTGTGCTTTTCACTCATATTGATGTTTAAAGTTTTAAATGGCATGTCAAACTTCATAAAAGGAAGTTGTGGACAACATCAGTTTAAATCTAGTTTCCTGCATTGAGCAGGGGGTTGGAGTCGATAGCCTTGTAGGCTCCTTCCAACTCTATGATCTATGAAATCTATGAAATACCGAGTCTTTCTTGTCTCTGTGGTCTTGTATGTATCACTTAAAAGCCATTTTGGCTTTTAGGTATGTATCTCTTATAGTAAGCCAACTAGATTTTTTAATTAAAATGTCCTAAATAAACAAATACCCAACACGTTGGTGTGTGTGTGCGCATATATTTATGTGCGCACACACAATTTATTTAAAAACTTTTGCTGAGGGCAGGGAAAAGCTGTGAATGCACTACCAGAAATGTATATTTCGGTTCTCAATTTTCTCCCTGCTTTCATTCCTTTTGTTTTGAGATAACAAGACATTTTAGGGTGCAGGGCCCTTTTTAAACTTTTGCTAAAGCATCTAGGACACGTTTACACACTATATAAAGTTAATACTTGGGGTCCCTTTTGTAATATTTACTCTTTAGTGCTCTCTCTCTCTCTCTCATTGATCTGGTGCAGGAATGCAGTTTCTGTGAAGATCCCCGTTTTGCCAGAACTGGCGTTTGCATTAGTTGTGATGCTGGGATGTGCCGAGCTTATTTCCATGTGACTTGTGCTCAGAAGGAAGGCCTTTTGTCAGAAGCAGCAGCAGAGGAGGTAGTATACAAGACTGTTTTACCTTGGTGAAAATATCTCAGGCACATGTTGCCACTAAAACTTCAGTCTGGTTTATTAAAATATTACAAAATATTTGAAGCTTTGTCATTCATTGCAGTGTATTTTCAATTTGTTAAAGCAACTTATATTTTTGTATTCATGTACACTCCTTGGAATTGGGTACAAGGACTACGAAGGGATTGCTTGGATGAGAGGGAGGGTCTTGGTGGGTGAGTTTTGCTTCATGTTCAAACTGATTTTCTTATTTAATGTTGATTGGTTATTTAATGTTAAGGAGGGGATTTTCTATCTAAAATTATCTATCTAAAATTATTTCTAGGCTGCTTTTAAGGGTGGCCCTTCCCCTCTTCTTTCCATTTTTCCTTGAATCATGTAGATGTCTTTGGCACTCACTTTATACTAGAAATAGGTATATGCGTGAGGAGAGTGATTATGATAATCATTTCCCTTCCATCTCAATGATTCTGTAATCAAATATCTCATTGTTCATTTCCCCCGGCAATCCACCATTTTCGGGTGGGAGGGTCTGATGATTTTGCAAGAAGTAATGTGTCACGCAACATTTGGAAATGAAAAGAAGTTGTGTGACAGCACAAAACTTGTTTGACTGTGCTGATTGTGAACTGATAAAGATACAAATATGATCTTATATACATGTATTAAGTTGATGTTTTTCATCACTGCTTTGTAGAGCGGGAGGAGTGGGAAGCTGATCTTCACCTCCACGCTCCTCCCACTCTGCATAGGTTGCCCATAATCCTCTGAGTTGGGAGGGTTATGGGCATTGCCATAGGATTGCGTCCTAATGAACTATTTCATTTGTCAATTCCTTACTGAATTAGTCTGCTCAGGAATCTTTGATGAGTTAGAAAAGCTAAATCAAAACAAAAGGGATTCTTATTTGTCAGTGTTGGTTTTATAGTGAAATGGCTCTGGTTAGTTAAAATAATTTTAAACTCTTAAGAATTATTTTTTCAACCTATATGAATTTGTGGAATATATTTAAAAATATGAACTGCTTGCTTTTTCTGACTGGAACTGTTTTCTTTTATAAACGTACATTCTTCATTTTTTTAAAATTGGAACAGGATATTGCAGATCCTTTTTTTGCTTACTGTAAGCAACATGCAGACAGAATGGATAGAAAGTGGAAGCGCAAGAACTATTTGGCTTTACAGTCTTATTGCAAAATGTCTTTGCAGGAGAGAGAGAAACAGCTCTCACCAGAAGCGCAGGTAGTGTATCCATACCAAGCTTGCATTTTTGTTCAGTACAGCTTACTAAATGAGAATGGTGAGGGCTGGGGAAGGGAGAGGCTGGCATTGCTGTGACTGCAAGTGAAACAAATATTCCTAAAATCAGTGATTCTCAATGTATGCTGTTTACCTGGTTGCAAATAATCTAATATGTATCCTCAACCCATATGAGCATGTACACTGACCTCTCTCTCTTCCAGCTAGACTTAGCCAGCCAGGTAGTTGGGAAAGGCTACCTGCTTGGAGAACAAGTGGTGATTTCTTTATTCCACATAGAAATTTATTTACTTTTACTTGGACTTAAAAAAAGCTGTGGACAGAATTGCTCACCAAAGACTGCTGAGCAGACTTAACAGTCATGGGATAAGAAAAGTCCTCTTATGGTTCGGTAATGGGTTAGAAACAGTAAGTAGAGAGTAGGAATAAATTGACAGTTCTCACAATAGAGGGATGTAAACAGTGGGTTCCCACTGGTGTTTTTTAACTTGTTCATAAATGATCTGGAGTTAGAGGTGAGCACTTCTTCACACAGCACATCGTTAACCTGTGGACTTCGCTACCACCAGATGTAGTGATTGTTCCGAAGACGATCGAACACGGGTTAGAGCTGCATCTTCAGCCTACCGGGTGGCGGTGGAGGCAGCAAAAAAGAATTTCTATGCTGCCTCCATTGTGTCTGCGGAGTGCTGCCCCAGGAGGCTGTTCCAAGTGGTCCGGACCCAATGGAACAGTCTAAAGCCTCCTGTGAGGCTTTAGCGAAGCACTTTGCAGATAAAATTGATCGGATTAGGAGTGGGATATCGTGCATCGTGGACACAGGGAGTGAGCAGGAGGTGGCCAATGGCAGACCGGTTTTGTGGGATCGGTTCCGGCTTCTTCCTTCTGATGAAGTGGACAAGGTGCTTTCATCTGTGAGGCTGACCACCTGCTTGCTTGATCCTTGCCCGTCCTGGCTCATCATGAACTGTAGGGAGAGACTGGGTGAGGGGATCAAGGTGGTGGTGAATGCCTCCCTCGAGGGAGTGATGCCATCAGCCCTCAAGGAGGCAGTAATAAGACCGCTTCTAAAGAAGCCCTCCTTGGATCCCCAGGATCTAAACAACTTTCGCCCAGTCTCCAATTTACCATTTCTGGGCAAGGTGATCGAGCGGGTGGTGGGTGCTCAGTTGAAGGCACACTTGGATGAAGCTGATTATTTAGATCCATGCCAGTCGGGCTTCAGGCCTGGACATGGGACGAAGACGGCCTTGGTCGCCTTGGTGGATGATATGAGGAGGGCTTTGGATAGGGGCGAATGCTCCTTTCTAGTCCTCCTCGATCTCTCAGCGGCTTTTGATACCGTTGACCATGGTATCCTCCTGGACCGCCTGGAGGGGTTGGGCTTGGGAGGCACTGTATTGCAGTGGTTCCGGTCCTTCCTCTCTGGAAGGTACCAGAGGGTAGTTCTTGGGGAGGAGGCTTCGGACCCTCGGCCGCTCACTTGTGGAGTGCCGCAGGGTTCCATCCTCTCCCCGATGTTATTCAACATCTACCTAAAGCCGCTGGGAGCAATCATCAGGCGGTTTGGGGTGTGCTGTCATCAGTATGTGGATGACACGCAGCTCTACCTCTGTTTCAAGTCCTCACCGAGGTTGGCTGTTGAGACCCTGTCCAAGTGCCTGGAGTCAGTGGGTGGCTGGATGGGAAGGAACATGCTGAAGCTGAACCCCGACAAGACCGAGGTACTTCTGGTGGGGGACAAGGGAAGGTTAGGGGATGTTGACCTGGTGCTGAATGGAGTACATCTACCCCTGAAGGACCAGGTCCGCAGCTTGGGAGTCATTCTAGACTCCCAGCTGTCCATGGAGGCTCAGGTGTCAGCTGTGAGCCGGGCGGCGCTGTATCAACTCCATCTGATACGGTAGCTGCGCTCCTACCTTCCTAATCACCTGCTCCCATCAGTGGTTCATGCCTTGGTCTCCTCTCGCCTAGACTACTGTAATGTGCTCTACGTGGGGTTACCCTTGAAGATGGTTTGGAAGCTACAGCTGGTACAGAACGCGGCGGCTCGCCTGGTTAAAGGCAGCCGCCGGCGGGATCACATCACGCCAGTGCTGAAGGAGTTGCACTGGCTACCAGTTGCTTGCCGAGCCGAATTCAAGGTGTTGGTTTTGACCTTTAAAACCCTATACGGCTCCGGTCCGGTCTATCTCGAGGAGCGTCTCCAGCAACACCAAGTAGGCCGCTCAACAAGATCTGCCACAGACGGCCTTCTCCTTGTCCCTTCAGCCAGAGCAGCTAGACTGGTGGGGATGAGGAAGAGGGCCTTTTCTGTGGTGGCCCCTGTACTGTGGAACTCTCTCCCGAGTGACCTCCGCCATGCCCCCTCTCTGCTGAGCTTCTGCCGCTCATTAAAAACTTGGCTATTCAGGGGGGAATATGGGGTGGGCTAATTATCTTAAAATTTTATATTGCTTAACTGTATTTTATTCTGTTTTTATCTTGTATTTTTATCTGTGTACATCGCCCAGGGTGGCCGGTTGCCGGCCAGATGGGCGATAAATAAATATTAATAATAATAATAATAATAGTGATGACTGCCAACCTGGAAGGTTTTAAAAGAGGATTAGCCAGATTCATGGAGGATAAGGCTACTAGTTAGTATGGCTATATATTATCTCCGGTATCAGAGGCAGTATGACTCTCAGCACCAGTTGCTGGCAAACACGACTTGGGAGTGCTATTGTGCTCATGTCCTGTTTGTGGGCTTCCCATTGGCATCTAGTTTGGAGAAGAATGATGGACTAAATAGGTCTTTAGTCTTATCCAGCATTGTTCTTTTCATGTTCTTATGAATTTATGTGGATTCTGAATTGCCATTGTGGAAATCCAGAATGATGAGAAAACAAAAGCCATTGCCAGACTTTTCTTGACTGTCTTACTGCCTAGACACATGAACTTTAACATGTCTAAAGTCTCTTTCAAACTGTACATTTTCTAGTCGCAGAATCTCTTGGTCACTGTAGAAGAGTATTTTTAGGATCAGTTACTTTGCAGTATTAAAAGCCATTTCTCTCCACTAAAATATTTATGTGTAGTGTTCGAAATGAAGATTAGGGTTATTGGCAAAAGTGTTTATATATCATTTAGTTTGATTTTTGTTTTGTTTTTATTTGTAGGCACGAATTAATGCCAGACTACAACAATATCGTGCTAAAGCAGAACTAGCACGTACGACAAGGCCACAGGCATGGGTACCAAGAGAGAAACTGCCACGGCCTCTCACCAGCAGTGCTTCAGCAATACGTAAGCTGATGCGCAAAGCAGAATTAATGGGAATTAGTACAGACATCTTTCCAGTGGATACTTCAGATACCAGTTCCAGTGTGGATGGAAGACGAAAACACAAACAGCCAGCCCTCACTGCTGATTTTGTGAATTATTATCTTGGTAAGGTTGAAAATATACATCTTTTTTTAAGCAGCTTTCGACAATCACCTAATGGATCTCCCTTTAAACTAAACTGATCCATCTAATGGATCTCCCTCTAATTGGTTGATTATCTATTGATAAAAGAATGAGGTTGCTTTAATGCCTCATTCTATATATGAGCAATATAATTCCCTAGTTCCTGTTTTAGATTAAATAGCTGCTACTGATCAACCAAATAAAATCCACATTAGTGAATGTGGATTTACTCACTTAGTGAGAGAGACTTTATGATTCTATGAAAAAAATATTTCTGTTGAAAATGTTCAATTTGGAGTGTGTTCTTTTTAACTGTTGTGAACCGCCCAGAGAGCTTTGGCTATTGGGTGGTGTAGAAATGTAATGAATAGTTAAATAAACTAACTAAATGTTAATTGTCCCTAATGCTGCTACTTTCCCTCTCACTCCTTGCTTTTGATGTCATAGTTGCACCATAAAACTTTATTAGAATTTGCTTGCCATTGTCACTTTTCCTTTTCTGCTCTGCAGGGGAGGAACTACTTGTATGTGTTTGCATGTGTGTCTTTGATCTTAATCTTCATGGCTTGAGTGTTTTAGAAATACTGTATGTGTTCTTCAGCTCACAGGTGGCTGAAGCAGTCTGAGGATTGTCTGTATGTGCAACTAAATTCAGAAAAATGTCATATCTATACTGTTATGCAAGCTGACCAGCCTGTCGCTTCACATACTCAAAGAAGTAAATATAGAAAGTGCTGGCTTTTATTTTAGAGAGGAATTTGCGTATGATCCAGATCCAGGAGAATATGGCTGAACAGAAGAAAATCAAGGATAAGCTGGAGAATGAACAAGAAAAACTTCATGTGGAATATAACAAGGTAAAGGAAGTGCTTCCAAGAATGTGCAAACCGTATGCTGTAATATGAGTTTTAAAAATAGAACCAAAGTTTAGTTAGGCACAAAATCATTGACCCTCCCCATCACAAAAACAACCCTAGATTAAATCTTAAAATCAAATTTAAACCTTGACCTTTCAGTAGTCTTCACCCACAGCACAGTAAAAGTTTTAACTTGTTGCAAAGAGGTCTTCATCTATACAGCCTTTCCTAGTCTGGTATCAGAGCCTTACACTTGCTTTCACCATGGATGCTACTTGTGTGTGTGCTCACATGCGCAAGATGCAGCTGCCATTGAGGTGTCTCATTAGGGTGAACCTCTGTCAGCCATTGTATGGTAACTGCAAAGGAGAATTCCCCATCCTTACCTTTATGCATTGAGTGGTGGTAGAATCATGAACCACCTTGGCCAGCACTATGCAAACATGTAAATACTGACTGGACATCTGCATCTGCTGACATCAGCTGTCCATGCCTGTGGGGGTGACTGTCCATTCAGCAACCATGCAGTTGCACAGTGCTGAGTTAGATGCCTTCTGCCTCCACTATGATTTTCAGTCTTAAAGGTGAGGGCAGAATCTCCTTCTTCACTCATACATACATGAGAAGCTTCCTTATATCAGGTCAGACTATTTGTCCACCTAGCCTAGTATTGTGTATTCTGACTTACAGTGGCTCTTCACGGTCTTTCACATCACTGGTTACCTCATTCTTTCTAGATGCCAGGTATCATTGAACTATGTTCCCTCCCACTCAGTTGCCACACAGCAGGAGCCAATAGTTTCCTCTAGCATATCAGTACATTGGCCACCACTGTGCACAAGTCTAGTTATCTGGGAAACTGATAAAGTGTTTTTCCTGTTAGCTTACTGTAGAGTGCAATTTTTGGATTGAAATATCTTCCTTGGCATACTTCAGGGGTATTTGGAGAAAGTTGTTGATTATCTGAATCAGGTGGGGCCCTCAGGCTCTGAACCAGTTCTTGGATGCAGTGTTGAGCTGGATGAGGGCCAATAAATTGAGTTTGAATCCGGGCAAGATGGAAGCACTGTAGATAGGTGGGTCACAGGTCCGGGAAATAGGTCAATTGCCTGTTCTGGATGAGGTTGCACTCCTGAAGGAACAGGTGCATAGTTTGGGAGGTACTCCCAGATTAATCTTTGTCCCTGGAGGCTCAAGTGGCCTCAGTGGCTAGGAGTGCCTTTTACCGGCTTTAGCTGGTTTGCCAGCAGTATCCGTTCCTGAACTGTGATAGCTTAGCCACAGGGGTTCAGGCATTAGTAACCTCAAGATTGGATTATTGTATTGTGCTCCCTTGAGCATGGTCCAGAAGCTGCAGCTGGTGCAGAATGCAGCAGCGAGGCTGCTAACGGGTCTCTTTCCAACAACAAGTCACACCTTTACTAAAAGAACTGCACTGGCTGCCAATAAGCAACTGGGTCAAGTTTAAGGTGTTATTGTTAACATATAAAGCCCTAAGCAACTTGGTACCAGGTTATCTTAGAGATCTCCTCACCCTTTATGTCCCTGCCTGATCTTTGCAATCATCAAAAGAAACACTCTGGAGGGTGCCACAGACTCCTGAGATTTGTCTCAGGAACATTTGAGTTGAGCGTTTAATGTCACAGCACCCATCCTCTGGAACGCATTACCAACTGTCATCAGATAGGCCCCCATAATTCTGACATTTAGATGTCTCCTCAAGACCCATTTATTCACACTGGCTTTCCCTGAAGAGTGACCCAACCAGCCATGTTCTGTAGTGCACAGCAGAGTGTGCAGTTTTATTGGTGATTAGTATTTTTTATTATTGTGTAGTTTTATTGTTACATTTTATTTTTGTTTTGATGGTACAATACTGTATGTTCACCACTTTGAAACTTTGTGGAAAGCGGTATATACATCTGTTTAATAAATAATAATAGCTGTTGTGGTAACGCACAAGTATATGTGTAACTAATCAAGATGAATAGAATACAGTACTGTGAAAATTTGAACTCTGCAGATTATATTGCCATTCTCACTTGCTTTCAAAAAAACATGCACACACACAGCATGAAGGTGACCCTACTTGTTGCAATTGTCAAAGAATAAGGAGTAGCCAGGAGGATAGAATGTCATTCCTGGTTAAACTTATAAAAGTAACATGGTTTGATATTTTCTTGTCTTATTTCAAGTGTGCAGGTATGTAGCACAGAAATCTTGATTCCCTGTGTAGAAATACCTGGCACATCTTTGCAGATGGAAATAACAGAGTGGAACTGTTGTGATGTTTCTTGACTGCCATTATAGTCTTACTGTCAGGAAAAAATTGCTTTAGGTTCTCTCTTACTAACCAGATGGGTGCCCATGTTGTTGTTTTTTTCTGGTGTTATTGAATGGCTGATTAACTTTACTGATTTCAGTTGCGTTGACATGAGTGAACAATTTTATTATTTAATTACCTCTCTTAGAAAATGTATTGTAAGTAAAGCATGCCTCCTCCTGGATAAAAGGGGTCAAATAGCTTTCACAATGTTTTTCGCTGTTTTCTTTTTCAGTTGTGTGAATCTTTAGAAGAACTTCAGAATATGAATGCAAAACTAAGAAATGAAGGGCAAGGAATATGGGCTGTGCTAGGCAGAATAATTGGGCAGGTTGGTTTTTCCCATTATTTTCCCCCTCCCCCTTTCCTATGTCTTCTAGGTCATAAGATTCCTAAGAATAGGCTTTCTCTTTGTTACTGTCACTTTTTGTGGCTGAAAAGGTATATTTGATAAAGTCCTGGCCTTTCTCTGGGGATAATGATTTCTGATTGAAATATATCTAGGGCTCTGTAAGTTACCCACAGGGAACCTGTGGCTTAATTTTGTTTTTGTATTAGCTATCTTGTTTGCAAAATTCTTTCATTTGCTGTAACTGATTGACCTGTCATTTGTGATGAAGCTAAACCTGAAGCATGAGTTAATCTAACCCCATTCCTCACTATTTTTCTTTCTTTCTAGCAACTGTAGCTTTCAAACAGCAGGTTTTATTGGGTATATAGTTTTCTTGAGCCCCCTTTCCTGAATATGCTTGGTTGAAAGCATATATAATTTGTTGTGGTTTGAAATTAATTATACCTATGGGAAGGCATTCCCTTTTTAAGAAACAAAGGATTCTAGGGCACAACTGGTTGTTTCTTGATAGCAGTAATGGTCATTTTGTCAGTTGTGATAGGTGAATGCTGCAGCCTCCCAATTATTAAATTCATTGAGTTATAAACTGAGCATTACATTTGTAAATCAGCAGAGTTCTGCATTTTTGTTTGATTATATTTTCTGCTACATTCAAAGAGGGCAAGGAACAATTTCCTCAATTTGGTGCCTGTTCTTCCCCCTCCCCACAAACTGTGGATGTTATGTATGCTACTATGTAGCTGGCTATGTCTGAAACATAGATGAATTTATGTTCATCTATGAAAGAAAAGTTGGCTTTTTCTTTCAGTACTTCCTATCAGGCTTCTGTGGGATATTCAGTGAGGCTAGCAGATTTCTCAGTAATGTGGATGCATTCGTGTCATTCCAGATGTAAAGCAGCTCTTACCATTTTTGTACAATTCATAGTTAACCTCTTAAGACTATAAAAAGTGAAATGATCTCTTAAGAAATTGGACTATAGGCCAGTAATGGTCTTGTAAATATCCTTTGGTATATGTTAACTTTTCTACAGAACAGTTTGATGGGTTCTGCTAAACTGGCTCGGGTGTTTAAATCTAACTTGGTTTATATAGGCATTTTGTACATATGGAAATCTGCCTTCATGTACTTTTTTAAATAGAAAAGAGATTTGAACATTCACAAATATGTTTCCTGGTGCAATCATTTAATAATAATAAAAAGTAGTAGTTTCATTTGCACAGCTTGCATGACACTTTTTTCCAGTTGGTTGAACAGATGCAGGCCCACAGGGCCACTGAGAAATGACTTTGATAGATGGTTGCTGTCTGTGAAGCTAGCATACTGCAGATTAGTAGAAACCCGAAGAGAATCTCTCCTGCTTTGTGGAGAGTTTGGTCCAATAAGATAATTTTTCTAATTAACCTATGGAGCACCACTGTAGCACGGATGCTGAGGAAAATAAACTGCCTCAATATTCTTTTGTGAAGTGTAGTGGATTTTTCTTTTTTCTTTTTCCTTTTAACCTTCTAAACTGGCTTGTCCTTGTCTGTCTCTGTTAAAGCTTCCTCTGTTAAAGGGGGAAAAGTTAAAAAGCCAGGGCTTTAATGTCTCTGGCTTTTCTTTTTTCTTTTTGCATTGAAAAATATGTGAATGCAGTTTCATTTCTCATAAGACTCACTTGGGGACAGAATATATGGTGTAGTCATTTTTGCGACCTGACTAAGCAGTTTTCTCTCCTAATTTTTAGCATATTGGGCACAGCCACATTTTATGACTGCTGAGTGGTAAATGAAGGGAAATGTTACATTACATATGTCTCTCACCAATATTCCTATATTTCTTCAAACCCAATAGAAATTGAATATACCAGCAATTTTGCGAGCACCCAAGGAGAGAAAGCCAAGTAAAAAAGAAGGTGGAACCCAGAAGACTACAACCCTTCCAGCAGTCCTTTATAGGCAAGTAGTAGCAACTTGCTGCAGTAGACATCGATGATAAATAGAATGAGATGCCTATATAATTGAAGTTTTTATTTCAAACAACTGAATAAAATTTGTTCATCCATTCCTTTTCATTGCTAGATACCACTGTGGTGTGCTATCTAGTTTGATTGGTTTAAACTTTTTAAAGAAAAATGCTATAGCTATATCCAGAATAAACACATCAGTACTGGGGTTTTCGCCATGCATTGGCAGCACTTCAAAAGGAAATTAATTTTACATGTAAAATCTTAGAATGTATTTTGTGATAAATTGTTGTGATCCTTTGAACATTAAAGTTTTGCATTATAGATTGATCAGAAAAGGCTGAACAAAATTGCTATGCATCCTTAAGTCTAATCTTCCTTTTTCATAACTCAGGTTAATATATTTTGATATATTACTAGATATATTTATTCATTATTATGCATACATGGTTCTTTTCACCATTTGCCTTTATATTCCTAACAACCACAAACTATTTTTAAGATCATAAAACATTTCTTGCTTGATCAGACCAAAGGTCATTCTATTCCAGCAATCTGTCTCCATCAGTGGCTTGCCAAACACTTTTGAAAAGCTCTCAGTGCCTATGATAGTGATAGCCATCTCCTCCTGGCTGTTCCCAGAACCTGGTAATCAGCATCTTGAACATGGAGGTACCTGTTTAGCTATCATGACTAATAGCTATTGATAAACTTAGCCTCCATGGATCAGCCTGATATATACTTAATCCTTTTATTTATGTAAATTTATTCTACACATTTCAGTATTGTACCTTCAATACCAAGGATCCCAGGTTGGTGTATATAAAATTATAAAAACAAAATAAGAAAACAGTATAAATTTAAATAGGGGGTAGAAAAATCCTAAACCAGCAGCAACCAACAAACAACCCAAAATCAATTTAGAATGAAATTGAACTTATATTTTTAAAATAACAAGGAAGAATCCTTTAAAATGCCTGGGCAAACAGGAACGTTTTAATTTGGGGCTGAAAAGAGTATAGAATTGGCACCAACCGTTTCCCAGTTTGGTGTGAGAAGGCAACCAACAATGGGTGAAGTCTCCCTACCACCCAAGAAAGCCAGGAATCCTGTGACGAAGATCTCTGTCTTAGTACTAGTGATCTCAGACTCTCCCTCCACCCCCCGTTCATCCCTGCCTTTCTCCCAGGACAGAGCTAGTTCCTTTGTTTGTCTCTCTTCTATTCACACCTCCTGATTCCTCTTATTTTTTTAATTCTTTAATTTCTTTATTCATTTAATTATCTTTGTGATTCTTTTCCTTGCTATTAAACCCACCACCATCACCGCCACCTTCTTACCCGTTGGATCTACCTCACAGGGTTGTTGTAATGATCAAATGGAGAGGAGGAGGAGGATTATGTAAGCCGCCTTGGGTTCCTTGCAGGAAAAAAGGCGGGGTATAAATATAATAAATAAATAAAATAAAATAAATCTTCTGCTTCACCCTCCTGAGTTTCTCTAGTCTTCCCTCCCTTCTTGTCCTGACCTGCTCTTTGTGGCACCAACAAGGAAAACTCACCTCCAACCATGCAAAGCAGAAGACAAAGGTGATCCAACACATCTGAGTGACAAAAACCTCCAAGTGGTCTTTGCAAACCCAGAGGTCCTTTAGTGGCACCATGACTATTGCCCTATCAGGAAGGATACTTCTGGCAAACCCATGTATGCTTACCCTAGCTGCCACTGGAGCTCTTGTCTTGACTGTAGATGACACCCTGAGGGCCATTCGGAAGTGGAAGACAGAGGGAATGCTCCGTCTTCCTCATAGCGCATAGCCAAGTACCATCCCAATAGCTGCCCCATCTCCCCCTCAGAGTCCAATCAGTGTCGTTTCTTCAATCCAAGTCATGTAAAAGTTTTGGGGGGACAACCAGAGAACAGGAGAACAGAGAACATTGTGTGGGGGAGGGCATAATGCTTATCCCTTTGCATTTTCATGCCAAAAAGAGATGCCATTTTCTGCACAACATAAGTCTTCGCAGTGTCCACCGCTTAACCACAGAGGCCTCTGACTTTATATAGCAGCCTGTAGTTCCTCTAACCAAGCCCCACATCTCCTGGCCTTACTCTCTGACTTGGAGGAAAGGCTCATAACCAGAATTTTTTTAAAAGCAGTTGTTTAGTCACTGACAGTTGGACCCAGGAGAATGGAGTCTGCACCCGACTATCTTCGAGGCCCTTCAGCAGTGGTTCAGTCCCCTAGCCCTTGACCTGTTTGTATCCCCAAAGATTCACAAGCTATCTCATTACATCTCCCAGTTCTGAGCCTAAGGGACAGAAGCCATAGACACTTTCAATGTACCATGGGCCAAGGAGCACCGTATGCCTTCCCACCAGTCCCCCTGATCTCCAGGGTCCTGAGGAACATCAAAGAAAAGCACAACTTTGTAGTCCTCATAGCCCCCTTTTGGCTGTGCCACCCTTGGTTTGCTGAAACCCTGCACCTGGCATAAGAAGAGCCATGGACCCTGTCAGTGATTCCATCTCTTCTATCTCAAGGGCTAGTTCTGCACCCAGACCTAGGATGGTTTCACCTAGCTGCTCCACTTCTGAAAGGGACACCTACCTAGCCTTCGAGTACCCTGAAGAAATGGTTAATTTGTTCCTTTCTCCTATCTGTAGTTATGAGACAATCTTGAGGGCTTCCACCTGCATGCAGACACAAGCCCCACAACTACAAACAAGAAGGCATCAAAAGAGCTACTCCTTATTCTACAATAAGACCTGAGTCTGGAGCCAGACATGCTCTGCACACAAGCCTCCGTCCAGTTCTCTCCTAGTCTGGCTATACCCACACCTCAGGGCATTTCCTCCAAGGGACATTGCTTCTCAGTCCATCAGTAATCCATCACTTTCTCATATGGAATAGTCCTCAAAGCCTTGGCCTTTTGAGCCCCTAAAATCCATACATCTTGGCTACTCTCCCAAAAGGTGCTTTTTCTGGTGGCAATCACATCAGTCAGGAGGATCTCAGAGCTCTTGGCCCTCTTGGTCAGGGGCCACATATGCATTTTTTAGAGGGTCATCCCCCACCCAGACCTCTTCTTTATCCCAAAAGTGAATTCTCTCTTCCATAGAGCATAGGAGCTCATCCTACCAGATTTCTGCCCCAAACCCTCTCACCTCTCTGAGAGGACATGGCACAAGCCAGACATACATAGAGCCCTCAAAATCTACATCAGACACAGCAGGTCTTAAGACACTCTGTTTCCTTTAAAAAAGCATCTAGTTTCACATTTTCTGGGTGGCTTAAGGCATACATCTCCAAGGTCTACAAGGTCCAACACATTCCTAAGCCATCACACCTCACTGCACATTCTGCTTGAACTGCAGTCACCTTGGGAACATTCTTTACCAGTGCCCTTCTGTCAGAGATCTGCTGTGGCCACATGGTTCAGCCCAAACATGTTCACCAGGCACTATGAAATAGACTCATTTCCCTCTACAGAGGCAAAGTTTAGATGAAGAATGCTGCAACGTGCTTCCTTCTTTCTAAAACTCAGCCAAAATACTTCCCATCTTACTTATCAGATTAGCTGTGCACATCCCATTGTTGGATGCCTCCTCACACCAAACTGGGTATGGAACACTGGTCACTTACTGCAAAGGTTCCTTCTGGTTTGGTGTGATGGAGGCATCCTGACCATACCGCAGAATCAGTCCTCACAGAATTGTCTATATACTACCTGTATAGGCACACTGATTGTCTATATAGTACCTGTACTGCCATGCCCTTGTGAGGGTAAGGGGTACTGTCTCCTATCTTCATCTCAATCTGTCATATTCCTGGGGCCGGGCTCCCCAGTGCTGGTTCTGTCTCAAGTTTAGCCACGGGATAAAACTGGGGGAGAAGCTCGAGTTCACTCAAACTAAGGCAAGGATCATGGTAACGTGATCTCTGCCTTTCCTGGATGATATGGCGATTTAACCCATTATTGTATGCCTCTGAACATACACCAAACCGGAAGGAACGTTCACAGTAAGTGGCCAATGTTGTAGCCTCCCTCAGGAGGGCATTCCAAATTCAGGGTGCCACCACAAAGAAGGCCCTCTCTTTTGTAGATGCATAATACACCTCCCCCAAGATGGTATATGGAGAATATACCTCCTCTGAAGATTTAATGCAGGGGCAGGATGGTATGTGGGTAGGCATTCCTTCAGATATTTGGGCCTCAAGCTGGTCAAGACTTTAAAGGTGATCACTAGCATCTTGAATGGGTTTTAAAAATCCATGTTAGCTCGTGGCCGTTATGGCTTGTGGTAATGAATTCCACATGTTAATTACACATAGTGGAAAGGAATACTTACTTTTGGTTTGTCCTGAATCTTCTGTTAGTTCATTTCAATATAGGACCCACATTTTATCCACTCTCACTGTACTGGTCATAATTTTATAAAGGGCTGAATTAGCTCTATTGAATGTTAATTTGATCTGGTATAGTGGTGTCTGCAAAACAGGGGTACCATCATTTGATGGCCTTTTGACCATTCTTGCTGTATAAATTATCGGAAATGCTGCTGTTGAACTTCTTACATAACTGCCTTGTCCAAGAATTAGGATGTTTTCCATCACAAAAGTTTTATTTGCATTTTTTGCTTGGTTACAGAAGATCGGGTTCAGACTTAATCATGCATTGAGTAGATCCATTTGAAGTCAGCAGGACAAATAAATCATGACTAACAAGTCTCATTGATTTCCGTAGGTCAACTCAAAGCTTGACTAAGTTGCGATCCAACTCAGAATGTTTAGATTCTGACATGTACTGGTTATTTGCAATTCCTCATTAATGTAAAATAATAGGATTCACAATTCAATATCTCTTGTAATATGCAAGGATCTTTTCAAGTAAATTGCATCATCTTCACAGCAGCTTTTCAAAGTGAAGACTTATTTTACAGGACCTGAGTTTGAAAGATTTTATCTGCAGATCCCTGTAAGTTCTTAATAGCTGATCAGGGATTTAAGTTCAGGACTCCCATATCTCAGGTCAGCACTCTGCCTTGAAAGAATGAACTGGCCTCAATATGAATTTAAAGTTGGATGCAAATCAATGTATCAGAAGTTATAAATGCCCAACTGCCATTAGGGAAATTTTAGCAAAGGTTTAAATCCAGAGAAGCACAGAGGTACACTTACGCAACAGGGCTTTCCTGCCTCCTCATTCCTGCTGCAGCACCTTGTGTCCCTTCAAAGGCTGCTCCTGAGGGTTAGGAAACCCTCCAGAACATTGTGAGATGTGGTGCAGAGGGCTGTCACTGAAGGGGGTAATCCGCAAAAACTGGGATCACTCTTTGCTCAAGCAGAAGTGCCTTCTGCTAGCACAAGGGGTTATCTTGATCCCTCCCCATGTAAACATTGAGATGATTCAGTAAAGTATATGCATTATCTCAAATGAAACTTTTTTCCTGCATTTCCAAGTTGTGGGATTTGCAAGAAGAACCATGATCAACACCTCCTTTTGCTGTGTGATACTTGTAAACTCCATTATCATCTTGGATGTCTGGACCCTCCACTTTCAAGGATGCCAAGGAAGACTAAAAACAGTTACTGGTAAGAATATTGTAAATGCATTGTACCACTTACTAGGGCATTTAAAAAAAAAATAAGCATAAGCCTACAAATACGAGGACCTGAATCTTATCAGGGTTTTTGTTTTTTGTTTTTTGTTTTTGTTTTTTTTCCTTCTCAAGGTTTTTGTTCCGTATCTTATATCAATCTGGGTCCTTCAAGGATTTTTTAAATGTGGCTTTGAGTTCCATATCAATGCTGACTTCTGAAAATTTGCAAAATAGAGGTCCCTCTTTTGGTCACTTCTTTGTGGTGTAGGATTAGAAGAAAGAAAAAAAACCCTTCCTAAGCTTACTGTGGACCAATGGAAATATATCTGGTTTCTGTTCTTGAAAGTGAATTCTACACTCTTGCTTTCACCCCAGTTAAGCGAAATAGCACTGACCATAGCCATGGTTAATGTTAACCAAGGTTCCTGTTTCACCAGGGTCTGAAATGAGCATTAAATCATGTTTTGAAGCCCTTCCATTACAAGGAAGTAAAGCTGACTTTCAATGATCAGATTAAATGTTTAGTAATGCACTGGTTTTATTTTGCTTTTTAATTATAGTGAAAGGGTTCATTAAAGCCATCAGATCGAGAGGACATAAGCTGAACATCTCAGTGGTAGCAGGTCAGGGAGGTAGCAAGGCTTTTCTTTCAAAAAGCTGCCATGTCTTCACTATGAATTTCGTGCTTCAGCTACGCTTCTGATCACAAACTTGGCTTTCACTTTTAATTTAGCTAGAGTATATTCAGTGGGATAGGATTATAACAGAGAAATGGAGCCTTATTGATTGCATCCTTTTCATCTTTAGATGTGTCTTTGTAAATTCTTTTCAAGATCAGGAAAAAGGCTATAGAATAAGAACCTTATTATAAATGTGAAGTTCAACAGAACGGTGTCCCTGCTGTTTGTAGTACACTTGCCGTTTCAGAAGTTTCTCTCATTAACCCTTGGAGCATCAGCTCTGTTGGCTATAACTATTATGCATGTAATACCAAATTCTGATTTGTGTGTGTGTGTGTGTGTGTGTGTGTGTATACACACACACACACACACACACACTATTGATGGAATTTGGTTTGAAGTTGACAATGGTGGTAGCTGGTGGTAGTTCACAAACTGAGCCCATGGAGTGCATTTCTTAATTTAATTTCTGGGGTGGAAGGCCAGTAAGATGCTGTGTAATTGCCCTAGCATGGTACACCTATCATTATAACTGTCTTGTATTGAAGAAGAAGGAAAATACTTAAATTCAGCTGAACAAAATATGTGCCGGAAGAAAGCTTGCATTAACCATAGGATTCTGTCTTTGACATTGCATGTGAAAGGAATCAATAGTTCATTTGTGTCTTCCCTTGTTCACAGCTTTCTGTTTTATTTATTCATCTCATGCTTGTGTCTCGTAAGTATTGTGCTAGTAGTTAGTTAACACTACCCTTGAAAATGTGTGTGTGGGGTTTATTGTTGTTTTTAAAGGTCAATGTACAAAGATGACAAAGAGCATACTTTCCCTGCCCAATGAAAGAAAGCATGAGGAAAAGGAAAATGCATGTTAGATAAATGTGCATGGGAAGTTATAAGCAATACAAGGCAAATGCTCTGTAAGCAATAGAAATTGTATTAGTACAGAATATGACGGGGAGATTTTGGAATCCACATTTGGCCATTTTCTTAGGAAATAGGTCCTTGTTGCCAAAAGTTAATGTCTAACATATATCTTAATTGCCCTTGTGTCTGAGATGAACTTTGAGTTAGAAATCCAAGCATTTTATCAGTATACTGGGATTTATGAAGTTCTGCTTTGGGAATGTCTAAATTCGTATTTAGCATTGCAATGTACGATAATTAAAATAAACTCCACCAGATAGTTCTCATGTATTTGTAGTGCTTACCACCTATTTAGATCTGGTTAATTAAAAAAGGTTATCTTTTGTCAAGGAGGGTTAATATTGGTTGCATGTGGGTTGCTGAATAGTGATTCCAGTCTGGTTTTTAAAGAAATGTATTTGCAGATTTATACTCTGTGAGCTGTAGCAATGTCTCATTAAGATATTGTAGAATTCTGCTTTATTTGACTGATAGAGTTGTGTGCTAGACGCTGACTCTACCTATACAAGATGTTTCGTACAGGCAGTAATCTCAAGATCTTCTATAGATGTCATTATTCAGAAACTTTAATTGATTAGCCTTCATAAGCTAGCATTGAAATCCTTACAAAAAGTACCTTCCAAAAGTATCTCAGCAAAAATGGGTAATTTTTCTTATATATGCTAGGAGATTTTTATGTATGATAAAAGTGTTTCTGATAACCACTGTCTCCCAACTTTCTTTCCCCAGGTTCTGGATTTATGTTAAATGGTCTCTCATGGTTGTTGATATTTTTTTTTTAAGTCTATTTGAATTTGGCCACTTACCATCTTTGAAGTGATTAATAGATTCCTCCCACCCCAGGTGATTCTTTCCTTGTCAGTTAAAGTCTTTCTCTCAGCAAATTCAGCATGGGGTGTCATTGGCAAGGAATGGAAGAAGCCTCAGCTAATGCAAAGGGAGAGCATATATTTGATAGACAGAACAGTGCTTTTAATGAATATTTGGTTCTTAATGGTGCAAGGTGGAGAAAAATGTTGTTGAGCTACAAAGCTTGTCCCTGATCTCTTTACATATTATGTACAGGGGCCTGCAACCACTCAGCACTATTTTTCCAAAGAGCTGCCCCCCCTTTCTCCAATGCTGTGGTGCAAACTGTTTTTTAAACTCAAAAATTTAAACAACAGCGTGTGGTGTCATGGGATGTACTGTTCAGAAAAGAAAGGGGGGGAAGCCTTTTTACATGTGCAGATCTTCCTCTCTCTATTTGGGTCTCTCTTACATTGTAAGCATTACCTTTCTCAGTCTTTGGCTTTTGTTTTTTCAGCCTGCATATTCTTCTTTTGCTTTGGTAGCTGCTCTCTTCAGTTTGGAATTTTTTGTCCTCCCAGGCAGTGTTCAGAGTGCGACCAAGCAGGTAGCAGTGACATGGAAACCGACATTGCCATGGAAACTTTACCAGATGGAACTAAGCGATCAAGAAGACAGATTAAGGAGCCAGTGAAATTTGTTCCACAGGATGTACCCCCAGAGCCAAAGAAGATTCCTCTCAGAAGCACGGTAAATGACAGCTCAGCTAGAACTACACTTAAACAAAAAAATTATTTAATTTTTGTAAACTAAATACAGCACAATATAACAAAAACACACAACTAAACCTGTATACACAAAATCATAAAGTGCACCCCCCTCCCTCCTAGGGACCAATTGCTATGCTTCCATCCCATTAATCAATTACATTCCATATTCCAAAAATATAACATATCCTGACAAGGCATACTCCCCTTCCCCTTTATTAATACATACTCAGCCAGAACTACACATGTCACGGGCTTTTTTTTTTTTTAAATCCAACATTTTAAAAGTTCCTGGAATCTTAATGTGAAAGATTTATAATTGTATAAACATCAATATAATTTAATATCTTATGGCTTCTGTTAAGAAATGCAAACCATAGTAGATACCAGAGACTAACTATGAAAAATAAAATACCCTGCAGGTTTTTTCCCAGGTTTAGTTCACATATTGAGTATTCTAAGTCAATTTTCTTTTTGCGCAAATAAATGTGCTAGAATGTAAAGCCTTAAAACTTACAATACTGCTTCCCATGAATTTCTAGGGGTAAGGAATAAATGACATTATTTTCCCTGTGCATGTCCAGACTTCCACTCTCCATGTGAAGATACATTTTGACGTGAGGGTGCTTTCAAACATGGATCCCCACTGTGCATTCTGAGATGGACACATGGCAGAAATATGCCATATGAACATCTGCACATACAAATATAAGTGCTGAAACTTACTTTACTGCTCCAATTAATGTGCAAGGCTTTCAAGAATCTTTTTTGCCGACAAAATATTTTTGTGCTTAAGTTGACTTGACTGAGTCCTTTGTGGCTATGCTTCTTCTCTGAAGAAGCAAATTGTTTCAGAGTAGTGAATGGAAATATTTTCTTAGGAATGGATTTAGGGGTCTGTTCTTCCCACCCCCTCCCTGACACATTTTGCCTGAACCATAGAATTTTGGGAGCAAATATTTGCCCCCCTCTGAAACGGCAGTGCTGAAGGTGAACTAAATTATTTGACACTTTTAAACTTGGTTCCAATTCTCAGAAGCAAGGTATGAGAGAGATTTTTTATACTTATCCAGTAATTTTGTCTTGTGGCAACATGTTATGTATGCTGTAACTAATCTATTTTTAATGAGGTCTTGCCGTAGTTGCTTGTCAAAGTTAGACAATAAACTTGAGTCACTTAAATCTCTCGTTCTGGGATGCTTGTGTGGTTTGCTGCCTCGACAAGATTAACCTTCTCTGTGTAGACTGTGGCCTGCTGTGGGCGATTAAGTGCTGTTTTATAGAAAATGTTCTCTGTGTAGTACTGTCTTACATTGCTGTTATTAATGCATGACAGCATTCTGTGTTACAGTTTAAGAAGCAAGAGGGAATGCTCTGCTGGAAAAAATAATTTGTGTTCTATTTTGTTTGCCTCTTTAAAACAAACAAACAAAACTCCTATGATTAAGGAGTACATTTTGTCAAGCTATAACTACATATATAAATATATTTTCACAAATCCAAAAAATCGGCCATGTTACAATCCAGTTACCTTTTGTTCTTGCCCCTAACCAGATGAGAAGATAGATGAATTTAAGTTGCAAGGATCAACCCCCAAATGGAGAACAAACTTTTCACTGAAGTCTAAAACATGTTTGCTAAAAGTGTTTTCACTGAAATATGTGCCTTCTCAGCTTACATGATAGGGCAACTACCAGCCTCCCCTGACTTAGACAATGGAATTTACTGCCCTTAATGCCAGAAACGTGGGTGCAAATAGAAACTATAGCACTGCTGGGTTCCCCCAAGCAAGGAATCACAGCACAACTGCTACTCTTGTGGCACTTGCTCCATTTTCTGTTTTTTTTTAAAGTAAATATATATGTATATACAGTAGTACCTTGGATTACAAGCATAATTCGTTCCGGAGCCATGCTCGTAATCCAATAAACTCGCATATCAAAGCGAGTTAGCCCATTAGAAATAATGGGAACTCAGATGATTCGTTCCACAACCATTTAATCACTGCTTTGCTGGCTCCCTGGCAGGGAACCCCATGGAGGGAGCCGGCAAAGCAGTGATTAAATGGTTGTGGAACGAAATTCCTGGGAGCTGGCATGGCAGCGCGAGGTGTCCCGCAGAGAAAGCGGCTGCGCTGCGCTGCATCTCCACTCGCTCTGCGGGCGCCTCCCGCACTGCCGTGCCGGCTCCCGAGCGTGCCTCGCCTCCATTCAGCTCCCTGCCAGGGAGCTGGCAGTGCTTTGCCGGCTCCCGGGCAGGGAAGCGGCACGGCAGCACGGGAGGTGCCCGCAGAGCGAGTGGAGCCAGCAAAGTACTGCCGGCTCCATGGCAGGGTGCCGCGTGGAGACGCTCCTGCCACTCCCTACCTTTCCCTTTTGCAGCGGCGGTGAGCCTCTCCGCGGTGAGCCACCCGTGCTGCCATCGCTGGTCCCGTCGCATCACTTCCCTGCCTGGGCGGCGAGGTGAGCCGCTGCTGGAAAAAAGAAAGATAGGGAGCGGCAGGAGCGACTCCACGTGGCTCCCTGCCATGGAGCCGGCAAAATGCTTTGCCAGCTCCCTGGCAGGAAGGTATGGCGCGGCCGCTCGTACTGCGGGCGCCTCACGCTGCCGTGCCGTTTCCCTGCCCGGGAGCCGGCACAGCAGCGCGCGAGGCATCAGCAGAGCGAGCGGCCGCGCCTGGCCTGCACGTGGCTCCCTGGCAGGGAGCCGTGCAGAGGCCAGGCGCAGCCACTCGCTCTGCACCGGCTCCCGGACGGCTCCACGTAGCGTGGAGCCGCCCGGGAGCCGGCAGCAAGTAACCTGGTGTGCTCGTTTTGCAAGACCTCACTCGTTTAACGAGTCAAAATTTTTGATAAATTTTGGCTCGTCTTGCAAAATGCTCGCACTCCGGGTTACTCGTAATCCAAGGTATTACTGTATATATATATATATATATATATATATAGTGCAACACCCTGTGACTGCGTAGGACAGGGATTAGGATCGTGTGACTTCCAGATGTTGTTGGACTGCAACTCGTAAAATTGTTTTATATGTTTGTATGTGAATGGTTTTATATTTTGTTGTTATATTCTTATGGTTTTAATCTTTTCAAACCACCCAGAGAGCTTTGGCTAATGGGCAGTATATAAATGTTATAAATGAAATGAACACCCATCAGGCTTTGCCAGTATAGCCGATGATGAGAGTTGCGGTCCAGCAACATCTGGAAGGCCACATATGTTCTCCATCCCTGGCATAGGTATATGGCCAGACTGCAGGTTACCTAGAGACTGCAACTATTCCTGGTTAGTAGGCTAATTACATGGTTTATGTAACGTTCATCTCCAAGGTTTGGCAACCCACTGGAATAGAATTACATTGAGGTGGATCCAGACTAATTTAGTTACACTTAACCCCTATTGACATCAATAGGACTTAAGTTAGTCATGACTAACTTTTCAAATTGATTTCACTGGGACCTAAGTGTGACTAACTTTGCATTTTTGTACCATTTATTATACTGCAATTCATTACATAAACTGCATTGCAGCCAATTTTTTCTTTATTTTCACTTGGTTTTGTTTTACCATTTCTTCCCCTCCCCCCCACTCCCTTCGGGTTTGATTCAGGCTTGGACAGCCTTTTCCACCCGAAGCCCACATGTAGTGGGTGGGCAGTCAGAGGCTGATAAGTTACTTCATCCCTCTCTACTTTATGGACTGCTGTTTTACTGTATTGTTGATCTGCTTTTTTATCTTCATACACTACTCTGAAATCTACCTTAGTTTAGAATTTTTTAAAATAAAAGAAAAATAAATGCCAGTGGACATGGTTGGAGCCAGCAGTGTGTGAGGCCTGTGTTCTCACACTCAAACACACAGGCACAGAAGCTCATACTCTGTCTGTCTGTCTGTCTCTCATATTAATGCTTATTCACACGTGCTTTTACTCATACATCCATACATCCCCATTCCTACAACGACCTGGTTCACACAATCAAAATAAGCCACTGTGGCTCAATTTCTATAATCACTGCCTGGGTACAACTTGTTGTGTAGTCTAAACCCAGGTAGCATGGCTTGTTGGAGAGGAAACAACCCTCCAATAACCCAAGGCTTGTTCAAGAAGGAGGCTTCTCATTCTCACAGGCTAGCATGGAAGGAAATTGAGCTGCTAGGCCAAGAAGAGTTTGTGTTGTAAATTAGTTCGGTCCAGAGATAAGCCGTAGTCGTTATCACAGTCCAAGTTAGAAGCCACAATATGTATCTGAAATCAAGCAAACACAAACCAGTTTAGGAGCAGGCCGAGGATTCGTCAGGGTCATTCTCGAGTCAAAATTAACAAGTCTCAGTCCAGGAGCTGGCGAGAGCATCTGGCTGCAGCTGTTTGCAACAACAATTGCTTCCAGCGTCTGAAGTGTGTTTGGGGCCTGTCTTTTAAGCCAGCGCTGATTGGCAAGGCAGCACAGCTGGGCCAGGCTGCAGATGACATCTGCCTGGCCCCTCCCCAAACACACTCTGGCTCAGTTGCCCTATCTCCTCCTTCTCCATCCCAAATGGAGGCACAACAGTTTGTTCTGTTTCTCCATTAGCAAATCATTTTCCTTCTGTGCTAGGCTGGGAGAAAGAGAAGCCTTCTCTTCCCCACCCACCATGGAATTGCCAGTTGATCAAAGTGAGATTTTGGAGATGCTGCACTCTGCGTTCCAGAGTTCCAGCAGCAGCGCTAGCAATGCAGAGGAGGGGGGTAGGGGTCATCTGAAAAATCTGCTAAATCAGCAGTGGGGGGAAATGGGGGGCGCAGTTGCTAGGGCACTCAGCAGGCCACAGGAGAGACCACAGAGGGCTACATACAGGCCACAGGTTGCCCATATTGCTGTAGTCCCATTGAAATAAATGGGACTTCAGATAGTCATGATGCCAGTAAAGAATAACTAATTTACGGTAGTCTGGATCTAGTACATTATCTTTTATGTTGCAATTTTATTTTAAGTTTGATGTAGAAGTAGTTATAGTCTTACCAACTGTGACATTTCTTTGTTACACTAGTAGGGACTGGGTAGGGGAACAAGAATTTTCCTCCTGCTATTTCTCCCCCCAATGGAAATAAAATTCTAAAATTTGGACTGGTCCCAGTTTCAATAAGCTGCTCAAGGACTGTTTAATTCTGCCACCTATCATCTGTCTTCCTGATCCTTTTTGATGTGACATATTTTTGCTGTTTGGTGATATTGTTAAGTATCCCTATTTTCATTGATAATGTGAATTTAAAAATAAAGCTTTTCTTGTTCACTTTTATTTAACTTAATTTTAATACAGTCCCTTCTCAATAAGCAAATGTAACAACTATTGAACAAATCTAAATAAATTGTGGTTTACAAAATATGATACAAATCACAGGTATTAGAGGAGAATGTCTGTGGCTTGCACCTGTTGCAGCCATTTTAATTTGGCATGTATATGTGTTATAGGACCATTTATGGCACAATCCTATGGCAGTGCCCGTTAGCCCCTGAACTCAGAGGCTTACGATCATCCAGTGTAGAGCAGGAAGAGCAGCAGAGGCATTCTTCGCCTCCCTGTCCTCCAACCCTGCATTTTTGCTAGATGGGCTTTTAGCCTGTCTAGCTGGAGCGTTTCAGAGGGTGAGGGAAGGAGGCTGGAGAGGCATCAGGATAGCTTGTATCCTGGCCTTTTCAGTCTCCTCCCCCCACCTCCTTTCCCCCTTCTTCGAGGTCGCTTTCCTGACCTCGGAGAACAGCCGGCATGGTGCTTTCCATGCCAGCTGCAAGGGGGAGTGGGGTCAGAATTCCAATTCCCAGCTCCGAGGTCGGTGCGCTGTCTCTGTCCTCAGATCTGTGGATCCAAAACATCCTGTGACCCCTCAGACACCGTCTAGGGGCCATAGGATTGCTCCCTCCATGTCTTTAAAAGCAGCTTTGTATGAAGAACATATAAATACTTAGAGTGTTGAGGAATATATAAATGCTTAGAGTACAGTTAACTACCACACATTCCCTCCTTGCAAGCACATTCCTTAGGTTAATTCCTATGTTTAGGCAAGGAAGAGCATATCCTTTAATACAGTCATACTTTATGGAGAATTTGGTCTTGCTATGAAGATGTAAGATGGATACCATTGATTGGGCCAGTTGATAAGACTATACAAACTTTTCTTTCAGAGCTTTTTAAACTAGGGTAAAGGCTAGTCCTGAACTAGTTCAGAGCAATGAAACAGCACACTAATTCTGTTTTATTGATTTATTATTTATTTATTTTCCTTACTTCAATGTAGAACATTTCCAGGGCAGCTTATAAAAACACACTTAAAACAAGAACAAAAGCAACCGATAAAAAGTAAATGCAACAATGAATAAACAGCAGAATAAGAGCTGTAGTTAAAACAATTCTACCACAGACGTTTAAAATGTAAGAATTTAAAGCCTGGGAAAATCGAAAGGACATCAGAGTTTTTTTACAAGAAGAGTCTTCTGGGCAAGAGCACCACGACCAAGAAAGCCCTTCCTCCAGTCACCAGTCACATGTCAGTGGCACCTGGAAGAGGGTCCCAGATTCGCTTTCTATCAGCACCTCCCATTATATGACCTGGAACCCATTTTCACATATAGCCCCCTTCACTCATTACGAATGTGAAAGGAAAACACAGGTAGAAAGGGGGCAGTGGCACCCTGAACGATGCACAGCTTCCCTTGTCCCCAACATCCACACACTAGGGTTCCGGGCCCTGGATAAGTCTGTGCACGTAGAAATCATGTATGCATGTAGGCTTACCCACTGCAGATGTCCATGCCTAACACTAGGATGTCAGGGATGGGGCGAGGAAAGCCATGCATTGGGAGCAGGGCCAGCACCATGGCCCCAATGCCCTTTTCTACATGCATTGCTGCTTCATTTTATGAATTTGTGAAGGGACTATTATGAATTTCCTGATCATGTGGTGATACCAGAAAAGGTTCCAATGCTGACATTTTGGGGAAATTGTTCAGGGAAGAGAATTGTTTGTCAGATGATCCTGAGAATCCAATTCCCGAAAGTGGAGTGTTCCCATTCCTGATCTGGTGGGCAGTGTTCCCTTGCGGTTTGCATGTCTTGGTGTGGGAATCTACTTAGAGTGTAACCATACTTAGAGTGTACCCATTGAAATCAGTGGGACTTAAGTTAGTCATAACTAACTTAAACTGCATTAATTTCAATGGGTTTAAGTATGACTAAATCTGGATCCAATGCTCACTGTGTTGCCAAATCTGTGGCTTGATTACCTTGCTGTTTGATCAAATTATTTCTCTAATGCATGTTGGAATGAACCTAATATAATAATAAGAATTGTTGATGAGTACAAGCTAAAGCTCACAATTGATTAGATTTTAAATGATCAAGATACATGTTAAATCTCTGTTTGTTCTGAACACAGGAATCCAGTGTCTTTGTGACTTGGTATGCATTAAGCCCATTTAATAACATAGAAAGTACATTAAAACAAATTGTAAATCCTACACATTACACATTATTAGTTTCTTTTTGTTTTCTAATTAGACGTATGGAATTATTCCTTTGTACTCAATTATTCACCTCTTTTATGAAATACTTCTTTTGAGGCATTTAAATCCTTAAGTACTAACTTCCTTGGGTGAGATGAACCTGGCATGTACTTAGAGGTATTGACTTTGCACATTATTTATTATGTATTTTATTTCATTTAAAGCATATTTAAAATAAAGGAGGAAAAGAAAAATGGAAAGAAAGAAAAGTGGTAAAGCAACAACAATGTTAATCATATATTATTGTACTACAAATCATGACACAGCATACTCATAGGTTGAGAAGCCAATGAGAAAAAAAGTTTTTAAAAATCTGTTTACAAGATTGTGTGTATACAAATCTATAATCAGATGGAGGTTGCAGTAGAAAATTTAAATAAGTGGGATGGGGGAAAATTTACTAAATAACATTTAAACCTGCTTTCAAAGCTGTTCTATATCTTGATTTTTAAAAATGCAGCGTATATATATTATTCAAAATAGTACAACAGAAAGTTTCAAATACTAGCTTTTCAGTCAATTGTCTGTTTCCCCTCTTCCTACAGCTAACCTGCCCCTTCTCCCTCCTAAGAACGCTTCCCACAGCCTTCTACTTCTCAGCATTCTTGCCTGCCCATAGTTCCTCCTGTCCCTAGGCCTTGTGAGATTTTTCTTAACTGAATTGACCTTTCACTTACCTCGAAGATGCTGAGCTATTTGGCAACACTTTGCTGATGATAACTTCCTCCTAAGTTTGTGTACAAATATGAATGTGTCCAAATATTAACTGCTATGATATCACAGCAGATTTCCATATTGAAAAAGGTGGGGGTTTCAGATGTATCTTTATGTAAATTTGGAGCTCTGAATGCTTATAACCACACATCTGTGTTTTTTTTGGCTTGCATTCCCCTCACCTCCCACTTTAAAATGACCCATTTAGTAGCTGAACCTTAGTTGTAACAGGGAAACAGCATCAGTCTTCAGTTAGATGTCACAAGACCTAATACTGTAGTGTAAATACTATCTTTAGGATGTCATCCCAAGGGCAAGGGTTGATGAAAACCCCTCCACAGATGGTCAGAAATTTTCCTGATGCAAGTCTGAATTAATTACATCTGCTTTTAATTAAAAAGAGATATAAAAGTACCAGGTGCTGAAACTTTGGCCCTAGAGCTAAAATCTAAATAGTGGAAAAAATCAAGCTGATGAGCTTTAGCAGGAAAACCTGATTTCAGTTTGAGTATTGCCTCTAATGTAAACTAGAAGAAAATAGTTGCAGCTGGTATATATATGTGCTACAGGGAAAATGTAACTATGCTTGACAAGTATATTTAATATGCATGTATAAAGGAGGGGGGATTCTTGGTGTTCTCACTGACTGTCCCATTGAAACCTTAGTTTCCAGGATTAAGGGGTTTTCTTGGGCAGATAACATGATAGCTTCTAGGTGTTCTTTACCAACAAGAGAAAATTCCATTTTCCCCCATGGAGTCCATGGGGCAGCAAGGATGACGACTTGAGTGCAAGCAGATGAAGGCAGGTGGTGAATTTGATCTTGCACAGCTCAGGACTCATGTAAAGGCCTATTCCAGGGCTCCCCAACCTTGGGTCCCCAGATGTTGCTGGCCTACAGCTCCCAGCATACCCAGCCAGCATGGCTAATGGCAAGGGATTCTGGGAACTGTAGCCCAGCAACATCTGGGGACCCAAGGTTGGAGAGCCCTGGCCTATTCCATAGTAGTGTCAGCAGCAAAAAATCTGTCAATGTATCTGCATTATCTCACACAGATGAGTTTCCCCATTTACATTCTCACCTTTTTGGAAGGCAAAACTTGGGGGGATTCTCAGCGCCGTGGGTATGCAAGTTTGATGTTACTTTGACACATGTCAAACTGAGCCCTCCTTCCTGTCAGTGGGAATACCATCCAGTTTTGAATGTTCCCCGATGCTAGCAGTGTTCCCCGACACTTGCAAAACTGGGGCAACTAAGGATACCTTATTACCCCCAAAGAAACCAGAGTATTGCACTGTGAAATGTGGGGAAAAAGCCCCTTTCTGCAAATCATGATCTCCTGGGGCTTTGCAAGGCCTTTGTTAGTTCTTTGTGAAGGGGGAAAATACACCATCAGCCTAGGGTAGGTACTGTACAGGGTGGGTGCCTGCTGGATTTGGCCAGCAGCCACCCAACCTGGCCAGGATCTAGGCTAGGGACCCCTTCATGCTAACCCATCTTGCCCAATTTGCACAAATTGGGCAGGTTGGGTGTGTGTGTGTATGCGCATATTATTAGTACCCAAACATTTTTTGGGGCGGGGCAACCACAGCATCCCCTCCAGGGTATTGTGGGGGGACCTTGGAGGGGCACCTTGTGGATGCCCCCATGGGGATCACGAAAGCCTGCTTAACAGCCGGCTTTTGCGATCTCCCCCCAAAAAGGTTAAAAAATAAGTCAAGCTGCAGCAACCCCAAAATGGGTTGCGTTGGCAGTGGGTGGGGGGAAGCTTTTGCAAGCCACCCCAAAGTGGCACTTTTGGGGTGGCTGGTATTGGCGGTTGCCCGCTAGCTGCTTGGCAAAAGCGGTAAGGGTTTTTTGCCACTCTTGCCAAGTGACTCACTTTAGTCGGGGTTGACCCACAATGGGTCATGTCATCCAGTTTCAGACAGCATAAGATGTGGGTAAAACAGACCATACTACAAGCCATGGCTTGTTAGGGTGGCTGATTACCCCAAAATAAGCCACCCTGACACACCTGTCCCAGTATCTCACAACACAACAACCCACCATGGCTTATAAGCCATGGTGGGTTGTTGTGTCATGCGGACCCAGTCTCAGTGTTTAAAGAAGCTCTTATTGAAACTCCTAACTTGACCAAAAAGGAAAAAAAATGCGTTTAACTACTTGTGTAATATTAAACCATTTAATAAAACCATTATGTAACCTACAAGTTATTTTAACATAAGGTTATTTTTGAATGGTGGTCAAGGAAATAAAAAATGAAATTTTAGTGGCAACCCTTATATATAACAATATAATAATACAATATTATTATATTGTAAATGCTAGAAATTAAATAACATAAATCTATAATAATAAAAGAGGTTTTTTTGTCTGTCAGCGCCATGACACCAAGACTGTGAAACCTAGACATCTGGAACTTGACATGCATACTAAGGGGACCCTAGGGATGTGCACCTCGGGAGTATTTGGTTTTCAAAACATTATTAATTTTAATATGTTTGTATTTGGTTTTCAAATTAATTTTAATATGTTTGTGTATATGAAACCTGCAGAATCATCTTCAGTCACTAGGTGGCAGATGTCCCTAACCAACACGTAGCTTTGCAGTCGATACAGTTTGTAGCCAGGGGCGGGGGAGTAGTTTGACAGCTACCCCCTCCCCCTGATGTGGGGCAGCCCACCTCAGGGGGATAGAGTGAACAAACCCCTCCCACAGGGGTTATATGCTTCATGCCTAGGGGTGCCAGTGGGTGTGGCTTCACTCAGATGGAATGAGCACCATGTGTCCAACTCTGACAGCTGTGTAACTTTTCTTGAAGGCTTCGCTGTATCAAACTAACATCTATTCCAGTCAGGTGAAGCCAGGTCCATTCCCTAGTATTAAATATTGTAATCAAATGTTATACTGTATTACTTGAAATTGAGCATTATATAACTCCCAGTAAATGTAAGGTTGAGCAATAGCTTGCACCTTTGCATTACAAATTATTATGACTATGCTCTATCCTATTTTCTATTTACTAAATTTCTATCTCATCTCCATTCAAATACTGAAGTAGGAAACAAGGAATAATTTGATCAAGTACAACCAATAAAATACAGCATTTAAAAAAATCAAATTCCATCATCAGATTTAAAACAGCATCATTAAAATCAGGTGAAAGTGTAGGAGTCCATCCTTGAAAATCAATTAAAAATGTTTTGCTCTGTATTATTTGTTTGTTTGTTTGTTTATTACATTTCTATACCACCCAATAGCCGAAGCTCTTTTTCAGTCTGTAGTAATGCTTCCTGCAGACTGAAAAACTGACAGGATTCCTTGGTGGAGTGAATTCCATACCTCCGGAATAACAATAAAGAGAGCTCTGCTATTCTCCCAGGTGTAGAGGATCCTAACAGCCTCTGTCTTGGAAATGGCTAAGCACTGGAACTGCCCAAAGCAAATTACCAAGTTTTCTTTACATATATTAGGTTTAACAGCTGGTCTTTGGTTGATTTTAGACTTGACCAACCATTAAAAAAAAAGCACACCATTTTAGCAATAACAGGCTCTTCTGTGGTATCTATGTTAGGAAATTTCAATTAAGTCTGGCCAACGTTCAGTTGTCAATAACTAATGACTCTACAAAAAGAGAGAAAAAGTCTTTCTAGTTGGCAGAAACATTGCCAATTTGACAGACATAAAGGGTTGTATTTGTGTGTGTTTGCTAATAGGACCATTAACTTGCAATCAGCCCTTCTGCACTTGCATTGTGTAGTCTTTGGAGGATGCTCCTTGATGTGCTAAAATAAACCACATATCAGTATGAAATGTTATGAAAAATGTCAAAATTAGTTTTGAAGCATTTTGTTCTGAAGACAGACAATCTTTCACAATAGCCTAGGGGAACATACCTGCATTATCTTGCAGCATATCTCATAGGAAGGAACATAAGAAGCTGCCTTATAGCAGGTCAGTCTAGTTGTCCATTTAGCCCAGAATTGTCTACTCTGACTGCCAGCAGCTTGCCGGCAGAAGTCTTTCCCATCACCTGCTACCTGATCCTTTTAACTGGAAGTGCCAATGATTGAACCCAGAACCTTCTGCATGCAAAGCAGGTGCCCTACCACTGAGCTATCAAGACAGAGAACAGTTTAAAAAAAAATTAAATCTTATCTCATTACCTAAAGCAGGAGTGGGCAACACACAGGCCACATGCAGGCCCCACTGCCCCCCAAATATATTTTTTTTTTAAAAAATGGCATCTGTAGGTGCTATGGAACACCAAAAGGGTCAAAACTAGCTTGCAAACAACAGGCACCATTTAAAAAAACAATGCCCGGCAACTGGGGTGGTGGTGGCATGGATTTGGCCTCTGAGCTTGAGGTTCCCCACCCCTGGCTTGCTGCTGCCAAAATAAATGACCTACTGCTGCCTTTAAAAAGCTAGGTGCTGCTGCTGTCTAGGATAACACCAAGACCGTGTATGAGAGCTCCTCCTCTGGAGACCAGGAAAAGGGATTAGTCAGTAGTCAACACACCTAGCACTACAAGCTTTTATAGCTTCTGATAGAAGGGAGCCCAAAACAGGCCTTGAGTTGAAGAAAAAGAAGGGAGGGTGTCAGAACACTGCTATTGTTGGCAATTTGGAGAGAGAGTACAAATGCTTCGGTGCTACCAGCCTAATCATTTGTTAAAATAAAATTACACTGTTTAAAATCTCTCTCTTGTCCTCTTGGACAGGCTCTTCATCAGCAGAGAAGCAGGCTACTTCATGTTCCTCCTAAGAAATGTCCTGTGTGTCCATTCAAAATTTGTCCGGCATAATTTTCTAAACTTCTCATCTGGAGCTCTCTCTATCACTCTTACACTCTGGTGATTTGTATGCCTTTCATGGTATAATCCAGCCTCCCTCAACCTGGTGCCCCCCAGATGTGTTGGACTGCCATTCCCATTGGCAATGCTAACTGTGCATGATGGGAGTTGCAGTCTAACACATCTGCGAGGCACCAGGTTGGGAAAGGCTGGTATAGCCCTTCTTTTTTTTAACCTACCATCTTTGCCTACCCAAAAACTGTTATCCATCTTCATTACTCTCCCAGTCTCAACATGACTCAGCTAGGATGCCTATAAATGGTCTTCCATGATCACTGCTTATGAGTCTGATCACAATGGCTGTCAGTGCCTTTGCTATATCTGCTGTATGTTCCTGTTGTCTCTTTTCTCCCATTTTTCGAGCTGTTCTGGATGTCTAATGCACTCAGGGGGAGCAGTAGTGCAAGCGAGTTGCCCTTTTCCCACACTTGAGTTGAACATCCAAAACTGAGCCAAGTAATGTCTCTTTGTGAGGAAATATGTATATGTGCTTGAGTGTGGAGCCATTATGCTATGTTCCTACAAAGGAACGTATGTTGAGCTCTGCTTTGGATGCTTGGAGCAAAGGCAGACAATGAAGAGCAATTGCATGTGCTTCCTCACCCTCCACCCCTTGTTTCAAACATCTAAAGCCACTCTGAGTGTTTATTCCTTTGGATAGCAATCATCTAGGTTGCATTTGCTATTTTGGTCCTATTTTGGTTCGCATTCGGGGGGGGGGGGGGGTCCAGGGAGAAAATGGAAGATAGATAGATATCTTTCTAATGTGAGCAAAGTTGACCATTACACTGATCTTAAGGATTTATTTGGTTTGCAAACTGAATTATGGTTGTGATTGTTATTGTGATTGTTATTTCTTGAATTCTGCCAGAAAAAGAGTATACATTTAAATGTGTCTAACCAGATTTTCAGTGCAGCCCTCATTGGGAGTGTAGTGCCTCAGATGGGAGATTACTTGTTTGAATGTTCTCCCATGTTAATCTGTCTCCCTGCCAGCTATGTGGGGTGGAAAATATTTGAGGTCAAATACTTGTGATGTACAGTATTGGGACAGAAAAATAACATGGGACACTTTTATTTTAGCTTTGTTGTTTACTAAATACAAATAAAATAAGCATGCTAAATTAGATCTCTCTAGGGCAGGGGTGGGCAAGTTGTGGTCTTCCATATGTTTTATCCTATGGTTTCTATCAGCTCTAGCCAGCATAGCCAATGGTGAGGGATGATGGGACTTGGAGGCCAAAACATCTGGCGGGCCACAAGTTGCTCCCTCCTGCTCTAGGGCATCAGAACATTTTCTGATGCAAACTGAAAATTTAACTATACAAGTGACCCTATCCAAGTGAACTTTATTTGCACAGGGTCATTTGCATAGTTAAATTGTCAGTTTGCATGCAAATTAACCTAATTTGCATTGGAAGATTTTCTGGAAAATCCTCCAATGCATTATTTTTCTTGAAAACCCACATCACTGCTCCTTGCACATTCAAAGCTAGTGCATTAGGAACAAACTTTGAAATTATGGGAGAGGTTTTAGTGGGGGAGACTTCAGTGACTGCATTTGCACATCATAACAAGCCAGAATTCTCCTCCTAAAAGTGGGAGCAGCTAAACAAACAGTCTGTGGTTTGTTTATTGTGTTGTGCAAACTGGAAACTTTCCCAGCTCGCATGTCACAATAAACAATCCACAGATGAAAAGTCTGTGGTTTGTTTAATCACTCCAGCTTGCAATGGGAGTGATCAAGCAGCATGCACCACCACGCTGGTCCATTCACAATAAGCAAAAATTAATCACAAGCGATCATAAATTACTTGAAATATACATTGGACTGTGCTTATTATTTTACATAAGATTAACTTTAGAGCTCCCCTGATTAATATGCCACTGGTTTAAAACTTCTGTAACAACTTCTTTTACACCAATCAGAGTCTCAAGCTCTCTGTTACGGGATATGATGATGACGAGCAAATACATAGGTTCTAGAAAGGAATAACAACTGAGATTTCCAGTGGAGAAAATTCCTAAACAGTCAACTGCTAAATTTTGGAAGTGATTGATAAAGACTGGAGTGTCATAATGCCCCTATGTTGTATTTTGTTTTGTATCCAAAAATGGTTACTGTCAGACAAGATAGTGGAGTTAGATGTACTACTGACCAGTTTTAACCAGGCTTTTTGTAATGTTGTGAGGTAGATTTATTCTTACCTAAGTGGTGCAATTAATATTGCCTTCATTTATCTCAATCTGGACTTGTGGATGCGACTTGTTTGCTTGATCTGCAAACTAAAAGGATGTTGTTATGGTTCACTGAGCCCTTTCATGCTTTTTTGTTGATTTCCTTTCCTTGACATTGTGAGTGTAAACTAAATTAAATTATGTTGCACCACCGATTGGCAGTACTGAAATAGTTGCCACTTCTGTTGTGATAACCATTCCATCTGCTATATGCTAGTAGCCAGTGAAAGCAGATGGTGTTGCACTTTGCTGAAATATGATGCAGATTTCCTTTTTTTATAAATGAAGTGCTTGAATCTACAATTTGTTTTCCATGCTTGCTTGTTTCATAGTTTAAAAAATCAGTTTTGGTATTACCGTATGTCTGCCTGATATATCATTAGTATTGTAGCTTCTGAATGGTCTGCCAATAGCTATTGGCACCAGTCTTTTCATGCATTTCAGTCCACATTAATCTAAAATTGAATAATTTGACACAAGGGTTTGACTTAATTGCCCTAGTTAACATTGAACTATTGGAATTCCCCATGTCCTAAAGCACTTCTTGTGCTTACTGGTAAGTATGATTGCATTTTCGAGGGATGCAACCAACAACAGGAATGTGCCCTTTCTGCATTTCAGTGCTAATTATTTTGTATATAACATGTTTGTATGTTTAATAAAATTGTAGTAATTAATAATGCAATTGCTACAAATATTGTGGAAATCTTTTTATTATACTCGGACATACCCAACATTTTTTTTGCACCTTTTCATATTGCCACAAAATTCAGATGAAATACTGCTTTTAAAAGTTACATATTTATAAGGTGTTTCTACTATATATGAATATGTAAATAGCAAGCATCCTAGGCATCTGTAATATTCATAGACTGTGCATGTTTTTCTCTTCTTATAAGCAGAGCAGGTGAAATCCACCAGCTATCAAATCTGTAGTATCTTAGAATTGTCAGTGCCTCTTTGGTATGTACTGTTCAGATTTTGAAAGAGGGATAAATGGTATATAAACTTCATCCATGTTGCTTTTCTTACCCTTATTGTGGGAAAGCTACCAAACAAATGAAATATTTGTAGCAATGTGAACTTCTTGATTGGAATTAGTGTATATATATTGCCATCAGCTGGCCTTAAGTGGTTGTACATCTTTTAAAGAAGCATACCCAAGCCAAACTGGTGTAATCATGGATTGTTCACCTTTCTTATAAGATAATACATGCTGTTTCTCTGTTTATGTACATCAGCTGCTTTTGTCAAATTCTTTTAGTGCATTAATAGGTAGTTATTGTTTAAAGTGTTAATAGTTATAAAATACTGGCTATAGGAACAATTTGGAATTAAAGCTGATTTCACTGCCGATTTCATGTCTTGTTCTGATAACTAATAATTGAAGGCGTTTTTGAACAGAATTTCATTTGCTGTTGATTGTTCCTAAATAACCTTGGCATATAGAAGTAAAAACACTTTTACTATGAAGTAAGACATCTTGATTTAAGTAGAATTGACATAGATCTTTTAATGGACTTGTGCTTTATAGCCATACACATCTTTGTTTTAAGCAAAGTTCCTTTGGGCATTATCCTAAGAGCTAATTTAGGCACATCCAAAAGTTTTAGCATGCTCACTGGTATTGTAGACTTACTTTTCTTTGTACAGCAGACCCTGATAAAATGCTTTTGAAAGTCTTCTGTTTCAAAAGAGGCCTGCTATGAGGCGGGTGGGGTGGGCGGGGCACTTGGTTCTTTGAAACATGGCCATAGAAATCAGAGTAAATTGCATGCAAATAATTTTGCTTAGGATTGACGTTAATATCTTTCTGAAACAAGTTTCTGATAAAGTGCTGTATAGATCATTGTTAAGCCAAAATGCCCCCTTTCCCCCAACTTTATCACCTTATAGAATGTGAAAGAGTGGGTTTGGGAGGCAGGGGCACAAAGATGGGTGAAATGTGGGAAGTCACACTCCTGGATGCTGGTGGGTACCAATTTTTTTAATTCCACAATGCTCCAGAATTGCATTACCCTCTGATTGCTTTGTGACAATGCCATGTCATGCTGTGGTGTCATCATGAAACCAAATCAAAGTGAGGGCATAAAAAATGGTGCCTGCCAGCAACTAGGACTCTGAGGAACACATGCTGTCAGGACCACAAAGTCCTTGCAATTACCTGTATTACTTTGAGTTGTGGCCTTTATTTGGAAGAGCCATGACTTAAAAATTGAATTTGCTGAAGTCCCACGCAGAAAACTGAAAATGAATATATTTCATAACAATGGGCAAACCCTTTTGAGCCGAGGCATTGCAGTCTTTTTCATTAATTACCCTCTTTTGATGTGCTTTCTGTTGTCCTCTCAACATTACACCTATTTTTCGTCCAAGTCTTAGATGGCAGAAGGAATTATGCAGTAGTCCCTAAAGGCTAGTTTTAATGTTTTGGGAGAAATTGCAGCTCTGTAAATTCCCAAGCATTGGCAGCCAGGGAGTTTTGCAGTTCCTGAGCTTGCCAACCTCAGGTAAGCTTCCTGACCCAATGGAGGTAAAACTTAGGCAGAGTCTCTATATACTCTCTCTATAACGCTTCTCTCTCAAGCTAACAGCACCACCCACAGCACTGCCTGAAGTCATGTGGGCCTGAGTAGGTTTTGCAGAGTCTATAAACAGATTCTTCCTAAGCTTTAGTTCCAGGGCTCTACAACGTTTTGGCTCGCCTTCCTAAGCAAAACATTGTGATCACTAGGTTCCGCCCCTGCCCCCTCAAAGGAAGCATTTCCCTGGCCTTTACAGCAGGAAATGGATGCGGAGAGCTGGGTGGAAGCTTCCCCTCCGCAGCAATGGCAGTGGTCAAAGAAGCCTCCCATTGCCTCTTCTGCAGGAAAGGTAGATAGAGTGCCTGCTTGGCGGTAAGATGTTTCTGGCATTTCAGCTCTGAGCAGCCAAGGAAGCTCCCTGACAACCTTTTGTGTGAGAAAGGAAGGCAGAGAGCATGCCAGCTTGAGCACTCAGAAGTGAGGTGTGGCAACTGACCAAACAACCCTAAGCCTACCTCCCAATCTTGGAGCTGGGGAGGGAGCAGGGATCTCCCTGCAGCTGTCAGGATGCTCCCTGCCAACCTCTGGGGCTTCAAACTTGGAAGGAAGGCTGTTCTGTTGTCACACTTGCTACAGGGCAGCAGCAGAGTTGCCATGGCAAGCACCGTGATCAAAAACATTGAAGCTTGTTTAGTTTGGTTAGACAAACTAAGGCATTACACAGCTCCCTTACTCCTAATGCCCAAGAGTTTCCCTGGGAACTAGCTCAGGTACTGCTCAGTTCCTCTGAACCAGCATTCCCCAATTTGGGGAGGCTGCTCTGAGCTTACAAATCAGGCTTAGGTGGGGCAGCGTGAACTGTGATTAATGTTCAAGACTTGGGTGAATACATTTTGCATTTTTGTGCTTAGGTGTTCAATAAATAGTGGTCACTCATTAAACATGCAGGTTTTGACCAAAAAAACCAACAACCCTTACAAAAAGTCAGCTCAACTCTATAATAGATGCCACAGTTTTCAAAATGAAGGAAGAGTTAATTATCATAATGGTTTTCTGCATATAGTTATTTCTTTGAAAAAGGTTTGATTCCACAAAAGCTGTTCTCTGAGATCCCTCAGATCCGGCACATTTGTGGAGATACAGTATGAAAAATCCCCATGTGTTTACAGAGTGTTTTCTCTTATAGAGGAAATTAAGCAAAGCCATGCAACAAAATGTTGCATAGTAACTGGTGTACGTGTGTTTCCTGAACCTGTGGGTGAGGGGACTAAAAAATAAAAGTTAGCATCTAAGGCAGGAATCCCTTGTCTTAACCTGGGTCTTGTTTCATGTGCACATATTAATTGATTGATTGTTTAAAAATGCAACCAGTGTGCATACAAGTCAGTGGAGGATAAGGCTTCTGCATGCAATTGAGTGCTGGATTTGGCCTGGAGGAGGTCTAAGGGAAGATATTTAAGTAGATTGATGTTTGCTGCAACCTGAGACATGTGGGGGATTTATGATTGGGAATCCAAATCCGCCTCACCTCCATCTCTGACCTGAAATATATATACAGTGGACTACATGTAGGGCTGCTGTAAACTACTTTCTCTTGGCACACCCTCCCAACCTGCAATAACAGTGAACTACACTGCAGAGTTGTTGCATGCTATTCTCTCAGCCCAACCAGCAGCACGGGATAAAAGCAATGGATAAACGCTACCACGTTGTTGTAAGCTACTCTCTCAGCATCAACGTCCAGTCTGCACTAGGGATCTCATATCTCTGGACAACAAATATTGCAGGGTTGTTGTAAAGCACTCAGAACCTGACCTGTGGTATTCAGTGAAAACTACACTGCAGGCCTGTCATAAGCCACTCTTTCCCAGCAACAGTCTCTTCCAACAAGCAATATGGGGACAAGGAGCTGCATTTGCTTTAGAATTTGCATCAGCAGGGCAATTTTTAAAATATTTTGCACTAAATAGCAACTGAGTTAAAAGAGCAGGAACTCTTATCTTTGCTGCTACCTTTTTGGGAGCGGGGATTAGTGTGGGGAGGGAGGGGGAGAGGAGGACACAGTGTTCCCCTGTCTCAGCTATATTAAATACTTGAGTTTCTCCACTGTTTTCTATGGGCAACTCTCACTTCCATCCTTCAGGTTAAAAAAAAAGCTTCTCAGAGTGGACAAGGAAATTACGTATCCAAACAAAGTGCATGGTTCTTTTTGCCCTTTTTATATCTGTTTCTCTTCCTCTGTCCTTTTTTGCTTGTTCTTCTCAGAGGATGAAAGAGCAGGAGAGAATTGGAGCAAAGGACAATGGAGGAAAAGAGAGAGACTGGGTTTGCACGACACAACAACCCATCGTTGGTGACAAGCCACAGTGGGTTGTCGTGTCATCTGAACCCAGGTGACCGACCCCATCTTGGGTTGTGGGAAGCAGGTAGCGAGGTGTCTGGCAAGAGCAGCAAAAGCTCCTTGCTGCTCTTGCCAAGCTAGCCCGGGCAACCTCCAGTGCCAGCTACCCCACCAATGCCGAAGCGGCACAGTGGAGCAACCAGCACAAGCTCAGTGCCCCCCACTGTGATGGTGAGTCCTTTGCACTCACCATGGCTCTTCCATTTTTCTTCCCTTTCTTCAGAGATCACTTTTTGCAATCTCTGATTTGACAGCCCCTTCTAAGCGCTCAAGTAGCACGTGGGAGGGGCTGCCACTGGCTTGTCACCCTTTTTTTTTCTTGCACCCCAAATGCGAGCTTGCTTATGTATGTATGTATATATCTACTTTTCGCAAGCAAAGATTACTTGCAGCCTTGGTTTGTCTTGACAGCTTGCCTTTTGACAAGTGGGGGAAAGGCTGCAGTGAGTGCAAAAGGGCTCGCGATCACAACAGGGAGGGCAGACAAGACAGGTCCTGCCATGGGATCCCCTGGGATACCTGTGGGAGGACCGAGGTGGGGGGGACAACCCACGGTGAGCCCAATGGACTCCCGGGTGCCCGATGGACTCCCGGGTGCCCAATGGATTTTTTCATGAACAACCCACCCTGTCTAGCTTATTTGGAGGGTGGGTTGTCATGACATGCAAACTCACCCAGAAATTTAAGTGTCCAGTTCCCACTCTCCTCCTCACCCCGTCAGTGCTCCTTGCCTTCTTTCTCAGCCAGCCTCTCTTGCTATTTGATCAGCGGCATTGTAAAGCCTCCTGGGTTGCTGTGGCCACACCCTCTTCTTCACATGCCTCTGCTTCCTAGCTAGCCAGCCAGGCAGCCGATTCTGTTCCCCTCTCACACTGGTTTTCCTTTTCAACTGACTCCATGTTCCATGGCCACTGAGCATTCTCGGTCCACATTGGGCTGTTTTTGTCCCCCCCCACCCCTTCTAAAGATTTTTTTGTAATTCTGCAAACCTTGGGGATCCCACAAGCCTCTGATTTCTTGTTCTTGTGTGAGAATGGTACTGTTTCAGCTACATAGGGATCAGCACTCACCCTTGAACTTTGCAAATATAGAGAATAATAAGCAGGCCGTACATGCATGGAGCTTTGATTTGTTTTGTTCAGCTTCAGTGGTGTTAATTTTAAAATATATTTACTTTTAGAGAACTAGAGGACGAAAACGAAGCTATCTTCCCGAAGAAGAAAAACTTGAGGTTGGAATATTGTGATTTTATTTATTTTTAGTTAAATTGGTCAAAATGTTGACATTCAGATGAATAACATTGCTAAAACTAAAAGACGTTTTCTCCTTCTGCCTTTTTTGTTTTCCCCTATTGATAGGAACGTATTCCTAGAGAAAGAAGACAAAGACAGACTGTAGTACAAAAGAAGCCCAAGTCTGAAGATTTAAGAACTGAGTGCGCCACATGTAAGGGAACTGGAGACAATGAAAATCTAGTCAGGTAGGTTTAATGCTGTGACCTTTTCCAGAGGGGATTAAAGTTCCATCTTCATCACTTTCTCATCATGGCTATAATGAATGAACTCTTAAAACAGAATGCTTTTTTAAAAAAATCTGATTTAGGGGGAAACGTTACTTCGGAAACAGTGATTTGATCTACTTATTGACTTGCCACATACATTTACCTTGTGGTTTTAGACGCAACTAAGCAGAGAAATGTTTTTCTAAAATAAAAGAACCAATTCTCTGTCGTCAGGGTGAGTTGCCAGAGTTTTATAACTTTTCACAAAGATAAACAAGCCAGCCTTTTCGACAGCATAGTACAATATTAGCTACTGAACTTCTACCTGAGCAAGTTACTTGTGACGTTAGCTTTAACTCTCCTAGGAGACGCAGTGACCATTGAAATCATTTGGACATTTTAAAGAAAAGTTGAATCTCAATGCAATCTGAGGAATGCATCATGATTATCTGTTTTCTCCTCTGAAGAGCAGCAAGAATAATTTGACCTGTTAAAATGGTAGAAAGCATAGTTTTTTGATTCAGAATTCAAACCAAGAAGGTGTGGTCATCAGATGTAGCTGTTAACTACTAATACCCAGATAAGTGGTTTGTCCTTGGCTTTATAACTGATGCTTTGTCTGCCTTGTGAAAACAGAATCATTCAAGAAATCCTGGCTTGGCTTTTGGTGTGAAATAAAAATACACCAGATATCAGTTTCCACTAATTATTACTTTTGGTCTTCTCTGTAAGGAGATTAAAAAAAGATGCTTTCATTCCGTTAGGAACAATTATTGATTTTTTAAAATCAAACTTGTATGATGGCCAGGGTTTTGCTGGGGTGTAAAGTGGTATAGCAGACATGGACACCGCTGGACCGTGGAAGGTAAGTGTGTGTGTGGGAAATCAGGAAAAAAGGCAGAAGAGACAAATTATTCCCAGGAGAGCTAAATAAAGCCAAATGGCATGATAGTGTGCACAATAACAATTTAGCTGTGATTCTCCCCCCCCCCCCCATATATTGAATGTTTAGTTTGAATTTTGGAATCTTACTCATGTACTGGGGGCAGTTCACTGGTGGTTTTGCAGGGTGGGATAGGGCTAATCGCAGAATTGCATTTAGATATTGTTACAAAAATTTGCTCAGAGTTCTTTTCCCGGAGGGACCAATGCTCAGGAAAAGAGAAGCAGCACACTAGAGTGAGTTCAACTTAGTTTTATTCTGCGCAGAGTGGATTGGATCAGCTAATTGAGGCTCATGCCAAAAACGGAAGCTGACCAAAAAGCAAGAGGCGGGCATGGCCCTATATACCGTACATTTGCATACTTGATTACAATGGTTCAACCCTCGGTCACATGGTGGTAGTTCTAGTACGCATGTCACTCGACCCCTCCCTTATGGTGAGTTGACGGTGTGCATGACCCCTGAGGTACATGAGATATTCTGAAAGTCTGCTACTTTCACCACATCCTTCTTATCTGTCTTAGTAGAACCCACAGAAATTCCAGTTGGTACAATAAGAGGAAGATCCAGCCATAAAGATAGCTTATTTTAGTATAGCGACAGGAAAGATCATGTTTAGTGCGACACCCACAGACTTTTGGTCAGAGGGAAAGAGGAACGACCACTCATATGGTACCAGTCATATGAGGCAGTTTCTCTTGACCATTCTACCGACATGTTTTCCCAGTTGCAACAGTTAGTACAACAACAGAAAAGGCTAAGTTTGGCACAGGATCCACAAGCTTCTTCGGTTAGAGTAATGGAGGAAGGATCGGTTACTTGGGACAGGGTCAGAGATTTTTCTAACAATGTGGACGTCCATAGAAAGTACATTTCATAAATGATGTACAGTTACTTACTGAGAATGAAAAGACTTCTATATCCCAAAGGAATCCCATTGTAGATTCCTTCTCTCAAGGATTGTAGACACTACAGTGAGGTCAGTATAAATGCTCCTTGTTTCTTTTATAACATCTGACACTTCACTGTCAAGTTAATAGTAGAACTGCTGCCACTTATCTGCCCTTCTGAACTAAGTTCTTTCTATGAAAAGTACAACTTCCTGTGCGTAAGGTGCAACACCATGAGTCAGTTTACAGCAGATGCCTTGATAATAGTGCTGTGGTTCTCAAAGTCAGTATTCCTGTTCTTTTTGCTGCCTGCAACAGTTTCAACATGCTTAAAAGAAAAGGAGAGCATTGTTAGAAGTCTGCAAGCTCCTGAGAGTACCAAGTCATCTTTTCTGCATTGTTCCCTACCCAGTATTCCATGTGTGTATTTGAGACTGTATAGAAGGGATTCCTGAATGAACAAAGTAAGAAATTGGTATTTTTAAATAAACTCCCAAAGTTTGCTCTGAGGAATTCTGGTGTTTATGTATATAAAACTTATTCGTTCTGCACATGAGGCTGTGTGCTTATTGGACACTACAGCCTGAAAATTCATGCCAGTATAGCAGCCTGCAACAGTGAGGCAGGATCAGTATAATTTTCTGTGACACCTTGGTTTATAGTAGTATGCTGATGCAGTACAAACATTTAATACAGCAGAACCAGATTATTAGTTAGCCTGTCCATTTACATTTTTATTTGAGATGCAAATAATTTGTTAAAACTTTCTAATTTGTATAAAAACTTGTAGGACTCCTCTATGGAGAACTTTGAATCCCCTCCTTACAACTTTTACTTTCTGGCAAGCTTTCATCAGCAGTACCATTTATGGGATAGTGTTTGGTGGTACTGCAGGAATACGTGTTGGGAACGACTCTTTGAGGAGCCCCATAATTCCAACTAAGTCTATTATTAAATACATCTCTTTTGTCCAGGAGCCAAAATTATTTCCAATTCCTCCATCTGTTAGTAGGGTGCCTTTGTTTTAAGAACGCACTTTTAAAAAAATGGGTCAGCAGCTTCTGTTCCATCTCACAGCAGTGGCTAGAAGTATTATTGATTGAACTGATCTTGCTTCTCAGACAAAGACTATATTTAAGGAGATGTATATGATCAATTGAAGCCCTTTGTCCTAAGAGTCCTCCCTAGCTTATGTGAGAACGTCACAACATTATTGAAGCTCACCTGCCATTATTCTTTCCAAGAATTTGCAGATGGTTTTTATAAACCTAAATGCTGGTGTTTCCCTCTTCTTAAGGCTACCTTAAACAGCATTTGCCAATGTGAAATTTGTGAACAAATCTGAGATTGTGACTGTATGTTCATGTAAAATACTAGGTTGTACTATATAATGTCGTGTTATTTTCATTTGTGTTTTTTGTCAATATAGTCACTAAAAATGTTTATATAGAAAGATATCTCACAAGGGTAGTATCCAACAGTTAATTCCACAAATTCAAGTAGCACTAGCAGAGCTCCACCGAGTCTTTCTTTTGCTCAAGTGCTTGTGCATTATGCTTGCATAACCGGTTGCACAACCACAACTTTAGTTGGATTCTCCTCTTGCACATAATTCAGAATCCAGTGTCTGCTACTGCAAAGTCATTTGCAATAGCGGAATTATACCGTTGGATACTGCTCTCAGTGTTTAAGTATAGTAGGGGATTGGATATAGATGAGGCGACTGAGGCTGAATCCAAACAAGGCTTAAAATTGTGTCTGGCAGTTCTTATGACTTGGAGGGAAGGAAACATCTTTGAAAATCAACTGTTCCTGGTTGTTCGGGTACACACAGCCTTACGGTACTTCTAGATCCATCACTTGACAGCTGGAATATATGATGGCTGTCTCCTGAAAATACTGGAATTATGCTTCAGGTCCACAGTGTGTATATATAGTTCTTGAGTTTCAATTTAAGTTGATAGTTACAAAATTTGGACCATAACACAAGTGAGGCTGTTTTTCTCCTACCTTGTTCAATAATCAATCCAAAGCATCTTTCAAACCTTAGATCCATATGCCAAGATTATATAACGTGAACTCACAGGAAGGTATTATTGGTAATTTACTCACTATTATGGATTTTTTTCTTCTTCTGGAGATTTCCCAGACATCAAGTCTGAGCATTTTCCATAACAAATATTTATTGATATTATTTATTTTAAATGTTTATGTATTGCCTTTGAACAAAAAATTCTCTAGTGGTTTATCTAGTAAGTTTTCTCTATGGCTTCATCTGTACTCTTTGAAAAGGACATTCTTTCTGTTACTTCTGTAAAATGTTCTTAGTCACTAAAGTTTAAGTTATGGCTGCACTGGGACTTTAATTTAGTAAAGCGTTATATTTCAAAACTATTTTTATAAGTATCAATTTTTAGAGTTTATTTTGATCACATTTTAAAATGCGCTGTTTCCCTTATGTTATAAATGGGATATCTTTCTGTCATGGATAATATGGGGTACATATTTATTTAATTCAATACTATTAAGACTGCATTAAGATTATCTTTAGGAATGAGTAGTAGATGGACCACATATTTGACCATCATTGCTTAGATATAACCTTTACTGATTTTGATGATGATGATGATGATGATGATGATGATGATGATGATGATAATAATTATAATAATTATAATAATAATGTGGAGGCTACTACTGCAGACTTCTGATACTTCTGGGAAAAGAATAGTTGAAAGGCACAGAGATACTTTCTGTTGCATGCACTTCATCAAATTTTAAGTTTAATTTCCTTGAAAGAGCACACACCATGCTTTCATAGCATCCTGCAGTTTCAAAGTGGTTTTCCATATGGCATAGCAGGGGTGGACGGGTTGCTATTTGAGAAACGCAGATCCAGAGGCCACCTAGATGCTTGGAACTAGTGGCCTGATTCTTTGGATCCTGGCCATAGTCTTACTGAATTTTTCATATGAATTTGAAAATGAAAGTTTCATACAAAATGTTGATTTGTAACTGGTATCACAGTAGTGAATGTTGCTTTCTGGGATTTTTTGCAGCTCTTTGACAGTATGGCTTTAGGCTATTTGTTCTATGTCTGATTTTCCCATCTATCTGAAAGGGTGTGAATTTTTGAAATATGCATATTACATGTTTTTATAACCTCCGATCTGAGGATGCCACAGAATTGCAGAAGATTTCACTGTAGCATGCTAATAGGAAATTCAATAAAGAAATGAATAGAGAATAAGGAAAATAAATGTATAGTGCAATGTCGAAACACCACAGTTATTTCAAATGAATAGCCTTGCTTAAGGTAACATTTTTGTAAAGCAAGGATATCCATTTTAATAACCTTGTGAGCATTGCTGTGAATGTGTACGTAATGTTCATGTACTCCAAGGCCTCTTTTATTACTGCTGTCAAAATTTATAGATGGATCATTTTGTGGAGCATTCCATTATCACTGAGAGCCACTATCCTACTGCTTGTATCCTACTCCTTTTTGATACAATAACTACCTTTTTACTTATTTGCCTGATTTATTTTATTTTGTTAAGTATCAGTTTGCCAAAACAAAACAAAACGTGAAAGAACATAAATAGTTTTCACCTACAAAAGGAAAACTCAGTTGTGAGTAGACATCTCGGTATGTCAGGATACTAGGTTATATGCAGTATCTCTTCTTCTTGGGAATGAATGTCACTGAACAATAAATAACATTATAAAATAACATCAAGGGAATATTTGAGCATGTTTCAGGCTTCTGCTAGCTGCTGGGATGTGGGAGAGTGGGATTTGAACCATATTGGCAAGTAGAATGTTTTTGTTTGTTTTTATTATTGTGGATCTAATCCTTTTATAAAATTAGTAGAATGCCATGGAAATGTATAAATTTGCAAATGTTGGTTGTTAAAAGTTTGAATATCTACAAAGCCCCTTCAGTTCTTTGAATAAAGTGCTCCATGAGTGAAATTAGTAGCTTTTAAATTACAACTATAATACACATAGGCTGGGTTCAGACAGCACGATAACACTCAGGGGTTGAGTATGGGTTGAGTGTGGTTTGTTGAACTGTGGATTGTTGTTGAAACATGGGTTATTGTGTTGTCTGAACCCAGCTGTGCGAACCACAAACAACCCACAGTTCACAACCCAATAACATACCATGGGTTCTCTCCATGGGTTGTTTTTTATTATTATTATTATTTATTATTATTATTATTTACATTTATTTATCGCCCATCTGGCCGGCAACCGGCCACCCTGGGCGATGTACATAGGATAAAAACAAGATAAAATACATTTAAAACAGTATAAAATTTTTAAAATCTTAACCCACCCCATATTCCCACCTGAACAGCCAGGTTTTTAATGAGCGGCAGAAGCTCAGCAGAGGGGGCATGGCAGAGGTCACTCGGGAGAGAGTTCCACAGTACGGGGGCCACCACAGAAAAGGCCCTCTTCCTCGTCCCCACTAGTCTAGCTGCTCGGGCTGAAGGGACAAGGAGAAGGCCGTCTGTGGCAGATCTTGTTGAGCGGCCTACTTGGTGTTGCTGGAGATGCTCCTTGAGATAGACTGGACCGGAGCCATATAGGGTCTTAAAGGTCAAAACCAACACCTTGAATTCGGCTCGGCAAGCAACTGGCAGCCAGTGCAGCTCCATGGTTTGTTAGCCTGGCTGGGTTCAGACAACACAATAACCAATGTTTCAACAACAACCCACACTCAACCCATGCTCAACCCTTCAGTATGAGTTATCATGTTGTCTGAACCCAGTCATAAAGTACCGGTAAGTCATCAAGTGAAAAATATATGTGGCACCTCAAAGACTAACAAAATTATTATGACATAACCATATGTTGCATGAGTTTTCTTGATGGAATATAAATTCAGATACTACTTAAACTTAAAATTTGATGAAGTGCATGCAACAGAAAGTATCTCTGTGCCTTTCAAAACAGGTATAATTAACTTTTAAATAACAGAGGTTAAGAAATAATGCCAAAGCAGATTTCACTGTAGTATTCTATGGTGGTGTACCAGCCCTGGTACTGACAAAACTCTTTTGCACAAATATAGTGGTAAAAGGGGGGACATGTGTGAATCCTTTAGTTATTTATTTAGATATAAATTCATTTCATTCATTCATTTCATTCTGTGCCACCCAATACCCAAACCTCTCTGGGCGGTTCACAAAAATGACAAAACAAAAACATAATATAAAAAAACGTTAACATACAAAATTTAAAAACAGCTAAAACAGTTACAATAACATACCGGGACTTGATAAAACAACTGACATTAAAATCCCATCAAATGCCTGGGAATAGAGGACAGACTTAACCTGGCACTGAAAAGATCCAGATAATTGGTTTCACCCAAGAGCAACTGGAGCTGGTTAGCAACCACCCACTCAAGGACCTTGCTCAAGAAAGGAACATTTGCCACTGGCCTAAAGTTGTTAAGATCTTCTGGGTCCAGGGAGGATTTCTTTAGGAGTGTTCTTACCACCACCTCTTTCAAGCAGCCCACAACCGCTCCCTTTCACAAGGAGGCATTAAGCACCGCCCAGGCCCAGCCAGCTGTTCTCTCCTGGCAAGATTTAATAAGCCAAGACAGGCAAGAATATGGAAGTGGCTGCTCGAAGCTGTCCAAGCACCTTGTCAACATTCGCAAGCTGTACCGACTAAAACTCATCCAACAAAACTGGACAAGACTGCTCTGGATACCTCATTTGATTCATCTGCTATAACATTGGAGTCTTACGTCCTGGTGGATGCAAGAGATTTTATCTTGGAAGTGCCTTGCAAACATCACAGCAGGCCTCTAATGGATGCACAATGTTCTTAGGGCCAGCATATAATGAGCCCCAGTGAACCCTATAAAAAGCTCTGCTAGGTGGCACATAGGGGACTCAATATAGGCAGAAGGATAGCTTTTCTTTGCCGCCTTCACTGCCCCTGAATATACTTGACCATAAGCACATACCAGTGTTCTATTGCATCTGTCAGGAGTCTTCGCCCATCTGCACAACAGTAGTTTCCTTTTTTATTTCATTGCTCTCGCCTCCAGGGTATACCATGAAGCCATTCGAATTCTACTACAGAGAGGACACTCAGGAGCACCTGTATCAACTGCCTTAGTCATTTATGCATTCCACAGATTGACCAGGGTTTCATCAGGGGAGCCAGCCATATCAGCCAGACCCCCCCCCCCCAAGCTTACTCATAGATAGAGTTGGAAGAGGCCTACAAGGCCATCGAGTCCAACCCCCTGCTCAATGCAGGAAAGTAGAGGAGGGATCTCCCATCCAAGTAATAACCAGGCCTGACCCTGCTTAGCTTTCCACGCTCAGACAAGCTGAGCCATCCAGATCTGTTAGCCCCCGGGGTGGGCCATTAAATAGTTCCCCCACCTTGCAGAGGGGGAATGTTGCTGTAAGTGTAAACCTCAGAAGGAGGTGATCCATCCACAACAAAGGGACCAATTCAAAGTACCCCACCTTCAGATCACCATCTCCATGGCCAGCTGAAAAAAACCAGTCTAAAGTGTGACCTGCTGCTACATGTGTTCCACCATGACATGTTGGGACAGTAAAATGTAAACGAGGGAATGCTTATGCAAGATATATAGGAGACACCTTTTAAGCGCTGACAGTAGAATTTGAAAATCTGACATAGCAAACAATAATGGTGTATTTGGACTAACTGTTACCATAGTTGATAGTCCTCATGAGGCATTTATGTCTGGTATCCCATCATGAATTTGTGAACATGGCATACTTTTCCTCTAGAGCTAGGAGAGTAGCAAGCAGTTTCTCTAGTTCACGCTTACTTCCATATCTGCAATGAAACCATGCTAAAGGAATATATAATAGAAGCAATGAGTTGACATTGCAAGATTGTGTAGTAAGTGACTTTTACCACTGCACATAAACAGAGCAGTTATTCTAAATCATAGCATCAGTTTCAGTCAGATAACCGCTAAAATCACTGCACTGTGGTCTGCTGAAAATGCCATCATCCTTCATCTGCCACATTAAGCCCAGGGAGAGCATGCAGCAGTAGTGCCTGCACTGCTGTGGAGAGGGATGAGCCCTGAACCAAGTGAAAAGATGTTCTGGAAGAACAGTAACCTTTCCTATGATGTGTGCCTTTTCCATTACATTTTTGACACAAAATGCTGCCAAATGATTTAACGGTGACATTTTGTTTTGCTGACTTCCCTTTTTCTCATTAAAAAGAAACAAAAGTTGGGTTAGGAAAGGAATGAGCGGCCAGGCATATTGAATTCTGCTACAGGAATCTTACATTGTAAAATTATTAAACGTAAAGTTTTCCTGCTGCCCACTGGTTATGGGTTTTACTTGATTCTTTTTCTGTATTTTTAAACACATACGGTACCTATCTCCTGTGATAGTATCAACCCAGTCCTTAAGGTCAATTTATATTGTCTTTTCTTCTCCAGAAATTGCACACAAAGTAGCTTGATAACCCAGAAGCATATATATTTTTAATTAGCAGTTACAGACACAGTGCCCATTGTCTGATGTATATTATTAGAAACTATTGTGGAAGAGTGTGTTGTAGCAGCCCATATAGTATCCTGAAAGGCCACTGCCTGCCACAAGGCAGAGGGTAACTTTTTTGGGACAGCAAAGGCATAGATACATGTTTAATAAAGCACAGTAGCCTATCTGGTTCTAAAATGGTATTCATTGCAGTGGTGGTGGGTGTTATTTTCTAAGAGCTGAAGGCAAATTCCTGTTTTGTTTTACAGTTCTCTTTGTAACTCTAGTCCTCTAGTCGTTGTCGTCCCCCCCCCCACACACACACAATTAGAGGAGAGCACAGAAAAGCCCATTGGCACTGCCCCCTAGAGTCTCTGTTCTTTCAACTCTCCATGATTTGGGGACTGAATGTCTTTAGTGGAGTGCCAGCTCTACTTGTGTAGGCTCCCTGTGTGATTTAGAACCCCAATTTTTCCAGGGTTCTAAATCACAGAGGGAGCCTATAGTAGTAGAGCTATCTCCCAGCGACACATTCAGACTCCAATGCATGGAAGGCTACAGAGACAGGTGATGAAGGGGGTCAGACCAACAGGCTCATCTCCGCTATCACCCTCGCACAATTCTAATTGCTGGAGTCGGGGGGCACTTCTGAATAGGGTTTCTTTTGTTGGAAGGGGTCGTTCTTTTTGGAAGATGTATTAGAGTCTGGATAGCTCATTTTATTCTTTGTAACCCTCCACTGACTGATTGTTGGAACCTGACTTCCCAGAGCAAAGGCACAAGTCTCAGTAAAACCTTTTGTTGAAGTGATTAGCTATAAGCCCCAATAAAGAGCCACAGTTAATAGATTACACTGTAGTTTGTAGTTCGACAAGAATCAGTCCATGAGAATCACAACAAAAGACCCAATCAGCCCTGGGTTCAGCACACGGAATAAATCCAAATAAGTTCATAGTTCCAGTGAAAGCAGGAAGCTTCCCAGGTTACCAGTATGTTGTTTCCAGCAAAGTCTACTCCCGGTTGCTCTGGTTTAGTACATGGGAGTGGCCACTAAAGATCAATATCGGACATTCGATCCTGGCAGGGAAACCTGGCTCTCAGGCAGTTGCTGTGCCTCACTGCACGCCTCTGACCTGAGCTCTTTAGATGATGACACACTAAAGGAGAGACACACACCCCAAACTCTCTCTCCTGTAGAAACGTCCTCCTGCTGCTCTGTTCCCATGGAAGACGTCCCTGGTCGAGAAGCAGGGGCCTCCATCAAGGTCAGGTCTCCCAGCTGTGGAAGATAAGCCCTTTCAGCGTCCTGCGTCTCGCCCCCTCCCAGCTCGTAAGCTAGTGAGTGGCCTGGTAGAACTGAGTTCTCCGGCATCTGACTTCCCATGGCTGGGCCTGACTCTACAGCTTCCCATCTGACTCAGAATCGGTGTCACAGGCTATAGCACCCCTGGGCTGGGGCAAGGTTTCTCACTGGTTTCACTCAAGACCAGATTAACCAATATTTTTGACATGCAGTGGAGTAAATCTCCACCCAAATTTGGGTGTTTGCAGTAGGATAATTATCCATTCACACTTCTTATCCAGACTATAAGATGGTCCGTGGTGTCTGCATATAAAGTAAATGATTGTGAAGTGGGAGGTATAATAAGGGGCTTTACTCTCTTCAGCTTTACTTGAATGTTCAGTTTGTGTTTGTACACACGTAATTGATTCAATTGGGACATATTCTGGCAGAGTTATCTGCTGACAATAGCTTTTAACTCAACTGGAAATAGCAAATGATTCCCGGAGACTAGCAGAATTGGAGGATTCCTGTATCTACATGATACCTGTGTGTCTGAAGTTTTTTCCTTTTCTCTTGCAACAAGTTCAGTAGGTTAATGGTCAAAACCTGAGGAGAAGGGGAAGAGAGAAAGCAGCAAAGGCAGTTTCTTCCTGTTGTATTCCTATTCCTGAAGAGCCCCAACCCAGAAAATTAGGAGTAGCCATGTGCTTCCCTTCTCCGCACAAGTGGAACTACTGAAGATTGAAAACTAGCTAGTAGGCAGAGAAGATTCCATGAATATTGGCTTTCCTAATGTTCTAGTTTAAAACATTTTTTTAAAAAAGATAAGAATGTTGATAAGAAAGATGTATTGTAAAACAATATTCCCCCATTCCACTCTTCCATGTGACTAAAATTCAGTATGAATATCTCTGTATATAAAAATTGATTAGATACTGATTTATGAAATAGGAAATACTGTATCTAGTTGAATCCTTAGTATAAATGCAATATTTAATACCTTGTATGAACCAGGAGTCCCTTGGTCTGCATGGTGGTGCTCCTTCTGTTGTTTCACTTGAAGCTGCAGGATGGAGGAAGAAAGGGGCAGTAGAGTCCCCCCAAGTCTATGTTCTGTCCCAGGTGGTGGTCTCAGGCAGTTGAGGTCCCAGCTGAAGCAGGTGGGAGGTCTAGAGCAGAGTTTGGGTTCCAGCAGGATATAGTAAAGCAAGGCAACGTTCTTGTTTCTGTAGGTCAAAGCAAAGTAAATTAGAATTCAGTTTCTAGGAAGGCAAGGTTCAGTTCTGCTAAGGCAAAGCAAAGTTCAGATTGCAAGTAGCACCCTAGATAGTTTTGTATGGAGCTCAGGCTGGAGATTCATATGAGCAGCTCAAATGTTGCTTCAGCAGCTGCAACCCCAAACTGAGGGCTAAATAGGGCTTCAGTTCAGTCAGGATGGCTAGCTCCGAATCCACTGCGAGAAGCCTCTTTCAGTTCAAAGGCCCTCACCTACTTCAAGAGGCAAAAGTTTTAGACTGCAACTCCCAGAATTCTTGACCATTGACTGGGGCTGATGGGAGTTGAAGTCCAAAACATCTGGAGGACATGTTGGGGAAAGCTGCATCTTAGCATGGCTCCACCTGCTCTACCCCTGCCCCCTCCCCTGCCTAACTAGGCAGCCCATTTGTTCCTCATTATCAGGCTTATAAATGCTTCCAGGTCAGGTCTAAGCCTTTCCCTGGGCAACAGCCTGATCTGGTTTTGTCTGTGTGACACCCTAGTCTTGTTTAAAGTGCTACTGCAATTTCCTCTGCTTGCCTGCTTGCCTGGCCCAGTGCTTAGAGTAATACAAATGCTGCAACATGTACATGCATTTCAATTTCAGTAAATTCCTAGTGACTATCTTTTGTTTAAGTGTTGGGGTGGACGAGTCTGATAAAAAATGATGAGGGTCAATAACTATAGTGATGATTTTAGTGATATTTTTTTTAGTTTTATTGAAAGGAAAGTGTTCATAATTCAGTTTTATGTTTAAGAGATGAAACCAAGCATTTTTGTAAATTAATATTGTAGTGATAGGTAACTATGTTGCATTTAAACTATGTTTAATAATAATGTTCTAATAACAGTTAAAATAGCTGAAGACCTGGTATTCACCCTCGACTTTCGTAGAATTTATTTGACCAAAATATACTAACAGAAACTCACAAACTATCTCTTCGAAAAGGTTGTTAAAAAGGAATAGGTGTGATGAAATTGGTTTGGTGATTGTTAGCTGCTTGCCACAGCAGTAAAAGCCAAGAAAAGCACTCTGTACTCCCCATCATAATTTCTTAGGAAAATATCACTGCGGATAAGAGTGCATATGAACTGAGCAATTCTGTTTTCATTGAATATGTACACCTGAAACAATTTCTGAAGTAGTTTTGTATCTAAAGACACCAAATTATAATATAGAGTATCTGATGCTAAGGATTCTCATAATAGAAAGCTCGTTTGTTTAGTGGTATTCTGCTGTTACATAAGAAGGGAAGATACTAGTCTTTGTTCTAATCTAATTCCTGCATTTGCTGCGCAAATCAAAACGACGGTCAAAATAGTGTTCTTAAACTAGCATGTTTTAATTGATACAATAACTAATTACAATAATTAAATGTTTCACTATGGGTACTAGTAAAAGAACTTCCTCTTAAGCAGCACAGGCCAGTCATTTACTCTTTTGAAAACCGCTATGTTTATTTCCTGAGATAAGAATTTTATATCACTGACCATAGTGAGTGATGTTCCTCAGAGCACAGTTTGGGAATAAAATCTAATGCTGAGCTGAATTTTCATCCATGTTGATTTTCTTGTTTAGAATGTGCACATTCAGTGAGGGAGAATGTTTTGGCGAACAACTGGACAAATTGCATGAAAATCAAAAGTGTTTCTTCTTTTTTTTGGCCGTGTCCTGGACACTAATCACAGTTGGGGAAGAATTGTGAGGAAAAACTCTCAAGGCTTCAGAGATGTCTGCAGCATCTGAACTAGACCAGAAGCATTCAGCTGAGGGAATTTATTTAGTTCAGGTGCTTACTAGCTGCTTTTTGGGAAACACTTAGGGGAAGCTCCTGCATCCTATGAGCTAATGCTTAGGCAAGATCTCTGTTATTTTAAGTACTCTTTGTAAGCCTTCCCTCAATTGATGTGTCTGTAGTTATGAATGGAGGTGAAGCTAGGACAAAGCTCTTACGAGTCTCACAGGCGTGGGGGAAGGCTTACAGAGAGTAGATAAAGGAACTCTGCCTAAGCTTCAGATCATTAGGATCGTGGAGCTTTGTTTAATTTGATCAGACAAACCCAGATTGCATAGCTCTCTTTCTTCCAAGGCTCAGAGTCTTCCCTGACTTATGCTCTGTGAACATTACTTCATGGGTGGATGCCTACCCTAAGATATTTTGCAATAAAAAGGAGGTACCACTTGGCATAGGACTCAGTTCTTCAGATTACAGGGTAGTTTTATGTGGGAGATAATATGGCACACTTAAGCCACTTCATGCTCAGGGTTGATGGAAGAATGGTGTTTGTTTATTTTGGAAAGGCAATATGAATTGTGCACACAGAAGTTCTTTCAGTTTTGAATGTAGCTGTAATCTGTTTAGTAACATTTCTTAGCAGCTGAGCCTTGAGTCTGTTGTATAAAAATCTTGGCATATTTTTCTCTGACAGGTTCTGTAAATATCCATATGAAATTCTATCAGGTGATCAATCAATTGTAAGTGTAGGGTAACAACAACTTAGCTTAAAATAATTCCATTTAGCTTAAAAATGGGAGGTGAATTGTCATTAAGGCTACATAACCTGTAATGAGAAAATCAGAAGGTAACATGCTATTTAGTATGTCTAGAAACATGGCTATATAGTAGTTAACAAAGTTCTCCTATTTTCCAAATTCTCCCCTTTACTACAGTTGATTCAATGTTTGTTAAATATTTATTTAAAACATTTATATCCCCCACTTCCACTGCATAGCAACCCTCAAGGTAGTTTTACAGTCAACATAACAGCATAATTTATTTTTAAAAACCCAATAAACTAAGATAGCAAAGAAATTCAGTGGGGAGGATCATGTCTAACAAAGAAAAAAACAAACCTCTGGTAAGCCAATAGGCTCAATGGAGCAAGAAGTTTTTTACATGGTGTAAAGGGGGAAGGGGGCCAAGCGGATCTCTCAGGGGAGAAGGTTCCAAGTCTGGACACTACTGCAAAGAAGGCCGTTTGCTTTGCACCATGAACTGAACTTTCAATGGAACACAGTGTAGATCCCAAAGACTTGACTTGGCAGGTTCATGTGGCAGTTGCTGGTCTTTCAGGTATCCTGGTCCTAAATTATTTATGAGTTATATAAATTATGCTTTATAAGTTATGACTAGCACTTTGAAACGGGGTAGGAAACGTACTGGAAGCTAGTGAAGTTCATATAACATGTTTGACAGATTGTATTGTGTTACTTTAAATGTTTGTATTAAGAGTCCAAGATACAGAACAAATGCTCAGTGAATCATATACATCTTTTAATAGTGCATGCTTGTAGAAAATAGAATGAACTAGCAAATTGTCTTCAGTATACATGCAATTTGATAAAATATTTTCTAACAGAGGTTGTGGGGGGAAGGGAGAAACAAATACACATGAACTTACCACCCAGTGTAACAAAGAAATGTCAGAAGGCAAGAGCGAGGAGAAGGTGGTTACAACAGTAGTGTGGAAGCAGCTATTGAATGTGCAGTGGGAGCAGAAAAACAGCCAGAGCAACGTGAAAAAGATCCATTCTAATAAAAATGCTGCAAGGGAAATACTTATGTGGCTGCTGGTCCCCGTATGTGACAGATGACAATTCAGGAGAAAATCCACAGACCACCAGAAGTCAGAGAGCCCATGTGGGAGCTGTCAGAAATTGATCTCAACGATTCTAAGAAATGAGAAAAAGACATTTCCATGACAAAGCTATAGAGCGAAAGAAAGAGAGCCTGACACTTGTCAGGATAAATTTCCACCATCCCCACTGCTACATCTTATTGATGAAGATGTCAAAGAAGGGGTTTTCCCCTTTTGCAAGAGACCAACATTGGATTAACCAGTGAACCTAAAATATTAGAACTTTAAATATGTGAACGTTGATGCCAGTCACCGAAGATGGATTAAGTTCAAACTGTCTGAAATGAAGGAAAGAATCAACTCCCATTCCTCAGTCCAGCAGCCAAGTTAGCTGCCAGCATTAGAGAAAACTATCAACTGTCAACAATCTAGCAAAGAAAAACAACTTGTTGAAATGTTCATATCCATTGACCTATCTGAACAAGACTGTACAAAGCACTTCTAAAGGCAAACAAAATATATATTCATAGGCGAAACAAGGCCTAAACCAGAGGAAAGGGAAGAGAGTTCATTTTATTGCAGATATGTTGTGAGTTTCAGTGTAAGGGATTCTTCACAGCCTCTCGTGTGTGTGTGTGCGCACGCGCAGGTACGCACACACAGTAGTCATCCTATTGACTTGGTTATATGAATACTCTTGGCTAAATCTTGTCAGCACTTAATGGAACATCTGTCCTGTTAAACCAGTAAGTTAAACATACAGTCATTACTGATAACTGAAACTGAAGAATGCAGACTTTTTTTTATCAATATCCAAAGAAACCTGATAGTAGATCCATAAGCCCTAGGGGCTTTAGACATATCTTTCTCTCACAACCCCTTCACCACATGGCTAACTGCTTTTGAAAATGAGGTGATTTTATAATATGTTATGGAGGTCAGAAGTTCATGCAACAAAAGTTTAAAATTCCCCTAGAATACTTAGTCTTGTACGAGCTGAAGCTGCTATTTGGATCCTATTATTTACTAGATAACATGCCCAATTTTATGGGCAGATTGTTGGTGGTTGGGGTGAAGGGACGGCTCCAGATCTTGCCCCACTTCCCCTTTCTCCTTGGTCTGCCCACCCTTGAATTTCTTCCCCTTCCACTCATCATCTGACTCCACATACATGTTTGCCCTCGCCCATTACAGTAATACCTTGGATTGCAAGTAACTTGGTTTGAGAGCGTTTTGCAAGACAAGCCAATTTTTAAATATTTATTTAATTTTTTTTTTACTTGATATACAAGCGACGTCTTGCAAGACAAGTACTGTAGTACGGCTTAAATTAAAAATCTCTGTACAAATTTTTTGGGAGGGATTTCGTTTTGATATAAGAGTGTTTTGGATTACAAGTACGTTTCCGGAACGAATTGTGCTCTCAATCCAAGGCATGACTGTACACCCTGTGTGCTTTGCTACCCCTAACCTTTTCTTTCTCCATCTCCTCCTTTCTAACCATCCCTCACCAGTTCCCTCCTCTTTTTGGGTCACTCTTGTTGCATCCCTTCCCTGATTCTGTCTGTCTTTTTATTTTAATGTCAGCTGACATGCCCTCTTATCTGTTACTGGAAGAAACAGCAGTGGAGGTTTAGCCCAGGGGCAAAGGACACAACAGCAATATAGTAGTAGAGGGGCAGTGCAGGGATGTAATGCAGGAGGTGGTGGGCAGGAACCTTGGCCAGGTTTGTGGATGTGAGCAGAGGCAATGATAGGAATCCTCTCCTAAAGGCGCTAAAAGGTTGCAGAGCCAAGAGAGATGTGTTCAAGAGGTGCATTTCAAAAAGCAATCTATTCCGCAAGGAAGTTCCTGGTTGGGTGGAAGGAAAAATGTCTCACTCTCCAGAAGGCAGCTCTAGATTAGTGGAGGAAAGGAAGTTTTGTTTCCCATGCTTCTGAGCACAATATACCACTCACAGTGCACTTGCCTTCCTGTTTGTGGCACATTGTACTCTGGGTTCCGTAGGATAATTTGTTACTGGCTGGGGGCAGGAAAGGAGATGTTTACGAATGGAAGGTCTTGCCTTTTGGACAGTGGGTTGGGCTAGATGGCCCTTTTTGCTGACTAAATATGAGAATTAATCCAGTCTGATTGTTTTAAGCAAAATGAGATAATAGGAAAATGTTTCAGACCATTGTTTTGCCATCAGATATGTGGATCAAGACTCAACAATAAAGCATGCTTTATTTCTCCCAGCTATATAGTGACTAAACTATGAAGTATTGTGGCTAAGGGTTCTTGAATAACTGTGCATGCCATCTTTTGGACGAATGAAATGGAGTGTTAGGAAGTATCTGAAAATCTATGATGCCCAAAGAGAAATAATAATAAGCCTTCTCTGATGGGAGCCACCTCATAAATACAGGAATCATGAGTATCAATATTCTTTTGAGAAAGATGGAGAGATTTTTCTTGTTGTTGCCCTAATGCATTCACTTTATCACCTCAGAAAAACTAATGGCAGATCTCATTAATTCATGGTGGAGATGTGTTATGTGAACAAAATGCAGTACCCAGGCTTATCTTGGCATCTGGCGATACTACTATAGGTAAACAGTCAAACACAACCATTATTTTTAGGGGCTATACTAGATGGCAAGAAAACTTTGAAATATCAGTTGGTATTAAACACTGGGCTAACCTCATGTATGCTACTAGCGCAAATTCCCCTTTAAACACAGTAGATATTAATTCAGGCAGTCTTCTTCTGCTATAGATGTTTCTTTTCTTTGTGTGTGTGTGTTTATACTAGAAAATAACAACATCAAACAGAAGGGCAAAGTGGAGCCTTGCTGCACAGACACTGTCTGCATTTCTAGTGCTACAGTACCCTTGTCTGGAAATACCACATTATTCACCCTCACAGTCCTATCATGATAAGCATGTCCATGATACTAGAACTCTCTCGAGATTAATTGTAGGGAGTTTCTAATTTGCAAACTGCCAGAAACCCTAAATATTCTTTATTCTTTATGAGTGCATTGCTATGGGAGTCTTCTTAGCTGAATGGCAGGGTAAAAAAAATTAAATAAATGATAAAAAAAAATAAGTCTCAGTGAGTATGAATTCTAGGCTTTTTAATCTGCGTATAATACGGAGATGAAAGACAGCAAAGAGAGGCTATTTCATGCATTGAAACAGCATAGTACTTCTTTAAATTGTTTATAAGCTGTATTTCCAATGTTTAAATCAATGTACACTATTAAAAAAACACATACACAATAAGATAAAATCCTGAAACAAAAAGTAACAATGATAAAACCCCAAAAAACTACTGAATCAACCAGATGCCTGTCGGAATAATAATTTAAACATTCTTACAGCCATAATATTAAACATATATATACTCCAGAAGGTAAAAGCAATTATATAGGTAGGAATGAAAGAAGGAACCTTAGAGGGCTAATAGCAGGTTAAAATTGAAACTATAGCACTTGTAAAGTTATGTGTTTTGTACTTCGCACTTGTATAGTTGTGTGTTTTGTAATTATAATGTAACTGTCTTCACAAAATGTCTTCTAGGTCTTGCTGCCAAAACGTTTTCTACTCATCAGTGTTCTATGGTAGCATATGCTAGTTTCTTACAAAATCTGATATAATACAAATCAGGCCACAAGGCATTTATTGCCAAATGGCCTCACACTTGTAATCTGGTACCTTGGTAAGGTAGTATTGAAAAATATTGCTTGTTTTATTTATTTTATTTTTAAATGTTTAAACTGTGCCTTCATCCAGATATGGATCCCAGGGCAGTATACATAAAAACAAAAACAAATATCAATACAAGATTAAAACAACAATAACAAGCAAAACAACATAATAGAAATAATAATTAAAAAAACACAGTACAACAAGCTAAAATAAAATCATTTTGACCCAGTGCCAAAAGGAATACAGCGTAGGTACCAGTCTTACCTCCTTCTGGAAGGCATTCCAAACTCAAGGCACCACAGTGAAAAAGGTTATCTCCTTTGTGAATGGATCATATACATATCATACAGATGGAACTTGGAGATGGACCTCATCTGCTGATCATAATGCACAGGCAGGTTAGTATGGGAGGAGGCGCTCCAGCAGATATTTGGGTATAAGTGTTTAGGCAGGGATAGGCAACCTGGTGCCTTCCAGATGTTTTGGACTACAACTCACATAAGCTCTAGCTAGCATGGTCAGTAGTGAAGGATTATGGGAGTAGCAGTCCAAAACATTAGAGGGCATTTACCCCTGGTTTAGGGCTTTAAAGATAAGCACCTTAAATTGGGCTGGGAAACAAATAAGCAGCCAGTGTTACTCCTTCCGGTTAGATGTAATAAGGCTCCACCTAGATAAACCAGTCACTACTCTAGCAGCAGAATTCTGCGTTAGTTGCAGTTTCCAAACTCTCTTCAGTGGCAGTTTTTTCTGTTTAACTAAAATGTTAAACCAGTTCCCTAATTTGACTAGAGTCCAGTGCAGCTAATCTGCTGAACCACTGAACCTTGCTACATTGAGTATAGAAACAGTTAATACATTAATGTTCTCCCCATGTGTTCATTCTAAGTGAAAGGAGATGCAAAAAGACTGGTAATGCTCTCCACCCATAGAATCGGAGGCAGCTGAAGAATGGAGATATGCATAGCAATAAACAAACAAACATGGATTTCTTTATATCTAAGAGAAATCAGTCAATAGCCTTTTTTTTAAGTCACTGATGGCTTATTGGCATTCATTTCTCATCAGGTTACTCAGGGTTGTCAATGTCAAAATTGCCATGATAGCATCATGGACCTTTGTTGTGACAATTTGTGCAAAAAGCAGTTTCTTTAAAATAAAACAGTTTTGTACACACCAAGCTTAATTTATTCTGTGATTATAATATATATATATATATATATAATAAAAAGGCTCAGTGAGTGCATGCACATTTTAATGGTATAAATCAAGGACTAAATATCAAATGAACACATATACAGGCCATGTTCAAACTTTCTCAACTTTGTGTCCATGGATAAAAGAAGAAAATGTAATATTGAGAAAGATCTCACAATTCTGTATTTTAACCAGTTTCCTTTCTCCATAAATATGCACATAATGTTCTCTTTGGTCTTTGTTTCTTTAAAAAACCTTTTTAATATGCTTCTTGGATGTGGAATACCAGCCCATAACCATCTTTTACTGGTCGTTTCTTTTGTAACATTTCATATTTTGCTCCTTACTTCTTAACTTAATAAATAAAAAATTCAATCTTTAGTGCATATGATTTAGGAGTCTGTTCATATGTCATCTTTCCAAAGTGCAGATAAAACGAATTCACTGATTTGCCTATACAAATGGTTTCGTGCTATTATCCATTGAAACCTATGGCAATATCTTTCATATTTTCTTTTACTCTGAAGTATGTTATCCACTGTCAGAAACTCTTCAGATTCCTGTCTGAGTCTTGCTAGGTCAAAAGTAAAATATGTAAGTGCCTTTTATTTTCCCTTTGTTAGAAATTTCTGCATTAAAGCACCAGATGCAACTATCACAGCATGAGTGCACAGTTCAACACCATGTTGGGTTTTTCCTCTCAAAATTTAATCAGAGCTCTTGTACGTTTTCCAAACGTTTTCCTGCAGTGGTTGAGTTAGATTTAAATATAAAACTTAATGGAATTAAGTAAAACTAGAATAATAGGCATATGCAGTTTCTGATATATAAAAGCCCCATATAAATATCACAGTGAATTTGAATTGCTATGTCTTTCAGTTATGCAGTCCTAATAAATAGAAAAACCAAAGAATTAGTTCATCAGAAGCTGTGGATGGTCTTTTGAATGCTCTAAAACAATAGTTTCTTAACAGTGTCACTTTGTAGTTGTCAATCAGTTCCCGCTCTCCCTGATTGGTCACAAGAAGTAAATCTTGTATATCCTGCCATATAGTTAAGAGGTCTGATTCAGAGAAGCCTAGTCTTCTTTGTATAATCATGTCTGTTTCAATTGAAAACTTTTATATAGCCAAAAGGTCACCACTCTCCATTTCCCACTCCTAAATGGCAGTTTCTCTTTTCTTTTTAAGCACAGTGAATGAACAAAAAATGGATGATACTTAACAGCTAATTCACTTCCATATTCACTTGGAAATGTAGCACTAATCCTAAATTGTCTCTTTTCAGTCTGATTCTGCTATGATGTTGAAATGTTTCATAAGTCAATAGAACTATTAAGAATGGTAAATGTTAATCTTTTTTTTCTTATCACTTTACTGTGTAGATACTCTTCATGAGACACTACTCTGCCACAACTCATCCTCGGAGGCAGTCCTGGAAACTACTTTTATAAATGTGCTTTTAAGCTGTGGATAAGACTTTCAATAGGACACAAACTAAAGGAAAACAGTATTACCTTTACAGTATTCCTAGTCATGACAAAAGCTTGGGTTGGCTTGCCAGGCCTTGTAGAACGTAACTGATTGGTATGTTACTTGGACTGACAAGGCAGTTAATTTACTTGAATTTTTTTTACTTTGCACTAATCAGGCACATTTGATATGTGCATTGCTGGAAAATACTGGATAAACGTCTTGTCTGAATTGTTCTATTAAGTAATTTTGTCTCCCATTGCAATTCCTTGGCAAATGATGATGTACAGTATTTGGGCTCGCTGAAGAGTGACAGGAGCCTATGGGAATTAAATAGTTTATGTGATGTTATTGAATGGGAAAAGCAATGCTTTGTCATTTGTTGGATGCTCTATTTTCTGTGCCTCTTAATAAGCAAATTCTTATATAAAATGATGTGTTGAGGAACTACATGTAAAAGGCTTGATTTCTGTAATAATGTTCAGTACAGTGGCAATCAGATATCTGTAAAACATTTTACACATTCATTTTGAAATAACAGTTTTGCTATAGAAGAATTGATTTCGTGCTTATTAGCATTTCATCTCAAAGATTCACTGAGTGAACACAAACTTACATTTGTCTCTGGCTTATGTCGTGACAGAGGAAAGCCCAAATTTTGTGAGGTTGTCTCAGTGGGTTTGTGTGTTCTAGGTGGTGGTGTTTCCTTCTAAACCCTGTAACAATTCCTTTAGCATTTGGGGCAGAAAAAAAAGCTAGTTAAGTGGTTATACCAAACAAAAAATGCACATTAACATTATATGTTTCAGCGTAAGATTTGTATATTTTTCAAATTATTCACTTGACAGCAAAAGTAAATTAAATACTTACTTAATTTTGTCCTTGTTTCAAAGAAGCTGTTTGTGCATTTGAATCTGTAACGTTAAAATATATATGTTGCGATCCAACAAAGATATTAACTCATGGGGAGAGAACCATTAGGTTCCTTTGAAGTATTCATTGCATCTGCTCTCATTGCTGAAGAGGCAAGCTATATTTTAAACTGAAAGGTAGTTTGGCTCTTCTTCAGTACAAGAAATGTCAAAGAAATCTGCCTTTGGGTGAGTTTTCTTATGTGCACTTATCACTTTGTTGGATCACAGCCATGGTATTGGAAATTCTTGGTATATGGTAATATGGTGGTATCTTGGCGCATTTTACAGGGTATATTTCCTGTTAATATATATTTTATAACCAAAATATAGAAATGGAAAATAGAATACTAAGAGGATGTATAAAATAACAGGAAATTATAAATTAGTGTATTCTCATGGTTATGGCTAGAGGCTGTATCGTATCTGGATATGTTCAATAAACTAACTTGATATCATCTATTACACTGTTTGAAATAAGCATTTTGTCAAGATTGATACTATTAAGATGGGTTCAGGATTACCGGTAAGTATGCACATTAGGATTAGCTGAGAAGAGGCTGGATGCATCAGTGGTTTGACTATGATATGGAAATAAATGTTGGCATAGATTACCATACATATGAATATTATGCTTATTTTGCATTAAGAAATGTGTATTCTTTCATGTTCACTTGTGTAAAAGTCTCAAACAGCTTTTTCTTAAAAAAAGAAGAAGCAGAATCCATACATTACTACCCATACTGTTATGCTCTACACAAGTAGAGTTTAAATGGCGTATATTCCTTTGTAATATAATGTTTTTAATAAATAACTGTGTAGTAATAACTAATTACTTAACACTGTTTTTAAAACTACATTTAATCATTAAAAACAAATATGTTTTGAGTTGCATGACTCAGTCTAGCAATCCAGTGCAAGTGGCAGTGTTTTCAATATGTACATGAAGTTTCCATGCCTATATTGGTTTTGTGTATTTTATTGTACATTTCCTTGAACACCTTCTCAGGAAGTTAGTTTGTCCTTTGTCATCACCAACTTTCCCCCCCTCCCAATGTTTACTGCATTTTCTGTTGCTATGGACAGAGGTTGGCCACCAGTTGATGGGCCTGGGAAGAAATCTTACTCAACAGCCCAGTTGGAGTATGCATGATGGGATTTATGCCTTCCTCATAGCAATACATTTGTTTGTTGTGTTGCATGTTTATTATCTCTGTCGCAACCTCTTGGTCTGGGTGCTGGTGGAGGCATTGGGCCAGATCCATTTTATAGGGAAGGAGGTTTGTGGAACCCTGCTTCCCATAAGAGATCTTGGGGTGGGGCTGCAAAGCTACAGCCCAGTGCAGGGGCTGGCAGCCAGCCACACACTCAGGTGGCGGGAAGGGCCTTCATGATTGGTGCATGCTGTGGTGGACCCAAGACCACACTCCCAATGTTACCCCAGCAGGTGGGCTGGTGAGTGGGAATTGGCCGGCAGTCAGTCTGCCCGATGACTGGATCTTGGCCCTATACCACACCAAAACTATGTAAACTGTAGCTAATAAAGGTTGTGACTAATTTCAACCCAGATCCCAACTATATGCAGCTCTCTCAATCTCATTCTCCAATAGGCGCTATGGCTGCAATTATTTCCACATTTTTGCATGTCTCTCTTAAAACAGACTGAATTGTTAGCAGTATAATAATAGGACCTTTTATAAAGAAAACCAGTATTGAACTATGTTAAGGTATACGTAGTGTTGTTACTGTTCACACCAGAGTTCAGTTCATAAGTTATGGTAGCAATCTGACCTGTATCTGTATTGGTACTTAAAACAAGTACCTTAAGTAGTTCACAGTGGGCTTCTGGGGTGATTGTTACTGGATGGGTATAAGGTTTTAAAATGCTGGGTATGCAAATGTTGAGATGCCATGGTAGATTGGAGAGGTCTTATCCCATCAGGAAATGTGTGTTTAACCTTGAAGAATTGGGTCTATAAATGAACAGCATGGAGAGGACATTTGATAGTCTAACAACTGAATTCATCTTTTGTATCAAAATAGCAGCAGTGAAATAGTTTTACTTAAGAGATACCTGACATATATCTAGCTTTATATCTGACTTAGACTTATCTCACTACCAGCTTTAGACCTGAACCAAAATGAAAAAAATGTTTCCACCTTTATCATTGTACTAGAGCTTCTATCTGTTTTTAACTGATACATAGAGATGGGGGATTTGTGAAATGAAATGATACCCCTTTTGGGATCCGCTGCCCAAAGCATCTGCTTCTTGTTACTTCATTTTAAGAGTGGCCTTGTCCATAAGCCTCATGGTGGTATAAAATCCTAAATTGGATCAACTGGATTTTTTAAAAGATTCCAATTACATATTCTGATGCCAGTTAAGAGCAATAATTTGCTGCTTCATTACTGTGGCAGTTTTGTATATCTAATTACATCTGATTGTAAGCCCCATTGAGTGCATTTTCTTGGTAGAAAGGTGGGGTACAAATCAAATAAATAAAATTCTGATATAATATATCACTATAATACCGCATGTATACAATATTTATAGTAATGTTTTTTAATCATACCTTTGTGAATAATGTATTGATTTTATTTATAGCATTTTTACCGCACGCTTCAGCCAATAAGGGCTCCCAGAGCGGCTTACAAAGATGAATAATATGACAGTTCTTGCCTTCAGGCTTACCTGTCTAAAAGACACAACACAAAAGGAAAAGGGATTGTGAGGGGGGGGGGCTGGGGAAGCAAATCTCAGGCACCAGTTCTTAGCTTCAAAGTTCTTATAGGTGTTCTTTCTGGCAGGGAAGGACGAAACAAGCTCCCTACAGCTGTTGCTTCTCTGGCTGATGTCTGGTCTGGGGTTAGGTTGGTCTTCTCCCACTTGCTATGATGTTTTTCCTGGGAGGCAGAGGGTTCAGCCTTCCCGTGGCCCTTGGTATTCTGGCCAGTGGATGAGGCCAGAGTCTGCAGTCCCAGGGGAACTGTCAGTTGGAGCTGTTTGGGGGCAATGTTCAGTGATATAATTATATATAAGTTAGAGAGGTTTTTTGCTTCCAAAGCAATATTTGTGAAGTTGTCATTAAAGATTAGCTTTTTAATAGATAGAGTTTTAGGTGATTACTTTTACATTCAAAGATGAGTGCAGCAAAATACATTTTTAACTACAAATAACTACAGTAACTTACAGATATGCAAACTATAGGCACATTTTTCTTCAACAGTTCATTTAGACAAGCCCAGGTTCTCCCCCCCCCCCATGTTCATTCTAAGACTTCTGCAGGCCAGCTGATAAGACTCCCTCCTGTGCAGGTAGGCGCAATGTAATGAAATTGGACGTGCGTGCTAGGCTTTATAAATAGAATGAGATTGACCCCCAGCCATTATCTCATTTATCTTATTTACATTGTAAAATCAGGATCTACAGTATTGATTAGAGCATAATTAGCTAATTATGAACAGGAAAATACAGAGTTATGTGGGGTTTGAACACAGCAGGCTGAACTGCTGAAAGATTTCCAAGGGCATGAGCAGATGGGGAGATCACTTTATTAAAGAACAAAACAGATGTGTTTCAGGTATGGAAATATCTAATCAACTTATCTTGCTGTGCCAAGATACTTGACCTCAATTCTGTATTTTTTTTCTGAAAAAATATTTTCTGTCAGCTGCTAGTTTTATAAAAAAATATTATTTAACCTCTCAATCCAACTGACAAAAATAGCAGAGGTTTCCCACCATTTTTCCTTTAACATTTCTCTTATTTGCACCGTTTAAAACCAGAACTGAACTACTTAGTTGGCTGGCTTGGCCTGGAGGACAAAACTGATTTAGTTTTGGTTTACAGTGGTATGTTATGTTCATGTTTTAGTAGACATTCAACCAGATACAGGCTCAGTTCGCATGTAGTGAACTGGGCCTGTAGCTTTTTAAATGCCTTTAACTTCTGCATTATTGTGAATGGTAACCAATTGCTCCCACTTCAAGCAGGAGTGACTGAACCACATACCATTCGTCCGTGGTGTGATAGTGTTACATACGAACCAGGAACTCTGGATTTCTCTTCCCCATCAAGCCAGAGAAAGAACCCATGGTTTGTTCTTGGATTCTTACTTCGACTCGTCAGCCAGAGTTCCTGGTTAGCACATAATGCTAACCAAACCACAGACAGAAGTCTGTTTAGCTACTCCCACTTGCAGCAGGAGCGAATTTTAAAAAATATCTGTATTATCGCTACATGTGAACCAGGCCATATTGCTTTAACATTTGGACTTCCCTTTTTAGCGTTGCATGAATTTAATCTCCATTTTTTAATGACAAGAAACACAGCCTCAGCAATATCAGCAAATGTGCTTTGGATGAGGCATGCCACTTGCTAGACCAGCACGGTGTCAGAAACATGTTAGGTTATGCTTCTGGTCTTGTGGTCAAACATAATCACAGAAGCATTTTAAATTAAGCTGTCAGAAAGTGGCCTAGTTTAGACATTTATGAGGCTGGTCAGAAGTTTGGAGTGGAGTCCCCTCAACCATGCAGCTAATGTCATGACACAGACACACTGCAGATGCTTCATTTGCACAAACTTCCATCCAACAAGTAGGATGATACACACTTTTTTTTTTACTTGCTGGATTGGTTCTATCAACCACAAAGTCTCAAATAATAGGGGGAAAGATAGTGTGTCTCTTAATGAAATCCACAAGCTCCACACCCAGTTCCTCCCAAATTTAGCTGAATCAGCCCCCTTTCCCGGCTGTAGCCTTCAAAAACACTAGCTAAGGGAGGGAGGGCCCTGTCTGCTCCCCCTGTAATTCAAGCACTGTCATTTGCATAAACAATTGACATGGCTTGTTTTGGAGCGCAGCTATCTTGGGATAGTGGGAAAGGGGTGAATCCACACACCCATTTTCATCTCCTCTATCTATCAACAGGTGATGGACAATGTAGAAGCTCAGAGTGCTGACCATTTATTTAGTGAATGCATGGAAATCCTCATGTGCTGGCTGCCACTGTGGCGGCTGCAAAACATGACTTTCAGCCATAATGATCTTAGACCAATAAACCATGGTTTATTAAGCCGAGAGCAAGCATTGTGCCCATTGCTCACTTTTTACCTTCTCTCATGCACCATAACGGAACACTTGTGGAGTTTGTTCAACTGCAGTTTCCCATTACATATGACTCGGGAAATCGGTTTAATCTCTTGACTACAAACCATAATACTGTGATTTCATTTCTGTCTACAAACCAGGATACCAAACAGGGATCTAATTTTGGTTTATAGTTGGAGATTAAAGAACAATTTCCCAAATATGATGTAACAGATAACTGTGATTCAACAAGCTCTGGAAGATCTGCATTATAGCATGGAAGGGAGAGGAAGGAGGGAGCACGCGTATACAGCCCGTATGGTTTATTAGACTCTGATGGTTATGTTTGAACCACACCTATGAAGACTGAAGGTAGCATAATAGAACCATTGTTTTTGGCCCAACAGGTTTTCAGGTTTTTGTAGTGCTTCAAAAACTGGTCTGACCAGAGATGTTAAGACTAGGAAAAAATGTTTTCACACCATAGGCAGTGATGGCTCTATCATGCCACCAGTTCTCAGGGGGGAAATTCCCAACCCTGTCATCTGTCTCTAGCCTTTTAATTCCACTTGCTTTTTGCATTAAATGTCTTCTGAAGCTTATAAAAAGGAGCAGGTTGACATGACATTGATATAAAGGCCTGTGGCTCACGCTGGCTCAGCTTGTCTGAGTGTGGAAAGCTAAGCTGGGTCAGGCCTGGTTATTACTTGGATGGGAGACCCCTCCTCTAGTTTCCTGCACTGAGCAGCGGGTTGGACTCGATAGACTTGTAGGCTCCTTCCAACTCTATGATCTATGAAATACATAGACACAATCTGGAAACAGACTACTGTAATGATTTTAAACAGTTGAAAAACAGTTTTCAGTGTTTTTGAAATTGGCAACTTTAGGAATTTGAAATATATAAGAAGTACCCTGAGAATTCTGATTCAGAAATTGTCTGAAGACTCCACATTAGGCTAGGAAAGTTCTGATTTATAGGTGCCTTTTCAAATCTGTATTATATATGCAATGATTTGTTTTATTACATTGATCTGTATTTATGTATATACTGTTGAAATAATATAGATTACTGTTAGATTTTGAATATAAATTAATTTTTCAGCTTCCCTTTTGCACACATGAATTTTATTTGTATCTTCAGCAACTCTACCTTATTTATTGTTAAATGTAAAATATGTAGGTACATATACAAATATGTATTTATTTAAAATATTTTAAATAACTTTGCATCTTTCTACCATGGTCTCAGGAACAGCTTTGTATTGAAAGTTAATACTGCAAATATATAAATTTTCCCCAACATTTCTTACTTTGTGGGGAGGGGGGGGGACTTCTGTGCTGTGAAAGTACTATGTAACTTCATATCTCTGCCCACATACGATTTTCATTCCCTCTCCCTCTTCCTCCATGGTGGCATCAGGAACCACCAAAGCTGGAAACAGAATGTTTTATGTTGTGAAGTTTCACCAGGGGAAAAAGTTTTCCTTGAGTCTTAGTAGATTTTTTTTTAAAATCACATGAGATCTGAGCAGTTCCTTTGGAGTTGGGGGAACTATTCAGGTTGGCTATTAAGCCTTTGGGATTTTGCTGTCCCCTGTAGTATGTGCCTCTCTTGACTCATACTTGCTTTCTAGGCACCTTTTAATCGCACCTTTTCATTAGAATGGCTCCTCCATTCTAATGAATAAGTAAAATTTTCTTATAATCATAATTTGTACACAGGAAGAAGCAAACATCAACTTAAAAACAAAAACAAGGACTCACGAGTTGTGTCCTTACTGATAATTGTCCCCTTATAGTGGCAACTGCACTGTATGCTCCCTTGTTCAAAATTCTTAGAATTATTCTCACTTGGGATAGACAAATGTTTCTCCTGGTGTTTTCCACCTCAGAGGAAGGTACTTATTTCAGTTCTTCAAAGAAAGCTGTGTAATTCTGTTAGAGATTGCTTCTTTATAGGGAGACAGTGTCTCTCACTTTTTATAATATAAAATGTGAATAATATGTATATTTATTTATTTATTTCATATTTTTTTTAATACCGTCCAATAGCCTAAGCTCTCTGGGCGGTTTACAGCAATTAACAAGACAAATGTTATCTATGTTAATAGTATAAAATCAAATCCACATTTAAAGCCTTTTCACTTATAGCATTAAGCAGTTTGCTCTTAGTTCCTTATGTGGGAAAAAACCCTGTTTTGAAAATTCATGATCGTTAATTCATAAAAAAGGACATATACAAATGAAGTAAAGACAAATACTTATAAAAACTATGTCTCTCAGTTCATTGTCAAGTTACTTTTCTTCCTGTTGGCTATATACTATATTGTATAATGTAAATATCATTTTGGACTGATCAATGCATGTTTACTTGGTAGCAAGTCCCACAGAGTTCAAGGGGATTTAAAAGTGAAAATAGGATTACAGCCTTTGACCAAAAAAGTCAAAAGAAAAACACAGGAAATGCTTCATCAGTGGTAGTGCGAACATCTGCTGCAAGAATATCTAGAACAGATGCATTTGGTTTTCTGTTTGTTGTATTTAGCATGGAAAATATCAAATATTTAAAAGCCTAAACACACTGACATTTTAAAGACTGCAAATCTTTCTACCTTTCTACCAAGTCACCAGGTGCAAAAGGGAGATGTTGCAAGCACCTACACCCTTATCCAAAAAACCCTTGTGCTGCCATATACATTCATTGGAGGGGCAGCTAGCTAGTTGCATGCAGTAGTCAAATGATGAGGGCTGCATTCTTTATTTAAATTAATTTCAAAATGCTGTATCAGCACGATACAGTTGAGATTTTGCAAAATCTTCTACAAAATGCAATATTATCGTCAAATCAGTATTAATATATATATCTTCCGGTGACCAGTTAAGCTGGCTATGGACTCATGGGCTCCAGTGCACACATGAAGCTCCCCAGCCTGCTTGGATGTACCTTTAGCTCATTCAGCTGTGCTTAAAATATTATAGCTCTTGTTGGAAAACTCTTAATGCCCAAACTATGATGCACAGTTGTATACAATATTTTGGCTTCTTTAATATTCTTAATAGAAACAAATTTCTGTAGCTTGCGTGTTCAGTTGTGTTGATATTCCTGCTTTACCTTTTTAATATAGATTTCTATAGAGGTTTGATACTTAATTTAAAGAAATGCATCTGTTTCTAATGCAGGTGTGATGAATGCAGACTCTGCTATCATTTTGGTTGTTTGGACCCTCCCCTGAAAAAGTCTCCCAAACAGACTGGCTATGGGTGGATTTGTCAAGAGTGTGATTCTACATCTTCAAAAGTAAGTTAATAAGTCCAAAGTAATTTAATAAGTTCTCTGTGAAAATGCAGAGAAAGTGAATATGTTAGAAAATGTTTTACAACAGCTTATCTTGAGCTTGTATGTAAACACAATGTAATGGGGGGGAGGTTTAATAAAAAAGACTGGTTTTATTCTGTTGCCACTATTTTGTTGCATTTTACTAGTAGGAAGCCACACAGTTGTATTGGTTTTGTAAAGCATAGATTAATATTCCTGAAAATATTTCCTATATATATTTTTGCTAGATCAAAATTATTCAGAAAGTTTTGTTGTGTTCTGATCCATTTAATTGTGCAATGTTTTACACTTTTTAAAGTTTAATGGTGAGTGCATGTGGAATATACTTTGAATCAGATGATATGCCAAGTCATTTTACTATAATTAGCCTATATTTTGTATATTTTATTTACAGTTAGTCTGTTTTCTACTAATCTATAGAGGAATTTAAAAAAACACTGGAGATGTAATTGGAAAAATATGATGAATATCCTCTGTTATTGCTGACTGTACTTGAGATCTTTTAATACATGTATTTATTTATAAAGATTAGGCAGCTTGGTCTGTGTTTCATTTATATACATTATGGTATTAAAATGGTCTGTATGCTGAAAGAGAGATTTCACCAATATGTTGTTTAAGTGTTTTATTTTATAAATGTATTTAAATCAGTAGCTATAGAAAACCCATAGGGCAAAATGTGATTTTAAGTTGTAATTGAAGTATAAACTGTGTGCTGCTAAGCCAGTTAGTAATCAAATTACTCTTCCTAAAGAAGATACAGTTTTGGCATAGAATAATGAGCAGTTACTGTCCACTGTTGCCTGGACATCTACCGTAAGTCTTTTAAATGAAGTGTTCAGTCTTTGGGTGAATTCAAATGGATGTAGAATTCCAGGCAGCCCTTTAAACTAAAATGGCTTTTCTATACCATGGATTAAAATGGTCTGTTAGTCTTTGAGGACTTATTGCCAACAGTAGTACTACTTAAAAACAGCAAGGCTTTGATATGACAAAATCTTAGATTGTTAACTTCCATTGTTTTCAGCATGGACCAGTTTAATGGCATTTGAATGAGCAATAGTACAGAAAAATGGTCTGATGAGGACTCCTTGTGGTTCTGTTTAGTTACATCAGGGTTTGTTGTTTTAAGACAATGTTTTTCGTCATTTTGAAAACACCTTACGCTGTTTTGTTCTATCGAAATCCAACCTGCTGAATAACACCTTGCTTTAGGTGGAAGTTGTTTTACAAGAGCATAGTGACTTTTGTTTTAAAATGCAGGCAGCCTTGTAGAACAATTATACTTTTACTTTTAATACCTTATGGGTGCTTGTGAGTTTTGAAAAGACCTAGGCTCAATCCAGAGAATGTTGTTATCACAGGCACACAGATCTTACTAGGTGAATAAAAGCTAGCTGGGGGTGGGGATGGGGGGCTGAGGCAGGGGTAGGGACTCTTATTCAGCAGTCCATCTCTGTGGATGGGGAACAGCCCTTTCCCAACTAACTGCTATGCATAATTCCTGTTTTCCATAATTCCATAATTCCTGTTTTCATGTGGCTCCATGAAAAAGTGAGAGTAAAGCCATGCAGGCAACCTTCTGTTGCTCTTGAACTTCTCTGGATTGTGACCTTAGCATAAGCGTACTTGCATACACACACAGTAAGTTGAATGGGCTGGACAGAAGTCCATTGGGAAAAGTCTAAGGGAATTTGTTCTGATTGATTCACTCTTTGTCTTATGAATGAATTGCAGACTTGAGTTGCCAACACTGTCAGTTTCTTTCCACCATTGAACCCTATTTTCTATATACCTCAGCAATTCCATTTAAATGCTCAAACAGTGAAATTGCATTGGCTTTTTGGTTCTTGCCAAAACAACATTCTCCCTCAGAAGAGAAATCAGATTTTGAAAGTGTCAATTCCAAATGCAAGTTAATAAGGGAAAGTGAATGTAATTATCTTCTGTTTAAAGCACTAGCCTGGTGTAAATCTTAATATAAATTAACAAATACTAATAATTTATATTATAGTGTTGTAACTAATGTAATTTTGAATTAAAAAGTATATTGGTCATTCAAGGAAAGGTAAACAAAGATAAACAATTTCTAGAGACTGCCCTGATAGTAAGCTCTGCCATACAAGTATAAGGATGATAGTATTCTTTAGTAGTAATAGTGGTCCTTGTATAATCTGTACTCACAAAGCAAATATTCAGTATTAGTGGTTCATTGATTATTGCTTGTGTCGATAAATTTCCAAGTAAAGTGATTTCTCAGATAAGGACAAATGCTTTTTATATAGATGCAGTAAACACAATTAAAATGTATGTCTTGCTGATATAGAGTACTTACATTTTGTTCATAATATGCCATGCAACTCTCCTGCAATCTTGTCAAGTTATTTCCCCACCAGTGTAACATATTCCCATATTACCCTGGCTGTCAAATAATGACAGTGACTTTGCTTAAGGGCACGAGGGCAGCATCTTCTTTGCTAGTAATAGTGTCATTTTTATGGAACGGGTGATACTTACCACAAAGGTCTGACAAGCTTTCTCATCTCAACAACTTTGCTGGGAAAATGGTTTTTTTTATAGTACATGACAAGTGAATATCTATTTCTATAACTTTGCCTCCTTTCTTTCAAACATTGCTACTGTGGTTTTACAGAGTTGCTAACTTTCAGGGTTGTATCCCAAAAAAACAGGTGGAGGCATCTATCGTACCTTCACCCGATTTTAGTCCCCCCTTTCCCTTCAGTCACCTACGCCAAAGCCCATCCCATTCAGCTGGGTCTCCGACTCTCTCTTGAGAGAGAGACATTTTGGAGTGGCAAGGGCTTGGCATGGGAAGGAGAAGGCAGCAGTCTGTCAGCCCCCTTCCCTGCAATTTTCTGTGGGTTCAACCCACCATGTCCTAAAATGCAAACACATAGCAAATTCAGGTTGCAAAAGATGCCACAAATTTTATTGCTTACCTCTTCTATGCATTTGCTGTAAATTGTACAGAGATATCACAATGATAACTAGCAGCCCAATTGCTGACAGGAGGAAAACCAACCCAGCTCACCTTCTGCTACTCTCCCTCCTTGGATTAGCAGGTGGCTGGGTTGGTTTCCTCCTCTCAGCTACTAGCCTGTCAGTTTTGCTGTGAGGAAGGCAAAAACCCAGGCTCTCCAGAGGCCTAGTAAAATTCTTTCCCAGACTTATCAACTGGCAGCCAATCAGGGTAAATGGTAGTGGGCCCAAGGTAAGACAGCGGCAGAGAAGTCTGCACTCCCTGTCTGCCCTTGCTAATTCTGCCCTCCAGCCCACCAGTACTGAGGTTGACTGTCCTTACAGCAGAGCATCCCTGCAGGCCATTAGGTCAAACATCAAGGCCACATTTGGGCAACACTCACTCCTACTGTTATCCCGTCTCTTTCCACCTCTCTATTGGACACAAAGGGACAACCCTGCCAGAGGGGGGTAATTGTGCTTCCAGGGCTACAAATGCATGAAGCATCAGTCAAGGCAAATGTTATTTTGAGTTCTTTGGAGATACTAGAAAAGCAAATTTAAATAATTTTACATGTTTTCTAGTGCTCACAAATGCAATTTACATAGGATATATTTTTTCACTATATTGTTAGAACACATTTAATGAGCCCTGTATTATAAATTTATAAAGATAAAATATTACATGAATTGATCTTTTAAAAATATTTTTTATTTTTTAAAATTCTGATTCTTAGATTATTTGTTTTAGAAGAACTTAGGCGTTCTTGACTTGCTGGATTTTATCCCATTATACTTCAAATCTAACAACTTAACTTGATGGGCAGTGCATTTTCCATCTAGTCAAAATATGCAGTTATGCTGTGACCCCACACAACACAAATTTTGTAAAATAGTTAAAAAGTAGAATGATAAGAATTTTGTTGTGAATAAAGCATTTATACAGTCAAATGCTTTAGTATCAGTTTTATCATATTCTACTAAAATAATATAGAAAAAAGAGACATATAACCCCTTCCTGAATTAGACTGCTGCTTATTCAGTTTTGATATCAAAAAGTAACTTTGCATATCCTGACTTGCATTTCCATAAGTTCAGGTCCATATTCTTCTTAGTCAGACAGACAGAGAAAAGCAGAGGCAGAAGTAGGGGTTCCATGGGTCCGGTATGTCTACCATCCAGCCCCCTAGCTGTATGTCTTAAGAGCTAAAACATTCCAAGAAAAGGTGCCATACTGATTCCAAGCACCCAGCCAGCATTTCCTGAGTGCTACGTATTCATGGGCAGTGTGCCCTAAATATTTGTGCTGTAAAGGTGAACTCGAACTTACAAAGAAGATAGTGCAGCACTGGAAATAGTAAGCATTTCCACTGATTAAGATTGCATCTTCCCAGTGTTGCCTACCTACGCCTGGCACAACTTGTCCGACCACTTGTTATCCACTCTTTTTAAATCCAGTTTTATTAATTACCGTATGTCACTTCGCACACTTTTAAACCTTCCAGGGCAGAAATAATTGTCAAGCTTAGATGGAGTAAACTCTGGAGCTGTGTTTGGACCATAACAACAAGTAGTAGAGCCTAATATTGGAATGCAACTTCTTAAAATGTATTTGGCCAATTTTATTCCACCCTTCCTGGCTTATGAGGTTGTCATGTGCCTGGTTGTTTGTGAAGCCTTGTTTAGCTCTTCAGACAAAACTAGTCCAGGCATCTTCAGTCCACTAACTGCACATAAAGGATGCCTGTTAAAACAAGCAATATCTAATGACCCCAGAGAGAGTTCTTGAGCAGTAGGGTAAGTGCTAAAGTGCACAACCAGGACTTTGGGACACTTCCTGGGGAAAGGCAGCCATCTCCCCCCCTCCCCTACATGCCCTCACACTCAAGGTGGTAAGCCAGCCATGAGGACTGCCCAGCCTATTCTAGTTCCTGCCAGCTGTGTGCATCACTGAAGACCATTGGAGGATGAAGCATCCTGCTTACCTAGACTGGGGAATGCAGAAATCATGTCCTTCATCCCTAAAGTTATGTTGGTATGTTTGATATGATAATGATTTGTACTGTATTTTATTGTGATATTTTCTAATTTTTATGTTGCCTTGAACACCATGCAGAAAGGTGACTGAGGAGTCGTACAGATAAAACTGTAATAAAAACTATACTGTCATTCCTCTTCATAGGCCAATTAAGATTTGCAGTAAGTTCTGTGAATGGGAGAATTGTGCTCTGGCTGTTCATAAGATGGGCTGATGAGAAACTACCACACTTGCTGCACTTACTTCCATTAAAGTGATCTCTTTTTACTATATGACGAGCTGGGTGGTATTAACTTCTGGTTAGGCATATGGGTCAACTTCAGTATCCTACTAGCCACAGCCAGGAGTCCTCTTAAACAGGGAACCTAGTGTGGGCCATACAGAGTAGTAATATGTATTGAAAGGCCCAACAGTGTTATAGCCAAAACAATTTTCCTATTTGATCCATTTCGGGTTCCTACTGTTGAACTCTGTGATTCCAACAGGTTGTCTGGGTGATTTACAGCACAAGAAAGTTTGAGATTATGGAAGTTGAAGTCTACATTGCTCTGGGCATTTTGATAGCATTAATCTAGTATAACCCAAGAAGCAATTTAAAATATTGCTCCAGTGTTTCAAGCTATCCCAAGGTAACACTTGCAGGAAAGCTCCTAACAATATGCATAGTCATTAAAGAACATTTCATTTTTAACATACACTTATGTTCTCCTAAACGACAGGATTGCCACATGTCTAATCCTGGGATGTACAAGGCAGACTATTGTCAAAAATGGTCTCTAGCCATTGATGTGAAATAGTCCCAGGAACCTAGTGACTTAAGTTTGCTGCCAATAAAATGACCACTTTTTTGAAATCACTACTCAGTTCTACACTAGGGTTGTATCCAATTTAATGCTAATCAAAAAAGTATAAGAGGTTACATTGTTGTGCTAGCAGTTGTGTGTTCTACTGGCGTTCGCACAAGCAGCACATAGTGTAATTAACTTGTAATGAATTTTGAAAGCATTTGTGCAACTGTTTGAGCAGTGGCTTGCGCAAGTTGAATCAAAGCACTGGATTTGACACTTGAGGAAGGATGAGAATGGGCTTTCCACAAGCAGTAGAAGCCTTACACTAGTGGAATGACACCATTGTGTCCAACCCTTAGTGTTTCTGAATTACTGGTGTGCCTGAAAGGAAGCAATGTTTTGATTAAGGTATAGTAACCTTGGAACTGCATTTTGGATCTGACAGAGTAACCCATGTGCTACTTGAGTAAGACAAAATTTAAATTATTTCCCATTGGCTTTAATGCTTCAGATGTCTAGGTCCCGATGAATAGAAATTACTTAAAAGGCTGGGGCACCAGAGCAAAATATAAATGGAATAAAAGACACCCTTGTCTCATCCCTTGAGATTAATCAGAACCCATTTTACTTTGCAGGTGAGGATGCACAGTGGCAGGAGCTCCATAAATTACTGTAACCTAATTGATAAGGTCTTTGAGGGTACCTTTCTTTCTGGCACACAGAATTAGTTTGATCATGTTGGCTTTCTGTGCATTTAGGAATAGGGCAGCATTGTGTCCAGCTTGTTCTCATATTCCACAGTAAGGTTCAGGGCTGATTCTTAATGAAAGAACATAGACCTTGGACTGCATTGGTCTCCAGAATAAGGTGACAAGGCTCCCTTCCTCAAGCAACCAATACAGGCACCTACAGAAGAAAAGCTTTTGTTTAGCCCTTTGCCATATCTCATCTGACAAAGAGTAATCTGTTGTTGTTGCCACACACACCAACCCAGTACCTAGATGTCTTCTGCAGCAACACCTGGCTTTTGTTTTGGTTTTTGGAGTTTCATTTTGGCGGAAAATACTATTCTCTTAGGTCTCTAACTTCTTTTCACATCGGCTGACAAGCAACATTCTCATTCTTTCGTGAATCTACTACTATATAATAAACTACTACTTTCGTGAATAAATAGTAAAGGTTGCTATGGTATATTAGGATGGAGCGTTCATTCTCTTCCTATTATTCTGTCAAATAGTCCTCCACATTTTTAGGATCTTGATGTTTTGCTTGGAGTTAATGAAGTGTGTGCTTACTTCTCTCCCATTGAAATCAGTGCAGCTTAAAAGTGCTTTAACTGCATCTTGTCCTGTGCTTTTCATTTCTACTAACTGCAAAATACCTTATGTGTTAAATATAGGGTGAAGTGGATGGAATGAAAAACAAGTATCAGGTAACTGTTAAAACATGTGAAAATAGATACTATGCAATTTAAATTATAGTGATTGTTGGCATATATACATTGACTTTAGCTTGAATACTTAAATAGCTTTAAAAATAATACTAATGATTTTGCATCACGGTAGCATACACACACACACACACACTATTAGGACACAGATCCTTAGGATAATTGTCTGTGCAATGCAGTGTGGAGCAAGGCGACAATTGCATGGAGCTGGGATGAAACAAATGTTAGCTTTTATTACCAGCAGAGGCAGTTACATTTTGCAGTAGAAAGAAGCCTGTTGCAGGGAAGAAAATAGGAAGAGCTAACATAAGGCACAGGTGAGCACAGGTCCCTGTCTTCTACACTTAGGTAAATCCTGAGATTTGTGGTTTAAGCCTTTCTGGTTGTAAGATACTGTTGGTCCTCCAAATAATGCCTTAAATCTTTCATGGAGGCCCTCCGAGGTTTATGGGTGATCTAACATATGTATGCACGAACTACAGCTGAATTCCTACCCTTTGACAAATGTTATTAGGAACTGACATCTCATTAACTTGTCAGATCCAAGTCCCACCATCAAACCAGACTGAATCCCCAAGTGTACTTTTAAGCAGCTCATTCAACTAAACATAATTCACTGTACCCAAAAGGTATATGCCTCCATTTCTGTACAGCTCATGTTGCTTGTGGGCTAACTCACAAGCTGGATGGTGCTTTCCAGGTTTAAGTCCCCACTCGGCCATGAAACTCACTGGGTGACTTTGGGCCAGTCACTGACTCTCAGCCTAACCTACCTCACAGGGTTGTTGTGAGGATAAAATGGAGAGGAGGAGGGTAATTATGTAAGCCGCCTTGGGTTCCTTGCAGGAAAAAAGGCAGGGTATAAATATAATTACTTAATTAATCATACTTTGTCAACTTTAGCTGAGAGTTGTACTCCTCCATATACTGTGCCTCAAGAGTTGGGCCAAACTAGGTTTAGACCTGGGAAGGGAATTGCTACAGGCACATAGCAGGTCTTTTTGCACCTGGAGAGTGAGATGACACCCCTTTCTCATCACATAGATCAGAATTAGAAGTGACCCTGGAGGTCATCTAGTTCAACCTTCTGCTCAAGGTATGATGCAGCTACAGCGTCCCTGACAGATGATCATCCAGCCTCTACTTCAATACCTCCAGTAAAGTAGAGCCCACAACCTCCCAAGGCAGTCTGTTCCACTGTTGAACAGCTCTTACCTTTAAGAAGTTTCTCCTAATCTTCATCTGAAATCTCCTTCCTTGTATTTTCCACCCATTGGTCTCCCCTTTAATCTTCTCCAGGCTAAATATGCCCAGCACTTTCAACCATGCCTTGTAGGACTTTGTTTTCAGCTGAAACCAGTATTTTCTGTGTCCAACCATGGCCTTGTGCTGAACAGCATTAGAAAAGCCTTCCCCAACCTAGCGCCCTCCAGGTGTTTTGGACTACATTCCCCATCAGCCCCAGCCGGCATGGTCAGTGATCAGAGGCGATGAGTTTTAGTCCAAAAGTAGTACTAGACTGCTAGAACACAGCAGGTCATGGTGCAGACCATAAGCCTATGAGAGCCAGTGTGGCATAGTGGTGAGAGTGTTGGACTGGGACTCGGGAGATCCGGGTTCTAGTCCCCACTCGGCCATGAAGCTCACTGGGTGACTTTGGGCCAGTCACTGACTCTCAGCCTAACCTACCTCACAGGGTTGTTGTTGTGAGGATAAAATGGAGAAGATGAGGAGGATTATGTAAGCCGCCTTGGGTTCCTTGCAGGAAAAAGGGTGGGGTATAAAGATAATAAATAAATAAATAAAAATAGGTCTGACCTTGAAATCCAGCTCCCAATAATTCCCCTGGGTAAGTGCCTAAATGTAGACTGGGTGTTATATTTTGCTCAGGACCACAAGCCCTAATCACCCATAATACTTAGCAAATGAGGTGTACCAGACTCAGCAATATCTGGGTCAATCACATTCTTCATTAAAGAGCCTTTGGGGTAAAACAGATGGTGAACACTGGCCATTCTCTGTTCTTGTTTTTAAGTATGTATTTACCAGTACAACAAGCAGGATGTTGTCATGTGATAAAAGCAGTTATCAGTAAGCAACGTAATGTTTGAATCCTCACTTTTTGCAAAATACTCTTTTCTGAACGAAACATGATTAAAGAATGTAGTGATTATAACATTAGGGTTCAAGAACCATTACCTAAGCTACTCCTGAATGAAAGAGCTAAGAAAGAGCAAGTCCCTGTGCACCAGTGAAGAAATCCACAATTAAAATAACATGTACCACGACCTATCCACCAAATATTCTTGGCTCTTTTGAAAAGCGACACATTCCTGACAAAGGAAAGAGCAAAATGCTGTATATTATACAAAGATATTGGCTGAATAGTTGGCAAGTGCATATTGCAGTTGCCTTTAAGTAGAATAGTTAGAAAAATGAATTGGCATACTTTCCAGTTTTTGTTAATCAAGCAGACTAAACAAAGCAATACAATGAGTAACCAGTGCCATAAAGTGAATACCAAATAAAACTAATGAGGAAATTATTATTGCACTTGATTCATAACTTAGAAGATAAGCTCCTCATAAAATTATTATGTACTAGAAAAATCCAGGAGCATTTTGTAGACTTAAAGTATCAAAGCAGAAGTGAGGAATTTTTATTTCTGCTTTAAATATATATTCTGCAGTTTACTGAAAGAAAATGTGTTTGTCTCTCAAAAGGAACTATATTGTTTTACAGTTTGGATGATAAATGGAAATCAGAATTATATATTCTTAAAATAATTTCTGTCTTGTGCCCTATGAAATCCAACTCTGAACAAATGGTTATTCTTTTGAAAATGAACATTATTGGAAGTCCAATAAATGTAATATTAGATCTTCAGGTTCATTTCATCTTCCTGTGTCTCTTTTTAAGCCACTGACATAATTGGGGGCTGCCTTTTCCAGGGCAGAGGGTACAAGTTTCATATAGGACTCAAATGTGAAGAAACCAAGTTAGAATATGATACTCTTTGAACAGGCCTAGTGTCGACACATGGCATCTTCTGGCAGTTGCCAGCCCTGGGCAGCTGGGACCCACCCCTCAGTTGCCATTTTCATTACCCACAGTTCCCTGGAACAAAGTTATATCAGAGGCATTGTGGGAGGGAAATTAAAATGACAGCTCCAAGTTTCTCCTGATTTCACCATTGCTGCCCACTGCCAGGTAAGCCTGTTGGGCCCAGGTAAGCCTCATGTAGGTGAGGGCTCACCAGAAAGCACATTGCGTAGGGTTCCCTCAAGCCTACAGCTATCCCTGCTTTCAGATCTTACTGTACTGAGTATACAGAAAACTCTAAATGGATAAAGCTGTTTTTAGTCAACATTTCTGTTCAACAGGTCCTCACTGAAAAATGAACGATAATGGGCCAGAGCTTCACCCATCTTCCCATATGGACTGTCCTTTGCCATAGCTGCTGTTCTCTACAGAAATTGGCAATTGGGGTTGTATGGTTAGCATACAGGGAGCCAGGTTTGGTCCCAACTTGGCCTCCAGTTCCTGATCCCTATTACAGATTGTACTAATCATTTCTAACCTCTTGATCCAAATTTCCATTGTTGGTATTTACCACCGAGAATAGTTCACACTCTGTCAAAGATTTTATTTTATACCCTTCCATCTTAAGTTGCTTCATAGGACATATAGCATCTTTGTCCAGCAGTCCTTCTTTGTATTGTACCACAGTTAAAGAAGCTGATTCCTTCATGATGGCAACACCTTTATAGCGTTTCATGTATCAAGTTTGATAGCTAGAAAATGCATTTAGATTGACTTCTTTAATCTAATTGACTTTCTTGTAAGATTCTTTAGACAATATGTGTTTAAATTAGTGTACTAATAATTAAGGTCTCATGCTGACAATAGAATTATCAGCAAATTTGCCAACAAATTGTAGTTCACCATTACTACTTTCTATTAACATCTTGTAATTGCAAAGTTTGGTTATTATTTACTTAATTACAAGAACCCATATTGACTTTAATAGAATAAGACTATTGGAAAAATAGATATGGCTCTTTCACTTAGAACCCTCCTCATAAACTGTTAATAGCTACAAAACTTTGTACTTGCTAAAATATATACAACATTAATGGTTGTTTCAAATGTAGACCTTTTCAGAAGTGAAATATTTGGAGAAAGTATAGTTGGAGATGAATGTGTCGGATGCTAGGGGTTTCCAAAAGTTTAGCTCTCAAAAAGCCTACCTCAAGCAATTGTCCTTGGAAAATTATATATTAAAATGTTTTAAAGGCTTGATTTCCACGATTTAAAAAAAATAACATTTGCCATTGTGTACATTTTTAAACATGTCAATGTGGGAATTTGGTTGGCTTTGTTTTGCTTTGTTTGAAAAAGCATCTGTCATGCTCTAGAGTTAGTGATTCACTGCCTTTTGTCTGGCATTTAAAGTAAAGAATAATTTGCTTTGTGAGAAGAGCCAATATTTCAGTGTCTCTTGTGCTAATGCCAGCAGGGAAAACATGCCATGGGGCTATAACTCCCATGGGCCATAATCCCTGGCAAGATGTCCGGAAGTGGCAACAAATTGGAGTTGGAAGCAAAGATGGCTTTACCATACCTTCTCATAATAACTTTTACCATTGTCCGATTTCTGTTTGCAACTTGTACTGTATAGTGACTGACAGCAGGTTATTTTTTAATGGAGATTTTTAAAAAAATCTTCATGCCATCTTACTGATCTGTATAATGGACCATGCCAGGAAAGAGATTGTAGCAGATAAGACTAAATCCTGTCATCTAAACAATAATGTAGTTTACATTCAAAGCTACAGAGTTGGGATCCCATTGTTCCAGGAGTATTTGGTAGCTTCTAGTGTCAGTGTACTAACAGTCACTTTCTAAAAGGAATAATCAAGAACATGTAATATAATCAACACTTTAAATAAAGAAAAAACTAAAACCTAACAGCAGGAAAAAATACTACATGGATGACCTTGTTTTCTTTGTACAGAAGTAAATTATGTGTGTTAAATCCAAATAAAAGGTGTGATTTAAAATCAAAATAGATTCCTCATCTCCTTCTTGCCATCTGAAACGATTGGAGATCTAGCAGTTGATTTAATGTTCAGGCCTCTGTGACTTGAACTGTTATACGTAGTAAGTAGGCATCCTCTTTTCTACCATATTCCTAAATGCTGCTGACTCTGCTATGTTCATTTAGTTATTTCACATGATAGTTTTCTCCTACCACACAGTGGTTGTTCCAGTCACCTCATGATATTTGTGGAGTTTTGCTTTGTGGAAGGGTCCACAACTAGTTTGGACGTACAGTTTCTGTGCAGATGTGCTTTCTATTTTTATTCCTGTTTGAATGGTAGTCTGGACATCCTAAAGCATGTTACCCTTTCTGTAAGACTGGGACAAGAGCACTTGTGTGAATTTACTGTCAGTGAAACAGCTTATGTATGTCCATCTGTAAAACATTTACTATAGAAGACTTGACTGGTAGGTATATCTTAATGCTTTGATCTTAATGATCTGCCACTTATTAAAGCAGATTATGAATGCTTCCTATGTAAAGCATCATTGTATTTGAGAGTGAGCAGGGAGTAACAATAAAATTCCTTTTTATCAAAAAGATTTTTCATATAGCACTAAACATATTATCAGTTTACCTGTGCAAAATTTGACTTTTCATAATGATGTTAGGTAGTGGTATTCAAGTTTGAGCATTGCATTTGAGAATAAAGAATAGAGTGAACAGCGCTTAATATCTTCTTTGCAAAAGACAGCTGGGGACATCTGGTTTGTGCTATCAGCTACTGTTAGTGTGTGCAGAAAGGAAGAGAACCCTGATTACGTGACTTTTATCATTCTTCCTCTTAAAAGTTCCTTACTTTTTAAAAGTGCTTTCACAAATAGTTATCCTGTGAATATAATTTTAAGTGCATTATAATTAACTCTCCCAAGAGATTGCACAAATATTTTGTGATTTTGTAGCTGGCTTTAAAAATATCTTCTCTAAATCCTGAAGACGTACATTGCATTGTTAAATTTAATTGCTGCCAGAATTTATCTCAGGCTTTTCACTAAACATATCTTTAGTAAAGGATGAAAGTGATTATGTGGTTCAGTGGTTTGAAAACTCCTTTGGGTATGTTTGGAGAGTCTTGCATATTTTGCATCTTCTGCCTTGAAAACTTTATATGCAACGAACAGTATCAAAAGCTACATTGGTTGCAGAAGCCTTGTAATATTTAGCTACCAGAAGCTATTTGCTTAGCAGCTGCTTCCTTGAAATATAACTTGACCAGCAGATTGAAGCAACAAGTGCTTCAACAACGAGAGTTTTATAAACTGCATACATTAAATAGCACAAGTCATTTACTAAATGTATCTAAATTACTTTAGCATAACAGGAGCAATTTGCTTTTGACTAATTTGGACTAGTACCTCAGACTTCAAGAACTTTTAAATGGGCTTTAGGCTGTAAATATTGGAGCTTTCAGTGCATTGCCCAGAAAAAGCAAAGTAATATACAGTCTGTATTTTGTACTGTAGCTATTGTAAATTTTCAGTAACATTTTTAAATGGTGGAAAGGGTCTAAAAATAATGCTTGATGTGTAGCAAAAAAAAAAAAAAAACCCTATACAGTAATACCTTGGATTGCAAGCATAATTCGTTCCGGAACCGTGCTTGTAATCCAAAACACTCTTATATCAAAGCAAGTCTCTGGTGGGCGTGAGCGGGGCCGATTTCGGCCCGCTCGAGGTAAGCGGTTACATCCCTACACGTCGCTTGTTTCTCAAGTCAAAATTTATTTTAAAAAATTGCTTGTCTTGCAAAACACTCTCAGACCAAGTTACTTGCAATCCAAGGTATTACTGTATACTAATGGTGAGTATATACTAATGGCGAGTGCCATCCCTATGATGGCCAAATAGCACCATCCACTTACAAGAGGGATATGATCAGACTTGGGGGAACCCCAAAGTTTCCAGAAGTACCAAAACAAAACAAAAAACTTCTTGGGGGAAACCTTAGGGGGAAGAATCCAAAAACAGCCCAATGAAAACTGAGCATGCTCCGTGGGAACAGAATGCTGACTGACTGTTGGAGGGAGGGGGTAGGGGAATAGAAAACTGTGGGGTGGGGGAATGGGACAGAGTATACCGGAAGAGGGCATGGCTGCCTGGCTGGAACCTTGAATGGGAGTACCCCACACGGCAATGTTTTGTTGTAGGCCCCGCTTGTAATTTAGATAATACAGTTGTACAGCATCTAAAGAGGCCTCAACATTGCTTCTATAGAAATAGTAAATACATTTCATGCAGCAAACAAGCTCAGTGATTGGTGGTAAGACCAGAAAAGGGTAACGAGAATGTCATAATCACAATAGGTTAGTAAGGCAAAAAGAAGAGGTAGGGATAAAGTATAGAACCTTCAAAGTATAAAAAATATCCGTTTGTGTGATCTGGGTACAAAAGAAGAACAATGGGGGCAAAGCAGCAAAGTAAGTGTGCTAAGATGCTCATAACAAGAGTAGAAAATGTATCCCAAAAAAGTATGAGGTTACTACAGACAAGACCAGGACATGACAATAAGAATTTGGGATGATGAAAGAAAATCTGGTTTTAAATTGTATTAGGAAAATTAGCTTATGTAATGGAGTGCATATGGAAAGGCATATTAATCACCAAATTAAAATGTGAACCAGACAACAGGTTAGTGAAGCTTTGCTCAGTAATAGAAGAGAAGGGGGAAATGAGATGTGTGAAATTGTAGAATTGTGGGTAAAATAAGAGTTGTATTAACTTAGACATTTCTGAATGCATTGCCACTTCTTTGTGGTCTCTCTGCAGTCCTGCATACATGGGCCACATTACAGGACTGTCTTATGTTCTAGTGCATTTGTGTCCCTTTCCTCAGCTAGAAAGTTTTTGTTCTGTGTTCAGATTCAAAGGGATCAGATGAGGACTGACAGACAGGCACTCTAGCAGGTAAAGATGGTTTGCCCATTCCCTCAAAAAGCTGCCTAGGGCTTCTGCAGATTAAAGAGCTTGTTGGACCATGCCCCTTGGAGCCCCAGATGGACACAGTTACTGCTATCCCAGACATTTTTACACCACCTTCTGTGGCTCCTATTAGGCAAAAAGGTCCATAATGTGTGATACAGGGGAACAAAATACCCTGACCCGGAAGGAAGTGTCCCATTATTATGTTGGGCAGACCCCCAGATGCCTTGTCCTAGTGGCTCATAGAACTGAGCCCTTATCAGGGGTGCCATTTATGGAAACAGTTTCTATTTTGTGTCTGGAGTACGAAGCTGTCCTTGAACAGCATAAGTGGAATGCAGCAAAAAAATGTATTTAAGATTATGGTAATGAGTATTGGGGGGATAAAAGAGAGAGAGAACTGACTATGCAGATTAATTCAGTAGATATAGCCAGATGTAGCATGAGCACAGCTAGGGGAAGAGCCCATCTTAAAAATATTTTCAGTGACTTTAGCAACGTAATACTCTGCATAAATTTTCAATGCTTTTAATTTATGAAGACTGAAGAATTTCCCAGCTTTTGAAGCAGCACAAGTTTTGACCTTTCAGTTACTGTGAGCTCAGCAAAAAGTTGCTGATTAATTTTGCCCCTTAAACTGTGGTAGCTGGACCGTTCATTCCCTTTTAATAAACAGGCCCAATTTTAATGCTGCTGACTTAGATGTAATAAAATATTCTTTGTGTTAGGCTTCCACTGTATTAATAATAGGATCTGTATTAGCAGTTTACAACTAAATGGCATAGGAACATTCAACTAGCTTGCATTAAATCAATTTTATAGCACGACTGCTTTGTCTTGTCTCATACCTGATACTTTTCAACCTTATAGGGCAAACCTGCTTCTAAATAAGCCTAGAACAAAGGATATGATGAGTAACATGTTTTGCAGGACCTTTCCACAAAGGGATCATATACGTACTTCCAGTGCTTGTGTTTATTCTTAAAGATCACAAATAAATACGACAGCCAGAGTAGTAATAAAACATACTAAAACTACTACTGGGTGAAGAGATGCATTTAAGGTTTAACAATAGTCCCTTTTTTTCTTAATGAAGCATAATCAAAATGTACAAGGTTGAGTGGCAAGTGTTGGATATACCAGCAATGGCTGAAAGGGATGAGCTGAAGTCCTGCAGCCTGTTACACAAGCTTTGGAATATTTACTGCATTGTTGCCACCTGTAAACCTACCATGCTTCATGTGCAACAGCATGGGAACCTTATGGGACATGATGAAGCAATATTTATTGGTCATCCACAACTAATCAGAACTCTAGAGAGCTAATTTTTACACATTAAAAATTATTTCAATGTCTGGTTGGGTACAACAGTTTCTAATTTGGTTGCATGTGCACCATAACCTTGTAATAAATATCATCTATAGCCAACTTAAGCCTTACTTTGTAAATATGTAGAAGAGTCATTAAGTCCCTTACCGATTAAAAAACCATGTAGTTTGACCATTGGCAGTGAGAGTACAATTTTAAAAATCTTACAAAACGTTTGTATGTGGTGGTGGTGGTGGTGGTGGTGGTGGTGATGATTGTTATACTAGAGCAGTGATGGCGAACCTTTTTGAGCCCGAGTGCCCAAACTGCAACATAAAACCAACTTATTTATTTCAAAGTGCCTTAAATTGGGCAGGAAGGAGGAGGGGGCACTAGCTAATCACGCCCCACTCTGTCTCAGGGCATGGCTCTTCACCGGGCGCGCAAAGATTTGGGCATGCGCACGCTGTGCTTCTGAGCTGTCTGTTCAGTTAGAAGGAGGGCTGGGTGCCTGCGCAGTCCGCTTCTGGGGGTGGAGATGTTGGAGTGTGCCTGCCTGTGGAGGCCAGCGAGGAATGAGTGGAGAGGAATTACTATGGAAACCCGATGCTGAATGCAGAAGGGGACGGTCTTTTCGCGATCTGGCAACCAATGGCTCGAGTGCCCACAGAGAGGTCCCTGGATGCCAGCTGTGGCACGCGTGCCATAGGTTCGCCATCACTGTACTAGAGGATGCCTGTCAGTGCAATAGTGCCAAGACTATGAAACCTAGACACCTGAAACTTGGCATGCATACTAAGAGGACCCCAGGGATGTGCACCACAGGGATATTTGGTTTTTAAAACACATCACTTTTCATTAATTCAAATATATCCATGCATTAATTCATGTGTATCCATACAGTACCAATTTCAGTCGCTAAGTGACAGACTTCCCTAACTAGTGCATAGCTTTGCAGTCAACACAGTTTGAGCTATGGGGCAGAGGTGTAGTCTGAGAAACATAATTATATGATTTTCCCCCTCCCCCCCCACCTGTGAGGCAGCACACACACACACACACACACTAGGGAATAAAGTGGACAGACCCATCCCCGAGGGGGCTTATAGGGGAGGACCATGGCAGGGGCCAAGCACAATGTGTCCAACTCTGACAACTGCATAACATTGCCTGAAGGCTTCCTGTATCAAACTAAAAGGGCTATTCCAACCCCTGTGTATCCTGGTCCATTCACTAGTTTTATAAATGAAATACTATCCAACTAGGCTAAAGATATAGCAAGGCTGCAAGCCTAAGCATACTTACTTGGACGTAGGAACATAGGAAGCTGCCTTATCCCGATTCAAACCCCTGGTTCATGTAGCTGAGTATTGTCTGCACTGACTGGCAGGAGCTTCTCCAGGATTTCCTGCAGGAGTCTTCTCCAGCTCTACTTGGAGATGCAAGGGACTGTACCTGAGACATTCTGCACCTAAAGCACATTCTCTATCTCTGAGCTACACCCTTTCCCCTGAAATCAATAGATTATTTGTGAAAATGTGTTTAGGTTGGAAAATTGATTGGCTTCACGTGATTAGCACATTTTTGAGTGCCATGATAGTGATTAGTGAATGTTTCAGCCCTTAACCTTTTAATGCTAGAGTGGAATGTGCCCAGAGGTAATGTGTAAGCTTCCAATGAACATACAGCTAGCATACCTCTCCAAAGCTAGTTCTGTGTTGGACATTATTGTAGACGTACAAAAAGTACAAATGCAAGGCGTTTATGAATCAGATTATCATTCTTCTTAAACTAGAAGCTGCCCTCGTTCTTGTTAAATTGAGTACTATTTAGAAGCTTAACCTTTTTTTTGTTCCATGTCTCTTAAAATAAAGAAATCAAAACAGACCAATGCTTCTTATTTTGATCTGAACAATTTTGTAATAGTGTACAGTAGAAAAGGATTTTCATGCATGTCCTTCAAATATACGCCAGTAACTAGTAGTAATGGAATAGGTTGTAAAATGAAATTTTTAACATGTTTTAAATGGAAATAACTAGCGGGGGAAATTGGTAGCTCTTTTTCCATTATCCGCCCACTTTATAAGAAATGGTTTCATGGCTTTTCTTTCAAGAAAGGACTTTTTCCATTATGTAGTTCTAAAAATGAACTACTGTCTTCAGCTTTCCTGTTTTTCAAAGTCTTTGTTAGTAACTTTGATTCCAAATTCATTACTGCAGTCAAGTAGTACAGAGCCTGGTGCAGGAGATAAACCCTTTGCAAATGAAGACAGCATCCATTTTCCTTATACCTCAGGCCACACAGAATTGATTGTGGTAATAAAATGACAGCACCTTGTAATATACTGACGGCTTTTTAATTTGAAAACTAGCTTGAGCCTGATTCAAAGCTTGTTTAAAGCTAATTTATGGTGTGCGTAATTTTCAGCTGAATCCAGGGTAAAGGATGATGTATGAAAACAGAGTTAATGTAATTCAAATGTATCACATTGGAGAGAGAGATTTCCCTTCCCCCCCCCAATAGAATTTTTTTTTTTTAAGTGTGCATGTTTTGTGTGATGTTTAAGTATGGGTGTCTAAAATGATGTGTGTCATAGTTGAGTGCAAAATAGTTGGTTGATTTGAACAAAACTGACAACACTTTGTTTGGGAGGTGACTTTTGTGGGGGGGAGGCTCAGTTATGCATAGCTTGTTTTCTTTGCAATTAATTATTCTACATAGAAGCAAAGTGATACATCAAAAGTACATAGTTTGCATTGTGTTTAATGGCATCTAAAATAACTTTTTAATGACCACTGCAACAAGCAAAAGTAGCCTCATCAGAGATTAATACATTTATTCACATTTTTACATAGCTCAATAAATTCAGCTCTGAAATTTGCAGAGGAGGCAGATATGTTTAAATTCTTATAATTTATACTACAATGGAAGACCAAACACAAAGGTTAATTAGTTAGAAAATAAAATACAAAATGTGTAGAGCATTTCCCTAGTTATTTCAGTATAACACTACACAAATGAGAAGTACAATAAAACTTCTGTCTCATTTTCTTCCTTCATCTTTTATTGAAACGGAAGCTAAACTTGAATGGTTTTGCATGCAAATTGCCATACTCTGGAAGAAAAGTTGTGTGGAGTCCAGTATTAAATTCATTCTACCAAGGTTATCCTCATTCTGTGCCTTCCTTGAAATTGTAACATTAGTCAAAAGTGCAAGTTTAAATTGCTATCAAGTTTTATTTCTGTGGCTAATTAAGATTTCACACAGAAATGCTAGCATGGTTTGTGGGAGGGGAAATATTATTTAATAAAGCAATATGTAACATGTCAGTTCCATGTTTCAGTTCTGGCCCAAAGTTATTTGCTGAATTATTTCCTTGGAGTGTAGAGGAAAAATACCTGTTAAATTATTATTTATGTTGTAAAAAAAAAAAAAAGTAATATTCTCCATACCTCTGTGTGGAATGTGGAATTCCCGTGTTTTATGTGCAAAGAAGAAACATAGGGTCTATATGGCTTCAGTTAAACCAAAGAAAATTAAAACTATATTTTAGAAATACAGAGGTTCCTAATGTCAATCAATACGTTCGTAGAGAACAATACCACCTTGCTACAACTCTCTTATGGAGTGCCACTTCAGCACACTACTGAGGGGTCTATTTGTCTCTGTTGCTCTCAGGACTCTGAACCGTCAATTGAGGTGTTCTCAGAGGCCCCAACTAATGTTGTACCCTCTACCTCAAGAAGTAGCTCTGAACAGCTGGTATCGGTGGCACAGAAACATCCAAAAGAGGTAGGACATTCTGTGTCTATTCTGTTGCTAAATTGATTGTTGGGCTCTTAGAATTTTTTTCTGATTTTTATTGTTGTTCTTGGCATTGATTTGTTTCCATTCAAGAACACAGTGAAGCTAAATCACAGGTCAGGCCCACCAGAAACTACCGTAGTTCACGTGCTGCAGTTACCAGTGCTTGAATGCTGACCTTTAGGAAAGCTGTTCTTCTGCTCGCTCTTGCTCTTTTTTCTTTCTCAGGCATCCACATTTCCAATATTCAGTAGCATATAAAATCAATGTCTAATATCTTATTTGAACACACTGGTAGCATACATTCATTCATATAATATTGTTCTTTGGGTAGTTCCGTTCTGTGGAGATGAAATTCCATGTGATAGAAATTCTGGTTCTTAGACTATTTTACTTTTCTCAGTAAATCTTTCCAGGTAGATCTCAGAGTTCTGATAAAAGGTAAGCCTGGCAATAAATTTTGGCTGGTAGTATCTACTCACATAACCAAATCTCCAGATTCTCAAGAATAATAAAAGAAGTTAATGAAATAATGAATTAATCTATACATTTAGGACTATTGTGTGTGAGGAATACTTTAGTGAACTGAGAGCAAAGAGTAATGTTAAATAAGTAGAGAAGTCTTGGATGGAAGGAGGAGGAATAAAGTTTAACAACCTTAGTAATACCCTGGATCCCTGCTGACTGAGGACCTCATTTGTGCCTGTTGCAGTGAGGTTGGTGGGAGAACAGGGAGGTGTGTTCTTCTGATGTTTCTGGGTGACAACATTATCTGATCCACCTCGAAGCTCATTCTCCATCCTGGGGCCAATCAGCGGTACTGTCTGGCCTCCTAAAGGTGGGGCTTTGGCATGCACCAAAGAGGGAACCTTTCCCTTCTGGTCTGCTCCAGGGCCATATGTAAGAGGCCCAACCAGATCCCAGCCAGTGGGCCAGTTTGTATGATCAAATAAGCTACCGTGGCTTCTTTAAGCCATGGTGGGCTGCAGTGTATGCCGGCATGGGTGGGTGGCCATTTTGAATATTCGAGTCACAACCGCAGCTTGTCATGTCATCCAAATCTGGGCACCAGGTTAAACTACCCTCACATAACCCATGGCCTGTTCTAGGGTTATGCAAGGGTTGCTTAATGCCCACACAACCCCTGCTGCTGAGGTTCAGATGACACGACAAGCTGCAGCCATGGCGTGAATATTAAACAAGCCACGGTGGGCTGCGGTGATCATGTGAACTGTCAGTTTCTTCTTCACCTTCCCTCCCACCCACCCCTCTATTGCTGCACACATGGGACACCTTGCTATGAACACAACTAGCCACCAGTTGGAGCTGGGAAGGAATTTTACTTGCATTTATTATTGACCTAGAGAATTGTGGATATTGTCTGCCTCAGAAAACAATATTGCCTTGCAAGTGAATTCATGACTATGTGTGTTTAAGCAGAGGTGAATTTGAAGACTGCTAGTTTAAATATGAATTATTTCAGTTAAAACATTTTCACAAATCCAAGGCATTTGTCTTTATTTAACCTTTTCACAGTCCCTGCCTTTCTTTAAAGTACACTTAGTCCCATTTCTTCTGTTACTTAAGAAGGTATTTAATACATGACAGTGTCATTTGCATTATACAAGAAGATTAACTTTACAAGCTGTGCTATTAATCTGAGGAGCTCTACATATTGACCTATGAAAGAGCATAATTGTTAGCTTAATTAAGTTAATTAATTGTCACACTCTGATGAACTTAGTATTGAGAAGAAATTAAAGGCAAATAGAAATTGGCATTCATAGGTTTGAAATCATATTTTATGGAATTTTATAATGCATTCTATTTAGATGATGCAAGCATCTATTGTATAACAACTAGAGTATAGTGAAAAGCTAAAGATTTTGGATTATTCATTCTGATTCATAATTTGTCAAACTCCCCAATATTAAACAAAGATAGGTCCTGAGAATGCTCATGCTAGAATTGCAACTTGTATCTTGCAGTAGCTCATGTCTGGTCTAATAATGGGAGAACTTGGGAGAAGGATCCAGCCACATCCTAGTTTCCTTTAGTTTCCACAACAATTTTCAGCATACCATGAATGAGTTAGCTGATGCTTTTTAAAACCTGGAGGTAGATGGGCTCCACATTGGCACATGTCATTCTGACCAGCCACTCCAAGCACATACATACCCAAAGCTTAATAGCCTTCCTATGTCGAACTGGTTCCTAAGGCAAAAAAAAAAAAAAATCTGCTTGTGAGTCTTATTATTGTTTCACAAAAGCAAGCCATGTGGAGACAGGACAGAGGTTCATACAATTATGCATGGGAAGGACAAAGTGGATAGAGAGAGGTTTTTCGCTTTCATAATGCTTGAACTCATGATCATCCAGTGAAACTGATTTTCAGGAGATTCAGTTCAGACAGAAGACACTGCTTTTTCACACACATGTAATTAATTTATAGAACTTGCTCCCACAAGAAGTGATGGCCACTAGGTTAGAAGGTTTTAAAACTGGATTGGACAATAAATAGGTGTATCCTGGAATGACCTCCCCTCTGTGATACGCCAGGCACTGACGGTCATGTGCTTTCAACAATTACTAAAAATGCATTTGTTTACCTTGGCTTTTCCCAACTAGTCTAAATGTTATTGTGTAATAAACTAGTCTACATGTTCCACAACTAGTCTAAACGTTGTGTTTATTATAATGGTGTATTGATCTGGTTCGCACAACACAGCCAGCTCTTCATGGATTATTTAACCCACAATGAGCCACCATGTGAGATGTGTGTGTGTGTGTGGCTGCCATTTTCAATATGCAGCCCCAATCGGGGCAATCAGGTGTTGCACCATGTCATGTGAACCTAGCCATCATGGGTTATTTGAGAATTAAGCCATCTTCACATAACCCTACTACTAATTAAGGGTTATGCGAGGGTTGTTTAATCCTTGAATAACCCATGATGGCTGGGTTCACATGACATGGCACAACCCCCAGTCGCCCCAATTGGTGGTTGCATATTGAAAATGGCGGCCACACACACCACAGCTCATCATGGGTTAAATAACCCATGATGAGCCAGCCGTGTTGTGCAAACCAGCCCATTGTTTTATAATTTGCTGTAAACTGCTTTGGGATTTTTTAAATGGGAAGTGGTATATAAATATTCTGAAATAAATAAATATATGGCTATTAATAATGATGGTGATATTGAACCCCCGAATTCAGAGACAGTATGCCCCTGAGTACCAGTTGCTGGAAAGCAATGACAGGAGAGAGCTTTTGCCCTCATGCCCTGCTTGTGGGCTTCCTGGTGGCATTTGATTGGCTGTTGTGAGAAGCAGGATGCTGAACTAGGTGAACTGTTTGGCTTCCTGCATTCTTTTGGGGATGGTCTCACTGTCATCAGCAAATATGAGCAACCAGGTTGGAGCAGAATGAGTTTGATCCCACTCTTCATTTCCTCCTTCGCCACCAATCTTGGGTTGCAACTTTGGTCAGGTAACTGGTGAACAAGCACCATTTTGACACACTGTCTCTCAGTCTCAGTTTTCCATTTGTAATATGTGAATACTAATGACTTGACTTGCAGTTATAAAAAACAATTCTAAAATTACTTTGGTTTTCAGAACATTTAATGAGGGATAGCATTGGCTTTCTACTTCCTTTATGCTGTGTGAACTATTAGTATCAATTAGATGGTTTTTATTTTTACTCTCTTATGGAAATGATGCCAAAAATACATTTTAGAATGTTACCAGGATTTGTTTATGTTGGCTTTTCTACATATTATAACTTGAGCTTCATTACTTTTCTTGGTGAAGCAATGCTTGCTTGATTAATTTATAAATTATGACTGTGTATATTTATCTTAATATATTTTTTCCCCCTGAAACATTTAGACACCCTGCTAGAGGCGTAATTCTAGATACTGGAAGTAATAGTGTGATTTCATGGGTGGAGTTGCATAGTTACCTGCATTTGCCGTACCCTGCTTGGCTAGTTTCTATGTATTTCTAATTAAACCCTCAAAAAATTGACAAAATAAGTGTTCTGATGGCTACAGGGAGATGTTGCACACCTCTAAATAAGTTTCACCAAATATTCTAATATAAGAACGCAAGAAGAGCTCTGCTGGATCAAACCAAAGCCCTATCTAGTCCAGTATTCTGTTCTCACAGTAGCCAACCAGATGCCTATGGGGAGCCCACAAGCAGAACATGAGCACAATTGTACCCTCCTGCTCTTGTTCCCCAGCAACTGGTATTCAGAGGCAGTATGCTGGAGGTAATACATAGAGATCATGACTAGCACCCATTCATTGGATCCTCCAGCATCTTTTAAGATCTGATGAAACGCTGGGAAGGTGAGGTTAGTTTCTAGGGATGGTGATGGGGCAAATATTATATCCCACTTTTTTCCTGATACTGGGACTCAAGGCGCCATTACAACATTAAAACTTGTACAATTAAAACATATAAATAGGAATATACAAAAGTTAAAAATATAATTAAATTAGCGATAATATTAAAATTATATTAAAATATAAACGTTAAAACAACAGTAACAATATAAACAGTGGAATCAGTTGCATCCTCACAGGTCCAGGCTATTCCCAAAGGCCTGCCAGAACAAAACAGTTTTTGTCTGCCTCCGGAAGCATACCAAGGAGGGGCGCCATTCTAGCCTCCCTGGGAAGGGAATTCCAGAGTGTCGGGGCAGCCACTGAGGAGGTCCCCTGCTGAGTTCCTACCAGGCATGCCTGAGATGGTGGTGGAACCAAGAGAAGGGCCTCCCCTGAAGATCTCAGGGTATGGGCAGGCTCATAAGGGAGAATACAGTCTTTCAGATAACCTGGACCCGAGCCGTATAGTATATTAGTCTGTCACTCTCAACTCCACATTTTAGCTGTTGGTGGCTGCTGATAGTCCCCATGATGTTGCTGTTTATACTTTGATGTCTCCAGCTGATTTACAAGAATATGATGGAAAGAGTTACGTATGTCCATAGTTTCTCCTATAAACTGTAGATCAGAATCTTGCTTCTGCATCTTGCCAGCAAAAGTAATCATTGATATGCATTACATATTTTCTTTTCTTTATTTTGTACTTGGAAATTGTTCTCAGAAAAAGTAAACAAGGAGTTCCCATTGAAGTTGAAAAAGATCAAAAGACCACTTAATTGGATCCCCTTTGGCAAGGCAGGACCATTCTGCTTCTGGAGATTGATTTATGCAATCCTGGCCAGTGTGCCATGAGCAGAGCATTCAGGTGCTCCAGAAAGATCTTTGCACAGTAAACAAATTGAAATGGCACAAGCAGGTGAGCCAAACAGAAGACGTCCAACAAAGATGGCTTAGGAGAACATTCCAGATATGATTATCAGTCGGAGCCTGACAGTTAGCAAAATACACCTTTTGAGATTTCCAAAGACAAGACGGAGGGAAAGAGGTGGAAGGATGAGTGCAACTCCATGCCATTAAACATTCTGTCTAGAATTAGATGGTCATTGAGTCCCAAAGAAATGCAGGAATTCCAAAAACAAAAATCCTTCCGTGGGCCACAACTGTGGAAAAATGAATGAAAATCTTCTCATAAGACTAGCAAACACTCATGTTAATCTGGTGAGATCCTTTGCTGCTGTACACAGTAATATAGGAAGCTGTTATATACCAGATCAGTGTATTTGCCCATCTAGTATTTGCCCATCATCCATCTACTCTTAGCAACAGTGGCTTTTCAGGGTCTTGGGCAGAATTCTTCCACATCACCTGCTACCTGATCCTTTTAGCTGAAGTTTCCAGGGATTGAACTTGGAGCCTTATGCATGCAAAACAAGTGCTCTACCACTAAGCTATGGCCCTACTATGACCATTCCAAGAACTGTTCCAGAACTTTTTGATACTTGATAGTTCATAATGAATAATTTTGTGAAGAACCAGTGTCTAGACATTTGTTCAGGTACACAGAGTCTTCTGAAACTTACGTAGTATCTTTCCTCCCTGTAATGTGCTGCATCTTACATAGATTTCATAGATCATAGAGTTGGAAGGAGCCTACAAGGCTATCGAGTCCAACCCCTTGCATCTCTGGCTCAGCATGTGCATTATATAACTCTATCCCCTGCTCTCGCTCTCGCAGTTTCATTGCTTTAAAATATTTCTCATTCAAGTATTTTTAAATTATTGCCATTTTGTTGCTCAATAACCTTTGGTACCCTCCAATTAAAAATTGGCAAATGTTTCATGCCCTTTGCTATTCCAACAATGGCATAGGTAACAATTAATCATCATCCTGTAATGAATCATTTTTATCAGAGTCTTGTGTCTCTTCTCTATATATAGAATAAATATTTATGTTTTCTCATTTTTCTGAAGTAGAAGATACAGACAAAATAGGTTTGAAGTGTCAGCTATAATTCATTGCTCACAAAGAATGGCCTTATTCTGATACTGCATGGAAAGAAAGAAAGAAAAACTATCTAAATCATTTCAGTGGCAAGCTTATAACCAAGATAACATCAGCATTTTCCTCCTTGAAAATATATCTGCCATAAATTAAACAGAATCTTCAGTATTAAAATGTCTGTGACAAGTTTAACCCTACTGTTGCTATATATGTGTTTTAGTAGCAAGGTATTTGTGTAATGCTGTAAAAGAAAGGACAAATGAAAGTTAAAAATGGATCTGTAGTGGGATTTCCAGTTGCTCTGTTAAAATAATACACCAAATCCAGCTAGAATTTGAATTTACAGAATAAAACAAAATACATGAAGCATGAATTCCTTTTCTTAGCCATGTTGAAAATATAATGTCCTTCTGACTGCATACCTTTAACTTTTGTATAGAGTAATACCTCAGATTACGAGTAACTCGGTATGCGAGCAACTCGTAAAACGAGCAAAATTTTATCATTTATTTACATTCGGAAGACGAGCAAGTCTCGCAACACGAGCCACGCGCTGTGGCCGCGACGAGCACTTAATGTGCCAGCTCCCCGGCTTTGCCTAGCCGGCAGGGAGCCCCATGCAGGCGAGGCGCAGCCGCTCACTCTGCGGGCGCCTCGCGCTGCTGCACCGGCTCCCTGCTGGGAGCCCCATGGAGGCGAGGCAGCTCGCTGTGCAGGTGCCTCGCGCCGCTGCCTTGCGCCGCTGCGCCGGCTCCCTGCCTGGGAGCCAGCAAAGCACCCCGTGGAGGTGAGGCGAAGGAGCCCCATTGCTCGCTCTGCGTGCGCCTCCATTCTTCGGATCCCTGCTTGGGAGCCGGCAAAGTGGCAGCGTGAGGCGCACGCAGAGCGAGAGGCTGCGCCACGCCTCCACTCAGCTCCCTGACAGGGAGCCGGCAAAGATTTCCTGGCTCCCTGTGAGGGACCCGAATGGAGGCTCCTGGCGCTGCCGCTTTGCCGGCTCCCAAGCAGGGATCCGAAGAATGGAGGCTTTCATAGATTTCATAGATCATAGAGTTGGAAGGAGCCTACAAGGCTATCGAGTCCAACCCCCTGCTCAATGCAGGAAACTAGAGGAGGGGTCTCCCAGGCAGGGAGCCGAAGAACGGAGGCTCCTGGCGCTGCCGCTTTGCCGGCTCCCAAGCAGGGATCCGAAGAATGGAGGCTCCTGGGGCTGCCGCTTTGCTGGCTCCCAGGCAGGGAGCCGAAGAACGGAGGCTCCTGGCGCTGCCGCTTTGCCGGCTCCCAGGCAGGGAGCCGAAGAATGGAGGCGCGAGCCGAAGAACGGAGGCTCCTGGCGCTGGCGCTTTGCTGGCTCCCAGGCAGGGAGCCAAAGAGCGGAGGCTCCTGGCGCTGCCGCTTTGCCGGCTCCCTCGCAGGGAGATGCGTGGAGCCGCTTTCTACCATTGCAAGTGGCGCCGCTGGTGGTCCCGTTGCGTCACATCCAGCCCCATCAATGATGGGGCCGGATGTGATGCGACGGGACCGCAGGTGGCGTGGGCGGCTCGCCTCTCCGCGAGCCGCTGCTTGCAACGGTAGGAAGCAGCTGGAGCGGCTCTATGCATCTCCCTGCGAGGAAGCCAGCAAAGCACTTGCCGGCTCCCTGGCAGGGAGATGCACCTCGGGCGCCTCGCATTGCTGTGCCACTTCCCTGCCCGGGAGCTGGCATGGCAGCGCGCGAGGCGCTTTGCCTTGAGGGAAGCCCCCGCCTCCTGGCTACTCGGCCGGCCGGTGCAGAAGCGCGAGGCGGCGGCCGAGCCCGGCTGCGCGCCTCAAGGGAAGCCCCCGTCTCCTGGACACTCCTGGCAGAGCGAGTTGAGGCAGGCGAGGCACGGCCGGGACCCCGGGAGCCAGCACATCAAAGCAAGTTTCCCCATTAGAAATAATGGGAACTCCGCTGAAACATTCCACAACCATTTAATCACCGCTTTGCCGGCTCCCTCCATGGGGCTCCCTACCAGGGAGCTGGCAAAGCAGTGATTAAATGGTTGTGGAACGAATCATCTGAGTTCCCATTATTTCTAATGGGGAAACTCGCTTTGATGTATGAGTATTTTGGATTACGAGCATGGTTCCGGAACGAATTATGCTCACAATCCAAGGTATTACTGTAAAGGGGTTGATTTTGCTCCCGGCATTTTTCTTGGAGCTGACGTGCAGTAAAAATCATGTCTACTGTCCCTCTAGAGGGGCGGAAACCATATTGAGTTTCAGGGAGGATCTCTTCTGAAATAGATAGAAGACGGTTTGCGAGAATCCTAGCAAATATTTTACCTGCGGTAGCTAACAGAAAAATGCCCCGATAGTTTCCACAGTCTGTTCTATCACCCTTCTTAAAGAGGGTGATAATTATGGCATCCCTGAAGTCTTCTGGGATCTCTTCTCTTATCCAGATTTTTTCGATGAGTTTATGAAGATGTTGTACAAATTGGGCCCCCCTTCTTTAAAGATTTCAGCAGGAATCCCATCTGGTCCACTAGCTTTGTTATTCTTCATTTGATTAATGTCTTTTTTTACTTCATCCAAAGTGGGGAGTATTGCAAGTTCCTCTCTAATTTGTTTTTGCGGGATTTGCGAAAAAATCTCATTATCCACCTTAGATTTACGATTTAAAAGGTCATAATAATGCTCTTTCCAGCGCAGTGCAATAGACTCTTTGTCTTTTAAGAGTTTGGTGCCATCTTTTCATTGTAAAGGGTTTGTACCATTGGTTTTTGGTCCATAAATGGCCGTTGTGGCCTTAAAAAAGCCCCGTGCGTCATGAGATTCTGCAAGTTGTTGAATTTTTCAGCTTTCTTTTTTCACCAAGCGTTCTTAAGTTCTCTTGTTCTTCTTTGGACCTCAGCCTTTGCACTAGCGTAGATTTTTTTCTTGGCAGCGCAGTTAATATCATTTTGCCATATTTGGAAGGCTTTCCTTTTTTGGTCAATTATATATTTAATCTCATTATCATTTTCATCAAACCCATCCTGATGTTTCTTAGTTTCATATCCAATAGTTTGTTCACAAGCTGCAGTAATGGAGGTTTTCAGCTTAGACCAATGGTCCTCAATGTTATCAGGAGGTTCCGTAGGTAGATGTTCCTTAAGAAGTGATTGAAGACAAGTTTGCTTAATAGGATCTTGAAGGGTGTGGATGTTCATTTTACGCCTTGGTTTCCTTCCTTGAAGCCTACGTTGGGGAGCAATGTTGATAACCATAGTGGACTGGATTAGTCGGTGGTCTGTCCAGCAGTCGTCGGCACTCACCATGGCCCTAGTAAGAAGTACACCGCGGCGATCTCTAACACGGACAATTACATAATCCAGAAGATGCCAGTGCTTTGACCGTGGGTGCTGCCATGATTTTTTAAACTTATTCTTTTGTCGAAAGAGCGTGTTTGTAATAGTGAGATTATGCTCTGCACATATAGACAAAAGTAAGAGTCCGTTTGGGTTGTTATTACCAACTCCGTCTTTTCCAATGGTTTCTGGCCATAAATCAAATTCACGCCCGACTCTTGCGTTAAAATCGCCCAGGAGGATAATTTTATCCTCCTTAGGTATCTCTGACAGGAGGGTGTCCAACTGGCTGTAAAAACTTTCCTTGATGTCATCATCAGCATCTAATCGTGGTGCATAAGCGCTCAAAATAGTTACCTGTTGGTTATTGGTGAGCTTTAATCGAAGAGTTATCAGGCGTTCGTTAATGCCAGTAGGAACTTCTGACAAAGAGTTCACTAGCTCATTTTTGATGGCAAAGCCTACACCATGTATTCGTCGGTCCTGCTCAGGTAGTCCTTTCCAGAAGAAGGTATAACCTCCTTTTTCTTCTTTCAACTGTCCCTCTCCTGCCCTTCGAGTTTCTTGAAGTGCTGCTATGTCAATTTTAAACCGTCTCAGCTCCCTTGCAATAATAGCAGTCCTACGCTCAGGGCGTTCACTATCTATGTTATCCAGCAATGTCCGTATATTCCATGTTCCAAAATTCAAACGTCTTTTTCGACCGCTAAAATGGTGACCCCACTGGACGCGGTAATCCAGTCAGGGGAGAAAGAGGTAGACTATGTTTAGGGCACCTTTTCTAGCCCCCTCCTCATACGGGGTGAGCAGAGTGGATCCTAAATAGGGCTGCTCAGTCATGGATACGGCTGCCGAGCTGCTCGACTACCTCGTTCCTTGAACAGGGCGACTGAGTCTGCATCCACCGCCCATGTGCTGGTCCATGACTAGGGGCTTCCCGATTCACAGTCCTGCCCCCTTCGCCAGTCTCCATGGGACTTTTTTTTTTTGTTTGGGTTGGGTTGGGTTGGTTGGGTTGGAAGACGCCTGTGCGTGAAGCTGTTTTATGTGGGGAGATCGGTGCACAACGGATCACCACACAAACTTGACACTGTACGGCAGTGATCCAATGGCACGGTTACCCTGACGATTGGAAAACCATTCTCTGCTGCAGCCTTCATCCGCCTTCACAGCCGTTGTAATTTAGGTTTAAATTATCTTCCGCCTGTTCTGCCATTGAGGACTTTATGTTTTGGATCGTTCTTTGTCTGTTCCTCTCCCCGGACCTTACCGCCATGGGTGACCCTACTGGGAGTACATAGCTCCCGACGGCATTGCTCACAGGGTTCATCGGAACATGCAAGCCCACTCACCACTTCAAGGTGACGATCCGGCGAGAGGGGCAATACAAGGTAGGGATGTAACCGCTCGCCTTGAGTGGGCGTAGCTGGCCGAAATCAGCCCCGCTCACGCCCGCCAGAGACTCGCTTTGATATAAGAGTGTTTTGGATTGCAAGCACGGTTCCGGAACGAATTATGCTTGCAATCCAAGGTATTACTGTACTTCCTTTGGGCTTATCACTGAGTTCCCTGACCTTGCATTCAGTGCAGTTTCCACCCCATCCTCCTCCTCTGAGTCAGAATCAGTTCCCAGATCCCTTGAAAGCACTTCTGCAGGAACAATGGGCCCAATCTCTACACACCCCAGCTTCAGATGCTGCCCAACCAGAATTTGTTGGTACATTAATGGCATGGTTATTAATCCATACTGTGGACTATACTAATCACTGGTTGTGACAAGTCTGCAGCAATTGGGTTGCCCTTTTAAGGTTCATGATTTTTTCACCTTCCCCATCCTCTATTTTCATAAGATGTTGATAATTTGTTTAGAAAGAAAGAAGTCATACAACTCCCAGCATTTGCCAGCCAGCATGGGTGGGGAATGCTGAGAGTTGTGGGAATTTTTTCTGTCTAAACATGCATAGGATTGTGCACTTAATCAGCATTCTTGGTCTGCTTATGATTTGTGTTCGCCTAAGAAAGTAGTACTACCTTAATTAGGTTCTAAAATATTAGAGCCAATGTGGCATAGTGGTTAGAGTGTTGGACTGGTACTCGGGAGATCCGGGTTCTAGTCCCCACTCGGCCATTGTTGTTGTTGTTGTTGTTATTTACAGTATTTGTATACCGCTCCACATCAAACAGATTCCAGAGTGGTGAACAATAAAAAGACAAAAACAGATAAAAGAAACAAGAACAATATGTTGAAAACAAACTAAAATTACAATGGTGGTTGGACAACAAAGGAAGCTTCCCGGAACAAGGGGGTCTTCAGCAGGCACTGAAAGCAGCGCAATGTCAGAACCTGTCTGACCTCCAGAGGCAGGGAGTTCCACAGAAATGGAGCCGCCACACTGAAGGCCCTTCTTCTGGTGGACTCCAATCGGGCCAAAGGTCCATGAGGAACCACCAGGAGCATGCCATCTGATGACCTCAGCGACCAGGCAGGTTGGTATGGGAGGAGGTGCTCTCTCAGGTAACCTGGTCCCAAGTTGTTTCGGGCTTTGTACACAAGTACCAGAACCTTAAAGCTAACCCAGTAGCGAATAGGTAGCCCATGCAGTTCCTTCAGCAAAGGAGTTGCATGCTGCAAAGGGGCAGCTCCCGACAATAGCTGAGCTGCTGCATTCTGCAGTAGCTCCAGCTTCCGGAGCAGCCTTAGGGGCAGCCCCACATAAAGCGCATTGCAGTAATCCAGTCTTGAGGTTACTAGCACCTGTATTACTGTGGCCAAGCTATCCCTGTCCAGTAGAGGCCGTAGCTGGCAAACCAATCGAAGATGGTAAAAGGCACTCCGAGCCGCCACAGTCAATTGGGACTCCAGCAACAATGATGGATCTAGGAGTACCCCCAGACTACGAACCTGATCTTTCAAAGGGAGTGCAACCCCATCCAGAACAGGCAATGAGCCTATCTCCCGGACTCGGGAACCATTCACCCACAGGGCTTCCATCTTGCCAGGATTCAGCCTCAGTTCATTGGCCCTCATCCAGCCCATCACTGAGTTCAGGCACTGATCCAGGACTTGCACAGCCTCTCCTGATTCAGTTGTCACAGGGATATAGAGCTGTGTGTCATCAGTGTACTGATGGAACTTGGCTCCAAATCCCCTAATGTCTGCTCCCAGCAGCTTCATATAGATGTTAAACAACATTGGGGACAAGATGGTACCCTGCGGAACACAATAGCACAGTTGCCAAGGGTCCAAGGTATAGTCACACAATCTTACTCTCTGAAATCAACCCCGCAGGTAGGACCGAATCCACTGTAACACAGTGCCTCCAGTGCCCAACCCGCGGAGTCAATCCAGGAGTGCGACCTGTTAATTCTTCTTGATCTCTCAACGGCTTTCGATACCGTGGAATGTAGCAGGAAGAATATTAACTGGGACAGGCCACATGAAACCTATTACTTTTATTTTACCATGGTATCGAAAGCCGTTGAGAGATCAAGTAGAATTAACAGGTCGCACTCCCACTATCCTGCACTCAATAAAGGTCATCCATCAGGGCAACCAAGGGTGATTCAGTCCCATAACCAGGCCGAAACCCAGACTGGAATGGGTCTAGATAATCAGTATCCTCCAAGATTGCCTGCAGTTGCTTCGCCATGACCCTCTCAAGAACCTTCCCTAAGAAAGGGGTCTTTGCAACTGGGCAATAGTTATCAAATACCGTTGGGTCCAGAGTGGGCTTTTTCAGAAGTGGTCGCACTTCCCCTTCATGTAGAGATGCGTTTACCACTCCCTGGACCCACCCAGCTCACTGGGTAACTTTGGGCCAGTCAATGACTCTCAGCATAACCTACCTCACTGGGTTATTGTGAGGATAAAATGGAGAGGAAGATTATGTAAGCTGCCTTGGGTTCCTTGCAGGAAAAAAGGTGGGATATAAATAAAATAAATAAAATATTAGGTGATATATTAGCTGGCAAAAATGTCTACAGTAATACCTTGGATTGCAAGTAACTTGGTCTGAGAGTGTTTTGCAAGACAAGCAAATTTTTAAAAATTTTTTGACTTGATAAACAAGCAAGGTCTTGCAAGACAAGTAGTCGTAGGGATGTAACCGCTCGCCTCGAGCGGGCGTAGCGGGCCAAAGTCGGCCCCGCTCACGCCCGCCAGAGACTCGCTTTGATATAAGAGTGTTTTGGATTACAAGCACGTTTCCGGAACGAAATATGCTTTCAATCCAAGGTATTACTGAATTTGAGAAATTAGTACACTAATACCTTGGATTGCAAGTAACTTGGTTTGAGAGCGTTTTGCAAGACAAGCAAATTTTTAAATATTTATTTAATTTTTTTTTACTTGATATACAAGCGACGTCTTGCAATACAAGTACTGTAGTACGGCTTAAATTAAAAATCTCTGTACAAATTTTTTTGGGGGGATTTCGTTTTGATATAAGAGTGTTTTGGATTACAAGCACGTTTCCGGAACGAATTATGCTCTCAATCCAAGGCATGACTGTACTGAGAAAATTGGAGGGGAATACCATGTACATTCTTTAGGTCCAGTTATCCCAATGTATATCTTTTAAAGAAATAAACATCTGTTTGAAGTAATTGTGCACCTACAAGTACAGCATGCTATACAAGTAAACCAGCAGTTATCCAAATGCAATGACACCAGTCCTACTATAGCTTAGAAAATGAAGTTCTGCGTCTCCGCTGTCAAGAATAATATAACTGATCATGTGGTAGTTTCTGTTTTCAAATTGCATTAGCATTTCAGTAATGATAAGAATACTATTAATGTGATGCAGAAAAATTAATTACTATGATAAGGCAATGAAACTTGTTTAATAGAGCATAATCAGTAGCTTAAATTTTCAACATTTTTTAATTTCTCCTTAGGAGAAAAGAGGGTTGTGTCAGTGTGTGCTTAAGTGTGAATAAGTATGTTTTCAAGCAATATAAGAGTGAGGGTGTCGTCAAACACCGGTCCTTGCTGAGCAAAAATTATTATACCTATTTGAACAACCAGCCATGTAATATATTAGCTTTTTTAAAAATATATTTAACTTAATTTCAAACAATATATATAAAGCAAATGAAAAAGAAAAACAAATAACTAATGAAGTGCACCCACCACCACGGGGCCAAGAAATAATTTATATCATAATCATTATTATTCATCATTCCAAAAATACATCATATCTAGACATGGCTTACTCCCCTTTCCCTCTACTAAAACATAATCTAGGAATAGTCCCCAAATATCCTTAAAGTTATTTTTCTTTAATTGTCCCTTTTTACATTTCATACTAAACATATTAGCTTTTTGTTTCGGATAAATAGGTGTGAGTCCTTTTGTTTTCATTAGTTTCATTTTCTTTTTGTATGCAAATATTTGAATTTGGGTCACAACATTTGACTAGATTAATCAAAGTAATACTAATAATAGAACCTGTGTGCAGTAATTTCTCTATTGAATTTGAATATCTGTGCAGCTGGCCTGGTCTTCTTTAACTACCATTGCCAGGGGTTTGTGTGGTGCAACAGGTACGATATTCACACAGTCATCTAATGGTAGGAACTGACAGTCAATGGGCAAGTTCACACATCATGCTAACCCACCCTGAGAATAAGCCATAGTGGATGGGTGGCTTCTCCATTATGCCCGACAGACTATTGCCTGCTCGGCGGTGCCAGCTGTGGGTTGTTTCTCCCTCGGTTCCTCTCAGTGCTCCCACCTGCTGCCGCCAAGTATCCCAGGGGCCTTTGTGACAGAAATCCTCGTTCCCTACAACTGCACCCTTTCTACAGTTGGTCCACTGGGGTTGCCAGGTCACAAGAGAAACTCCCCGTTCTCACATCAGATCACCGAATGGTTTTAAGTTTCTGAGCCCTAATGAACATGGTAAGGCATTCACAAACTTGTTTTTTAATTTTTATTTTAGGGGTCTTGCAGAAGTGCACAGGACTGCAACACCACCTGTCCGCTATCGAGCCCAGTATAGCCATATCCCCCGCTGGTCAGTGTCCTTATCAATTTCATCCTCCACCTCAGCACTTCTCTAGTGAACCCCCCCCCCCAACAGATTGCAAAAAGGACATAATTTTCAGAGTCCTTTGTGTTCACAATTATCCCCCCCTCCCCCCGTCAATGTCCTTGTCAATTTCATCCTGCACTTTGGTGCTTCCTTTGTTAGCAAACAACTTTAAAAGAAGAAGACTGCTTCACTCTTCTCCTGGAGCCACTTTCAGCTCCCCCCCCCCCCCGCGCTTCATGCTTGTTGCTTCTTTCCCCTGGTCTCCGTTGTTAGCTGTCAGATACACATATGGGTTAGCAGGATCACTAAATGTACCAAATTTCAAGGCAGAGTGGGGATACACAAAGACAAGTGAGGTGGATCAGTAAACATACGCAAATTTCATGGCAGAGCAATAAAACTGAGGGGGAAATAACACAACATTCCTAGCAGCGAACATCCAATCCTGCGCACTTGCGCAGAAATGAAAATTAAAAAACAAAAACAAAAAACGAATTGTGAATGCGTTCAGGACACTCTCCTGTATTCTTTATTCAAGAGTTGTATGAAAAAATAATTTAAAATCTATCCTGAGGCCCAAGGCACTAAGAAGGGATGAGGGAGAATGGGGGCATCACTAGCAAGATTGCAAGAAGTGGCAGGGGTTTTCACCGCTCTTGCCAGGTGGCTCTCTAGACATTCCTGATTACCCACAAAAAAAAATGGCCCTGCCAGGTTCGGATATTGCAACAAGCCACTCTGAGAACAAGCAATTAAACAACCCGACTACAAATGTATATGAGAAATACAAAAGTTGCCAGCATTTAAGTCAATAAGCATCTCTAAAATAGAGGACAATGTATTAAGAAAGGAGGCAGGGTAATACTATGTATATATCTTATCTGAACTCCATCTTTCATCTTCGTTTCATTTTCTTTCCTTCCAATTTCTTTGATTTGCAATAAAGTGCTGTTAAAATCCTCCTCTTTTAGCATGTTTATATCCAAAGTGAGAGGAACCCATAAAGGTGTAAGACCAAGTAGAAATAACTGCATAAAAAAAGGATTAGGGTGGTTGTGAATAAATGGTATGGATTATAACACTAATAATATGTCAATCAACCACAAGTTAGAAACTACAATGTCCAGAATGTAGCAGGAAGAATATTAACTGGGACAGGCCACATGAAACCTATTACTTTTATTTTATTTTATTTAAATCTTAATTTATGATTGCTTCTTACACATAGAAACAAAAGTTATCTATTATAAGTTTGCAAAAATACATGAATATACTAAATATAAACTATAGAAATAAATTATATTCCAGCCCTTATAATTCAAACTTATTCATAATTTCATCCACAATATTTCATTTTCACTAACTTCCAAATTCGAGGGGCCTGTTGCTTCTATTTCATGCCAGCTTCACCAGCTTCCAGGTAGTTTCTAGGGCCAATTCAGAGAGCTGGCTTTGACCTTAATGGCATAGGGCAAGATATCACAAGACCACCTTCTCTCATACAAACCTACCTGTCCCCTGAAATCATCTTCTGAGGCTTTTCTCTGTATCCTTCCACCATCTGATATGCAGTGGGATGACTACACGAAGCAGGACCTCTTCATTGGTGGTGCCTAAGTTGTAGAAATTCCTTCCAAGAGGGACCCACCTGACCTCTATAATTGCTGGGGTTCATGCAGCAGGTTAAAACTGTAATTTCAGAGAACTCCTGAGTTTTATGTTTTATTATGGTTTTTAATTATATTCTTTTATTTTTATAAGCCACCTTGTATGTATTGTATGGGTAGAAAAGTGTGGTACAACGATTTAAAATAAGTCATAACATACTACTGTATAACAACATGAGTTGCAAGTTTAGTGCATTTTAAATTTCCAGTAAAATCAGTTGAATTTGTTTTCTATTAGGCTCACATACTGAGCACTCACAGAATTGAAGTAAGTGGTATTACATTGCTACAATTGTTGTGAAAAGTAAGTAAACATTCTTAGTGCAAAAATTATAATGTGCTCCTTCTCTCATGGAAGTACATAACTCTAATTACAGGGACACTGTACTCTGTGCTGGATCCTTATTTAGATTTTGTATAATTAAATCACCTCAAACTGCACAACCACCAAATCATTTGATTCGGTTAAGTATCTAGCATGTGCCTGCATGTGTTTACTCATAACTGTACAAAGCATCAGTAAATAACTATGTTCATCATAGTGGCTGCAAGCCAGAGAACATTATGTGTAGCCAGGACTCACTGGCTACTATGGAAAGCCAAGAACTGCATGCGCAAGCCATTGAATTGCTAACAGTAGGAAAGCACTAGCTGTACTTGGCAGTGCTCACTTGCTGGATCACAGCCAATGTCTGGACTAGACCAGTGTCTGCTCTTTGGCTCTGACACTTCAGCAGGAGGCTTGTCTTCCAGGTTAAATCAAAGATAGCGCTCGGGTCTATTTTTCTGAAAGCTAACTATTTGGAAGTATTTTGTAATTTTCCAAAGCTACAGTATTGTATTTGTGCAAGTGAATATCTCCTACAAAGACTAATGATTTCATGCATGTTTACGCATATATAAACTGCAATCAAAATACCCCAAAATATACACAAGGAGTTGTTTCTCTCATACTCCCGCCTGTTTCTCTCATACCCCCACCCACTGTATTGAATGAACCTGGTTCATTCAATACAGTGGATCCAGTGGCTTTTTCATAAAGAGATTTACTCTCAGGGAAGCTTTCTAGCATGCCACGATGAGCAAGAGTCTAGAATATATGGGTAGACCCATATATGGGGAAGGCATCCAGAATCCCAGGAAGCTCTTTTTCTCTCTAGAGTTGGACCTGCGCCTGTATCTTCCTTCTAGTGCCCTTTTTTCCTCTCTCTTAGCTAGGCTTATTTTGTATTTATGATTGAAATGTTTGATTGTTGATCTTGCATTGGAGCTAAGCATTTTTAGATTGTACAAGAAACTCACATAAAGGAGCCCCTCGTACCTGCCTCCTTCCAGAAATGAGTGTTTCCACTCATTTCGGGGCTTCCCCTAGGAAGCGCTGAACCTCCCTTGCATAAGTGGTGGGTCGCACTTGCGCAACGGAATCAGCAGGAACCACAGCTTGCAGAAGGGAATCAGCAGGGCAAAAAGGCACCGGTGGGGTGTAAGCACCTCATTGGATTCTGCCTATAGTTTTTGACCCAAACTTATTTTTCTGCCAATCTCCGTAATGTGAGAATGCCTCAACATTGAAGCAGAGGTGGAGGGAGGGAGAGACAGGAGAGAGTATGTAAAGCATGCAATTAATTTATTAAATTGAAATGTAAGTTACTTTTGACATTGCATGCTTATTATGTAAAACAGTAGGTCACAAACTATTTAAATTGCATTGTTGGAAAAGACCTTTGAAAACAGCAACTGTTTGTCACATCTTGGGACAAGAGCAACCTACATTGTACACAGATGGAAAATTTTGTTCTGAATGTAAGACTGAAACAAAACTCAGGCTTTCCTAGTACTGCGTTTAGAAAATTTGTCAATGGATTGAGCCTGGGCCCTGTTCTGACATGCTTCTGAGTACAAAGATAAGGTTGAAATTCAGTGAACCCTTACAAGGTATGAAGTGTCAGACAGGATTCCCTGAGGGTTTTTGTCTGGAGGCTAGAAAAGAGATGGAAAACACCAAGGGTTGTTTTTGTTGGTGTACTTTTTGGTATATAGTACATGTGGCATTTATCCTATATGGTTTTAACTCAGCTGGTAGTACTGACATGAAATACACCTAGTTTGTACCATATATAACAAAGCGTCATTTCTATTGAAGTTTCTGGCTGCATCATACCCAGAAGAATAAAGACCAACTGAATTGTTTGTGTCATTTTAAAATGGAATGGCAGCCATTATTTGTGAATCTGAAGGCGACATTAATGCATATTATTTATTAGACAGGGGAAATATTTTCTCTGTAACAGAGGTGCTGTCCCCGCCCTTTTTCTTCTCATTCAGCAGTCACAACTTCCTATCTTGTTCGTTTATTGGTTGACATAAAAACAATACGTTTGATATTGTAGAGACCATTTTTAGAAAAAGAATGCTCGCAAGAGCTCAGTTCTTCTCTTGATCACTTTCTTTGGTTGACATACATGCTTTTATTCTTCTGGGACTTAACAAAATTTCACTACGGTATTCTACTGAAATGTAATAAGTACGAAAGAATGAGGGGGAAAGAGAACCCCTCTCTAGCTTATCTACAAAGGATTTCTAGAGCAGGGGTGAGGAACCTGTAGCCTGCCAGATGTTGTATGACAACTCTCATCAGCTCCAGCCAGCTTCACCAATGGCAAAAAATTATGGAAGTTGTAGTCCAACATATTGAGAGACTACCACTGTTCTCGAGGAAGGAAGTACACCGAGCATAGACTCAAATTGGTTTGAGGTTTTTAGAACTGTAATTCTAAGCATAACCAGAACAAAATCAATTCTTTGGAGAAGCTGCAATGCAGTGGAGGCTGGTGACTCCAATGTGAGCGGGGCTGGGTATCCGCTCTGGATTTTACCCTGAACTTTTAAGGAGCTATCCATGGTGCCAAACCTATTTTGGGAATATGGTTCAGCACCATGGATAGCTCCTTTAAAGTTCGGCATGAAACCCGGAGCAGATATGCAGCCCCGCTGACATTGGAGTCACCAGCCTCCACTGCTGCAATGGGACTATCATGTTGAGGGAAAGCACTGTGAGGTTTTTCTACATTACTTCTATTAGCGTTCTCATGTTTATTTGCCCATGGTTTGTTTTTGAGTTAACTCTGGGTTGTTTAACTCATAAACAACCCAGAGTTTCCGGGGTGGCACGGCACGTCAATTGAAAGCAGAAACAATGAGCACCCGGGAGACAGCGCACTCGTCACCAGCAATTCCTGGGTTAAACAACCCAGGAATTGCAGCGTGATGTGTGAACCAGTCTCTCCTATTCCAAAAGCCGCATTTGCTTTCAATAAATAACTGAAAATCCCTTCTCTTTATGACAATAACTTAGAATGGATAGCAGGTATAGAGGAAACTGAAAACAGTGATAGCAGCCTGGAGCCTTTTGAACAGGGATGGGCCAGTTAACAAAAACTGCTATTTGTGAGGAAAGGAAATTAGTGTTCGAACTGTATAGTGTTGTTATGCTCTTTCATCTACCTGCCCTTTAAATGGTTAGACTATATTTTTAAATACATTTCTGAAAATTTTGATTTTGTTTGTTAATAAAGGCATATTTGAATCTACATAGAACTGTAGTCTGAGCAGTGGTATAGTGTTCCATCTCTTGTGATTAGTTCATGTGCTTTCAGATTCATGGATTTGCTAAGAATCCCTTAGTTGCTCTAAATTTATTGTACAGCTTTAACCTTTATCTCATTAAATATGAATTTTTCTTGGTGCCAAAAAAACCCCCTTCATTTCTTTTTACAGTAAATTTAATGAAGTGTTTCCTGTAAGTTCATTTCAGTATCTATCATTGCCCACCAAAGTGGGAATTCAGTGTAGAATTGTAAATTAATTGCCCTTTCTACTAAATGAAATAAGAATTCCAAATATGCAGCATCAGGAAATTTAATTGTGTTCCTCGATTGCTTATCCAATGCATTGGAAAACTGAATCAAGAAAGACAGAAGAAGGTGGCCAAAGGTTGCTAAATGTAGCACATAACACAGATTTTGAACTTTACTTAATGATCTGAGTGTTTATTACTATGAAATAAATGCACCATTTCGAGAATTATGGTGGAATTGTAAAACATTAAAATTCTAATTAATTTTGGTCAGAAGCATGCATTGTGCATATTTTACCTAAAATGTCCCCTCCTCCCCCAGTATGACCAACATTTTCAGTAATTGAAATGAATTTATCCTTGCTGCGCGATGCTGGTATCCTTTATAGCTTGAAATGAAAGTTTCGGTGTGGTGCTGTAGGATGTTTTTTTTAATGTGCTGAGAGTGTATAAAATCTCTGGCCGCATTGGAGAAAATGCATGCATCAAATATTTAAATATGGTTGTGATATAGCAGACATAAGAGTGGCTGAAGTCTAGCATTCCAGGACAGTTGCACTTGGGCATTCCTAAACTTTAGAATTTTCTCTCCCCTTGAAGATTAGGGTCCAGTCTAACCAAAGCAGTCTGCTGGCCCAGCATCCTTGGGCAGCTGCCAGGGCCCCAGTTCCCAGACAGGGACAATTGGCACTGATAGCTGCCATAATGTCTGGGTATGCAAGCTACTGTTTTAATTTCTCACAATCCCCCTGATATAGCACTGCTCCAGGACATTAGAGGAAACTCAGATGGCTGCCTGATTCTCTCACTGCCCACTGACAAAGGAAGGGGCCTTCCAGACCAGTACAGGCATTCTGACTGAAGTCTTGTGGAGAAGTTTCTTAGTTCAACTCTGTATTCTGAGGTGATGGGTAGTGTCTATCTTAGGTTCCCAACTTCAAGCAGGGGAAGAGGGACAGTTCTTTTTTCTCCTTAGAAAGCGGCAGTGGCGGTGGCAGGACTCTCTCTTTCCTCCACCCATGCCCAAGAAGGGGAGGCGAATATAGAATGAAAGAATCAGAGCTTCAGCCAATTTCACCAGAGGGGGAAATTATCCTATATTGACTGAAGCAGCTGCAGCAGAGCAGGAAGCACCACAAAAAGATGACTTCCTCTCTCCACCAGCAGACGGGGAAAGAGACTTCAAGGCATGGAGGACTTCAATGCAGGGTTAGTGGGCCCCACCTCAGTCAAGATAGCATCTTCCTTCTTCCTCACAGGCCTGTAATGTCTCACCATCCCATTTTCCTGTAGTCGGTGGACAAGGTAGTTGCCTAAAGGATGGGTAGAAAACTCAAGAAGGTTCAGGTCCTAATCTTGATACAACGCAGGAGAAAAAGCTTAAGCCTGTAGCAGAAAAAAGGGGGGCATGCAAGGGGGCTCATGTACAGAAGATCCCATAGATACCCATCCAGAAGTTGTATATCCTGTAAGTTGCCTTCATGAAGAAAGGATCAGGTCCCAGTCCCAGAGCCCCAGTTGTCTGAGTAGCTGCAACACAAGACACATTTTATGCTTTATTTGTTATTACAAGATTTTATATCAGGGGTGGAGAGCAGGAAAGGCCCCTGGGACCAAATTGCCCCCTGGGATGAATCCAGAGGGCTGGATTACATCAGGAAGAGGGTACCTCCCCTAAGTTCCATCCCGGAATCATCTAGCCCATTTTGCCTTTCTCCGTGCAGAGAGAGGCACTCAGCCAGCACTTGGAGGAGCAACTCCTCCTGGCGCCAGCCAAATTGCACGCTGGCTTTGCCCACTGCTCATCATCCCAATCAGGACTTGGCTGACACCCAGAGGAGACACTCCTCCAGGTATCAGCTAAGTCTTAAGCCAGCCTCATTCCTTCATGCACCTACCTTCCTGCACCTTCAGCCACAGTCTGAAGGGGTACTCCTCAAGGCTGTAGATGAGTCCTGAGCCAGCTTTGTTCCCCTTCCTTTCCCCATGTAGGGAAGGAGAGGGGGAAGTGAAGAGAAAGTGAGCCCCGACCTCAAGGCCATGGCTAACTTGCTTTCCCACCCCCTTCCTTCTGAGAAGGCCCCGGGAGTCAGAGGTTGCCCATCCCTGTTTTAGACCAAGCATAAACAGAAAAAAGACTCCATGTCTTTTTCCTGGACCTGAAAAAAGTCTAAAAGGCCTGGGCAATTAAAAATGGGTTCTCTTGGTACTGAAAAAGATATCAAATGGTTTTTGTTCATTCCTGAATCTCTTTTCCTAAATTGTGGTGGTCTAGGCTATGCAGGTCCCAGACTCAGATCCTGATGGGCAAATCATGCTCGTAGCCATAGTCAGACTGGTCCAGCACATGCAAATAATAAAGACAATATAAAAGCCCTTTTGAATCAGACCCAAGTTCCATCTAGTCTAGCATCCTGTTTCCTACAGTGGCCAGACTGTATATAGGGATGTAAGGAGCTGTTTTATACTAGATCACGCCAGATCATATTTGTCCATTGAGTCCAGTATTGTCTTCTCTGACTGGGAACAGTTCTACAGGGCCTCAGGCTAAAGGTGTTCCCGATGACTTGCTACCTGATCCTTTTAACTGGAAGAGGACAGGTATTGAACCTGGGATCTTCTGCATACAAAGCATATGCTCTACAACTGAGCTATGGTCCCTCTCCTAATGCTTCCGGAAAGCTCACAAGCAGAGCATGAAGGCACTCTTGTTTCCTCCCTCTAGCAACTGGTATTCAGTATCATACTTGTCTCTGAACATAATGTGCAGAAGAACAAGCCAGCAGAGTGGGCCCTCAAATCTTCAAGGCCAAAAGAATCAATTAGGCCACGGGCCATATGTAGCCCCCAAAGGTCCTTACTGCTGCCCCCCAAGGGTGTCCTGGCACTCCCATTGAATTTTTCCTCCCTGCCACCTCTCCTGGGGTGCAGAACCTCTGGTCTGTGGGCCAGCTCAGGCCCGCAGAGCACCCCAATCCAACCTGTGGAGCCTCTTGGGGTTCCTCCAGGGGGCAGGGATTAGACTCTAAGTCCCTCCTCCTGGAGGAATCCTCTCAGAGGATAACCCCCACTGTTACCTCTGATCTGAGAATGGGGATAATAGGAATCTGGGGCAGCGGCTGCTCTTCCCAGCATGGGCCAAGCCCAGCCACCCCACATCCTCACACCCTGAGGTTGGCGGTGGGACTCAGCCCATGCTGGGAAGAGCAGCTGCACTCCCCAGAATGGGCCGAGTAGGTTCATGTGCCACCCAGCATCCAGTGAGGCACTGGAAGCTGCTTGAAGTCAGAGACTCTGCCAGCACTGGAAGGAGTGGCTGCTCCTGGCACCATCCAAGTCCCTTTGTGCATGCTGGAAGGAGGCACACAACTCCATGCCTTCTTCCAGCATGAAGGGGGGAAAGAAGAAAGAAATGGGGGGGGGGATGATTCCCCCTGACATCATCCAGCCCATTGGGGCCCTGGTGGGGGCAATCCACCCCCCCCCCAAACTCTTCTGCACCCTGCTCTCCTTCCTCTCCAGAGATCCTTATACAGGTTGCTCTTTCCCAGCTGTTTCTAACATCAATGAAAGAGGAATCTCTATTCAGATCACTGGTCTGTGCACACGTGTCTTCATGTATGTGTGCGCATGCGTGCAGCTGCCAAGTCAGCAACATATGTGGCCCTCAGGCCCAAAAGGTTTGTGTACCCAAGCAGATCTGGTTGCCCTTCTCCCTCATTATTTTGACAGGATAAAAGTCAGCCAGCTTGAACTGTTTACTAGTGTATTTTCCCCCCCATCAATTAGATTGCACAGGAGAATATCCTGACGGACTGTGCCCATAGTCTCTGTCTGTAAACCCTGGAAATATATAGTAATGTTTGGATTAGGAACATATATTGTTAGTGAATGTCATTCAATATCTTTTCTCTTCAAGCAATGAAAGCCATTACTGTATGAATAGTATTTCACATCTTATCTGTTATACCTTGATATTGTTGAGTGCAACAACACTATGGTGTGATGGTTAGAGTGTCAGCCACACATTTTACTGGGTAACCTTGGGCCAATAGCCATCTCAGACTAACCTAACAGGATGGTTGTACGGATAAAAATGGTGGGACCATGTATGCCACTCTGAGCCCTTTGGAAGAAGGACAAGATAAAAATGTAATACTTAGAAAGAAAGACAGACAGAAAGAAAAGAAAGTAAGCAATCTCTGTGTATGCCAAGGAAAATCTGTAAGGATACATAAAATGTTGAAAGAATGCATTTGGCAGTAAAAGAAGGAATTTGGTTTCAGTAAAAATTATCATAACCCTTATGTACATGGAGGACAGTGGTTATGTTGTTTTCTGTTTAATGCATGTTTCATGGGTACATAAGACTGTTTAGGTGTTGATAATACATTGTTCCATCTGGATATGGCTTAAATGAAATGGATTTATTCCTTCGCCTACACTGATACTTCTGGCAAAGTGTGCCTTAATCCTTTCTCCTGCCTCAGTGCATGAGGGTGCAGCTGGAAGGGACTTCAAGAAACCTTCCAACCCTACTGTAACTTCTTTCCAAATATTCCTATGTAATGGCTTCAAAAGTGAGCAAACCTTTCTTTTTCCCAGACACCTAAAAAAGGAGTCATTTCTTTCTGCAGAGCAAAATTGGCTGTGCTCCTAAGGCAGAACTTGTGCTTGGTTCCAAGCACCACCTGCCCAGCTGAAAATCACAACTGTGGTGGCTGCCAGCCAAAAGGGCCACTCTATGGAGAGGCTTCCTCCTAAGCTAAGGAGGAGGAGAAACAGATGGAGACTTTGAGAGCTGGCAGAAAATCCTACCACTGTAGTGAGCAGTAAATGAAATTTGGCTTTGAGGAGTCTGCAATGGTACGCATATCCCTTTTATCAGAATTAGAAGCAACTAAATGGAAAATACAGAATCTGGCAGACCCGTTATTTTTAATCCTTGAAGTTTTCATATCAGTAGAAATTAAAGGAGCTTGTTTTGAGATAAACATGCAGGTGTTTATAACCCCAAAAGGTTCTTTGTTGCTTTTAAAATAGTACTGCTGATAACCTAATGCAGTCTTGCATTGCCATCTAGAGCACTGTGTCAGTACTACATAATTTTAATGCTCCCCTTTGCTTTCTTTCCCCCCAGTTTAGGCCAGCTGTGCTTGAGCAAAATGGGTGTGTGTGCCTGTAATCCATTAATTTAGGACAATTCTTACTTACATTAAAAGGTTATTTCGCACATAGTCCCAGTTTTAAAAACCATCAGATCTGGAAAGAGCTGTTGTTAGGAAATTGGTTGGGTTTTTGACAGTGGGAAATAATGGAGATGCCCACTGAAAGGTAAGATTGTCAGTTTCCTAGTGGCCCCAGAGGGTGCATTTTCTTGATGGCTGATTCAGAATATTTCATGAAGTAAATGTCAAACTTGTCAAGCTTGTCACTATGAAAATGATCCATGTAGCAAGGGTCTCCTTTCTTTGGGAAACAAACAGCTGCCTTATCACTAAATAGACACAGTGACAGGAACCTGCCATCTATCATAAGAAATGCATATTTGCTTGTAATATTCAGTGCTAAAGAACTGTTCCAGTCATACTCCATATTCCCAGACTGTGCTTCACTATAAGGTTTGTCAGTAGCACATTTTGAAGGAGACAACGTGAAATTGGGAAAAAGACCCTTGTGGGCTTGAGAGTTCAGTGTGCTCTTCATGCTGATTTAACTGTTGGATTGATTTATCTCAGAATCTGTTGCCCTTTGAGCACATTTTCCTTCAAACTTGGTGCAGTATGTTGAACAGGTAGGCAATTGGCAGGCACAAAAGGAAGAGGGGGGAAAAACAGAATTCAAAATCCTTGTCCTCTGAGAAAACCCTTAAATATTTTTAATGAGGGATGACCGCAGTATCTGTTATATAACCATTGAAATAGGTTGCAAAGTTCAATGGCACCAATGTTATTTATAGCTCCTTTAACAGTGTACGGTCTGCTTAGGAATGCACATTCAGCATCCACATGTTTCTTTTGGAGATGAAAGTTAAGATGGGAAGGCAATCTGTTGTTTCTTTCTGTATACACTTATTCTGATTTTCAAGTAAGGCGTTTTTAATAGTTCCTATGGATTTCTGAGGGTTGTACCACCTTTTTTTTGGTAATTAAAGTTCTGCATTTTATACTACTCATGCATAGTTTTAAATATTACCATTTTTTGTCACTGGTACCTTACATCTTGCGTGGGGCCCCCCCTCAACTCAGGACCTTTAATTGCTATTTGGGTTTTGTGTGATTAGTTTCCTTTGTTGTACATGGTCTACATGCCTTCTTCAAGGTAATCTTTTTTGTTGCAAGAATATTGCTTTTTTTCAAGCCTTCAAAGCAGAATATTTTGTATGTGGAAAACTGGGGTAGTCTCCCCTTGGCCCACTGCCAACCTCCCCAGACATTTATTTTATTTTATTTTATTACTATTATAATTGCTGTGTGGAATGTTGTTCCACAGGCAGCTGTCACAGGCACCAATTGGGTATTGTTTGTGACATGATTAATGTCAAGTGACAGAAATCTCCTCTCCCAGGTTTTCTACTATGCTGTGTCTCTTTTAGGTTACATTTGGGACTTGTTTATAAAAATTATTCTCTGCAGGCTGATTGTTCCCTATTGTCCAGTTGTTGCATGAAAGCAATAATCTTGCCATATTTTCTTTAAAGCAGCAAACAGCAGTAATGCTATCCCACAAAATAATGCTGCCGCTACTGTTGTCATTGTTATTCCTCTAGAGATTGTTTTACACATCTAGTCAAAATTAAACATTGCAGACAGCTGCACACAAACAGATTTATCTCTAGTTCGATTAACCAGAAGTATACTAAACTAAGGGTGCAATCCTATGCACGTTTAGATAGAAAAAAGTCCTACAACTCCCAGCATTCCCCCGCTGGCGGGGGAATGCTGGGAGTTGTAGGACTTTTTTTTATGTCTAAACGTGCATAAGATTGCACCCTAAGGTGCAAACAGGGCTTTATTGGTAAATAGTTGGGTCTGTCCCTGGAAGAGCCATAAAATAGGTGGTGGACATTACATGAACAAGGATGTAATCTGAGTGAGAATGTAGAATTTTTCTTAACAGTTTAGATCCTGGGATTTTATATACTACACATCCCATTGTCAGTTGTGCATTTAATCATCCTAGCTGTTGACATTGATTTACTTTTTATTACTCTGTTTTGGAGATGTGAAATCTGGGGGATGGGAGAACAGGGGAAAGTGGGGAGAGGGTCTGGGTTTTTCCCAGCCTTTCACGTCTCTACTGTATTTGTGTCTCTTGCAGGGTGCTTAACCTTTTAACTTCTAGTGTCATAAGCAGTCCTGATGCAACAAGTACAAGCTTTAACCATCCTATATTATCTTTTATAACTGAAAAATGAATTGTGATTATCTGGTACCTGATTACAGAAGTCAGTGAGCGGGGTGCTTCAGCCATTTGGGGCCTATTCACCTGCTGGGTCTTATTGTCTTGTGCCATACTATACCCTGTGCCACACTGCCATTTTACCCAATCCATGTAAATATAGCTTGTCCATTATTCTCTGCTTCAGCATTTGGCAGTTGCCATCTCAGTGATCTAACCCTATATTTTTAGCTTTTACCTATTAAGGCCTGACATCATATACCTCTGGTCCTAGTTACAGTATATGGATGCAGTATAGATAGAATTGTACCTCTTATTTCTACTGCATACCTTGCAAGGCAAGAGCACTTAGTATTCTTGGTCCTGTGCAATCTGTGATATGTCTGTTATGCTGATTTACACAGAAGGGCAAATTATAGGTATGGTTTATTACACATATCTCTACAATTGGGTTCTTACTAGCATTATGAATTGATTGATGTATGATCTATGTATAGAATTCTCTCTTAGTTCCTGTAGAGATAATAATTGTCTGCCAGTTCTTTCTTCAAGACTACATGTTGTCATCTGATATAAAGGGAGAAATTCGTCTTCTCCTGTACAATGGGAAGTTGAAAGTGAATGTGCTAACCCATCTGTTTGGTTCAGGTCAATCTTTCTTATCTTTCTCCCTTTCTCCTATTTCTCTTCACATTTTCTCAGCAGAGGGACACAGAGCCATTTTATTTCAGAAACATTCCTTTTAATTTTTGCACATCATTTTGCTTAAAGTTTAAGGTTGATTGGGGGGGGGGGATCATGGAAGTAGAAGTCTACTTATTTTTGTACCCAGAGGAGAGCTAAAACAACATATGTGGTTCTATAACATTGTGTCAAGCTGAGATGCACAACGAAACATCTTTCTAGTCATAAAGTCATACTCAACAGTAGGATTTCAACAGCACTAACGAATTAAATGAATTTTTTAAAGGGAACATTTTTTTAGTTCATTAATAGGGTTGAACAGATTTTTTGTCTGTACGTATTCAATGGATTGCCTGTACCTTGTGTTCTGCTTTGACTGACTTCTTAATTGTTTATAGAGAATGTGTATAATTAATTTCAGAATTGCCACATGTGCAGTTTGCTCTCACTACAGCTTCTGTTCCTTTCTTTCACATGATTCCCCTCCCTTTCCTGTTAAAATAATATCCCCATCTGCATAATAATTCTAATTTAAGCACCATTTAAAAGAAGGAATCTTGATTGTGGTTTATACACATAAAGTAACAAACTTGGTGGGGGGGGGGTTAAATGAGAGAGGTTCACTAAACTTACCCTAAGCCCATGTTATTTTTCTTCTTCTAAAAGGCATGTATAACCACCAGCTCTGAAACACATCATACATGCTCTTTGAACAACTGACAAACCTGAAACTTACTAGAATTTGAAATTGACTAAGCCTGCAATCCTATGCCTACAGTTCCCAGGAAATGATTTGTTCAGGGGCCCAAAAGCCTAGAACTGACTAGGATATTTACATCTGTCAATTACCCTATCTACTTCATTTCCAGCATTTTATTCAAAAAGGGTGCAAATAGTAATATATTTCAAAAAAGAAACTGGAAGCAGTGAAACTAATAGGGCTTTCCTTGCTTTGTCAGTCTTGCAAGAGATAAAGCATTCCCAAGCCAGCCTACAAGCATCTAATTTGCCTTCTTTCCCCGGCCAACCAAGGTAAAAGGGCAATGCAGGTGTACATAGTAATTTAAAAAACAAACGCTGTAGTGAGACAGAAAAAGCACTATCCATGTACAGATAGGGGAGCTTTTTAAAAACAAGAATGAGCTGACCACTTGAATGCCACCATTTCAGCAGCCTTTTACAATTCTGGAAATATAAGCCAGAACAGTAGTAGAAAGCAAATGCATTGGTGCTGCTCCACACCCAGGAAAAAGTAAATCATAACTACTAAATATGGGGGAAACTTGGAATCATCCCAGTTCATGAATGTATTCCTGATCCTGAATATATATTTTCCCTTAAAAACCAAAAGGCAAATGATATAGGTGTTTCTATTAATACCATCAGTTTTGTGGGGCATGCCTGTGATTCTTGACTATACTTTGGAAGTACTACAGTGGTGGACAACCCATGGCCCTGAGAAGCTGCCTGTGCAGCCCGCCAAAGGTGCCCTGCCCTTACCAAGCCCTGCCACTGCACAGAGTGCACAAGGAGACTCAGACCCATATGCTTTGTTTCCCAGCAAAATCAGACTCCTGACAGTTGTTTGGCAGGCTTTTTGGAAGCCTGATTCTGCAGGGAAACAGGATATCTGGGTATGGGTTTCCTCACATGCCTTGTTTCCCAACAGGATTGCTGGGGGGGGGGGGGATGAGAAACTTTAACGAATGTGAAATATGTATGTGTGTCGTGGCAGCCCCCTAACCCCTTGTGCAGCCCCCTAACCCCTAAGGTTTGCCCCTCCCTGAAGTAATATAATGAATATGCGCCCTATAAGCCCCATCATTGCTGTTGACCTTCAGACTCTCTAAGGTGACTTTCACTGTGGAAGTCAAATGGAAATATATATTTTTTAAAATTAGTAATAAACTGTTTTGGAATTCTTTCTCTTTATTATTACTTTATTTAAAGCATTTTACTCCACCCTTTTGCCTAAAATGTCACCGTATGAACCTTTATGCTACACAGTAATACTTAACATATCCCAGTAGATGATATTGCCTATTCTATGTCCCTTTTGTGGGCCCAGAACTACAGATATTCTGATGCTCAATTTGAGCAACAGATCTTGTGTTTAAATCATGCTATTTTTCCTCTAGTCTCTCTTGCCTTGATCACAGCTCTGCTATCTGTAGCTCAATCATATGAACCCTATTTAGTCGAAATATGCGTTTCAGCGTTAAAGCGGAACCCTACATTTATAAAATTAGCAGAGATGCATAGGTGCCAGTGATCACAACTCTTTGCCTTCTAAGGAGCCCTTAGGATTCCAAGTAATGGGTTGTCATCAGCCTTGATCTGTTCTGCCAGAACCCATATTAGTAAGAGTAAAGATAACAATTCAGACCAGTTGACACAGATTTTTCATTGGAGAGGGTACTCTTTATCTTCCCTAGATATGCATTTGAATGAAGAAATGTGATGTGTAAACCAGCAGGTTACAGGGCATTAATTCCCATTATTACAGTGGCCAATATCCTAGCATCCAAAATTGGAGAAAATACTACCAACAATATCAGTGATTTTCTGGTTCATAGGGCATTTGTTTAGAATCAGTTATATCTGAATTGGGTAGCACCCACCATTAATGCTCTCCCTTTCAAGGTTTCCTGTTTACACTACTTAAGTAAACAATAGTACTCCTACCATGGCAAAACTTGTTTTGCACCAAATGCAACTGTCTGAGTGAACAAATTCTACGCATTCAGTCCTGATCATGTGAGGTCCTTTAGGATGGAAAGCTATATTGAACATAGATGGTAATTAGTAAAGCAAATACATTAAACATGTTTAAACTTCTGTCTGTTCAGCATCATTCCTTCATAATTAGCCTAAATAGTCTGTTTAACTGAAAGTTCAAATATTGCTAATGACTTTAGAAGCAGCACCAGCTAAATATTTTATATACAAAAGAAATGCTTGCTAAAGTCAATGAAAAGTATTATCCAGAACTTCACTGAAATTTTAAGGTTGCAATCCTGCACATATATCCCATTTTATTTCAGCAAGGCATGCATATTAAATAATTATATAGGATTTGAAAAAGGAAACTGATAATATACAGAACTGTGCTAGCTTCTGGGATTCTTCACAGAAAATACCAGTCTTGACTTTTTACAGCTATTTTCAAGTAGATACTGTTTTGTAATGATTTTCCAAACATCTCAATGCAGTTTTATGCTAATATTGTGGATGGTGAAGGTGACACTATACAACAGCTAGATTTGCTACGTCTCTGTTGGCTCATCATAACCAGTTTGCATCTAGAATATGATTGTATCACTGAACTCTGTATTTTTATAGCCTGAAACAATGTTTAAAAATTCAAATAGAACTGTGTACACAATTAATACAGCCAAGATCTCTTTATGATAGGAACGGTTCATAGGGAGCTGTCTGAATTTTGTGTTCTTGCTGTCATAATTAATTCTTTGTAGGTCACCATTTAGCATTGGACACAAGGTTCTATTCATTCCAATGGATGTTGGCATTGTGATGTCACTTCATTTATTCAGGGTGTTCCAAAGATGCTTGCTATGAATTATGAGCCCAACTCCTAGAGCTGAAGCTGTAGAATATTGTAAGCATGCTGTTGCCTGACATGCTCATGTTTCCTATTTTAGACCTGACTGATCTTCACATAACATATGGTGGTACAAGTAATTGGAAAATTGGCAGACCTGTCATGAAACCTTGCTAGATTGGACAAAAATACGATGCTGCAGCACATAAAGTGTCTCCGAAGTTAAATTTATTGTCTTTTATGAAATGGTGAAGAAAATGTATCTGGTCTCCAAAAAATGAAACGGTTCTTTCCCAGTGGCAGATGCTGTTCAAAAGTAAAATTTAAGTACAAGGGTAGTTCTTGCATTTTAAAAATTATTCACTAAAATCCACTGGCCAGCATCTGGGGAGATATGCCAAAAATTGTCTTTTCCATTAAATATTTTACCAGTTTCTGGAATTTCTCAAAGCAACTAATAAATGTGTTGATCCAAAAATGCAGCAACCAGATTATGTGGGAGAGTGGCATGCCTATCTCAACTGTTAGCATTTACATTTTCTTAGACGGAGTATTATTAATATGTCCTAAACTTGCTACTGGAGTCTATGCCCAATCAATCCACTGTCTGTCCTAGCTAGAAGCAGCTTGCCATGAGTGAGAGGTGGCCTGGGTTGGACAGAGGGAAAATACCCATCTTTGGTTTCTTTGTTTTTGTTTTTAAACTTCTCCAGATCCTTCTGATTTAAATAATGATAGGGGACTTTTGACTTTATGGATTTTCTCGACCAATTTCAGTCTCGCCTTCAATCAGGTTTTGGGTCTGAATGCTTTGGTCACCCTGGTGGACAGTCTTCCTTGGGAGTGAGATGGGGATAGTGTGACCCATTCTTTACCTCAGAAGTTTTCAATACCATCAATCATAATTTTCTTCTGGACCAGCTGTAGATGTTGGAAGTGGGAGAAACTGCATTGTTCTGGTAGTGTTCTTATAGTACCACAGATTCTTACTGAAAGGTTCCAGGAGATGGTGCTGGAAATTCTGTGGCAGTTTTGCTGGAGAGCCTCAGAGGATTCATCTTGCTCCCCATCCTATTTAAAATCTATGTGAAACCACTGGGAGTTATCGAGTGAGGTGTCAGTAATATGATGATGACACTCAATTTTCTCCTTTTCATCAGACCCAGATGTAGCAGTGAGGTCTTTGAGTGCCTTTCTAGAGTCACTAAGAGACTGGATCAGGGTGAATAAATTGAAACTCAGTCCATATAAGACAGTGTTCTCCAACCTTGGGTCCCCAGATGTTTTTGGCCTACAACTCCCAGCATGCCCCAGCCAGCTATGCTGGCTGGGGCATGCTGGGAGTTGTAGGCCAAAAACATCTGGGGACCCAAGGTTGGAGAACACTGATATAAGACTAAGTTGCTTATGGTTTGAGGCCATGGACCCCCACAAAGTAGTGGATTTACTTTCCCTGACTGGGGTCACACCCCCTGAAAGGTGTGATATTCCAGGGATCCTATACATGAAGTCTCCTACCCTGTGCACTGTGTCCGAACTTCACCAGTATTCCCCTAAATAAACTGCTGCCGCCTCCTTCTGGTTTACAGAGAGCAGAACAAGTTTCCTTTTTGTAGACTTGGCTGTGCTATCCAAAGCTAGCACATGGGCTGAGATATGCTAAACTTAGAATCCCCCAGGCCAAATTAAAATCTATAAGTATATTGATTGATGGAAAAGAACAGCCAGAACAAATACACATTTGATAAAGAATAGCAAATAGTAGTCCTAATATCCTAACCCGGGGTGGGGAAACCTCTGGCCCACGTCCCAAATTTGGCCTGCCAGGCCAGCCCATCTGGCCCACCAGGCTTTGGGCAAACCCCTTCCCCTAAGCTCCACCCTGAAGGCTAGCAGGGGGAGGAATCCCCACTGTTACCTCTGATCACTAATTGGAGAGAAAAGTGGGGATTCCCTTGCGTGCCACTCCCCCTCCCAATTGGGAGGGCAAGTGGTGCATTAAGAGAATCCCCACTCTTATCTCTGATCAGTGATTGGGAAGGGGAGGGGAGCAGCAGGCTAAGTGCTTTGCCTATCCCTTATATGCCAGCTGAGCTTCGGTCAGGGCTTGGATGATGTCAGGGGGAGTAGCCCCACCTCCTGATATCATCCAGCCCATGGAGGGCCAGGTGGAGGGTCATCTAGCCTCCCACCCAAGTATAGTCCCCCATCCCTGTCCTAATCTAATGTAATGGACTCCCCTCTTTAACAGCTATCCTATCCACCAGCCTTTTACCTTATACTTCTTCTCCCTTGCCTTATTCTTCTCCCTAAATCTCCTCTTAATCCTCTCTCAACTCTCTTCCAATTCCTCTGGTTGCCCCCTTCCACTTCTAACAGAAACAAAGAAACCAAGGATGGACATTTTTTCTCAACTTACTCTCTCCATATGTCACTTATTTTAACTCCACCCACTATTTCATCACACACCCCTGTTAATCATTCCTCCACTCTGCTGTTTCAAAAGGTTTGCAGCTCAGTAGTGTTCTTGGATCAAGTGTTGCTCCTTGATAAGACAAGAATTTGAAGCATGTTGTGAACAGAATTGAGGTGGGCTCAGTCCACAGGACCCCTGCCTTAATTCTGCTTGCATATTTAACTGGCTGCTACTTTGTGCCCCTTCCCCAGGGCAGAAAATGTCTTGCTTTGGGGAAGGGAATATCCAGTAGCAGAGTGCTCCGATGAAGACAGGAAAGGCTCAATGGGGCCTCTCCTTCAGGGAAGTGACACTTGCAGCAGCAGCATCTGCCATCAGAATTCATGGGATTGAATTACAAGCCCTACGATTCCTGGTGGCAAAGTTGCTGTGAGTGTCACTTTCCTGAAGGAGAAGCCTACTGGGCTTCTCCCATCTTTGATGGAACCCTCTGCCACCTGCTACCCTTTCCTCAAGGTGAAGTTTTTTACCCTTAGAGGAAGGATACAGGGTACAGCCAGAGGAGGTCTGGCATCAGTTTCAGTCCCTTCAGGCATTTATTTTTAAAGTTCAGTCTCCCATTAAGGAGTTTTCCTTTTGAAAGTTCAGATCCTCCATTGGGGTTTTTTGAGCATTGGACAGGAATGCTCAAAAGACCCGGTTGATTTTTGAGGCAAGCACCAAGCTACTTGCCCACCCCTACCTAGGACACTCAGGTGGTGGCTGTAGATAGGAGTATTTTTCACCTTTGATTGTTGTACTTGCTTCATTCCTTCCTGAACAACAAGGACCTTGTGAAATGTATTGCACGTCCTGGACGCATCTTTACTTGACTACTGTAATGTATTCTGTGTGGGGCCACTCTCAACTTCAGAATTACAGGTGGTCTAAAATGTCATCTGGAACCATATACATGGAGCCTATTACAGCAATTCTGATGAATTCTGCTAGCTTCTAATTTGTTTCCAAGGCAAATTCAAGATGTTAGCCGTAACCATTAAAGACCATAAATGACCTGGGTCCAAGATATTTGAAGGAACATCTTCTCTCTTCTGAATCCTCCCTACCAGCCTGAGAATTAAGATCTAGTGAAGAGGTCGTATTACAGGTTCCATCGGAAGGTCAGATTGTCACCCACTAGGAAAAGTGCATTATTGATGGTGGCCCCTCCTTTGTGAAACTCCCTCTCAAGGGCAACCCAACAGATCTGCAACCAACACATTTTTAAAACAGAATAAAAAATATTCTTACTCAGCTAGGTTTTTCATTATTTTGCACGGTTGGTTTTTGTTGTTTTCCGTACTCTTTTTATGCTGTTTCATGTTCATTTTACTGCTAGTACTGTTTTATTAATTTTATTGTTTTAACTTTTATTGTACATTTCTTTGGGAATTGCAAAATTGAAAAGTGGCTAAGTGTACTAAGACATACAAACAGCTCCTCAGAATGGTATAATGCATGCACAGGTAGAAAGGAGACATGCATGTTTCTTCAAAGGCCCATAAAACATTTCAATTTTTTGTTTGTTTTTACAGGAGGATGAAAATGACTCTGAAGAAAAATATTCACCTCAAGAGTCAAACATGGAACAGAAAAATTCCAAAAAATAGAAATTACTTTCCTCTGAAATATTTTCAAGTAGTACAACAGTGATTATTAATGTGTTTCATTGTAAAAATTACAGAACATTGTCAATAAAAGGCATTGGAAATTAAAATGTCTGTTGCATTGGGGAATTGTTTAATTGGTTCTTGGTGACATTTATGATTATATGAAAACATGAATTTTCAGCACTCAAAAAAAAATCCTATTCAGTATATAAAAGCTTTACAGTTATGGACAGAAGGGCAACATAATCCTCATTACCGCTAATTTTTGCTATGCAAAGTTCTTGAAATTCTTCATTGCATTATTTAATGTGAATCCTGAAAGGCCAGATACTACTCAGAATGTGTCCCATATTCCTTGGCATTAATGCATGGCTGTTTCTTGATTTTGATATTTTAATAAATATGGAACTACATAATATACAGTTATTGAAATAAAACTAATAATTCTGGAGGAGAACCACATTCTTTTGTTTAAGGGGAGGACTTTGCAAAATCTGCATATCTCTTGAATCACTTTAAATACTTAGCATCTTCTCAGCATGAATCACTTTATTCATTGTGGAGAATCAACTCTTATATGCTGCTTCCCTTCCCCCACTTTCATGTTTTACCTAGCATTTATTTTTTCTTCGGTTAGAAAATGTCTCATTTGATCTAGTCTTACTACTATTTATGTAAGGAAACAAAATCTGCAAAGCACTCTGCAGCTTCTTTGTGTGGCTTTCAGTTTGTAACTCACTGTAAATGAATTTTAATTGATTAATCATCAAGTTTGGAACCCTCTGCCTATCCTATGTCCTGCCATCAAGAGCCAGGCATTGCGAGAGGAGGATGGAGAGAATTTTGCCTCTGTTTCTGCATTTAAAATACAAAAAGTAGCTAGACGGGCCCCTGAGCTCATCTAGCTGACTTACCTTTGGGTGGGCAGGGAGGCAACTGGAGAAGCCATAGAATAATGCTCAACCTGGCCTCTCCCCCTCCCCCTCCATCAGTACACACCCTTTTCTCCCTCTCCGACTTCTCTTACAAGGTCACAGTTGCAACCTCGTAAGAGAAGCTTTCTATGCTGGCTGGGCGTTATGGGAGATCCATGTTTGGATCTCCTCCATGGTCATAGCTCCATCTATGGACATGGAGGAGGAAATCCGCAGCTTCCTATGGTGCCCCAGATGCTGTCTATGGGCCATAGGATTGCTCTCTTAATCTATTTTAATCCATTGATTAAATGTCCATGCTCATAAAACTTTTCATTCTCTCCAAATATATATAATATTGATTGGTATCCATCTATCTTCATGGTGTGACATGTGCTTCATGATTCTATCATCATCCCCTGTTGTTTCTCCCCAGCAATTGAAATTTGGAGGTATACTGGCTCTGTACATGAAGGTTCTGTCACTAATTAAAGTCATTGTTAATCAAGATCACACAAAAGTCCAACTGGTACAGCATTTTGTTTCAAATCTGCTGCAATATACCAGGAGCCAGCTGGATGCTTCTGAGATCCCAGATATTGACCTTCCCCTATCATGTTTCTGTGTGACAGAGCAGAGCTCTCTTCTGCACAGCTGGGGACCCTTCCCATCCTTCTCTGATGGTGGACCTAACAGAAATATGAAACAGTTGCACTCTGCTGCCTCCAGGCACCCCTTCTATTAGGGAATGATGATTGTTCCAGATGATGCAGAGACCTCTGAAGCGATCTCCCATGGGAGCCCAGCCTGCAGGCAGCAGAGCATAGCTTCCATGCTTCTTTTTGTCCCACCACCTTTTTGGAGCACAAGGGAGTTGAGTTCCACTCCCTCTTGCTCTCTTTCCGTCTTGGAACAGGGGGGAGGGGATTGTCCAGAGTCCTCTTCATTAGCACCAGGGTCTCTAGACTAATCTCTCATTTTCTGGTGCGGTGCACTGGACTAAGGAAAGAAGAGGTGAGGAGAACCATGAGGGCTTGCAGATGAAGGTAATTTAAATGGAATTTGGATGGCATGCTGGATGATGTAGGGGGAATTCAGCAGGCCCCATAATTTAATTGGCCCCAACCAATGTAATCAATGAATCAACCCAATTAACGTTGCAGCCCTAGTTTTTAGCCTAGCTCCAAAATCAAATGTAACTTGGCTTATTTACATAACAACCTAGAATACTGCAGCTTGAAACCTAAAAGGGGCATAACAAGTTATCATACATTATAGAAGAATTAATCATTATGTTTACCTTATTTTCACTGAATCCTGGGTTGAATATATGGCATATGTCAAATTAACTGAAATTGAAATGCATCTACAACAAATGACAAAACTTGCCTAGGTTTTGAAGTACCGGCAGTCCCCAGGTTACAAATGAGTTCCATTCTTAAGAATGTCTTAAGTTGAAATTAATTCAACTTAATTCAAATTAAGTTGAATTTGTATGTAAGTCAGAACAGCATAGTGTTCTATACGTTAAAATCGGCATTTACGCAAATTGCGTAAATTACACAAATTGTGTAGTATACTACACTACTCTACATAAACGACGTGGGGAACCCAGAAGTCCATTCTTAAGTATGGGTTAAGTCAGACGTTCTTAACTCGGGGACTGTCTGTATCAGTGTTCAAGGAATGGGCAAAAGTGAACCCCAGATAAAGTTTTGGAGCTGGCTCTTCCTTCATGGAATGATTTTACAAAGGTATGGTGCTATAATCTGAATGTCTGTTCCGCTTTGTAGCTACAGTTCGACTTCAAGATAAGAACACAACTATTACCATATCCACTTTTCCACTTCTTATTCTAATAATGAAAAGAGGAGGTGGAGGGAAGCACTCGTGTTTGCTTTTAATAATAACACTGTTGTAGTAATTGTGTTGTGTATACTTGATGTACATAAGACTCAATGGGATTGCACCAATATAAGTGAACCCTAAGTCACTCCCATGTTTGTAACATAGTTGTATTTTAAGTTTTGTCACATGGCCAGATAAATTTTTGTACTGGAAATCTAATTTTGGAGGGGATTGTTACACTTTTAAGAATCCAAGCCATCAGTATAAGATGAGTGAGGAACCAGGAACAGGTCTGAAAAAAATGGGCTCACCCCGCCCCACATTCTACACTATGGTGGTGACCTTGATGAAATTTAGGAGTGAGAGAACTCTGTTCCCTCTGTATGCAGAGGGGGAAAGATCTTCTAGCACAGATGTCGGGACCGAGGGGAGAGGGTTGAGGCAATGTATCTCTCTGTACAACACATTTCTTCCATGTCTCTTGGTCACACTTCTGATGGAAGCCAAGAACAGGATATATAGAGAGATATATGGACACAGCACAGTGTCCTAAGTTTGTAGTCACATATGGAATGTCCCCATTTAACAAACAGAGCTGGTTTATACTGAGTCAAACTATTATTAATATTATTACTATTTATTTCATTTATATACCACCCAATAGCCAAAGCACTCTGGGTGGTTTACAACAACTATATTGATTCAGTTAGCCTGGCACTGTCTACTCTTAATAGGCAGCAGCTCTCAAGAGCCTCTGGTAGGGGTCTGTCTCCTTCCGCCTGAACCTTTTTCATGCAATACATGCTCCACCACTGGCCCCTCACCCTGCAATTCTTGACACTTGCATATAGCTCCCATTCTACTCTGGCTGGGGCATGCTGGGAGTTGTAGGCCAAATACATCTGGGGACCCAAGGTTGGAGAACACTGTACTAGATTCTTCCAATTAGCTTCCTAGTGACCAACTGGTAAACATGTGAATTACATGAATATACAGCTCAGGAGAATACACCTACAGCCTGGACCTCATAGAGGCCTGTGATTGTGAATAACAACAATATGCAGAGTTTTCTTCCCCCTAGCATGTATTTAGAGGTTTTTTTTAATTGAGTTGCCTTTCCAATAAAAGATTTCCGTTGCCTTTCCAATAAAAGATTTCCAAAGCAAAGTACAATCACATTAAAATAACAACATTAATTACACAAACTACCCAAGTTAAAAACAAATACCAACAACGGCTAAATCAGTTAAAGGGGTAGCCAATAAAACCAGAACACAGCAGGAACATAAATCAGTTAAGCCTTGGTGAATAAAAAGGTCTTGACTTGGCATCTAAGCGACAATCACATAAGTGTCTCATTAATCTGGGGACTGAATTTACCATTGAAAAGGCTCTTTGTCTGTCTGTCTGTCTTCTGACAGCAGAGATGCTCCCGGAGTCTGATCTTAATGATCAGACAAGCTTATACAGTATGTGGGAGAAATTCCTTTTAAGAACCCTGTTCCCATGCCATCTACGGGTTTAAGTGTCAAAAGCAGCTCTTTGAAACAAATTGTAATGCTTTTCATATCGGCCATACATGTTCAAATTGCCATGTTCCAGTTGCAGATCTAGCTGCTGTGTTTTGAATCTGCTGAATTTGTTTTTAACAATTGTCAAAGGGCCCCCCATGTACAATACAGTAATCTAACCTGGCTGTTACCAGAATTATTGCTATCTAGGAACATACTTGAAGGTGCTACAAGCCATGGAGTTCACCTGCACATTCAAAGTAAGCAAGTAAGCGATGAATCTACCTTCTCAGCAGCAGCTCCCAGGCTCTGGAACTTCCTGCCAGGGGAGGTTATGTTGCCCCGCCCCCCGCCCTGTCTGTTCCCTGTTCTGCCAGCAGGCAAACATGTTTTTATTCAAGCATGCCTTTGGCATATATGTTGGTCTGCTGCTGAAAGTTGGTGCTGCTTTTTTTTTCTTGTTGAGCCACCCACCAATAATACTTCCATCTTGTCTGGATTGAGCTCGGGGGGGGGGGGGTTTCCACACCTTCTCCAGCCCATGACTGATTCTAGACACCTTTTCACTTTGAAAGCCACACCTGGCTCAAATATAAAAGGAGCTCACGCATATGTTTCAGTGCTCTTTATGCAGGTCACTGTCTCCATTTTACAGCCAGAGAAGTTTAGCAGATTGGAAGCTCTGTGGAGACAGCTGCTGAGGGGGGGGGGGGATCTCTTAAAGCAGTTAAGTTGTGCCCCAGAGATGCCTTTGGATTGTGGCCTCTCAGTGCAAACTTAACCCCCCTGATGTTGCCTGGTGGAGCTTGTTCAGATGTGCTGGCGGTGCCCCTTTGCCAGCGGAGGTGAGCTCTGCTGGCGGGGTAGCTCTGCCAGCGTGAAGGCCCTTACTGCATCGGTGGGTAGGAAACGACCTCCAGCAGTGTTCCTGCCAGCAACAGCTGGTGTAAGGCCCCTAACCTGGGTGTTCTGGGGATAGGATGAGGGCCATGAAGAGCCGGATTGGTATCCAAAGCCACCAGCCCCCTGATCAACTACTGCAGCTGGTGTAGCCAATTTCCCCGATTGCTTTCAATTGGGGAGACATTTTAAATACAAAGATCTGCTGGGTTGAAGAGCCTGGCAAAACAGCCCCACCTGCACCTTCTGCTCTGGCTAGCGTGAGATAGAATGGCTTGGGATGTGGCAGTAGATCTGCCACTCCACCCATGCCCCACTTAGGATTGTTCTCATAGGGTGCAAGCCTATGCATGTTTAGACGGGGGGGGGGGAGTCCTGCAACTCCCAGCATTCCCAGGTCAGCATAGCTGGTCAGGGAATGCTGGGAGTTGTAGGACTTTTTTTCTGTCTAAACATGCATAGGCTTGCACCCTTAATCTCTAACTGTATTCATTGCATCCATTGGAGGGCAGTCTGTACTGTTAGATAATATAACAGTTCAAGTGCATAGCTACTACATTACACCTTTTCCCAGGCAGCACAATCCTATGGCTCCTACACAGAGTCTACATGGCCATAGGATATTTCGGAGTCCCAGCTCCAACCTCAGAAACTTGCTCTGAGGTCAGAGCTAGGACTCAGAACTCGGAGCACCCTCCCCCTCGCAGCCGGCGCGGAAAGAACCGCACCGGCTGTGAGGTCAGACGGGGTTGAGTAGGCACCAGCACGAGACAAAGTATCCTGCTGGCCCCTCAGCCTACTTTCCTTGCACTCCAAGGCGTGACCCCTAGAGGGCCGAAACCGGCTGTCTTAAGTATTTTGCATGGCAGGAGGAGCGCGGAGGTGACCTCCTCCGCGCTCCTCCTACCATGCATAGATAGGATATTCGTAATCCTCCAAGTTCAGAGGGTTATGGGCAGCCTCACTGGATTGCTTAAAAGCTAATGTGTAGTATGTCCAATGCTTTCTTGCTGTCTTCAAAATATTTAGTATGGTTAGCATTAATTAGATGTATATTACTTGTGCATGGCTTATAGTATTTTTTGAGAAATACTTTAAAAAGTCCTTGGAGTAACATTGCTTTAGGATTCCAGGCATTCACATCAACACGGAGATGTGTGTGTGTGTGTGTGTGTATAATTATAGTCCATTTGTTATACTTTAAAATATATATCTGGAGAAACAACACTTGCACCAATATTTTTCACAGGCAAATTTGTGTTTATTCACAAATTGTTTTGAAAAGCCAGTCACCGGAGAGAGAATGGAAGATCTGAATTGTTTATTGTGACTTCTGTCTTTATTCAGGGCTCCTGCCAAAATCCTATACTTTGCTTTTGCATCAGGCTGAAGGAGACTTAACTCTCTCTGACACAAGCCTGAATAGGTTTCATGCTATGAAAAGTGAAGGTTGATTAGAATCTGACTCCATTTCACATGACCTAAAGAGAACAAGTTTTACATACCAATGAGTAAGGAACTTTTGTTACCTATTTGAATGGGTCATCACTGTAGGTAATAAATATTTCCCTATGGTGAGTTCAGTGTGGGTTCTACAATGATGTTCTCTGGGAAAGGAAGCAAAATGCTAAATACAACAGCATGAAAATGCATGCAACTATGGCATAATTCTGATTTGTTTTAGAACAATTAATTTCCTTGTTACAAAGCCAAGTATGAACAACCCTTTAAAACCATTGAACCATAAAAGCCATTTCCTTAAGGGTTTTAAATTTGGGAACAGACTCATGAAATTTATAGCTTTGATGAGATATTCTTTGCCTGCAGTCAAAATGAGAGCCAGATCATTGGTTTCTCAGCACGACACCTATGTCTTCTTGTGTGCAGTAGATATCATTAGGCTCATAATAACACAGCTATCTCCACATAATGTCTGAAAAGGTTCATGTTTGATACTTAGTTTAAAACTCCTATTTACACCTCCAGAATACTAAACAACTGGATTTTTTTTTAAAAAAAAAAAAGATGGCATATAGCATCATGTATAACAGGCTATGCTCTTTGGCTAAGGGTACAATAGGTTTAAAGCGTAATCTAGGTTTTGCCTTGTTTTGTCTCATCACAGTCTTTTCACGGAATTACTGTAGTAAATATGCAATTAATCAATGAAGAGGGCACTTTGAACGCATCACTTCTTTTTCCAACACAGTGAGAGAGCAGCTCTTTTGGGGTGATGCACAATTCACAATGGCAGTGGTGTACATTATATGCATATTCAAATTGTTAATGGATTCATATCCTTTTAAATGTATCTGTTGTGCTTGATAGCACTATTATGGCGGACTGAAGATGGACATATGAAGATAAAAGGTATCTTATCTCCCACGCCCCCCTTCATATACGTGATCATTTTTAGCTGCTTGTGTATGGGATTATGTCAGTACAAAATGGGGTGCCCTCTCTTCTGTCCTGTTCTGCTTGGTAGCAAATCCTTTTCTGACCTTTCTCCAGCACCAGCCTGGACATAGACCAAAGTTCAGCTCCCCCTAGTTTGCTGATGGGGAATTGAAAGTGATAACATGGCCTCCCCAACAAATTGTTGGGACTTTGGATGAAATAATGAGTTGCTTCCCACTTGGCCACATTCAGCTTCTCATTCCTGAGCCCGAGGCGCTTTCATAGATTTCATAGATCATAGAGTTGGAGGGAGCCTACAAGGCTATCGAGTCCAACCCCCTGCTCAGTGCAGGAAACTAGAGGAGGGGTCTCCCATCCAAGTAACAACCAGGCTTGACCCTGCTTAGCTTTCCACGCTCAGACAAACTGAGCCAGCATAAGCTACATGCCTGTATGTGTGTGTGTGCATTCTGAATGTACGGAAGGGCTGGGATTTCAGGATTTGTTTCTGACACTGTATCTAACCCAGGGGAGGCTGGTGGTGACGCCTGCTATCCATTGCAGATTTTATTCTGAGCTTTATCGGAGCTATCCATGGTGCTCCATGATGGTGAACCTATTTTGGGGGGTGGGGTTCAGCACCATGGATAGCTCCTGTGAAGCTCAGAATAAAAGCTGCAGTGGATAAGGAGCCCCACCGACACAGGTGTCACCAGCCTCCCCTGATCTAACCATATCACACAAGTCCTTGGGAACAATTGCACTCATGCAGTGTGCTACTGCTTATCATTGCTAATATTAGTGCCCATTGTCAAGTAACTAAAACTCACACATTTGAATGGCATGCACTGACATTTGATTCAGTAGCTGCCATAAGTAATTTTCCAGCTCTGTATACTGACACTGCTCCATTAGTTAGCCTAATGGAGCAGTGTAAGTATAATATAGCTTCCTAGTAAAGGAATGTTGTTGTTAGGATGATGATGATCATGTTGTTGTTGTTTTCATTTCTATACTGCCCAATAGCCGAAGTTCCCTGGGTGGTTCATAAAAATTAAAACCCTAAAATACAACATGATAAAACATAATATAAAACCTTTAAAAGATTAAAACCAGAGGAAAAACCAGCAGATTTTAAGATCTAAAAACACACAACAACACACATTTAAAAACAAACTGCAAAACTAAAATGCCTGGGAAAATAAAAAGGTCTTCACCTGGTACCAAACGTATCGTGCTGTAGGTGCCAGACAAGCCTTTCTAGGGATGGCATTCCAATGGGTGCCAGCACTCAAAAGGTCCTCTCCTTTGTAGTCTTGTGCTTCATTTGGCAGGGGCACTTGGAGGTGGACCTCTGAAGATGATCTTAGGGTCTGGGCAGATATATATGGGAGGGGATGCACTCCTGTATTTGTTTTACTCATGTGGGCACTAGCCATACTGCTGGTAAATACTATAATTTTTTAAAAAAACACAACAATAATGTGTTGAGCTAGTTTTTCCCCACATTTAAACATAGTGCTGAATGAATAAGTTACCAAAGTACAGTAATACCTTGGATTGCAAGTAACTTGGTTTGAGAGCGTTTTGCAAGACAAGCAAATTTTTAAATATTTATTTAATTTTTTTTAACTTGATATACAAGCGACGTCTTGTAATACAAGTTCTGTAGTACGGCTTAAATTAAAAATCTCTATACAAATTTTTTTGGTGGGGATTTCGTTTTGATATAAGAGTGTTTTGGATTACAAGCACGTTTCCGGAACGAATTATGCTCTCAATCCAAGGCATGACTGTAGTTTGAATTTTATCTTTATTTTTTCAATTAACATTCATTCTGATTTTTAATGGACTCCTGGGAGATAATCCTGGAGCTGGTCACATCACAGGGAGCTAAAAAATAGTACATTTTCCAATGCATCTCAAAAGAAAATCAGTATGCTCCTGATTTTTAGATAGTGTGAATAAGACAGGACATGGACATAAACTAAACGAGTCACTTCCATTAAATCTCCTGGTATCCCCCCCCCCCGCCACATCTTTTTCAGATGTTAACTTCATGGAGGAGAAGGCTATCAATGGCTACTAGTCCTGATGACTATATGCTATATCCAGTATCAGAGGCAGGATGCCTATGTATACCAGTTGCTGGGGAACATGGGCAGGATGGTGCTATTGCACTCATGTTGTACTTACGGGTTTCACACAGGAAGCAGGTTGGCCACTGTGAGAACAGAATGCTGGACTAGGTAGACCCTAGGTCTGATCCAGCATAGCTCTTCTTATGCTTGACTATTTTGTGCCCTCAAATATGCACCCTCCCAAATTTGAATCTCAAAATTCAGTATAGCTAACAAGTCCCTTCCTATTAGATGTAATATGCCAGTAGGGTCAAGGATCAAACAAGTGGTCAACCTGACCAAGCACCTTGCCCACATCTTCAGGCCTCAACAACTGAAATGCATCCAACACAACTGGACCAATAGCGTTCTGGACACCTCCACTACTGGAATTGCACTTACTGGAGTCTAAGTCATGACAGATTCGATTGACTTTATCTACAACAGGGTAGGGAACTTCAGGCCTGGGGGCCAAATTCAGGATTCTTAGGGTCCCCAACCAGTGTGCTGTGGATTTCCCCTAGTGAAAGGGGGAAGGGGGATCCCCTTCCCCCTTTCCTCAGCCACCAGTCGTTTGGTGGTTTCCTGGCTTTTGCACAGGTTTCCCTCCATTCTAAAATGTTGGAATGCTTCCCCTAAGGCTTCGTTACTTGCAGTAAGAGCTTTAAGCTAAAATATGCTGGTAGATTTGGAATTTTGGTCCTGCCCCTCATACCTTCGGTACCACCCACCACTGGAATGTCCCCCCATCCCAAGAGTTTATCTGAAATGGAATGCAGCCCTCGGGCTGAAACATTCAGCACTCCTGATCTACTAAGTGACTTGCAAACGTGTGTTGGCCCATTTGTTTCATCGCCCTCAGCTCAGATATACACCAAGAAACTGCAGTGCATAGGATCTGCAAAGAGGGAGAGGTCACTTAGGTGTGATCATGCCAACCAGCCATAACATCTCTGTATTCTGCAGAGTGAGCAGGCTATCAACAGGAGTGCCAGCCATATCAACAGGAAAATCCCCAGACCCCTCTGGAATCTATCAGACCTGATCAGCCTCTGGGGCAGTCCATTTTAATAGGCCCCCAACCTTTCGCATAGGGGGAAAGCTGCTGAATGTCTAAACTTCAGCAGGAAATGATCTGACCTTGATAAGGGAATAGATGTTAAATCACCATGTTAAATCACATGTTAAATCATGTGTTGGGTTGATGACATGGAGCCCATGGTTGTCATGGTGGCCATGAAGTCCTCAGCATGTATGTTGAGATCGCCCAGAACAATCTCCTGGGGTTCCTCAGCACCAAGACTGTTTCTGTCAGCTCACGCAGTGAGACTGAAGGGCAGCAGCAGGGTGGGCGGTGCACCAGTAGAATCCCTAATCTGTTCAAAGTGCCCAACACAAGATACGAAGACCCATTTGGAACTCAAATAGACAAGAAGCCTATGGAGGGAGATGGAATTTCTATAGACTACAACAACAACCACCCCGCCTCTCCAGCTCTCAAGTCTATGTTGGTGTTGCACTCAGGAGGACACAGGTGGGAGAGGCTAATTCCTCCCTGTTCTCTCACCCTGGTCTTGGTTATGCATACCAGGTTGTCCACCCCCATTTATGCAGCCAGCCAATGGTAAGAGAACTGGTGACATGATGATGCCTTGCCAGTCCTTGGGTGCCACAAAGGACTTTGGTATAGCAGCTAAGCATTCATAAATGAGATGAAGACAAGGGACAACAAACCAACATTAGGCAATGTAGTTTCAATGTCTGTAAGTCAGATCTTGTTCAACAAACTGTGATTAAAACAAACTATGGCTTGGCATTACTTCTGAACATGGCTATTAATTGCAAAAGGCCTCTCTAAAAAGACAAGTTTTTTGTCTTTTGATCCCTCGCCGGATCGTCACCTTGAAGTGGTGAGTGGGCTTGCGTGTTCCGATGAATCCTGTGAGCAATGCCGTCGGGAGCTATGTACTCCCAGTAGGGTCACCCATGGCGGTAAGGTCCGGGGAGAGGAACCAGACAAAGAACGATCCAAAACATAAAGTCCTCAACGGCAGAACAGGCGGAAGATAATTAAACCTAAATTACAACGGCTGTGAAGGCGGATGAAGGCTGCAGCAGAGAATGGTTTTCCAATCGTCAGGGTAACCGTGCCATTGGATCTCTGCCATACTCTGTCAGGTTTGTGTGGTGATTCGTTGTGCACCGATCTCCCCACATAAAACAGTTTCACGCACAGGCGTCTTCCAACCCAACCCATCCAACCCAACCCAACCCAACCCAACCCAAACAAACAAAAAAAAAGTCCCATGGCGACTGGCGAATGGCAACGGGGGCAGGACTGTGAATCTGGAAGCCCCTAGTCATGGACCAGCACATGGGCGGTGGATGCAGACTCAGTCGCCCTGTTCAAGGAACGAGGTAGTCGAGCAGCTCGGCAGCTGTATCCATGACTGAGCAGCCCTATTTAGGATCCACTCTGCTCACCCCGTATGGGGAGGGGGCTAGAAAAGGTGCCCTAAACATAGTCTACCTCTTTCTCCCCTGACTGGATTACCGCGTCCAGTGGGGTCACCATTTTAGCGGTCGAAAAAGACATTTGAACTTTGGAACATGGAATATACGGACATTGCTGGATAACATAGATAGTGAACGCCCTGAGCGTAGGACTGCTATTATTGCAAGGGAGCTGAGACGGTTTAAAATTGACATAGCAGCACTTCAAGAAACTCGAAGGGCAGGAGAGGGACAGCTGAAAGAAGAAAAAGGAGGTTATACCTTCTTCTGGAAAGGACTACCTGAGCAGGACCGACGAATACATGGTGTAGGCTTTGCCATCAAAAATGAACTAGTGAACTCTTTGTCAGAAGTTCCTACTGGCATTAACGAACGCCTGATAACTCTTCGATTAAAGCTCGCCAATAACCAACAGGTAACTATTTTGAGCGCTTATGCACCAACATTAGATGCTGATGATGACATCAAGGAAAGTTTTTACAGCCAGTTGGACACTCTCCTGTCAGAGATACCTAAGGAGGATAAAATTATCCTCCTGGGCGATTTTAACGCAAGAGTCGGGCGTGACTTTGATTTATGGCCAGAAACTATTGGAAAAGACGGAGTAGGTAATAGCAACCCGAACGGACTCTTACTTTTGTCTATATGTGCAGAGCATAATCTCACTATCACAAACACGCTCTTTCGACAAAAGAATAAGTTTAAAACATCGTGGCAGCACCCACGGTCAAAGCACTGGCATCTTCTGGATTATGTAATTGTCCGTGTTAGAGATCGCCGCGATGTACTTCTTACTAGGGCCATGGTGAGTGCCGACGACTGCTGGACAGACCACCGACTAATCCGGTCCACAATGGTTATCAACATTGCTCCCCAACGTAGGCTTCAAGGAAGGAAACCAAGGCGTAAAATGAACATCCAAGTCCTTCAAGATCCTATTAAGCAAACTAGTCTTCAATCACTTCTTAAGGAACATCTACCTACGGAACCTCCTGACAACATTGAGGACCATTGGTCTAAGCTGAAAACCTCCATTACTGCAGCTTGTGAACAAACTATTGGATATGAAACTAAGAAACATCAGGATTGGTTTGATGAAAATGACAATGAGATTAAATATATAATTGACCAAAAAAGGAAAGCCTTCCAAATATGGCAAAATGATATTAACTGCGCTGCCAAGAAAAAAACCTACGCTAGCGCAAAGGCTGAGGTCCAAAGAAGAACAAGAGAACTTAAGAACGCTTGGTGGAAAAAGAAAGCTGAAGAAATTCAACAACTTGCAGAATCTCATGATGCACGGGGCTTTTTTAAGGCCACAAGGGCCATTTATGGACCAAAAACCTATGGTACAAACCCTTTACAATCAAAAGATGGCACCAAACTCTTAAAAGACAAAGAGTCTATTGCACTGCGTTGGAAAGAGCATTATTATGACCTTTTAAATCGTAAATCTAAGGTGGATAATGAGATTTTTTCGCAAATCCCGCAAAAACAAATTAAAGAGGAACTTGCAATACTCCCCACTTTGGATGAAGTAAAAAAAGCCATTAATCAAATGAAGAACAACAAAGCTAGTGGACCAGATGGGATTCCTGCTGAAATCTTTAAAGAAGGGGGCCCCGAACTTGTACAACATCTTCATAAACTCATCGAAAAAATCTGGATAAGAGAAGAGATCCCAGAAGACTTCAGGGATGCCATAATTATCACCCTCTTTAAGAAGGGTGATAGAACAGACTGTGGAAACTATCGGGGCATTTCTCTCTTAGCAACCGCAGGTAAAATATTTGCTAGGATTCTCGCAAACCGTCTTCTATCTATTTCAGAAGAGATCCTCCCTGAAACTCAATATGGTTTCCGCCCCTCTAGAGGGACAGTAGACATGATTTTTACTGCACGTCAGCTCCAAGAAAAATGCCGGGAGCAAAATCAACCCCTTTATATGGCATTTATCGATCTGGCTAAGGCCTTTGATACTGTAGACCGTACAGCTCTCTGGACTATCCTTATGAAAATTGGATGCCCCAATAAATTTGTGAATATCTTGCGACTTCTCCATGACAACATGACGGCAACGGTTTTGGACAACAACGGCTCTCATGGTGCTCCATTTAAAGTGGGATCAGGTGTTAAACAGGGATGTGTTATTGCCCCAACATTATTTGCCATTTTCATCGCCATGGTTTTACATCTTGTCAAGGGGAAACTTCCCACCGGTGTGGGAATTATATATCGAACAGATGGAAAGCTTTTTAATCTCAGCAGGCTGAAAGCAAAAAGTAAGGTAATTACAACCTCCGTTGTGGAACTTCAGTATGCTGATGATAATGTGGTCTCCGCACATTCAGAGGACGATCTCCAAACTATCCTAAATGCTTTTGCAGAAGCATACGAAAAACTTGGTCTCTCACTTAACATCAAAAAAACCAAAGTGCTTCATCAGCAAGTGCAAGCCAACCCTTTGGTGATGCCATCTATCCAGCTTGACGGGACAATACTGGAAAATGTCGATCATTTTCTCTATCTTGGCAGCTATCTTTCTGTTACAGCTAACATCGACAGTGAAATCCAGCATCGTCTGAGCTCCGCAAGTGCCGCATTTTCTCGAATGAAACATAGAGTGTTCGAGGATCGGGATATTTGTAAGAAGACCAAAACACTGGTTTATGAAGCCATTGTATTACCAACTTTATTGTATGCCTGCGAAACATGGACTATCTATAAACGTCACTTCCACCTCCTTGAAAGGTTTCATCAACGTTGCCTCCGGAAAATCCTGCAAATTACTTGGGAAGATAGGCGAACAAATGTCAGTGTACTGGAAGAAGCAAAGACTACTAGCATTGAAAAAATGATCCTTCAACGCCAACTTCAGTGGACCGGTCATGTTGTTCGAATGCCTGACTGCCGCCTCCCAAAGCAGTTACTTTACTCCCAACTCAAGGATGGAAAGCGGAATATCGGTGGTCAATATAAGAGGTTTAAAGATGTTCATAAGGCTAATCTAAAAAAATGCAATATAAACATCGAAAACTGGGAAGCTCTGGCCCATGAACGATCTAAATGGAGGTTGGCCTTTCACAAAGGTTCCATGGACTTTGAAGAAGCCCGAGTGCAAGGTGAAAGGGAGAAACGTGCTAAGCGAAAAGCACGTCAAATGAATCCTTTACAGGACCATCTTCTATCTGGTAACCTGTGTCCTCACTGTGGGAAGCTGTGTGGATCTAGAATTGGCCTCCACAGTCACTTACGGACCCATCGCTAGAGTCTACACAATCTTCTTTAGAATTTCCTCCTTTTATCCCGGAAGACAATCTTACTCGGTCACGAGTGATCGCCTGATGATGATGATGACTTCTGAACATGGCTATTAATTGCAAAAGGCCTCTCTAAAAAGACAAGTTTTTTCAGACCATTTGAAAGAGCTAGTCTGATATACCTGACCATAGTTTAGGGGGGTACTTTCCCTCAGCAGTGAGGGAAAGAGATGACACATGTTCAAGTCAAAGCACCCTTCTGTATTTGTTACTTCACAGGTTCTGAGGGTTAAAAGTGGCATTGAATACTGGCTCCAATGCTGCGTCCTAAGACCTGTGTACCCCGAGGAAAGGCAGAAGAGGAGCCCAGGCTGGGGAGCTCATACCGTTATCTCCTGAAGAGCTCTTTCAATCGCCCTGAGAGAACTAGGATCTGGGGTGTGTGTGTGAAGTTGGTTGATTTGGTAGCATTTGTTTGTTTGTTTCAGTATTTAAAAACCGGCAGAAAGGTGGTATAGAAATGTATTACATAAATAAATGGGTTGTTCCAACTGTAAATTCTGCCTTATTTTATTAACATGAGAGACATTTTAGGGCTTTGTCTGATGATGCGGATCATAGATTCTATAGGGCATTTGGTGCCTTTTGACAATCTGTTAATTTATATGATCAAGTAGAAATGAATCATATTTGCAATTGCACTTTGTTTTCTTTTTTTTTTTTAAAAAAAAAAAGTCTTAATAGATTGCTCATATTAGTTCAGGCCTCCAAACTCACTCCTTCCCACTGAGTGCTTGGACTGAACATAGATTCACTGTGACATTGTTTTAAGGGTATGAACTGAATGTGATAAAATGCCTAGCCCTGCCAGTTAAATGCACGAAGATTCAAATGTAGTCTTTGCATCTCCAAGGACTTCTTCTGGTAATTACTTCCTCTTTTATTTTATTTTTATAATGCCATGTCTGCATTTAACATTAATCACAAGCAGTTGTAAGCAGGATTCACTGCACAAATTGCTGACAGGGAAACTTTGCCTTGAGAATAATTTGTCTTTCTACCTTCATCTGCAGAGCAGCCATTTAGAAAAGTGTGAAAAGGGAATGTATGCGGAGGTCCACTGGAGAGAGTTGCTCTTTTTAAGAAAATGAAATTAAAATGGCAAACAAAAACCCAATAATTTAAACAGAGAATAAATAGTATTAGGAGATTTGAATAATAGCATAAGTGGGAAGGGATAAACGTTAAAAAAAAAAAAATCCTAATCAGTTATATAGGCCTACATATGATTATATTATATATTTTTTTAAAAAAATCACTTTCAATATTACATAGAAGTACCTAAACTTTGAATGTAGTGTTTAATGTATAAAGCACTTTATTCCCAGACTTCTCATTCAGGCTGCAATCCCACACACACTTACCTAGGAATAAGTCCCATTGAACAAGACTAGGACTTGCTTCTGAGTAAACATGGGTAAGATTGTGCTGCATGTCTCACAGGATTCATATGGCTTCCCATTTAGCAGACAGGAACCTGAAGTCAATAGGACTAGATAAACCCTTGGTCCAATCCAGCACAGCTCTTCTTCTGTAATAGTGGCAGTATGTTGCAAACTGTTGACTCAAAAGTAACCCTGTTGCAGCCAATAAACCCAATTCAGAATTAAAAGGCGGGCCTGTGGCTTATGCTGGCTCAACTTGTCTGAGCGTGGAAAGCTAAGCAGGGTCAAGCCTGGTTATTACTTGGACGGGAGACCCCTCCTCTAGTTTCCTGCATTGAGCAGGGGGTTAGACTCAATAGCCTTGTAGGCTCCTTCCAACTCTATGATCTATGAAATCTATGGACTACAGCTGGCCCAAAGTCCCCCAGTGAGTTTATGGCTGAACTCCACTTTCTCACAATAGTGCCATACAATTTCCCCTCACAATCTGTGGCTTACGCTGGCTCAGCTTGTCTGAGCGTGGAAAGCTAAGCAGGGTCAGGCCTGGTTATTACTTGGATGGGAGACCTCTAGTTTCCTGTATTGAGCAGGGGGTTGGACTCGACAGCCTTGGCTCCTTCCAACTCTATGATCTATGAAATCTATGAATCCGTGCTGACTTATTTTTCTCTACCAGCCTCCCCACCACCCCACAACACTGATCATTTTTTAAATTGATATTTGAAATTGGTTTGGTGGTTTTAATACATTTTATTAATTTAGGGTATAATCCCGCCAGAGTTAAGCACTTTAAAATCCCATTTGTTTCCATAGTAGAGTTCAACACGTGTTTAAATCTTTATCCATTGACACCAGTGGATGCTTTCCCCCCCCCCTTTCTTTCTTTCTTTCTTTCTTTCTTTCAATCCCTGTGTGCAGGAGAGTGCCACTTTGGGAACCAAGCAGCTAAAGGGGGAAGGTTTAAACCTCCCCTACAGTGGTCCCAGTCCCAAGAGAAGGATCAACTGCTTGCTATGTGATTAACTTAACATGTAGTCTGACCCTCATTGAATTCTTTGGAGCTCGGCTCTTTTGGCCCTGAGGAGACTGAAGCTATGAGGTGACTCTGGGAGGGTTTTTCTGAGGAACATTGCTTGAAGAGATTCAGAGAGGTAAAGCTAAAGATTTGAGAGCGGAAAGAGAGCAAGCTGGACTGGTTCACACTACACTTGAAGCGCAGGGTGGCCATGTAGCCACCCTGAGCTTAAAGTTAGCCTGGGGTCCCTGCTGTGCCTGACTAATGATTGGGCACAGTGGGGGTCCTGCGGCACCTCCTCCCTGCTCAGTCCTCCCACCAGTATCCCAGGGGACACTGCAGGAGCACAGAGGGGAGCGGAGCGGGGATGACAGCTGCTGAAAAGTGCCCAAGCAACACTTTGGGGCAGCTGTCAGAGGCAGCAGTGGCAACAAGCCATCTTGCCCTCGGCCTCCTCTTGAGGAAGCGGAGCACAATGCGGCTCGTCCTCCATCGTCGCTTGGTGCGGTGCCTGCTTAGTGGCCGGCACGCCAAGTGGAGAGAGCATGTTCTCCTGGGCCCCCTCCGGGGGAGACCCAGGAGGACGTGTCTCATCCCCCAGCTTCACTGGGCACAGCGGATGCTCAGCATCCGGCGTGCCAAGCGGAGAGGCATGTTCTCCTGGGTCTCCCCTGGAGGAGGCCCAGAGGAATGCTACTCCCCTCCCCCCACGCCCACCATGTTGGCCCAGGGGGGCGGGGGGATCGTGTTCTCCTGGGCCTCCTCCTGGGGAGACCCAGGAGAACATGCCTCCCCCCCCCATAATCATGGCAGGTGGGGGAGAGGTGGCGACATCGACATGCAGTGGACGCCAGCAGCAGGTGGGGACAGTAGGGAAGAGGAGATTGCTCCTGCAAGCTGGCTGGAGCAATCTCCTCTTCCCCTCCAGCCCGCTGTCCTCGGCCTCCTCCCAAGAAGCCTGATGACAGCACCCCACCCCCACCCCCAGCCCAGAGCCACTTGGCCAGAGCAGCAAAACTTTCTGCCACTCTTGCCAGCGGCTCCATTGTTTTTTTGTCTTGACCATGGTTAGCATGTCATCCATGTTTGGACGGAATGTTAAGCCATGGAGGGTTAAGCAAACCTAGAACAAGCCATGACTCATAGCCACACTGTGGGGTGTGTGTGTGTGTGTGTGTGTTCAGACAACATGCTAAGCCACCGTGGCTTTGAAGCTTAGCATGTCATGCTGCGAACCCAGTCAATGAGGGAGACTCCAAAGAGGAAATTTAAAAAGACCCAACCCGGGGAAGCAGCCGGCTGCCCTCGCACAGCATCTCCAGAGCCATGCAGTAACAAAAGCTGCAGCCCCACAGCCAGGAAAAGCTTTTGAGAGACTATAGATAATTACATTATTTGACTTGTTTTTTGTTTTGAGACTTACCTTAAATTGTATACTTCCCTGGGTTGTTCCTCTCGCTTCCACCCCTTTCCTCCTTCCTTGTTAAAGGAATCCTAGTTGGGTTTTTTTAAAGTTGCCCACTAGTTTTCCCCCTACCTTTCTTTCAGAAAACATGGGGCTCATCATGAGCTGGAGAAAACACACTATTTGGGTGCTTTGACATTCTTTCCCCTCATCCACCCACTATAGTTTGAACCCAGGTCCCATAGTTCCTCCCACAACAAGGGGTTGCTTGTGGGGAAAGTGAAGTCAAAACTGTTGTTTTAGCTATATGCAACTGTATACAGATTTAATTGATTTTAAAATTGGATTAATCAAGTAATTAATTTGGTGGCAGCACTACCTGAAAACTCTATTCAACCACAAGGGCGTCAGTTTATTACCACTATTATTGAGCATTATGGAAAAGTGGAGTTTTTGCACCAGGCCTGCTTCTTCAGAGACTTTGAGGCTCCTACAACATTTGAGTCCATAGCCATGTGCCTAGTTGCCCACTGGTAAATCCAGCCCTGAGGAGAAGAATGGGGAATCTCATTATGCCTATTTGCTACAATCTCCCTAAATTCTCCTTCACGCACAGATTGGACTGTAAGTACAGGAAGATGCCATGTCCATCGATCACTGCTGTGAGCAGTTATATTTATTATTTATTTATTATATTTATATACCCCGCCTTTTTTCCTGCAAGGAACCCAAGGCGGCTTACATAATCCTCCTCTTCTCCATTTTATCCTCACAACAACCTTGTGAGGTAGGTTAGGCTGAGAGACCGTGACTGGCCCAAAGTCACCCAGTAAGCTTCATTTATTTTATTTATTTAATACATTTTTATACTGCCCAATAGCCGAAGCTCTCTTACAACAGTTAAAATAATAAAATACAATATAAAATATAAAATTTAAAACCACAGATTAAAAACAAACAGCAGAGCTAGCAGCAGCAGTTACAATAAAGGAATTAAAAACAATTACAATCATGGCCAAGTGGGGACTAGAACCCAGATCTCCTGAGTCCCAGTCCAACACTCTCACCACTACACCACACTGGCTCTTGTTGCTTAGATAGGGTTGGCTATAAGTCAAAATAGAATGCATTAATTAAATAGCTATATTTGATTTATACCATTTCTGCTCCTTATGTAACTGTATGGTGCTCTCTCAGAATTATCACTCACAGAATGGTCAAATTCTAGAAAATATAGAGATATGATGGAACGTTTAACTAGCACAGAGCCTTACATATGCCTTTGCAAGGAGGCAGCTAGGAAGATGATTTTAAAAAGGGCACCTTAGACTTGTATAGGGTGATGGGCTTCTCTACATGAGGTGTTTAACTGGCTGCTTTACTGAGGCTGCTTCTTCCTTTTTCTTTGTAGGAGTAACCCCAGGGGTTTTCTTTCTCTGCCTTTCTATATATTCCATTAAATGAGCACAAGGTGGCGCTGTGGGATAGCTGCAGTATAGCGGAATTGTGACAATATGCAAGGCTTTCATTCCAGGTTGCTCTGCATTTGAAATTTAATACCAGACTTTCCTTGCTCTAAAAAAAGTTGTGAAAGTGGCTGGAAAACACAGGAGAGGCCCTGGAAGATGACATCTTTTGAAGGACATGGAACTTTCCTTGAGTGAGGGAATGCACAATAAATACCTCCTGTAGTGAAGCCTGACAAGCACCTATGGCCAAAAACTGCAGGGCGTTTCCCCTCATCTGGTGTTTCGATCACTTTATTTCTGAAGAATTATAGTAGGCAGGTATCATGGTTCAGTACATCACACCTAATTGCAGCATTAGACCATGCTTTCTGTGATGTCTGTGTATAGTGCTGCCCCGTTAATATTTATTTGATGGGCTGAGGAAATTGTCATTTCAGGAGCACAGTTTGCTTGTCTGTAAGCTTTTCTGTAAATTACAACCATACTGGAACAGCTCAGCAAGTCCTGAATATCAGAGTTACAATGAGAAATGTCACTGCACTTCATGCTTGTTAGTCCTAAAAATTAAATGGTTAACTTGGTGTGTTTAAAAGGGCTGACAATGAAGAGTTGCCTGGATACCTTAATTAGCATTTCGGGTTGCCATGCATAACTGCCCACCTAGATGGTCTTGTAGAAGAGGCATGATAGACGGTTGCTTTCAGAATATCTCCATTTTAAAATGTATTTTCTCATCATCAACACAAAGCCACCAGAAAGACAAATTAATTTAACTATGGGGTACATCTGGTTCCCTTATGAGTTGCATCCCAGTTGCTTTTTAAAACAGCATCATTCTATAGTAGCTGCACAGCAGAAAAACTGAGCTGAGCTTTATTTGCCTCTGCTACTACAACCTCTTCTAATTTTAGTTAAACCTCTCATTTGAGAGCGTGGTCTCCTGACACTTTAAATCCAAACTCATCAGAATGCATGTCCAGCTATTTCCCAAGTGGTATTTATCAATTAATTAACACTATAGATTTAATGACTTGTATACAAAATTGTTGAAGGGTGAGAGAACTCTAAATTCCCAAACTCTCCGTAATATGCATATATACTTGTGATCAGTGATGGGCGGATTAAATTGGTTAGTAGGCAGTTGACATGAGTTGTATTCACATGATGGAATCAATTACATATATTTGGTTAATAAAAATGGGTCGTTCCCCTGCCTTTCTATCCCCACCCCCCTGCCAAATACATACACATTTCTTTGGCCACTATTGGCAGCCCTTGAAGAATGAATAACGCAGCCTTTTTGAATATGAGGTAGGCAAAGGGTAGTACATTGGATAATGGAGTCCCTGCTTAATTTTGTTTAAATCATCTTGTTAAATTTATTGTTTATTTATTATATTTATATGCCGACTTTTTTCCTGTAAGGACCCCAAGGTGGCTTACATAATCCTCCTGCTCCTCTCCATTTTATCCTCACAACAACCCTGCGAGGTAGGTTAGGCTGAGAGACCGTGACAGGCCCAAAATCACCCAGTGAGCTTCGTGGCTGAGTGGGGACTAGAACCCGGATCTCCCGAGTCCCACTCCCAACACTCTAACCACTATGCCACACTGGTTCTTGAAACGGAATCTATCTGTTTCTTTATTTACTTTAATAAATAAAGGGACTGAAGTACTGAGGAGTGTTTTACCATCCCACTCGCACCTCTGTTTTCTTACTTTGTAATAACCTATAAACGTATCTTTGGGCTACATGGGAAGGAACTTATATTGCAATGCCAAGGTGTTTTGCCTGGAATCACATGAAATTTGACATTTCCCCCACTCTGATCCAACATAAGCCCTGTTCAGCGGTGCCCTTGGATGCGAGTAGAACTCTCAGCACAATCGAGAACCTTGCCTTATCAAAGTTCCCCATTGCACTGAGACTTCTACTTGCGTTCAGATGAACACAAGTAGAATTCCTTTTCAGAGCTTGCTGGTTCAACATGGCAAGGTCTGAACTGAGGAGGGCACAGCCTGTGCACCCGGAAACATAGGGGGCAGAGCCAGCATGCACGGCCCCATCCCAATACACACTTGAAGCCCTCACATAGATTCATAGATCATAGAGTCGGAAGGGGCCTACAAGGCCATCGAGTCCAACCTCCTGCTCAATGCAGGAAACTAGAGGAGGGGTCTCCCATCCAAGTAATAACCAGGCCTGACCCTGCTTAGCTTTCCACACTCAGACAAGCTGAGCCAGCGTGAGCCACAGGCCTGTATGTTCAAGTGAATGCCTGAACATTCTTTTTAGCTCAAATTAAGAGTCAAAGGTTGTTACCCTAAAAAGAAGTGAGTGCATAGTTAAACATGCAGGCAAAATGTGTGCCAAAACGCTATCGTAAACCGCACACAGACCTTATTGAGACAACCACCTTTGACAACCACTGTTAACTCCTGTCAGGAGATTATATATAACCAGACATCACAGCGGTTATTAGCAGGAGTCATAACTACTGTGGGTAATGGGAACGTTTCCCACAACCAAAAGTGCTCAATGTGCTGTTTGTAGTAAGGTTCTATACCATGAGGAACCACTCTTCACCCCCATCCTGCCTTGAAATTCAAGCAACCTGAGACCAGCTGAGCTCCTTCTTTGTCACCAAACTTGATGAACGATCCCTGCAAAAGGAAGCAGGAAGCAGCTGCTGGCAGCTGTGTCAACAGCTCCTGTCTAGAGCCCATCTCCACCTTCCCTTTGAATCTCTCTGTTTCTTTCTCTGTTTCCTTTCATTTGGGCTACCTTGTCCCTTCTTCCATCTATGGCCAAGTTCAGACATAACAGGAAACTGTGTTCCTGCTACATAAACAACCCTGGGCTTATGCACTCCACTCCCCATTTTCTCCCTTCTTTGGCATGCCAGAGAAGGAGAGTAAACACATTCACTTCCAGTTTTAAATTAACCACAGTTCCCCATGACATCTGAACCCAAAACTGTGGTTTGTTTAAATTCTAGTTAATGAGAACAAACCAAGATTGAGTCAGTGGTTTCTAATCCTGGCTTATTCTCAGCTCCCTGAGTTTGGACATAATGGAGAACTGTGGTTTGTTTAAAGTAGGAAATGGAAGCTTCCAATCTCACAGCTGTGGGAGAGGGGAGTGTGTGAGCCTGAGGCTTGCCAAACTAATTCATGTAGCAAGAAACCATGGTCATCTGCCTGGTTGGTTTGCCTATACCCTGCCCATTTGCCCTTAGTTTTCCTGATCTTGCCTATTTCTTCAGCCCACTGATCTAGCCACACTACCAACATCCCCCGCCTTTCTCTCTAGCACTTACACTGACCAATAACAACAGATATATACCACTTTTAACTCTTTAAGGCCCCACAAAGAGATGCTTCTTTATTATCCCTGATAATTTGCTATTAGGGGTAATCATGCAACATTGTATTGGGTAGTGTCATAAGACCCCTAACTGTATTTGGCAAAAGCTGTAAAATAAGACCTGGGTAAACTCTACACTGGAGCTCCGTTTGTTTCCAAGGTGCCCCTGTGCTGGTATTTTTTTCACATATGCTGCTGTTCTGCAGTCACACATTAATGGATACAGTGCAGTATCTGTTGTGCTTATACTATACATCAGTGCATACTGTTATAATTGCAGAAGAAGTAGAAAGAATTTGAAAGGTCCTGCGGACTTTATAATTTGTGTTTATTGTGGGAGCACATGCCACAAGCTACAGTATAATGCTGCAATTGTGGGAGAGGTGGGAGATCATGCTGCCATTTCAGATTCCTTAAAAAAAAAAAAAGTCAGGTAGATACGCTGGGCAGGAATTTGGGTTTTAAAATAAAAAAGATTTTGTGATTATTCACAGCTGCACACCTCTGTAAATGCACACTGAGTATTAGCATTCCCCCTGCCAGATACATACATTCACACAAACATACACAATGGCTGACCACCCCATCCTAGAAGGAGAGGAAATGGAAAACAACCACAGGTTTCCTGCTGCAAATCTCTTCCCTCCACCCAAGGTCAAAGGTGAAGGTGGGAGAAAAAGTTGCAAAAGAGGTTCTACAGCAGTGTTCTCCAACCTTGGGTCCCCAGATGTTTGGGTCCCCCAGATGGGAGTTGTAGGCCAAAAACATCTGGGGACCCAAGGTTGGGGAACACTGTTCTACAGCTTTGAAGCCACTCCCACAGGTAAGAGATATACAGTAATACCTTGGATTGCGAGTAACCCGGTGTGTGACCGTTTTGCAAGACGAGCCAAACTTTTTCACAAATTTTGACTCAATAAACTAGCGAGGTCTTGCAAAACGAGCACACCGGGTTACTCGCTCGCTCGGCGCCTCGCCCTGCTGCGCCGGCTCCCGGGAATTCATTCCACAACCTTTTAATCACTGCTTTGCCGGCTCCCTCCATGGGGCTCCCTGCCAGGGAGCCGGCAAAGCAGTGATTGTGGAACGAATCATCTGGGTTTCCATTATTTCTTATGGGGAAACTCGCTATGATGTACGAGTGTTTTGGATTACATGCATGGTTCCGGAACGAATTATGCTTGTAATCCAAGGCATTACTGTAATACTGCAAGACTGGAACATGTATAACTCAGTAGCGAAATCATGGGGGGCGGAGTTATAAAAGCGGTCTGGAAAGAATGAAATATTGTGTGTGTGCATGTGGGGGAAATAGCATCAGGATAACAGGTTGGGGAGCATGTCATGGCCTGCTGAAGCCCACCCCATGGCCTGCTGTACTAAATTACCTACTTTCAGCGAGTTCTTTTCCCCCTCACATGGGAAGATTCACAAATCTGGTGCCCCACCTGCAGTTTGAAGTGATGCAGTCCATTCTACCCCCTCAAGGCGCTGCCATCACATTTGTACCTCACTCTGCTACATGTGTAGACCAGGCCTAAGTCACGTCCCTGATTTGCTCCTCTAGGAAGGAAGATATGGAATGAATTAAACAAAAATACCACTAGCCTCAATCTGTTAGTTAACAGTGCTGTTTATGTATGAGGCTTAATACGTGCCTTTTCCTTTGTGTGGGAAAAAGGCTACACATTCTTTTTTATGGTGACAGGTTTAGCCTTCCTGATCTGACTTCAGCGTCAGAGGCACAGCGCATCATCAAAAAACGCACTGCTTGCCCGTGAAACAGTAAAGCGGGCAGTCATTCATCAGTGGAAGGGGTTTCTGTAGCAACCTTCACTTGGAACCTCTTGAACTCTCGTTCAGCCGGGGGGGGCGGGGGAGCTCCGTTGTTCCTTTCCCCTGGCTTAGGCAAATTGGAACGAAGAGTACTGCCATGGTAACATGTGCGGAGGTCCCGAGGAGACAGCGAGCTGACATTTTCCTGCCACCTTTGGATGGCCAGCTTATCTCTTGAGTATATTGATTATCTCATGAGAAGGAGGCTCTGTATTCTTAGCCCTGCGTCCAGAGCAAGGTGATTTATGTCAGGACAAGTAATAGAAGTGACTCTGGGGCTGAGGGAAAGAGAGGCCACAGAAGAGATAACTTACAATGGCTGGAGAAGCTCTGTGATGGGAAAACAAACGAACCAACCAACCAACCAACCAGGAAGGGCTGCAAAACTGGAGCAAGCAACTGAGCACTCATCAAGAAGTGACCTATGCTGGTCTGGCAACCACCAGGCCCACTCCAATGACAGATTATTCTGCGGCTATCTTGTTTTGCCTTTCTAAATTATTCTGCATCTGTGCCTTGTGAGCAAGTAGATTTATTGTGACACTGCAAGTGTATCAGCAAGGCAGAGCAGTTCTAAGAAACTGTGGAGTCATATGTCTTTTCGCTGGCTTTAGCTAGCAAAGGTCCTCTTTAATCTCAATGAAGGAGGGTAGTTGCACCCTCCAGGACTGAAACGTTATTTAAATGAAATTGTAACATCAATTTCCTTGTTTCTAGATCTAAATGTGAGGCACACAGGGCCTGCAAATTTACTGCTACGGTCCTGAACATTGGAACTCGGCCAACAAGAGTTGTACCCTCAGTTGCTAAAGGATATTAAATCAGTGAGGCAAGTGGGTGAGAGAGAGAGACAACCTCTAATAAGGATGCTGTGCCATGGAGGGTGGATTCAGATGTGCACTTGCCATATCCAGCTCTACTATGCATTAACAGTTTTAGCCAAAGCATGCCTGCTGTAGCCTTCAAATGCAGTAGCTAAGGGAGTCACCACAAATATAAGAGAGCCCCATAAGAGCTCCGTGGCAGAGCACATGGCAGAGCCGTGGCAGAGCATATGCTTTGCATGCAGAAGGTCCGAGGTTCAATCCGCGTCCTCTCCAGATAGGACTAGGAAAAATTCCTGCCTGAAACCCTGGAGAGCCGCTACCAGTCATTGCCAACAATACTGGGCTAGATGCACCAATGGTCTGGCTCCGTATAAGGCAGCTTCCTAACAGCGCTCAGATTACAGGGAGGTGGGCGGGATCTGAGCTAGCAGTGACTGACTGAGTAAGAGAGCTTGGGGTTGCTGGTGGACAGCTCGGTGAAAATGTCGGCCCAGTGTGCAGCTGCTGTGAAAAGGGCATGTTCCATGTTAGGCATAATTAGGAAAGGAATTGAAAATGAAACTGCCAAAATCATTTTAAAAATTAGTTTTTTAAATGTGAATTACACCAAAACAAAACAAAAACCATAAAAAATGAACAAGAACAACAAGAAATATAATTTTCTTACAGTATTTTAAATGGATCACTTACAGTAAATATGTAAGAGCCAGTGTGGCGAAGTGGTGAGAGTGTTGGACTGGGACTTGGGAGATCCAGGTTCTAGTCCCCGCTCAGCCATGAAACTCACTGGGTAACTTTGGGCCAGTCACTGACTCTCCGCCTAACCTACCTCACAGGGTTGTTGTGATGATAAAATGGAGAGGAGGAGGAGGAGGAGGATTATGTAAGCCGCCTTGGGTTCCTAGCAGGAAAAAAGGCGGGGTATAAATATAATTAATTAATTAATTAATTAATATGTATGAAATATATATTCATAAGTATCAAAAAGTATGTAGTAATACAATTATCCATAAAGAAAGTTATGCATAAACTTCAGGAAAAGCAGACCAAATATCCATGTATTTATCCATCCGCAGGTGGTGTCTAAATACCACCTGCTCATATTCCCTTTATACAAATCTATGGTGCTTAGAATACTGTGTACAGTTCTGATCACTGCACCTCAAAAAGGACATTGTAGAGGTGGCGTAGTGGTTAGAGTGTTGGACTGGGACTCGGGAGATCCGGGTTCTAGTCCCCACTCAGCCACAGAGCTCACTGGGTGACTTTGGGCCAGTCACGGACTCCCAGCCTAACCTACCTCACAGGGTTGTTGTGTGGATAAAATGGAGAGGAGGAGGATGTTTATGTAAGCTGCCTTGGGTTCCTTCCAGGAAAAAAGGTGGGGTATAAATATAATAAATAAATAAATAAACTAAAATGATCAAGGAGCTGGAGCAACTCCCCTATGAGGAACGGTTAAAACAGCTGGGATTGTTTAGCTTAGAAAAAAGGCAAATAAGGGGGAGACATAATAGAGGTGTACCAAACAATGCTTAATGTGGAGAAAGTGTATAGGGAGACATTTTTCTCCCTCTCTTGTAATACTAGATCCTGGGGTCATCCCATGAAACTGATTGGTGGGAGCTTCAGGACAGATAAAAGGAAGTCCTTCTTCACACAGCGCATAGTTAAACTATGAATTGAAATTCACTTCCACAAGATGTAGCGATGGCCACTAATTTGGACAGCTTTAAAAGGGGATTGGACAAATTCCAAAAGCTATCAGTGGCTACTAGTCCTGATGGTTATGTGCTACCACCTAGTATCAGAGGCAGTATGCCTATGTACACCGTTTGCTGGGGAACTTGGGCAGGAGGATAATGTTGCACTCATGTTCTGCTTGTGGATTTTCCATGGGCTGCTGGTTGGCCACTGTTTGAACAGAATGCTGGACTAGATGGACCCTTGGTCTCATCCAGCATGGTTCTTCTTATGTTCTTATGGGGCTCTCTTATATTTATGGTGACTCCCTTAGCTACTGCATTTGAAGGCTACAGCAGGCATGCTTTGGCTAAAACTGGGAGTTGGGTAAGGCTTGCAGATTTCATTAAGGAGCCTACCTTTCCCTCATAATTCGAGAATTTGAGTATTCAAGTCTCTGTGTCCCTATTGACAATAACAGTACCGGAAAGCTCAAATGAAATGTTATCAGTGGTGTACTTTCATTATGGATGTAATGATACATGCACGTAAGAAGGAGCGAAGGAGACAGGAGCAGGCAAAGGGAACATCGGGGCCTGCTCCAGTTGGACTATCCACCCCCACTGAGGTCTTCCATGCACAGCCAAACACAAAATGGTGGCCCAGGGCTGGAGTAATCTATCTACCACACCCCTGAAACATTTAAAGATCTACATCTGAGTATTCTAATACAAAACTCTAAAACTGGCCAGCAGAGCTGCACAAAGACCTGGTCAAAGGCAACCAATTCATACTTCTGTTTTACAGACGAGGAACACTGAGGCCAAGAGAGAAGCAATTAGGACAAGGCCAGCTATGGTATATTTTTGGGTTTTTTACTTGCAGTTTTACTTGCTATTATTAAAGTGTTGGGAGTCAGAAACCCTTGGACATCTACTGCAACTCAACTAGAGATCTACCTGTCGATCCCAATCTACCTTCTGCCCATCACTGAATAGGGAATAGATTAAAGTGCCCTTGAGCAGGTGCAGAGTGCATTTCCTTTAATAGCATTACAGAGTTCCCATGCATTGGAAATTAGCAGGAAGGGCTTCCAGATCAGAAGATGCTGTTATTTCCTAGAAGTTTTAGCTTCTAGTTTTAGTTCTAGCTCAGCATTTCTTTTTCTAGAAATCACACACTGACCATACTGGAACACTGTTGAGGCTTATACTTATAAATCATGTATGGGGACTTGCTGACCCATCCAGTGCTTTTTAATATGACGATATTATACTTCACAATTTCTTGTTCAATCTGTCCTCCCTTAACAGTTCTTGTATACTATGAACAAATTATATCAGGCCCCTGCACTGATATATAATTCTAAAAAACAACAACCACAATCAATTCAATTTAGCACAGTAGCAAAGCCCCAAAGGCTTATTGTGCAGTTATTTATGTTTGCTAACTACGTGCCTGCAAGGGAGGACAACATTCCATGTATACTTTACAGAGAATGAAGAACATTTCCATATTGTCAGCTAATTTGTAAAGAAATATTTACAAAGTGAAATTTTAACAGCTATCAAAGGACTCCCCCAAAAGAGCAAGTGATTCTGTTGTACAAAAGGCCACCGGTTTCAATTTTCTCTCTGCAGAAACTGATTTATTCAGTATTCATTGATTGAATTTATTTATAATTACACCACACTGAATAAATCAAACATAACCGAAAAGCAGTTTATCTCCATGTACTAATTACGCATACAGAGGCAAAGAGATGCCGGAAGATTAAAGGGAGAAAGTATTGGCGTGCATTAATGATTGTGGGTGTTTCTTTTATTACCCGGTACCACGTTCATTTAATAGAATAATACGGGTACTGCCATAAGAGAGGAGGGCAAGCTGTACTTAAACTGTTCCGAAAATGTCTGAAAGGGAAATGGAACAGTGTAATAGTTAAAAGGCAAAGGACAGGAACAATAAATACATAGCGTTATCTGACATTCCTTGTTTTCCACTGTTGCTCAAGAGCACACATTTAGGACCCTGTTTAAGAAATTAACTTATCAGAGAGAAAGAGAGATTATATTTTTCAAACTTGCCCATTTCAATTTGTTTAGGCGGTTGGAGAAACAGCAGGTCCTTTCTTTTGTGGTAAGATTTTAGACTTCTCAAAAGAACTTATCTAAGGTTTCTGAGGCAATTGTTTTGACATTAGACATTTCTTTATTATGCGGAGCACTGAATAAGCCATGTGATAAAATTCACTGGAGAGTCTTTGTGGTTCCATCAAGTGCTACCAAAACATTTTGATTTCCACATTGCCGCTATTTATCTCGGTAGGAAAAGTTCTTATTTCTAAATCCCCCAAGGAACTTGCTCTTGTATGTGCTAATTACTGTTACCAGTTCCCTGAAGCTTATCTTAACTTAAGTCTAAAGTTTCCTGGAAGAAAATGAGAATATAATGGAAAGAACAAAAAGAAATAAATGGGAGGGAGAGGAGGGGAAACACATTTGTGGAGAGAGAATTTAAAAATGACAGAGCACACCTTTATTACTGTGCTATTGCATGCACATTTGCAAAATGGTGTACAGAAAAGAGTGTTTGATAGGATTGGAGGGCCGGGATGGGTTAAGAAGGCTACATAGTGCTAAAGCAGGGTCTACCACACCCACACCCTTTCCTCAATAAAGCCATCTAAGCCAAGACCATAGTTGGAATCAAGCTGAATGTGCATGCAACTACGGTGTGGGTGTGTACCACATCAACATTAGGGTGGCCGTGTGTCCTGCTCTACAGACCTTTATTGGAAGGGCTGTCAGAGAACATTTCTGCAGGCCTGTGGCTCACACTGGCTCAGCTTGTCTGAGCGTGGAAAGCTAAGCAGGGTCAGGCCTGGTTATTACTTGGATGGGAGACCCCTCCTCTAGTTTCCTGCATTGAGCAGCGGGTTGGACTCGATAGCCTTGTAGGCTCCTTCCAACTCTGTGATCTATGAAATCTATGAAAGTGTCTTCCGTTTTAATGGCTGTCCAGTCCAGATCCAGTTTTAAAGATAGAAAACCATAAGAAGGGAGAGCCTTAAAATTGCAGATCAGCAGTCAGCAGCTGGACAGCCAAGTCAGCAGGCACACACGCCACCTGCTCACAGCCATTCCCACTTTTTTTGTTGTAGTTATCAACAGGAGTTGGAAAGGTCGAGAAATTGGTAAGAGGAGGTTCCTATATACGGTGTCCTTTTCATGCTACCATGTATACCTCCTTTTGAAAGCAAAAAAAATATTATAGACTTTGTTTTGTGTGTGTGTTGTAAACATTCAGATGTTAAAACAATATCCTAATAATAATACTTTGCCCCCCCCCCAAAAAAAATTGTTTAAACTTTGTGGTCTCTATTCATGTTGAGTTACCCACCGCATGCCCAAGTGCCAAACCCCACACTACGTAAGGGCATTTACAAGATCCACAGAGGGTTGGGGGCTGTTTGGCGGAGGCAGCAGGGGGAAATAGAGACATCCACCAGGTGGCAGCAGAAGGATCCTAGGAAGGGAAGTTACAACAAACAGGAGTGGGTCACACTCTATTTGCCTGCTCTCCCTTTCACACACAGATCAGGGCATAGATGGTCCTGTGACACACACTCACACTCGCTGTCTCGCCCGCTTACACACACACACAATCAAATTCACAGCATTTTAAATGTCCTTTTTCCTAGGGATCTGCAGTGCAGAGCTCCTGCGTCTTTTAAACCTGCATGCTCTTTACAGAACCGTAACAGGTGTAGCTTTCCCTGTCACTGAATCTGTAGCTGTTACATTCTTGCCTGTTGCGAAGGTTTTAAAGACACAAACCCTAATGTATAGGGTTACTTATGGCGTGTCTCCTATGTCTTAACTGTGTCTCCTTACTATGTGAACATGTTTGTATGATATTTATACATCATACAAGCATGTTTTATATAAAAATAATTCTTTAAAAACTAGTGTGTTTTGGGTGGGTGGGGGGTTGTTTGTTTGTTTGTTTGTTTTAACTTCTAACACTGTCAGTTTACACACTGTGGTGGCCCGAGAAAAATATGCGTTTTGAAGGTTTCCATGGGCTTCTGCAACTTGTAATTTAAAAACAAAACAAAACACAGAAATCAACATGGTCAAGGAGACTTTGGACTGGGATTTCACATCAAACCGCTTTTAGCTTGACATGGGGGAACTTCAAAAGCAGACTGAGATGTGGGATGGGAGTTCGTTGCTCAAAGGAGGGGGAGGCGGGTAATTTTTATTTATTTATTTTTTAAAAAAATCAAATCCGAGCATGCCTAAAATAACATTGCCTTTACATACACTATAGAACTGAAATGTACCATGAGTACATTTTGTCTTAAACTTAAGACAAACTTAAGAAAACTTTAAAGACAAAGACATACCATGATTCCAATTAGCTTAAGAATGTAAGAAGAGCCCTGCTGAATCAGACCAAAGGCCTGCTTAGTCCAGCATTCTTTTCTCACAGTGGCCAATCAGGTACCCACGGGAAGCCCACAAGCCCACATGGGTGCAATAGCACCCTCCTGCTCATGTTGTGGGGCATACTGCCGCTGATACTGGAGGTACCATATAGCCATCAGGACTGCCTGTGGCTTATGGTGGCTCAGCTTTTCTGAAATCTAAGCTAAGGAAAAGCTAAGCAGGGAAAGCTAAGCAGGGTCAGGCTTGGTTGTTACTTGGATGGGAGACCCCTCCTCTAGTTTCCTGCATTGAGCAGGGGGTTGGACTCGAATTGATAGCCTTGTAGGCTCCTTCCAACTCTATTCTATGAAATCTATGAAACCTCCATGGAAAGTATGGTCATGGTAGCTGGGGATGATGGGAGTTATAGTTCAACACATCTGGAGGGCACTGGGTTGGAGAAGGCTGGCTTATGGCTTCTTGTTCTTGTTGCCCATGGGATGCATGTATCCATTTGTGTCACCTCCAAATGTAATGAATGCAGAGGTCTTCTCTTTGAAGTTCATTTGTTTGTGAGCTGTATCTTTAAACTATCCCAGTGAAACCTTTTTAAAGTAATTGTTTTTATGTTGTATAATATGACCCAAATATTGTATTTTTGTCAGCATGTCTAATAGGTTGCTCAATAACCTTGTCCTCTACAGGTCATTGGATCCATTCATGTTCAACGATATATGGTATGAGTGTTCATGGGTAGTTTGATACATCTTCTAATATAAGGTGAGTAGAAGAAATAGCACAAGTTTTATTTTTTGACCTTCCAGAAGTATGTCCCCAGCAAAAATGAACTGTGCTTTTTGCGTCTGTGGGTTTCAAAAGAGGTCTTGGGAGCAGGAATTGTTCCAAGTTAAGCTTCTAAAAGTTGGGGAGTCATTTTCTTTGATTAGCATTAAGGAGCTGATTAAGGAAAATTCTACTGTAGAGATTAATCATTTCAAAAAGATGAAAGGTCAAAAGAAATGGGTTTCCTTTGTTTTTGGAGAAAGAGGAAGAATTATTGAGTACTATATTAGTCTATGCATCTTTTAATAACCTTTCCCTGCCCTCTGCACAAGGCTCTTTAACTAAATTGGTCTGCCCAGGACCTTTTGCTAAGAAATAGCCTATGCGGAAGAAATTAAAATATTTGTTCTCTCTAGCAAGCAAAGCATGGGCCTAGTGACTTTTAAAAACTTGAAAATGGATGGCTTTGTGAGGATACAGCTAATCTCAATACGGGGATGGTCGGTTAATGTATAAACTTAACTTTGAAAGTTTAAGGAATCAAAGTAGACTAAAACTAGCTTTTGCCCACAAGCTTTGCCTTCCTTCCATTCCCTCCCCTCTGCCCCCCTGCCAACTTCCCTTCCATCACCAAAAGAGACACACAGTACTGGTTGAACTGCTATGATATCAAGAAGGCATGGCACTCTGGAAAATAGGGAGCAGTAGGAAAGGGGCGTCACAGAAAGACCTAGTATGGAATGTAGGGGCAAGAAGAGTGGTTGGTGGGAAAGATGTGAAACAAACAGCAAGATTGCTGGGGAGGCATGGTTTGACAGCAGGCCAAAAAGGCAGCGGCAGAATGGGACTGGGGTGAATGTTTCATAATGGCCCGGTTTGCACATAGCATTAACCCATGGTTTATTTAACCCATCAGTTGCTGAATACTGGGTTGTCGTGATGTGTGAATGCAGCCATGCTAAGAAACCATGGTTTTTTAACCATGAACAAACCAGAAAGAAAACCCATGAGTTATGAACTCTGGGTTGTTTAAACCATGGGTTCTCATCATATGTGAACCCAGAACTGTGCATTTTTCACCAGGCTACAGAGGCTGTGGGCAAGAGTGGTGATAATGATAATGATAATGATAACAACAACAGCAGCAGCAGCAGCTGCTCTACGTGCCAGTACTCAGGGCCAGTGCTACCATTAGGCGAACTAGGCAGCTGCCTAGGGCACAGGGCAAAAGGGGGCGCCACTGAGGCGTGCAGAAGGAGGAGGGAGGCGGATGCGGCGGCGTTTTCTCCGTCCTTCCCGGCCTGCCACGCATCCTGCTCCTCCGTCTGTGCCTGGCCGGAGCCCGCGACGCTGCGCTCCGGCCGGCCCTGCAGAGCCCCAGGGTGTCCTGGCCCACCTCGCTGCATCAACGCCAGTAAGCGCGGTTGGAGAGGCGGCGGGGAGAGCTCCAGGGACGCACCCTCCCTCAGCCAGACGCGGCTGTGGAGGTCAGCTTAGGCGAGGTGCGCATGCCTTTGGAGAGCTCCGTGCGCCCTGCAGTTCCTCCAGGGCGCACAGCATTGGGGCAGGAAGGGGCCGCCAGGAGCCCCGAGTGGAGGCTATTTGAGGCTGGAGGGGGCTCTCTGGCTGCGTCGTTGGTGGGGGCTTGGTATCCAGGGGCGGGTGGGGGCCTGAGAGCCAGCCCCACGTTTGGAGAGGGTCACCAGCTGCGCGAGCGAAGTGTGTTGGGGGGGGGAATCACCCCATGTTGGAGGACTAGCGGCTTGCTTTTCTTTCTTTCTTTCTTTCTTTCTTTCTTCCCTTCCTTCCTTCCTTCCTGGGCTGGGTTGAATTTTATGTATGTTTGTGTTTATGATAATAATTTTCTTAGGTTTTGCCAATTGACTTTCATTTCATAATGGGCATAGGGCTGGAGGGAGGGAGAGCTGATCTTGCCTAGGGCACCAAACTGCCTTGCACCGGCCCTGCCAGTACTACAGTGCCACAAAGGCATTGGGGATACAGAGAGGGAGCGGGTGAAGGAGGAGGGAAACAACCCAGGGACTGAGAAAACAAACCATGGATTGTTTTAATGGCTGGGTTCATGCAACATGACAACCCATTTTTGTCCTTTCCCAAGTATCTAGAGGCTCGAAAGTGCATAATGCACACCCCAATGGAAACTAAAGGGGCGGGGAAAGAAAAAAGATGAGGATCTTGCTGTGAAGGGGGTGTAAATCCCCCCAAACACCCTCTTCTCAACAAAAGATCCTTCAGGTTTTTGGTTTCTCTTGGGTTCTCACCTTCTGTGAGTTGTCAAGGGGAACCAAAGGCAGGAAAAATGGATTTGGAGCCTCGGCTGGGGCAATGTCCAGGGTGGGTACCTGCTGCCCCTTGGCAACAGGCACCCCTCTGGACATTGCCCCAGCCGAGGCTTCAAATCCCTGCAGTTGAGCTACCACAACAAAAGATAGTAGTTGCGCAACTGCACTAAAAACTTTAAAAAAAATTTTTTTTAATAAATTTAATTTTGTGTGTACAATTTTTGTGCAATTAAAAAAAATAATGCTGGGAAGCCACAGGCAGCATATGGGACACTTCAAAGGGATGGCTCATAGCTTCACAGTCGGTTTTGCAATCTCCAGAGGAAAAAAAGTTTAAAAGGGGGGGGGAACTGCAGTGAGCGTGAAATGGCTCACGGCAGTGGCAGGGGGGGGCGAAGTCTCGTTCGTCCTGCGGGTGGCCTGAGATGCCCACGGGAGGACCAAGGGGGGAGGAGGGGGCCAGCAACCCACAGTGAGCCCGATCGCCTGTTGGGCTCACTGTGAGTTGTTCACCCAACAACCAACCCACCGTGGCTTATTGCCAGGGTGGGTTAGTGTTGTTGTTATCATTTATTTATTTATTTAGAAATATTTTTATGCCGCTCCTCAGCCAAAAAGGCTCCTAGAGTGGCTTACATATAATCAATTAAACAAGACAGTCCCTGCCCGCAGGCTTACAATCTAAAAAAGACACGGCATACAAGGAAAAAGGAATGGGGAGGGAAGAGGGGGGGAATTAATTATTCTGGCAGGGCTGGTGGAATGGCCCTGCGCTCCCTCTCGTCCCCCTCTGTACAGCCCGCTGGAATGGCTGCCGGTGGTGGCAGTTGAGGGAGGAGGAGCCTTCAGGAGGGAGGCCTTTCAGCAGGGCTGGTTTAATGGCCCTGCGCTCCCTCTCATCTCCCTTTGTTTGTACAGCGTTATGTCATGTGTGAATGCACCCACTGTCTGCCAGACAAACCCTGGGTAGGGCAACAAACCATGGCTTAAGTAAGCCATGAGTTAGCATTATGTACAAACCAGGTCATTGGTTTGAAAGCCAGAAAAAAACCTTTCCTTCAGGAACACAGGAAGTTGCCTTACACCAAGGGCTTGTTCGCACAACACGGGAACCGCAAGTCCCCCGCAGTTCCCGTGTCATGTGAACGCCAACCGGGGGTGCCCCACGGGACAGCCGCGGGAGGGTCGCACGCAAAGTGACCATGGTCGGTAGAGGGGTAAGCCCCTACCGCATGTGGTCACCGTGCCGTGCGAACAGCAGGCGGCCTGTCCCGCGGGGTCCCCACAAAGGCGGCAGCCCAGAGCAGCCGGAGCGGCCGCCGCTCCAGCCTGTAGGGGCAAACGGCCCCTCTGGGCATCCCGGGGCCCCGTCCCCTAGCACCGGAAGGCCCGCACTGTGGTGCAGGGACTGCGGGGTCTGCCCACGCACGCAGGGCACAGGTCGTCTGCGCCCCCCCTCCGGCCCCTGCGGATGGCCCCGTGGTGCCTCCCCCGCCCGCAGCCTGGGTCATGTGAACCGTCCCCAAGTCAGACTATTTGTACATACATGTAGCCCAGGATTCTCTGACTACCAGTGGCTCTCCCAGATGTTCTCAAGCAGCGAGAGGTATTTCCTATTATGTGCTACATTACCCTTTTAGGAAAAAAACAAACAAACCTCAAGATACCAGGGATTAAACCTGAGACCTTCTGTATGTAAGCATGTGCTCTATCACTGGGCTATGGACCTTTCTACAAAGGTCTCTTTGTCCTTTATAGAATCAGGAAAAACTCTGATTAAGAGCATCGCTAACAGGAGATTTAGCTATGAGAAACAGATCTTTCTCATTTTATCATATGAATCTAGGGTGTGCCATCATACTAGATCCACACCTCACCATTTTTTATTTCTTTTGTAAGTCATCCCATGTGCTACATTCTTCACAGGCCTTAGCTTAGCCTTCCCCAGCCTGGTGTCCTCCAGATGTGTTGGATGACAACTCCCACCATTCCCAGCCAGCATGGGCATGCTGGCTGGGAATGATGGGAGTTGTATTCTAACACATCTAGAGGACACCAGGCTGGGAAACCTGGTTGGGGAAGGCTGCCTTAGCTCGTTTGTTCTCATACTGACTCTACGAGGTATATACGGTATTTGATGTTTGTACAGATAGGGGAACTTGTGGCTGAGCAGTGTTTGAACCCAGGATTGGCACGTCCAGCTGTGACGCGTTCCTCTGCACCACACAGTGAAACAAAAAATATATATATGCTTTTTATGTCAGGCTGCTGTTCAAGGTAGCACATACTCTGTCTAAATCTGTGATACTTGCTATCCAGGAATTTGTTTTCATAATGTAATTTCTGTATTTCTGTTGTTTGATTCATGGCCTCCTTGCAATGAAGCCAGCCCCTTTCTGCTCTTCTGTTTGAGGATCCTTGCAGGATTGTCAACCAACCAAAGGTAGACCTCTTCATAAGCTCATATCACAAAAACACTCATTCCAACCACTGTTGGCAGTGAACTTGGAGCTGTGCGGTGGATGGATTTATGTGTGTTTGTGGGGAGATTCGTGGGAGGGGAATTATTCAGATTCAGCTGCCCTTGATGACATCACTGGGAGTGGTGGGAGTTCATCCACCACTAACTCCAACCAAGACTGTGAAATTCATCAGACGGTTGCAATGGGAAGGCTCAAAAACAGAGATAAAGGAGCACATTTAGGAAAGAGATTATCATTTATTTCATTTCATTTTTATATCCTGCCCTTTTTCTAAGTAGCTCAGAGTGGTTTTCATAGGTGTTATCCCATTTTATCCTCAAACATAGAGTGTAGGTTAAGCAGAAGGAAAGTGACTAACCTGAAATCACCCAGTGAGCTTCATGGCCAAGTGGGGATTTGAACCTGGTTCTCCCAGGTCTAAGTCCAATACTCTATTCACAATACACTGGCTGGCATATCTGCATCTGTGTCTATATCTGATATTCTATTTTTATGATATTCTTAATTTTAAAATTGGATTCTTATGGTATGTTTACTAAAAAAAACAATATGTTTTTGGTGTATGGGGCGTTAGAAAGTAGATGATGATGATGATGATGATGATGATGATGATGATGAATACACATTTTTGTAGTCCTTGTGTTTCATTGTGAAAGAAAGGCAGGGCATAAACGCACAACATGTTTACCTATTTCTTTCTAATAAGAATGCCAGGCATGCATCCAAGGCAGCATTATTTCATAAGTGTTTTTCTTCTTCTTTTACTCCCATGTGGATAATCACTGTATATAAAAAGTGTGTACACCACTGTGTATAACATGGAGCACAAGATCCAGTGTGAGAGCCAGTGTGGCGTAGTGGTTAGAGTGTTGGACTGGGACTTGGCAGATCCGGGTTCTAGTCCCCACTCAGCCATGAAGCTCATTGGGTGACTTTGGGCCAGTCACGGACTCTCAGCCTAACCTACCTCACAGGGTTGTTGTGAGGATAAAATGGAGAGGAGGAGGATTATGTAAGCCACGTTGGATTCCTTGCAGGAAAAAAAGGCAAGAGATAAATATAATTAATTAATTAATTAGAAGAATATATTGACACAACTACACTGATCAGGCAACTGCTAATTCCTTTTTAAAAAAGAAATAAATCTCTGCTTTACTAAACCACATACTGATATGATTCCACATCTGACTTCTATCTTGACTGGAGGCTTTAACACACACATAATGGCATGATCATTAAGTAGATATCAGACATTCTCCCTCTCTTACTCTTGATTTCCCCCCCTTCTTTCAAAAGACAATTTTGGTCGGCCACCTATTGAGTCTCATCACCCATTGCAGTGTTTAGCTCAAACTCTGTGGTAGGCAGACTTAGCTTATGGATTCATTTTCATAACATTCAAATTTCCACATCATGGCTTTATTCCCAACAACAGAGGGTTTTTAAAAGCTAAAGGAAAAAAAAATATAGACATTCATTAAGACCCAGCAGGACTGATCTTGCAAAATTACATTTTTATGCAAGAATTAAGATTAGGGGAACTGTTAGGTCACTGTAATCAAGCTACAGGGTTTCTTTTTTCATGCAAGATCCATCATCTGTTGATAAAGCATTCAAATTATGCCATTTCTCAGGCATCATAATATGCTAGCAAGTACACAAATGGGCCCAAGTTGGCAAACATGAACCACAGGAAAGTGGATACCTCCACAATTCTGCACAGTGGCAGGAAATGGATGAGATGGGAAGGGTCCATCTTGCACTGCAAGTTGAAGACTTTGGTACATATTGCTTCTGTACACTCAGTTCATATTTTTTGATATGCTTTAAAAACAGTATGTGGTATATTTAAATTATAAGGAAAGAAAAGGCTGGAGATTGTAGATGATTGCCCCTTGGTGAATTCTGTTCAGATTCATTAGAACCAACAGTGCCCGTGCGTTGGCAGATAGAAGAATGCACCACTCTATTCCATTTCCAGCCTGTCCTAGTTTCCAAGTAACCTTGGCAAGATGGGCTTTGCTCAGTATTCCTACAGATCAACAACAAAAGCAGGTGTTGTTAATTCAGGGGGGTGGGCGTAGGAAATGACATCCTGAAGGCTGATTTATTACATTTCTATCAAAGGCCTGGATGTGGCTGCCAACATGCCTTTTAAAAGTGAGAATAACACCATGTGTCTCAAGATCAAGGAGAAAGACCCTGGGAACAATTCTCTATTGAATTCAGGGTCCCCCGCTCACTTTGAAGGATGGAGAAGATCCTTGTGTGCGTGCCTTTGCATGGGTTGAACTGTCCCACCATCCATTAAAGTCAGCCTTCTCCCACCTGGTGGTCTCCAGCTGTTTTGGACTTCAACTCTCATCAGCCCCAGCCAGCATGGCCAATGGCCAGGAATGCTGGGAGTTGAAGTCCAAAACACCTGGAGGGCACCGGATGGAGGAAGGCTGATTTAAGTGGATGGGGCAACCCTTTCACTGGGTGAAGAAGCTTCATTTTGAAGCCCAGCACATTCAGGAAATCACTGGATCTGGAATGATTATTGAATTTACTATAGGCTTAGTGGAGGAGGAGGAGGAGGAGGAGGAGGAGGAGGAGGAGGAGGAGGAGGAGGAGGATTATTCCTCTTCAGGCATGAATAGGACTTGCAGAAATCTTCTCCTGAACTTAAAAAAATGTGATATGAAGGACAGCCTGGTCCTGAAAAAGGAATACATTGATTTGAACTATGCACGCCAGCTGCAAACCTTTTCTGTTGCCTGCTTTGACAACCTTGTGATCATAGTCTCACTCAAAACACAAACAAACCTAATGAAACTAGAAAATTTTAGAAAACTACGTGCTTTTTGTCCAAATGCTGAAGCAGGGGCAAGAATGCAGTCTTGGAATTAGTAGGAATATAATTCACAGCATCCTGGAAGCTCCAGAAGTTTCCTTAAAGATTGATTAAGAGCATGAAACCCTGCATCAAACCTTACTCTCCAACTGGGAAACATCTGGCTGAGCGATATTAGAGATCATAGTTATGCTGTTTAAAGGGATGATTCTGAGAAGAGCTAAGAGTATTTAACATTTGTCTTATGAAGGACAGACAACGTCTTTCTTTAATGGTATTTTGACTTTGATGAGTTAATAAAAAGGGGGAAAGAGTTTAAACAGACATTAGAGGCATAGAAGTTGGAAATGCAAAGAGAGATTTCTTTTTAAGTTTTTCAGTCATAGGGAACAAATTTATGTTATCAAATCATTTGAAGAAGGGTAAGAAACTCCTTTACATCTAAATATTGATTTCAGGAAGCTCAGAACGCATCTTGCTATCTCATGCTGAAGCAATTTGGCAACTCAGATACAGCCATACTTTAGTAACAAGAATTCAGAAGTATTTGTGATGTGACCAGAATTTCGATTAAGCTAAGATGTAAATCCATGCCTCCTTATAGTATCTATTATTCAGTCCAAAGAAGCACTGTTCAGTTCACTAATGTGGATTTCTTTCTCCCACCCTTCTCACTTGGTCATCTTGATTGTATTGTTCTGAGTATGTGCAACAATTCTCTGAGTGGATTGTACTAATTTAACCACCACAGACAGCATCCTGTGCTCAGCAAGTGAGGCAAGTTCATCTAGCTGTGTTACCAGTAAGCTGTATTCCCATTCTACAAGGTTGCTATCCAATAGCAGATGTGTGTCGATGTAGTGATGGCCACCAATTTGGAGGCCTTTAAAAGGGGATTGGATAAATTCACGGAGGAGAAGGCTATCAGTGTCTACTAGTCCTGATTGGCTATATACTACCTCCAGTATCAGAGGCAGTATGCCTATGTACTCCAGTTGCTGGGAAACATGGATAGGAGGGTGCTGTTGCACTCATGTCCTGCTTGTGGGTTTCCTGTGGGCAGCAGGTGGGCCACTGTGTGGATAGAATGCTGGACTAGATGGACCGTAGACTGATCCAGCAGGGCTCTTATTAGTTTCTTATGTGTAAACTTGTACCAAGGTAGCTGACTTCGTGATGCCTTTAGGATGCAACATAGGGGAGCTGTCCTTGGTGCTACTTCAGGGGCTGAGATTTCTATGGGTCTAGTTTGTAGCTGCTACCACTGTGTGCCTGAGCAAGCAGGATCCTGAGTGTGTAACTCAGGGGTAGGCAACATGGTTCCAGCTGGAACCACTGTGTCCCTGGATACCTTTCTTGGTGCCCTACCCCACTAACTTTTTTTAAAATTAACACATTTTGTTACCAGCTGCCAGGATTGCAATGAAACAGGTTTCTGTTGGTAGCGATGTATCATCGAGCCTCGAGTGGCGTAGCGGACCGAAATCGGTCCGCTCACGCCCACTCGAGGCTTGGTCGAGCCTACCTTAATTCGGCGGCGGCTTGCCTCTCCGCGGCGAGCAGCCCGCTCCGGTCCCGTCCCGTCACCGGAAATGACGCGATGGGACCCTGCGCAGGCGCGCTGGACCCCTGTGCCACGTACTGCGCCTGCGCAGGGTCCCGTCGCATCATTTCCAGTGGGGACGGGACTGGAGAGGGTGGGTCGAGCAGCGCGGAGAACTGCTCCGCGCCGCTCAGAAGATCGAGGTGGGGGGGCGCCGCTGCAGAGAGTCGAGGCAGTGGAGAACTGGGACCCCCCAAAGGTTCGAGGACACCACTATTGTTGGTCCTGAAAACCATGGGTTCAAAGGAATTATTTAGTGTGTTTGGGCTCAGACCCCACTTCTGCCTTGTACTCAGTCTTTGGGGCAGGTTACTTGTTCTTTGCCATGTCTCCCATGGCAGCCATTTTGTGGTGGTGCCCAGGACAGCTTCTCAAATTGCCAAATGTGCCCATGGTCCTACCTCTGGTCTAACTACACATTATATTAAATGTGTCACCTGTAGTGACATCGTTTTTTTTTTAACAATAATAATGCTTAACTATGGGAGACAGTTTTTATTGGAGGCATCAGTGTGCAGGGAGGGGAGATTGTGCCTTCCATCCCCCACTGCGATACTGACAAAAAACACTTCCCACACTGCACTGTGTGGGCATTTTTTTTGTCAGGATCACATTGGTGGAGAGAAGACTTAAGCCTCTGCTCCCAGTTAGCTGCAGTTCCGATAAGAAATGCCAAACCCCCATGCTTGGTATTAATTTTATTTAGAACTCTGACGTCACTACGAGTAACACACTTAATGTAACATGAAGTTAGGCCTGGGGCAGAAGTTGATTAGAGTAGCAGTCAATACATGACAACTCCCTGGAACCCAGCATTTCTTCAGGACCTCTGCGCTACACGGTATTGTAGGCTGAGAAAGTGAAATATGTGGAAGTTGGAGCTACTTGAACATTCTGTCCAGGAGAATGTTTTTGCCAGACACATGAGAGAAACTCATGTTTATTCTGCCTAGTTCAGTTTTCCTCTTTATTAGGTGGATTAAATGAAAAGACTTTAAGCTTGCTTAAAAAAATAACAACACTAATTTTTACAAAGAGTCTACTACAAAAGTTTTAAAAAATCAGTGACTCTAATGGCATACTTGGGAGTTTGCACCTTGGGGAACTGAACGGCAATTATAAATAAGGCTAATACAGTAGTCTGATAAGTGCAGATAAGAGCCAATTCAGAAATATATGTTTTGTCTTCTTTTAAAGCAGTGGCATCTAGTGTATCATCATAAGAAAGGCACAGAACTCAGCAGAATCTTTTGTCCAGCTATACTCTTTCAACCCCATCTAAATAGGCTCACCCGGATCTAAGAGGAGAAATGCAGGTGCAAAATTTGAACCCACAGGTTCTGATCCCATGTGTGAAAAGGGCAACTGTGTGGGGGCAACCCACATCCAGACCTTGGGGCATAACTGCCTGTGTGGTGTTCCTGCACAAGCGGTTTCTTCAAATGTGATTGATTGTGGGGTAAAGTTACATAGTTTACTGTAAGCAAGGAAAGGGTTAATCCAACCAACCCAGTGCATGCGCGGAAATAGCGCTTAGATACAGACTGTGCATGCTCAGTAGCTTGCAATCTAATCCCGAACTTAACAGCAAATTCATAAAATGCCGGTCCAGGCTTGTTAAAATGGTGAGCATTACCAACAGGCAAAGTTCAACCAGCGAGCCGACTACTACTAGTTACAAAATTCATCGGCATCACTACTACTAAATCACGTTACTTCCTCAGCCACTAAACCCACATTTTCCAACGTCTTTTAAGTACAGAAGATTCTACCAGTATACCCTTTTGCTTTCTGGCATTTTCCAGAGCACTCCCTGATTGAACTGGAGCCCATTTTTGTTCTCCCCATGACCCATCAAAGATAACTAATCTGTTTACTGTAAATTGCACACCCCTTGCTTCTCCACGCCATCTGCCACACCGAAGTGCGGAGCGCTTTGGTTCTCTAACAACAGCACTTCCAACTTAACCCAAAGAATCTGAGGGGCACTTTGCATGTGCTAGGAATGTTTACAATCATCTTTTTTTCATGCTTCATGCTTCTTTCTTTTACATATTACATATATGTAACTTAGGCTGCAATCCTTAGGCTGGGAGTAAGTCTCATTGAACTCAATGGGGCTTAATTCTAAGTAGACACATATAGGATTGCAATGTCCATGTCGATTTAGCATTTTAGGTCAGGAAACTATTTTAGGTGCAGCTAAGGTTTGTAATGGGCCAGATGGATGCTTGACGTCTTCTTTTTTTCTTTGAATAACAGACTCCTCTAATAGTGATTTGCCATGCTCTGTGTGTGGGCGTGCGTGTCTTTATGTTTCTGTAGAAGAGGGGCACTGTTTTAAGAAACACAAGCTCACCATACTGGTCCCTAAGTTTGTTACATGATTCCCTTGATTCCCTTCTTCAACCAGGTGCCCTCCAGATGTTTTGGACTACAACTCCCAGCATTCCTGACCATTGACCATGATGACAAGGGGCTGATGGGAGTTAAAGTCCAAAATATCTGGAGGGCATCAGGCTGGAGAAGGCTGCTCTAGATTTTCTGCTAAATTACATGAGTCTGTTTTTTTAAACAACAACAAACCCAGAACTTTAGGTAATTGATTGATTTGATGTGTATACTGCAAACTGGCAAACGCCCTCAGGGCAGTTTACAATAGTAAAGCCAAACAACAACAACAAAATAACAAATTAAAATACGGCGTAGTGGTGAGAGTGTTGTTGGACTGGGACTCTGGAGATCCGGGTTCTAGTCCCCGCTTGGCCATGAAACTCACTGGGTGACTTTGGGCTAGTCACTGACTCTCAGCCTAACCTACCTCACAGGGTTGTTGTGAGGATAAAATGGAGAGGAGGATGAGGATTATGTAAGCCACCTTGAGTTCCTTGCAGGAAAAAAGGTGGGGTATAAATATAATAAATAAATATAATAAATAAATAAATCAAAATAATACAATATTAAGCATTAAAAACATTTTTTAAAATCTTAATACTCAGAGCAACAGATTAAAGATTAAATGTCTGCTTAAAGAGGAAGGTCTTAACCTGGTATTTAAATGTATGCAATGAGGACACCAGGTGGATCTCCCTGGGAAGGGCATTCCACAGACAGGGAGCCACTGCAGAGAAGTCTCTTTCCTTGGTCGCTCCATTGGGGGTGGCAGCACCCAGAGAAGAGCCTCCAAAGACAATCTTAGGTATTAAAGAGTAACATCTTTATCATTAAGAGAAATCGTCTGAAGATTTCAACTCTCTCAAGACAAGCCATAACTATGCATGTGGGGAAAAATCATACTTTGGTTTTAGATTATGCCTATATGAGAGACTTGGAGGAATATCTTTTCCAAGATGGGACTTACCACCTGCAGCTTGGAAGAAATACTCACATGAAAAATGATCAATATCTTAAAACAGCAGTGCCTGATTAATTGAGGCACCAGTGGGGTCTGGGGGAGACGGCACCCCCTGAACCCCTGGAGGTTGCCAGCTCCTGCTCTAATCCTTTGTCCTAACCCTTCACTAGATTTTCACAGGCTGAGAGCTTTTGACTGGGTGTGGAGGAGCATTTACTCATGCATTCCTCAACCTACACTCTGAAGTATAGCAGTTCTAAGAAGACTCTATCATGTGTTTTTGCTTCCTGAACATGTAGGCTTGTTTTTATTTTATGAGATTCTGGCCTGACATGTTCATAACATTTCATGTTTTCTGCCCTCATGAGTATCTGCTGTAGGTGTAATCTGTTACAATGAGTTGTAATCTGTTCCCAGATACAAAGATAATCTCTTCACCGTATCTTTGACCTTTCTGTTCCAGCAATCCTTCAAAGCACAATGGGACTAGCATTGAGTAGCTGTTGTCATTCAAGTCCTTTTTAGCAACTCTTCTGAATTCGTGCCCCTATAAAATCAAGGGCTTTTGTTTTCAATTGTAATTGCAACAGGCAAAATCTCATTTCTTGTGCAGTAGGAGTTACTGTAAAAAAATAAAAAAGGGAAGCTGAGTCTCCTGAGGCCATTACAGTGAATAAATTTGTAAAGAAATAAATAACAGCATATAAAAACTGTGCTGTGCACGTTAGGATAAATATCAACCATTTATATTTTATTTCAGCCGTTTTCACAGAGGGAAAGGGAATTCTTTTCCCCTTCCCAAAGTGAATGCCTTGTACAGCTACTTTTAAAGAAAGCTGTGATTTTATTATGCTATTCATTTGATTTATGATTCACAAAGAAGCTTTGAGCAGAAGCTGGCCAATATGAAAGCCAACATACTGACTTTAAAGGGATGCTTTGGCCATAATTCTTACTGCTCCGTAAAGTTCAGCATGGAACCATGGAGAGACTTTAAACCTCGGTGTCTTTATAAGTGAAATCTGATAAAGGAAGGTGCTCCAAAAGCATATTTCCTATAATGAAATGAAGGCACTTGCTAGACAAGAAAAAGGTACAAAAGACCTGGCCCCATGCCATACATCAATACATTTTCATGTTCTACCAGCTTCATATTTTTTTTAATGCTTAACATTTCTTGATGATTTTAGGAACCAGATTTGCACTACCCACCTGGATGCTGGTCTATGTGTATTTTCAAATAAGCTCAGAGCCAACGGCTGCTGGTGTTTTACATCAGGTAATTATTCCTACTGTAATAGGTAGCAAAGGCCTTGTGAGTTCAGTGGCTTGTGATGCAGGCATTTTTTGTGATCTCCATTTGGCAACGTGAACTAATTGCCATAAACCAGTGTTTATAGTTTTCCATATGAGAATGCTTGTTGTAATAATAAAGAAGAGGTACAGATAGGTACTCTGGTCCAGACTCTTGAGTTTCTCAGAAGTGTACATCTCAAAATGTAAAGTGTGGATGCAGGTCTAGCATCAAGATTGGGCATGGTTGGGCAACTTCCAGCAGGGGCCCACTGGTAAGACCCCCCCCTGGAGTTTCTCCTCTTCATCATTGCAACCTGCTTGTTCACCTGCATCTCACTCCGGCCCAGACAATGGTGGTGGTATGAGGGAGGAGCAGTAGGTGCCACTGCCTACTTGCTCACTAGCTCTCTGCACGTGTGAAGAAGTAAGCAAGTGTGTGAGGAAAAGGGGTCTGAGGAGCAATAGCAGCAAGTGATAATGGTGGTGAGGAGGTAGAATCAGTGAGGGAGGGGGCCACTGAGGGTGCCTTGCCCAACAACGGCCCTCAAAAACCTGGAGCCAGCACTGAGTGGGTGTGATATATTTGGGAACATGTGTATCATATCAGAATGCTCATCAGAGAGGCAAATTTGCTCCTTTTCCAAAGGCACTTGTTGAAACATAGAGCTTTCCCACGTGAGGCTGTTAATCTGCTATATCTACTTTCTGTTTCTTTGCAGAATTGAGATCCAGAAAGAAAGAAAAAAACGCCTGTCCTGCTTTTCTGCTATATAACCTCTAGGTGGCACTGTGGTATAGTGGAATAGTGCAAATACACAAGAGGAAATCATGCTTTCTTTTATTTTCACAATTAAATGCCGCATTTCCCTTGCTCTAAAAAAAAACTTGCTGAAAGAGCTGGTTAGATACAGAAGTGAAATGGGAGGGTCATGACATCATCTAAAGAAGCCATAAACAAGCATGGGTAGGGAATGACGAGCGCACAATAAATGTCTCATGTAGAAAAGCCCATAATCTGTGTACAGGTCCTTAGTGTGTTTGTGAATGGCTGGGAAACTGAATGCCTCGCCGTGCTGTCATTGCATTCAGTGAAGAAGAGGGAGTGATAAAAAGGCAGAAGCAGAACATGAAACGAGACTGAAAGAAAAAAACTGGGGTGATGTGAGATGAGGGTGCAGGAAGCTGTGGGCTGGGGAAAGAGAAAAAATGGATGGAGCTGAGAGGAGAGTGCAGAAAGGCCAGGGTGGGTGATTGGAAAAGGACAGAAAATGGTGGGATGATGGAGAATTAAAGAGAGAAGGGAGAGCACTACATGGAGATGGAGGAGGGCAGGACCGGGCCACTTGCTACATCAGGGGTGGGGCCAGTGGCATAGCCCACTTCCCCTTAATCACATGGGGACAAATAACTCATGAAGAAAGCTAAAGAGCTGGTCTGGTGTGTGTGTGTGTGTGTGTATAAAATATATTTTTCATCATCCTCCTTAGCAAATAAGGACCCGTTTATTTAGCAGAATAAAGTAATGAAAGTTTTTTGGGCTGTAACACTTCAGGAAGTGTGTGTGTGCATGTGATCGTGTGCGTGTGCATGTTGGTTGGAGGGTTGCATGTTTGAATGGCCTTGCATGAGGGAAAAAAATCCTAATGTATAGAAAAATAGCAGTCTGTTCTCCCTGACATGCTACTTTTCTATATGCACTGATTTTATTTTATTTTATTTTATTGGTGGGAAAGTGTTCAAACAGATGAGGAAAGGGTATGGCATTTTGCTTTTTTTATGTTAGAAAAAAAGGCAAGTAAAGGGGGACATGATGAAGGTATATAAAATTATGCATGACATTGACAAAATGGAGAGGAAGAGGTTTTTCTCCCTCTCTCATAATACTAGAACCTGGGGTCATCCCACGTGAAGCTGGTTGGTGGGAGATTCAGGACAAATAAAAGGAAGTCCTTCGTCACACAGTTCATAGTAAACTATGGAATTCATTTCCACAAGATGCAGTGATGGCCACCAATGTGGATGGCTTTAAAAGGGGATTCGACAAATTCATGGAGGAGAAGGCTATCAATGGCCACTAGTCCTGATGGCTATATGTTACTTCTGCCCTCAGAGGCATTGTGCCTATACACCACTTGCTGGGGAACATGAGTGGGAGGGTGCTATTGTACTCATGTCTTACTTGTGGGCTTCCCACAGGAACAGAATGTTGGACTAGTCAGTTGTTCCCAACCTTGGGTCCCCAGATGTTGCTGGCCTACAGCTCCCAGCATACCCAGCCAGCATGGCTAATGGCAAGGGATGCTGGGAGCTGTAGTCCAGCAACATCTGGGGACCCAAGGTTGGGAACCACTGGACTAGATGGACCCTTGGTCTGATCCAGCATGGCTCTTCTTATGTTCTTTAACATGCATCCTATCACCACCTGCAGACTGAAACGGCACTACTGTGTGAGTGAATTCTTAAATATGCATTAGGTGAAATTGCTTATTGTTGTGATTTATTTATTTGCCACAATAGAAGTGAATGTAGGAACCAGGTTACAGAGTCTTTTGATTTCAGGGTTTAGCTGAAAACAGTGCATTTATTTTGAGAGACTTTTCTAGTTTATAGTGAATTTGAAATATTAAAAAAAAAAAGTATAAATAGTACACTGGGTGGGAACCAATATATGAAATGCCTTCTCAATTGCACCGGAAGAATCCAAGATACAAAATATACGTATCCTTTAATGAACGCCAATCAAAAGGGTGTTTATCTCCTCTGTACTCATTTTCATTTAACTTCCCTAGAATTTCATGCCAGTCTATGCTTTCAAAACAGAGCTTAAGCACTGCTGTTTACTCACTGTCAGTGTTTGTTTGCATTTATTAGTTGTTTTCAACGAAATTATCATGAAAGAGGAGAAACAAAGATCGCAATCAGGATGAACTGCCTAGTTTCACCTTCTTCCAAAAGCTGGCTTCTGCTGCCCTCTTGTGGAAACAGTCTGGTATTTCCTGAAGATGGTTATTTGAGCTAGTACTGGAAATACCTACGGTACTTTAAAAAAAAAAAAAAAACTATTGCAAGATTGGTAATAATTAATCATATTTATTGGGTCCGATCCAGATTCAGGTGCATACAGCTATAGTGTTCGAGGATCGGGATATTTGTAAGAAGACCAAAACACTGGTTTATGAAGCTATTGTATTACCAACTTTATTGTATGCCTGCGAAACATGGACTATCTATAAACGTCACTTCCACCTCCTTGAAAGGTTTCATCAACGTTGCCTCCGGAAAATCCTGCAAATTACTTGGGAAGATAGGCGAACAAATGTCAGTGTACTGGAAGAAGCAAAGACTACTAGCATTGAAAAAATGATCCTTCAACGCCAACTTCAGTGGACCGGTCATGTTGTTCGAATGCCTGACTGCCGTCTCCCAAAGCAGTTACTTTACTCCCAACTCAAGGATGGAAAGCGGAATATCGGTGGTCAATATAAGAGGTTTAAAGATGTTCATAAGGCTAATCTAAAAAAATGCAATATAAACATCGAAAACTGGGAAGCTCTGGCCCATGAACGATCTAAATGGAGGTTGGCCTTTCACAAAGGTTCCATGGACTTTGAAGAAGCCCGAGTGCAAGGTGAAAGGGAGAAACGTGCTAAGCGAAAAGCACGTCAAATGAATCCTTTACAGGACCATCTTCCATCTGGTAACCTGTGTCCTCACTGTGGGAAGCTGTGTGGATCTAGAATTGGCCTCCACAGTCACTTACAGACCCATCGCTAGAGTCTACACAATCTTCTTTAGAATTTCCTCCTTTTATCCCGGAAGACAATCTTACTCGGTCACGAGTGATCGCCTGATGATGATGACTGGTGGAAGTGCGCTTCCCTGCCCCCTCTGCCCAGGCAGCCCCTCCAGCCCCCTGATAATGCTACACAGAGGGTTGGGAGGGGGACCCTGCTGAAAGGGGTGAGTTGTGCCTGAGGGCACAGGGGGGATCCCCCAAAATCAGGCATAGGCACCCTCCGTGGGCTGAGCCCTCTTCCATCAATGGAGGGCAGGTCCTGGATTCAACCCATTGTCTTCACATTTTGAAACATGGCGCAGTCCTTCGTTCCACATTGTGGGGCATGACGGAGCGGGGTGCCTAGGTATCCCAAGTTATCTCTGTCTGGCACAAGGGACCCTAAATGGGCCAGTGTTGTTGGTGTTGTTGTTTTATTAATTTTTTATTGTGAATTTTATTATATGAAAACAAAACATAAACTTTTTTTAAAAACAACAACAACACCAAAATAAAATAAAATAAAGTATTACAGGTTTCTTACGGAGGATTTGAATATATCCATTACAATAGGAAGACCATGCAGGCAACCAGTGTGGTATAGTGTGGAACCAGGGAGAATTGAGTCTTTTTACTGTTTACTATCAAAAATATGTAATAGCGAAAGGAAAATTTGACAAGCCTGCCATCTTGTGGAGAGAATGTATTACAATCGTAACTATTTTGTTCTACCATAATTCTCAAGCCGTACACTTGGAGTGAGCTGCAGATTGTTCTGAACTCATTTTAAACTCTCGTTCTGTTCAGTATTTACAAAACCAGTTTTGTTTTGTTTTTTGTAAGGCACCTGATTGCTAACCCTGCGGGAGGGAGCGCAGCTCAGTGGTCAAGCACCTGCTTTGCATGCAGAGAAGGTTCCAGGTTCAATCCTCAACATCTCCAGCAAAAAGGCTCATGTGGCAGGAGAAAGGAAAGACGTCTGCCTGAAACTCCGGAGAGCTGTTGGGAGTCTGAGTGGATCTGAAATCTCCAGTATGCCCACAGGCACCTCTCGATGCCGCCAGGCTCTCTGCCCCCTCCTGATCTTTCTCTCATTCATTTCATTTCTATACCACCCAATAGCCGAAGCGCTCTTAGATCATAGATCAGTGATGGCGAACCTTTTTGAGCCCGAGTGCCCAAACTGCAACACAAAACCAACTTATTTATTTCAAAGTGCCAACACTGCAATTAAACCTGAATACCGAGGTTTTAGTTTAGAGTTGAATCACACAAGCCACCACAGCTTAAATCACACCACCTCCAAGCTGCCAGTGCGTCTTTTGAGCCCGACCCGGCAAGGGCTGTCTCCTGACTCCCCGCACAGCCCCTTCTATCCCCCCATGGGCAGAGAGCGAGTGAGCGCGCGAGGCGGAGATTTAAAGCGGCAGCCCAGCCACCCCTTCTCAGGCAGGCAGCAGGCAGGCAAGGCTGGAGGAGGAGGAGAAGGAGGAGGAGGAGGAGGAGGAGGAGGAGGAGGAGGAGGAGGGCGTGCGAGGAGGAGGTGGGCAGAGAGTGAGCGCGCGAGGCGGAGAGCAGCCAACCGAGCATTTAAAGCGGCAGCTGCCCTCCCTGCCTCGCCTTGCCACTCCCCGCTTGCTCTCCCACCCCTTGGGGGAATCCTCGTGGCAGGAGACGCCCGGGACCCCTGCCTGATCTCGTTCCTCTCGCGTGCTCACAGAGAGGTCCCTGCGTGCCAGCTGTGGCACGCATGCCATAGGTTCACCATCACTGTCATAGATCATAGAGTTGGAAGGGGCCTACAGGGCCATCGAGTCCAACCCCCTGCTCAATGCAGGAAACTAGAGGAGGGGTCTCCCATCCAAGTAATAACCAGGCCTGACCCTGCTTAGCTTTCCATGCTCAGACAAGATGAGCCAGCGTGAGCCACAGGCAGTTTACAACAATTCCTAAAAACACCGACCACAAATACAGTAAAAACAAACAAAAAAAAACAACCCCAAACAACAACCCCAGCTTAACATTTTTCCAGTATACAGAATTTTAAAACAATTTAACAGCTAAAACAATTTTAGTACAGACTAGACCTTTTAAAAACAGCTGACATAAATGCCCCCATCATGCCATTAAATACCCTTAAATGCCATTAACTTCCTGGGAGAAGAGGACAGTCTTAACCTGGCACCAAAAAAAATGATAGAGTTGGCGCCGGGCGGGCCTCAGTGGAGAGGTCATTCCATAATTGGGGGGGGGGCAGAGGAAGGCCTCAGATGTTGATCGTAGGTAGATTCAGGTTGGGAGAGACGCTCCTCCAGGTATTGCGGTCCCAAGCCATGTAAGGCTTTACAGGTAAGATGTTTCTTAAGCTGTTCATTGATTTCAACTAGGAGGCTGACAGGCTGCAAAGTGAGGGGCTGCCCTCTAGCATCATCCTGTGGACCCCTAAAGTAGGTAATATTGGGCAAGAGAGTCTGATCCGGTAGAACGCAGCTTCCTATTCCCTAATTTTAATTGGTTTACGGTTTTAATATTGGACATTTTGTTGTACCGTTGTTTTATTTTGATAGGGTTTTTAAATTATTTAATTGTACGCTGCCTTGAGAGGACTTTGGTCCTGAAAAGCAGCATAGAGATCCTTTAATTAACAAATACATTCCACCTGGTAGTGGTTTCTTCAGACTGAAATCCTGTAAGAGGTGGCATTAAAAACAGTGGAAAGGCAGCAAAGGATATTCACCAGGATGGATCTGTATCCAATGCATCATTGTGATAATTTACACCAGTGTTCTCCAACCTTGGGTCCCGAGTTGTTTTTGGCCTACAACTCCCAGCATGCCCCAGCCAGCGTACATTAGCTTAGAACTTTGGAGCTGTGTACAGAGGTGTTTTGCTCTGAAATGGACGAGAGGGAAATAGGGATAGGGATGTACTTCTGTCCTCCCAGATTCCCACCCAGCCTTGTTGCAGAGCCTCTCTAATTAATAGCAGTCTTCCCCAAAGACACAGGGAATTCTATTGACAATGAGTGAGCCAGCTGCCGGTGCCAAAACACCCACTCTGTTCCCAGTGGCATAGATGCTGTGAAGAGCATCCCAGAGGGTCTTTTGAACAAATTTCCCCGTACTTTCGGTGAAGGCAGGAGACTCTTCAGTTATCCGGCACTTCTTCTGCAGGCTGTCAGCTACCTAGCAGTCATTTCATTGTGCTGTTCCCGCCAGAGTTGCTCTCATGTAATTGTCATAGAGACACCACGGGCCGGTGTGCAAGAGAATTCCCATGGCACCATTTGATCTCAAACTCAAGTTCCCTTTGCTTTCTAATTCTTCACAGGAGGATGACTGCACATCCTTTTGCCCAGAAAGGGACTTGCGCTTTCCCAGGAGCCTCCCACAGGTATGCTGCTTCTTCTCCTTCAGGTTGTCAGCCTCAGCGTAATACCCACGGTCCTAAGAGAGCAGAGTCAAGAGGAGGTCAGCCCCTCTCGCTCTGGATTAAGTATTCCTTCGCAGGACGGGGAATTGTGTTTGTAAACAGTGACTCCACTGTACAATCTTCCAGGCTCCAGCCCAATCCACCAGATGGAACTGTGCACTATCTCCAAATGTCATCAAACTCCAAGTGTCCCTATGTTTCAGGGACAACCCCTATTTCCTGGTACCTGTTGTTGATAAATCATTGTCTCTGCTTTATCTCTTGGGGAGATTTTGTAGTAGCCTTTTTGGGGAAATGTTTGTGCATTAGGGTATACTCACTTCCCTTCCTTTGCAGGCCCTCATAACTACCTCTCCAGATAGTAAATGCAGGGCCAGTACCAAGGATTGGCATTGTTGGGCCTCTGCCTAGGCCCGCAGCCTGCAGGGGGTCCAACGCTGGTCTCCCGAGCCCATTAGCCCTGCTCCTTCTCCTTTCTGCCTGTTCACCAGTCCTCACCAGTCATGCAAGCAATGACCTTCACTTGCCGTGCCCCATCCTCAGGGGTGTAGCTAGGCGTGTGTCCATGGGGCCCAATCGATTCCCCAGAGCCCGGGGTGTCCACTGATATCAATGGAAGATTTATTTCTTCGCTCCATTGCCATGAAGCAAATTTTAAGGGGGATTACAGCTGGGGAAGGAAGAGTTAACTGTCCCCTCCCCACATGCTGGAACACCCCCCCCAAAATTCCCCCCCCCCATTGCAATTAAGCTCAGAAAAAAAACTTCAGTTGGTGGAAGCTTTTCTTCTAGGCTTAATTGATGAGGCATGTGGGGAGGGGAATTTTCCTCTAAGAGCGAAAGAGAAGGAAGCGGGGGGGGGAGTGATTTGGGATGATCTGGGGTTGGGTGCAAATTAATTGAAGAATTCATTTTATTTGAGGTGATTTGAATGAGAAATTAATTGGCTGGCTTTGCCTTCAAAGAAATGTAAATAAATTCTAGTAATTATTTCTAAATTTGCACACACACACACACACACACACACACACACACAAATGTGATGCAGTTTTCTGTCCTAGGGGCTGAGCCCCCAAATCTTTTAAAGTGCCTGGCAAAGCCCCATCCTCTCCTCCGTGCCGTCTCCTTCTGGGTCCGGAGGGAAGAGGGCAAGTGAACGAACCATGGTGACCGTGGCAAGGAGGTGGGCTCACTCAGAAAATCTTACCCCACCCACCCACCCACCCCAAATCTGTAAACATTGTGGATTGTTTTTGAACTTCAGCTTTTCTATAGTCAGTACACAATGTTTATTTTGAGATTAAACATTGTACTAAACATTCTTAAATTCATACAGAAGGAAAGCACTAACACAGCCTGTTCCAGAAGCCTGTACAGGACAACTTTTTGGAGAGTAAATTAATCCAGTGTGCAGCCAGCGGAGAAGAGTTCTCATCAAGATGCTAGCGGGTTCAGACAGTGAGCCTTGATATGAGAATAGGGGTGTTATATACAGGGACAAAACTGTCCCTGTTTTTCACCATCAGAAGGTACAGGATGTGTGTCCACCACATAGCCCTGGTTAGGTAGACAACAGCACAGATCAGCTGGATCTTGTTCCCCTCATTTTCCTTCCCACCAAAGAGCTGTTCCAAATATCTAACTCAAGGTTCTCCAACCTTGGGTCCCCAGATGTTGCTGGACTACAGCTCCCAGAATCCCTTGCCATTAGCCATGCTGGCTGGGTATGCTGGTTAGCTCTGACTAACGGCTCCAGGTCCAGTTTATCTCAAGGAGCGTCTCCAGCAACACCAAGTAGGCTGCTCAACAAGATCTGCCACAGACGGCCTTCTCCTTGTCCCTTCTGTCAGAGCAGCTAGACTGGTGGGGAGTAGGAAGAGGGCCTTTTCTGTGGCGGCCCCACAGTGTGTGTTCAAAAACTGGAACTCTCTCCCTAGTGACCTCCGCCATGCCCCCTTTCTGCTGAGCTTCTGCCACTCACTAAAAACATGGCTGTTCAGGTGGGAATATGGGGTGGACTAAGATTTTAAAATTTTATACTGTTTTAAATGTGTTTTATTCTGTGTTTTATTATGTTGTACATTGCCCAGAGTGGCTGGGTTGCCGGCCAGATGGGCGATCCATAAATGGAACAAATAAAATAAAATAAATACATGCTATGAGCATTGGATTAGAGCTTGTGGGTATAGTTATAGGTTCCATCTTCTCCTTTTCAGCCTCTTCCCCTGGGCCCTGGCCAACCATATTTAGGAACAATGACAATATGAACAATACCGCCTTAGTGGTTGGGATTTGGGTGCATGCCCACAGGAAGAGTGGATCCGTACTTGTGACTAGTGTATGTTCACAACAGCTGTTGCACCTAGCACACTGCTCCTGAGATTTTTTTCTATTTTTAAAGCATTTGAAATGCATCAGTGAAAGCATATGGCAAATAAAGCAATTGGTTGTCCAGAAATTGGCATCTCTGATCAACATCTGTTTTGCTTGCCACTGAAGCAAGTAGGAGAGAGGTGATGGGTGCTCCTTTTGGTCTTCTGGCAAAAGGAGCATCTCACACGTACCTTTTTAAATCAGGGAGGTGTGAACAGAGAGATGGAAGATGAAGTGTGTAACAGCAGAGACCTAAAACCCTGTGGTCATCATGCCATATCATCATGGCTTAGAGCAGCCTTCCCTGAACTGGTGTCCTCCAGATGTGTTGGACTGCAAGTCCAATCATTCCCAGCTGGCCATGCTACCATAGAATGATGGAACATAGGAACATAGCAAACGGCCTTATAATGAGGCAGACCATCAGTCCACGTAGCTCAGTATTGTCAATACTGACTGGGTTCAGACAACACGAGAACCCACACTCAAAGGGTTGAGTGTGGGTTGTTGTTGAACTGTGGGTTGTTACTTATTTTTTTAAATTGTATTTATTATCACATTTATATCCTGCCTTTTTTCCTCCAAGGAAGCCAAGGGGGGTTACATGGTCCTCCTCCTCCCCATTTTATTCTCACAACAAGCCTGCGAGACAGGTTAAGCTGAGAATCAGCGACTGGCCCAAAGTCACCCAGTGAGCTTCATGGCTGAGTGGGGACTTGAACCTGGGTGTCCTCAGTCCCAGTCCAACACTTTAACCAGTACACCACAGTGTTGCTGAAATGTGGGTTATCATGTTTCCTGAACCCAGCTGCACCAAGAAGCCATGGCTTATTAACCATGAACAACCGATGAAGAAAACCCATAGTTTGTTGTTGGGTTGTGAACAACTGTGGGTTGTTCACCACCGTTTGTTATCTTGGCTGGGTTCAGACGATGAAACTATGAAACACAATAACCCACAGTTCAACAACAAGCCACGGTTCAATGACAACCCACACTCAACCCATACCCAACCCTTGAGTGTGGGCTATCGTGTTGTCTGAACCCAGTCTCTGAGTGGTGGTGGCTTTCCAGGTTTTCAGGCAGGAATTCTTCCGGCCCTACCTGGAGATGCTGGAGACTGAACCTGGGGCCTTCTGCGTGCAAAGCAGCTGCTCTGCCACTGAGCCACGGCTCCTCCCCAGTGCGGTTCAACACATCCAGTGGGCACCAGGTTGGGTTAGGCTGGCTTAGGGGATAAATCCCTCTGAAAATCATGCTGAAGCCTCGTTCCAGTTTCCTCTGTCCCTGGAACTGAGTTACAAAGAAGGGGCTTTGTTTGAACAACTTTTCTCCGGTTTGTAACTTGGGATTCTAGGTTTCAATACCGTTGAGTTGGGTGGGATCCAGATTTAAGCTGGATCAACTGCGCTGGCAGAAGTGGAGTTCTCTGCCTCCTGCTTCCCACAGCAGCCCCACCCCTCCCACCCTCTGAAAATGCTACACGGTCAGAAGACCCTGCTGAATGCGGGGAGCTGTGGTGTAGGGGGAGGAGGGTCCCCAAAATTCAGGCAGAGGGACCTTCCATCAGCTGAGCCCTTCCTCTTGCAGCAGGAGGTACATCCTGGACATTTAATGTATAATGAAAGATTACACTGTTTTATGCATTGCAAATTCTTTCAAATCCTCATTTTGGCATCTCTGAAACACTCCTTGGCTTACGCTTATTAGTTTTAAATACAGTTTTGCCACTAGCACTCCCTCAGTCCTCTGTACTACACAAGCTTCATTAAAATCGGCTGGAAATAAGCTTTCATTCACACCTGGACTTTATCAATCTTTTCTTTTAATTGCTTTGCTAGCTTTTAGATTGTTTTATCCCCCACTCACACTGATAATGCACTTCCTTCCTAATGGGACACCTTTGAATGTAGGCTCTGCTTTGATTCACGTTCACCCGAACTATCAATATCTGCTTGAGCTCTTTCGAAGGTTTTGAAGTGACTTTAGTTCCACTTTGTTGAGCGGCAGGTCTTTGTTTTTTCACTAATTGGATTGTATCAAAAGCAACAAAGCTAGTGGACCCCTTTCTCCCCTCTGATTGGCTCATTCTTTGCTTTCCAAACTCCCACTAGAATGGTGTTACGTTGAAGCTCACATGGGCTTTTAAAAATATCACATCATCTTCATTTTCTATATTGTTGGAGACACAGGAAAGAATTGAATGGGAATGGTCCTTGAAATATACAATCATCATGTTGATGTCAGCATGTTCAAGATGAGAATTAGAGAGAAATATTCGTCGAGAGACAGTAGGAAACCACTTTGGGAGAAGTGTTTAGAATTCTGCACTGACTGAGGGTGAGAGAATCTTATTAATTTGGTAGCAGATGATGTTGCAAGTTATGAAAAATACAGGTCTGGTTCATGTCTAAAGGCAAAGGGAGTCCTATGCATGCTGTCCTGAGTCCCTTTGAGGAAAAGCAGAATTTTTTAAAAAAGTAACAATAACTACTAATAATGTAATCCACACTTTGTTCCACTTTAAACCATGGTGGGGTTCATTGTGCTAGATCAGGGATGGGCAACTTGTGACCCTCCAGGTGTTTTGGCCTACAACTCCCATCATGCGTCACCATTGGATATGCTGACTAGGGCTATGGGAATTGTAGCCAAAACCTCTGGAGGGCTGTAAGTCCCACCCACTCACCCCTTGCTATATAGTGCAAACATTTATATATTCAGTGAGCATCATGCTACAAACACTTGTGTTACTGGTAACCCCATTCCATTCTATCTGGGGATGTTTCTGCCAAACTGAGACACATCATGACTGAAGTCAAAGGATATTTTCATATGCCACATACTCAGCCTTTGCCTTAGCCACCTTTAGTCTATTTTTGAGGTGTGTACACACACACACACACACACACACACTTGTTGAGACAGACATTGTGGTTTTGCTTCTGGAAAGCTGGATGGTGCAGCTTGGTGGATGCAGTGTGGCAGCAGAGTCTGTTACACACCAGATCCCTCCAGACAACTTTGTTTTGCAGAAATCCTACCACAACATTGATGTTCACAGGGAACATCAGCATGTGGCTTGAGGGGTGGGGAGACATCTTGGTCACCTGAAGCTACCCGAAGGATACATTTCAAGTGTATTTTTGTGCGCAATGACCTTTTTGCCTCAACGGCTTTAAAAAAAACTGCCATATGAATGTCACTCTAATAGCATTAAAGCCAATTAAACCCGCGTTGCTGCCTCTGAAGTGAATTAAGGCTGTCAGAGCGATCAATAAATATACTGGGGGGAGGGGAGCGCCATCTGTTTTTATCACTTCAGCTCAATGGGAGAATGTGAAGAAAAGTGGTCCAGAGGGGTGGGGGATTGTAGAGGGGAGGTGGCGTGCAAGATGGCACGTGTCATCATTGCTTTGTTTTCTTGTCACAATGCTAACATTTTCTCCATACATGAAAACCATGCCGATCCTTGGGAAGTTTTTTTTTTTTCCCCCAGAGCATGCAGAAATTTGTGGAAGCAGCCTGCATCTAGAGGCTGGTGAAATTAAGGGCTTCTGTGCAGGGCAGAAGTGGGATGGTGAAATGAATGTGATTACACATTCACTCTAAAGCTTACATCAGCACCCATTCACAGTGGAGAAAAGCAGGTCTATAAAAAATTAAAATAAAAACTCCTCTGGAAGACTCCGGTTGGATTTCTTTCCTGCAAACACACCCACCCACACTCACTCTGTGCCTGCCACACACACAGTCACCCTGATACAGCAAGGGTGATCTGGGCGCAGGAGTAGACGTCCATGGGTGTCACTGAGGCAGAAATGTGTCTGGAAGCACATCCACATGTGCGCTGCAATGCGCTGCAATGCTCATCACGCCCCCCCAATCAAACGACGAGATGTATTTTTGTTGCAGATGGGGGGGTGCTGAATACTGAGGGGGATCCCTGTGAAACTGCAGTGGTTGAGGGACACGGTTTGTTTTTAAATTTTATACTGCTTTTAATAACACCCCCTCCTGACCCCAGCAAAGCAGTGTTAGAAAGATCAAAAAGTTTAAAATACAGGAGGACCAATTATAACCAACTAACACAAAGCATAATTGGTACAGAAAAGAGCAGCAGGAAAATTAATGAACCTGTCAGCACACTGACTGGGTTCAGGCAACACAATAACCCACACTCAAGGGCTGGGTATGGGTGGTCGTTGAACCATGGGTTGTTGTCGAAGCGTGGGTTATACGAGATGACAAACCATGGTGAACAGCCACAGTTCACAACCCAACAACAAACAACAGGTTCTCTTCATGGGTTGTTCAAGTTATGACTTGTTAGAGCAGTTGGGTTCAGACAACACGATAACCTACGTTTCAACAACCCACAGTTCAACAACAACCCACACGCAACCCTTGAGTGTGGGTTATCATGTTGTCCGAACCCAACCAAAATCTCCTTGGAAAAGAAAGGTATCAATCTGCCTTAAAAAGCCAGGAGGGGGCCATATGGATTAACATCTTGGGGCAGCACATTCCAAACCACAGGGATGGCAACAGAAAAGGTTCTGCCTCAAATGCCAGATGGAATTCAAAGCAGGGCCTCACTGGAACTTAGCAAGGTCAGACTCTTTGTCCAGCTAGAGACTGCTATTGTCCATTCTGACAGATAGCAGCTACCCAGGGTCTCAGGCAGAGGTCTTTCACATCATCTTCCACCTGGTCCTTTTAACCAGAGGTGTCAGGGATTGAACCTGAGACTTATGGCATGTAAAGCATGTGCTTTATCACTGAGCAGCCTGCCCTGCAGGTTTTGAGGTTACTTGCCCAATTTAGCCCATCAGCTATATGGACCTCAATAGAATGACCAAAATACCTGCCTGCAATGTGAACTTTGCACTGTGGGCAGACACTTGTTCGCTCTCATCTTTGTAGTTGTTTCTAACCTGCAACTCCACTTTATCTTTGTGTGTTGTTACTCCACTGCTGTGATCACAAAGGTCACCCCAATTTGTAGTTTACTTGGGACACAATCCTATGCATGCTTAGACAAAAAAATGTCCTCCAACTCCTAGTATGCCCCAGCCAGCATGACTGGCTAGGGAATGCTGGGAGTTTTAGGCCTTTTTTCTGTCCAAACATGCATAGGATTGCACCCTTAAGGACAAAGAAAGATGTTTATTCTCTGGGTCTTAACACACAAAATGGTGCGCGGCACTGAGATGCCACCTGTGTGTCAGTATTGAAGGAGGAAGGGTGATTGCTTGTTGTCATTCAATGACAGAATAAATACCTCAGTTATAAAACAGACGCACACATCAATTTTGTGTTAATATTTATTGTCTGCATTACCTCAGTTATGTACAAATATCCCATATGAAAACGTAAGTATGTTTACATTTTCACATGTGATCGACATTAACTGAATAAAGCTTGGTGACAATATACACAAATTTGCAGTAGTTGTACGTAAACATTTTGTGCATTAAAAAAGAAATATACATAATTTAAAAATAAAAAAAAATGCATTACACCATTTACAAATTAACAAAAAGGTAAACATTTCCCCAGACAGCCGCCTCCATGATCTACAAAAAAAAATAAAAATAAATTCAAGTAAATTGAGGCTGCAATCCTATATACACACTTACCTGAGAGTAAGTCCTATTGAATTCAATGGGGTTTACTTCTGAGCAGACATATACAGGATTGCACTGTAAGTTAGGCAAAATAAAATTTTAAATTTTGGGTGAGCACAATTCACAAAAGGTAAAAAGAAGATAGATCTGTTTCCTTCCTGGGATTTTTTTTTTTTTTTTACAGTGTTGTTCCGAAGGATTATTTTAAATTAATAATTTTGTTAGTGTTAAGTTTGAAAAAGATGCTTAACATTTATGTAACAGAGTGGAGACTTTAAGAGCCAGCAACTGTAACAAATATAATCAAGCTTTTGCAGAACCAGCAAATGTGAAAGAGAAATGATTCCAGGACTCAAAGCAGACAGAGCAATCTTTAAAAACCCACCATTTTTAAACGGAAATTACAAACGGCCACAAGAAGAAGAAAATGTCTACTCAGCTATTTTTGGAATGGATTAAAGATATTTTGATCACTGAAAACATTATTTTCACAAACTAACAATCTACCGTAGTGGCTGCTTTAGGCACTGGATTTGTAGAAACACTCACATTTGAAAAGCAACTTATTTTTATACATATACTTTTTAAATTACTGCTTCAATGCTACCTTCTGATCTCTAGATTTAACGTAATCCAGACTGCAATTGTAGCCTCCCTACTGTCCTGATAATCTTTTAAAATAATTGTCTCTCTTTCCAATGAAAGAAAATCCTTCAGGCTGTAAACCTTTGTGCATCTAATTTTTTACACCCTGTAGTGTAAATTCAAGAAGCACATGTCTTGTGCTGCAATCCTTACCTGGGAGTAAGGCCTACTGCACACAGTGGGGCTTGTTTCCAAGTAAACTTGCATAGGATTGCATTGTTAATGTACTGTAGTAAGTTTCAACTAACCATTCCATTAGCTGATCAGTTCGCAGTGTTTATTATCTGCAAATTGGCTGTGTTTTATATTTATTTTAAAACCTATTTCCCAATCTTTCCAGAGAACCTTTACTCAAGGGTGCTTAGAATAATCCGCCTTTTCCTGTAATTGTACTGCTAACTTTAGATTCACCTCATAAATGATGTCAAATCCTTATTTTTTAACAAAAGTATTGTGAGATTGGATAGCTTCTGAAGCTGTGTGCATCAGCAGCAGAGATTTTGTGGTGAAGGCTGCGGTAGTAGACCTCCCAACAAGTGAATGAATGTAGCTTATATCAACGTTAAGAACTGGAAGAGGAATCTTAATTGGAAGAGCAAACTCAATCCCCAGATCCACTTGGGCTAGCAGGATTAAGATGGGTGGGGGTATCCCTCTACCAATGGTGGGCACATCTGCCCTGGAGGCACCAGTTACACCCGCAGAAAGCTCTGCGGGCATAACTCTACTGCCAGGATGTATGGACTCTGTTAAATCAATTCCGTATATGTTTCGCAGAATGTCAGGCGTCTTTTGTTCTGTCGTCCGCCCATGGATGGAATTGGATTTTGCGCAAATGCACTCGTATACATTTTCACAAATTCGTGCTTCCAAAAATGTACAAATTTCCACAAAATATGCAACACCCCCCCCCCCAAATGCACACATTTTCACGCTTTAGTCTATGGAGGGAAATGCGCATTCTCGGTCGGTTATTTATTTTTCGTATTTTTCTATGACTGAATTTGCGTAAACTTACAGGAAGTAAAAAAAACAACACCAGTCCGCAAGTCCGCAGAATCCATGTGACTTGGGAAAAGCTGGTCCACTGTGGAATCCGCAGGTCAGTCATAGAAATCAGAACTCACTTGAATCTGTTGTGGATTTCTCCGACATCCCTACCAGCGGTGTTCCTACCAGCAGAAAGCCCAGTGACAGCAAGTAGCAGGGGCAAGGAGGAGGTGGCTTTGGATTCAAAGGCCCTTCATTCACTGGAAAGAACCCAGGACTCCCCCCCCCACACACACCAGTCTGGAGCTGGTGTAACTATTTTTTCCTCCATTGGAATCTTTTAGGGGGGGGGGATTAAGAAAAACAAAGAACCACGTGGGACATGGAAGGGGGGGGGAACCCACTCTCCACACACACTCCTGTCCTGGCTAGTGTGAGCCAACAGGGCTGTGGCGGTGTCAGACATTCTACCACTTTGTACCCCCTCCCAGCGCTAATTAGGATTGCACTGGAAAGCATGTCTTTCCCCTCTAGACAGCTATATTGGCTTGAGACAGCTGCAGGTGGCATTGAGAGTACATAACGCAGGCCACATGCTGAAGCTAAGCAGGTATGAGCCGGGTCAGTGCTTGGATGGTTGACTGCCTAGGCTGCCCACGTCTGTTCCCCTAAACTGAGCAGGGGGTTGGACTCAATGGCCTTATAGGCACCTTCCAACTCTACTATTCTATGATTCTATGAATGTTGGCTTTAAACTGATTACTGCATTGTGGCCCAGGCATATTGGACACATTAGGAATGGTTTAGCTTATTGATATAGACCTGAGAAACCAGAACTAAAAATGTTATTGTGTAAGAGATGCTTGACATAGTTGATTAATTATATTGCTTATTCATCTGTTTAGAACTAGATCTGGGTAGTCTACCTAGACATATATGCTATGTTGAAAGAATATCTTGGAAAGGTTGTGGATTACTAGCAGCAAAATAGGCATCACCTTGTAAGTAATATACCCAAGACCCATTGGAATGGAAGAGGTTAACAGAAATTGAGCAGCTGTAAGTGGCTATATTGCCAGAAGTATTATTTTAAAAGATCTGCATACACTCAAGGAATGTCACAAAATGGTGGTGTGTCATTCAAAGGAATTCTTGAAGGTATCAGTTCTGTTCACTGAAATCAATGGGGAAATCCATTCTGGGTGCGATGATGTATCAGGATTTTTAAATATATAGATTATTGCCAGAAGTATTATTTTAAAAGATCTGCATACACTTAAGGAATGTCACAAAATGGTGGTGTGTCATTCAAAGGAATTCTTGAACGTATCAGTTCTGTTCACTGAAATCAATGGGGAAATCCATTCTGGGTGCGATGATGTATCAGGATTTTTAAATATATAGATTCCATATTAATCATTATGCTGAAAAGTGTAGATGAAGAAAAATAAATAAATCAGGACTACACCAGGTTATCCCAACTGGAAAGAGAAGAGAGCTAACATTTCTTCAGCAATGAAACACTTTCCATTAGCAGGAGAAAAATAAACAGTTAATTTGCATTCTTTCTACTGAACATATTGGAACATTGTTTAGACAAGTATTTTCCCCAAGATTACAGGGGCAACCACTTTCTTTTTCTTTCTTTCTTTTTTTTTATACAAAGTTAGCAATATAAAAATCTAGTCATAAACAACCTTCAAAGTAATTAGAAATCAACTTGAAAATCTATTATCTGTAGAAGTTGGACAGAATCAGAAAGTAGACACTTGGATTACTGCCATGGTTTCAACTACAAAACAGCTGCTGTTACAAGAAATGGTATAAACAGTACTTGTATTAGCTGGTCTGATCCAGTCACAGTCCAGAAACTGATCTCTACTCTCATCAGGACCCAAGAACTTACTGGTAAATGTCTATTCGATGCTATTTGCAAAGATGCAGCATCCTCACCATTATCCTTTTTTGAAAAGAGGCAGTTTCTATGGCAATACTAGTTAATAAGTGCATATCATGCTGCACTAATATAGTGCAAAAAATTGCCTTATGTGTAGCAAAAAAGTTGCAGGCAACAGTTTGAGAGTTAGAGAAAGTAAAAAGTTATTACACATGGATATTAATTTCCAGACGACCTCTATAAAATATTGAACCTGAAAATGCTTCTCACCTTGATAAGGGTAGGTATGTATGGCGCTTTAGTACCTGGAACTGGAAATAGGACAGAGTCTTTTGCAAATCTTCACTCTATGAAAGGCAGGTTAAGAAAAACTACCTTCCATTGCCAAAATGCCAAACCGGCTCAATGGGTTGTTATTCTCAGTTAAAGTTAACAAGTTGCTAAGCACTAAAATGCTCTTTAGCCTGTATATCATTTGACAGATTAATACATATGGTGCAACTGAGTATATAAGTTGTATATAAAGCATTATAGACATCTTGGTATGATCTCTTCATGCTTACTGAGTACACTAGGTTAATGCAGCAGATAGTTCCGGCATTGAATCTCAGATATTAGGTCACATACAGTGGGCTGGAGACACAAGTGGCTTTACAGTTCATACGTTTCAAAAGAAGGCCACATTAAGAGTTCCAGCTGCTGTGCTTACAACAGAAATTTGCCGCCAGAATTTTGCTGTACTGATTGATGGTCTAGAACAAAGCATGTTTCTTGGAATATCCATGGCCATTGTGAAGTCTTTTTTTTTTCTTGTGGTGTAACATCTGCTCTGTAATGTACACAACGTACATGCTGTTTTTGAACACTACAACTGCAAGAGACTAAAGTCAATGGGAACTCATTATTTTACATGTCCGCATCTCCATCATAAGCCAGTGTTAAAGGTTTCAGACGGTTGTTCTGTCTTCTCTGAGGCTTCTTTGGCTTTTTGCTGCAGTAAGTAAACATAAACTGTTAAAAATTCAGATATCAAGGTGATGGAAATAATATTAAATGTACAGGATTTACTTTTAATTTCAGCCTGGACGAGTTAAATGAAAACACTGATTATTTAGTTGCTGCATGTACTAATTTTCTGATTCAAATCAGCCTTCGTCAGAAGTTTAACATCCAACGTAACAGCTCACACAAGTGCAACAGAAACTCACACCCACCTCCAGAGGTTCCACTAAAGTTGACTGGTATTTTTTGGGTGTCTTGCTCAAGGGCCATCAAAAAGATGTATAGATTTCATAGATCATAGAGTTGGAAGGAGCCTACAAGGCTATCGAGTCCAACCCCTTGCTCAATGCAGGAAACTAGAGGAGGGGTCTCCCATCCAAGTAATAACCAGGCCTGACCCTGCTTAGCTTTCCACGCTCAGACAAGCTGAGCCAGCGTAAGTCCTACTGACATATCTGAACCCATAAACAGCTAAAAGGCACACTCCTATACAAGTTGAGACAGGAAAGGACCTACAACTCCCAGCATGCCCCAGCCAGCATAGCATAGCTGGCTGGAGCATGCTGGGAGTTGTAGGCCTTTTCCTGTCTAAACTTGTGTAGGATTGAGCCCTAAATAGCTTTATTTGGTACCTATGTAATACTAGCTTCAGTGCAAAAGCAGATGATACTGACATATTTTCTGAAGTGAATAACTCCATAGCACAGGGGTGTTGAACCTGTTTTAGCCCAAGGGCCAAATTCCATTTTGGAGAAGCTCTTGGGGGCCGCATTCCAGTGGTGGGCAGGGCCAAAGGCAAAAGGGGCAAGGCCAAATATACCCAAATTACCAGCATATGTTAGCTTAAAGCTCTTACTGCCAGTAACTAACCCTTAGGAGAGGCATTTCAACCTTTTAAAATGGGGGGAAACTGCACAACAGCTGGGAAACCACCAAATGATCAGTGGTTGGGGGGAAAGGGTTGGGGCCAGGGGAAGAGGCATGGCCAAATGGGGGACCCCAGAGGGGTGGGCTGGGACCCCAGGTAGGTTGGATTTGGCCCCCAGACCTGAGATCCTGCATCCCTGCCACAGAAGTAACTGGTTAATTATTTTAAAATATTTCTTGTGTAAAAAAAATCTAGACACTGGTTCTGTCATTAAAATCAGAAGGTGTGTGTGTGCGTGGGTGTTTGCTGAATAAAAACAAAATACAACAAAAACAGAGCATAATACCAATTAAAAACATCAAAAATGCTGAGCAGTTAGATCCTGGCAAATGGAATGCAACAATAGAAGCCAGGATAGCCACAATCACTTAGTACTTTATACTTAATCACTTAAATATATTAAATATTTCAAGTACTAAGATGGGTGGGGTAAATTAAGGGCACAATTCTATCAGGATACCCATAAGCCCCTGAACTCAGAGGCTCACGCTCATCCAATACAGTTCGGGAGGAGTGGCGGAGCTGGTCCTGCATTTTCACTAGATGGGTTTTTCCGCCTGTCTAGTGGGAGCATCTTGGAGCGGGAGGGAAAGAGGCTGGAGTAGCTTCAGAATACCCCGTATCCTGGCCTTTCCAGTCTCCTCCCCTGCCCTCAAAACACCCCCTTTCCCCTTCTCTGAGGTCACTTTTCTGACCTCAGAGCACAGCCAGTATGGTTCTTTCCACACCGGCTATGAGGAAGTGGGATCAGTGTTCTAATCCCCAGTGCCAAGGTCGGAGTGTTGTCTCCAGCCTCAGATCTCAGAATCTGAACTATCTTATGACCCCTCAGACAATGTCTAGGGGCCATCGGATCGCGCCCTAAGTATAAAGTACTAAGCACTTTAAGTGCTAAAATGGATGGGCTAAATTAATTAAATTCAAATATTAATTAATTCATTCATTCATTCCACTGATATCCTGCCTTTTCTCCAAAGAGCCCAAGATTGTGTACATAATCCTCCCCTCCCTCTAATCCTCACAACAACCCTGTGAGGTAGTTTAGGCTGAGAGTCAGTGACTAACCCAAAATCACCCAATGAGCTTCATGGCCAAGTGGGGACTAGAATCCAGGTCTCCTGATTCCCAGTCCAACAACTCTAACCATTATACCACACTGGCTCTTTAAGGTAAGAAGTATACAAATAACCATGGATGAATCTTGCACTCACTACTTTTATAGGGGCAGTCTAAAAGATAACAAACATCTAAAGAACTCACCAGGCTAGATAGATCATAGAAATAATAAAGATGAGCAAAACAAATGCACCAGCAGCTACACCATAAACCCAGGTCTTCAGCTTCCCATCTAAAAGGAATGAATGTTAGTCATTAGTCTCCAAGTTAGTACTGAACATATCCCCCCCCCCAAAGGGTGTTGTCATAACAGTCTTGCACAAATCCAGTTAGTGATATTGCTTGATAATGTATCTTGGATGGTGCACGAAATTGCTCAGCCGACTAATGGGATGACATCTTTGCTTGAAATATGTCAGTACAAAAGGGGCCAGAGAGTGAAGAACAAAACCTGCTCTGTTCATTCTGTGATCTCAAGCTTCAATCAAGAATGGGTTTGGTTCAGGCCAAATGTAGTAACTATGCATGTGGCTGGAACCCAGACAAGTTATTTTATATAACTTCTTCCCCCCCCCCCCAAATTCTCACCATTGATCAACCTATATAATACCTTTCCCAGTCAGTGAATGCATTCATTAGGGGCTGGGAGTCCAAGAGGCAATTTGCAGTGCAATCCTAGGCATGCTTACTCAGGAGTAAGGCGTACTTATGTTCAGTGGGGCTTACTCCTATATAAGTGTGCACAGGGTTACACCTCAACTGACAAGTACAACAGAAGACACACAGTTATGCAATGCTTACATCTTGCCTGACATTAGGTTGTATCCAATGTTAGTCCTGCGTAGAGCGGACCCATTGAAATGAATGGGTCTTAAGTTAGACAAATGTTGGATACAGCCCATAGGCCCATGCATGTATCTACACTGTACAATATAAGCTTTGTTGTGAAAACATTTAAACATTTTGAGTTGAAGAAATGTCGATAAATGTTATGCATAATAGGGTCTAGGAAAAGCTCAGAAGTACAGAAAAGCATGCCACCTTTTTATATGCTGCTAATGAAGGGGATGAGCTGTTTGCTCTCCATGCATTACCTCCATCTCTGCCTCCTATGAACATTATGCAATACGGCAAAGATGCCAGAAAATCTACCATGTTCGGTGAAAGTACGTAGCAGCACTAACTATTCATGTGAGACTTCACCTGGTCCAAAAGGCTGCAGGAACCAAGTTCTTCCTCGTCCTGATGGGGTGGCAGATGGCTGTGTGGGGTTCACAGCTCGACTGGTTTTTACATCTCCCTTCTTGTCCTCCACTGTGGGGATGGCTACCACCGGGATGAGAGTGCATTGCTCAAGTGTACCATCAGAGGACATTACTTCTGTGTACCCTTCTTCACAAGCACATGTTCTGGTCTGCAGAGGAACAAGTGTTTTACACACTGTAGCAAAACCGTGTATCTTTGAGTGCTACACAACATGTCATCAAAGAATTAAAATGGTCTCCCTCATTGCCATGGCAAAACCTATGAGGTGGGGGAAAGATTACTGGGGGCACTGAAGAGTAGGGCCAGCGTCAAGGGTAGGTATGGTCAGGCTCCTGCCAAGGGACCACCCCCAGTAGAGGCCTACTGACAAGAGCTCCCTGGACACGTTCCTTCTCTTCCTCATTGCAACTTGCTTGCTTACCTGCCTCTCGTTCTGGCCCAGACAACAGTGGTGGTGGTGAGGAGGAGTGAGCAGGAGATGTCACTGCCTACTTGCTCACTGCCTGTCAAGTGAGCAAGTGGTAGCAATGACGAGAGAGAGGATGAGGAGCAACTGCAGCTGCTGCTGATGGCGGTGAGAAGGTAGATTCACTAATGGAGGAGGCCCATTGAGGGTGTCTTGCCCAAGGGCCCTGGTGGAGCAGGCACTGGTGAAGAGACATCACATTCTGCCTCACAACAGGTGAGATGTTGGGCTATGTTTGCCCAGGGTCTCATGTGGCTGCAAGTGAGAGGTGGGAGCAGAGCATCTAAGAGTCTTTTTCCCATCCAAGCAGGCACCGGCCAGAGCAGGAAAGCAGGGCAAGGTGGAGTTGCATTGCTGGAGTGGAGAGAAGAGGGCATTTGGCCTCTCCCTTTTCTGGGGTGCAGCTTATCCCTTGGTGGTCATAGTCAGGTTGGTTGCCATTCAGTTGGAGCAGCACTACAAATGACAGTGGAGCACTGACTGGGGGGCTCTGTTGTCTCAGGTAAGAGACAGAGGTGGCCCAAGACATTTTGCTGCCTGAGGTGAAGGGCATTCCATGTACACAGCAGTTGAGTATTACTTCAATACTGGCCACATGGCATCCTCTGCTGGACTTGTGGCTAGTTCAGAGGGTGCAGGGCATGCCATCTGGCACACACAGCTCTGTTTCCGGGGCTGCCACTCCCCACCACAGCATCTGCTGCCTGAAGCAGCTGCCTCGCTCTGCCTAATGATAGAGCCCGCTCTGGTAGCTCAGGCTTGAGATTAGAGGTGCTGGGAGACAGCACAGCTGGGTATCCACGCCAGTCTCCCTGAGCATCTCATAGGGAGGGATTAGAACTATCCCTTTAACGCTGGCCTTAGCGGATGCATGTACACCATGTTCCTTCCATAAAGTTGTGGCCTGCTTAATTCTATTTATTTGTCTGCCTCTTTCTTTCTCCCCTTAGCAAAGTCGACTAAACAAACACTTCCTCAGAGTTCTTACATTTGTATGAAGCTTACACTAAATCAAATGGGGGTATAAGGTGCAATGGAGCTCCAGAAATGCTTCAGAATAATGACCAACTGGCTCAGACATATTGTGATCAGTCTCTCAGCTAAGTATTGAGTTTTCCTATTGCAAGATTACTCACAACTGAGGATTCTAAGAACACTGCCTTCCCTACTATTGCAATATTGCGTACCAAAATATTACTATATCCTTATGTTGGATACCTCATGGCTTGTGTGACACAATAGCACATACCTCACTACAATAAGAATAGGGCGGGCTGCATGGTGGCTTACATGACCTGTCAGCATCTGGTTGGTGCATCACTAAGCAGCCTCCTGTGGAACAAAACAAATTATATTTTGACACAATGGTGCCTCGCTACCAATGAAGCTCTCTGTTACAGCCAGGAAAAAAAATGACATCCCACAATGGAGGAGGATGCTCTCCCACTCCTTCACAGTTGCTCTGAGGAAGAATACAGCAACTGATGGATTTATCTGCATCATTCTCTATCTCACTAAGGACGTTGGTATGCCAGATGCCGCCATCTTACTTTTTATGGCTCAAACAGGTAATTGGCTGAGTACATGAAAATATGCTGGGAATAATTGATTTTCTACTCTGAGAGATAATTGTATTCTTGGCAGGATAGCCCTAATGCTGGCAGCCTTTAACATTACTGACATATTGTCAAGAGTAATACATCGTAAGAAACATTTCCCCCTACGTGATTCATATCTTTCATCTTGGTCCTCAAAGCACCAAGCAAATGTACATGCCCCGCAGAAAGAATGGGGTAAGTTACCATGCAACATTTTTGAGAACCACCACTATTTCCTTCCCCTTCCTCTATAATTTGGCCTTGTAGTAATGGCTCAGCCTCTGTCTTCATGCTTGTACTTTCCATGCTTCTCTGAAACATTCTTAGTGGATGCAAGGGAGAAGCATTCGATTGGATATAGATTTAGGCCTGTATTACTGCACTGGTGTAAGTGGGCTTCCCCACCCCCTGCTCCCCATGGCAGCCCCTCCAGCACCCCGAAAATGCTACACAGAGGGTTGGGCCTCCTACTGAATGTGGAAGGCTGTGAGATTGGGAGGGGGCTGAGGGAAAAGTGGGGATCCCTGAAAATTGGGTGGAGACACCTTCTGTGAATGGAGCTCCATTCACTGAATGTGGCTCTGCCCAATTGGGGGGGGGGGAGATACCCCCTTCCTCCCCCAGCAAAGCCTATCCTCATTCATCAGGGTCCCATGACCCTCTGTGTGACATTTTCAGGGGGATGGAGAGACTGCCATGTGGAGGAACATGTGGGGAAGTCCACTTTCATCAGCCCAGTTGCACATGCCTAAATCTGGATCCAACCCATTATCCCTTGGGGTGAGTCCTTCATACTGGTATCTCCCAAAAGGCTGTTGTAGAAGTTGTTCAGGGTGAGGGCAATATGTTCATGACCAGACTGAGGTAAATAAATGAAACCAAAGGTTTGGTTCTCCAGTGGTGAGCTTTCTCAATGTTTTGTTCTTAATTCTCAGTGGCTACAATGTTATGAATGCTGCACAGTTATTGTTTTAATCCAATAAGCACACACAGGCTTTCATCATCATTTTGAGCCAGAATCCTTTTTGCCATCATTTAGAAGTACCCTGTTCTCTGGTGGTCTCTCTGCAAAAGAGTACATATTTTCAGCAGCTAAACTTAACTATGTCCATAATATAGGTTCACTGTCACAAAACTTGCTTGCATGCCCAACCACCCTGAAATAATCATGCCCATCTACTGGCAAGAAACAATGATGAAATCCTGATAATAGCAGATGCAATTAGATGCAGTTAGGTAGCTGTAGGTTAACCAAAGGACTGACAGTGTCCCAGATCAGACTTGCTAGCTGACACGTGAAATGGTAAAACATTTGTATGTCCTGGCATAAGTTGCACATGCCTGGAAGTGCCCTTGTTACAAAATGTCAGCCATCTGTGGGGCTACAGAAGGAAAGAGCTGCTTCATCACCCGCTTCATTTTGAATTAAGGTATCTGCAAAAATAACACTTGGATATAAAAAGGCCGCTCAGAACAACAGCAGTAGAGGTAGAACAAATGAAAAAAATGCAACAACTGTGGTCTAAGTCAGGGATGGGGAACCTTCCAGATGTTGAACTGCAACCCCCATCAGCCTTCACCACTGGCTATGCTTGCTAGGGCTGGTGGAAGTTGCAGTTTCTTAAAACTTTCTTAACAAGAGATCACATTGTCTGAATAAACACATGAAAGGAGTCAAATTGTATGTTAATATTTATTTGCAATTCCATTTACAGTGACATCCTGTGCATATCTACCCAGAAGTAAGTCCTGTTGCATTCAATTGACTTAGCTAAATGACAGTGTGTATAGGGCAAGGGTCATGATGATCCTCAGACTATGGAGACATCAGCCACCTTGATAGGATCTCAAGAAGTTCAGTTTTATTCAAATAATTTCCTGATACATTTTTCTGAGGGGCAAAAACTTGACAGAGGACTGCAAAATGCACTACTTTCTCTTTCTCTCACAAACATATACAGAGAGAGAGAGAGAGAGAGAGAGAGAGAGATAAAACGAACGTAAGAACATTAGAAGAGCCATGTTGGATCAGACCAAGGGTCCATCTAGTCCAGCATTCTGTTCACACAGTCATCAACCAGCTACCCACAGAATCCCACAAGAAGGACATGAGTGCAACAGCACCCTCCCACCTATGTTCCCCAGCAACTGGTGTACATAGGCATACTGCCTCTGATACTGGGCAGAGAGGGAAAGAGAGAAATAGGCTTTTGGATGCTGAACTCTCTGTTGGATTGTGGCTGCAGTGTAGCAGCATGCCTTCACCAGTGTTCTGGGATTCATGGGTTACCAGTTAATTTCCAGGCTTAATTCAAGGTTTCTAACCTTTAAGGCCCTATATAGCCTGATCTGGATATCTATCTGAGGAAGTATCTTCTTCCATAAGTAGTTATCTATGTTTTAAGATCTGAAAATCAGGCCCTTATGCATTGGTGCAAGACTAGTTGGCTATCAGTAGCAGGGTCTTTTTGGTGGTGCCCCCTTGACATTGGGACCTGTCACAACAAATAATTCAGATCCACTTTGTCCACCCTTTTGGGAAGGCCATAAAGATGTTTAAGTTCAGATAGGCCTTTGGGGATATAGCTGGTGGGGAACTGATGTTTACTGGCCTGGTTCACACCCATGGGCTATTTTTGGTTTGGGGGTGGTTTGTTAACCATGGCAACAACTCACCAGGTTTGGACATCACGATAAACTGCAGCAACCATGGCTTGAATATTCACAACGGCCATCAGTACATGCTGCCCACTGTAGCTTAAATAAGGCATGGTAGGCTGCAGCGATCATGCAATCCAGCCCACTGTTTCTTATCTTATGCTGATCATTGTGTTATGACTGTTTGTGTTCTTAAAGCTTTTAATGGAATTTATAGGGTTGTATCCTATGGGGGCTTTGCCTTAACAGAAAGGACCTCCAAGCATGCAAGGTGGGGCACCTGTTTTTTTGCCAGTTTCTCCTACCCAGATAATCCTTCGGCCAAACGAAAGCTGCTTCTGAGGGTTGGAGGACCCTCTGGAACAGTATGGGATATGGCACAGAATGGTGCCGTAGTGGCGGGGATCAGCAAAAACCAGCTGACCCTACTGAAATCAATGGGTCAAGTAAGTCATGACTAAGTTTAAGTCCCACTAATTTTAATAGGTCTATTCAAATCATGACTAAGCCTCGATCCGACCCATTATTTTTATTCATGTTATAAACCACTATGGGGATACCCATTAAGAAGGAGGTTATACATCTCTTAGGATACAATCCTGCCAAAATTAAGCACTCTTCCCATTGATTTCAACAGGAGCAGTTATGCATGTGTTTATCTCTTCCACTGAAATCAATAAGACATAAAAGTGCTTATGTTTGGATGGATTGTGACCTAAATAAATAAATAGAATTGATAAATAGAAAGTTGCCATGTGGGCATGCAGTAATTCTACTAATCCATATCGTAGTAACCAAAGCAAAAGGAGCTACTTTGATATGATTGACTTGCATAGTGACTAGTTTTTTTCAGCTAATAAACACATGCTTTAAAAGTGTTCATTAACATTTCATAAGAGAGCTCTGAAACATTTATAAATCATACCAAGACATACAAGTATTGAAGTTCCACCGAAATAACAGCCCTTTAATTACTCTGAGGTAACCTCTCACTGCCTATCATGGAGATAACCTATAGATTAAAGAATTGTAAGAATTTGCTAATTTCATGTTCTGTTATTGATACTAGTCATATGTTTGTAACACAGATGACTTTTGGATATCTACACCTACGCTGAAATCTATTAAAAGTGGAAAGCTGTATGCAGTTATGGGAACCCTCTTTAATTAACAATCAAGGCTAAACATTACATACATGGCCAGTTTGCACAATTGACGCAGCCCACCGTGGCTTGTTTAAGCTACAGTGGGTTGTGGTGTGTACCTGAGGCCACTGAGTATTCAAGCTGCAGTGGCAGTCGCTGTGGCTTGTTGTGTCATCCGAACTCAGTGAGGGTGGATTGTTGGTTGTAGGTGGTTTGCTAATCACACCAACAACCCACCCTCGTCGGGTTCGGATGACACAATAAGCCACAGCGCCTTCCCACAATGGCTTAAATATTCAAAATGGCCACTGGCACGCACTGCACACCATCATGGCTTAAATAAGCCACGATGGGCTGCGGCGATCGTGCAAACCGGGCCAATGTAATGCCCATTACGCCCTAATAATTGTAGATTGGGGTGCAGAACATCTTTCAGCCTGAGGGCCAGATTCCATTTTGGAGATGCTCTCAGGGGCCACATTCCAGTGGCAGGTGGAGCCGAAGGCAAAAGGGGTGGGGCAAAAGACAGAAGGGGTGGGGCCAAAAACACCAAGCATAGTTGAGCTTAATGCTCTTACTGTCAGCGGCTTAAGCTCCTCAGTAAAGCTCAGCTTATGAGCATGATGTCAGCTGACACCTGGTTTTCCCTGGAGCAGGCACACCAGGAGAGTTTCGGCTCACCACCTGTTGACTGGGTCCCTAAATCCTGAAAATAGGCTGAAGGGATCTCCTCAGGGGCTAGAGGAAGGTGAGGAGCTTAAGTTACTGGCACTTTGGTGCCCATTGTGGGACGCCAAAATGTGAGGAGCTTAAGCTGCTGACATGAGGGCCAGTAACTAAGCTTTAGGAGAGGCGTTTCAACTTTTTAGAACAGGGAAAAACGGCAGAAAAGACAGGAAAGCACCAAACAATGAGTGGTTGGGGAAAGGGGATGGGGATGAGGGCCAGACTTGGACCCCCCAGCAGGCTGGATCTGGCCCCTGGCGTGAGGTTCTTTACCCCAGTATAGATGTTTGTGTGAAACAGCTCCCATTTTCCTGTTCTCTGACAGGGCAGCTTTTGAATTTTTCAAGTTGTTGCTATTTCACAAAAACTAATTGTGAGTCAAGCCTAAATGTAGGCGATTATTACTCTAACAAATTTGGCTCTCCAGCTTTCTGCCAAGCCTTCAATGCTAATTCAGCCTTTGGTGTTTAATTTAGTCCCTAGCCAGCAGATATTTCTATCCTCCCCCTAGAATGTAGCTGAATCAGTTCAAGAACATGAAAGAGGAAGAACAATTACCTGTAACGTTCAAACCGTCTGACCTTTGACACCACACAGCACGAGAAGACCCTTTCCATGGGCTGGCCATCCAATTGTATTCATAACACTGGCCATCTGAATTGAAGACAGTAAAGCTGTCAGAAGTACTCCATTTGCCTTGTGGAAAATATATTCATAGCAATCAGAAAGTCACAGCTGTTCCCCCACCCCCTTTCTTTTCCATTTTCTTTCTAGGTTCATTAAACAAACCCACTACATGAACTGTAATCCAGGGAAGACTTCCTCAGTGCTGTAAAACTAGGCAGCCAGTCTTCTTGTGTAATTCCTTGATGAAGGAATTGATGCATGCATATTAAGTCTACACCAATGTGTCCTGGAATACTTTATTTATTGATATATTTATTGATTTTAGACATTTCTACCCTGCCCGTCAAAAAGAATTAATTTTCCCAGGTCAGCTTACTCTAAAATGTCTGTCTATCTATCTGTCTATCTATCATATATATATATATATATATATATAATACAATACAATCACACAATTAAAAATCCATGGCAGATAAAAGCAGTATGCTACCCATCATCAAAGATATTTAAAATACTTAAAATCTTTGCCTGGTGCTGAAAAGACATCAAAGTAGGTGCCAGATTAGCCCCTCCTATGGAAGGTATTCCATAATTGGGGTGCCACCACCAAAAAGACCTTTTCCCTAGTTGTCACCTGCTCTATCTAAGATGGTGGGGTTGTCCAAAGGAGGGCCTCTGAAGCTGACCCAATGCATGGAGTTGACTCATATGAAGAGAGGCAATGCAACAGGTGCCCTGGTTCTAAGCCTTGAGCAGCTGTAAATGTCAACACCAGAACTTTGAACTGGACTCAGAAATAGACCAGGACCCAATGAAGCTGTTTCAATGTTGGCAATATATATTCCCAATTTCCAGTTCCAGTTAGCAATCTTGGAGCTGCATTTTGCACTAACTGTTGCTTCCACACTATCTTCGAAGGCAGCCCTGCATACAACACATTACAGTCATCCATCACAGGGCATGGATAACTCCATCTTATGCAGTACTGTCTATTCTGAATGGCAGCAGTCCTCCAAGGCCTCAGGCATTTCTCCTTTTGAAGGCAGGTGCAGACTGATTTTTTAACTATTAGTTTTTACTACGGTAATACAAACCGGCAAGGCCAGCTTTAAAGTACAAATTAAGCATATTGCTGAAATCAATAACATAAGAAACAAGTTTAGTTAGAATTTTAGATAATCAGTACATTAAGGAAATGCAGTCTCATGAAAAGAAGTTGATTTTAGACTGAACTCAAATGATTAAAACCTAGCTTTTAAGGTGGTTCTTGTTGCTTCATAAGAAATAACATAAGAAACAAGTTTAGTTAGAATTTTAGATAATCAGTACATTAAGGAAATGCAGTCTCATGAAAAGAAGTTGATTTTAGACTGAACTCAAATGATTAAAACCTAGCTTTTAAGGTGGTTCTTGTTGCTTCAGAGCCAACTGCTTACACTTCTTCGTTGATCTTCCCTTCTCAACTGATGCTTCACTGGGATCAGTCATGCCAATTCCCCCCTCCTGCTCCTCATCAGACTTGCTCTGGTTTCCAATGGTATTTGACGCTATTTGAGTCTCTTCCACCTCCCTGCTTATCTTTAGTCCAACTGTCCTTGGTATGTCAGCAGTGAGGTCCACCAACTCCGCCTCATCTGAATCAGAATCTGTTCCCATATCCCTTTAAGGCTCCTTTGCAGCAGCAGTGGGCCCAATCCCAGTTAGCAGAATGCACATATCTCAAAACTAGCACCCAGTAAACTATGGATTTTGGCACTCACCATTACATTGTCTTGTGTGCAAAACCTGCTCTGGACAGAGGTGTTGATTTTCTAGATCTTGAATGATCACTGCTCGCGATCGAACCTGTATTCCTCCAAAGCCAAGGTCTTCACCATTTAAACAGGTCAACTGGCAAAGGCTCCATTCTGACCACTCCTTTAAGTAACAATCACCTGCCCAATAATAGAAATAAAAATTACCAAAGACTCTAGTAACAAGAAGGATTAACTATATTGTGTCGCAACCTTAAACCTAGGTTCTAAATATTTTTGCAGGATTATTCAGTTGTAACACTAACATAAAATGTTAATATCTTGCCCGAGATTAGTTTTTAATTAGCCTCATCCAAACCATTATGTGCTGGCACAAAGAGACTCGGGACTGAGCTCTTAGATCTAATAGTCTGCTCATTAGTGTAACTGATATTTTAGCTTTCATGATCCAAAAGGCACAAAATATTTTTGACTAATTTTATGTATCTTCTCTACCAAAGAACCCCTATGTTTATATTTTAAAAATCTACACAGTTTCCTTATGTCTTGGGATCCACACAAAACACAGGAGGTTACGAGAATTGTGGGTTTGCTGAAAAGTCAGGTTTTGCCAATAGTGTCGTGTATATGGAGGTCATAAAGCTAAAAAGGCATCCAGGCTTGCAAATGAACCTACAGCTTTAATTATTCCAGAAAAAGGACTATTAAAAATTCATGTTGCCTTACATTATGTTGGCAACAAATAAAATCAGCTCCCTGTTAACTGGGAGCCTTAATGAAGGTGTTTTATTTGCTAACATTAAGAAATCGTGTAAAGAAATGAATTATTGAATAAACGATGGATGTATAATAGGTGGGCATGTACTGATCTTTGGGAACATTAACCAGAGTGCACCATTAACCCATCCACACCGGGCAGTTAATCTTCGCTTTAGTGAATTGTGGGACCATTCAAGCAGAGGTCATTTCCTCAGCAAAATTTCAAGTGGGGAAAAATTGTATTTGGGCAGTACAATCCAATGTAGCTGCCCGTAACCCTCTGAACTCCGAGGATTTCAGGCATCCAATGGAGGGTGGAAGGAGCATGGAAGTGAAGGTCTCCTCCGTACTCCTCCTGCCCTGCAAAAGACATAGACAGCCAGGTTCGGCTGTCTAAGTCTTTTTTCCCGGAGTACGAGGAGGAGAGGCTGAGGTGCCACCAAGATACTATGTATCTTGTGGAGCCTGTCTCCTCTCTTCCCGCCCCCTGGAACTCACACACACCTCAGGAATGGTGCAGGGCTGTTTGGCGCCCTAGGCCAAATTATATTTAGCGCCCCCCCTCTCGTGCCGTGGGGGGGGGGCTCCGGAGCAAAGCAGCCCTGCTCTGCAACCCTCCCGCGCCGCTGCTGCCCCCCCACCACCTACCTTCCCCCCGCCCCCGCTGCTGGCTGCTGCTGCTGCTGCTGCCGCTGCCGCTGCCTCCTCCTCCTCCTCCGACGCGACAGGACCCCCACGCTTTTTTTTTTTTTGCCGGGGAAACCAGGGCAACAGGGCTGTTTAAGCCCTGTTGCCCTGGTTCCTCCTCCCGCCAAAACAACGCAGGCGGGGCTCCAGAAACGACGGGAAGGGGGGGAGGAGCCTTCGCTGGCTATGGAGCAGTAGCTTTTCTGCCGAGCTCCCGGAATGATTTGAAAACATCTGCAAATACACAGGAAAGACAAATCGTGAGTTTGAACTCCTTTGCTGTTTACTTTCTGGAAGGTATGCAGATATAGAGCTAACAAAGAAATAACAAGAATAGCTTTCTTTTGATGTGCTTCGCTCTGGATTGTTTATGAGCTCCAGACGGGTGAAAAAGTCCCTACCCCCTCTTTGGAAACGCGATCGGGCGCATCCCTCGGATAACAGTTTGAAAAGGCTAATTAGGATCCTTGACACTAAAGATATTGAATGTTCTTATCAAATTGAGCAACTGGGTCCTGATAAGAAGAAACGAGGTAGTGAAAGTTCCGAGACAGCGAGGGGGAAGGGCGGAAAAATGGCGGATTCAGCTGGCAAATTCCCTGCTGGTGCCAAGCCAAAGGCAATATCTCCAGCCAAGCTTAAAGGGGCAGCACCAGATTGGGAGAAAATTCTATTACAGTTTCAAAGCTCTATGGAAGCAGGCCAGCAGAAACAAATAGAAGCAATTGAGAAATTTCAAAATCTGCATCAAGAGGATATGAAGCACATGCGAAAGACCATAGATCAATTAGGGGTTCAAGTTAAAGAGCTGCAAGTTAGAGTGGATAAGGTGGAAAAACTCCAGGTGAAGGATGAAAAAAGTTTGAAAAGTATGAAATGAAATTTAATGAGATGGAAATACAGATGATTAACATGCAAGACAGGCAACGTCGTTCCAACATTCGGATCAGAGGCTTCCCATGGAGATGGGGGAGACTGGATATAAGTTAAGAGGCAGTATTTTGGAATGGATGAATGAAGCTGTCTCTGGAGAAACAATTTTTTGGGATGATATGGACATTGAGATTGTGCATAGAGTGGGAGCATTAAGGCGTGGTATGACATCCAGAGATGTTGTACTGAAATTTGCAAATTTATACAAGAAGGATGTCTTCATGAAAGAGATTAGAAAGAAAGGTCAAGTAGCTTTTAAGGGGGCTACTTTGCAAATCTACAATGATCTTTGTCAGCAAACAATAAAGTGGAGGCGAAGTGTTAAACCGTGAACAGCAGTCTTGATCAGAAAGGGATTACAATACAATTGGGGTTACCCAGTTTTTCTTACTTTTGTGTGGAACAGTAAGAGATACAAGATCTCATCATGTGATCAAGGCATGGGCCTGCTGGGAGAGTTGGGGCTTTATGATGATGCGGAGGGTCCAGAATCGATGGGTCAACTGGAAGAAGAAGGAGCCAGTGGAGGAATTGTATAAGAGGTCGTTTCAACACGAGAAGAAAAAAGAAATAGAAAATGTTTTATAAAGAAGTTATCCGGGAGGGAATGAGGGGCTGCTGTTCGGGCTGGTGATGGGTCCTTCCCCCCCCCCTGGGATAGGTGGGTAGGTTTAGGGTGGGGCAAGTTGCCCTGGCTAAGCAGGGGGGATAGTTTAGATGAATGTGGGGGTGGGTTAAGGGGTATGTTATTGTGTATTATTTTCACTTTGGGGACCAAAAAAGAAAAAATGATGTTAATAGATGGATTATAAGTTAAGAATTTCAACTTTAAATGTTAAGGGGCTAGGTTCAGTTACTAAGAGAAGGCGAATAGAAGCACTTCTAAAGAAGGATAAGGCAGATATTATATTCTTGCAAGAAACGCACCAGGCAAGGAAAGGAGTCAATGAATTGAAATTGAGGTGGTCTAGAATATATGAGATAGCATGTGGATCATCTAAATCGCGAGGAGTAGCAATTATAATTTCAAAGAATTGTGGTTTTAATGTTTTAAGGTGAAAAAGGATGATACAGGTAGATATATTATAATGTATGGGACCTTGGGAGGGGAAGAATATGTTATTGTTAATGTTTATGCTCCCAATCAAAATCAAGGAGAATTTTATCAACATGTGTTTAAAGAAATGGGTAATTTTCAAAATCAAAGGGTTATTATGGCTGGGGATTTTAACATGGTATTGGATAGAAGAAAAGACAAATCCAATCCGACGAGAGAAGATCAGAGAAATAATCTAACGATCTTGAATAAGTTAATTAGTAAGGAAGGGTTGCTAGATGTTTGGAGAGGGGTCAAGGGGAATGAGGAAAGATATACATTTACTCATCAGCAAATAAGAATTATTCTAGGATAGATTTTATTTTTGTGTCCAGGACACTGTTTTCAAGGGTCCTGGGCACAGAGATAGGAGTGATAAAAGTTACAGATCATGCTTTGGTTAACATGGATTTGAAGATACATAAGGATTATAGAGAAGCGAAAAGATGGAGATTGAATTGTAATATTTTTCGTTATAAACATTTAACAGAGAAAATAGAGAAGGAATTGAGGGAAATTTGGGAATTTAATCAAACAGAAGAATGTACTGAAGCGATAATATGGGATACAATGAAGAGTGTAATGAGAGGAATAGGATTGAGAGAGGCAATAAATTTGAGGAAACAACAAGAAGTTTTTTATCAAAAGCTAGAGGGGGAGATTAGGGATTTGGAAAATAAGTATTTAGAGAAGAGGGATAAAAAGATTTTTGCAGAATTACAGGGTAAAAGGAAAGAATTGGAGAATAAAGAACTGGACAGGGTACAAAGGAATTTGGTTTACACAAAAAGGGAGTATTTTGAGAATAGTAATAAAAACTCTAAAATGTTGGCTAGATTAGCACAAAAAAAAAAGAAAAAAGCTTAGTGGGGATGATTAAAGATAAGAGGGGTAAAGAATATAATCTAGTAAAGGATAAATTGAAAATTTTTCATGAATATTATACGGAGTTATATAAGGCAGGAAAATGGTCGGAAGCTGAGAGTAGAAGATATATCGAGAAAAATTTAAAAATAAAAATCCAGGATGAAGATAGAGAGAAAATGGAGCAACCATTCACAGAAATTGAAATAGAAAGTGCTATAAATAAATTAAAACAGGGGAAAACGCCAGGACTGGATGGTCTGGGGGCGGATTATTATAAAGTCTTTAAAAAATGTTAATTCCGAAGTTAAAACGGTTGTTTAATGATATTTTACAGGGGGGAGAGATCCCCCCGTCATGGAAACAGTCCTTGACCATTTTAATCCCGAAACCAAGGAAGGATTTAGCAGAACCAGGTTCTTATAGACCAATATCATTAATTAATCAAGATGCTAAACTATTGACAGCAATTTTAGCTAGAAGAATGAATAGTTTTCTAATAAGTATATAGGGATAGATCAATGTGGGTTTATTCAAGGAAGACAAATGGCAGATTTAACAAGAAGGGTTCTGAATATAATTTATTTAATAAAGAAAAATAATTTGAAAGCGGGGGTTCTTGCATTGGATATTTTTAAAGCCTTTGATTGTGTGGAATGGCCAGCATTAAAGATGTTAATAAAAACTATGGGGTTTGGAGAAAAATTTATAGGTATTACTAACCAATTATATACTCATAATGTCACGTCGGTAATTGTAAATGATGGAATAACAGAAACTATTAGCCTAGGCCGCGGAACTAGACAGGGTTGTCCCCTTTCCCCAGTATTATTTGTGTTAGTTATGGAATTGTTAGCGAATTCGATAAGACAGGAGAAGAAATTACTGGGGATAGGAATAGAGACCAAATGTAAGATAAACCTTTTGCAGATGATATCTTGTTAACATTAGAAAGGCCTATAGAAAATTGGGATTGGATAGAGAAACATTTAGATGAATTTAGAGAAGTAACAGGGTTAAAGTTAATTGGGATAAATCGGAGATAATGACATTTAATTATAGTAAACTGGAGGAAAGGGGATTTAAACAAAGGGGAGTGGATATAAAGATAAAAAATATAATTAAATATTTAGGTATTGATATATTAAAAGATTTGGATAAAATAGGGGAATGTAATTTTAAAAAACTAAAAGATGAAGTTAAAAATCAAATAGAGGATTATAAAAAATTGGGATTATCGTGGTTTGGTAGGATAGCTTTGATTAAAATGAAGATTTTACCGAAGTTTAATTTTTTATTTAGAATGATACCATATAAGATATCAGAGAAAGAAATTAAAGAGTGGCAAGTAATGTTAAATAGCTATTGTAATGGGGGGAAAAAATCAAGGATTACTAAGAATAGATGGTATAAAGCTCAAAAAATAGGGGGACTTGGTCTCCCTAATTTAAAATGGTATTATATAGCTAATCAACTTAGATATATCATGGATATTATTGTTAGAAAAGATTTTATGTGGTGGGAAATAGAAGCATTTGAATTGGGTAATAGGGTGGATAAATTCTTATTTACAAAACAAGGACATATTATGACAAAAAGATTAGAAAATCCCTTTTTAAAAAATATGTTAGAAATTTGGGGTAGAAATAAGGAAATATTTTTACCAGGTATATCCCTGCTTACTCCAGTGGTGGTTATGGAAGATTTTCCCGAGAATGTTAGACATTTGGAACAAATTTTTAGAGAGAAAAAGGTGATAACTTTAATGGATTGGCTGGAAAAAATGGAGACAAGACAGCAAATAATTGATAGGGTTGGGGCAGGAAGAATTTCTTGGTTAAATTTAATTCAATTAGTACAATGGGGTAAGAAATGGAAGAGGAGACATGAGCATGAAAGGGATTTCACTGCATTTGAGCAGGTGGTTATGTCTAGAGAACTTGTAGAAGGAAATGCATCAGCTAGGGGTCTTACAAAGATGTTGTATAAAATGTTGCAGAAATTAGAAGAGCAAGCAGAAAATCTTAAAATAGTTTGGGATACAGAGTTTGAAGAGGAAATATCAAAGGATGAGTGGAATAAGATTTGGGATAGGCGAATATTGAAAAATATGTCTATAAGAATTAAAGAGAATTTTTATAAGCTAATTTGGAGATGGTATTTGACCCCAGTGAGATTAAATAGAATAGATAATAAATGTTCTCCAATGTGTTGGCGAGGATGTCAGGAATTGGGTACATATGCTCATATGTGGTGGAGCTGTAAAAATGTAATGGATTTTTGGAAAATGATTTTTGAGGAAATATCAGAAATTGTTGGAGTTGATTTAGAGGTATGCCCTAAACTAGCTTTGCTAACAATAACGGAAAAGGTGATCGGTTCTCAAAATGTTAAAGAATTAATCATAAATTTGTTAACGGCAGGTAGACTAATGATAGCAAGGAAATGGAAAATCCAGCAAGTTTTCACTATTAATGAATGGTATAAGGAAGTATGGGATATGGCTTTGAATGATATGTTGACTTGTAATATTAAATGCAAAAGGGGTCAATTAAAGAAAAATAATTTTAAGGATATTTGGGGTTTATTTTTGGAATATGTGTTTAAAAGGGGGAAAGGGAGTTTACCCTGTCAAGATTTATTGTATTTTTGGAATAATGAACAATTATAGAGTTATTGGATTGTTTGGTCCCATGGTGATGGGAGCACAATATTAGTTATGTGTGTATGTTATTTTCTTTGTATTGTTTTAAAATTTAATAAAATATTTAAAAAAAAAAAAAAGAAAAGAAAAGAAACGACGGGAAGCAGGAACGGGAAGCAGGAACCGTAGGTAGGTGGCGGGCGGGCGGGCGGGCGCGCGGTGGGGGGAGGTGCAGTGGCGGTGGCGGCGGGAGCTAGCAGGCGGGCGGGGAGGCACGGCGGAAGCGGCAGGCGGGGCAGGAGCGCGGCGGAGGCGAGGAAGGGGCGCAGAAATGCTGCGCCCTCTTCCGCCACGCGCCCTAGGCAGCCGCCTGGGTCTGCCTAGCGGTAGCGCCGGCCCTGACACACCTCTGGTTCTGAGGTCTGTCTTCCGCGGTTCTTTCTGTGCTGGCTGTGAGGGCAGAGGGAGGGCAATCCAAGGTCGGAGTTGGGACTCCAACCTCTCCTATGGCCATCAAGAGAATATTAAGAACATAAGCATTAAACAGAGCCCTGCTGGATCAGACCAAGGGTCCATCTAGTCCAGCATTCTGTTCACACAGTGGCCAACCAGCTGCCCACAGGATCCCACAAGCAGGACATGAGTGCAACAGCACCCTCCCGCCCAATCAGAGTGATCCCTGATTGCCTAGGATTTTCCGGGTGACCAATGCAGGAAACATTAACTTCATTCTAACAGGCTTCCTTTTCCCTTAGCAATATTGGAACATAGTTAAATCTGAATGTTGTGATATCTTGTGTGGCCTCGGATTGGCTGGGATCACTTGAAGAGGAAATGAAATCGAGGTGGGGAAATAGGAGCAGCAGGGGGGAGAAAAGGCAACTGTGAACAGTATATAGCGATGTAGGATTAAGGGTTGGGGGGGGATTTCCCTCACCAATGTAAGTCCATGGTAAAGATCAAACCAGGAGAAGATTTGGCTCTGAGCTATTAGAAACCACAGTCTATGGTTGCTACTGCACATTTATTTAAAAAAAAAGGGGGGGGGGAATCATGCTGAATTAGAATAACTACAAGTGGGACCAGAGCAAGACATTGTGCTGCCTGAGGTGAGCCCCCGCACCACAACCACTTGCCTTAAAAAAAATTATATTGTGTTACCAGTCACCATTTCCATTGCCACACTCTGAGCAAGCCATTACAGGGGGGGGGGGTCGGGTCACCATTATCTAGATTCCAGAGTGTACCAGTTGAATTCACTCACACTGATTGTCCCTCCAACAGCACTATGTGCCCACAGCACGGGGACTCGTGATGGGTCTTCCTAGGCTTGGCTCCATGGACAGCCATCAGCGGTACAGCCTGTCTGCTATGACTCGGAAGACTCCAGCTGGCTTGTCTTAGGCAGGCCTCCACTGAGCCAGCTCCAAGGAGAGCTGCTGCTATGCTCCCAAAGCCATTGTTGAGGGGTGAACAGAGCAAGCCATGCACCCCTTGAGATCCACATGCTCAAGACCCTGCAAATGACATTGGGACCAAGGGAGGAGCTGACTCCCTCTGCCCTTTGGCCCCAAAGCCATCCTAGAGGCTTTTGCCACACTGAAGGTAGGTGAAGACCCAAGGTAGCCTTCCCCAACCTGGTATCCTTCAGATGTTTAGACTTCAGTTTCCATCAGCCCCAGCCAGCAGGGTCAGCGGCCAAGAATGCTGGGAGCTGTCGTCCAAACCATCTGGAGGGCACCAGGTAATGGAAGGCTGACTTAAGGGAAGGGAGTCTCTGCTCTCTGACACTCCTGTTTGCTGGCGTGCATGTGCAGCCCTTGCCATTGCTGAGTTTGAGGTTTGGGGTGAAAAAGGGGGTCCTCCCCAAATGCAGGATTTTCCTGCATACCTTGAGGGTCTTCTTGCCTATAGAGACCCAATCCTGCATTCACCTCCCTCCTCCTGTTTGGGTTTGTAGCGCATCCACACATGGGATCCCTAACTTACTAGCAGGAAATTATCAGTTGACACAAGAGATCACATTCTTAGAAAGCTTGGACAGAAAACTCCTTTGACTTGTGGCACACAGCAGTGCAATGTGGGAAAGGACATACCTTGCTAGGCTTTCTTTCAATAAACTATTCAGCAATGACTGCAACAGTGGTGTATTATTCGTGCAAACAAATTGGTTACCTGGGCACGGCAGGGTGCAGGTTTCCTCAAGCACAATTTTCTTATTGCCATCAACAACAGGTTCAATTTCCCCACAAAAGTCTTCATCCACAATTTTGCCAATGTCATCGCTGGATCCATCATAGACCACACAAGAAATGTTTCTGACTCTTGTCCCTTCTCCACACTGAGCATCCTGAAAAAGGAGAAGCATTAAAAAAAACAACCCCACAACCTTAGAGGTGGGAAAAGCTGAACATAATTCCAGAGATATTTAATGGAACTTCCGTACTGATGAGAAGGGAAGCGTATAAAGCCCGTTAATTTGCCAAAGTGCATATACTAGTGGTCTCTGATCTGTGGTAGCTAAAGTGACTGGTCCTGCCCCATGTATAATTACCCACCACCACCAATAAAAAGCTGAAATTGTTGTTTATAGGTAAGCAATCTGTAGCCCAGTGATTTGGGGGGGGGGGATTAGGCTGTCCATATTGTCTATTTGTATGAATAATGACAAGTTTTCTTAAATAACAGACAAGGAAGGTCTCTTGCTGTCATAACGTACTTATAAGATTGTATCCAGATTCACACTGGATCAACTGAGCTGACGGAAGTGGACTTTCCCACCTCGTCTTTCCCACAGCAGCCCCTCCAACCCCCTGAAAATGCTACAGAGAGAGTCAGGGGATCCTGCTGAATGGGGTGAGCTGTGGGGGGGGGGAGGGGAGATCCCCAAAATTGGGTGGAGGATCCTTCCAGGAGTGCAGCCCTTCCTCTCATAGGAGACAGAGCCTGGATCCAACCCACTGCATGTAAAATAACCAAGGGCACAATCCTATGCATGCTTAGACAGAAAAAAGTCCTATAACTCCCATCACCCCTCAGCCAGTCATGCTGGCTGGGGAATGCTGGGAGTTGTAGGCCTTTTTTCTGTCTAAACATGCATAGGATTGCACCTCAGGAGTAATTTTACTTAACAGTATGTTGTTCAGTGGATGTTTGCTTTGGGGTTTAGCACAAAGCAAGGGGTTCACACAACACGACAACCTGCTGTGGGTAACTAGCCATGGTGGGTTGTCGTGTTGTCTGAACTGAGACTGCTTCCTGCAGGGTGGCTTACTTTTCAGCAACAAGCCACCCTGATGACCCATGGCTTGTTCTAGGGGTTGTTCGATCCATGGTGGGTTGTCGTGTTGTCTGAACCTGGGAAACCAATTTCATTGTGGGTTGTGGGGACCTGCTAGCAAGAGCAGCAAAAACTCCTGCCGCTCTTCACAATTTTGCCCTCCTGCCACCAGTGGCACTTTGGAGAGACCGTCACTGTCACTGAGAAGTGTCAGTTCAACACTTAAAAGCATGAGGATCACATTGCCAAGAGGGAGATATTATCCCCCCTCCTTTTGGTGCACCTACTTTTGTCACTTTCCCCTGCTTTTTGGTGCTTTTCAATTCCCAACTCAGTATTGGACCCTGGCAACTGTGCGGAAATTACCCTATATGCAGTCTCACATTATCAGTTTCTATATATGTTACCTATTCCACTTTCTTGCTCCCTTGGACACCTGAAACATGAAATTGACCAAACAAGACTACACATATCAGAGAGCCATACCAGTGCAATTGTGCATGAATACATTTGCGCAATTTTCTGGGGCCAACCCCTCCCGCACCAAAAATGACCCCCAACTGCGCCTTTTGAGGCTCTGATTTTTTTAAAAAACAAACAAACGGGGAATGTAAAGGGGTAGCGATCAGAGTGCAGAGGGGGAGACAAGATGGGTCCTGCCATGAAGGACTCTGGGATACCAGCTGGAGGACCGAGGGGGAAGAAGTGGGAGAACAAGCCCTGTTGAGTCCAATTGTCTGTCGGGTGCATTGTGGGTTGTTCATGGAAGCTTATTTGCAGGGTGGCTTAGCATGTTGTGCAAACCAGCCCAGTGTTAAGCAGACCTCTCGATGGAAGCATGCAAGCATAAGCCTATCCTATTCCCTTTTCTATTATATATGTTGATTGGGCTCTGGGTTCATAGGTTGCTGATAATCTTGGGGGAGGGGGCATCAAAGCTATGATTACCATGGGGCTACCAAATTTTCTACTTCCAAAGGTATCTTAAAACGGGGTTATGACTTCAGTTCATTCTCCCTCAATCTTGCTTTTTTTATACCTGCTACCTTGGGCCATAGCTAAATGCTACCACAAATGTTCAGAAGGGAAACTGCGTACCTTCAGAATATATTTATCTATTATTAACACTTATATACCGCCTTTTCTGGTAAAAAAATCCATCAAGGCGGAGTGAGTATAAGTTTGAATGTGCCCTTATGTCAAAATTTCTTTCTATAAAACCAGCATGTCAGAGATAAGACTGACTGTGCTGGAAGCTTTCAGCCTGACATGATAGCTGTGCAATGGCAGGCAGATTTTAACCAGGGCTTATTCAAACATGCTGTCCCACACATGCATTCTGAGGTGGCACAGCCCTCATGGGACTTCACCATATGCCCTCAGTAAACATTTGAACTGACTTACAAGAGTGAGTAATGTCAACGAAAATGACTGGCTTCCATTTCTGGGGTTGGATCCAGGATCTGCCTTCTGAGAGAGGAAGGGACTTTCCACGAGAGGAAAGGCTCTGTTTGCGGAAGGTCTCTGTCTGATTTTGGAGGATCCTCCTCCATACACAATTCATCCCATTCAGCAGGGTCTCCTGATTCTTTGAGTAGCATTTTCAGGGGGCTGGAGGGGCTGCTGTAGGAAGGAGGTGGAGGGGAAGTCCACTTCCATCAGCACAGTTGATCCAGCGTATATCTGCACCCAACCCCTGGTTTTTCACTCAAGGAGGTTCGGGCGGTGTTCAAGTCACCCTTGGAAATATCTTTACAATGAAGTCTGAGAGCCTGGGTTTAGAGCAGGGATGGAGAACCGTGGTCCTCCAGATGTTGTTGGATTCCAACTCCCATCAGCACCGGCCAGCATGGCCGAGGATGATCAGAGTTGTAGTCCAACAACATCTGGACAGCCACAGGTTCCCCAACTCCAGCTTAGAGGTACTTAATAATAAACAGTTTTGTGTGCATTGTATGTGTGTCACAAATATCTAAGGATGAAAGCCTTCATCAGACTTCCCTTTTACCTCCACTTTGCATTCAGCCCACTGACTGTACTGCCATCGATAGCACGGTTTTACTGGGCAGGGTTTGAATTGCTCCATTTGTGAAGGACAAGGTCTCCCATCACCTTGGAAGGGTTGGATAACAGTTCTCCTTCGTATCATCTTTCCTTCAAAACACCAAGAGAGGGAGAGAAATGAGAATGTAGCATTGGTAGTTGTCACCTGCAACAAGGTATCTCTGTTTCAGCCCAAGTGCCCTGCTTTAATCAGGAATGATTCTCTTACTCTACACTTGGGCCAGAAAGCTGTTAAGGACCAGGCTGTGGATGCACCTTTTCACATGGCCTAGGCCAGTGTTCTCCAACCTTGGGTCCCCAGATGTTTCTGGCTGGGGCATGCTGGGAGTTGTAGGCCAAAAACATCTGGGAACCCAAGGTTGGAGAACACTGGCCTAGATCAAGTAAGGGCTGAACTACACGCAATGTTAAATATGTAGTGTGCAGATGAGCTTCACTTTCTTTATTATCTCCAAGTGAGTGCACAGGACCCTGATCTGGGTTGGGTCCACCGCATACGGGTAGGAGAGGTTTAAACCTTCCCACCCAGCCACTTTCCCCCTCTAAATCTCCCCACCCCCCATGCAGAAACTGAAAAAAAGAAAATGGTGCCAATGAAGATTCTCCCCACCACCACCTTTTTAAAGTCCCCATGGGGGGATTTAGGAGGAGGAAGAAAGCAGTTGGGTGGGAAGATTTAATCCTCCCCGACCTGTAAGTGGTGGTCCTGATCTGGAACAGGGCCCTGTGTGCTTACTTGGAAAGAAAAAAAGAAGTGAAGCTCATCTGCATGCTACATATTTAACAAACCATGTAGGTTAGCCCTAGATCTGGGCAGTGGACAGGAAGGAAGGGAGATTTTGTACCACATCAGTCTCCTAGTCAAATGAGAACATTGCAACTGTTAGCTGGAGGCTGATAAAGGCTATCATATTGTTGCGCCATATTGAACCAGCCAAAGGGGCAATGTTCATTGTGTTAAAATGGACTAAGACTTTGGTGGGGAGAGCTGCCTGTATCTTGCTTAGGGAACTGTGTAAAGTGCAACGTGCAGAGATGGCACAGCAGTGTCTAATCATCCTTGTCTTCATACTGCTATACATAATAGGAAGGCCATGCCACCGACTGCAGAAGCATTTACTCTTGAGAAAATGGTTTTAAGAATGGGCTGCAAATTGCATACATGTAACTGCCCAGCAGAAAACCCGGGTTCTAATACTATTGTAATTAGTGATGGCTCCCTGTCCTGGTCCTCCATGAATAGGTTTGGAGGACACTGTGCTATTTTCCCAAAACATCGGGAAATAGCTCTGCTGGCGACAAGCCCGGTGGAATTAAATCAGGCCCCACTGCATGATAGGGTCTGAGCCCTCCAGAGCCTTGCCCTCTCCTTAGAGACCCAGCCTTCAGCTGTGCTCCCACCAGCTTGCCTGCTTACCTTGCCACTGCTACTGCCAGAGAAGCAGCAAGAGGGAGAGGTGGACGAGGGTCTCTCTCTTTTCCACTGTCACTCTAGCAACATGTTAATCAGCAACTACATTTCCCATCACTTCTGGCGCCCATAGCAGCGCCAGGTGGTAGGGACAGAAGGATCTCTCTTTTGCCACTGGAGCAGCAGCAGTAGCAGCAGCAGCAGTGTAGTTGTAAGATGTGTGGGGGGAAGGCGGGATAGAGGGTTAACAGCCAGCAGGCAAAAGGGTGGGAGAAGCTTGGATTTCCTCCTGACTTGGATTACAATCTGAGGTGGGGGGTTGTAATACTTGCTTACCTTGAATTACGAGCTGCCAGAATTTGTAATCCGAGCCTGGCTGGGGATTACAGACTTCAGTGTCATCACGCTTTATTATACAAAGCAGCCTTCTCCAACCTGGTGCCCTCCAGATGCTTTGGACCACAATTCCCATTATCCCCAGCCAGTGTACTCTGGATGATGGGACTTCTGCTCCAACACATCTGGGGGACACCAAGTTGGAGAAGGCTGATATAAAGAACTTATGTTTTATAAAGAGGGAAACTGAAACTTGGTGCTTCTTTCCCAGTGTGGCCTTAACTTCCAGGTCAAGAGCTTTGAGCTTAAGGGTGCAATCCTATGTGCATGTTTAGACTGAAAAAAGTCCTACAACTCCCAGCATGCCTCAGTCAGAGTGGCTGGCTGGGGCATGCTGGGAATTGTAGGGCTTTTTTCTGTCTAAACATGCATAGGATTGCACCCTAAGAGCATTTAATAAGGCGTCTTGTTCGCATCAGCTTTCTTGGATACATTTAGAAGTCTACTGGATTCACACGGCTATTTAGAAAGCAGAGGGACTGGGAGCTTTCTGTTTTATCCTCTCTGTCTCTCCAGTCATCACTAAATATGGAGAATGTTCAAAGGATATTTTGCCAAGATTTAAAAAAAACTTAAAGCAGAATGGATTTAGCAGCCAGTAATCTTCAGGCTGGCTATGGCTGACACGCTACCTAACCCAAGCCCCTACTTGCAGACTGAGGCTCTACTTCAAGTAGTTACACAATCACATTGGGTTCCCCCCCTCCCATCTGTGATCCTTTTGGCCGATTCTGTTTCTTTCTTACTAAGGTATTAAATTTCATTACTCGGACAGATGGTACAGCGCTGGCACAAGGACTTGTGTGTGTGTGTGTGTGTGTGTGTGTGCTTGGCAAGTGTAGTAGCAGTTAATGGTTTTCTGACCGGTTAGTTATTGCTCTCCTTAGAGTTCCAGGAAAGCCTTATTGTAATGCCTTGCTCTATTTGAGCGAAAGTCCATCAAGTATTGTAACTACAAGCAGACAAAATACTGATTAAAACGGGCGGGGAACATGTGTGTTGGACTGCAACACCCAGCATCTCTCACCATTGGTTATGCCAGCCAGGTTGATGGGAGTTGCAGTCCAACAACAGCTGGAGGGCCAAACGTTCCCCTCCTCTGGGTTAAAAGCTAGAATAGAGGAACAGTAAGGAAACAATTGTTCCTGTGTGGCTATAAGACCTCTTAACAGAGCAATCCTATGCATGTCTACTCAGAAATAAGCCCTGATGAAGTCAGTGGAGCTTACTCCCAGATACGTGTGTATAGGATAGCAGCCTAAATTATGTGCTGTCCTCAGAGGAACTGGATTTTATGCTGGGGAAATTAGCAGCAAGCTTCCCTTTGGACTCCACTGAGTGGCAGCAGCGCTGTAATAGAAGCAAGCTGTGTGCCCCTCTGTTTCCTGCCAAGATGCAGCGTAAGCTGAATGCTCCAAGCCATGAATACAGTTAGTGGGCTGGATCCAGATTTAGCCATACTTAGAGTAGACCCACTGAAATCAATAGGACCTCAGTTAGTCATGACTTACCTGTCCCATTGATTCCAATGGGTCTACAATAAGTATGACTAAATCTGGATCCAACCCAGTATATGCAATGTTATGGCAGTGTGATGCCTCTCCCACTCTGATAGCATGTAATGAACTACAGTCTTGCACATATAAGGGATGAAAATTCCATATAGGTGACCCCAAATATACGTCTTGATGAACAATGCCTACTGCATAATGGTTATGCCACTGGCTATAAGCTTTCCCCACTGGAAAGCTCCAAACGTCAAACCACAACTTCATTTCCTGGTTAAACATGAGCCTGTTACCCTTAACCATGGTTAATGATGATGCCAACAAACAGCTTAAGGGGGGAGGAGGAGGGAATTGCTCCAGTTAAGGAAATAGATGGACAGGAGGAATACCCATTCCACAAGCAGGCTGTGGATGGTGCTACATCTGCACAACGTCTTTATGTTTCTTGCCTCACACATATTTGTGGAATTGTTCCTCATAATGCTATTTTAAGCACAAATGGACCATTTCTGTTCCAGCATCTCTGATTGTTAATGCCTTCCTGGATTTTCTAGATTCTGCAACCAGAAAAGTATGTAAAACTATATATGGTTGTTCGCTGAACTTGCAGGAAAGAAGCACAAGACCTTTAGGGTTTTTTCTCTCCTTAAGAAGCTGTGAAGTGGATCTCGCTGAACTTGCAGGAAAGAAGCACAAGACCTTTAGGGTTTTTTCTCTCCTTAAGAAGCTGTGAAGTGGATCCCTTCCAACTGGGACCTAAAATTGTCTTCTGCTCATTCTGATATGCTAGACACAGATAGCCTCCTGCAGTAGTCCCATGTCGCATTTGCCATGTCTGGTTTCTATAATCTAAGACAGAAAGGGATTTTGACAGTCCTGATCCTCTTAGCACAAGTGTGGCATCAGGGGAAGCTTGCATGCAGGCAACACAAACCTCCCCTGACCTACCAATCTCTTTATCCAAGAAATTGCCCCTTCTGTTTCTTGGCGACTGATATGAGCCAGGGGCTGCTTCTTAAGAGGTTTTAAGTATCAATCAAAGGAAAGCTTCTGAACTAACCAGCTAGGCCACAAGCCTGAGAGCATTCAGACCACGGAGACCAGTCAGAAAGCTGACAGTTCACAGGGCATTCCACCACGCAGGATGTGTTCATGTGCCAGGTCTTTTCCAAGCCAAGCTAAAAAAAGAAAAACACAGCCAACAGCAAGTCAAGTGCATGTAGTCCATATCACTGAGTATTGAGTGGATCGGAGGTTAGTAATTACAAAAGAAAAAGGGGGAAGTATCTACTGAAAGTATTTATTGGTCAGGATAAGCTTCCTCAGAATTGCACTAATTCATATAGGAACCTAAACACCAGTTTTAGTTCCTGAATAAGATAAAAAAAATCCCTCCATAAACATCTTTCTGTTCTGTTATGGTCTTGATATCTTGAATTGGGGATTATTGATAGAATATGTCACTTTAAGCTGCGCATGGTCTAAAATTTAAAAGAGGGAGAAAGGAAATATACAAGCTGTCCACCTACATTATGCAACCATAACAAAGTACTTAACATCTATTGGCCCCTCAGTATATATGCACACTCTGAGTTTTACATTTGCAGCATCATTAACTGCAGCAGATGAGGCTTGAGACCTCTCTTCTGTTTTACAGATTACATCACTTGTTCTTTGTTTCTGAAATCTCTGGATAACCAGGACATTAGTCAACATTAGCTCTGAAGTCATCAACACTAAGGGCAGCTCCACACATTGCAATTGCTGCAGGAAACACTGGTGCTACATCAGTGTTTGCTACAGCAAACATGTAATGTGTGGACATCCCATGTAAGTGTACGGAAATCTTGTAAACACCGGTATACATTTCAGGAAAACACAATTGAGCCAGATTTTCAGACTCATGCACTGATGTTTAAAGATGCATGTATATGAATATGGCATCCACACATTATGTGTTCGCAGTGGGAAATACTGGTGTTTTACCCGGGTATATTCTGCAGCAATCATAATGGGTAAAGCTGCCCCCCCGACATTTTTTTTCCTGAGAAAAAAATCCAAAACCTTACGAAGTTTAATCCCTGAATTTTCAGAAAGTCAGACACTGTTCCCAGCACTCGGCTCTTTAGCAGGACTGAAGTAGCTGAAGAAGTAATCCCGAAAGGGCAAAAAAATGAAGTGTGAGGAGACGGAGAAAGAAGCTGGTTGGCATCCCCAAAACTCAGTTACAATTCACAGATTTGTTCTGCCTCTTCAGACTGCAGGTGCAGGGCTAACGTGACTGAAAGTTTCTTCTACCCCAAAAATGTCCTGCATATTGAAAACTAGATGACGGGGAAGAGTCGTCTGCATTTGCATGTAACAACAAACCATGGTTTAGCATTATGAGTATGAGCCTGTGTGAGCCTTGGGCCCGTGCACTTCCCACCCCGCCCCTCTGGCATGGCCACGAGGAAGTTTCCACTTCCATTTTTGATTACACACAGTTTAGCATTACATCCAAATCCCAAATTGCGGTTGACCTTAGCTAAGGTTTACTACACAGGTGAGCAACCTGTGGCCTGCGGGCCACATGCGGCCCATAGTCCACTCTCCATGCAGCCCGCTGAGCCCCACCCCACCCACTTTTCCCCACTCCCCAACTGATCAACCATGAGCTAGGTGGTGGGGAAAAGACTGCTGTTCCCATGCTGCTATTAGCAGTGATTTTGGCTACATCAGGAGTGCCGGGCGGGGTGGGGTGAGGCTTTAACCACGCACCCCCAGCACTAGCCATGTAGCCAAGATCACTGTCTTAGCACTGCTAAGCAGCACAGGAACAGCTCTTTTGCCTTCACTGGGAGTCTGTGGGAGGGGGAGGCTTTAACCTGTCCCGTGTGTGAAAGAGTGTGTGAATGAGGGGTAGGGCTCTAATACGTGTCTTTATGTGTGTGAGAGAGTGGGTGGGGGACATCCCTGTCTTTGGCTGAGCTCACTGCTGGCATGTGGCCCCGGAACAATCATCCAATGCAGCCCTTGGGGGCAAAAAGGTTTGCCCACCCCTCATTTGCTAAAACAAGCCAGCTTCATAAATCATGGTTTGAAGTTGGCTTGTTTTGGAAAACCATAGTTAAGACTAAGCACAGTTCGTCTGGGTTCAGACATAACCCATAGCACTAAGTGGTAGTTAATCAAACACATACGGTACATAGGTTTATGAAAACTGGTATATATCTACTGAAATACTGCTGAGCTGGGCTATCTTGGTTTTGAATAAGGACAATGAAGAGTCTTCTGGGCACCTTAAAGACTAACACATTGATTATGACATAAGTTTTTGTGAACTAGAGTCTGCTTCATCAGATGTATGGAGTATTATGCTTAGTTGGCAAGCAATTGTAGTGAAAAATAAACTGTAATCAGTGGGAGTCAAACAAATGGCAAAGCTTAAGTGGATGCATAGAAACAGGTATCGTTTATAAAAAGAGCAATTGGTGATGACACAATTAATACCAGTAGTGTGACAAAAAACTTATGTATTCAAGCCCAAGTTAATGGAAACAAACTTCTTGTTAAGTTATAATTCAGCAGTTTCATGCTGGAAACTCCAGAATGGCAACTTTAAAGTCAACAGCAGAATATTCTGGGAGCTTGAAATGTTCTCCCAGTGGTTTCTGAAGGTTTTGAAAACAGGTTGAAGGAGCAGTCACAAGACTGAAAAAATATCTACTAAAGGGAGGTTGAAAAAACCTCACCTCAGTGAAAAAGGGACATGTAAATCCAATTTAAGATCTGTGTAAATTACATGTCTGGAATTTAAGGAGAGATCTTTGTCTAAGCTCAGCAGATATACTACACATGAACAAGAAAGTGAGGTTTACCTGCTGATACACTGCTTATAAGAAAGGTTTAGAATGGCAGAAAGAAAGCTTGATTTAAACTCTTCCGATTTGTTAATGTAGGTAAATTAGCAACAAGAAGCTTCTGGGTATTTTGAACAGCATGGGGGCCTGTCCTGAATTTAGGTGATTTGAATTTCAAAGACCTCAAGGAACCCACAAGAAAAGTTTTGTGATGTGTTAATTTTTGCACCCGAGACAACGGGACACATTCAAAATATGCTCTGGGAATTAATTAAACCTGGCAGCAATACAGATGTTGGCATAGCTTATTTAGTAGACTGACTGAAAACTTAGGTGAGAGCATCAAGGATGCATTAGGATACTGACAGCTGATACAGATAGAACATGTTACAAGGAGTACTATGCATACCTAAGCAATACACTAGGTAGTTAAAAAAAACAAAAAACCCACACACATCTGCAGTACATTGAAATACTATTTACTGTTCTCTTGGGAATATGTAAAACAGATACACTTACGGGACTTTAGTTGAGGGTAGTTCTACTCTTTAATCAAGACTGAAATGAGTAGTGATGAAATCTGTTCTTCTGGGAAATAAAAACCGGGCTACAGATATCAAAAATATTATTTCAGTGTAGATTTTCTTTGGAGAAAGTACTACTGAAATGTGGAAAGAACATTAGCAGAGCAATCCTACCTGCTGCATTGAGGAGATATGCGGGCGGGCAAAAAGCCATATACAAAGCCCTGCTGGGCTCATGCTGCCACAGGACAGAAATTGGGGAGGAGTGGAATTTTTGCTTTCCCACCTCCCTGGTTATGTTTTGTTTTAACAAGAAAGAGCTAATTCTTAATTAATTCTTAATTTCTCATAAATTCATCTACACTAGCTCTAGGGTGGGCGTAGATCTGCCACTGATTTGGGGGCCGTGCCTGGACTGTGGATCCTATGGACACAGCACATCCCCCTTCCTCCCTCTTGAATTCAGGAGTTCTGACGTCATAGCAGAACTGCTGGCCATGGAGATTTCCACAATGGCTGCCAAGGGGGTTCCAAGGATGGACCCCAATCCCCACCCTTGGAGGGGGAGATCTGACATATCCTACTGTCCCTGGAATGCCCTCTCAGGGACCAGAGAATTGCATTCTGTGTGAGATTAGCTGTTATGCCATAGAGAATAACATTTTAACCATGAAAAGGTATTCCTATATGATCACATAATTTATGGTGGTTTTAAAAGCATCAAAACATTTAAAGTAATAAAGCAGCTTAACAGTATATATTTAAATATTTTTATCGTTTTAAAAAAAATAAAGATTATTTCTCTCTTTTTTAAAACATATACAGTAATACCTTGGATTGCAAGTAACTTGGTCTGAGAGCGTTTATTTTTTTGACTTGATAAACAAGCGACGTCTTGCAATACAAGGATGTAACTGCTCGCCTCGAGCGGGCGTAGTGGGCCGAAATCGGCCCTGCTCATGCCCGCCAGAGACTCGCTTTGATATAAGAGTGTTTTGGATTACAAGCATAGTTCCAGAACGAATTATGCTTGCAATCCAAGGTATTACTGTAAATCCTTTCTAAGAACAAGAATGGCATCCTTAAATTTCTGTTCAGTATAGAAATAGACATTCCCCTGCATATAGAATTATAAATAGTACTGAGAAGAAGTACTGATAAATAGGATTTAATTAATGGTGAAAACATGATCTGGGCACACTATCTTGGAAAATTTACAATCATAAATTTACAATACGGCTGTCACAACGAAGACTAAGGGCACAACAATCCTATGCCCATTTAGATAGAAAAAAGTCCTACAATTCCCAGCATGGCTGGCTGGGGCATGTTGGGAGTTGTAGGACTTTTTTCTGTCTAAATGGGCATAGGATTGTGCCTTAAAAGACTTCAAGACTATCAAAGAAACCTTATGCCAGAATAAATGTGTTAGTCTTTAAATTCACAGTTCACTTTCACTCCCCTTCAAGGAGAGGACCTGCAACAGCTTAGCAACGTGATTCTCCTGCTAATCTCATAAACGGGTTTTACAGGACACAGTTATTGGATCAGTCTTTCTATTGGTCTTTCTGTGCCACATCCTATGTCCTTGTGTGTCACAAACAGAGGTGATTGGATATTAAGCCTTGTCAGTGGGTCACTGTTACTTAAAAAAAAAAAATCTATCTGAATCTATCTACTACTCAACTCCTGAATATAAAGCTTGTATGCAAATTATTGTAATTGATCCATTGTTTCTATGGCACTTTCAACCATTTTTTCCTATCATCCTCACAAGCCTATAAGGTACATCACCAGCAATTCTCTTTCTTATAGATGAGGAACTGAGGTTGGAACAGATGGGAACATTTACATGCCGTTCCCTATTATTATCACCACCACTATAGCAGTGTAGGATAGGCGAACAATGCAGCCCTAAACAACTTGGGACCTGGTTATTTGAAGGGTCACTGTCACCCATATAATCCGGCCCATATATTAAGACCTACATCAATGGTCCTTTTTGAGTGCCCACCATTAAGATATGTCAGGTTGGGATGCACAAGAGACAGGGGGCCGGTTCATACAACCCAGGCGGCGAACGGGGGAGGCACCACGGGGCATCTGCAGGGTCCGGCAGGGCGCCGCAGACGACCTGCGCCCCACACACGTGGGCAGACCGCAGTGGAGCCGGCAGTCCCTGCACCACAGTGCGGGCCTCCCGGTGCAGGGAGCGGCAGCTCGGGATGCCCAGCGGGGCCGTTTGCCCCTACAGGCCAGAGCGGCCGCAGCTCGGGCACTCTGGACTGCCGCCTCTGTGCGGCCACGGGAGGCCCCCGTGGGACGGCCGCCCACTGTTCGCACGGCAGGGTGGCCACACGCGGTAGGGGCTTACCCCTCTACCGCCCAGGGTGACTTTCTGTGCTTCCCGCGCGCGGCCGTCCTGTGGGAGCACCCCCGGCCGGCGTTCACACGACACGGGAACCGTGGGGGGCTTCTGCTCCCCCACGGTTCCCGTATTGTGTGAACCGGCCCAGGGTCTTCTTGGTGGTGGCCCCAACACTGTGGAACTCCCTTCATACTGATGTGCGTCTCAGCCCTTCTGTACAGGCGTTTAGGTGAGCAGTAAAGACCTTTCAGTTTAAAGGTGCCTTCAGTTGAATTTGTAATTGACTTGTGTGGTGAGGGCATGGCCCTGAAAGCAGCTAAAAATGCCACAAATAAATAAATACATAAAGTAGCAATTCTGAAGATGGCACAACACCACTTGGCTGGCTGGCAAAAGTTTTGCATGGCATTTCAATAGGGGAAAAATCACACCAGGCTTTCAGCTAAGATCCCCATTTGCCCAGATATTGCTAAAATGCACACACGTTGTATATTCATCATAATATGCAACCTTGCCTTAAGGATTGGGCAGTGTGATTTATATGCTGCTGTGCTGTATCCTGAGGCCTAAGGGCAGCCAGCAGACATTTTGAATGAAATAGATAGCTCCATGTAGGCAGGACAGAAATAAAATGGAGCCAGCAAACAGGAAGCATGGAAGTAGGGAAAGCAGAATGTTAAAATATTTCTCATAGATGACAGTTTCAGGGAAGCAGAAGGGCTCCTTCCCACCTGATCTAGCAACAGGTGTTCCATTTTATGGAAAGCAATGGACTATTCTGACTTCCCATGGAATTAAATCCACCATTGCTTATTGTTTCAGGAAAGGTATTCATGCTTCCCAAATGTCCACGTCAAGAGACGCATATCGCATCATGTCTCATTAAGTACGCAATATAAAATAATACAACAGAGCCTGATTGCCAAGTTTCATTTGGAGACATATGCATGTGTGTGTGCGCACACGTGCGCATGTGCACGCACGCACACCTGCTATTAATTGCAATAGGAATTACTGGCAAACATCAAAAGGAATAATTTCTCTGCCCGAGGCTTTAAAATGTAAATAGAGCCAGCCACATCAACAATGTATCTGTGCAGAAGGGAAACCCGGTCTATGCACATGCATATCTTTCATAATGAAATACCTCCTGTCAGCTGTTTCTTCTCCACAAAATCTGTAGGTTTCGTGGATTTCTACTGGAATGGAGCAAGTTGAAGTGGGAATGGTTGGACCTGTGAGCAAATCCCACACAACTTGACAGACTTTCCTTTAAAACTAAAAAAAACTGGCTCAGGAGGATATCCACTTTGTGGATATAATATAATGAGGAACATAATGTAATGATATAACATAATGAGGAAGTTTAGATCCCTTCCTGTCTTACAATTTATGGTATCTGAATTGGAATGCTTTTTGGCACACTAAGAAAAAGATCAAAAATGTTGCTGCTTCACTATCACTTTCCTTTGATAGACCCTACAGAATCTTGAGTCTTGTTGTGAGCCTGTCGTGATGCAGAACTCAGGTTTTTTACTTGTTCCTTGCTGGCCACCCCGGCCCGGCTATCTTCCTGTCTCATATCAGTTCTGGTTTGCTGCTCACCCACCTGTGCCCACTTACGTGTGCCTAATTTCTGAGATCACTGGATCTTTTGTTATCCACTGACAAACTCATGGAATAAAAAAAACAAAAAAACACCCAACAACAACTGTACAAAACAACAGCATTGTCTGTACCGAGAAAGTGCTGAGTAGCAGACATCTGCAACAATTATAGAGGTTAAATGGTTTGCTAGCTGAGGATTAATTTTGCAAGCACGCTTATGTAAGAGGCTCCACTTCTTTGTTAATGCTACAGGTTTTTCCAATATTATTGAAGAGATTCCTTGCTGTAAAAATATGGGTCTAAAAAACTGGTACTGGATGCAAGGGGGAGGAAAGGACAAATTGAATAAAATGATGCTGGCAGATGTCCAAAGCACTACAAAGGAATCACTTCAAATTAGAATGATGATTACTATTCTAATTAAGATTTGTTATACTTATTCACCTTGATTGCTTATTATTCCCAAACCATTACTTTCCAGGAGATTTAAAAAAAATTAGCATACCTTTGTGGTCTCATACTTAAGCAAATAGAAGGAATTAAATGACAAAATCACTGATTATGGCACAGGCTCATTTATGGGGTACTTAAAAGTCCTTGAATAGCATTGGGAAACATCTGTCAGAGTGTTGGAACTGCACGCAGCACAGTGCCAGTTGACTGGGTCTGAAGGAAGGAAAGCACTTGCTGTGCATATTTACAAAGCCAGAGAAAGAAAAAGCATCCACCCACCTCTTCACAATACTTCAAGTCAACTGACTTGCCATCGCTGCGAACACAATCAAGCATTCTTGTTTTGATCCCATTACCACAGACAGCTTTCTCACTGAGCTGGCATGTACTCCAATCTAGACATCAAGGAAACAAATAGGATCAGACACCAGTGAAAAGGGTCTTTCTTCATGCATCAGAGGGAGACATGATACACGGACATTTCATTCCCCCTTATTAATATATTTTTTCCATTTAATATCTTTTTAAAATTCAGATGACCTACGGAGGGCTTCTCATGCCAGACTACTGGGAAACTACAACCATCAAACAATGACCGTAGCAATGCAATATTATACATGCTTACTCAACAGAAGATAAGTCACAGTGAGTTCAACAGGGCTTACTCCTCAGTAAGAGCTTTTCTACACGAGGCTGTTAATCGGCTGTTAATCCTCTGAATCTACTTTCAATTTCACTGCAGAATTGAGATCCGAGCACTACACGAAGAGCATTTCCCTTCCTGCTTTTCTGCTACGTAACCTCTAGGTGGCACTGTGGTATAGCGGAATAGCACAAATAGACAAGTAATAAAAGTGTTTTCTTTCAGTTTTACAATGAAATACAACATTTTCCCTGCTCTAAAAAAACTTGCTGAAAGTGCTCATTAGACACAGAAGCAAAACTGGAGGGTCATGACATTGCCTAAAGAACCCATAAACAATCATGAGTAGGGAATAAGGAGTGCACGATAAATACCTCATGTAGAAAAGCCCTAAATGTACATAGGATCACAGCCTAAATGATGTTTCTGTATTTATCAAACCAAAAATACAAAGAAAATGGAAAAGCTTGTGTTTTATCCAATATACTAATAGCAGACTTAAATCTCCAAGTGTGGATCCATAGCCAAATTGGCACCATCCACTCACAAGGGGGGACATATCAGCAGGCTTGGGAGAACACCAAGGTTTACAGAAGTACTTCCAAAAAAACTTTAGGAAAAAAAGGGTGGAACCCAAAATAGCCCAGTCAGGACTAAGGATGCTCAGTGGCCACAGAATGCTGGCTAAATGTTGGGAGGAAGAAAAAAATATGGAAAACTGGGGGAGAATGAAACGGAATATCCTGAAAGAGGGTATGGTTGGCTGGCTGGCACTGTGAAGAGGAGCACTCTATACTGCACTGTTTTTGTCACAGGTCTCGCTTGCCATCTACTAGTTCTTAAAACCTCTACCTGTCACATTGTAATCATAGTGGTAACAGTTTTTGTTCAGACTGCAGGGCTCAGTTTCCACAGCAGCAGGACAAGCCTTTCCTTCTTGAGGTTGCCTCATGACTTCCGCTGACCGTTCCCTCACACTGCTTCCATTACATGGCTAAGAAAGGAAAGCACACAGCATTTACTTTGCTATATCCAACATGCTTTGCATAGGCCAGCATAGCTAGTAGTACTGGACTAAAACCTGGGAGACCTGGGTTTAAAATCCCTACTCAGTCAGAAAGCTCAGTAAAGGCACAATCCTATGCAAGTTTAGACAGAAAAATGGCCTATAACTCCTAGCATGCCCCAGCCAGCTATGCTGGTTGGGGCATGCTGGGAGTTGTAGGCCTTTTTTCTGTCTAAACTTGCATAGGATTGTACATTTAAAGAATTATATACATGGAAAATGGTTAATAGGTTGGATCCAGATTTAGTCATACTTAGAAAAGACCCACTGAAATCAATTGGACGTAAATTAGCCTTGACTAACTTAAGCCCTATTGCTTGCCATGATGGATTTCAATGGGCCTACCTGAAATAGGACTAAGTCTAGATCCTATTTCACTGGCCCGGTTTGCATGTATTGCTGAACAATGGTTCGGTGTTACAAGGATGAGCCACAGCAAGGTTTGGGTTCACACACTCCACACCCCTCTCTTCCTCCAGCACAGCTGCAAGGAGACGGGCACTTTCCATTTTAGATTAACCACATTAATCTTCGCTACTGTTTGTTGAAACAAGTCAGTTTATTAAAATATGGAAACCAACTGCAAGGTGAGGGGTCTCTGGAATCTCACAAGGAGGGGCAGCTGGGACTTTGTGAAAGTCAGGGGGTCTGGCCATCATGAGTACATTTAGAATGGGTTGTTGGGGGCGGGAGAATACATTTTTCAGAGGTTTCTCCAGTGTTACTTATAATTTCCAGGTACCAAACAGAATCAAGCCCAGGGAAGTACACTTGTCATTATATACAATTATTATCTGATGGTGAGCACAAGTAACACAGGGATAGCTATCACCAGGGATGACTGAGAAGAGATGTTGGGGTTGTGGTGGACAGCTCGATGAAAAGGTCACCCAGTGTGCAGCTGCTGTGGCAAACTCCATGTTAGGCATAATTAGGAAAGGAATTGAAAATATAACTGCCACGATCATACTGCCCTTATTCAAATCTATGGTGCAACCACACTTAGAATACTGTGTATAGTTCCGGTCATTGCACCTAAAAAAGGACATTGCAGAGTTGGAAAGAGTGAAGAAAGGGGCAGCTAAAATGATCAAGGGGTTGGAGCAACTCCCCTATGAGGAAAGGTTTCAACATCTGGGATTGTTTAGCTTAGAAAAAAGGCAAGTAAGGAGAGACAGGGCAGAGGTGTACAAAATTATGCATGGTGTGGAGAAAGTGTATAGGGAGACATTTTTCTCCCTGTCTCATAATGCTAGAACCTGGAGTCATCCCATGGATTGGTGGGAGAGTCAGGACAGATAAAAGGAAGTACTTCTTCACACAGTGCATAGTTAAAACTACAGAATTCACTTCCACAAGATGTAGTGATGGCCATCAATTTGGAAGGCTTTAAAAGTGGACTGGACAAATTCATGGAGGAGAAGGCTAGGCTATCAATGGCTACTAGTCCTGATGGCTATATGCTACCACCAGTATCAGAGGCAGTATGCCTATGTACACCAGTTGCTGGGGAACATGGGCAGCAGAGTGCTCTTGCACTCACATCCTGCTTGTGGGGTTTCCGTGGGCAGCTGGTTGGCCACTGTGTGAACAGAATACTGGACTAGATGGACCCTTGGTCTGATCCAGCATGGCTCTTCTTATGGTATAATAGCTCATTGATAGAGCACACACTTTCCATGTAGATTGACCCAGGTTCAGTCCTTGGCATCTCTAGGTAAAATGAACAGGAAGCAGGAGATGTGAAGGACCTCTGGCTGGGACCGCAGAGAGCCACTACCAGAGTAACCATTCCTGGGCTAGATGGGCCACTTGTTTGGCCTGGTATAAGGCAGCTTCCTATGTAACCATATTATGCCCTCTTTGTGATGTGAGGTTCTCAGGGGAACCTGGCTAACCACTGGAGAAAGAATACTGGTGGAACTTTGATCTGATTGAGCAAGGAATTTCTTCTATTCTAAACTCCATCAATTTAGAGTTGTGGGAGGGGTTTTTTTTGTGTGTTTTTTTTACAACATCTGTCTTACCAAGGGACATCTAGACCACTGGCCCCATTCAGACATAACACAGTCCTCCGGGCATGGCAATGTGCATTTTCTAGCACCGATAGGCATCTCTTCTTGGTCACATAGGTAGTCTTCAACAGTATCTGAAGGACCATCCATTGTGTTTTGCATGCATCTGTAAAAACAAAGCGCTTGCCCTAAATATATATATGTTGCCAATTTTTTAAAATACTATTTATAGCAGGACACCGAGGATGTGCTATTCATAACAGGACACTGGCCTTGATAGACCAACAGTCCAACTTTTTAGGGAGATCCATCTCATAGATTCAAAATCCTTTTATAACTTGCATAGCACGCTAAACCCACCTGTGCTGGAAGATCAATGAAGGTCTTAGGGCTTGGAACGCAAACCTAAGAATTTATGTGTTGGTTCAAGAATTGGTGCATCAAACATTCCCCCATCAAACTAGCATTCCAAAGAATGTTGCTTTAATATAAGGATAAAGACTCCCACGCCCCACTCTGAAGTGACAATGTTAAAAGTTCAACTCACCTCACTTTTCTGGTTTGTACACCCTCTCCACAATTCTCCTTTAAGTCCACATTAGTTACTTTGCACACACTCCATGGTTCAGTGATCCCTATATACTGGCTGCAGTCGCTGTGGCACGGGACTACCTCATATACCTGGAACACACACACAAAAGATGAGCTTGCTTCACATACAGGTGCGTAACTATCAGATGAAATCAGCAGCAACATCATAACCCTTATTTACTGAAAACATTGCTTTGAATATTTGCAATTAAAGCGTGAGAGGAAAAACATGTAATGTGAAAGTTAGGAGGCATGCGTTTGCAATCAGCATTAGCAAGAAATAGGTTTTGTTTTGTTTTTTTAAAATACTATTTTGTTTTTTAACTTTTCAAAGCCACTCAGCGATGCCTACCTTTGTTCACTCCTCCTCCAGGTGCACAACTTTGCCCCAGCTAACACACAACTGCGAGACTTTCAGAATTCTTGCTGAGGAACTACTGCACAAGGTTATGGATGGCAGGCATTTCAGGGCAGTCGCCTTCCTATTTCTCTCCCTGAAATTGCCTCAGTTCCCTGTTGTACCAGTCTCTATCCTCCTCCAAAGGCAGCATCAATATCTGAAGGTCTCCTGTTCTATTATTTTGCATCTCATCCAGTCAAAAGGACCTCAAACTCATCCTGCAGTACAATCCTATGTGTGTCTCTTCAGAACCAAGTCCCCTTGAGTTAAATGGGGCCTACTCCATAGGACTGCAGCCTTAATCACAGGATTTCTGGCAAGAGAGTGTAGAAGACCTTGTGGTTCTTCTGGCACCCATTCCTTCCTCTTGGCTGGTGCTGGCTCACAGTCCCACTTGTTCCACATTTACCTGCTGTTCCTCTGGCCCATAATTAGCCTCCTGGTTGCTCAGCCCAGCCTGGCTTTCAGCAATGCTTTGTGTTTGGCCTCAGATGCTGACATCCCAAGGATTTGGAAAGGGAAAGAGGTGGAATGAGTGGGTAGTCAGTGCACCTGAGTGGGTAGTCAGTGCTTGACTCAGGTTCACCCACCCCTCCTGGGTTCTATGGGCAGTAGTATCCAACAGTGTCATTCCATTAGCAAAAATGATGTTGCACTAGCAGAAACTAAGTTCCAAACTGTGCACAAGAGGAGAATCCAACTAAAGTTACATTTGCGCAAGTGTGGTTGCACCAGCGGTCATGCATTATGCTTGCACAACCCATTGTGCAACCAATAGCACATAACTCTTGTGTGACCCATTGTGCAAATGGTTGCACAACCTGTTGCGCAACAGCTTGCATGAACATAATGGGCAACCGCGTGCGCAACATGTAGTTCTGCTGGAGGTTCACTAGTGCTATTTGAGTTTGCAGAATGATACTGTTGGATACTGCCCTATGGGTCATATCCAATGCTACTCCTAATTAGAGTAGACCCACTGAAATAAATGGGACTTAACTTAGACTAACATTGGACTCAACCCATTATGCATCACTCCCACCTATCTACCCAACCTGGTAATCACCAATGGCAATAAAGCTACAACCAGTTTTTCATCCGTGCTCTGGGTCCATCACTGTTTCCTTCCCTCTCCTACTGTGAACACAATACAGCCAGTGACAGCTGTGTATATAAAAGCATGACAAGTAGCACATATAGAGCCACAAGGAAAAGTTACAGCCAAAGGCAAACAATCCACGTGATTAGGGAAATTTCATTTGGAAGCATGCTTGAGTGCTGTGCATCTGTTTCACAGACTCTTACCTGAGCCTGGGGTAGGTGTTGACCATGAACGCAGGGAAGGAGCAAAAGGCAAATAAAAACAATAGTTAGGAAGCAAAACAGATATTCAAAAACAGGCATGCTGCTTCTAACCATTAACTGATTCTCCTAAGAAGCAATAATCCTTGCAAAATGTATCTGGTCCTTCACACTGCAGGAAGCCCCTGGTTGAAGTAGCCTGGTAAAGAGCTGGTAAAGACATGCCTGGCTTAGACTGTGCCTTTATTTGTAGCACATGATTAAATTCTCCTGCTCAGTCTATTGATATCATTGATTGTTTAGAATGTCTGAAACGATGGGTATATTTCCACCTGGTTTGGGACAGGAAGAAGGAATTAACATGCTTTTTTAAAGCATTTTTGCTTTCTTTCTTTGCTCTATGAAAAAGATACAATAGGAGCAAGGAAAGGTAGATTTTATCTCCAAATATATTTTTCCTATTCCAGTTCAGAACATATCTATCCCATGCCCAGTATTTCAGAAGTCAACAGTTTGCTCCTTAGTTGAATGACACATTCTAAGCCCCTATTGTGAAAAGAAAGTCTCTACATGTGTTTATAGACAGAACACGACATCCATATCTGGAAGAAAACTTATTTCATAGATTTCACTTATCTATGAAATAAGTTGGTCTCATATTACTTGGTCTCCCATCCAAGTAATAACCAGGCCTGACCCTGCTTAGCTTTCCACACTCAGACAAGCTGAGCCAGCATGAGCCACAGGCCTTCACCGCCCACACCTCACCCCAGTTTGATAGTGAATTTCTTTTAACATCATCAACACTTATTTATGCAATCTGAGGTACAGGAAGAACTTAAGACATATGTTATATGGGAGTCCATAGTTGAGGGGGTAGAATGGCACCAGCATTGCCAAATAAAGAACAACTTTTGGGCAATTGGCATAGTTTCTTCAACTGCAGGTCTTGAGAAGCATGAAAATGAGACTGTTCCATATTTCAAATTTGTATTATAACACTGTAGAAATTTGTTTACTTTTTTCAGATGCCTAGCAAAAAAATAAAACAAACCTTGAGTACAATGAAGTTCATACATCTATTATTGAGGAAAACAGGTGTATAAGTGTACAGGCTTGTTGTGGATTTACCACATTCTTTGAGTCTAAGTAAAGATACAGGAGTTAAAAGTTTTCACTTTGTTTTTAAATGCTGTTATGTAATATGCCAGCCTGCAACCTGTTTGGTTCCTTAGTCCTTTAAGGGTGCAATCCTATGCAGGTTTAGACAGAAAAAGATAGAAAAAGTCCTACAGCTTCCAGCATGCCCCAACCAGCCATGCTGGCTGGGGGATGTTTGTAGGGATGTACTGAAACAGGGAAATCCGGAAGCGGGCCGAGTCAAGGTTTTTTTGGTGGAATTCTGTCTGTAAGACCGACCACAATTTGCATGGTTTTTTTCAAACCGCCAACAGAATTTTCGCAAACCAGCACTGGGAAAGCATGTGGCTTTAATGCGACTAGAGAAATTTGTGCAAATAGCGCCAAGCCACATGCTTTTTGAGTGCCATTTTGCACAAAAAAGGCCTTTTTTTGCGCAAAATGGCACCCGAGAAACACGTGGCTTTCTGGATGCCATTTTGTGCAAAATGGCACAGCCTTTTTTGTGCAAAATGGCATCTGAAAACCCGTGGTTTGGCGCAATTTTCTGGTTTGCAAAAATTCTACTGGTGGTTTGAAAAAAAACATGCAAATTGTGGTCTGTCTTACAGGAGAAGTCTGCGAACTGGCTTGATTTGTGCTGCAGCGAGTCAGGGCAAGTGCATGGGTGACGAACTGGAATCCAGGAGGCTGAACCGAGGAAATCTGATGGATTTCTACCACCCAAATGGATTCCTCATGCATCCCTAGCTGGGAGTTGTAGGACTTTTTCCTGTCTAAACATGCATAGGATTGCACCCTAAGTGTTAAAGATTGTTGTTTGTTTCGTTAAGAACATAAGAAGAGCCATGCTGGATCAGACCAATGACCATCTAGTCTATCATTCTGTTCACACAGTGGCCAACCAGATGTCCACGGGAAACCCACAAGCAGGACATGGGAGCAACAGCACTCTCCCGCCAATGTTCCCTAGCAACTGGTGTACATAGGCATACTGCCTCTGATACTGGAGGTAGCATGTAGCCATCAGGACTAGTAGCCATTGATAGCCTTCTCCTCCATGCATTTGTCCAATCCCCTTTTAAAGCCATCCAAATTGGTGGCCATCACTACATCTTGCAGAAGTGAACTCCATGGTTTAACTATGCGCTATGTGAAGAAGGACTTCCTTTTATCTGTCCTGAATCTCCCACCAATCAGCTTCATGGGATGACCCCGGGTTCTAGTATTATGGGAGAGGGAGAAAAATGTCTCCCTATCCCCTTTCTCCACACCATGCATAATTTTGTACACCTTTATCATGTCTCCCCTTACTCACCTTTTTTCTATGCTACATAGTCCCAGATGTTGTAACCTTTCCTCATAGGGGAGTTACTCCACTGGGTGAACAGAATGCCAGACTAGATGGACCCTTGGTCTGATCCAGCATGGCTCGTCCTACATTCTTATGTTCTCTTTCTGCTTTTGCAATGTAGAACTGGGCTAGTTCCAATTCTTATCTGAGAGCCAAACTACAGATTACACTAATCACGTAGTGTAATCAGATTTTCATTTACGCCAGTGTAAGCATACACAGTCCTGATTTGGATCAGGACCACCACATACCAGGACAGGAAGATTAAACCTTCCCCCATCCCCAATTTTTCCTGAATAGAAAAAAGCCTCCATTAACACCAATTTCAGGAGGCTTAACTGACCCCTCACAGTGCACTGTGATCCCAATCCAAATTGGGGCTGCACACGCTTACACTAGAGTAAACAAAAAGCTAACCCTCAGCTACACACTACACAATTAGCATAATGCATAGTTTGCTTCTGATTTTACTTATTAAGTTAATTCACTCTCTATCTCAACTCCTCCCTGGTTGCTTGGGATAGGTGACTACCAGTTAAGGGGGTGGCGGAGGTGGGTGGGTGGCGGGAAACGAACAAAAAACAGAACGCCCAATTAATATATACATAAATTAAAATTGTTCTCCAGGCTTGCTTTGTCTTCTAATCCTTACATTCATGTTGCGAATAATTTAATAAATGATTTCTGTGTGCCGCTTTTATTCCAAACACAGCCTGGGATCCAGCTTCTTGATTTCCTTTAAGCTGGAGATAAGGTGCAGATTAATTACACAGCCTCAGGCAGCCACCCGGCCACTGGCACAGACTGCATGTGTGGGATTTCCACACTTACAGATTTACAGTAAAGTGTATTTAATATTAAAGGATATAGCCTCTAAGCTTTCAGCTCTTCATGCAGTGGGCAGGTTACTACTGTATTACTTTTCGTTACTGCTGCTCTGTCCAGACCAATGGATTTGCCTTCATTGGATCTGTTACAAAAAACTGCGTGAGGACATCACGCATGCTTGAGCACACTGTGCATTTTATGAGCTGTCACTGTGCCCCGCTTTGTGCGTGCGTTGTTTTTCTTGACACAAAACCTTATTCCAGTGTTCTCCAACCTTGGGTCCCCAGATGTTTTTGGTCTACAACTCCCAGCATGCCCCAGCCAGCTACACTATGCTGGCTGGGGCATGCTGGGAGTTGTAGGCCAAAAACATCTGGGGACCCAAGGTTGGAGAACACTGCCTTATACCTCAATAGAGGTGTGCAAACGTCAGTGTAACATCTGGATAGAAGTTTGGCACTATTCCTCATTCTTGCCCATTGTCCCCGCACCTCCTCGCTGAAGCCATTTTCTTTATTTGATTGGTGACCTTGTAGCTCTGCACTGCACTCATCCACTTGGACGCTTTGTTAATTTCAGCTGCCAACATCTTTTGGCAGAAGTGAAGAAAGAAAGAAACTCACAGCCATTTCACAACTCAAGAACATGACTGCTGTAAAATCCAATCTTTTGAGTTCCATCCCCACATCCACTCCCACTCCCCCCCCCCCGTTTCTTTCAGCAAACTGCACCGCATTTTTCAGTACAGATAAATGTATGCAATTGTGCAAATTCAGTGCAAAAGAGGCGGGAGGGGATTAAAAACCAAGCCCGCAATTCTAGGAGGAGGAAGCACATATTTATGGGAATCCTTTGGACATTAGTACTAGAACAGTAAGAGACAGAAGTGAAGGTCTGGATAAACCCTTCTAACGAAAAGGTAGAACGAAAAATGTAACTCAAAGTACGCTAGCTACCATTAGAGGGCAGCATCGTTATAGAAATAAACCTTACCATCTTGAATACAGCCACCCACTATTTTAATATCTGAAGAACGGGAGTGTATTTTGAAGTACTGTGAATTAGACTGGAAGCAGAAGATTCGGTATCCAATGCTTCTATTAAAATATCCCCCACCCTAGATTTGCATACCTTCCCCCACCAAACCTAGCCTTCATGCTCACTTGTGTTTGGTGTTAAATTGGATTACAAATTTGGTTTATTAGCTTTAGTTTAACACTTATTATGTTCTAAACTAGAACTAATTACATCCTCTTAAGTGGAAAATCAAATCAGCAGGCCCTTTCCTTCTGCGCCTGCAAAATGTCAACACGATGGCATTTAGCGAATGTACATCTTATTCAGAGGCAAATGGACAACAGTTCCTCCCTTTGCATATTTTCCATCCCACAATAAAGGGAATTTATGGAAATGAAAACTCAGGCTGTTTCACTTGCTGGGTAAAATGCAGATTAAATAAAAATTCAAGATGGCCATAAATCATGTCTGAGAAGGACACAAAGCTGGCTTTCTTCTATGCAATTGCTTTGAACAAGGAGCAGGGCTGAATGGGCGTTCTAAATCTACAGGCTTGGATCTAGACCTAGTCATGCTTAGAGTAAGCCCATTAAAATCAATAGGCACAGTTAGTCCTGATTAACAAATCCTGTTGATTTCAATAGGTCTATTCTAAACATGACTACCTGGATCAAACCTAGAGCTTATTAAACATCTGTTGAAGGTTCAGCCCAACATTGTAGGTCTCCTGTGTTTGCCTCTAGTTTCCTACACACAGACTTCTATCCTCCTCCACTACTGGTTTGGTCAAACATATAAAAGCAGATTGTCCTTGAATATCAATGAACCAGTATAAAGCAGGGCTATCACCCAATTAAAAAAATCGTAGTTGATTAATGAGTTGTAATCCATTAATTAATTACATCTGCAGATAACTGAAACAACAGTGTTGATTGTTGAAAGGACAAATTACGTAGATGGTGCATGTATATTTCACATCAGGCACCATCTTAGAAGACGCAATCCTTTCGGTGTGAGAGTGAAGGGAGGATGCTTCTTCTATGATGGTGTCTATCATCTGCAATTTTGGTAAGTATTTATATTTAAAACAATTACGGTAACTTTAAAAAATGTTGCTCAGTTGGTCAGGGATGATTTTTAGTTGATTTAAACAACAACAAAAAATAAAAATGATTCCTCTATTAAGGTTGCAATCCTATAGTTCCTGGGAAGGTATCCCAGGGGCCATAGGATTTGTCAGATCTCCCCTTGCGAGGGCAGAGAGAATAGTCCTCCAGTGCAGAGAGAGGGGGAAATCTGGCCTCAGATACCCTGCCCCAGCTGCCATTGTTTCCAATGACAGAACTCTGCCATTGGGAAGGGGTAAAGGGAGGGATGCCAGGGGACATGCTGGGAGAGACTGCAGATCCACCAGCTGATTATCTATGCCAGCCCTGGACCTGCCATAGATCAGTTCCCTCCCAATGGGAGGGAATTCATTAAAAAAAAATTGGGGGGAGGACCCAGCCCTGGGGGACAAAGGAAAAAATGGAAATCCCATTCCTCCCTCTTGTCCACCCTACCGGACTCATGGCAGCAGGATGTAGGACTTATCAAAGTTCTGTCATTGGAGCTCTCCACAATGGGAGGTAGGGTTACACGGAACGCCTCTCCCAACCATGATCTACCTGGACACTATGCTCAGCATCTGGGGCCTTCCTCCAACTGCCGTCCCCGAGGGAGGCTTGGAAGGCAGCAACAAGGGGGAGGGCCTTTTCTGTGGTAGCCCCACAACTCTGGAACACAGCCTCACCACTGATGCTTGCCTGGCGCCAACGTTACTATCTTTTGGGTGCCAGGTTAAGACTGCCCTCTATGCTGAGGCATTTAACAGCTCCAAATAGCACACAAGGTGGTGGTGATGTCACCTTTTTATCCAGTCTATTCTTGTTCTAGATATTTAAGTAATTTTTAAATTGTTTTAAAAATGTTTAGTGTAAATTTTTTGATGTTTTATTGCTTTTTAAAAAAATGTATTTTATTGTAAAATTCTATTTTATAATCGTATTTATTGTAAATTTTTATAATTGTAGTAAACTGCTCAGAGAGCTTCGGCTATTGGGTGGTATAGAAATGAAATAAATCATCATCATCATCATCATCATCATCATTATCATCCTGATCCTGTAAAGGTTGGAGCCCTGGCATAAACCAACAAGGATTCCACATGCTAAGAAGGAAAAAGTGTAAACAGACATTCAAGGTGGCCCCTAAACACTTTAAAAGACACCAGCAAAGTGAGATAAGACACCTCCAACTAGCTATTTTATTTTTTTTAATCCTCTGGTGCATGCTCTGCGTATTTTGACGCTTATGTCTGAAATGAAATATTTAGAAGGAGAAGCAATGCCTTATTCTTCTTCGTACATATTTAAAATGTCAAAGAAATATTGGGCGATACAGTGCAGATAACAGGAAATTACCTGATTGACATGATCCAACTTGGGACAGGGCCTTCCACCATTGTAGGGTTTCTCCCGGAGCCATTTCGACCTCACCTTGACCCCACTGCCACAGGATTTACTACAGCGAGACCAGCTGGACCACTCACTAAGCTTGCAGTCCGAGGGGCACGGAATGATGCAAGCTTCCTCGATGTATCCTGAGTGAAGACAAATGAAAGAAAAACCTCAGAACATTAGAAGAGCCCTGACGAATCACACCAAAGATCCATCTAGTCCGGCATCCTGCTTCCCACAGTGGCCAACCGAGGCCTTCAGGAAGCCCACAATCAGGACGCAAAGGCAACTGCCCTCTCATGGGGTTTCCCCTCCCCCAGCAACTGGCATCTGGAGGCCTACTGCCAACTGCACATGGAGGTTCTATCTCACTGCCTAATCACCACTGATCTCCATGAATTTGTCTAATCCAGGGGTGTTGAACCTCAGGCCCATGCACCAAATCTGGCGCACCCTGGGTCCCCATCTGGCTTTCCGGGGTTCCCCAGAAGGCCACACCCCCTTCTCCTGGCCACACCCCTTCCCCCAACTGCTGATTGTTTGGTGGCTTCCCAGCTTCTGTGCATCTCCCCCACCCCATTCCAAAAAGCTGAAATGCCTCTCCTTAATTACTGGCAACACGAGTTTTAAAAATATGCTAATTTAGGTATATTTGGCCCTGCCCCCTTTGCCCCACTCCTTTTGCCTTTGGCCCCTCCCACCACTGGAATGCAGCCCCCGAGAGCTTCTCCAAAACTGAATTCGGCCCTCGAGCTGAAAGAAGTTCGACACCCTGGTCTTTCATCCCTATTAAAGCCGCCTGAACTAGTGGCCATCATCACTACATCTTGTATGGCAGCTAATTCCATAAATTAGTTAGACGTTGTGTTTAGAAGGGCTTGTTCCATCTGTCCTGAATCAACTGCCAATCAATTTCATTGGATGAACCCAAGTTCTAGTATTATGAGAGGTATGTAAGCCTTTCCTCCCTCCGGTTGCTTATAGGATCCAAACTCTGACTTGCCATGAGTCTGTTAATGCAGAAATGTCTTCCTCATTAGGAGTGTGTTAAAATTCAATGGGGAAACTGATACATGCATCCAGAGACTATGCTGAAGTAATACCTGAGCACCCGCTGTGGTATCTTGTTAGGATTCAATGCTCATCAGATTTCTGCCATTCTGACAGCTGGAAATGTAATGGACACCATCCTGTCTCTTGTTACATCCCTCTCACACTCCACAGAAATATGTGAAATAAAATGTCTTGTGAGTCAGACTGCCATCACACCCTTCCACAGCTAAACTGAGGTCTATCTGTGGCGGTTATAGCATATGTCCGCATACTAGCTAGACCAAACGTGCCTGATCCTCGTGAAACCAGGGAATTTAACACTTTGCACATGACTGAGGCTAAAAAAGGAGAGTGATCTGCCACATCAGTGATCTGCAGATTAACAGCCATCTGCCTTCCGTTATGCACAGAATAATTGCTCTGAAGAAAATACAGATGCTTTGCTCTGATTGTCAATGTTTTGAAAAGTGATGGTAGTGCTACTAGGCTAAGCAAGGGTCAGTTGCCACAGTCCTGAAAACAACTGTTTTTCAGAAGACTTGTGTCCCAAAGATATACTTTACACATGCATGGTATATAAAACACGGGACAGCGCTCCCCCCAATAGTGAACGCAGGTGGTGTTGAGTCAAATGGAGCCAAAATGGGACTGCTGAGAAATAAGAGGGAAGTATCAGCATGCTTCGGGGAACTCCAAGGTTTGCAGAAGTACAAAAAATCTGGTGAAAAAAAATCCCTAAACAGCTCTATGAAGCCTGAACATGCTCAGCAACCATGGAATGGAAAGTGTCAGTTAGGAAAGAAAAAGGGAAAATTGAGGAGGGGCAGGAAAGTGGAATGCCCAACTTGAGCTCCTCGCATCTTACAGTGTCTTTGAGGAGGGCATGGCTGGCTGGAACCCTGAACAGGGATGGAAACAACAAAGGAGAGAAAGAAGAATCTCGAGTGCCTATTAGATATCTTTATTACCTGATGTGTTTTGGAAAATCACTGTTCCTTTGTTGTGGGCTGCTTACCTTCTTTTAGATGTTTTATGAAGAAAGTCCTTCAAGTGTCTCTTCTACAAGGATATGTTCTACAAGGAACATTTCCTTGTATAAAAGACACTCGAAGGACTTTCTTCACAAAACATCTAAAAGAAGGTAAGTGGCCCCCGACGAAGAAACAGTGATTTTCCAAAATGCGTCAGGCGTAATAAACATATCTAATAGGCTGTTTGAAGGAACGCTTGTATCCCCATCAGCCTGCCAATATGCTAAGATCTTCTCTGGAGGCCCTCCTCCAGGAGGCCCTGCCATCAGAGGTGAGGCAGGAGGGCCTTCCTAGTGGTGGTATCCCAGTTCCAGAATATGTTTCCCCAGGCTGGGTGCCTAAATATATATTTTTTAAATATTCCCAGGCCTGTAAACAATTGTAGTCCCTGCTGAAATTGGTTTTATTTTTTTAAATATGGTAAACAGTATATAAACCTATTAAATAATAACAATAACAAGAAGAAGAAGAAAAAAAGAAGTTGCTTTAGATGCTGTTTATATGTTATCCATGTTGATATCATTGTACTTTTATCAATTGTACTTTGTTTTAATGCCTTGCACAGCCACCTGGCAAAAAACAGCAAAAAAAAAAAAAACAAAAACAAAAAAACCCACACCTTTCTAAAGGGCAGGATATACATTTTAAAATAAATAAATTATAAAATACATTATATATGTCACTCTCACCCATACTTGAGGCCAGATATGTGAACATTTGCCATTAGTTCATGTCTGGTGGCTCTGACATATGTGATTCAAGCTCTGTAGTTTATGGAATCTAGAAAGCTAGTTTATGGAATCACAGGTGCCAACTACTGTAAGGACTACTGGCATATAGATGGTGATTGACAACTACTTTGCTCAGAGCAAAGTAGGATCATGCCTGACAGTCCTTGGGCTATGTAGCTGATGCGTGAAGTGGTAGACCAGCACTCCATCAGCTACAGAGTCAGAGTTCAGGCAGAGAGTCCTGAACTGGAACTGATACTTACCCCTCCCAATACCACCATGAACAACATGATGAACAAGGTCCATTAACTAATGTTAGCCCATCTGCTCTGCCAGCCCACAATCGTCTATTTCAGAAGTGAGATAGGCCTGACTGTAGAAAATGGCTCTACAGGTCACCCACTTTAGTTCTAGAGGGATTCTAACAGAAAGGCATGCCATTGGCAAAGATGAGCATGAGCATCTATTCTTAAGTGCAACAAAAGGTTTCAGAACTGCCATCTATGGGCTGCTGCAAAAAGCATCTGGTCAAGGTTGAGCATGCTGCCTTGCAAATGAACTGAAATTCACCGTGTTTTGTGATTAAGAGAGGGCATATGTATTGATTTTTAAATATTACTACCCTGCCTTTCCACATCAAAACAAAGCACTCATGTCGCTTATAAAACACATAAAATCATATCCAGTTTCTTTTCTTCTTCTTTTTACCATTCAGTTGTTCAGTATTCTTATATCCACCTACTTCTATTACCACGTAATCCCTGTGCTCCATTTATGTTGGCTTGGCTGGAAAGTTTTAGAACCTAACCAAGCTACACTGATGTTAGCTGGCTGTGAGCATAGAGGAACCAGTGGAGTACTCAGCTAACCCATTATCAGGCATAGTTTCTCTCCATTTGTGATGTTCCACCCTGAGTGCTGATGCTTATGACGCCAAAACCGCATCACCCCACACACAAGAGAAAGGTAAAAGCAGACTTGGCTAAGTCCCAAGGTTTGCAGAAGTACAAACAAACAAAACCTGGTTAAAAAGGGGGGGAGGGAAACCAACAAAATAGCCTAATGAGGACTGCACACAGAATGCTTAGTGGCCACAGAATGGTGACTGGCTCTGGGGAGGGGAAACAGAAAACCAGGCAGAAGGAGGAATGGAGGAGAATATCCCAGAGCAGGGCAAGCCTGACTGACTGGAACACCAAACAGAAGCACTTCACACTGCTACATTTTGTTGCAGGTCTCACTTGTTCTCTATATTATCAAAGTGGCATGTCCACTTGTTGTTGCCTCTCTTCAGCCAGGGAACTAACAATAGGGAAATGGTTCTCAGAAATCAATTCTCCCTAACCCAGGATGGTGATGATTACATGTTTACTGTTGATCTGCTAATACAGGCATCCTGAGCTTTTCTTTTCTGTACAAAAAGAGTAATACAATACATATTATAGACATCGATCAATAAAACAACCCTTCACAGAATCACTGAAATAAGTGCATTTTCTCTCTCTCTCTCTCTCTCTCTCTCTCTCTCTCTCTCTCTCTCTCTCACACACACACACACACACACACACACACACACGTTAGACGTTAAACAATGTTCTCTTCTATCCATAGATTTTATAAATAACTAAGGATGCAGTCCAATGCATCTTTAGATAGAAAAATTCCTACAACTCCATGCTTGCTGGGGAATGCTTGAGTTGTAGGACTTTTTTTCTGTCTAAGCAGGCATAGGATTGCACCCTTAACATTATTAGTAAGCATTTGTATAGCACATTTCAACTATCTAAAACATTCTGCAGAAGTCTTTACAACAGCCCTGCAAGGCAGGCCATTATGATTATTCCTATATAGACTGGGTTCACACGACACGTTAAACCTCAGTAGCCTTGCCGCATGAGTAACCCTACTGAGGTTTAAAGTGTGGTGTGAACCTGGGAAGGTTTAGTTAGGTTAGTTTTAATGAGAATCTCCTTAACCACCCTACTAAACCATGGCTTGCAGTAGGGTTTACTTACCCTACTGAGGTTTAGCATGTCCCCCCAAACCTGGACGATACGCTAACCCTCCTGCAAGCCCCCTGGCCAGAGCAGCAAAAAATGGCTGCCGCTCTAGCCACAGGGCTCTGGCCAAAGACAGCTGGCCAAGTGCCCAGGTGGCACTTAGTGCAGCTGTCATTGGATCCCCCCGTGTATTGTCCGGAGCATGGGGGGAAGCCCCAAAGCACTCTGGCGGTGCAGGAGATCCAGGCACCCCAGCCTCGCTTGCTCTCGAGAGCAAGCGAGGGTGGGTGCCTGGATCCACCGCACTGCCTTCACGGCCGCCTCTGCTGTCCTTTCAGCCAAAAGGACAGTAGTGGAGGTAGCGGGGGTGGTATCCAGCCAGTCAGGTCTTGTAAGGCCTGGCTGGCTGGATCTCACCACCGCCACTGCTGTCCTTTCAGCCAAAAGGACACCGGCGGTGGCGAAGGCACCTCCCTCCTGCCCAATCCCCCAATCCTTCCCACGTGGGAAGGGACGGCGGATGGCGGCGGTGAGTGGGGCTTGGGTGGGCAGGAGGGCTCTGACATGTGCCTCCTCAAGGGGAACGCCAGCACAGAGGGGCCTTCGACAAGTGGGGATGTGGCGAAGGGGTGGAGGAGACAGCCAGAAGCCGGCTCCTCCAGCCCTTTGCTGCCTGCCTGGCCCACCCCTCCCCCGGCCCACCCCTCCCCCTTGAGCTGCACTCACTGCTGGTGAGTGGGGGTGGTGAGAGCAGCTCGGGGGGAGGGGGTGGGCCAGTAAGGCAGCAAAGAGGGGGAGGAGCCGGCTTCTGGCCATCTCCTTCACCGCATCCCCACTTGTCAAAGGACCTGCTCTGCTGGCACTCCTCTTGAGGAACACCAGCACAGCGGATCCTTCGTGCGCCTCCTTTCCCTCCCACACCAAGACCCACTAGGCTATCTGCATGGCAGGCAGGAAGGAAAGGAAGTGCCCGTGCCCCCCAGCTCACCCCCCATTCCCACTGGGTAGTGGGGCCCATGGGCGCCACAGCACAGCAGGCAGGTGAGCTGGGGGGAGGTGCTGCCACGGTGTCGGCATACATGGGGGGGGGGTTGGCGTGTGTGCACCAGACCCCCATCACACACGCCAGCACTGGCACAGCGGCATCTGCCGTGGGCCCTCTTCCCACTTGAAGGGGACGGCCAGCGGCGGTGAGGGGGGGGCGGCCAGGGGGGCTCGTTGTTCTCGCTCGGCAGGGCCACCGAGCAAGGGCCAGCTGAGCTGTCATCCCAACTCATCTCCACTCAGTGCTCTTGCAGTGTCCCCTGGGATGCCAACTGGAGGGCTGAGGGGAGAGGCGGCACCTCCAGACCCCCACTGTGCCCAACCATAGTCAGGCACAGCTGGGGCCTGGGGCAACTTTAAACCCACAGAGGTTGCAGAACCTCTGTGGGTTTGCAGTGACATGCAAACCTGGCCATTTTATGCCTGGGTGCCCATATATGGTGCAAAGTCTTTAGGGATTACTACTGGAGCATTACCATGGGGAAGAATGTATTGAGAGCCCTCATGTTCATCTGGTCATGTTGAACAGACCCTGGGTGAGGCAGATATCCCTGTACAGCTTAAATCAGTCCCATTTGTTTGAAGCGGATGATACAGTAGGGTGGGGACTGCCCCTTCGTAATACAAATTACTGGCACAGTATGGAACGCAGCCATCGGAGGCTTAGATTGCCGCAGCCGCAGCAGCCATGAAGTAATGGTAGTGAGTGAATCAGCTAATGCAAAATGAAATCTGAGAAGCAGTTAGGGACAAGGCCATATAAAACAAGATATATGCTTAGCCAGTTCTTTCAGAAGCATTTAGAACAGGCAAATATCCAATGAAAGGTTGAGCATGCACCACAGCAATCCACTATCGTGTGTGTGTGTGTGTGTATGTGTGTGTATATTTTAGAGATGCACATGCATCCACTATTCCATTTAGGGAGCTATAAAATCACAGTCTAATGCACTCATATGTGGTATTTAGTATTTGTAGACTTTTATACCAACTACACAATTGCAATAGATACATCCCTTAATGTGTTAAATAATTGCTTGCGTAAACTCAACCGAACAGGCTCCAGTGGGAACATTTAAGCAAGTATACGGGCAATCTATCCACTATGTAAAAGCTACAGGAGGCTGAAGATAAAAGCCACATAAACTTTGAAAGTTGTCTGATTAGAACAGGGGTGGGCAACCTGGAGCCCTCCAGATGTTTTGGACTACAACTCCTATAATTCCTGGCCATTGGCCACGGCGGTGAGAGCTGAAGGGAGTTGCAGTCCAAAATATCTGGAGGGCATCAGGTTGCCTACCCCTGGATTGGAATATGGCAGCTACTTCCTAGGCCTTGTCTGCACTGGCTGATTATACGAATTTGACACACATGTACAAGTGGCATTGGGCACAGCACACAATCAGGAAGCTGCATAGACACTCCATCTTCTACACAATTGCCTCAAGCAGAAGAATTAAAAGACTAACAGATTCACTGTATAAGCTTTTGTGGACTTGAGTCCACTTCATCAGATGCATGAAGTATCATCGTCAGTTGGTAAGTGTATATATGTAAAGACTAACAAATGTTTTGCTTTACAGACTCTCATAGACCAAAGCCCTGTGAGAGCTGGACTGACCCGGGTTCAAAAGCTTACCCAGCCAGTGACCCTCAGTCCTAGTCACGCAGACGGAAGGAAGAGATAACAGCAGTTAATAAAGATTAAAGAGTTTATTTGTAAGACCCAATTACATGGGATTAAGGCAAGCAATGAATCTCTTACACAGAAGAGATGTCCTCACTACATGATTGCATATTCAAATCCAAGACCCCAGTGGCAAGGCTGAGATGCAGTGAAGTGACTGACTTGAAGTAGAAGTCCAGAACAAGTGGTCACTGTGTCAACAAGTGTCTTACTTTATAGTCAGACCCTGCACCTATAAATAGGATATTACTCACCAGTTATATAACCTGTTATTCTAACCTGTTTACTCCAAACTTGTTGTCCCATGGTTGCTGACTCATAAACCTTGAGACTATGTCTGGTGACAGAAGACCTTGTGTACTTCACCTCAAGAGACATCCTCCATGCCAGGTGACAATCTCATTCTGCCCACCATGCAAAACCTAACAAGCCCACCCCTGGAGTGTATGGAAAGGTCTAGCTAACTCCTTGTTCCTCCCCTTGCCCACTGCTTTTTTTTTTTTTTTACCTCCCTGGTACTCGAAGTAGCACCTGACACCAGAAAGAAAGGTGAGTTGGCGAGGAGAGGAACACTTCTCTCATAATACTAGAGCCTGGGGTCATCCAATGAAGCTAAGTTGTGGGAGATTCAGGACAGGTAAAAGGAGATACTTCTCCACACAGCACATAGTTAAACTATGGAATGTGCAACCACAAAGTGGACAGCTTTAAAAAGGGATTAGAGAAACTCATGGAGGATAAAGCAGTCACCGGCTACTGATCCTGATGGCTATCTGTTACCTCCAGTATCAGAGGCAATGTGCCTTTGAATACCAATTGCTGTGGAACACGAGCAAAGGGTGCTATTGCATTCATTGGTTTCCCATTGGGGCATCTGGTTGACCGCTGAGGGAAGAGAACGCGGACCGCCCAGAGAGCTTCAGCTATTGGGCGGTATAAAAATGAAATAAATAAATAAATAAGAGGAGCCCTGATGGATCAGGCCAAAGGCCTATTTAGTCCCGCGTTCTCTTCCCTTGCCATATACATGTTATGCCTGTGCTAAAGGATTGACACTGGCTGCCAGTCTGCTACCGAGCTAAGTTTAAGGTGTTGGCATTAATATACAAAGCTCTATACAACTGAGGACCAGGTTACCTCAAGGAACATCTCCCCCTACACAAGACTCCCAGGCCACTACAATCTTCTGGGGAGGCCCTGTTATCTGTGCCATGGCGTATGGATTTCCATTTGGCAACAGCACAGAGATGGGCCTTCTTTGCAGTGGCACCTGCCCTGTGGAATGATCTCCCCTGTGAAGTATGTCAGGTTTCTCATCGCTGGCGTGTTTTAGGCATTTCTTGAAAAATGTATCTGTTGGCTTTGGCTTTCCTCCAACCATGAACTATCTTTCTACCTGCCTCATGATGTGTGTGTGTGTGTGTGTGTGTGTGTGTGTGGTCTTTTTAAAATTGTTTTTATTCCTTTGTAAACCTCTTCGGGATTTGTTTCAAATGAAAAGCAGTATATAAATATTGTTAATAAATAAATACATCCATAGCTTTCTTTGTACTCTCTCCCTATACAGGAAATACAGTTTGCTGTACTCTTAGGAAGCTATAAGATTGCTCCTAAGCACATATTTGCCTTCCTAGCGGAAAGAACAGACTACCACCCACCAATGTCGCACTTCCCAACTTTTATGCCTGTTTGAAAAGATACACAATCACAGACAGTAACAAACACTAAGGGTACACTGCTGTGTACACTGAGCTGGAAGTAAGCCCCACTGAACACAACATTGGGACTGACTTCTGAGTAGACAGTCATAGGCTTGCATTGTAAGGAAGACTACTATGCCCATCCAAAAGCTGAGGAACCATAAAGAACAGTTTGCTAAAAAAAAACACAAAATTGTTTACAATGTCATGTGATGTGACTCTTGATAAAACTGGACATCTTCAAAATTGGCTACGTCTTAATTGCAATGGAAAATGCACTTAACTCTAACCTTTTGACCTAAATGGTCCCAACACTTAACCAAGACATTCATCATCTCTCACATGTTCAGGCCAAACGTCCCTCCATATTTCTGATTAATAGCATACACAAATGGAGGCAAGCACACATGCGGAGAAAAACAACAAAGAGAGACACAGAAGGACAGACAGTGAAGAGCACTCAGACAGAGGTACATGCGTGAGAGGAAAACAGGGAGAGGCCCAGGCCCGGTGGGGTGGGGTGGGAGCAAGCATACAGTGCAATTACACCATAGAGAGTGTTCTCATGAAACAGAGATTAGTAACATTGGTTCAATACAATGTAAAAGAAATCTGTCAGATGGGAAAACAGACATAATGGGGAAAGAAAACTTGCTTATTAACACCATGGCCAGGCACTGAAAGAAGAATGCATGATACCCCCCCGATGCCCCTACTGCATGTAGATGCCTAACTTTAACTACTTGCCCTTGAAAATATGAGCTGTGCTAGTGATCACCATTAAAGAAAATGGGTCACGGTAGCCAGGAATACACTAGATGTGATGGGGCAGCTGTTCACCTGTCTTCCCTGTTCACATACAAAGTGGTAAATATGTGTGTATTTATACTGAAAACAAGTACAGGGGAAAGGGAGCATGCTGAAAGTGAGTTGGCCTGAGAGAAAAATCTTAAAGCGATGGAGTGCAGTGAGGTAAGGCAGGGGAGGAAGGTGGGCTTTGTTCCTCTCATCATTTAAAGCATGTCCACTTTAAATGTGAATAGGGAACAAGAATAAAATACATGTTGCTGCCCTGTCATGGTTTAGTATGACCTTGAGAGTATCCCACCTAGGGATGACAAATCTGTCAGTTTTGGTTTCTCTGTTTCTCATTTTTCCAATCTTAAATGTGGTTCATCCCAAACTTTGAGAATTAAAAAAATATTGCATGAAAATTTGTACACATTTTTCTGTCTAAACTTGCATAGGATTGCTCCTTAAACTCATTAGATAGGCAAATCTCCAAATAATAAAAAATAAGAAATTGAGAGAGCAACTTTAGCTTTTCCTCAGTTAAAAAAAATAAATCCCTGTTGTGATTCATATATAATCTGACAACATTTATAAAGTTAGGCACATTTTGAGAAGGTGTAGCTACTTCAAATGAATGGGTGCAATCAATATCCAGTTCCATACATTTGTAGAAATATAAGCTTGAAATTATGCAACAACGTTGCAGAATACTGATTGTCCAATATCTTTTACTCAATACAAGTGCAGTTTCCATAGAACTGATTTCCCAGAGTTTAGTGAAGGACACCACTTCTTGAATTTTCCTTGACTTTCAAAGGTATTTACAATCCACCTGACATTATTTGTATTCATGGCTATGTCACAAGAGCCCATGGAATGATGAATTGAACTACTGCATGTCTTTTATCTTGTTTTCAGGATTAGCCTCCAAGGCTTCAGTGGCACACAGCAATTGATCATCTGCATCAGCAGTTTGGCCTCTTCTTTACCAAAGAGAGGCTTCCCTAGTTTTTCATGCTAATAGACACTTCATGGGTCATGCGAGATTAGAAATTGTGACACTGGTTAAAATCGCAACTGAGCCTTTCTTGTACATCAAAATGTTAAAATGATGCATCAGTCAGACCTGGATGAGCAAATATAGCATCTCTTGACTGAAACTGTTGCTGAATAGTCTTATTAACATTTTCGATTATCAAGCACACCACTGTAATGCCTTTCAGCCTATAAAAGGTGACCCTACACAATTTATTCTAATATCCTGATCCTAAGCACATTTATCTAAAAGAAAGCCCCATTGTTTCAACGAAAAGTAGAACCAAGTAACTGAATATAGTGTAGCAGCATGATGTTTTTAGTCCACTTGCCATCAGGAAACCTCTGGTTTTTATTTACTTACCAAGGAATATGGGCAGGATCATAGAATATTTGCCTAAGGGTGAATTCAGAGATTAGCTCTTCTCATGCCACAGTATGATAGCCCCCTACCCCCTAATCAGTTTATGCACTATCAGCTCATACTGCTGAGTCTTGTGAGAAGGTCCAACATGGATAAAGTTCTCCTGCCAATACAGACTCAGCAAACCTGATATCTGAAGTCTACCAGATGCATGGTGAACACAAAACTGAATATGTGCTGGAACCTTCAAAAGATTTAGTTCCTCATGAATTTCACTGTTTGTATTTTAAAGAACCAATGACGTACACATTTTTAAATGCTACAAATGCAAAGGCAGTATAATTTAGGATACTAAATTTAACACATCATTTACTGTGTACTTCTTAGGGATGCAGTTCAATTCATTTCAATAGGGGCAACCACTTAATAGCTTTGTAGGCATGGAAACACAAGATTGTTTAACATAACCTTCAATAATGATGCTGAGAATCAGAATATACTAGCATTTTGTTAGGGCTAGTTTTGCTTTATTTATTTATTTATTTATTTATTCATTCATTCATTCATAGCCCATTTTTCTAAATGCTTCAAGTGGCTAGCAACAAACTAAATAATACTAAATAATAACACGATTGGAAAGAATACCGTGTATTGCATAGGATATGGTACAAGGCAAAACTAAGCCAAAAAGCCTTTCTTCTGAATTTCTATTCCACTTTGATTTTCCATCACATAGCTACAGGATAGAGTATATAAAAAGACTTTTAAAAATGATGGCTGCAGCCACATGGACTCTTTTATAGCATCTGAGAGTTTATTATCAGACATACAAGCAATTAAATAAGAAATTCAACACTTCACATGGCTACTCCCAACAGCTGTTCTCAAAACATTTGCCGATGCACAGATATCCCCCACTAATCCCCTGCCTAAGCCTTGCAACCACATAGAGCTTTGTAGAGTCAGCACAAATCAATGTATCTCATTTAATTAATGCTAAAGGGGGAAATAATCTCACTAATAAGGCAGCAGACAAGCCATCCTGGACTGGTTGACTGTGCCTGAGGTCTTAAAAAATAAACTAACATGAATTAAGAAGTGCATTATGACCTATATAAAATTGTTAAATTGCTCTGTTGCATCAGAGTGCTGACCAAGAGAAGAGTTACAAGAGAAGGTGGTCCTAACCCACAGTCCTGAATTAGTGGCAAAGGTGGTTCTGCCATTATTTGCTTCCAGACAATGGAAAGGGCTGTGGGGCTTTTGGAATAGATGTGATGCTTAAATTCAAAATATGAACCCATAGAGAAAATGATTACTTTATTAACAAGCCAGAATATTCTCATTACCATGCACTTTATACAACACATTTAAACTTTTCTGTGGCATTTCGCATTCACAAATTTCCAAAGCATTTTTAGAGGTGAACTGGCATGGATTATCTTGATTTTACAGGATGGATAGCTGCGATCAACGGAGATTAGGTGATTTAGGGCACAATCCTATGCAGGCTTAGACAGAAAAAAGTCCTACAACTCCCAGCATTCCCCAGCCAGCCATGCTGGCTGGGGAATGCTGGGAGTTGTGGGACTTTTTTCTGCCCAAACATGCATAGGATTGTACCCTTACAGTGCAATCCTCTGGACATCTACACAGAAGTAATTCCCAGTGAGTTCAAAGGGACTTACTCCCAGTCCCAGATAAGTGTGTAAAGGATTGCAGTCTGAGCTAATATAATCTGAAAAATGTATCAGTTCAATAGAATTAAAATTGCTCTCTTGAATGCCACCACTGCCTCCCCAAAACTGTCAAATTATTAATATTCTTCTTTTTAAAATCACATGTTCACATTTGATTTATTTACAAATGTAAATGACAAATTATGCAATTAAATTGTTGTTGTCTCGACATTTTGGTACCAGGTGAAGACAGAAGACCTTTTTATTTCCCCAGGCCATTAAAAAAACAAAAGGACTGAGAAAATGTTATACAGGAGGTGTATTATCTCTAGTTTTCAGTTCCACATTTGTTAGAAATATTTTTTTAATGCACCAAAATAAACCCCAGGACTGTACAAGCAGTCACAGATGGGCAAACATAAATTTTTTGCAGAATACATATACCGTAAATGGAGATTGATGAGAATTTGGAATATACACTGAGTTGTTCTCTGTCTCTTTTGAGATACCCAGGATTATAGTTAGATTTTATTTCATTTGGTGCCTTTGGAAAATAAAACAAAAAGGTAGAAAAACATTTTTAAAAAAAACCAAATTGCAAGAGATTATTCATTTCATGGAGGTAAGTGGTATTTAACCTCTTCTTAGTGGGGGTCGCACTCTCCCTAAAGGATCAGGTTCGTAATCTGGGGATGCTCATTGATCCATCTTTGGCACTGGAGGCACAAGTAGCCTGGGGAGAGTGTACCAAACCAACTTGGGTTGGGCATACCAGCTACGACACTACCATGTAACCTATTTAGACTACTGCAATATGTTGTACATGGAGATGCCTTTGGAATGTCACTTGTCCTGAATATGCTTGGGAGACTACTAAGTGGGAGTGCATGATATGAGACCCTCACACCAGTGCTTCACCATTTTCAAGGGCTCCTAATCCATTTCCAATTCAAGGTGCTGGTTTTGACCTTTAAGGCCCTTCATGGCTTGGGGCAGGGTACCTGAAGGATCACCACTCTTCACAGGCTCCTACCCAGACTCCGAGATCTTCTTTGGAGTCCCCTTTTGTGAGTGCCCCCCACTGAGTGAGGTGCTGCAGGTGACTATGGAGAGAGAGGTCCCAGACTGCATAATACCCTCACCAAGCTCACCTAGTATCTGCCTTGGCATCATTTTGTTGGCAGGTGAAGACTTTTTTATTTTCCCAGACCATTTAAGCTGTTTTTACTCTCTGTGACTGTTTTTATGCTGTACTTATACTTGTGTTTGGCTTTTTGTTGCTGTTGTTTTTATTACTCCTGAATTTTAAATTGCTTTATATCTTGTTGTGAGCTGCCCTGAGAACTTTGTTATAGGGCAGCCTATAAATGCTGTCAGTAAGTAAGTAAGTATAGAAGCAAATGAATGAATAAATAAGAAAATAATACGATGGAGGAGTGTACATGGTCTAACAAAATGAGAATTAGCTATGAAAAAAATGAAAGCTAATTTACCCAGGTCATGATAGGCCAGAATATTGCAAATGTGGCATTGATATTCAACAGAAAATAAAGTCACAAGTTGTTCCATCCTGCAACTCAAAGAAGATTGACATCTTTTTATTATTTATTTATTTATTTATTATATTTATACCCCGCCTTTTTTCCTGCAAGGAACCCAAGGCGGCTTACATAATCCTCCTCCTCCTCTTCATTTTATCCTCACAACAACCCTGTGAGGTAGGTTATGCTGAGAGTCAGTGGGCTGGTTTGCACGACCCAGGCTGCGGGCGGGGGAGGCACCACGGGGCGATCCGCGGGGTCCAGCGGGGCGCCACAGACGACCTGCGCCCCACGCGCGTGGGCGGACCCCGGTGGAGCTGGCAGTCCCTGCACCACAGTCCGGGCCTCCTGGTGCTAGGGGGCGGGGCCCAGGATGCCCAGAGGGGCCGTTTGCCCCAACAGGCCGGAGCGGCGGCCGCTCCGGCCGCTCTGGGCTGCCGCCTCTGTGCGGCCCCCACGGGACGGCCGCCCGCTGTTCGCATGGCAGGGTGGCCATGCGCAGTAGGGGCTTACCCCTCTACCGCCCATGGTCACTTTGCGTGTGTCCCAAGCGTGGCCGTCCCGTGGGGGCAGCCCCGACTGGCAGTCACACGACACGGGAAACGTGGGGGTCTTCTGCTCCCCCGCGGTTCCCGTGTCGTGCGAACACACCCAGTGACTAACCCGAAGTCACCCAGTGAGTTTCATGGCTGAGCGGGGACTCAAACCCGGATCTCCCGAGTCCCAGTCCAATACTCTCACCACTACGCCACACTGGCTCTTCAGTGTTGCTGGGGCTGCTTTGTATGACACAGCCCAAACAGATGCAATAAGGAGTCCTGGTCAATGGAGTTTCCTGTAGGGTGTACCCATGTTTTGGAACACATTTGTAAGCACTACACATACATTTAGTTCAGGCACACACTAAAAATGTAACGTATGAAGCAGCAAAAGTTAGACAAAATGCCAGGCTAATATAATGGTGCAGCCTTCACCAACATGGTGCCGTCCAGGGGTTGGATCCATTAGCAACTGGGCTAATGGAAGTAGACTTCCCCGCCCCCACTCCTCCTCCAGCCCCCTGAAACTCAGGGGAAGTAGACTTCCCCGCCCCCACTCCTCCTCCAGCCCCACAGTGACTCAGAAGACCATGCTGAATGGGGTGAGCTGTGGTCTAGTGGGGAGGAGCATCCCCCCAAATTGGGAGGAGTGTCCTTCCACGAGCAGAGCCTTTATCTCATGGAAGGCATATCCTGGATCCAAACCCAAATGTTTTAGCTACAATTCCCATCAGCCCCAGCCAGAATAGGCCATGATCAGGGATGATGGGAGTTTTAGTCCAAGACGCCTGGAAGGCACTACACTGGGGAAGGCTGGTCTATGGTAAAGTCAATGCAAAAGCAGTCATCCTTGTACATTAATGCTAGTATCCCAAATCTCGCTGCTGCCAAAGGAAACTTTGTATCCCAAAGGCACACAGGATCAGTTCTGCTACACATTTATTTATTTATCTATTATATTTTTGAATCGCCCATCTGGCCAGTCATCCAGCCACTCTGAGCGATGTACAGTCCAATAAAATACAAGAAAAAACAGAGTGTAAAACACAATTAAAAACAGTACAAAACTTTAAAATCCTAACCCACCCCATATTCCCACCTGAAAAGCCACGTTTTTAATGCACGGCGGAAGCTAATCAGTCCAAGGTCAGTGACATCTATGTAAGACCAAGTCTTAACCAGTCATCTGTGACTCAGAGTCAGGACTTCCTAACTTCAGAGCCAGAACAAACAAACAAAATTACAAAGATTAATTTCTCCTATATTGTGTTCGGTTCTTGTGACAAGCAATTTGGACTCCCTCCGAGATAATAAGATTTCCCTTGTGACACTGCAAGATAGTGATTCCATCAGCCTGTTACCCATGTTCTGGCTACTCTGGGTTGTTGAATAGATGGCTGCTGGTTTCCCAGCACTTTCATAGCTCTTCACTCAAAGAATAATCCTTCAAAGCTCTGGTGACTGGCACTGGGGGGGCCTTGCTTCTGTTAGACTCAAGCTCTTGCATTGTTTTTACTTTTCCTACAGACTAAGGTTTCTCAACTCACAGCTTTAAAAAATATGTTTAGAAGCACTGATTTTCTACTTTAGATCTGTCAAGGTCTTATTATAACTCTAATTAACAGTGGTTTAAAATAAACAATAAAAATAACTGCTCACACAAACCTGTGAAAATTGTTTGGAGGCTCACAGACAATGACTTGCTATGTATTACAGCAGTAATAGCAAGCACAGTTGAATTGTTATGCATAACTCTTAAAATGTGACCCAACACATCCCAGCAGTGTAGAAGCCTTATTTACTCTCTTATTTGGGAACTTATTAACATGTGGAGGAGGGATTGATAGGGGCCATGCCTGACCCCCTTGTGCTCAAATGCACTATCTATGTGGAGACTATGCAAATACAGTAATACCTTGGATTGCAAGTAACTTTGTTTGAGAGCGTTTTGCAAGACAAGCAAATTTTTAAATATTTATTTAATTTTTTTGACTTGATATACAAGCAACGTCTTGCAATACAAGTACTGTAGTACGGCTTAAATTAAAAATCACTGTACAAATTTTTTGGGGGGATTTCGTTTTGATATAAGAGTGTTTTGGATTACAAGCATGTTTCCGGAATGAATTATGCTCTCAATCCAAGGCATGACTGTATATGAAACATACATAGGCTCCTGCACCCATGATCTGGGACTCTGGAAATGGAAGGTAATGCATACAGAAACCTACATGTATTCATTGACATGCATATAGTTTCCATGCAAATGGTACACTTGAATGGATGTAGATTATGGGTAAGGCCAGCAAGCACAACCCCTATCAGTTCTCTTCATGTGCTACATTCAATGGAGTAGTAGACCAGAAATACACATTATGGCTAAATAAGTAGCTGCTGCCAAAAAGCAGAATCCGTACATATCTCCTCCTTTTCTCTCTCCTGTAACATTTAGTAAAAGCAATCAGTGAAATGCATTTTATTTATTTAAAATATTTCAACCTTCCTTTTCCACTATTACTGGAAAACCCCACTTTCCCACTATGCCTGGGGGAAAAAAATTTTTTTTTCTACTATTACTGGGGGTTGAATAGAGGGAGTGGGGCTTTGATGTAGCTTCAAGGGTTGGATCCAGATTTAGTCAGAGTAGACCCATCAAAATCGATGAGACCATCATGACTAACTTGGGTCCCACTGATTTCAATAGGTCTAATTTGACCAAAATCTGATATAAGAACACTCTCACCCACACAAACCTGCCTGAAAAAAAAACAGCTGAGAAAGGTAAGGTGCTGTCCTAGCTTGCAGAGAGTTTCCTTTACATGCATTGGCTCTGAACACCTTCCTAAGGCAATAACATATTTTTCAAAGCATAGATCTCAGCAGGTTTTCCCCTCCCCAAATTCTTTTCATATATTGTGTGTCCATGATATACAAAAATTAACCAGCACCTCTGACCAAGAATAATAATAATTGTAAATACCGTGACTGTTGCATCGTGCTGTTTCAACGAGTCTACTGTTTTGATCGTAGCAGGCCATGGCTTGGTAACGGTAGCCTTGCCCACATTCTTTGATGTCTCCTTGTACTTTCATTCCCAGTAGTACATCCACCTTGCCCTCGGGTAAAATACAGTCTGACCAGTTCCCCACTGGCTGGGCATTATAGTTGTCACAAGGGCAGAACTGGGTCTCCATCAGTGGATACAGCTGGGAATTTTTGCATTTCTCCCTCTTCTTACTTTTTCCTGCAAAGTAATAGAACGGGTTCCCAAAAGTGTGATTTCTGTCATCTGACACAAAGGTAGGTAATTTATTTCATTTAAAAATTCTAAATAGTCACTTAAAACATTTTATTTATTTATTTATTTATTACATTTATATCCCACCTTTTTTCCTCTTGCAAGGAACCCAAGGCAGCTTACATAGTTCTCCTCCTCTCCATTTAATCCTCACAACAACCCTGTGAGGTAGGCTAGGCTGAGAGTCAGTGACTAGTGCAGAGGCACCCAGTGAGCTTTGTGGCCGAGTGGTGACTAAAACCCGGATCTCCCGAGTCCCAGTCCAACATTCTCACCACTACGCCACACTGGCTCTTGATGTATAAGTGTATAAGCACCAAGCTTTCAAAGAGGAATACTTTGGACCACCAGGCACTAAGATCTAATGAGGAACCCAAACCTTTCCAAGAATCCAGCTATTGCTAAAATGGCACCCTATGCAAAGCTGAAGCAAAATTACCTCACTGCATTTATTTCTAGAATTTATGAATCGCGATTCATCCTCAAGCGATTACATGTGGATCCAACCCCAGGTTTCCTGTTTAGAAGTACTCATGAACCAAGGGGCTGAACAATTAATGATTTACTCATAAATTTAGGCAAATTACAAATGGAATTCCAGCATCCTTTCGCACTGGTGTATGGAGTAGGGCCAGCCATATCATTACGCAGAGTCTTCTGGCAGCTGATCTGGGTGTTGTGAAAGGGAAACAAATTGTTAGTTATTTAAACTATAATAATTGTATTTTTACTCCCAGAAAAAGATGCTTGTAACTGGGCCAGAATAGCTTGGCCAGCCTTGGGTACTCTGCACATTGACTGGGGGCATGAGGGAGCCATATGCTGTTCTACCTCAGGCAGCAAAATGTCTTGGGCCAGCCCTTGTATGGAGTATAGCTGGATATATACTGCTACAAAGCCAGAGTAATATTATTAAGTGCCACGCCGTTCTGGCCACAGTTGGGACTATGCCTCACCCTATTTATTTATATAAGACTATAAGACTAAAAGATAGTCTTATAGTTGAGTTGTTAACCTGAGAATTCATCAGTCATGTGCAGAGTAAGAGCAATGCATTGCTCATTTGCCAGGTTTAGTATATATACTTGGGACTAATTCCTATTGACTACAATGGATTAGATCCAGACTTAGTCATATTTACAGAAGACCCATTGACATAAATGGAACTTAATTTAGTCATGACTAACTTATGTCTGATTGATTTCAACAGGACTACTCTAAGTATGACTAAGTTTGAATCCAAATCAATGAAATTTACTTCTGAGTGAAAATGTTTTATGTTCCGTTAAGTCTTCAGTGTGGCGCAATATGGCCTAGCTGCCACTGTGTCATACACTGCAATATGCCTACCTATGCACTTACCACAGGCTTTATTGTGGATATTTCTGATATTTCATTATTTTTTACATTTTGTTCTGTGCCAGAGGGGGGAAATCATATTTGCAGTGATACCTCTAAATAAGGGGGGAGCAACTTGTGGCCATCCAGATGTTTTGACCTACAACTCCCATGAATCCTAGCCAGCATAGTCAATGGTGAAGGATGATGAGAATTGTAGGCCAAAACATCTGGAGGGCCATAAGTTAACCACCCATGCTATAATTGCATTGGGTTTATTAATCTCCAAATCATTATCATTACATTTTAAAATTCCTTTTCCTGTTGCTGATGAGCTGGATTTTCTTGACTGCTTTTGCCTGTTCTGACTGCTGATTGTATTATTACAGTTTCTTATTATGTTTTGATATTAGCTTTGATATACCTACCTGAACCCCAGCATCTGAGGTCTTTCTCTAAGTGTCCCTGCCAGTGAGTCATGGCAGGTGGCTACGAGAAAAATGGCTTTTCCAGTTGTTGGAATGCCTTCCCCAGAGCAGCCAGCCTGGTGTTTATTCTAATGGCTCTCCGGCACCAGGCATAGAGCTTTTTATTTTTAAACTATGTTGTGGTTTTAATATTGTTTAGTTCTGTGGATTTTTATTCCTCTGTTCTCTGTTTTAATTGATCTGGCTCTGTGGTTTTTGTTGTTGTTCTCTGTTTTAATTGGCTGATTTTATTGTTGTGTTTTTATTTGTTGCTTTTATTCTATTTTTGATGGAATACAATTGTTATTTCTTTTATGTTGTAAGCCAGCCTTCCACAACCTGGTGCCTTCAACGTGCTGTATTACTACTCCCATCACCCCCAGCCATCATGCCCAGTGGCTGGGGGGTGATGGGACCTGTAGTCCAACATATCTGGTGGGCACCAGGTTGGGAAAGGCTGGGTTACAACATAAAGTAAGCTGTCCAGAGAACGTTTGTTATAGGGCAGCATATAAATAACGTAAACAAATAAATGCATAGTTCTGATTATTTATTTGTATGCCGCTAGTCGTTTTGAGTTCTGTAGTGGAAGAAAACTGGGATAGGCAGAATCTTCAAAATAAATAAACACAGCATCTAAAAATGTTCTGGAATTCTGGCAGACAGTGTTTGCAGAAATATCGGAAATAATTGGAATGGAATTAGAGGTCTGCCCAAAATTAGCATTGTTAACAATAACAGAAAAAGTAGTTTGTTTAAAAAATACTAAAGAATTGATTGTGAATTTGTTAACAGCAGCTAAATTAATGATAGCTGGGAAATGGAAAGTTCAACATGTCTTTTCAATTACTGAGTGGTATAAAGAGGTATGGGATATCGCGCTAAATGATAAATTAACTTGTAATATCAAGTGCCAAAAAGGACAATTGGAGAAAGACACTTTTGTGAGCATTTGGGGTAAATTTCTGGATTACGTATTAGTGAAGGGGAAGGGGAACAAACCTTGTCAAGATTTGTTACATTTTTGGAACATAGAATAATATCTGATTTTCTATTTCTTTTTTGGGAAATATCACTTGGTCCCAAGAGGTGGGGGGTGCACGATGTTTATGTTGTACTTCTTTTGAATTTGTTGTATGATTGGAAAAAAATATATTAAAAAAATTATTTAATAAATAAACACAGCAATCCTACCTCCCAGATCTATCTTGTTGCAGGGGGTTAGGATTAGATAGAGGAGCCCCTTCACTGTTGCAGAGACCTCCACTATGCCCACAGAGAGTTCTTCAGGCATAAGTGTACTGCTGGTGGTGTCCCCACAGGCAGTTGTCAAAGGAAGGCCCCGAAATGGAGCAGGCTGGAGCAGAGAGAACCTTGGATTCACCTGATCTAAAGCCCTTCCATTCTCCTGAGGGACCCCAGGATCAGTCCCCTCATCTATGCCAGCCTGCAGCTGGAGTATGACTATTCCCTCCTGTTGTAACCAATGGGAAGTGGGGAGGGAAACCTGGACAGCTGAAGAAGAAAAACCAACAAGCACCGCCCCTCTTCAATCCTGGCTGGTGAGAGCCAGCAGGGCTTTGGATGAAGAGGGAGATCCGTTGCTTCATGCCACCTGACCCCACTTTGGACTGCACAGTAAATTACCATTAAAATAAACTCTTCCATTGTGTTAAATGCATTATGTGCATTAGATGTCTTCATTCTTTAAGGAAGTCTCACTTTGGTTTTCTCTCTGCTACTTATCTCTTTTTGTCTAAATTGGATATTCAACTTTCTCTTTTTAACTGCAATTTTGTGCCTATTTGCCTGTTTTTAAGTCTCATATAAATCAATGGATCTCACATATTAGCAACTAAATACAGAACTGTAATCACAGTTCATTGCTATCAATTTTGTTAGCACTGGTTTTCATTATTTTAATAGCTTTAAGTAGTCCTGGCAAAAAGCTGTCTTTAAAATGCATTATTATTTGAAACTTTTATTAGCTAAATCTAAATCTGAAATCAGTATCTACCTTTTCTCCATTTCGATGGTAGCATAAATGGATACTGCAATGCTTTCCTTTGCTTAGAAATATACAATTTTTATGAGATGTTGTACGATGTGTCTCGGAAAGACTGTAGGTCATTAAAATGTTTACCAGCACAGAACAGAGACAGTCGATATAGTACGGGCAATTCTTTGTTTTGATTAAACTAGGAACTTCCCAATTGCTCATGAATAATTACTGTACCTCAAAGAGGAAGAGATCCAAAGGAGGCAATATACAGCTTTTATTGGACCTACTTCCATTGCGGTGGAAAAAAGCAAGCTTTTGAGTTATACAGAATTCTGCGTCAAGCAGAAATATCTCATTTGTCACATTTCTTTAGTTCTGTAATTTGGATTATGTATAACTTGCCTAGATGACATTTATTCAAATTATCAGCCCATCATCAAGATTATGCATAGGCATATAAAACCTGTGTCTAATTATGAGATTGTCACTGAGTCAATGACACTCAAATGGGCCCATTCACGAAAGAGGAGGGCTACTTACTGGCTCAAAGCCAAGATTTTCAGTTGTTCATTTATGCAGCAATTCTGCACACAGACTGCTCACATCTCACTGACTTCATTTGGATTGAAGCAGCCAAATTGTACACAGCACTGTAGCCAACCTTGTTTCTGAAGTTCTCCTCCTGTCAGTAAACACAGTACTACTTATCTACTAAATGCCAGGGATGTTGAAGAGTCCTTGGTCTTGAGTCACGAGTCGAGTCACGAGTCTTTGGACCCGAGTCTCGAGTCCGAGTCCGAGTCCTTGGTCCAAAATGGTGACTCATGAGTCACAAGTCACAAGTCACTCCCAAAGCTGACTCCACGAGTCCCTATTAAAATCAATGGGGGGTTTTCCCAACAAAATAAGTCTACTTCAGATGTGTGGTTTAAATAAATTCTAGGCACAAGTGTGCCTTTTTATTTCAAAACTCTGCAACTGATTTTGGCAAGAACAGACCAGGCAGACAAACCCAAAATAACCAGGCAGGCAGAGGAGGCAGGAAACCCCAAGGCAGGCAGGCAGAGGCCTTTGTCTTGGACAATTCAACTGTTGAACTGGTCAAGAAGAGACCAGGCAGGCAGAGGAGGCTGGGATCCCCAGACAGGCAGGCAGAGGCAGCCAAACCCAAAATGTCTGAAAGGTTGCATTTTAGAAAAATGATTTTAAAAAATAAACTTGCTGTACTTCCTAAAACTTATCCATGTTGCATTTGAGGAACATGATTTTTTCTAAATGGTTGGCCCCCATTCTGGAACGGTGAGATCTCATCACAATTCCACCCTCACTGAACACCCGCTCCACTGGTGATGAACTTGCTGGAACCAGAAACACACTCAGAGCAGCCACACAGAGTAATCTCAGGTCCTTCTTCTGCCTCTCCCAAGTACGCAACACATCAATCAAAATAAATCTTGACACACTGTTGGGGCTGCACTCCTGGTAGCCGTCCATAGTGGCCGAGCAGCGGCACACCTCGCTTCCATGCGCTCTTCACCGGCAATCACGCTCCTCTCCACTCCTTCTGGCACATCCCAGGGATGTTGAAGAGTCCTTGGTCTCGAGTCCCGAGTCGAGTCTCGAGTCCCATTAAAAATATTGGCACTCGAGTCCGAGTCAAGTCAGAGGGGGGACTCAGTCCGACTCACGAGTCGAGTCCGAGTCCCCATCCCTGCTAAATGCGGAGCAGTAGTTGTAGTTCTGTACAAATGTTAGAAGTTCAAATAAACCCACTGTCATAAAAACTAGCTTGTAATCTTACCCAACCCTTTTGTTACTGCTGCCTAGCAAACTGCAATCATTATTTTTAACAATCATTTACATGTACATGCCAGATGGAACACAATTTTTTTCTGGGGTTGGTGGTAACAAAAGCAATTTTAAAATAAATGATCATGGAAGAACTCAGTTTCTCCTAGATCATTCCAAGTTTTCCCAAGGAAAACTTTGACATAAAAACATTTTAATAAATGTGCACATTTGGGCTGAAAAAGATAAAGTACAGACTAATTGCAAGTTCACAGATACCTACTGTCAGATGTACACATCTTGGAAGAGGTTCTCAGGTAGCTATACATATTTTTAATGCTATTCCATGATTGCCTGGAGTCACAGGCAGTATAGATTTGGAACAAATGTCTGTGTGTCTAACTCCAATTCTTCTGAAGTACAGATATCTAACTTTACAGATCTTTCCATATGGGTCATTTGGCAAAATCCACAACCTTGGGCAACACAAGCAAGTTCATACAAGAAAAACTTTTCTGGCCCAGTTGTTTCTAGAGACATCACACTCTTTGCACACACAACTTGTGACAACAGTTTCTGCATTTCAGGGCTCAATTCTAGACCCATTTACCTGTGACTCAGCCCCCCTGAACTCAATGGGACTTACGTCTGAGTAGACAAGATTGGGAGTGAACTGTCAGTCACTTGAGGGATTCTAGTAAAGTAAGTATCACCACGGCCACCACTATTACCAACAACAATGCCAAAGCACATGTTTCTCCTGGTATCTTCCAACTCTTACCAATAATAAAGCGCTTCCTTGTCCTAACTGCTCCACAGTCCCCATTGCAAGAAGAGAACTTTGACCAGCTTGTGAATTGACAGTCATCTTGGCATGGGATCTGGCAGAGTTGTGTTAAGGATGGTAAAGAGCCTGCATACTTAAGGCATTCGCTGATGTCAGCCTGTCCACCATCTTGTTTGCGACAAGTTATAGCTGGAAGCAGAAAAGGAAAAGAAAAGTTAACCAGTTCTTAGGTCTTTTGTTACTTAGATAATGTAGCAGCTAACCAGGGTCACCCACATTTGATTAGCACACCAGGCAAGGTGCTCATGAATAATAATATTGTTCCCCTTGGAATCTCTGGCACCATGGATTTGTTTTCAAATTTTAGAAAATGCAAAATACTGCATATCTCTCCTGCAATTTGGATCAGCAATTGACGCAAACAATACAGCATAAAAATACAATGCAAGCCATTCTATGATAGAAGGAATAATGCCATCTATTATTATCCTCCATTTTACTGTATAATTTAGTGGCCCTGTTAAATGGCTAACTCCATAAATAATGGATTTACTGGGATATGAATTGATTTTTCCACTAATTCTAAATATACTACAATTAGGTTCATGCCCACCTTAAACAATCTGAAAAAAGAGAAAACTCCCCTTGAGAAGTATATTTCCTCCATGGGAAAGTAGGAAGGAATATATATCTGGAAATACTTTGTAGCTGAACATTATATTAAACCTTCATGTGGCTCAAAAGATCTTCTCTCCAACAATAATGGCATAAAGCAGCTTTTAATGAAAGAAACCAAAAATAGGACTATATACCTGTAGAGCGAACAGTTAGGCTTTCTTTAAAAATGTATCTTTTCTGCTGAGATTTACAGTTCATTTAAAATAAAGCTGTTTCTGTCCAGCTAATATTCATTCTCTCTCTCTCTCTCTCTCCCTCCCTCTGTGAAGGAGAGGAGAGGAAAGAGAAAGAAGAATGATGTGTGTGTGTGAATGGATGCTGTGTGTGATAAAGAGAAAGCAGAAGAATGTAGGGTGATGATGATCTTAAGAGAAGGGGGCTCTGGTCCCACCACCCACCACCACCACGTGGCCCCTAACAAATTCCCTCCAAGGGAATGCAACCCTTGAAGGTGAAAAGGTTTTCCACACCTGCTCTAAATAAAGTATCTCAGAAAGAATCCTTGAATACAACCCCAACCCCAAACTACAACATGCTTTTGCTCAAGAACTATGCTGCCTGAACTTATACATGTTCACTGAGAAGCATGTCTCAATGAATTCAATAGAACTTACTCCCAAGTATGCATAGGATTGTGGCCTGAGAGTAAGAGGCAAAAGAAAAAGGAGTAACTTATTGCACACATTAACTTCTCAAGTTCTCAACTGTAAGTTGCATGGTGAAACAACCTTTGTTGGAAATGTTTCTTTCTCCCCATTATCAGGAAACTGAGTATCTCTCTAGGAAATATTATGATTCCAACTCCCTGAAAAATGTGTAATTTATTTGTAGCTCAGGATTCCAAAGTCAAATCCTACCCTTAACCCTCACAGGTGCCAGAACAGCAAATACCGTTTTGCTGTCCCCAAACCCAGTTAATTGGCTTGAGATTAATTTTCACTGTGTGGTGCCACAGACTTTACATATCTGAAGATATGAAATATGCATTCCTAAATGGTCAAATGACAGTTCTAAACTTACTGATATAGTAGCATAACCAAGAAAACAATGTAATAAATGTGGAACCACAAATGTGCAAGGCTTTTTAATGGTACACAGAGGACTCTTTATGGACAAATATGGATGAAGAGTCGTGTCTGGTGTTTGCTCTTTTTACATTTATAACTGACTAGCTGTTGCCCGCAGCTGCGCTCGCGTGGATTTTAGGATTTGGTATAATTGTTTTTAAAAGAGACAGGTATGGAAAAGATGCAATGTCTCTGACTGAAAGTGTAACGTTTAGGCTGGGTGCTGGCAGCAGAAATCTTTTGTGACAGAAATATCTGCTCTTAAAGAAAAATCAGGTTAATCCTGAGAGTCTACAAGTGATGAAGAGTGAGCATGCCAAGTTTGGGGTAGATCCGTCTAAACGTGATGGAGCCTATGCGACGATGCCCCCCACACGTCAGTCAGTCATGTAAAATGTTTCCCTCCCTTTTCACCCCCTCAGAGAACATTCTAAACGGCCTAGGGGAGATTTGCATACCCAGCCCTTTGGCCCCTGCAGGAATTCATAGGACCGTATGGGCTATTTGCATAACTTGCTCCTATTGGGTCCTGCAGGAATTCTGAGGTGAGGCCGATTTGCATAACTGCTGCCCTGTTGTTTTGCCCATAGGAGATACGATTGTGGGGCGATTTTGCCCCCCTTTTCACCCCATTTTTCACCCCCTTAGGGACGGAATTTCACAAAATCCTTCCTTAGTGGGGGTCTACGTCATAAAAGCAATGTCCTTTCAAAATTTCACATTCCTAGATTAAACGGTTTGAGCTGGGCGTTGATGAGTCAGTCAGTCAGTCAGTCAGGACACCTTCTTTTATATATACAGTTTTGCCTGGAAGGCACAGTCTGAAATGATGTGGCATGAAGAGGACCATGAGGAATTTCAAGGGCTACAAGAAAATATATCTTCTGGCCATCATATGATCTTTATCCAAAATTGGCTCAGCCATCCAATAAGCAATTACAGCTACGAATAGGGAAAGGTTTGGAATACGTAGTTGTTGTAGAGATGCAAACAAACAGCCAAGATGGCAATCTGATTAGTTTAGTTAGGATTTATACCCCACTTTTTAAAATTAAAGATGATCTAAGTGGCTTACAACTAATGTAATTGAAAATACAATAAAACCAAACAGTAAAATTATAGTCAATTACAATATATATATAGTTTAAAAATCAATAATCATAATAAATAAGAAGAGCACAGCAGCACAATAAATGGCAGAGCAAATCTCAAATCAACTCCAGTCACCATCTTAAAAAGAAATATTTTTACATGCCAGTGAAAACAAAGAGTGGGGAGGGCCTGACAAACCTTCACTAGGAGGGAGTTCCATAACTGTGGTGCTACCACTGAGAAGGCCATGACTCTTGTCCCTGCTTGCCTAGTATCATGTTAGATATAAGGGTAACAGGGCTTAATTTTGACACCCATAGAAAGCCTGATTATCAGCTCATCCTGGATTTACCAAGAGCTCATTCTTATGTCTTTAAGATTTATTGCAAAATGTTTTTGCTATAAATCTGCCATTGGTCCTGCCATTGGTCCATCTAGCTTAGTATTGTCTTCTCTGATTTGTAGTAGCTCTCTAGAGTATCAGGTAGAGGTCCTTCCCATCACCCTGCTACCAGATCCTTTTAACTGAAGATACCAAAGACTGAACCTAGGACCATTTGTGTGCTGAACACGTGCTCTACCATGGAGGTATGGTCCCTTCCTATAAGCTATTAACAGAATAGGTTTATGTTATTCTTAACATCAAAGTTTTAACAGAACAGCAACTGTTCATTCCAGTTACAATACTGCCTACAACATGGCTGATGCCAGGGATCATAATTGGGACCACTGGAATGCAAAGCCATGTGCTTTCCCACCGAGATATGATCCCTCCCCAACTTTTCATAACCAAGTGTGTTTGTTTCACAGAAAATTGGTTGGGAATGATAGGACTTGTAGTCCAGCACATCTGGAGGTTGTGGAAGGCTGTACTAGTCCATGCTCTTCCCTGAAATGCTTCATTTATGCACATCCGGATACAATTTAAGTTGCATGTCCTCTCAGCCAAGCCCATAGGGCTTTATTTACATAGTGCAAATGGCATCGAGGACCAGAAATCAGTCTCTTATCATACAGTGCCAGACTAATAATTAATCATACCCCTTCACATCAAATTGATTACAGACATTAGCACTGAGAATAACAAATCTGATTATTTTGAATCAAAGACAAATAACTATGAAATGGGCCCATAAACCGCAAGGATACAGTTGCCAGTAAAATCAAATTTAACACGGGTTCAGTTCACTTAACAATGTTTCCTCTATTTAACATTTAGGGTCTCTCCCTGAAGAGTGGTACGAAATAAACGGCACTTCACATTTCGTATACAAAAGACCTTGATATAATTAGATCTGATAGCATAGCTTGAACTACACCACAAGGGGCCATAAGCTGATAAATTATTATTGTGGGGATAATTAAATACGAAGTCTGCTCTCTGTATGCAAATTAGTGCCATTTTGGTGCCTTAAAAAAAGAATGAATACTTAAAGTGCCCTGGTCAAACACTGCCAAATTACACTACCTCTGTAAAAAGGGTCTCTCTAGCTTACCGTGAACTCGTATTATCATATGGCTTTAAGGGTGCAGTCTTATGCATGTTGAGACAGTTAAAATAATCCTACAACTCCCCCCAAAATTTCTGTCTAAACATGCATATGATTGCGCCCTTAGTGTTTGTGATGGGCGATGCTGTCTGGTTTTAGTCGTATATAAATAATTTCATTCATTAACTAAGTCACTCTCTCTTAAATTCAAAGATAATACATTTATGAGCTCACTGTTTCTTTTTTAATGCACACATCTACTTTTGAAAGACTTTTATGCATGAGGGACATTGTATGATGCAAGACTGCAGGTGGCAATCAAACATGGGCTTGTTTGTGTTTGTTTGCCCAAAGATCGTCCATGCTAACTTTTTAATCTTCTGCTTTTGCCAAGGGTTTTGATCGCTGATTCTGGCACTTCTTGACTTTTCCAAGTCCAGGTTTCACACAGAAAAAATATATTAGCTGCATTTATGTCCCACACCAGTATTATGTATTCTGCATTTTGATGCTGTGCTCGCAGCCACTCCATTTTAACTGTTGCAGCCACAAGGCCTGTTCCTCATTATTTCTCACCAGCAGAACCCTGTATTGTCCCTAGAGAGAGATCAGGAATGAACCTTAAACTCCTGCACTCCATGACTTGCATCGTTGGGTAGGAGGTGGGTACTCTTTCCTCACTAAACAGTTCTCTCTCACACACACACAAACACACACTCACGCACACCCCTCCAGCAGCTGCATTGCCTCCAGTTCTGTTTCCAGACCCATGTTTCTGTTGCAAACATGGGTCTAGATCAGCCTTGCCCCAGCTAGCCAATAACCATGCTGTCTGGGAACAATGGAAGTTGTAGTCCAACATACTGTATATGGAGAGCACCAAATCAGGGAATGCTGGTCTAGAACTAGGGGGCAGAACAGAGAAGCTGGTAAGAGAGAGTTACGAGGGAAAACCATCAGACAGGGAAATGGTTACTCATCCCTTTCCTGTCCTAAATGTCATTGCAAACTGTGGTCTCCTGGCTCGAATTTGCACAGGAAAAGCAGGGGACAGGCTTTAAAGAGACATGGCCAAGGTGAGACATGTAACTTGGCCTTTGCACTGCATACTTCCTTGGAAATGATAGGTTTCCCCCGAGCAAATCACTGATTCTTATCTCCATATGTAACATTCTCTGAAAGAGAACAGGAGATACGGTTCAAGCACAGCTGTTTCTTTCTGCTGCCTAGGTTTCCACAAATATAAAAGAAACATCTTGATATTCAGGATGAGAGTTGGGCAGATATATGCTACTTTTACATTACTATGAGGATTGGGCAGGGGCAGGAGTGAGGGACCACATTTTCATTCAAGTAAAATGACCTTTGTGCTCAAGTCCCTCTTGCGTGATTACATAAGTTACACTACAAAGCGGAACAGACTCTGGTAAGGACGTCTGAGAAATCCACAACAGATTCAAATGAGTTCGGATTTCTAGGAATCCTACCCACGGATTCCAGAGCAGACAGGCTTTTCCCAAGCTGCACAGATTCCACGGACTTGTGAACCGGTTTTTTACTTTCACAAATTTTATGCAAATGCAGTCATAGAAAAAATTCAATTAAAAAAAAAAGTGAATTCCCTCCCAATAGGCTAAAGCATGAAAATGTACATGGGGGGGGGGGGATTTACATATTATTGCAAGTGTAAATTTGCGGAAGTGCGCACGAACGCAAATTCAGGAAATTGAAAAAATATCTGATACTGTTAATGAGTGGACGGTGGAACAAAAGGTGCCTGACAATCCATGAAACACAGAGAAAATGGGTTTAACAAAATCCCTGCATCCCTAGACTCAGGCACAATTGCCAGTCTTTGCTCCAGAGGTTCTTGACCAAAATAGCAAGGCTTTTGTGGGTCAGGCATGAAAGGCTGTGTCAAAGGAGAACTAAACGTGCCCTGTACAGCACTGCACTTTGTTTGAGCCCTGAGTTTCTTACAAGATCACCATATCTCACCCATTTTGTTCTTCTCCTTGAGAATACATGTGGCTTTTAGAGATAGAAGGTTTAGAAGAACATCGCTAAGCCTTTTGAACAAGGTCAACATCTGTGAAGAAATGCTCACGCTATTGCATTGTTAGTTCATATTTGTATCCTGCATTTCTTGACTGTGCTCTTGAGCCTCCATTGCTAAGGTGCTGGGGTGTTTGTTTGTTTGTTTTGAAATTCCTATTCCTGATTACAGATGAGCATTGTTTCCCCATGGTTCAGTGCCTGTTTTTATCATTGTCACAGAATATGACTTGTGTTTGATTTTGCCGTACATATGTACAGCTAAATAAACAAGAAATGTGGGGGCAGGTGAGGAAAATTCTGAAAGGAAAAATGCTCTTGCTGACAAAACTAAAAGAACATTTGCCTCAGTCTAAAGTTGTGACATGTTCATTTACTCTGACACAATTTGCAATAAAACCTCAATTATACAGGACAGTTAGAATCAGAGCTGTCTTGGAGGATGAATCATTCTGCTAATTTTCTGATTCATGCTGGCACTTTTGCAGTCACACAAGCTCAGTGTGATAAAAAAAAAGAAGAAGAAGATGGAAAATGCAAACATATTAGCCTTTAATTATAAAAGCAAGGCATGGGTTTGTTCTAATTATGTCTGTGAAGTGACAAGGGTAGCCTCCTCCACACAAGTTTTACTGATTCCTGTTTCTCCCCCCCCCCATCTTCACTTAATTTCCAACTAGTCCAGGATAAACATCACCATGGCCAAATATGGAAGATAGAATGCTAACATACATTACTGAGGTATAAACCATTGGTATTACGGTGCTAACCAGGCCCAGTGCCAGCTTCAGGCAAGGTGGGGCAAATATCAGGGCCCACCATGATTCATGCCAACATCCCTTTGCTTTTTAATTTTTTTTTAAAATAATAATTTATTTACATTCCAGGTCTCGGTGCTCTGAAGAGAAGCACCGGGTGAGGCAGCTACAGCTGCCATCTTCATTTATGCATAGAAGGCCTCTGGAAAACAGGGCCTGGAGGCATTCTGGGGAGAGGAAAATGGCGGCAGCTGCTGCAGCAGCTTCATCTGGCACTTATCAGTGCTGGCCTGTCTTCTGCTTCCCATCCCCACTGCTACCCAACTGCTGTGGTGCAACCCACTGGAAAATTGGCTCAGGGGGTCATCTTGCCGAGCACCCTCAAACCTGGTGCTAATTTGGTGCTAATGGAGAGCTGCCAGCAGTGCCAGCTCCAGGTTCTTAAGGGCCTTTGGACAAGACACCCTCAATGGGCCCACTCCTTCAGTGAGTCTACCTTCTCTCTGTCATTGTCCCCAGGCCCCAGCTGCTATTGCTGCTCCTCCTCCTCCTCCTCCTCCTCCTCATTGCCACCACTTGCTTGCTTGAGACAGGGAGAGAGCTAGGGAGCAAGTAGGCAGTTGAATCTACTGTTCCTCCTTCTCATCACCACTGTTGTCTGGGCCAGAATGAGAGGCAGGTGAACAAGCAGGTTGCAACGGTGAAGAGCAGGAACAAGTCCATGGGGCTCTTATCAGTGGGCCCTCTGCCGGTGTCCTACCATGCCTACCCTTGGCCCTGGCTGCCAGCGTGCGGGACAACAGTGGCCTTGAAAAAGATATGTCTGGAATAATTTGGACACCTCTGAACTCCAAAACCTTCAAACACAGGTGCCTCATAAAATCCATGGTAAGGATTAGAAGTACACGATCCATGGAAGATAAATGCAAATGCAAAGTTAGCCTCACATGAACATAGGTATTTCAGATACTGCATGTGTGGCATTGGACCTACCAGTGATAATGTACCGTAATTAACCATCAAGTTAAAAAGGGATGAAACACATGTGTCTGTGCCATTCAGTTAGAAATGAACAACTGTTTATCATGAAGTCTCGGTTCACATATGCACCAACACGGAACATCACAAACATATTCAGGAGCAAAGTTTTCCATTAAGTGCTGGGCTAAAACATAATGTTAGGACCATAAATATCAAAAAGGAAAGAGCTGCAAAACTGAGCATCAGTGACCAGCACAGCAGCTGTAATGCTGTACCATAGATTTCATAGATCATAGAGTTGGAAGGAGCCTACAAGGCTATCGAGTCCAACCCCCTGCTCAATGCAGGAAACTAGAGGAGGGGTCTCCCATCCAAGTAATAGCCAGCCCTGACCCTGCTTAGCTTTCCACGCTCAGACAAGCTGAGCCAGCGTGAGCCACAGGCCAATGTAGGTAAAGGACTAAGAATACGGGGGGGGGGGGGATCTTATCTAGGAGGCAAAATCAGCCTGATTTCTCTGTTACAAAATTAGGTTGTGCTAGTAACAACAGAGTCTCTTCCAAATATTTGTATTAACAGAGTGAATGTGGTGTAGTGGCAAGTGCTGGCCTTCGACCAAAGAGACCTAGGATGCTCCAGACAAGGCTTTTATTGTTAACTGCTCTGCCTCATTCACATAATTTAAAGGGGGGTCCAGTTGATGTCATCTTCCATTTGTAACCCTACTGTGTGTTCCCACTGCTTTCCCCATCTTTTTCCTCGCCACAGAAAACCCATTATGGAGGAAAAGATGGGATGACTGTACAAGGTCTTTTGATGGGTAATGCTATGAGATGTCTGTCAGGAAGCAAATCTGGATTGGGGTGGTTGTTGTTGTTGCATATTCATTCAGCCTACATGCATGCATTGTTTACTTATACCACAACTCTTCCTTTACAAAGCTCAGAGTAACATCCACGGGTGGTTCCAGTCCATCCAGGCACTGAACTTGTCCACCACCCACACTCTTAACTTCAAGAATGCTACAGTATCATGTGCTCACAGTTCATTCACTGGGCATAGAATATTTTCCACCCCCAGTTCTTTAATCATAGTCACTAGATTATAATCACTGATCAGCCCCCATTTAAGAGTGGACAGGAAGGAAAAAATCCAGCTTCTTCCACCCTAAGATGCCCTGCCCTTGCAACTCCCCATGACTTGCAGAAGCAGAGTAATTTGTGCAAAATAAGCAAATTCATATACATTTGTATAATTTTCATAAATTGTAGAAGACACAGTATTCAGCTCTCATTGGTACAGTATGTTCACTTTTGTTAAACCAAGGAGTACACATAACCCTGATTAAGGCAATTTGGATGAACTCTAGCTTCCTGGAAGAGCAGGGCTAAAAAAAAACTGTCCGTAGTACCATCAGGGCAGGGCTTTGGGGCAGAAGTCCAGAGCCCCAGCCCTTTCGGTGAAGGGTCATAGTTCAGTGGTTGGGCACAACATGCTTTGCATGCAGAAGGTCCCAGGTTCAATCCCTGACATCTCTAGGTAGGGCTGGGAAAACTCCTGCCTGAAACCCTGGAGAGCCATTGCCAGTCAGTGTTGACAGTATTGGGCTAGATGGACCAACAGTTTGACTCAGTATAAGGCAGCTTCCTATGTTCCTAGGATAATGAGCACGAGGATCTCTAAATGCAGCAGGGTGGGCTTACCACATCTTGAAGTAAGTGAGATAATACATATTTCCATCAGGGGGTGGGGGTGGCATAGGACCATTAAGTCTAAAATTACCTAGCTGCACCACTGAGAACTGTTCAATACGAATATGTACATTTCACAGTTATACGAGAGACAAAATTTAACCTGTCAAGAAAATATTATGTGAATAGTTCCAATTCTATAAATAAAAGGCATCCTGAGGTCTCCTTCTGAATGGACTGCTTTGTGCTAACACCTACTTTGTTACCTCTCACTGATTTGATGAAGTGTAACACCTAGCACTTACAACTTACACTGGGAGGAGAACCTTCATGAGATTGTGGTAGAACACAATGACTCCCTATTATGACAACTGCAATATTTGATAGAAAACATAAATCACAGTTACAGTTGTTCTAACCTCTTGCTTGTAGACCAGGACCACACGTCTCCTGAGCACCTGGGCTGTCTTGGCGAATATACCATGGTACAAGTTGACACCTGCGCCATTTGTGCGTCTTCCATCTGCAGCAGGAAAATGATGACATGAACAGAAGCCATAGTATTTGTCAGAGCTTAACCTGAGCAAATGTGCAAATAAATCAATGCTAGGACCAATCTTTTCTCCTTCTCATCCCTTTCTTTGCTCTAAAGCTACTATTCACTTAAGTACAAGTTAAGAGTAAATCTGCCTATCTTAGCTGCTGCTTCATATTTGAAGAGATATGTTTCAAAGGCCATTTTTGCAGGTGGCACCTAAATTGGCATTTGCATTTCCAATGTTTGTAATTCTGCTGTATGTCATGCATTCACAGTATTAAAGGTTTAAGTGACACACACCAGACTGAAAAGCATAATCAGGCTCACATTTGCAGTGCCCTTGCATTGCTTGTAGACTCAATGACTGGGTTCGCAGAACACTCTAATATACTTGTAAAAATGCAACATGAAAACCAACTCTTCAGACTGCAGGTGGCGACTCACATAATTATATGTTCCTCCATAACAGAAAGGTAGCCTTCACCCTAATATCTAATTTTCTATGGGCAGCAATCTTTTCTGTATGGAAGAGAGCATTCAGTTACATGAGGCTCCACCTGCAATCTGAAATGGTATAGGCCAATCACCTCACTGGGAACTAGACTTATTCATAGATTCATAGATCATAGAGTTGGAAGGAGCCTACAAGGCTATCGAGTCCAACCCCCTGCTCAATGCAGGAAACTAGAGGAGGGGTCTCCCATCCAAGTAATAACCAGGCTTGACCCTGCTTAGCTTTCCACGCTCAGACAAGCTGAGCCAGTTTAAGACCTTGTGGCAGCCTTTCCCAACCTAGGATCTCCAGATGTTGGACTGCATTCCTCATCATCCCCAGCCCACATGTACAATGGTCAGGGATGCTGGGAGTTGTAGGCCAATAACATCTAGGGACCCAAGATCGGGCAAGAAAGGGGCCATGTTTTTCATCGCTGATTGCACCCCATATTGTATAAGCCACAAATACTCTATTACCACTAGTAGTTCTATTGCCACAATGTGTACCACATATCCCACTTTGGAATTTCACCTCCAATTGTGTTAGGTAAAACTTAATCTAGATATCAGATGAATACATGCTTGTATGTTATTGTTTGGAGTTTTAAATTGCTTTAGTGAAAGAGACATTCGACTGTGCTTCTCTATGGAGGTCATTTTAATTATATTTGCTTTTCTTTTTAAGTTCCTCTGCATATTAAGTTAGAAAATGCAGGTCCAGCAAAAAATAAATTTAATGTCAATCTGAATAACAAAATGGCAGGTGAACCACATTTAGGGTGCAATCCAGTTGGGATGCCCGTAGACCTCTAAACTGGGAGGATTACAGACATCCTATGCAGGGCCGGAGGCGCATGCCCTGCAAAGCACTCAGACAGCCAGTTTTGGTCATCTAAGTGCAGCACTTCAAAGTGGGAGGGAAAGAGGCTGAGGCGCTTTCATAGACTTTCATAGATGGAAGTTGGAAGGGGCCTACAACAAGGCCATCGAGTCCAACCCCCTGCTCAATGCAGGAAACTAGAGGAGGGAGTCTCCCATCCAAGTAATAACCAGGCCTGACCCTGCTTAGCTTTCCACGCTCAGACAAGCTGAGCCAGCGTGAGCCCCACAGGTCTGTAGTGCTGCCAGGATGTGTCGTATTGTGGCAACACCCGTTTCCTCCCTTCCCCCCAAACGCCCACAAAACCCCTTCTCCAAGGTCATGTTTGTGACCTCAGAGAAGCAGCCGGTGCAGTTCTTCCTGCACCGGCTGCAGTGGGGGGAGGTGCTCCGAGCGATTCTCTAACCTCAAGGCTGGGTCTCCGAAAAATGCTACGGCTGTCTAGATGCTGCCTAGCAGCCACAGGGTTGTGCTGTTAAATAACCAAAATAAGTGCTTATAGAATTATTTAGACACCTATTCCATTCAGTTATTCATTGCCTTGTATATTATTTATTCAAATACCTACAGGTATCTCTCATAAATATACATTACACACAAAAGGCTACTCATATAACTATATCCTCTGTGGTGCTCCACAGCTTTAACAAAAAAGATTGCCTGAGATTACCCATTCCAAGCTTCCATTTTTCAAATACGTATATCTGAAAATTTTCTAGAGCTTCTGCCAAATGCAACATATTTTCACATCCAAATTTAGGCCAGAATATATAGAGCTTTTCACAGTGCAATATTTAGATAGTAAGGTTATTATTTTCCTCCTTGTTCTGTCAGTCATCCCAACAGACGTGAGTTGTTTGGGGTGAAATTTTTGTGAGCAGAGCTGCTATAATTCGGCAGCTTTGGCAACAAGCCCTGATGGTCTAGTGAGGGGTATCTCTCCGGATGCTCAACCTTCTTCTCTGCAAAACATAAATGTGACTTCCATGTAACATGCTCGTTCCTGAACTGAAGCAAGAGATGGGCATTGGCATTATGCGTTGATGCTTATCAATTCTTCAGGCAAGCAGAGTATTCTACTGAGAACAGATAGGACTTCAGGCGCTAGATGTCCCCTATCTTCATCCCCCACAAAACCCAAACAAAACAAAATCCTACTGGCTTTGAATTAACTCTAGGAAACCACAGATACTCAAAAACTAAATAAATGTTAAACAGAGATGTCAGTATTGCAACTAAAGGTGCAATCCTATCTACCCTCTCAAGAGTAGTTTACTCAGTCAGTAATTTCATAGTAAACTACTTCTTTTCTATCTATTTTGCACTACTAACACAATGGGAACAAAACTACTTCTGTTAATTTTTGGTATGTCTGCACCTAACAAAATGAAGTCCTTCACTGCTGAAGTTGTCACTGGAGTAAACTGCTTTTGTTTGAGAGGGTAGATGCAAATGCATCTTAGGAAAGAATAATGGCACAAGGAAACTCTGGTTAGTGACTCTCCCAACATTTGGAGTACTTTGTGGGGCTTGTTTGTTTTTTTGGCAGCCTCGAGCCCTGTAACTTCATCCTCGAGGAACCATCAATCAGCTATGGTGATGCAATCTCCTAATGGATTTTAAGTGATATGTCTCCGATAGAGAATCAAGGTAACACATTACTTTAATCTTTTGCATTGGCAAGAAAAAGAATAGGAAGGACATTTTAGGAGCAAAGGGCTGACAGAGGAATCATTTTCTGAACTGGAGCTTCCGTGTTCAGAGGAAAAATCCTATCTGGAGCCCACAGCTGTCCGGATTCTTTCACAGCACATCTGAATGGGACATGCTCCCACTTCCAGTCTGGAACTCCCTGATGAAGGATAATGTGGTGCAGGACAACCATGTGCCAAAATCATGCTTTCAACTAACCGCTGGACCACTGGATGGATGGGGAACATGCATATGTTCACCAGGTCAGAAAGACGCATAAACATGTAGTCTGCTGGAGCTAGATGCACCATGCATAGAAGCATGCTTAATTCTCAAAGGAAGCTCTTCGTAAACAAATTTTCTTTGCCTACTATCTGTGCCTCATCACCACTATTCTGTTACTACTCTCTGTGTTAGAAGTCGACGGATGTAAGCCTTTCTTTCAAGTGCACTCACTAGCAATAGGTACACCTGATTTTTGCCATGCATTTTATTTCCTGCATTTCCAAGATCAGGCGTCACGATATTAATGGCAGATTAAAAGGTTGTCTGACCTACCATCCTCATTCTATGAGTGATATTATCAGACACAATGGGAGGAATTCACTAATGCTTTGCAAATGAAGTAACCATGGCATTTGAGAAGTGGTCATAGCACATTACTGTCTGAACAAGCCATTTCTCTATTTCTAAATTAAGATGACAAATTGCCTGTGAAACTCAGGCAATATCCCATTATGGGAGAAGGAATTAACGTCAGAGCTCAGAAAACTCTTTCATGGCTTTACTGCTTTCAGCTCCTCTTTTGCTACAAAGATTGCAGCGGCCTTCTCTCAACCTGCCATGCACTCTGACCCCAAGTGTCCTATATGATAAAGGGTTGTTATGGCCCTGCACATTCTCCCTCAGAACTTTATCAGTGTTGATAATGCTAATAATGCTTAAAAAAATAGTACTTATACAATGCAAATGGTGATCTTTGCAACAGCTCTGTAAAACAGGCCAGTATTATTATTCCTATATTACATAAGGGGCGGGGGACTGAGGCTGAGAGATAATGAGCTGTGATTAGGATTGCTAACTCAGTGCATTTAACAGCAGCTTGAACCTCAGACATTAGCAAGTGACAAAAACTGCAACAAAATGTGTACAGAATACTGTGTACAGTTCTCGTCACTGCACCTAAAAAAAGGATATTGTAGAGTTGGAAAAAATGCAGAAAAGGGGCTGGAGCAACTCCCCTATGAGGAAAGGCTACAACAACTGGGATTGTTTAGCTTAGAGGAAAGGCAAGTGAAGGGTGACATGATCGAAGGGTACAAAATTATGCATGGTACGGAGAAAGTGGATAGGGAGACATTTTTCTCCTTCTCTCATAATAATAGAACCTGGGGTCATCCCACGAAGCTGATTGGTCAGAGATTCAGAACAGATAAAAGGCACACAGCTCATAGTTAAACTATGGAATCCACTTCCAGTAGATGTAGCGATGGCCGCCAATTTGGATGGCTTTAAAAGGGGATTGGACAAATGCATGGAGGAGAAAGCTATCAATGGCTACAAGTCCTGATGACTATATGCTACCTCCAGTATCAGAGGCAGTATGCCTATGTACACCAGTTGCTGGGGAACATGGGTGGGAGGGTGGTGTTGCATTCATGTCCTGCTTGTGATTTTCCCATGGGCAGCTGGTTGGCCACTCTGTGAACAGAATACTAGACTAGATGGACCCTTGGTCGAATCCAGCGTGGCTCTTCTTATGTTCTTATGTTGCAGTTATGGAGTGCTCCTGTTCAGAGTTCCAGTCACCAAGCCATGCCCTCTTCCGGTATACTTTATCACATTTCCCCTCCCCACGCCAGTGTTCCATTTTTCTCTCCCCTAACAATGAGTTACCATTCCATGCCCACTGAGCATGCTCAGTCTTCATTGGGCTATTCCGGGGAGGCAGGTTTTCCTTTTAGGGTTTTTTCTCCTCAAGGCGTTGTTGTTGTTGTTGCTGTTGTTGTTTTGTACCTTTGGGGTTCCCACACACCTGCTGATACCTCCCTCTTGAGTGTGGATCTTGCCATTTTGAGTACCTACACTCAAAGTATGGGTTCGCTATGAGTATATAGGGTAACATTATCTCTATGCCGCAGATAACTTCACCCGCCACTGTTTGCGGATCAAGTGGCCATTAAAGGCAGAGACAAGGACCAGTAAAAAAAAAAGTTGGCAACCTTAAATCAGCCAGTGAAGATGAAGCCTGAGCTGAGGCTGTGATCAGGGATCCCTTTGATTAAGGATTCCCAGTTTTCAGCTCATGATCTTGAAAATGAGCCTATTGCTGGGAAAAGAACCCTGGGTCCTGACAATTTCTGCAATAGAAATTCATATGTAAATAAGTGCTGTGGTGTGATCACATTAATTTGTGATGTGTTCCTTACCAGCTTCCTGATTTTCAATCCTATCTGAGTAGGTCTGCCACACACACACAGGGCCAGTTTGCACAACACAGCCGGTTCAGCATGAGTTATTTAACGCGCGATAAGCCATGGCACATGCAGCCGCCATTTTGGATATGCAACTCCCGATAAGGATGATCAGGAGTTGCACTGCGTCATGTGAACCCAGCCATCATGCGCTATTTGAGGGTTAAGCAACCTTCACATAACCCTACTACTCACCTAACCCTACTACTAATCGAGGGTTATGCTTTTGTTTAACCCTCAAATAACCCATGATGGTGGTTCACACGACACGGTTGCATATTCAAACTGGTGCTGGCACACACCCAGCATGAGCCCACAGTGTTGTGTGAATCAGGTCATAGAGACTTCCCCTGCACTGGCCAGGGGAGGAGCATTACATAGCCATTTTTCCAGCTGCTTCATTCTCCAAAGGTAGCACAAATTTTCATACCACCACCACCACCATCCAATCTTGAGGCTGTAATAATGTCAATAGATATCACAGAAACCTAATTCTCTACAACTAGATGTAGAATAGTTCCGAAATACAAAAGGCCTTGTCCCCATAGGAAAAGGCTAATACCCTCTCACAACTTACAAATATTTAAATCAAGTACACTGTAGAGTATCTAGCACACAAAAAAAACCTTGATTTAAATAGTGTCTGCAGTGATGGAACTAGCTGAAGCAGCCTTCCTCAACCAGGCACTCTCCAGATGTGTTCGACTACAGCTCCTATCATCCCTAGCCAACAGGACAATTTGATGATGGGAGTTGATGGTCAACACATCTGGAGGGCACCAGGTTGGGGAAGGCTGAGTTAAAGGAATATTCTTCCACTAATAGTATCACCTGTAAAACAAGCAGAAACGAGGAGGGTCGCAATCCTTTTCCTCATACAAAGTGTCTGGGCAGTCACGGCCACCATTCGCAGGGAGCTGCAAGATGACTCGATGTCGAGACTGTTTTGTGATGGTTACATCCCCTGTGAACAAACATCAAAGTGCATTTTACTATCCAATTCCCCTTCCACTAGACGTTGGACCATCATACTTGGATCATAGAAATTAGGAGAAATAATCAAATACAATAATCAAATTAGTTGCTTGAAAGGTAAAAATTACATTTAGCTAGTACATAGTATATATCCATAGTAATAAACACTAACAAAATCAAAATATAAATAATTAAAAAATATAATACCCATACCAATGGAAATGGATTTACTACCTCTGTATCATATCATGTGTAACGGACGGTACCTTATAAAGCAACCCCACTTTTCTCAAAGAGATGTTCATTATGTACGCCCTTTTTCACCCATAAATGCCCCATTGTTAGTTTACTTAAGCTGTATCCTATAATGTAACATACGATCCTTTTAATTTAGGCATTCGAGAACTTCTACAGTATTCAATCTATATCATTCCTGCTGTTGCAGTCATATAAAACAATACCCCTTCTTCTTTCAATGCTGTCTCTTTTTATATTGTTAACATGAACATTTCAGGGTCTAAAAATCTTTCTTCCAAAATGACATAATAGCTTTTAGTATTTGTTTTCAGAAAGCTTTGGCATACATACACACAGGACCACTAACAACTGACAAAATCTCCTTTTCCTTGTCTGCATTTCCAGCACAGATCACAGACATTTTTAAAAAAATTGAGGAAAATGTAGACCTTCTCTAAGATGTGCCTGGGAACTTTGATGCCTGGCAAATTTGTAATAGGAAACCCTCCCTTAAAACACACTGACACACACACACACACACACACACACACACACACACACACACTCTAAGAGGTATCACCTGTCTTGAAACACATTGGGCTGGATCCAGATCATGGGGTGAATTCAATGGGGCGATTACATTCTTGTTGATTCTCTTGTCTTGCACCCTGCCAACTGCCATCTGCAAGTGGCACCCACTGCTTGCAAAATGAAGATTTAGCACTTCCAGGGCAACCGGAAACAAATGAAAATGCTCATTTTTTGAAAGGGCAGATCGGTGAAGCTTGCATAAGGGAGCTCCACTGACCTGTCCCAATTAAGAAACAAGTGTTTCCACTCATTTCAGGGCTTTATCTGGGAAGCGTTAAATCTCTGTTGCACAAGCAGCGGGTCCTGTTCATGCAACGGAATTGGTGGGACCCACCACTTGCACAACAGAATCCGTGGGGCTCAAGAGAATCAGCGGTGATGTAGGCACCCCATTGGATTCTGCCCTAGACAGCATCCAATGGTGTCATTCCGCAAAATCAAATAGCGCATGCATAACCCTGCTGAAACTATCAATTGTACTTTGCACTGAGAGCTTGCACAAACAGTACCAAGATGTGCTAGCATAGTGGTTGCATAAGCAGAACTTTAGTTGGATTCTCCCCTTGCACATACTGTAGTTGCAAACCTAGCTTTGGCTAGTGTAACATCACCTGAGCTAGTGGAATGACACCAGAGGATACTGCCCTTAGTCATACTAATTTAAGTCCCATTGATTTCATAGTCAGTCAGTCAGTCAGTCAGGCGATCACTCGTGACCGAGTAAGATTGTCTTCCAGGATAAAAAAGAAAATTTACAAAAAGGAGATTTTAAAAGGAGGAGAATTCTAAAGAAAATTGTGTAGACTCTAGCGATGGGTCCGTAAGTGACTGTGGAGGCCAATTCTAGATCCACACAGCTTCCCACAGTGAGGACACAGGTTACCAGATGGAAGATGGTCTTGTAAAGGATTCATTTGACGTGCTTTTCGCTTAGCACGTTTCTCCCTTTCACCTTGCACTCAAGCTTCTTTAAAGTCCATAGAACCTTTGTGGAAGGCCAACCTCCAGTTAGATCGTTCATGGGCCAGAGCTTCCCAGTTTTTGATGTTTATATTGCATTTCATAGATTCATAGATCATAGAGTTGGAAGTGGTCTATAAGGCCATCAAGTCCAACCCCCTGCTCAATGCAGGAATCCAAGTTAAAGCATCCCTGACAGATGGCTGTCCAGCTGCATCTTGAATACTTCCAGTGTGGGAGAGCCCACTACCTCCTAGGTAATTGGTTCCATTGTTGTATTTCTCTAACAGTCAGGAGGTTTTTCCTGATGTTCAGCCAGAATCTGGCTTCCTGTAACTTGAGCCCATTATTCTGTGTCCTGCACTCTGGGATGGTTGAGAAGAGATCCTGGCCCTTCTCTGTGTGAAACCTTTCAAGTACTTGAAGAGTGCTATCATATCATTTCAATGGGCCTACTCCAATTATGACTTAGTCTGGATACAACCATGCATGAATGTTGTACATGCATGAATGTCATATAACATATTTGGAGACTCCAACATGGCAGCATCAATGAATTTTCCCCAGAGCTCAAAACCTCAATGCATCTTTCAAAAAGGGCACACATGCAAGGTTTGTAATATAAGGGCAGCATGAACAAATACAGTGACAGCCAAAAGTTGTTTTAGTTAAAGATAACAGCAGAGCACAACCTCAGGTCTTCTTCTGCCAAGAATGGACAAGTACAGAAACATTTATATTGCCTGACTAGTAATAGTAGTAATTAAGTTCATTTAGTAAAAGTGCCAGTCTTGCTATCTAAATTCATAGATTCATAGATCACAGAGTTGGAAGGAGCCTACAAGGCTATTGAGTCCAACTCCCTGCTCAATGCAGGAAAGTAGAGGAGGGGTCTCCCATCCAAGTAACAACCAGGCTTGACCCTGCTTAGCTTTCCACACTCAGACAATACATTAAGCTATCCCCAAAATGTCTACATGTTCTTATATTGCAGTGAATCTCAGAGTAAAAAACAGTCATGATAAAAATTAAAAACAAGTGCCACATTGCTACTAGAGAGAAGCAGAAGCATTGCACAGATGCTTCTAATGTTACTGTTCTGCATATTACATTGTATTTGCCATGTTGGAAGGAAAATGCTCAGATTCTCTTCCCTGCCATCATATTAAACCTTCCAGGCTCCCCATTAAACCTTGAAGTCTCCACATGCTCTTTATTTCCTCAAAAGGTTACAAGTTTAATCTGTCTAATCCTTTATTAGTTAGAGAATACTCTAATCAGTAACCAGGACAGCTGTAAAAGTGATTTTGTATTTGTCTCATATATATTTTTTATAACATGGAGCATTAACTGTGAACTATAAGGGAATCTTTTCAGTACAACAATCCCTGGGTTTTTTTTAAAATAGGTGGCAATGAGTAAGCACAATATGCCACAGGGGGATTAGCACACATGAACAAGGAATTATATAATTGACTGCAGCTATGATAGTGCATATTATGATGAATGCTTCCTGCTAAGCTCAAAAGAGAAAAGGGGATAAGGCAGAAATATCTGGGCAACATTAAGTCAGTCAAAAATGTTCTGCAACTATAATTACAATACAGAAAAAAACTAAAAAAAATGTAGGATGTCAAACTACTGCAGAGCAGTACCACTGAACATCTGGCACTATGTGCTTAAATAGAATACTTAACATTATTTGAGTTTTCGGTTTGAAAAAAAAAAGAGTAAAAGGAACCACTAACATCCATCTCTTTTTATTCCCCTCTACCAAGGAAATATGCAAAAGTACAACATAAAAGTAAGAACAACCTCTCTTGGCCAATTATTTATGGCTTATAAGAGAGCATAAGCCATCTGCACCTCTGGACTCAATCCCTTAGGTGCAATACACCAAGAATCATTGTATCATAACCACTCCATCCATTTCAATGAGGCTCGACCACAAGCTCAACTAATATGAATGTATGCTGAACTTAAAGGTGAAATATAGAGAACTACTGTATTAAATTGTTTTAAATAGTATTTACTCTCCTAAAGTAAGAGAACCCTACCTATGCGAGGACTACTTTCTAATCAACTGATTTAAAAAAAAAAAAAAGCCAGAAGGGGCCGACAAAAACTATTACTCAAAATGCAGTGTTAAACAACAATTAGGGGGTTTTAGAGTGACAGAAAAGGACACTAAGAAAAGGACTTTTGAACACATTGCTGTAAGGATTTTGGATGGCTTCACACCACACTTGTATGTACACAGAGTGGTTTTTGGTAGCCAAGGTTATGCTGGAAGGTGAGGCTCTATATATGTTTTACCTTAACTTCTACTCATTGTTGTCCTTCAGTGTTGTTTTGTACCCTAAGCCCGAAAGCTGGGTGGTCTACAAATTCAAATAAATAAATACAATGCAGTTATCTAACAAAAAGCCTAAAAACTGCTGCGCAGAATAACATCCAACAACAGGGATGGATAAATCTGTTTCTTTTTCTCTGTTTCTCATTTTTCCAATCCTCAGTTTGTTCTGTCCTGTTTCCTCATCCGCTGCGACTTTTTTAAAAAAAAAAAAAAGTCAGCACAAAAATTTGTATGCATTTTCATATGCATTTCCTCTAATATATGCATTTTGCCTAATATACAGTTCCCCCCTATATTGCTTTTTTGTACATTTTTCCTCTACACAAAAATACACATTTTTGTTCACACTTTTCTCAAATATTCACAGTTTTTGTTCAAGAACTGTATCACAAATTTCCGAGAAGTGCAAATACCGAAGAATAACTGTGTTCCAGTCTACATACTGATTCAGGAAGTGCAATTTTGGTAAGCTCTTATCAAAATGCAATCTGAACAAAACTCTACCCCATCTCTACCCAACAGCATGATCAAGGGGCTCCTTAAATATATGGGGTCTCCTATTCATTTATGAGCTCCATGTCTGCAAAGAATTCTCTGAAGACTTCATTGTCTGGGAAGCCTTTGAAAGCATGAAAACTGAACGAAAGGACAGGGATGCCCTATGCCCTCTAGACCATATTCTGAGGCATAGTATTTCTGTATACCAGGGGTGGGGAACCTCAGGCCCAGGGGCCAAATCTGGCCTTCCTGGGTTTCCAGTCTGGCCCTCCCAGGTTCCCCAGAAGCCCACACCCCGGGCCCCGTCCCTTTCCCCCAATCACTGATCACTTGGAGGTTTCCTGGCTTTCCCCCCCTCTCCTAAGGCTTAGTCAGGGCCGGTGCTACCACTAGGCGAACTAGGTGGCTGCCTAAGGCGCATGGCTAAAGGGGGCACAGAAACGCTCTGCTCCTGCCCCAAACTCGCTCGTGCAGGCCAGCCGCACCCCCTCCCTCCCTCCGCCCCTTTGCCGTGTCTTCCGGTTCCTCCCGCCCTCTCCGTCCATTCTATCAGGCCGGCCGGGCGGGCGGGCAGGCGGGCGAGCGAGATCGGTGGCGGCGGTTTCTCCTTGGCGGCCACTTCTAGCGCAACTCAAGCAGCTGCGGGGGGCGGCCGGGCGGGGGTCGCTCTGCAGGACAGCCGCGGGGGTGCCTCCCTCTCACCCCTGGGTCGAAGCGAGGCATCCCTTATCCTCCAAGGAGGGCAAGGCGCCCCTCCCCCATCAGGCTTCAGCTCGTGGTCTTGTGGGGGGGGCGAAGCACGTGAGGAGGGCATTTTTTAAAACAAATGGGTGTTTTAAAACAAAGCCCTTGATGCTCGACATTATTGGGTGTGGTTGTTTTTCTTTGTATTCTGTTGTTTCTTAAAAGTGTGTGTGTGTGTGTGTGTGTGTATAATATATATGGTCCGTTGCATAGGAAAATGCTGCAGTTTTGCAGGATGTTGTCCTAACATACGTTTTGTTGTGAATGTGATTAAATCCATACTGTAAGTAAACAGTTGTCTGAAACAATGACTTTTCTTGTCCTAGGGGCTGGCACCTTGTTAATTTGGCTTCTTTTTTTGCCCTTGGATTCTGTTTGTGGTGGTGGTTCAATTAAAGATGTAGTGTAGAATGCAGGCTTTTACAAAAACTAAGGCACATATCTTTACGATAATAATTTTTTTAGGTTTTGCCAATTGACTTGTATTTCATAATGGGCATAGGGCTGGAGGGAGGGAGGGTTCAAGTGGGAAGGGGGGGGCACTAAATATCTGATCTTGCCTAGGGCACCAAACTGCCTTGCACCGGCCCTGGGCTTAGTTACTGACAGTAAGAGCTTTAAGCTAAATATGATGGTATTTTTGTACTTTTGGCCCCGCCCCATTTGCCTTTGGCCGGTACCCCCACTGGAATACGGACCCTGAGAGCTTCTCCAAAATTGAATTTGGCCCTGGAGCTGAAAAAGGTTCCCCACCTCTACTGTATACGCTTGTCTCTCTTCCTCTGCCTCCACTGTTAAAGGCACACAAAGGGTTATTATGTTTGTTATGCTATGCAAGCTACCAGTATTATTTATTTCCTCACAGTTGGAAAAAATGTAATCGCCCCCTGAAGTTATCATATGACAAAAGAACAAGAAGAATTTTAAAAGAGCCCAAGATAGCCAACAGGACAAAGGCATTCTTGGATAATGACACCACAAAGTAGGGCCATCAATTAGCCTTGGATCGCAATCTGTACCATATTTAATGATTGTCAATCCAATCCTGATGAGGGCTACACAGCAGCCACCAAGAAATGAGTTTCTTTTAAATAATATGTGATGACTTGATGGGTGCAATGCAGAAACAACTAAACCTGTTTAAATCAAGTTGAAATCTCCAAGCTTGGACCTGGAAGACTTGTGATGTTAACCACAGTATGGAGCTGAGACAAAAGCCATCCACCAATAAACACTCAACAGTAGTACCTTCTTGACATGATGAAGGGCATGGTGTCCAATCACTGTAAGGGGTCACAATGCAATCCTTCCTACAGGGTAGCAAGCAAGGTCTAACAGTCTCAGGGCGAAGGCTTTCAGGACACCTAAAATGAGCAATGACAACACAAAAGATAGAATAAAAATAAAATGATCGGTCATATTGAATGCAGGCACTCAAAAGCTATTCTAGTGAAAGTGCTATGTTGTCAGGGAAATATATCTGGATTAAGAGGAAAAATTAGATAATTAGGAGTCCAGGAGAACCAAGGTTTGGACAGTGGGACTTATCCTGTATTCACTTGTCCCACACTGACATTTCTACAGATGGCTTTTCTTGTTTGCACCCCAACAGTGCAGGCCCCCCCTCTCCATTAAAAGCCACCAAAAGAACTCAACAGCAATACACAGACATCCTCTACACTCCAGCTGTTCCAGCTGGTTTGCAATGATCCCAATGGAATACCAAAGAAACTATCATCCGCATGTACTTTTAGCAATAGTTGTATAATTTGTCATGTCATCAGAAGTATCACAAAAGTATCTGAAGTCAGGAGTGCTCTTTTGTTTTGTGCATGGAATGGGAAGAGGAATTCACACCTAATCACCTCCTGGGAAACACATGACATCTAGCATGAACCAGGAGGTGGTGAGCTGCCTCTTCACCATGTGTCACTGACTATCAAAAATGCAAACAAAATTACTACCATATGGTGGATCCATCAGTTTATTCCCTACCTCAGCTGTTCATCTGAATGCCTTAGTGATCCATCAGTGACATAACTGGTCTGTACTAATTTCCATCTATTGTTTAAACCATTTGTATTTAGTTGCTTTGTTGCCTTTCAATCAAGATATTGAGATTATAACTATATCTACAACTATCTGTCCATCTCTCTTAGTCTCAGTCTCTTTCTCTCTCTCTCTCCTCCAACCTTATTCAAGGTCGAATTGAACTAAAGTAATAAAAGCTGAAGTCTGTTACTTTGAAAGTAAGGCCAATAATATTGATTTTGTCATATCACAGTAACTCTTTCTATTAAGGGGCATTTAAAACATGGTTCTCATTTCACTTTCATGTACATCTTCTGCTCTTTCAAAACTTATTAAGTGACAAAACCATGATGGTTCAAGCGATCAACTAAAATGTTACTGTCCTTGTTTCACAAGACTGCATCCTTTACATACTGACATTAGATTACTATTTGCATTATTCAAAAGGCAAAACAGAAAGCTAATGATCAATTATGAAAATCTGAAATCAAAGGGCAATTCTGAGAGATGCTGTGATTTCATGAGCCAGAACACTCTAATTTGATTCCTATACATTTATGTTTATTGTAAATTTGGACAAACAACCTATTTTATATTAATAGAACTGTGTTGTGGCAGACCTATAAAGAGACAAGGGAGAGAGACTTAATTATTCCCATTATATTTACTTTTTGGGTCCGACTTGTCCCACGTTGACCCTGACGCATATGACTTTCCTTGTTTGCATCCCAACAGCACAGGTTGCCTCACCATTCCAGCCAGTAGAAGAGTTGAATGCTGACACAGAAACATCTTCTATACACTGACCCCAAGGTCCTGTTTGCCAGTGGTACACTGTACATGAATGTTCATTGCAGTTGCGCATTTCTTGTAGCATGCTGCTGTTTGGGCACTGAAGTCCACCTAGAAGGAACAATGTTTGAGTGCACAGTGATAGTGGTGGGGAAGCATTTTAATTATAGTTTGAGAAATCACACTTGGTATTCACATCTGCTTTGATCCTAGGTTATGAACTCTCTCTCTCTCTCTCTCTCTCTCTCTCTCTATATATATATATATATATATATAAGCACTAAAGCCTAGTCCTTGCTGTATTAACCCTATGATTGTCTGGGCTACACCACTTCAGACTGCTGGCGGGGGTTCACATAACTGAATGCTCCTCTAAACAAAAGATTTTAAAAATCTCTGCACGGAGAGAAAAGGGTTCTAGCCTAGTCTTCGCTCTGATTATCTGGCTTTCTATGTGCAGGGATTTGTTTTTCATACAGAACATTCAAATCATGTAAACTCTCACCTACAGTCTTCAGTGGTACAGCCTGTGAGATCGACTGAGGGTGGGAGCTTTACCCAGCTGTAACCACCAGTACCACAGATGGAAAGAGGAGAGTGCAGCAGTTAGTTGAGCTACAAGCGTTTAATCATTGTAGGCCCAAGTACATGGGGAAAGCAAGTTAGTGGTGTTCACGAACCTGAGGGGGGGGTCCCGCCTCTCCGCCGCCTCTCCGCCGCCTCACCTCTCCATGGCGCCGAGGCCCCGCCTCGATTTTCTTAGCGGCGCAGAGCAGTTCTCCGCGCCACTCGAGCCCGCCAAGCTTAAACAGCCCTGTTGCCCTGGTTTCTCTGCAAAATATGCAGCGCAGGGGCCCAGAGCGCCGGTGCAGGGTCCCATCACGTCACTTCCAGTCAGCTGGAAGTGACGCGATGGGACCAGCACGGCCGGCTTGAGGCGGCGAGCCCCGGACCCAGTAAAGTCCCCACGAGTCTCTGGCAGGCATGAGCGGGGCCGATTTTGGCCCACTATGCCCTCCACGAGACGAGCGGGCACACCCCTACAAGCAATACAGGCATCTCTTACACAGAAGAGATTACTCTGTCTCATTACATCGTCTCAGAGGCAGAGTTGTCCAGTGAAGAAGATGACAAGCAAAGATGTGAAGAGATGTGATGTGAAGAAAACACAACAGTGTTGCTTCTTTTATAGTAAATGACCGCACTATAAATAGGACAGTTACGCAACAATTTTGCAACACTTATATAACATGTTGTCTTTGAATTATCACAAGACCCTGAGTCACAGGCACTTTGAGACAATGTCAGGAGACAATCTCGTTTTGCACCCCACACTAAAACCTAACACAGTCTAGATCAAGGTTGACCACCTAGAAGCCAGTCCAGGCCTAAGATAATGGTTTGGACATAATATCTCTCGGCTCGTCGTCCTACGATATACATCAGCCTTGTATCCTCATGTGTTCCATCCCTTCTCATTGCATCACAATTGAAGATTTCCTGAGTCAGTTAACCATAATTTCCTGTTATGACTGAACTGGGAAGGGATGGTTACCAGGGTTAGAACAAATCAGGATCTGAAACCAACTTCAACCTGTGGTGTCAGTTCCTGATTTGTTCTGATCCTGGTAACCATAGTTTCCTGGTTCAGATGTAATGGGAAACTATGGTTAATTAGCCCAGGAAGTTTTCATTCATGGCACACCAACCTTTGCAAGCAAAGCATACCTCTGGTCCAATCTTCCCCAATGTGGAGCCCTCCAGATGTGTTGGAGTGTAACTCCCATCATTTCCAGCCAGTATGGCCATGCTGACTGGGAATGATGGGAGTGTTGGAGTATCAGCAACATGCTATGAGTTTTTACAGTACAGATGGGCTGCTATCAGGCATTGCTAGGCATTGTTTATGTCTAGGCTTCACAGTGTTCGCCGTGTTATTCTTAGGCTATTCTTGGTAGTTCTCAGGGAGCGTGTGAGAACCAGTATGTCATGCGATTTATGGCTGGTGACATGTGTGTGCTGGTCAGGCAGCAGCCATGTTATAGGTACTGTTCTCTCAGTCTGAAGTTGTTCTTCTTCTTCTCTCTACTGGACTTATCCTCTCTGGATGTATAAAGCTTGCTGGACTTTGGCTTGCTTTGCTTTCGTACTCTGCACATGGACTGTGTATATGGAATGGATACTCTGTAGTGATTACTTTGAATAAGTAAATAAACAGGTAGAATAGACCTGCTTGCGTCTACGGAGTGGTTCCTGAGTCCTGGATTAATCTGCAACTGGGTGAGCTGAACACTACTGCGTGGTTTGGACACAAACTCTGCTTGCTGTGTGTGGAAGGCCAACGTGCTGCATCTATATGTAGGCTAGCACACAGATTACCATTTTACTTTTCAACACCAACAGGGAGTTGCCATCCAACTCATCTGGAGAGCATCGCACTGGGGAAGGCTGCTACTGAGCAATGGTGCCCCCCCCCCAAGTAGGTGACTATACTGTGAGGAGTGGGATGCAATAAAACTGTGTGGGTGTTTGTTATTTACCGTGAGTTTATATATGTACTTCAGCTGTCCACACAGGAGAAGGATATGATGCAACTTAGCAGATCAGGATAATGGAAATATATTAACAATCCAGCATCACACACCCCACCCCCTGTGGGATATTAGGCCAGCTGGCCAGAAAGCATGCAGACTTCTTATCCTAAAGCTGCTTAACAGTAACTACTATATCTAGTGCATAATGTGAAAGGATTTTTTTAAAAAAATATCTAATGTGACTGCACAGTAATTTGGACCAGCCCCTCCAACACATGCACAGTTGGTGTGTACACAAAATTAAAAATAAATAAATAAGAGAGAAGCTGACTGGCAGAGCCTTTTGTGGGGGAGGGCTTTGCAGAGGCTCCTGGCTACTGGGGGCTTGGGACTTCTGCCCGAGTCTGGTCCTTGCAGCCCTAGAGGTAAATAGGCAGAGTTGTCCAATTATCATGCAACATGCAACATGCAACAAAGCATGGGTTCAGGCAGCTCATAATATCACACACCGCTAGCCAGATAGTAGTTCTAGAGGCCTATTAGAAATAGTCACTGGCACTAAAAACATGCAGGTGGGGAATTATAAGGACATTCGTCTAAACAAGAAAAAGGGCAAAACATGGCAACACTCAGTAACCAGTGAAAGAACATTTCACTTTGCTAGGGCCCTCCGCTGCTGACTCACCATTATTCAACAATGTTTCAAAGGGCGACTCCAGCATGAAATTGTTAAACTAGAATTTATCAGCAGATTTGGCAATATCTGATTGATATCCGATATCTATTTGCTTAGAACTCAACTGAGGTCAAGACTGCCTCTCACATTATAGGTGTTAAATTTACATAATAAAACTAGAAGGTTGCATTATCCCCAATTACTGTTGCCACAAATGGTGATCACTATGCTTATCTTGTACACATTGAAGCTCTGCATGCAAATGCCACACACTGGACCTTTGGCACTTTCTTGCCTTTTAGCCCCATTGTTTATTCTCTTTTTCACTATTCCCATGAATCCCATCTCTGTGTGCACAAACAGAGATATATCTTCCAACTGAAGTTGATTCTAATTAAGGAACAGGCTACTTCTGAGCACATGCTCAGTCCAGGATATTGTTTTCGTTATTTCTGTTACAGCACTAACAGCAGCCTACTCTGGAGGGGTGGGGGACCCACCTTTTTGCTGTTAGCATTGTTAAACAATATGGAATCAAACACCCTTGCCAATCTACCAATAGATCACCGAGAGATGTACCCAATCCACCTTCTGCACATCCTTGCTCTAGGCCACAAAAGCTTATGGCACCAAAAAAATATGTTCATTTTTAAGACGCCACCAGCCTCATTTTGGTTTTAGCTACATCATGTAATTAACTAAATTAAGAATTTTGTCCCTCTCATATGTGCATCTGTATGTCTGAATCACGTCTCTCCCCCTTTCTAAGTGCCACACACATGTGTATTGGGTATGCGCCATGGGTTCAGCCACACATAGAAAGCAATGCTAGAATGCTTCAAGAAAATCTTGACCCTTCAAGGCAATAGAGACATTTGGTTTGTCATCATCATCAGGCGATCACTCGTGACCGAGTAAGATTGTCTTCCGGGATAAAAGGAGGAAATTCTAAAGAAGATTGTGTAGACTCTAGCGATGGGTCCGTAAGTGACTGTGGAGGCCAATTCTAGATCCACACAGCTTCCCACAGTGAGGACACAGGTTACCAGATAGAAGATGGTCCTGTACTAAGACCATGGATGTGGAATTCATCAGTTTGGTCACTTGATCAGGGGCATTGTGTTACAAACCCTGGGCACTGTTACTACTTTATACAACAATGAAGTTGTAAAAGAAATCCTACACACACCATCTCCTTGATCTCAATATGACTTACTCCAAAGTCAATATGTTTGAAAATGCTTCCTATGCCAGAAGAGGCTAAAACAAGCAAATCAAAAGGATGCGAAATATAAGCAAGAAAATTAAATTCCTTACACTCAACAACCCTAGAGGATAGGAAATTTCCTTTCTGTTACTTATATGGGATCTCCACCAGTTACTTTGGTATTCAATTAATTAGAATTAATCAGAATTAACACCCATTAGCAGATGAAGGCGCATGCCTATACAACAGCACAGAATATTAACTGGAACTATGTAACTACGGTAATCTGCTATCAAAGCATTAATTGATTCATTAGAGTGGTTAATCAGCTAAATGCTTCCAGGCCTAAAATTAGTTTTGTGATGAGGTTTAAGAAAAAGCTTCCTTCCTTCCTTCCTTCCCTTAAAAAAAAAAAAAAAAAAGTATAATCTGGGCAAGTAGGGGCAAGATAAAAGGAAGGAACATGAACAAGACATATAGATTGCAAACAAACAAGACTACAATGGGAGCTGATGTGCAAATACATATGTACATAGTATATAAAATCAGATATAAAGCACAGAAGAACTCAATGCCTCTTCTTTTTCTGGTCTGTAGTACAACTAAACCCCACCACTAAAGGTAAGTGGGTATTAAGAATTATGGGTCAAATTACACTGGGAATTCCATGACTGATCTCCTAACTTTTCCTTAAAACTAAAGGCAGCTCTGTGTGCGCGTACAAACCTAACCAGGAAAGTGCAGGGTGGGGCATGATACAGGTGTCTTTATTCCACCCCTACCTCTCAGAGCAAATAGGAGTTTGGAAGGGGCAATTTAGTTGAGAAAACAGCATGGGGAAAAGGGTTACATGCCCAGAGCCTCCATGCCACTTCTTACATAAATCCAAAAATTAACAAATAGTTTAATAAAGAAATGGATGATTACATTCAATACGGGCAATAAAATAATTGGATAAAATAATGCATGGCACAATTGACAAGGACTACAGTAATAACTGTAAACAAACTGTACACGTATTTGGCCTCAGTGAGTCTGGAAAAGCCATTTTTAAATTTGAGACAAAGATAAACATGCAAAGAAGCCTTAGAATAAGGTTGCTAGAGCGGTTGTGGCCAATCCTAAAACCAAAAAGGGGGTGTAGGGGGAAGATAAACATAGGGCCAGTTCACACAACCCAGGAGGTGAGCGGGGGAGGCACCAAGGGGCTGTCTGCGGGGCCCAGCGGGGTGCCTCAGACAACCCGTGCCCCGCACACATGGGCGGACCACGGTGGAGCTGGCAGCCCCCATGCTGCGGTGCGGTCCTCCCGGCACTGGCAGGCGGCAGCTTGGGAGGCCCAGTGGGGCCGTTTGGCCCTACGGGCTGGAGCGGCTGCAACTCCGGCCGCTCTGGTCTGCCATCTCTGTGCAGCCACAAGAGGCCCATCCACTGTCCGCACGGCACAGCAGGCATGCGCGGTAGGGGCTTACCCTTCTACCATCCACGGTGGATTTTGGCGCAGCCATCCCGCGGGGGTGCACTGGGCCGCCGTTCACACAACACGGGAAACACGGGGGAGGAGCGGCCATAGATAACCAAATGTCAGAATATACACAAACAGGTATTAGTGGATGGCCTTGAACATATTTGATCAATGTTATATTCAGCAGTTATAGTATTATGTTGTTTGTTGTCTTTTAAGATTTTCTGACAATGAGTTTTGTGTTATTTGCAAGGCCAGCCCAAGACGTTTTGTTGCCTTAGGCAGACAAGATGGCATCTTCCCCCACTCCATGTACAAAAGCCAACAGGACCGGTAGTTGAAACTTATTTCAGCACTGGGGATGGGACAGCATCTTCCACCACTCCGGAGGGCAGCAGGCTAGCTTAGGGGGGTAGTAGGGCAGACCATGTGCCACATACAGCAGCTCTGTTGTCCAGCACCTCACCATGGCTCCCCATCTCCCAACATCCCTTGCCAGAGGTGGGCACCCCACTCTACCTACTGGTAAGGCCAGCCCTTGCTGTCTGGGAGAAATCAGCTTGACAGTGACACTTCTGAGAAGTTCAGAGGCTCACAAAGCATCCATTTATAAATTACTAATGGTCTCCAAAACAAGTAAAAGGAATGAGATTGCAAGTATGCTACTGTACTAGTGAAAGGTTCCACCTTGAGAATTCTTGCCAAACTACAAATCAGCTTTTGGCTTTGGGAAAAGGATGACCATTTTTCTCAGCGACTGGATTTAATTGTATCTTGACTCCTGTTTTACATAGGCAAGCTACTTAAGCTTCTAAGACTGAAATGCTTCCAACTGTCTAAAAGGGCTTATGTTGCAGATAGAGATGAGGTGAGGAACGTGTGTTGGCAGCATCCCAACCAGCCTCTGCATTGTGGCATGGTTCCCCTAAATCCAAAAATCTGTTACCACTTGGCCTTCCCTGTTCTCAAATGATCTGCCAATAGCTGCACTAATCTACATAGCTTTGGTTACATCAGTCTCCCAGAGGTTGTTGCTGAGTTTCAACAATATTTTAGATACCTCAAGGGTTCCAAACTGGGTTCAAAACAAAGGCATGCCATTTATGTCCAGCGCCTTGACAGTAACATGGAGGGATTTTAAGGACTAACTTTACTTCTTTATATAGCCCCTGCATGTCCTTCAAGCCCTTAACATCATGAAAAATTAAGCACCAAGCATGTAACATTTCTGAGACTCATTTGTGCCTCATAAATTACAGAGGCAGGAAACCTAGGCCTAGAAATGCTTCCACCTTTCTCTTCAAAATGCTTTTAAAAATGTATTTATAGCCTGCCATATGCCAAGGGCTTGGAGGTGGAGAGGGTAACAGAAGTTCTGAATTATATAAGTAGGCCCATGCCACTCAGTGGACTATTGTTAGGCCAGACAAATGACCCAAGGAGAGGAGAAAAAGAGAGGAACAGGAAAAGGTCCATTTAAATTAGTGTTATCAATATACATATATAGAGAACAAATATTTTCACTGAATATGGATGAGTGAGGACAGCCGAAAGGGTAATTCCTTGCTGCTACAGCAGGTGTAAATAAAGGTGGTGTCTTCACTTACCTTCCTTTCCAGTACTTGTCAGCTGCAACTCTGTACGGCTCACTTTTTAAGTGAAGCATCCCTTGAACTGCTACAGATTCACCTGCTGCATTGGGGGGGGGGCTCCTGCTCATTCTGCTGAGTGGGGCCGTGGACCTCTGCCATAGGGTTGGAACCAGATTTACGCTGGATCAACTGCACTGGTGGAAATGGACTTCCCCACTTGCTCCTTCCCATGGCAGCCCTTCCAGCCCTCTGAAAATGCTATACAGAGAGTCTGAAGACCCTGCTGAATGGGGTGAGCTGTGGTGTGAGAGATCCCCAAAAATTGGGCAGAGAGACTTTTTGCTAGTTGAGCCCTTCCTCTAGCAGAAGGTCCCTTCCTTTTGCGGAAGGCAGATCCTGGATCCAACCCCTGTAGTCCTTTCCTGAATGCACCACTGGATCCCAGCTCCTCACAGAACTCTCCTACCATCAGTGGGGATGAGGTAGGAAAGATCTGGGCAGCAGCTGGAATTCCCCTAATGTAGACGGTAAACCCTCTCAACAGGAAGCATGTATCTTCTCTGTTCTGCACACTGCTGGAGCCTAGCAAGCGATTAAATCTAAAAATGGTAGTATACTGTGGAGATTATCTGGTACCCATTGTCAGGTAAAACAGTGGAGCCCACAGATATATAATAAAGAACTGTTACACAAATCAAAATCATGTTATGACCCCCCATAGGTTGCTGCCCAGGAACAATGACACAACGTGTGCTGCTGTAATGGCTAAAACATTTCCATGCATTGCTGAAGGTGAAGAGACAGCCATTACTTGTCAGGCAGCACATGACAAAATTCCATTATGGATTTACTGGCATAATGAAGTCAACAGATTTGATTGGTTAAGCTGAAAAGTTATAATCTAAACTGATACAGTTTGAAGGTCTGTGGCTCATGCTGGCTCAGCTTGTCTGAGTGTGGAAAGCTAAGCAGGGTCAGGCCTGGTTATTACTTGGATGGGAGACCCCTCCTCTAGTTTCCTGCATTGAGCAGGGGGTTGGACTCAATAGCCTTGTAGGCCCCTTCCAACTCTATGATCCTATGAAATCCTATGAATTTGGAATTTAATCTGAGAAGTGAAAGTGACATCTCAGCTACTTTGGAAATGATATTACAGTGCAGGGAGATTTTTTATTCATAAATGTTATGCAGTCTCTAAGGCACAAATTTAGTAAAACTATATATGCACATGTTTACCCATTTTTAGTTAAAAAAAAACTTATTACATGTATATCATACTTTAACATGGCACACCCAGCAGTCTCTTGTCCAGATTATTAATCATATATAACCCTGCTTAGCTTCTAGTGTTCCTAGATAAGCCACTGGGCACAAGCACATGTGTATCTTTAAGCACATGATCAATGCTGTTGATTCACAGTTGAGCATTAACACATCTCCCATCTCCACTCCAAGTGCTTTGAAGCTTTTTCTGCTTTCACTCCTCTAAAATGTACATACATGCTAGAAGAAGCTGTATTTCACAACTGTATTTATCCGTTATCACAAGATAAGGCACAGTAATATGAATTCAGCTATCAAGAAGGATATGGTGGAAGTATTTAACCAAACTCACAAGCCTCATTTTTAACATACTTCCAAATTCTTTCCTACATTTCTGCGTAACAGATTCATTTCCTTAGGGAGCAATCCTGTGCAAGTTTTGGCAGAAAAAAGGCCTACAACTCCCAGCGTAGCTGGCTGCGGCATGCTGGGAGTTGTAGGCCTTTTTTTCTGTCTAGACTTGTATAGGATTGCACCTTTAACTTCTCTTTACTTGGGCCCAGGCTTTGTACTCACTTTTAGACATTGATTAGGTTCAGACAATATGAGAACTCACACTCAAGGGTTGAGTATGGGTTGAGCATGGGTTGTCATTGAACTGAGGGTTGTTGTTGAAACATGGATTCTCGTGTTGTCTGAACCCAGCTGAGATAACAAACAGCACACAGTTCACAACCCAACAACAAACCATGGGGTGTTCATGCTTAACACCCCATGGCTTGTTAGCACAGCTGAGTTCAGACAACACGATAACCCACATTTCAAGAACAACCCACAGTTCAACAACAACCCACATTCAACCTTTGAGTGTGGGTTATCAAGGTGTCTGAACCCAGTCAATGAGCTTACTACCATAGAAAGGTCTATTCAAATGTGTATCTGTATGATAAGCCTGGTCCATGAAAAGTTATTTATATGCACTGAAGCATCTGTTATCCAAATGGCCTGAGACAGGGGGCATTCTACAAATTCAGGGCCAGGGTGCAATTTGCTAGGGAGGTTTTCCACAAAGTCTCCATTAAAATGAATAGGAACTACACAAAACATCATAGGATACAGCTTGGCAATAGGTGGCAGCCATTTTCATGGTTGGAGTGATTGTAAAATCTACTTAGAACAGGGGTGAAGAATCTCTGGCCCATGGGCCTAATCCAGCCCACAGGGGCACGGGGCACCCCAATCCAGTTTACGCAGCCTCTTGGGGTTCCTCCAGAGACTGGGGCTTAGACTCCAAGCCCTGCCCCCTGGAGGAATCCCCTCAGAGGGCATCAACTCGCTGCTATCTCCGATTGGAAATAACAGAGGGAATTCCCCTGCTGGCACTAAATTTTAGAAGCAGGCATTTCATGGCCAGGGATTGATGTTGCATAACTTGGAGATATTGTTCTGCATTTAAATTAGAACTATTTAAATATGATTTCATACAGTTTAGTCAGCAGCAGAGTAGCTCTTTTGTCTCAGTGATTTCATTACAAACTGATCCAGTAAACTGGTTATGCACATTTAGCTTTTTGCATAGAACATCTTGCTTCATTGTCAGCTGCAATGCCAACACGCCTAACCATTTTGAAGACTAGAATCTAATTTGTTTACAGTCCCCCCCCCAAGACCTTGTGTGTGTACATACGGTACGTAGCATCAAAGTCCATAGCCCAATTTAATTTGAAGATAGGAGCCAAATGTCTTTTAAAGAAACCTTGTCTTAAAAACAACACCCTTATTCAGAAATGAACTAAAAACAGAAACAACAACAATAATAATGCAAAAAATAATGAGTAAACATGGATTAATATTTTTAAATACTAATAATAGCACACTGTCATGTAAAAACAATGGGTTACACCTATAATTTCCTTCTAATCATTTCTCACGAATACTACCAATGTTCAAAAGATAGCATTTAAGAATTCGTAACCATAGGCCAAGGCTGCTGAAGGAGATGACCTTACCTTCACCTGCATAAGCCAAGATAGAGCGGGCACGCATCTGTTTTCCTTCTGTGTTTTTGCCTGAGCAGGTGTGCGAGCAGGAGGACCATCCAGACCACGTGCTGAGTACACAATCCTTCGGGCATGGAACTTCGCAGACGATGGGGACTGGATAGATAGCATCTCTGCACAGCTGTCTATCAATCTCTTCTCCTGGGGAAAAAAGAAGGCCAGTAGCAGTCTATCATTGCTAATTTAACTTAAATTGAGCAGTCTTAGCCCAGATGGGGCCACACATAAATTAGATTCTGTTGACTTGTTAAAATAAAATAAAAAAGTAAACCGATTATCAAAGTGATTGCATCTTCCATGGTTTGATGTGAAAAATAAAAAAAAGCTACAACACTTAAGTTACCCTCACACATTTAAACTGAGCTGAAGTGGTGATGGGGGAAGAGATTGATACTTTTGAAATATATTAGACCAAAAGTTAGCAAACAAACTCTGAATTAAAACAACAGAGGAGAAATACATTTTTCTTTAAAACACAATACCAAATTTCTCCATAGGAAGTATTTTTACTGTATATAGTCACTATATATTTGACAACAACAAAAGGAGCTCAATAGGACTTACTCCCACATAAGTGTGCTCAACTGTCAGTTGAGTTCTCCCTCTCTCCCTCTGGAACAGGTCTGAACATTCATTGCATGCCAATTCAAAGTACTTGTATTAACCCTTAAAGCCCTAAATGGCATGGGGCCAGGTTACCTGAAGGATTGTCTTCTCCCATATATGCCTATGCAAAGGGTCAAATTACACATTGATTTATAGATGAATATAAATAATAAATAATTGCCTTTTCGGGCAATGTAAATTGTAGGCATGGGGTCTTTGATCTGAACTAGGACCACAGCGGGGAGCAAAGGGCTAAAACCCCTGTACTCCCCAATGCTAGAATCCCAATACAGATCCAGTCCCCCATGCTTATTTTTGAGAAAGTGATGGGGGTGGGAGGAGGGAGACTTGGCTGCTAGCTATGTCTTTAAAGTAACGTTGCGTTTGACCCTAAGAGCTGGCCTTCTATAATAATAGCAAGAAATACTTCTTTGGAACATTTTAAAACTCCTATGTCCAAAATGACAAAGAAATAAAAAAAAATTGTTCCACCTTGACCTTCAAGCAGCCATACAGTGAGGACTTAAAATCTTGAGCATGCTGAATGTCCCTATTATGCTATACTTTTAAATATAAGGTCAGCTCATGTCTGTAAAAACATGCAGTTGCACTATGTACGGCTTCAATACTTCTCTGGAGTTCAAAAAGTCAGTAATCTGAACAAGGAACATCATGTCACAGTTATGATGTGGTTCCATCAGGTCAATCATTCCATCATAATAGCTATCTAGCTAGTATCATTTAACATTGAGATGTTCAATATAAAATATAACGCTAAACAGAGTACGATAAAATGTTTCTGTGTGCAGGTGTGTTTTAAAAATACAATATTCAGATATCACATTCAAGACAGGTCAATATTTGGAAATAATTGCTTATTTTTCAGAGGTTGAGGGTGCAACCCTCTGGCTGCTAGACAGAGCATAGGAGAGGTCGGAGTCCCAGCTCTGACCTCGGAAACATGGTCCAAGGTTGGAGCTGGGGCTCTGACCTCGGAGTGTCTTCCCTCCACCCTCTCAGCCGGCACAGAAGAACCACGCCAGCTGCGGCTCCAAGGTCAGAAGAGCGGCCTCAGAGTCGGAGGTTTGTGGGCGTTCCAGGGGGCGGGGAGGGGAGGGGAGAGGCTCCTCCACGATACGTAGTATCCTGGCGGTGCCTCAGCCTATCCTCCTCGTGCTCGGGGGCAAAAGACTTAGATGGCCGACCTTCACCTCCGCGCTCCTTCTGCCCTCGATAGGATGATGCCCATAAACCTGCGAATTCGGAGGGTTACAGGCAGCCACATTGGATTGCACTGCCCATCAAATAAGTTCTGGTGCCAAGGGAATCCAATGAACAAAACAAACATGTTGATTATAGCATTTGCTCTAGCAAGCTTCTGGCCTTACTTATTGTCCATGAAAAATATAGAACTCTTCTGAACAAACAGGTTGGAAGAGTAGAAGTATTTTATTTCTTGGTCACACTAAAGTGTGATGAAATGTTGACAGTTGGATGTGTGTGTATATATCTACGTACGTGTGTGTGTGTGTGTGTGTGTGTGTGTGTGTGTCTGTCTGTCTGTCTGTCTGTCTGTGTGACAGAGAGATGATGATGTAGGTATGGGGGAATTACCGTATGCCAATGCTTACAGAATACCCCAAATTTCCTCATAGGACAGGAGTTTGATTGGCATATGGAAAATACAGTGGCACGTGATCATAGCCTCTTTAAAAATTGACATTACCTAAAGCAATAAAATGCTGTCACTGACTGCAGACTGAAATGATGTATTCTAATTCTGACAACCAGTGTGCAAATCTTATCCGACTGGAGGCAACAATATGGAACAAGCCAATAATTTATAATGGTTACTTCATCTCTTTAGGGATTTATACTACTATTTAGATTGAATTGTTTCTAATATTTCACTAATGATTTTATGAACAACTTGACCTTCGTGGGCCCCACACTTTACCTCATAATGTAATATGCTACCCAGGAAGCCATCAACCATTTTCTGGGAAAGTAATTCCAATATAAAGATCATATCAACTGGCAGAAATTCCAACAGAACCTAGCTGTTATCAATAGCATTTTTAAAATCATTATAATACAGTAAAATATAATAGGTGCTACGATACTGTGGATACATGGAAAATAGATCATCCTACCACCCCTGGGTTCCTCTGAACCTACTTTTCCTTTGGATTCATGTTTTGTAGCTATAATACTGAACTGAATTTTCTGCTTCCCTTTTTTCTTTTTCTTTAAACAAACGTTGCTATCTGCTACCACTTGTGGCTTACTCCCCAAGCAAGGGATTTAGCTGAAAATGAACTGTTTGAGGGTCAGGTGGCACAATGTATAACTATTCAAGAGTGATAGCCAGGAAGGTGATGGGAAGAGTTTACTTCTTGGGGATCAGGCCACTAAAAAGAAGCTAAAAACACACACACGAAAAAACTAGCTTCTGCGGATGTATCATATTGAAAATAGGTCTTATGCATATCCACACTAATTTCATCAATTAGGCCTGACATGCAATGTATAATGCTTTTGCTATTGCAAAGAAATACCTTGCAGTGCCCAGAGTAATGGGTGTCATTCTTCCCCTAAAAGCTCTATCCCACTGCAAGAGTTCAAAAAACCCCAAACCCATTGGTAAGTTTAATTGCCTCTGAAGTATGATCTCTGGAGTGCCCACCTGCCCAACACTCGCTCTGAGGGGTCCTTCCTCAGAGCAAGGAATTGGGCTTGGCTGGCAACAGCAATACTCTGTGGTGGGCAAGCAGCAACTGCAACAGCCATGACCAGCCACAAAAAAACACAATCTGTGGTGGCAGCAAGTAGCCCTCCCAAGACGGTGGTGGATGAGGGTGCATGATCCGCTGCCCTCTCAACCTGAGGAGAGGGTCTCACCCTGCCTCATGGGAGGGCTGGCCCTAAACTTCCCACTTAATCAGGATTGCAGCTTGAGATTGAGAGGCAAATGGTCAAGGAGCACCTGATTACTTTGAACGAGTTTAAATCTCCAGGGCCTGATGAGCTGCATCCTAGAGTAATAAAGGAACTGGCAGAAGAACTCTCAGAACCACTGTCTATTATCTTTGAGAAATCATGGAGGACTGGTGAAGTGCCAAATGACTGGAGGAGGGCAAATGTTGTTCCCATCTTCAAAAAGGGCAAGAAGGAGGAACCGTGGGAACTATAGGCCAGTCAGTCTGACATCAATCCCTGGGAAAATTTTGGAGCAGATTATAAAAAAGTCAGTTTGCAAGCACCTTGAAAACAATGCAGTGATTACTAGAAGCCAGCATGGATTTGTCAAGAACAAATCCTGCCAGACTAATCTGATCTCATTTTTTGATCGGGTAACCTCCCTTGTGGACTGTGGGAATGCTGTGGACATCATATATCTGGACTTCAGCAAAGCTTTCGACAAAGTGCCTCGTGATATCCTGATTAGCAAGCTAGCTAAAAGTGGGCTAGATGGAACAACTATCAGGTGGATCCACAACTGGCTACAGAATCGGACTCAAAGAGTGCTTATCAGTGGTTCCTTCTCAAACTGGGGAGAGATAACGAGCGGGGTACCACCAGGGATGGGGACTCAGACTCCAGGACTCGACTCGTGAGTCAGACTGAGTCCCCCCTCTGACTCAGATACCTTTAGTTTACAGATACCTTCAAGCTATGCTCGGGGGCCAATAGAACAACAGAAAGTGATTGATGAAGTGTAGCAGACTCCAAGTACACTAGCTCCCAGAAGGCCCCTTGAGTTGGGGGGGGGGGGGTCATAGCTGCCAAGGTTTATGCGGCTCCATGTAAAACATTATGCCAATTTCCATGAAATTACTAGTGAATTTGCATCTCATTTGTGTAAAACAGTAGCAACCTGCTTTTTAATACAAAACAGACCCATTCATTGCCAGTGAAAGCTGCTAGCTAGCTTGATAGCCTTGATACAGGGAACCCTAAATACTTATAGGTCAATAGCAATACAGGCCTGTGCCTGTGGCCGGTGCTACCATTAGGCCAACTAGGCAGCTGCCTAGGGCGCAGGGCTAAAGGGGGCGCCAGAAATAGGGAGGGCTCAAGTGGGAAGGGGGCGCGCTAAATATCTGATCTTGCCTAGGGCACCAAACTGCCTTGCACCGGCCCTGTTCATGCTGGCTCAGCTTATCTGAGTGTGGAAAGCTAAGCAGGGTCAAGCCTGGTTATTACTTGGATTGGGCTCGATGGCCTTGCAGGTCCCTTCCAACTCTATGATCCTATGACCCCAACTAAATGTTAACCAATGTAGTTGCACCATCAAGATCACTTAAGGTACATGTTTAGACAGAAAAAAAGCCAACAACTCCCAGCATGCCCCAGCCAGCTGGTTGGGGCATGCTGGGAGCAGTAGGACTCCCCCCCATCTAAACATGCATAGGATTGCACCCTTACTGATTTGTGGAAAGGCTGATTGTTGGAAGAATTAAAAAGAACTTCTTGAATCTCAGAAAACAAAGGGGTGCAAAGGGGTTTTGTTCCAACTTCACCTATGATCAGAGATGGAGAACTGATACTTTTAAGCCTAAAAGATTGCTCTCTCAGGATTACAGAAGCATTTGGAAATGCAGTTATAATGGCATAATCATTCTGCTGTTGAATATTTTATAAGGTGATTCTAAAAACGGAAACACACAAGGACAAGTTTGGGTAGTTCAAAATGGATTAAGTAAAATAAGCCAGAATATTCCAAAGTTTTAGACGCGATATATTTGAGAAAAAAACAGTATAGTTTTACCAAAAAATAAATAAATAAAATAAATAATGACCATGCTTCTTTGTCGTTAAGTAAGGTTTTCACATTTTTGAGTATACACTTAAAATATATGAGAGAGCAATTCTATGGTCGCTGGGCGAGCATTCCAGAGACCATAGAATGGCTTGGAAAACCACCTCCAAGGTTGGAGGCCCCAGACCCCTCACAGTCGGAGTGGAGAGAACCACACTGGCTGTCTCTCCGAGGTTGGAAAATTGACCTCGGAGGGGGGGGTCCATTGGGCAAGGAGGAGACTGGAGAGGCCAGGAGATGATTTATCCTGAGCCTCTTCCAGCTTCCTCCCCTCCCCTCCAAAACGCCCTTGCTAGCCAGGCTGAAAAGCCTGTCTAGAGAAAATATAGGAGATCAGAGAATGGGGAGACAAAGATCACCTCTGCCACTCCTCCTGCCCTGCTGGCTTTAGCCCAGCAGAGCATAGGGATCTCAGAAGCCCCAGGGTTCGGGGGCTTCCAAGCAGTGAGGGCACACTCCATAGGGCTGCACCCTTAACGGATTTCTTAATGGATGTGTAGTGTTACTTAACTATGGCACTTTTTGCAATGAAACCATGCTGAGCTTATATGACTGTTAGTTGTATGTATGCACAATGAGTTACTGATTCCCTATTCATATTCCCTCAATTACTTGTTAAGTAGCATCTGCATTTAATTAAGCGTCTTAATTAGTTGATAGTTAATATTCTTAAGTCATCTCCCTTAAAGTCTAAGTAAAAATGGCATTGATTTCAATTAAGACAAATATTCAAGTCCTGTTTCTTACATCTGCTGGTGATGTCTGAAAATGTTTCTCTAGATGTTTAAATATGTCTGTGCTAAAATCGGCCACACACAATATTAGTGCAACCTCTCACTGAATGATTTCAGATGAGAGCCTGAAGCATTTTAAGGACACAGATCCATTCATTTTTCACAAACACGACTGTTTTCAAGAACATTAAGTAATAAAAATCATTGTATTTACATTTAATGCAAAGTATTAATTCTGAATATTTAATAGGGATAGTGTGTGTGGGGTGTGTGTGTGTTAACAAGTTGTTTGCATGCCAAAAAATCACAATGGCATACCTGGATTTCATTCCAAATTCACTTCTAGGTGCAGTTACTACAACTTCAGGTTTCAAGATAAATTACCCTAAAGCTGAAGACCAACTGGTATTTTATAGATGATGATGATTTGATGATGATGATGATGATGACGATGACATTTATATCCCACCTTTTTTTCCTCTTACAAGGTACCCAAGGCGACTTACATAGTCCTCCTCTCCATTTTCTCCTTACAACAACCCTGTGAGGTAAGTTAGGCTGAGAGTCAGTGACTAGCCCAAAGTCACCCAGTGAGCTTCATGGCTGAGCAGGGACTAGAGCCCAGGTCTCCCAAGTCCAACACTGTCACCACTACACCACACTGACTGTCAATGATGGGTTAGATCCAGACTGAGTCATACTTAGTATCAAGTCAATGGGACTGCAGGTGGCGTCGAGAGCACATAATGCAGGCCACCTGCTGAAGCTAAGCAGGTATGAGCTGGGTCAGTGCTTGGATGGGTGACTGCCTGGGCTGCCCACATCTGTTCCACTGCACTGAGCAGGGGGTTGGACTCGATGGCCTTATAGGCCCCTTCCAACTCTACCATTCTACGAAGTTAATCATCACTAACTTAAATTCCATTGATTTCATTGGGTCTAGTCTAAGTATGACTAAGCCTGGATCCAACCAAACATTTTCTGCTGCATGTATACTGGTACCTCCCAATGATTACAACAAAGTAGAAAGCCGCTTTGCCAAGGATTCCTGGCACATTCCCAGCACATGTTGACAGACAGATCTCTCATCATATTTTGGGTGTTCAACATAACACTGTGAACTGGCCAGTAGTCATGCATTTATACACTAATTTTATGAATGTTATAGAGTTAAACATTCTTGCAGAATCAGGATAATTCCACTACAGAACCAAGCACAATTGTGAATTTATGAGATGTCCCCTACTGTTTGAAATATTTTGCCCAGGAGAGCAGAGTAGGGGGAAAGGATAATTACCAGCCATTGTGAAAGTAATATATTCCTTTCCTAAGAGATCTATAGCTTGAAGAAGCATGGTTCCTGGCTATCACAAGCAAGCAGAAGAATTATTTTCTACTCCTGTATCTGACTACAGTACACTTGAATGATGATGATGGGGGGGAGGGCAACTTTGGAAGAAAAAGTATCCCTTCACTGCTCTATAAGGGCTAGCTAAAACTATACATAGATTCCCTCTACTCTGTGTAGGAGATTCTTTTGTGCACTGTTTCCTACACTTCTTGAGCTGAACTAATGAAGTGTGGGAAATTCATATACAGGCATGCCTACGGGATATTGGGGACTAATGGGCAGTGGAAATAGGCGCAGGGTGAAGTGAAGAGCTGAAAGCAGTACTCGTCCATCACCACTGAGTGGGGGCAGGTGATGTCAAGAAACTTTCTGCTCTTTACTGTAGGGCAGTTGCATTTGAACAGTGGCTAACAGGATCTAAGGTGGGCTGATGACTGGATTGGCTTGTGCCACTGTTAGCCACTCGGCAGGCATGCAACCTGGTCCAATCCTTCCTGCCCCCTATTCCCCTCATCCACCCTCTTGTCATCACATGGTTCCCTTAATCAATGCCAGGGTTTCCTTTACCTAGCCTTAGTTACCACTCAGGAACTCAGGGCTTTCTTACACAAGGAATTTATTGTGCACTCATTCCCTACTCATGGTTGTTTACGGATTCTTTTAGACAATGTCATGACCATCCAGTTTTGCTTCTGTTTTTAAAGAGCACTTTGGGGGGAGGGGTTTAGAGCAGGGAAAGTGTGGCATTTAATTTTGAAAGTGAAAGTGAAATTTCCTCTTGTGTATTTGCACCATTCCACTATACCACAGTGCCACCTAGAGGTTATGTAGCAGAAAAACAGGAAACATTCCTCATGTACTGCTCTGCTCAGTTCTCAATTCTGTGATGAAATTCTGTAGATACAGCAGATGAACAGCCTCGTGTAGAAAAGCTCTCAGCCAATCAGACCAAAGTCCCAACTAGTCCAGCATCCATTTCCCACAGTGGCCAATCAGATGCCTATGGCAAGCCTACAAGCAAGACATGAGGGCAATAGTCTTCTCCCACTGTTATTCCCCAGCATCTGGTATCCAGAAATACCAGATGCCTCTGATTATATGTAGCCACTGACAGACTTATCCTCCATGAATTTGTTTAATTCTCTTTTTAAAGATCAGTAAGGGTCAAACTACATGTTGAGTTAATTGCGTAGCATGTAGCTGAGGCTCATCTTTTCTTTCTTTTTTTACACTAGAGTAAATGTGCTTAGGCCCAGTATGGATCAGGTCCATCATGCACCGGGAGAGGAGGATAAAACCTTCCCTACACCATGTGCTTCCTGAAATAACCCACCCTCCTGGTACCTGGAGGTTAAAAAAAGAAGAAGCATCCATTGACCTCAATGAAGTCTTTTTCCTTTTTAAAAAACTCTGCATGGGGGGGGGGTATTTCAAGAAACAAACAGTGGTGGGGGAGGCTTAATCCTCCCCTCCTAATGCACTGTGGTACCAATCTGAACTGGGTCCACACACGCACTTACTCTGGGGAGAGAAAGGATAAGCCTCAGCTACCTGCAGCGTAATTAACACAATCTACAGTTTGATCCTAAATTGCTGGCTATCACCGCATCTTTTGGCAGCAAATCCCATAGCTTAACTATATGCTGTATGAAGTACATCCTTTTGTCTGTCCTGAATCTCCCACCAGCCAGCTTCATGGGGTGACCAGGGTTCTAGTATTATGAGAGAGTATTATCTGCTTTTGCCACACCATGAATTATTTTATACTGCTCTAACATCTCCCTCCTCACTGAACTTTTTCTAAACCAAATAGCCCAAACATTATAACCTTTCCTTGTAGGGGAGTTGCTCCATCTGTCTGATCTTTTTGCTTGCCCTTTTCTTGCACCTTTTCCAGCTTTACAATAGTGTTTTGAAGTGTATACAGTATGCCAAGTGCGATCGTACCAATGGAGTGCTGGCACTCAGCAGAAGTAAACAAAACTGCCTAAGTGCGTGCAGATCTCCAGTTCATGCTTCTGTGGATCAGAGTAACTGTCCAGCACATTTTTTTTTGTTAAATGCATTTTACAGTTGTTAAATAGATTTATAATTCTATATAGTGTATTATATCTAGAGGCATCAATAATGGCAAATGTTATCATTACATATTCATTTTATTTTATTTTTTAATGCAAAACAGGTTAGGTTTTATTTATTGTTAAAACTAATACAAATTAAAATATAAACTGGCATATTTTCATAATCTGGTTCATGCAATTATGCTCACGTTCACCATGGCATTCTAAGATAATGACTACATATTCTTAGAAACAATATTAATATCTTTTCAAATCCAGTGTCAGGTATCTTAAGGAGAGAACATATGTATCTCCATTTATATTATAGCCATGAATCAGGAATATCATCATGTAAACACAGTCTACATTTGACAGAGATAAAAAATAAATAAACAAAAAATGGAATAGTATTTTTGGTTGCAAAATGCTGCACCATCTGCCAGCTACAGAAGGAGGATTTATTAAGTAAGTGTATGAAACAAACACTTTCCATAACCATGTTACCTCAGAAAATATGTTTTTAAATCTAATATCTGCAGGCATTTACACTGCAATAACCTGTTTCTTTTCTCTTTGGATAATAACTTTAATTTTTTTGATGGAGAAGTTCAGGAAAAGAGAACAATGAAATGGGAGAAGTAACTTGTTGTTCTCTTTTTACGGAATGCTGCAACCAGAGTCTATCTAAATGGCCTTTAGCTCCATTTGACTTGAGCAGGACATGTTTTTATAGGCAGCTCATCCATCCCCTCTAACCCCATGGAAGAGGATTAAGAAGGTCTGTACTTCACCGTAGTGCAACATAGTTCATGTTAGTTGACATTAATTCTGTCATAAAACCCGGGGCTGATTCAAACATTCAAACATCCTCCATAAGAAATAGTCCAGTGGACACATTCACATACTGGTAGCACCTGATCCAGCACACCCATGTTTGGTGGCAATTCACATTAATTGTGATACATTTTTCTGCCACTACACTTGCATGTATTATCACCAAAAAGTGATGCCCATGATCAGGACCGGTGCAAGGCAGTTTGGTGCCCTAGGCAAGATCAGATATTTAGCGCCCCCCTTCCCACTTGAGAGCGCTGTATTTTGTTTTCAAGGCGTTTCTGGCATCCCCTTTAGCCCTGCGCCCTAGGCGGCTGCCTAGTTGGCCTAATGGTAGCACCGGCCCTGCCCATGATGATTGTGGATGGAGGACCTAGCCTCTGCTTGATTCAGAACTGGGTCAGCAATTCCAAGCATCATTGGAAATCTCTAAAAAAAGAAAGAAAAAAATCTCCCTTGCCCCAGGAGTTGTGTATTGATTGGTAATGTTAGACCACATCATATTTCCTTATTTTCAACTGCCACTCAAAATTTCATCTATGCCTTGTCCACATCACAGACACTAATCACAATACACCTCTGCATTATGAGCAGAGCAAACTCATCCTTTGAACTAGGTAATTATGAGCTTGGGCAACACCACTAGCCATAGGTACACTGGGACAGGCATTCGATGTGTTTGCATCCATAGGATTGCTCCATATGGAGGATTTTTTATTAGTTTTTCGTTCTTTTGTTAGCATCCTGTACTCACCGGCATACAGCATATTTAATAACATCTTTCAAGCTGCAAACATCTAGCATTGCTAGAAGCAGAAGGAAAGAAACTGCATTCTTTCTTCTTTCTAAGAAAGAAACTGCAGAGGTGACTCTTACCAGCATCGCCTACGATCTTAATTCACAGAAATAGCATGGTGCTATGGTCAATGTTTTCCCGACATAGCTGGTGTGTATTGAAACACAGCATTTTGTATCCAATATCACCGGCCTTCTCCTGTGTGATTTGACAGCTACTTGAAACATTTTCAGGGTTCATTTGTTAATGCAGTCATACTGAGAATGATAAGGACCAGTGAACACCAGCGTATTGATCATAACCAAGCACAGTAGGCTGCTCCCGTTGCCGACGTCAATCAACTGTCATTTGGGTTAAAATGAAAAGGGAAAATAAAGTAAGTTTGAAGATAGGCAGAGACTCTATTGGGAATAAAATCAATCTGAGTCATGGGACCAAAGCTGATCAATCTATCAGACCCGATAAGCCACACTTAAATAGAACAGAGTAAGGGAAACAAAATGCTGATGGTGCTAATCTAGATTATATTGCCTGTAAATTTCTAGTGTGCTTTTGATACAGTGTGTGTGTGTGTGTGTGTGTGTGTGTCTGTATGCATACATGTGCAAGTGTATACCAGGCATGGCGACTCCCAGGCATTTGACAGCATATGGTGGGGCTTTTTAGAGTAGCTGTTTTATTGGGTCTTGTATTTTATTGTTGCTTGTTTTTAGCTGTTTTAAATTGTTTTCATTTTTTGGTATATTTTAATACTTGTTGCCAGACGCCTTCAGTGTTTTTTTTATATATATATAGATGTTGGGCAGTGCGATCCAATGTGGCTGCCCATAAACGTCTGAACTCAGGATTATGGGCATTTTATTGAGGGTGGGAGGAGCATAGAGGCAAGGATTGCCTCTGCACTTCCCTTGCCCTCCAAAACAATTAGACGGCCGATTTCGGCCATCTAAGTGTTTTACAGCAGCTTGCAAGGAGAGGAGCCAGAAGCACCGGCAGGATTCCTCGCAGGATGGCAGTGCCTCACTCCTCCCCTCCCCGCCCCCCAGAACACCCCCCCACCAGCACCAGCTCCGAAGTCAGTCTTCTGTCTTCGAAGCCACAGCTGGCACGGAAAGAACCACGCCAGCTGCAAGGGTGGACGGAGGGTGCTCCGAAGTTGGAGTCTCAGTCCGGCCTTGGAGTGCTTTTCCTCAGAAAACCTCCTATTGTTACAATAGAATTTACAATGGGAATTTTCCTACAAACAACAAGAAATATTTAGTTACATTAAAATGGAGGACAGAAGCTATTGCACACATCAAACTAATTGTCCATCTTCCCCAATACCACCAACATTTGCTTTCATATCTTGAACATCCTGCTTCAAGATAAAAACGTAAAGTCTCTTGGAACAATCCTTTGCACCTCAGACCACTGGGTATCTAGTAACTCTCGACAGGCAGCTTCTCTGTATTTTAATTAATGTATTTATTTTTATCCTTCCATTCCTCCAAAGAACTAAGGATGATATACATGACCCCCCCACACACACCTTTTATCCTCACTAGAGTAAGGTAGTATAGGCTGAGAGAGAATGATGGCCCAAAGTCACCCAGAGAGCTTCACGGCTGAGCAGGGATTTGAGAAGCTACCTCATGCCTTTGTGCTGGAGCCACTGCCCTAGTGAAACATTGCATGAATTTATCCTGTAGTTATTTCCTAAAGCACACATACAAGCTGGAGACAGACTTAAGATGCAACATCTAGTAGGCTGCTCAACAAGATCTGCCACGGATGGCCTGCTCCCTGTCCCATCAGCCAGAGAAACCAGGCTGGTGGGGACTAGGAGGAGGGCCTTTTCTGTGGCAGCCCCCAATTTGTGGAACTCTCTCCCCAGTGACCTCCACCATGCCCCTTCCTTGATTAGCTTCCTCCGTGCATTAAAAACGTGGCTTTTCAGGCAGGAATATGGGGTGGGTTAGGATTTTTAAGTTTTGTACTGTTTTTAATTGTGTTTTATACTGTGTGTGTGTGTGTGTGTGTGTGTGTTCCCCCCCCCCATATTTTATTGGATTGTACATCGCTCAGAGTGGCCGGATGTCTGGCCAGATGGGCGATTCATAAATATAATAAATAAATAAATAACAGAACATGACTGAGTTTATAACAGTCTCACTGATGCACAAAGATGTATACAGCCAAATATGTGCTTGCTATGAAAATTATACATTATGTTGTGTGTGTGTGTGTTGATTTGTATGTTGGTCCTAGGAAAAGATTTCTTATACTTGCATTGAATAGAAAGTCTGATAGAATGCTGCTTGAGCAAATGTGTAAATTACTTGCAGATACGGATCCTTATGTAACTAATCAAGTAAACTTATTTGCTGCTGCTGCTAAAAAGTTTTGAGCAAAAGTTTTATAGCCCATTGCTGTAAGTTGTGCACATGATGATTTGATTAGTATATTCAGTTTGTTTCCTTTTTTTTTTTCTTGGTAAACAGTAAGAACCTATACTTACAGTATATCCAATGAAATTGATTGAATGACTGATGGCTTGCATCTGATTGGAATTGGAATGGTGCTGTGCCTGCACAGTGGATCCAATACTGCCCCTACTATCTTTTGAAGCCCATGCAAGGCAGCACGTAACAAACTCATTTCCTTACCTGCTCCTGCCCCACCCCTTTTTCCTTGTGTGACTGCCAAAATGCCTTGTGCACCACAGCGGAGACATTTAAGAGTTTGAAGGGAGCAACACCAGTGTACAATGTGCTTTGAGAGGGCTGGGTTCTGACACTGCAGTGAGGGTGGGTATGGGGATTCCCTTGTGTCAGAACTGGGCCTTTACCCATAATTCTATTACTTGCTGCCTCAGTGTGCTGGAACATAATGTGTATGCTGTGTTTTTTTGGCTAACAAGGGAGTATGTGTTCCCTTCTCACATACTCCCAACTCATCTTTCTAGCTATGACCTCACTACAGGCATTCCCCAGGTTACAAACGAGTTCCGTTCTTAAGAATGTCTTTAAGTTACATTTGTACGTACGTCAGAACAGTATAGCATAGTACAGTCATGCCTTGGATTGAGAGCATAATTCGTTCCGGAAACGTGCTTGTAATCGAAATCACTCTTATATCAAAACGAAATCCCCCCAAAAAAATTTGTACAGAGATTTTTAATTTAAGCCGTGCTACAGTACTTGTATTGCAAGACGTCGCTTGTATATCAAGGCAAAAAAATTTAAATAAATATTTAAAAATTTGCTTGTCTTGCAAAACGCTCTCAAACCAAGTTACTTGCAATCCAAGGTATTACTGTATACGGCATTTACGCAAACTGCGTAAATTATGTATACCACGCTATACTCTACGTAAACGATGCAGAGCCAGGGAACCCGGAAGTCTGTTCATAAGTACGAGTTATCTGTAAGTCGAACGTTCTTAACCCAGGGACTGCCTGTAGATGGTCTTCTGTACCCATCACTGCCTCCATATCCTAATACAAATTCACCAGGAGGCTTTAGCTTGAAAGTCAACTTGGCAATATATATACCGGTAGTCATAACAGGGAAAGGGAGGAAATGGACAAAATTACAAGGAAAGAAGATAATTGAAGACAAAACCCTAGTAGTGCTAAACACAGGAATTCTACATCTAAGAGAGGTTTTAAGGGCCATGAAAGACAAGAAAATAGTCACAAGTGGTGCTATATTGGCTGGTTTCTCTCAGTCAATACAACAGGGATCAGATCCATCTCAGGCAAAAAAAAAAAAGGCAAGCAAGCCATGACTATGAATACGGTAGATCAAAATAATTTCAGTGTGTCCCATTTCTGTTGTGATTTCCTTCACTGTTTTTTCAGGGCCCAGATTTTGTTTCACTATGACAGCACCCCATACATTCACTTTAACTAAAAAAAACCTCTGGGAATTTCAATAAAGCAATTAAACCATTTGAGAAAATAAAACAGAGGGCTATGCTTCAAAAACTGCTCATCTGAAAGCAGTTCGTACACATTATTGAACAGCTTTCCTATAACTCCTGTCTTGTTTACAATCATCTATAAAATAGATAATCTACAGCTTCTCTTCCTGGTGTTTTTCACTGTTTCTATAGTTGACAGGCTGAGCCATGTCTCAGACTCCCTGGTCCTTGGATCTTGGGCTATCCATCAGCTGGAAGTATAAGAACATTATAATGAAATGACATCATATCGGGGCCTTTCAACTTGCTGTTGCTGGAGAGGATGTCCTCTTGTGGATTCATATATTTCAGGGCAGATAAAGAATGATTTCACACTAATCAAAACTCAACAAAAATTTTGATCTGGATGAAAGAAAGGTCAAATAATCAGCAAGTAAAAGCTGGATGAAAGAAAATAACAAGACAGGCCAGCAAGAGAAAAAAAAGGCTAATGAGATTTTAAATATATTGTCCATCTATCAGCACAGTATTCTGAAGGCTTGATAACGTTTAAGAAAATGTATCATCTATGTTGGCAAAAGACCCATCATAAAAGATAGGTCACAGGTATCACTGAATCTCTCATTTGATGCTTCTGCATTGCTTTCTTACCACATCACTTTTGCTTTCTCATCTTTTGTCTGTGTGCTTATTGTTTGATATTCACAGGCTCTCTCAGGGAACATTTGAAAATAGCTCATTCTGTTTTGCAGGAGTTCTCTCCCAGCCTGTAATGTTAGCACATGCACAGTGATGGTAACACATGCATGCACATTATCGTACAGTTCCCCGGAACTAAATTCATCTGGGGGACGGGGGCTCCGGCCTCCCACCTATGCATGTTCATTTTAAACATCTGCACTGGGCTACTCTGGCATAGAGAATAATTTCTAGGGTAAATAGAGCTCTGCTCATGAAGAGAACAAATCCATTTATGACTTTGTCTACTATGGATTCAATGGAAGCCATTTCTTAGGCAGTTTTGGAAATTGCATCGTCAGCGGTGTTTGACAGAATGTAGGGTTGGACCAGTGAAGATCCTTTGCCGCTTGGATAGTCCAATGATGACTGGATCAAGATCATGGCATGGAGGGAGGGTCTTTTTTAAACCTTTGTTCCTGCTGCGGTCTGGATCAGAATCACCAATGCCTGTTATCTGTAATGGGAGGAAATGGGAGCTTTCATTGCAAGTAGCAGGTGGGGGGGACGTTTCCAATCAGGACCACAGCAGGGGTAATGGGTGAACGCCCCCCCTCACTATAGTTCCAGGCAGACTTGAGACTCCATGTTGGTTATTTGTTCTTGTTTTTTTAAATCAGCCATACAAGGCCAAACCACATAACCACCATCACATCTAATTTGATCCAAAGTTCAGTGGGATTTGCTTGAAATGTTTTTGCATAAGATTACAGGCTATGTCACCATGATTGCAGTCCTATGTTCATCAATGCACGCTTAGGTCATTTTGATATCAAAGGGTATATCTGAGCATATGAAAAAGATACAAGGTTGCAGCCTAATATTCTCTGTCTCACTACAGAGAAAAAAATCGATATAATTACAAAAGATTCCATACCCATAGCATTTCACATTCAGCCTAGTTCTCCTTCAAAAAGGAATAAGGTCTTATTAAAAGAACTCTATTTACTGGAAGAGACAGAAGTGCTCAGAATACTAATTGATCCACTCTCTTTTAAATGCAATATCGCTGCCAACTTGTAGCTTTAGCTCTGTGAATCTAGAAAGGGCACACAGTTTCAGTAAGTATTCATCAGTTCTGCAAGTGGAAATATTATTTGCAAAGAACAGCAGTTTGCTTACCTGTAGCTGCAGTTTTTTGCAGAATTTTGCACCTGCACATAGCTCCATTCGGGAAAATTCCCTGAAGCTACTGCTGTGGCAGTCAGAAGAGGACTGAGCCAAAAGGCAGGAGCCATGCCACTTGACCGTGTGATTGGAGAATGGGGTAGGGCTTGCTCCTGCCAAAACTCTAGCCAAGCTATAGAAGCTTCCAGAATGGACTTCTGCACAGGTGCAGAAACCATATGTGGGATTACAGAGAAACCACGAAGAACTTGATAGTTAATTATTTGAACATTATTGGACATGAAGAGAACAATTCCAGTTATGCCTTTGTCTACCATGGGTTCAATGGAAGCCATTTCTTAGGTAGTTTAGGAAATTGCATCATCAACTGTGTTTGACAGAACTGAGGTTTGGACCAGTGGGAATCCTTTGCCGCTTGGATGGTCCAATCTTAAAAATGTGTTTTTTTAAAATGGCTAGCAACAGCCATGCATGTGACTCTTTGGATCCCATGATGTAAAAGACCATCACTAGCCAAATATGCTATCTTGGAAAGTACCAGGTAGGAAGCACTGGAGTAGTGCCAATGACCAGTGTTGTGCTATATTGTGGTCCTCTCCCCAGCTGGTGAGTCAGTGCATTATTATAAGAAACTATTCTTTATGCTAGGTTACTTCATTTCTAACTTCCTTGGCAATGATGACACAGAAACATTTACACTACAATTCCAGTCTGGGGATAAAAGTCAAGCATATGATAAGTGGAAACAGTTGCACACTTTCAGTTCTGTTTCTGAACACTACACTTATCACCATGGTCAAGATGGCCCCCTTTCACTGCCATTAAATCCTATCAAAATGAAATACCTAAAATATTTCAGGACAAAAAGGACACCTACAATAATGCCACTTAATCTCTGTATGCACGTTTTAAATTTGTTGTACCTTTGCTGTTCACAAAGGTTAATCTACAACATGGAAAACTCTTTGCCCATCACCTGAGCCCTTTAGCCAACTAATCCACGAGATAGGAATTATTATCCATGTTGATCTAATTTTGCAAAGGGAAAATGGCTTCTTTTTTTCCCTTTCCTTTTTTAACCATAGCCACTCTAAATACAAGGCTGAACAGCCGTTAAATTTTTTTGAACAATTCCTTGTTGGCAAGGAGGAGTGAAGTTCCTTTAAAAATAATAATAATATGCATGAAAGTATATTATAATTCAGACAATGACAACTTAGGGTACCAACTGTCAGCTTTCCCCCCCAAGCCTGAATTAAAATTCTGATTACTGCCATGCACTGTGGAAAGGCAATGACAATCATAGGCCTTCAGCAGTACCGCTGGAGGATAAATCTATTATCTCAGTATTGTCTGAATGGCTGTAATGGCTCCTCTCTTTACAACAAATTGAATAGACATACTCATCCCTAATTATACACAACACCCCCACAGACATTGCTATTTGAGCCTAATTGTAAAATAAGAGACCTCAGGTTTAAACATAATATCCTGGCTAATTATATTTCAAACACATTAAATTATGCAGGGAGCAGGAAAAAGGAGATACTGATCTGTTTCATGGGCTTAGTTTACGGTAAAACAATGAAGTTACCATACAGCAGAGACCGTCCTGAGATTTAAAATACTAGCTTTCACCATGCAGTAAAGAAGCCTGAGGCGAAAAAAGGAGGCTAAGAAACAGACTGATATACTTAAAGTACTTAGGTCTCTTTGATCATGCGTTATTTCAGATTTTGGTTTTAAACTCTGGCTGTTTAATCTGAGTTCAGTCACATACATTACTAGCTGTGGAAAGAGATAGCTGAACAGGAATCACTTGAGATAAAGGAGTCTTAACCAAAGATCCTTTATGTTATGCCAGCTGAACGCTTAAGCATGTATCTTGTTGTACCTGTCTCTCTTTGCTCTTCCGCAGCTGCCGGGTGCTGTGCAGCTCTGCATGTGACAATTATGCAAAATCTTTAATGAACGTCTAAGCGGATAATTTGCATATAGCCCCACCAGTCTTCCCAATACCTGTTATCTGAAGCCACTAGAGATGGTGCTTACCTTACGCAGGGCAGGTTGGAAACAGTGCTTAAGGCTGAGGGCCAGGAGCAACTTCCCAACCTTCACCGTTGCTGGTACCAAGTAACATGCCTTATGCAGAATCAAGTCAACTGGTCTATCTCAGCCAGTATTGTCTACATGCCCTGATTGGCAGCGGCTCCCAGGTTTTCAGAGAGGAGTCTTTCCCAACCCTACTTAGAGATACCAGGGTTTGATTTAAACCTGGGAAACTTTTGCATGCTTGGCATGTGTTCTACCACTGAGCTATGGACCTTTTCTAAAAAATGCTGCATGTCAAGAGCTGGCTGGATTAGAATCAGAAACCAACAGTTCTGTGTGTAGCAGCCCCAGAACTACAGCAAGACCCTAATGAGGGAATCTTCCTTTGGTCATCTCCAGTATGTCAGAGGAGGAGGAGGAGGAGGAAGGCATCAACTATGATGCACACACACATAGACTGGATTCAGACAACAAAATAACCCAGACTCAAGGGCTGAGTATGGGTTGAGTGTGGGTTGTTGTTGAACTGTGGATTGCTGTTGAAACATGGGTTATCGTGTTGTTTGAAGCCAGCTGAGAAAACAAACCATGGTGAATAACCCACAGTTTACAATCCAACAACAAACCATGGGTTCTTTTCATGGGTTGTTCGTGGTTAACAAGCCATGGCTTGTTAGGGCAGCTGGGTTCAGACAACATGATAACCCACATTTCAACAACTGCCCACGGTTCAATGACAACTCATTCTCAACCCTTGAATGTGGGTTATCATGTTGTCTGAACCCAGTCACTGTAGAAGAAGCAATAGAGGCAACCTCTTGTGTGCCATTTCTTTTCCTTTCTCTCAGCTGCAGTACCTCCAAACCTCTCAACTACCCCTTATTGACATTGTACCTATGCTCAGAAATGCAGGATTTCCCAAGGCTATAGATGGCACAGAAAGAACTGCATGTGGGTGGATAGGAAGGAGAAGGGCGGTTAACTCACTTTCACATACATATGCGGAAAGGCAATGCCCCTAGTAGCCTTCTTCGTCAGCTGCTTCAACCTTCCCTTGGAAACCTCAAGGCCTATAAATGCCCTCTTTCATAATGAGAGCTCCAGATTGTAATTCAGTTTGAGCTTCGCCATTAAGAAAACCCATGAAATTGCCAGACAAGATATGACTTAAAGGGTCAGCATGCCTGTGAGTGTTGTTTGAGATACACAATGTTTGACAGTTATGGTCATCACCTCATAGTGCAGTAATGTGGCCGTACAATTAAGAAGATATCTCCATTCCTGCCAAATGTAGATGTTAATCAGAGTGAAAAATGCTGCAAACTTATCTTCTACTTTGACCACAGCTTTTCGTAGAAATATTTTTAGAAATTATATTATTTATTTATTTATTATAAATGGGAACCCACAAGGCTGCCGCTGTCAAACAATGAAGCGCTTACGCTTAATAATAAACTCTCTGTTTATTATTATTAGGTACTACCCTGTTGCCACATTTTCTCACTGTATTTTACTGTCTCTATTGTATTATATTGTATGTGTGAGATGTGCGCGGAGCTCGATCGAAAGTGCCGGTTACGCAAATCGTGGTCGTTTTAAAGTAGTTTACCCTGTTTTTTACGTTAAAAAATGCAGTGCCAGGGACTCAGAAGTCCGGTGAGCAACTCGGCGAGCGCCTCAGCTGGTGCTCGCGGGGTGCTCTAGGCGGATCACGCGGCAGGAGCTCTCGCCAAGCGCCAGGCTCGGCACACATCCCTAGAAAACTACACTCTGATGTACATGACCGTATGGGGAGGGGCCATAGCTCAGTGGCACGTGCTTTGTATAGAAAAGATCCAAGGGTCAATCCCTGGCATCTCCAGTTAAAAAGTTGAAATGGAAAGGGCCACTGTCTGCTAGAGAAACTGGAGAGCCAGTGGGGCTGTTTGCACATAACAGCAGCAAATAGTGGGTTAATTAACCCAAGATTTGCCATGACATGTGCCTAGCACATTCCGTAGCTCTACTGCTGTAGGTTAACCCACAATTAACCTACAGTGTCTGGGTTAGAATGTCACACCCAGCACACACTGTGGCAAATTGTGGGTTAATTAATTAATTAATTAACTTAGCAACCCACAATTTGCCACCGTTATATGTGAACCAGGTCACTGTTCTGTGCAAAGTGGGATTTGCATATTCAACACCTGGCCATGGCTTGTCGTGACATGCGAACCCAGGGTCCATGGATTATGTGAGGGTTAAACAAACCTCCCATAACCCAACAACTGCCCACACATGCTGCAGCCCACCATTGCTTAAATAATTTGTAGTAGAGTTACCGAGTGTCAGGCAAGGGCAAAAAGAAGTCCTAAGGAACAGAAGGAAGCAAGGAGGAATGGGCGATAATCAGGGTGATACAAGGCCAGATTAAGGCCAGCTGATGCCCTAAACACAGCCCAATAATGGTGCCCCCTCAGCCCTTCCATTGCTCAGCTGGCAAGACATAAGATTCAATAAGTGCTGAAGGTGAAATAAGACATTAAAAACTCAGTTTTCTTCAAGGCCATCCCCCATCCCAGTACACACAACTATATTAAATATAAACTGTTTTTTATTATATTTATTTAACACTAAATAGCAGCAAGCAATATAAGCCAATTACTTACTTATAACTAAGGCAACAGAAAGAAATACCAATTTTCATCACTGTTTTATGCATTTTTAAAATAAAACTGTTATAAGGGAAATGCAAATGCAAAAAATTTGTGGTACTCTGGTACTCTGTGGTGCCCCCCTTCCCTTGGTGCCCTAAGCACGTGTTTATATTGCTTAATGGTTAATCCAGGGCTGGGGTGATATGTTGAGCAGGATGAGAAACTATAGGTGGATTGTGTAATCAAGATACAGACTTTGTCCTGACAATCATATCTTGACTTACTAATAAGCCAAGATATGAATGAGCCTTGTTGGCCATATATGCAGCTCCTTCCTATTTCGGAGCACCGCAATTAACCACAGAAATCTTTAGTTAACCATACTTAATAGCACAGGTAAAAGGCTTGACCATATCTTGACTTATTAAACTGACATATGATTGTCCAAAGCACCTTGTAGTTAGGGATTCAGTGTGGGAAGTTTCAGTAGAGTGGAACGGAGCAGAGGTTAGAATACTGGGGGGAAATGGTATAGTTAAGAAGACTGCCATCTCCCACAAGCCTGCCTGGGTTTTAAGTCCTTCACAGGAGGCCCTTCTGTTAATAGCTCCACCATCAGAGTTGCACTTGATGGGGACCCAAGAGAGGGCCTTCTCAGTGGTAGCTTCCAGGCTCTGAAACCCCCTGCCGGGGAAGACTAGGTTGGTTTCCTCCTTTTTGTCCTCCTGCTGGCAGGCAAAAACATTTCTATTCGGGCAGGGCTTTGGCATATAAGCTGGCCGGTGCTGTAGCTGAAGGGGTTTTTAATTGGTTGGTGCTGTTCATTTCTTTCATTGTGATTTTAATTGTATTTTTAACGTATTTGTTTGTGTGCTTTGTTTTGATTAAGCTTTTGTTAATCTGGATTATTGTTAGCCGCCTTGAGTGAAAATTTTTGGCAGAAAGGTGGGAAAGACAATTGAATAAATAAATATGTTTTCTTCCAGAAACGGGGAATTCTTGATGAAGAGATGTTTTCCACTGTTGGCTTCATTTTCTGCTATTTCCAAAAACTGGATTTCAGTAGAGAAGTGCAGTGGAACAAATTAATACAATCAGGTGGGAGAGTTACTTACGAGAATCCTTGTATGCCATGCAAAAGAGCAACAACTCCCTAATCACTCATTCCAGTAGAGATGGCTGTCTTTGAGTGACAAAATCAGATGCTTTCGACATACAAGGAATCAAGTCCTTGGCTTCCAGTTGACTTGAGGCAGCAGAATGTGGAAAAGTGGATAAAAAAATGTGGATACGGTACTTCCCGTGCCAGCACTGCACTTCCACTAGGGACACCTGACCTGCACCATGTCACAACTTATTTTGGAGAAAAGAGCCACGTTACCTTCCTAACCTCTAGCTCCCAGTTGCAAACGCTACTGATGTGGTACCCACTTTTTCAAATTAAACACTACCTGACACTTTCCTGCTATTGTATGATGTCAGCAGCACATCACCAGCTCAAATAAATAAAATAAAATAAAATAAAATAAAAAATAATACCCCACCCCCCAAAAAATGTTTTGGGAGTGCTTTTTTTTTTTTTTAAGAGATCCCTCTCACTGGGTTTCTCCATGTCATATTAGTGGGTTGTTGAAAAGACAGGTGAAATTTTGTGGGAGAAGTGAAGTTGGACAGCCATTTAATTAAAAATTGCAAAAAGCAGAAAAAAGTCTACAAGTTTCGAATTGCAGATTCCAAAATGTTTAGTCTATTTCCAACCATCTTTCAAAGATTTCCTTTAAATCACTCATTCTCCATGCCTCAAATTAAAAAGTAGTAATACATACGGTATCTGATAAAATACCCACTTTTGAGAGTGGATGTGCTCTGAATTTCTCTAGCATCTTGCATAGCAAAACTCACCTCAGGGAGTAGGGACTGCTGGGGAACGGACATATGATGCGCTTAGCTAGCTACATGAAAATAAAGCTTACGCTCTAATTCTTAGTTTTCCCAGTTGAGCTCCAACTCAATTATAAAGCAAAATCTGGAGCCACAGTGCAAGACTAGATACAGCTCTGTATGCACAAGTAATCAACTCCAATTCCCTCTGCCCAATTTAATTACAAAACAACATTTGGTGTAACGGCTAAACGCATACCAGGTGACCTCTTGCTTCAATCTGTCTGAGATTTGCAAGACTCCTGGCTCTGCTGTGTGACTTGCACTGTCATTTTTATTTTATAAGCAGTTTGGAGCACATAACAGTATTACTATAAGAAGTGCTTCCTATCTCAGCCTTTACACACGGCCAACATCTGTGCAAAAATAACTTCACAAAACTAAGTATATATCCAATTGCATGTACTCAGAGCCTTGATTTATGATTCTGGTCATTTCCTTCCCTCTGCCCATCTTCTTTTTCTATTTCTTTGGAGCAATGTTTGAATATAAGCATATGTGCACCTGGTCGCTTTTACTTACAGTTTTCATAGATTTCATAGATCATAGAGTTAGAAGGGGCCTACAAGGCCATCGAGTCCAACCCCCCTGCTCAATGCAGGAAACTAGAGGAGGGGTCTCCCATCCAAGTAATAACCAGGCTTCACCCTGCTTTCAACCCATTCCCGTTTCCATTCAACACTAATCTCATTTTACACACAGGGCAGTTCACACACACAGTGTTTGTCTATTAGGATGGAGAATTGATGGGAGTCAAAATAAAAACAAAACTAGCTATTGGTGTATACTCAGGGTTATATCCAGCATCCATCCTACTTAGAGTAGACCCACTGAAATGAATGGGACTTAAGCGAGGCTAACATTGGATACAACCCTCAGCCCCTAGTACACACGGTAGGAACTCAATGGACTGGGACCATTTAACAAAATTGCTGGGAAAATCCAATTCCCCTGATTAAATGAATGACAAACCACAGAAAACTGGAAAATCAACCTACCGTCACTATTGATACAGACCACCTGAGGAATCTGAGTACCAGGCCCACACTCCTTCTCATTGTCTGGAATGCATTCTTCCAGTCTTACTATCCTCCAGTCATAGCAAGAAGGTTCTTCACATGGGATGGCTTCAAGCAGATGAGGGCAATTGCCAGTGCCTCCCGTGGGTTCATTTGTGATGCGGCGTTTTCTTAGTTTAAAACCTTAAGTATGAGAAATAAGAAACAATTACCACAGTCATTTTTGTGCATCAGGTGAAATCACTGATTTCCATTTAGATTTCAGACTGTAGGAATATTGCAACGTATTTCCTGTAGTTTTAAAAGAAAAATATTTTATTTATTATTACACTTATATCCCGCCTTTTCCCCTCTGGCGAGGAACCCAAAGCGACTTACATAGCCCTCCTCCTCCTCCTCCTCTCCATTTTATCCTCACAACAACCCTGTGAGGTAGGTTAGGCTGAGAGTCAGTGACTGGCCCAAAGTCACCCAAGTCATGGCCAAGTGGGGACTAGAACCTGGATCTCCCAAGTCCCAGTTCAACACCCTAACCATTACACCACACTGGTTCTCGCTGGTTGTTATGATTTGTTCTGTAGCATTGCTAAAATAAGTCTCTATGTACTTAACAATTCTGAAATATGCTGGCTCAGCTCGTCTGAGTGTGGAAAGCTAAGCAGGGTCAAGCCTGGTTATTACTTGGATGGGAGACCCCTCCTCTAGTTTCCTGCATTGAGCAGGGGGTTGGACTCGATGGCCTTGTAGGCTCCTTCCAACTCTACGATCTATGAAATCTATGAAATAACAAAATATACAAACTCTGAAAACCTTGGTACTCATATGTGGTTAATGGACTCACTTTTTGAAATGTGTGTTCAAATATTAGGTAAGTTCTATACGAAAAAGTGAGGTCTAAGAACTTATATAATACTTGAACACGCATTACAAGTGCGCTCACTGTGTAAGTTGCTCCGGTTGGAGATTCCTTTGGTAGCTGCTTGTCCTGATTATTTCTCTCTATGTGAGGCCTGAGAATGAGGACAAAACTGGCCTATCACTTGCATGCTTGACCCTTGCCCTTCCTGTCTCATGAAAGCAACCAAAGGAGGTTTGTCTGAATAATGTTTTTAATGCCTCCATAGAGAGGGTGTGGTTCCATCTAGTTTAAAGAAAGCAGTTGTGAGACCCTTATTGAAGAAGCCCTTATTAAATCCCCCCTCATGCTGGTTAATTTCCAGCCAGTCTCCATATCATTCTTGGGGAAGGGGTTTGACTCCTAGCTCCAGATCATTTATGAATAAGTTGGTCCCGATACAGATCCCTGTGGGACCCCACTGTTTACATTGGGAGAATGTACCTTTTATTCCTACTCTCTGCTTTGTTCTTTAACCAGTTACTTAACAGGAGCACAAAGGATGCTGTGCGGTGGTACCTGACTACCAAAGGATTCAACCTAATATAAATGAGGCTTGAGAATGGAAACAGGGATGTATTCTGTCTGCATTCCCGATTGGGTCCTGGCATTTAGCAGTGAGCAATGTTACTGCAGAAGGTCGGAAGTTTGAACTATATCTAATAATCATGTTCTAACTAAGTTTCAGGAGTCATCTGCATATACTAGGATGAACACGAGCACAACTAGGCAGTGGTCAGACTATTTGAAATCCTTTTAACTACTGCATGTTTCCATAAAAACTTCTTGCTCCCTAAAATATGGAACTGGGTGAAGAAGCATGCTTGATAAATGTATCCTGCTTTCCAGAAAGACTGCCTTGTAAGCCTAACCAAATGGAAGGAACCTACCTGGAGGATAGGGTGGCCAAGGACTTTTTAAGAAGCTAGTGATTTGAATACTGACCCAAGCTTTGCACTGAGACTGGGTATAAAAAGTTTGTTGTATCAGCGATATCCCATTCAGCTTCCAGGCTGAAATCCTGTTGAGGACTTAAGACATCTATTTGTCAATGGTGGTTTCTGTGCCAATGGTTAATACTGCAGTATCCCTTAGAAACTCTTAGCTACTTAATCTGTCAAGCAAACATGTCTCATTGCTCCGCACAACCCACCGTTCTTGAGGCTGCTGCAAGTGCAAGATCAGACTGAGAGAAGCAAGTGAGGAGAAGTTTCAGTCTCAACTCATCAGGGGAAAGCACAGTGAAGGTTGCTGGCAGGATGAGTGGACAAGTGCTAAGAGGAATAGAGAGCGGTCTAGACAGCAACTGTGAGAGCAGGGAGAAAACTAGATGGGGAGGTTTCTCAGTGTCAAGGTTTATTATGTTTATATTAGTATTTCTAGGCTACTTTTCTGCCTGTGGGCCTTCAAAGCAGCTAACAATTCAAATAAAATATAAAATCAACAACAGAACAAAATGAAGCGAGACCAATAGGGAATTCCCTAGTGGTTGGGAGGGTGGATTTGGCTAATATTTAAAGGAATTCAAGAACCTATTTTGTGTGTGTACAAAAAGAACACAGTAATCTGAGAATGGGGCAACCCAAAGCTCTGAGAATTGTTAAGAATGTTTAATTCTTTAATGCTTTTTATTAAAATCATATTGGCAGCAGAATAGTGGTTTTCTATATGCTATAATCAATTCTAAAACAATACATTTCCCCCCCTAAACTGTATTCCCACACCTCTGCGTAGAAAGGCTGCTCAAGTATGTTTTTGATGACCCAAAAATCCAGAAAACTTTGCTATCAAAGCACAATTGTGACAATTCTTCAGGACTCAGTAGAGAATATATTCAGGCCTCAGCTCTCGTTTCTAAGAATATGTTTTAGCATTTTCTGAGGCGGCTTTGAGGCAAAAAGTGGGCCAGTGAAAAAGAATAATTGAATCTGAAAGAAAAGAAAAAGCAACAGTGATGCAGGAGGAGAACAGAAAAAGGAAATATGGATAAGAAGGGGAAAGGAAAGAGAAAGAAGCCAAATTCTGAGGGAAAAAGGGATGCCTCTCCATGTCATTAAGCAATTTTTCTCTCTTCTTGGTTCATTCCCAGCATCAGGAGCAGCCCGGAAAAAGCTGCTTAAAGCAACAGAGCATGGGAAGTAAGGTGGTGGTGGAGGGCTGAATTTCACCCCCGTCTTTATTTATTTATTTATTTATTGCATTTGGCTTACAAAGATTAATAATAAGACAGCCCCTGCCCTCAGGCTCACAATCTAAAAGACATGACACAAAAGGAAAAGGGATTGGGAGGGAGGAGGAAAAATGCAAAACTCAGGCACCAGTTCTTAGTTAAAAAGGTTCTTATAGGTTTTCTTTCTTTTCTTCTTCTTCTTCTTTTGGGGGGGGGCAGGGAAGGGCAAAACAAGCTCCCTGCAGCTGCTCCCTCTCCCCCTTGCTGTGATGTTACTCTTGGGAGGCAGGGGGTGCAGCCTCCCACTGGCCCTTGGTTCTCTGGAAACTGTCAGTTGGAGCTGCATGTTCCTTCCGGCAGGGAGGGGTGATGCGAGCTCCCTGCAGCTGCTCCCTCTCCGGCTGATGTATAGGTCCAGGTTGGTCTCCCCCTTTCTGTGATGTTACTCCAGTGTCTTTGTCCCCCTTTGGTGTAAAGATTAGAGCTCCCACACCTGCTTTATATGTGAAGCTGGCAAATGTGTGTTTTACATACACACAATCATTCTGCATGTCTAGTTTGGCCACTTTGACATTATCTTCTACACAACTCCTGCTAAAATCCTACTGTAAAGTCCTGTGGCAAATTATTATGATGTGTTCCTTATAGTGAGTTATTGCACTTTTACTCAGCACACTTAAATGTTTTGAAGCACAAAATATTTCACTGGAAGTTAAACGTTTGGCCATTTCCTCTGCACAAATCATTCTTGATGAATGGTATCAAAAATGCCATAAATACGTCCATGAGGATTTCTTTTTATGAGTGAAGGTGACTTTCTGCGCAAAATAATTTCCCTCAGTAAAATATGGACTTACCTACACCGCTTTCTGACTTGAATCTGCTGATCCAAAGCACTGCAGCAGTCTGTTAACACTGTTCTGTATACATTATTTAATTTTATTAAACTTATTTGCAGCCCCATCCAATGTGGCTGCCCGTAACTCTCCGAACCCAGAGGATTATGGGCAACCAATGGAGCGTGGGAGGAACGCAGTGGATAGGATTGCTGCCACACTCCCCCCATGCCCTCAAAAACATCTAGACGGCTGATTTTGTCTAGATATTTTACACCTCCTCCCAAAGAGGAGAGGCTCATGCACTGCCTGGATTCTGTGGAAGCCAGCGGTGCCTTGCTCCTCCCCTCCCTGCCTCCAGGAACCACCCCCCCAAATGGGGGAACTGTGTTTGGTTCCCAGCCGGCGCAGAAAGAGCCGAGGTGGGGGGATGGGCACGCCACAGTGCTGCGACCTCGGAAGGGATTTCCAAGGTCACAGCAGCGACTATGCCCCATCTTATGCCCCCCCCCCCAGACAAAGTCAGAGGGCCATAGGATTGTGCCCTTGGTGGAGTAAATATTTTGCAATTAACACCACAACCAACTTGAAGCTAAATATTATTTATAAACAGTCTTGCTCTTTATAAAGCGGAGAATTAACATCTTTTTTATTCCATAAAAGTTAAAAAAAAAGTTGCATCCTATTCCACCAGCATATGTATCTCTTGTTCACTGGCATGGTGTGATTCCCTGTTTGCAATACCTCTTTCTCAGATGTTAGGTGAAGGAGTTAGATGACACCGTTTTTGATTTTGTGTACAGCAGGGCTAAGGGAGGTATTTGTTATGAAAGTAGGCTCTGGTGCGTTTTTGTTAGATGCAAAGATAAATTATAAGGGGCACAGAATATTTATTTTTATTATTATTATTATTATTATTATTATTATTATTATTATTATTATTATTTTATTCCATTTCTATACCGCCCAATAGCCGAAGCTCTCTGGGCGGTTTACAACGACATATAATCAGTTAACAAGACAATCCCTGCCCACAAGCTTACAATCTAAAAATGAGTCCAAAGTCATAAAAAATCATAACGGCTATATAGCCATTGTTCAGGGGGAATGTTTGTTGCCAACCTTAGCTATATTAAAAGAAAGCACATGCTCTTCTTTTAGAATGGCCTTACATTTATCCATGTACAAGGCTTACATCACAATTGACCTTGAGCTCAAACATTAAGCATCAGTAAACAGGAACAACGGCTAATATCATTCAGAAACTGTACATACCCTTTTTGGCTTGTTGGTCATCACAGCTTTCAAATGTGCATGGCCCCCAAGCTGACCAGGTGGATACCTCACACTCTATGGGACATGGGATATGGCACAACTGGGTCGTGCTAGGAACAGGGCCTGTGCACAGTTTCCAATCCACAGGTTTGGATGCTACAGGGAGGAAAAAGACACAATTTTTGTTTGTTTTTACACATGAGTGAAGCTCTGCTGAAAGTCAACACTGCTCCCCATCAAGAAGTGACTTCTCATCTCTTTAATCTGATGAAGTGAAGTTAAAGTAACAATCCTGAAAGCAGTTCCTGCTCTTTAACTTGAAATTTGGCTGTTGTAGCATCCTGTAGTGGTTTACCACTGAAAATGGGCAGCAAAGCCGTTCGTTTGTTTTTTCCTGCTGTCGCTGCCACCCCACAGAATTCCACAGGGTAGTGGTAACAGGAGTGGCCTGTGGTAGGAGAGAGGCAGGAGAGAAAACTGAGCTCCCAAAGTTGCCTAGCCCTGCCATATGAGGATCCCCTCTCCAGGTACATACATGTATAGGCCTAGAGAGTGGAAGCAGAGGTTGTCTCTTTAGAGGTACACTCCCTTTTGAGGTAGGGAGAGCATAACCACTGGGATTGGGGAACATAAGGATTCACTTGCTAGATCTTTCTCCAATGATAACCAGCAAGATGCCCTTTGGAAGCTCATAAATGGCACATAAATCATGAGATAGCTATTCCAGTGTTGTTTGTCTCCAGTTTCTAGCAATCAGAAGTATACTATCCCTAAACACTGAGGTTCTAGCCCAAATTCCTGACTGCTGCACACTATAGCGATATCTTTAGCCAAAACTATTGTGGAGCATCGCGTGCTTACACATCTCTATCATATCACATTTATGGAAGAGGACAACCTACCTGAAGGCAGACTTTTAATCTGCTTAGAAAACTACTTTACTCTAGAAGCAAAGACTGCAATGAAATTGTGTAACAACAACACATTTGAGTGTCTCCTGAATTAAGGTTTTTAAACTGTAGAAAGCACAATTCACAACATTTTATATGATGCAGGAAAGTAAGTTCACCAGGAGTTGCTGGCTGGAGCCCATCACTAAATGCACTCAAAGGAATATGATAAAGGAATTCCCCGTTTATCCACCTTGATCAATCAATGCTGAAGTTTAATTATTATGCTCTTTTATTATTCTTTTTAATATCTTGAACTTTTTAGAGTGAAAGCCCACAGGTTCAGAAGCAAAAGAACTGATTTATAGAGCTGTGTGTATTCTATACAGCCAACATAGTTCTCTCAAAATGGAAAGTGAGTCCTGAGACATGTTTCGTCTGAAACTTCAGGTTGAAGGCCTTAATTACATACCTGTTATTTCAAAAGTGATGGATAGAAGTGGTGCAGCACTAGCCTTCGATGTGCTCTGTGACTGACTTTCTGAAATAACACGGATAAAGACCACCATGAATACAAGAGAATGGAGGGTCCTAATTCAGCCTAAAACAGGATTAGTTGCTTTGAATACACAGCTTATGCTGCAAGTATGGGATTCTTGATGGCCACAGTGGTAGATATTTCTTTTTCATTGTTGCCATTCCCTAGTTTAACCACCATATTTCTAAAGGCATGCCTTTTTTCCCTCTTCCCATAATACATAGGAATCCCATTATAATTCTCAGCTATGATGGCCTTCTGCCCCCTATGGCTTTGTAAGCTAAAGCTCAATTTCTCCCTTTTAACTAGCTAGAGGGCAAGAGAAATAACTAGTTGTATTCCAATCTGCTTTATTGTGCCCACAGAGTTTAATACCCAATAGGCTCTGTTTTTTCTTATCACATTCCAGTAAGTATAGATTTCATTCCAGCCTATGCAAAGAAAGATGTCACAGATTATTAAAAACCTGATCCCCCTTGGAAATATGGACCTGTTGCTGAATACTTTTATTAATGCCTTTCCTTTAGACAAGAGTTATTGTCATCATCTCAGTGGCACAAACAGTTCAGTTCCTTCGTGAGATGACTGGCCAAGAGACCTAGGTTCTCAAGTGCTGCGTGTTAAGCAAAATATGCAGCTCCATCATTCTTGGGTGGAAATATGCAGCCCAATCAGAGGCCTTAACAAGAAGTACATTGTTTTGGTCCAAATAACTGGATCAAAATTGGTACTGAGATATCTAGTCTTCTCAAGTTACACTTCCATGTATAATGAATCACATGTGCATGGGCCATGCTGTGGGTCTTGGAGCACCACTCATATTAATGTGAAACAAGTCAAGGACACCTCTGTTCCTGGAGTATGTGGCTGTATTTCTTTTGAAGTCAGCCTAATGCCGAAATATACTGCGGGCATTTCAGGTCATTCTAAACTATGGCCTAGATTAATTTATTGAAGTTTATTTGGGTTTTATTTATTATTTTAAAGTGCTAAAGAAAAGACATACAATACCATCTCATCACATCATTTACTTAAGACCATTTCACTTTTTAGAAGTACAATCCACTGGGAGGTTCTCTTGTGCAATCCTCACTGAAATTAATAGGGATTGTACTGCACAAGAGCAAGTTGTCCAAGGAGTTGGTGATCTTGTACAATTCCCATTTCAATAGGAAGGAAGAGTCTCTTGCTTTTTACGCCTAGTTTTAGAGAGATTGACCTGATAGAAGACTGGTTCCATGACAGGATGGTCCATGCAAGGCTGGCCCAGGACATTTTGCTGCCTTATGTGAAGGACAAGTTGATGCTGCCATTCCACATACAGAAGCTGACTGGATTGGCAGTTGAATATTACTTCAACACTGATGACCAGACAACATCCTCCACGGCATCTGAAGGCAGCAGGTTAGCTTAGAGCAGTGTTCTCCAACCTTGGGTCCCCAGATGTTTTTGGCCTACAACTCCCAGCTGGAGCATGCTGGGAGTTGTAGGCCAAAAACATCTGGGGACCCAAGGTTGGAGAACACTGGCTTAGAGGACCCAGGACAGACCACCCCACATACACATCTCTGTCCTCCCTGTCCCCCAGTATCAGAGGCCCCCTGAGGCCTCATTCTTCCTACTGATAGAGCCAGCTACGGGTCCAGGAATCCTTTTTCATTTGAAGTCTCCATGGGCATAACCTGTCTGCCTATGGCACTGTTATCTGGATTGATAAAATGTGCTTGCAACCTAAAGGTGCAGAAGGCATGCAAAGAGGGTTAACAGAAGCATGCACCATAAATGGAGAACATTGTCCACAGTAAATGGGAAGAGATGAGATTTTTAGGTAGTACAATAAGGGAGTGCGGGTTTTGGTCTAACAAAGCTTAAAATAGCAAAGAACTACGAATGACTTCTGAAACAGAAAATGTTTTCCTTTTTGCTGAAAACTATCATTTCTCTATACTTCAAGGAACTAACATTGTTCTGGGCCCCAGTGTACAAGAGAGTAGTATAAATCATGACACCACTGATCCCAAGCGGTGTCTGGAAGGATTGCCAAACATTGACTCTGTGATGCCATGCAGGCTCATTAGGTTAATCTCAAGACCCTTTATTCATGGTTGCTTGAGGCCAAACAAATAGCGGGAGGGGGTGAGTGCTAGAGCACATGCTTTGTATGTATAATATCCCAGGCTCAGTCTCCAGCAACTCTAGTTAAAGCAGGGGTGGGGAATGTGTCCACCCCAGATGTTGTTGGACAGCAACTTCCATCAACTCTAGCAGCATAGCCAATGGTGAGGGATGATGGGAATTGCAGTCCAACAACATCTGGAGGGACACACATCCCCCCTTCCTGGGTTAAAGGATCTCAAGTGGCAAGTATTGGGAAGACTTGAGTTCCCAATACTTAACTGAAAGCATTGAGTTAAAAGATGTGCATCCTCACCAATTGGATACATTAAGCAGGTGGGTATTAGGAGCTGAATTGTTAGTTCTTAATAATTTCCAGTTGAGAAATAATCCCAAATTACAAGATGATGATGATGATGATGATGATGATGATGATGATGATGATGATGAGGAGCCAGTGTGGCGTAGTGGTGAGAGTGTTGGACTGGGACTCGGGAAATCCGGGTTCTAGTCCCCGCTTGGCCATGGAGCTCACTGGGAGACTTTGGGCCAGTCACTGACTCTCAGCCTAACCTACCTCACAGGGTTGTTGTGAGGATAAAATGGAGAGGAGGAGGAGGACTATGTAAGCCGCCTTGGGTTCCTTTCAGGAAAAAAGGTGGGGTATAAATATAATAAATAAATAAATAAATGATTATGATGATGACGACGACAATAACAACAACAAATATTTCATCACTTTCAACTGATCAAAGTACTTCACATGCATTGTGTACTTTGAATCCTTACATTAGCCCTGTTAAGTAAGTCATTATCCCCCATATTGTAGATGGGGGTGGGGAACTGAGGCAGAGAGCAAGCAGCTTGCCTAAGGTCAAGCTAGTGAGTTCATGGCAGAGGTAAGATTCAAAACGGGGACTTCCTGATTCATAGCTCAGCCAGTATGCTACATGTTCCCATGAATGCTACAACTCAGAAAACATTTAGATCAGTGTTCTCCAACCTTGGGTCCCCAGATGTTTTTGGCCTACAACTCCCAGCATGCCCCAGCCAACATCTGGGGACCCAAGGTTGGAGAACACTGATTCAGATCTTATAAATGATATATGATTGTGAAAGAATGGAAAAAGATATACTGAAAGGCTTAGCTTTCATGCTAATCCATTTGTCAGTGATTCAGACATACCTTCTTTTTCCTTGAGAGTATTTAAATAGGAGAGGAGATTTTCATTAGCTTGCACACAATATACCTCCCGAGTCTGAATGCCACCTCCACAAAGAGCTGTTTGATTTCCTCGTCTTTTATCCTGTTGGCTAAGTAAAGGGTCAATGCGACATTCTGTCCACTCTGTGGTTCTCCAGCCATACCTGAACCAAAGAAATGGTCAATTGACAAACTAGCCATTTAAACAAACAATAAAGCAATCTGAGTTAATGACATAAGCAACATAACTGACTCTTTTTATCTCTAAATTATTAGCAGGGATACAACTCAAACTGTAATGGGGCAGATCCAGACTAAGTTAGTTGAACCCAGATCCCATTAAAATCAATGAGGCAAGTTAGTCATGAATTATGTCCCATTGATTTCAATGGGAACTCCATAAAACTAACAACACTATCCTATGCATACCTACTCAGAAGTAAGCCCCATTTACTTTAAAGGGACTTACTCCTAGGTAAGAGTGTATACACTGCAGCCTAAGGTTGCCTTCCTGTGCACACTTACCAGAAAGTAACCCCCCTTGAACACAACAGGACTTACTTTTGAGTAAACATTCATATGATTGCACTGTTGTTCGGGATCCAACCGAACCATTTCTCACATTTTGGGAAGAAGTTTTATTTACACTAAGAGATAATTATCCAAAGAATAAACATGATTTCTTCTTTATTTTATTATTATTATTGTAAAAAGGAAGAATGCTGCCTCAAACAAAGCAAAACTGTGTGTCTGGGTAAGCTGATGCCATAATTTGAAGTTAAAATGATACAAGGAAAACTCAAAGAAATCCAAGATATGCATGTTTTGAAAATATTAAGAGTTGTATGGGAAAAAATTAGAATTCCCATTTCTTTGATAAGAAACATAAGAGTGTATCTTTACACATCAGTGCACACAACTATAGTTTTTCTCCCTAATATTCCTCCTTCCCTAAACACTCTCCCTCTGTCTCTAAAATATATATCACTCTCCCTCTCCTTCTCTCTCATATATATATATATATATATATATATATATTCCTTTTTCTTGTCAAGATTATGTAGGTTTCTCTGGCATGCTCAGGCCTCCCTGCTGAGCAATGATACATGATGAGAAGCCAGGAGTTTTCCAATCAGTCAGTGCACAGAGAAAGAAGATCTGTGATTCCAAGCTAAAATCTCAATCAGCCTTATGAAATGAATGTCAGAAGATGCTCTACTCCATGAGTGGTTTAAGCAGATATCAAGGGAACCATTTCAACAAGTCACTGGAGATGGAGACTGATATTTCTGTTCTCCTAGGGGAAAATGACAATGTCCTACAATCAAAGCCAGAGTACTAAAATAACTCCTCAGAAAAAGGGTCTCTAAGGCTCCAGTCCTATACACAACTACCTCAGAGTAAATCCTAGTGAGTTCAATGGGACTTACTTTTGAGCAGACCTGCATCAGATTGCACTGAGCTACTAATTTCCTTCCAAGGCAATAAAGACGAGAAGGAAGAGTAGGAAGAGGAAACCCAAACATTTCCTTGTGTTTGTGTGTCAATATTAATCCCAATTAGAAGCTGTGGATTTAAGAAATCATTTGAATCTAAACTACTTACTGCCATATCTTCTGTGCTCTAAGCAGGACTAATTAATTCACTGCTGCTTTTATATTTTCTCCTACTGACCAGTCGCTGAAGACATTGAGATGCCTGAAGAATATTTACCAGCCTTGTACACAGATCAGGGTTTTTATCCCTCTGTGCATGGGGTACTTCAAGGGCTGAGATCCTTCTGTAGAAAATACTACCCTTGTCTAACAACTACACCAATAAGCTCCCAAAAATCAAACTATATTGCCAGTTTGTTGACATGGATACCAGCATGCAATACCTTGAAAATAAGGTCCCCCCACCCACCCCATATATTTAAAAAATGGGGTTTCATTTTGGTTATGTAGGGCATATTTACTTCCTAGCGCCAGTGGTTATCTTATTATATATACATAATAGGATAAAAACTGGCTGGCACCATGTCACTTGCGAGCCCTCTCTGCAATTGGCTGAGCTGCTGTGATGTCAGCTGATGGCGATCATACTCCTGTCCTGCCTGTCAACTTCCCTGTTGCTCAGTGTTTGAGCCAGGATGTTCAGTACTTTGGACTTCATCCCGCGTACACAGGGCCGGTGCTACCATTAGGCCAACTAGGCAGCTGCCTAGGGCGCAGGGCTAAAGGGGGCGCCAGAAACGCCTTGAAAAAAAACACAGCACTCTCAAGTGGGAAGGGGGGGGCGCTAAATATCTGATCTTGCCTAGGGCACCAAACTGCCTTGCACCGGTCCTGCGCGTACAAGATGTTATATTTTACATGCCTCCATAACAATAACTTCATAGTATTTATTCTAAAGATTCAAATCTAAAACTTAACTGCAGTTTACAAAACACTTCCTGCCCCGCAACTGCAACTATATTATGACCTCAAATTGCATTTGAAAGGCAGTTCTCTTGAGGGCTATTCATATATACACCAGGAAGAATTGGAGCCCTGATAAATGAAGGTGATGATAATGTGATACTATTTTCTTGCCAAGTGTTACACAGAAGGCTTGTTAAGTGGCAGGCACAAATGGGCCTTCTTTTTTTTCTTTAGACAAACAATAGACCATTTTGAAAAAAGGTGGGGATGCCTACTCATTGGGGACTCACTTGGTTTTATGGCATTTAGCTAGTGGAGTAGATCATTTCCCTGTGGGGGGGGGAGGGGGCTTTTCCGGCTCAAGGGCCTGACTGCCTCCCAGGAAACCTCCTGGGGGGCTGCATGCCACCAGCAGGTGAAGCCAGAACCCAAAGTGGGCGAGGCCACCCCACTCTCTCTTGCAGACACATGCACATGCCATTCATTCATACACATCCCATTCTCTCTCTCTCTCTCTCTCACACACACACACACACACACACACACATACACACCAGCGGCGTAGTGGTAAATTTTGAAGTTCAGGCACTCATCATAACAGTTCCCACAGAACACCCCCCCCCCGAAGAGTGCCAAAAATTTAGGCAGCTGTGTTGATCCTTATCAACAAATCCATTCTAACCGTTTTTATCTCCACCAGGAGCAGGTCTTCTGTAAAGCTAGTGGGTCTTCATTGGCCATTCAAGACCAAGCCTCCACAAAATACTATACATTACAACAGGGAACAATATACTGTTGCTGGGAAAATTCATTTCCCCTGCCCCCAACTACTGTGAGGATTGCAGCTAAGCTTAGAGGGAACAGGGGAAGCCAGAGAGGGGTGGCAGAGGATGTCACCATCCCCGCTAATAAAAAAGTGCCAGCACTGCACCCCTGTGAGCCTTGGCTCCACTACACCGCTGCTACACATGTACATGCACACAAACACACTCACAAGGAGGGGCACGCAGGGCCTTCAGGAGCCACTGCTTTGAGGTGCGTGAAGCGCCTTGAGGTGGAGGCTCCCAAGGAAGCTGGCTCCGTATGTCCCTCGCCTTTCCCAATGGAGGAGCCTCTGGAGTCTCTTGCGGGAGGGGCTCAACAGAGGCCCCAGGGGGCAGGTGGGGAGGGTTCCTCATCCCTGACTGTCACGCAAGATGCATTCTGGGGGAAATGGTGGCAGCTGATCTTCTCCAACTGCTGCCACCACCTCAAGCAGCAGCTTTTGCAGTCAAAAAAGAAAGAACCACAGTAAGCAGCCCGAGGTGCCTCCGTCCTTTATCCCCAAAATAAGCCTAATCATTTTACCCCTTCCTGAAAATCATTGGAATCCCCCCGCCCAACCTGTGAATGGGGTGGCTACTTCAGGTAACTGCTATTCTATCGATCCATCCATCCTATAGATTTACTGTCTTCTACCCTAAATAAATGATCTTGACTGACACAGATATGTGGCCTTTATTCTGTATTAAACTCTTATATACAGCCCCAAAACTGGAAACCACTTCCTTACAAAAACAGCTCGATCTAAGGCCTGGCATTCTGCTGGTACGCAAGCAGCAGCAGCACTCCTTCCTGTGCTGTGGGGCAACTTGAGAAGCCAAGGGCTATGTAGGAGGAGCTCGTGCTGTGGCTCCAGCCCCACGCCACTGTTACCCCTGCAGTAATAACGGGTTCCTCCCATTTTCTATTTATTTTAAAGGTAGCCCCCTGGGCTTCTCACATCACCGGAAGGAGGGGTGATGCGGCAGCTCCCGTGCTGCCAGAATAACATGAGCCCTTGGCCTATGAAATGCCGAAGATCTTGGGATGTGTTCATACTTACGTGATACATGGAGCCACCCCATCTCCTTGAGACACACACTGCTCTGTTTCTTCTAGCTCTGGGCACTCGTTTTCACTGCCAATAGGAAACTGCTTAATGGTCCGTGTTCTTGTACGATTACCTTTAGGGGATGTCATATCAAAACATGTTTTGGAACATGGGCTCCATTCAGACCATTCTGACACCTGGCATTCTTTAGGGATCACACAAGACTGGAAGGTAATGGGCAACTTCTCTTGTTGACAAAAGCTGGAAAAGAGCATTAGGATACTCAGAGAATGCATTTGCTTACAAATCACTTACAAAGAGCTTATTATATCCATCGCACCATACAACAAGCACACTTAATAAAATACCTCTATCTTCTGGGAGGTGCAGATTACTTCATGGAATAGATATCCCCATACTTCATTTTGTAATCTCAACTGAAGATGAATCTGTTCATCTATCTATAGTAAGAAGCTATTTATTTGTTAATACTTTTGATAATTTAGTTTGGCTCCAGTAGGAAAGGTTGTATTAAGCACCCTCTTAGTCAGATAAAAGCAGAGAAGGTAGACTGAATGCACTCACTGGCATCATTAAAATTGTCAAGTGATGAATTATGAAGTTGAAAAATTAATCAATTAAAATATTTGAATACATATAGTATGTTAATATATAACAAACATGCTGTGTTATATTTCATTTGTGTATTATCTTGTTTTGTAAACCAGGCTGGAAGCACTGGCATATACATTTTAATTAAAGGAGAATCCTATGGCTGCTAGATGCTGTCTAGATGGCCATAGGAAAATTCGGAGCGGAGGTCGGAGCTGGGGCTCCGAATTTGGAGGGCCCTCCCTCCGCTTGTGCAGCCGGTGCCGTTCTTTCCACGCCAGCTGCAGCTCCGAAGACGGAAGACCAACTTTGGAGCTGGCTCGGGGGAGGGGGCGTTCTGGGGGCTGGAGTTGGGAGGAACGAGGCTCGACTGGGATATGAGGAATCCCAGCAGTGCCTCAGCCCTTCCTCCTCACAAGCAGGGGTAAAACACTTAATGGCTGAAATCAGCCATCTAAGTGTTTTGGAGGATGAGGGAAGTGCGGCGGGAATCCTCATCTCCATGCCGCTGCCTTCCATTGGATGCCCAGAATCCTCCAAGTTCAGAGGGTTACAACTTACATGCAGCCACATTCACATAGATGAATGAATGGATAAAGATAAGGAATGTGTGTTTATACAGTAATATGTTTTTAACTATATATTTTGGGCAAGTCATTGGCTAATAAAGATAAACAGTTTACAATTCTATTACACTGCCCTTCATGTGGGAGAGCACTGATTAATAATCTGATTAAAAATCCAGTTAATGCATTCACCCATGGTATAAAATGCATGTTATACGACCACGCAGTTTCATTCCCCTTTAGCCTCTCAGCTGGCAGGACTGAAGAATCTTCAGTCCATCCCCTTCCAGAAGGGCGTGCCTGAACACGCATAAATTCCCAGTGGGGTGGGGTAGAGAATGGGACTAGAACAGGTGATAACACTTAGCATCCCCCTCCATTTCCCCCTTGCTCTATTGCTTCCATGTGTCTACTTTAGAGTGTAAGCCCCTTGAGACAGGGACCTATCATACTGGTTCTTCATAATTCACCTTGTACATAATGCACTTCATAAACAGATAAATAAAATAGCAGTAGTATGTTGTGTGGCCTACGGTGATGCTGATCCCACCCCCTGTCCGCCCAACACTGATTGTCTGGGAATTATGAGGGCAGATCAGAGTGGAGACCACACCGCTGCAGTCCGTGTCTGGAGTTTAAAAGGGGGCCCAGTCTCCAGGCAAGCTCTAGCATTTGTTTTTGTTTTTTTTTGCTTACCCGCCTGTCACTTCTGGAAGACATTATTGCCCTTTCTTTCCTGAGGTTGGCTTCCAATTGACAGAGCTGGAAAGCAATTTTATAAAGCCTCCTGACCAGCAGATAGGAGAGCTCAGCTTTTTTTTTTAAAAAAAATGTTCCTTCTTATCTGTATATGGACCAGCTGGCCAGATAATGGTTGTTATTCCTTTCTCAATGTCACAACTGGCCTTTGGGCACTGGGCAGAGACCACAGTTCAGGAGAGAGTGGGCCTCCTGCAAACCCTCACTGGGGGCTCCTTAATGGATCTTGGGGTTTGGACACAGAGGCCAGCACACAACAAGGACTATTCCTAGCCACACCCCAGGCTGTTGGCTATATAGGTAGCACAAGTGGGAACATAGGAAGCTGTCTTCTACCCAGTCGGATCCTTGGTCCATCTGGTCCAATATCGTCAATTCTGAATGGCAGCAGCTCTCCAGGGTTTCAGACAGGAGTTTTTCCAGCCGTTCCTGGGGAAGCCGGAGATCGAACTCGGGACATTCTGCATGCGAAGCAGGTGCTCCACCACTGAGCCATGGCCCCTCCCCTCTTGGCTATATTAAGCTCCTCCCCCCCATGTTACCCAACCAATCGGCTGGGTTGGTTCTCCCTGTCAGCAGTTTGGGCTGTCCACTACACTGCAGTATCACTGCCCACTTTATGCCAAATTACATGGAAGCTGTAAGTCGAGGGTGGGCAACCTATTTGATGTCAAGAGCCGCATTCCCTCGTGGGTAACTGACGGGGGTCGCATGTCAGCAGTGGGTGAGGCTGAAGCCGGCGTGGGTAGGGACAGAGCCAAAAGTGTCTGGGTCACCCACTTTTCCTTCTGCCACCAGCTTCTCCCTCCCTCCCTCCCTCCCATGCAGCAGGCTGCCAGAGAAGGGACCAGGGATGTTGAAGAGTCTTTGGTCTCGAGTCACGAGTCGAGTCACGAGTCTTTGGACCCGAGTCTCGAGTCTGAGTCCGAGTCCTTGGTCCAAAATGGTGACTCACGAGTCACGAGTCACTCCCAAAGCTGACTCCACGAGTCCCTATTAAAATCAATGGGGTTTTCCCCCAACAAAATAAGGCTACTTCAGATGTGTGGTTTAAATAAATTCTAGGCACAAGTGTGCCTTTTTATTTCAAAACTCTGCAACTGATTTTAGCAAGAACAGACCAGGCAGAAAAACCCAAAATAACCAGACAGGCAGAGGAGGCAGGGAACCCCAAAGCAGGCAGGCAGAGGCCTTTGTCTTGGACAATTCAACTGTTGAACTGGTCAAGAAGAGACCAGGCAGGCAGAGGAGGCTGGGAACCCCAGACAGGCAGGCAGAGGCAGCCAAACCCAAAATGTCTGAAAGGTTGCATTTTAGAAAAATGATTTTAAAAAATAAATTTGCTGTACTTCCTAAAACTTATTCATGTTGCATTTGAGGAACATGATTTTTTCTAAATGTTTGGCCCCCATTCTGGAACGGTGAGATCTCATCACAATTCCACCTTCACTGAACACCCGCTCCACTGGTGATGAACTTGCTGGAACCAGAAACACACTCAGAGCAGCCACACAGAGTAATCTCAGGTCCTTCTTCTGCCGCTCCCAAGTATGCAACACATCAATCAAAATAAATCTTGACACACTGTTGGGGCTGCACTCCTGGTAGCTGTCCATAGTGGCCGAGCAGCGTCACACCTCGCTTCCCTGCGCTCTTCACCGGCAATCACGCTCCTCTCCACTCCTTCTGGCACAGCCCAGGGATGTTGAAGAGTCCTTGGTCTCGAGTCCCGAGTCGAGTCTCGAGTCCCATTAAAAATATTGGGACTCGAGTCCGAGTCGAGTCAGAGGGGGGACTCAGTCCGACTCACAAGTCGAGTCCTTGAGTCCGAGTCCCCATCCCTGGAAGGGACAGATCATTCTTGCGAGAGGTCTTAACTGATTGCATGTAGAGGGCTTTTGAAATTTGCAGGGGGCTGCATGAAATGAGACTGAGGGCTGCAGGTTGCCCGCCCCTGCTGTAAGCAATAAAGGGGCGGCCTGTTCCATCCCAGCTCCATATATCTTCCTGTGCTCGCTCTCTCCCATTGCCTCTCCATTCCGCGCACTATTATACTTCATTGCTGCACGGAGCCCTATTACTAGAACTGCACAAAATGTTACATATCAAATTCTGTCCACTTCACATGAGATTTTTTTAAAAAGCTATTTCACCTGCAGAAACCGAGATGGAAGTGGTAGTAATAGAAATACATAATAGGCTCAGCACAATCTCCACCATACAAACAGCACCGTATGATTATGCCTTTTTCACACAAACAAATCCCATGGTAAGCACAGAATCTCATACGTATAGCTAGCTATATGTGAACCAAACAACAGATATTCATGGAATAGCCTTCCCCAACCTGGTGCCCTCCAGATGCTTTGGATTGCTTATTGCTGATTTTAAATATATATATATTAAGGCTACAATCATAAATGCTAACTATCCACTCAGATAACTTTTTGTTGTTGGGTAGACTAAAAATAAACTTAAAGAAATAAATAAAGGGTTACGCCCCATTGAACACAGCGAGATTTACTTCAAAGTAAATATGAATAGGACTAACTATACATCATCTTCGGGCGCAAGCAATGGGGATGCCCATAATAAGCCTCTGAACCTGGAGGGTTATAGGCATCCTATGCAGGCGGGAGAAGCACAGAGGCGAAGGTCGCCTTTGCGTTCCTCCCACTCTGCAAACCGGCTAGATAGCTGATCGTCCCTTCAGAGGGGGAGGGAAGGAGGCTGAGGCACTGCCAGGATATGTTGTATCTTGACAGCACTGGTCTCCTCCCCGCCCCCCAGAATGCCCCCTAAACCCCTTCTCCGTGGTTGCTCTTCCAACCTCAGAGACACAACTGGTGTGGTTCTTTCCATGGGGTGGGGGAGAGGGCACTCCGAGCATACAGTCCCAGCTCCAAGGTCAGGGCTGTTTTCCAACATTGGAGCTGGGACTCCAAAAAATCCTATGGCCTTCTAGATGCTGTCTAGGAGCCATAGGATTGCACTGCCCATCTTTTATTTTTGTAAAGTATCGAAACATGCAGCAATAAAGGCCAGAAACATATTAACTGCTGTTTCTTTGCATCATTTGTTTTCATTTAAAGCAGATCACATGGACTGTTGGAGCTAACTGCAAGTGGCCATTACAATTTGCTTTCATTCAAGGAGCAGCAGGAGAAAGCAGGATTTTCAAGACTAAAACCATAGAATCAGATCTCAATCAAATCAGGACCTAATGGAGCTTCCTAAAGAAACTTGCAATGTTATACAGTTCTTTAAACAAGACTAACAATGCAATCCTATCCTTGGGTTACACAATCTGGGATAAGGATGCTATATTATTATTATTATTATTATTATTATTATTATTATTATTATACCGCTCCACACCAAGCAGATTCTGTAGCAGTGAACAATAAAAAGACAAAAACAAATAAAAGAAACAAAAACAATACATAAATAATAATAATAATAATAATAATAATAATAATTATTATTATTATTATTATTATTTTCTTACTTGCCTCTCTGTTTGGATCGAGGCGGGGAACAACAACAAACAAGAAACATAAAATATGTAAACTAATGAAAAAACATAGTATACATTATTAAAACATCTTAAAAGCATCTTAAAAGCAGCCTAAAATTACACCGGATAGGCCTGCCGGAAGAGGTCAGTCTTTATGGCTTTCTTGAATTCCAAAAGACTGCTAAGTTGATGAATCTCCTCCGGCAGGCCACTCCACAATCTGGGGGCAGCAGAAGAGAAGGTCCTATATACCTGTCAGCCAAGTTTTGGCTGACTGAAGTAGATTCTTCCCGGAGGACCTGAGTGTGTGGGGCGGATTGTACGGGAGAAGGCGATCCCGTAAGTAGCCTGGACCCAAACCATGTAGGGCTTTAAAGGTAATAACCAACACTTTATGCTTCACCCGGAAACTAATTGGCAGCCAGTGAAGTGCTTTTAAAACTGGTGTCATATGGGCACCCCTAGGTGTACTGGTGACCAGTCTGGCTGCCATATTTTGCACTAGTTGAAGTTTCCGGACCAGATACAAAGGTAGCCCTATGTATAGCACATTGCAGAAGTCAAGCCTAGAAGTTACCAGCGCATGCACTACTGTCTTTAGGTCTTCCGACTCTAGGAAGGGGTGGTGCAGCTGATGTATCAGTCGAAGCTGATAATAGGCACTCCTAGCCGTCGCATCTATCTGGGCTGCCATTTGGAGCGACGGATCCAGGAGCACCCCCAAGCTGTGAACACAGACTTTCAGGGGGAGTGTAACCCCATCCAGAACTGGTTGACACACCTCCAAGCCCAGGTTATGACCTTCGACAGCAAGCACCTCCGTCTTGTCTGGATTCAGTTTCAGTTTATTTTTCCTCATTCAGCCCATTACCGCCTCCAGGCATTCATTCAGGGAGACACAGTATCCTTAGCTGCTGCTATTGCCAAGGGCATAGAGAAATATATTTGGGTGTCATCAGCATACTGATAGCACCCCACCCCATGCCTCCAGATGATCTCTCCCAGCGGTTTCATGTAAATATTAAGTAGCATTGGGGAAAGAATGGCACCTTGTGGCACACCACATAGCAGCTCCTTCTTTGAGGAGCAGCTATCCCCAAGCATCACCATCTGGAACCTGCCCAAGAGGTAGGACCAGAACCACCTGAAGCACAATGCCCCTGATTTCCAATCCCCTCAGGTGAAGGATACCATGGTTGATGGTATCGATAGCTGCTGAGAGGTCCAGAAGCACCAACAGGGACACACACACACTGTCAGTACTCAGGCGTGCCACGTAGATCATCCGCTAAGGCGACCATAGTAGTCGCAACTCCGTATCCTGCTCTGAAGCCAGTTTGAAATGGGTCCAGAAAATCAGTGTCATCCAAGACTGCTTGGAGTTGGAAGGCAACCGCCCTCTCCATCACCTTGCCCCAAAATGGAAGATTTGATATTGATCTATAGTTGTTAAGGTCCAGGGGGTCCAGAGAGGGCTTTTTTTTTTTTAGAAGCGGCCGTACCACTGCTTCTTTTAAACATGATGGAAAGCTCCCCTCCTTGACAGATGCATTAATAATATGTTGTAATTGTAATCTAACTGCATCTCCTCCCTGGGTGACCAACCAAGAAGGAGAGGGATCAAGAGGGCAAGTCATTCTCCTCGCTTGTCCACATCCTCGGTACTCACCAACTGAAAGTGATCCAGTCTAATCCTACTCGCGGAGTTACTGGACACTCCATTGTCGGCCTCTGCTATAATGAGTTCTGCTTCTGCTAAATCGGCTCTTATCCGAGAGATTTTATCTGTAAAATGATCATTAAAGGCATCACAGCGAACTACCGTAGGCTCTAAAGTTGGGTTCAGGGGGGAAGTTGTCTGCGTTAGACCCCTCACCACCCTGAACAGTTCTGCTGGACACGAGTTCACAGATGCAATGCATGCAGAAAAGAAAACTTTCTTTGCTGCACGTATTGCCACCCCATAGGAACGAAGATGTTCTCTATGTCGTGTCTTGTCAGATATAAGTCAATTTTTCCACCATCTGCGCTCCAGTCATTGTCCTTTCTGCTTCAGCTCCCTATCTTCTGTATAGCAGGGTGCCTGGTTAGAAGCGGGACGGAGAGGACATTTGGGGGTGATCGTGTCAATGGGGCGATCGTGGCGATAGCCCTAGTTAGGTCTTGATTCCATCTGTCAACCAGGGCCTCAACAGGATCATCGACAATACCAGCCATAGACCCCTCTAAGGCTTTCTGGAATCCAAGAGGATCCATCAGCCTTCGAGGGCGGACCATCTTAATACGTCCGCCAACCCTGCAGGGGCAGATAGCAGCTGTGATATACTAACCCTAACCAGAAAATGATCTGTCCATGACAACGCGGAGGTATTTATCACCTCCTTCCACAGTCCTGTCTGTTCGGAACTGAAAACAGCATCAAGGGTGTGACTTGCTGAATGGGTGGGTCCAGAGACCAATTGGGAAAGGCCCATGTTTGTCATGGATGCCATGAACTCCTGTGCTGCGCCTGACAAACTGGTTCCGAATGGGACGTTGAAGTCCAACACCAGCTCAGAGACCAGTTCTGTGAGCTCGGCCAGGGAGTCTGTTAGGCAGCGGGGTGGCTGGTACGCTAACAGAATCCCTAGTCTATCCTTGTTCTTCAGACTCAGGTACACACACTCGATGTGATTCAATTCCCGAACAGGAAGTCTGGTCAGGTTGAGATTGTCTTTATAGACCACAGTTACTCCACCCCCCCACCCACTTTCCCTAACCTGCTCACTAACACAGTACCCAGCTGGGAGGGCCTGGGCCCATGTCGGGCCACTGCCATCTCCCAGCCAGGTCTCTGTGAAGCATGCCAAGTCAGCCTCCTCATCTAGAAGGTGGTCATAGATGGTATTTGTTTTGTTTTTAACTGACCTGGCATTGCATAGGAGCAAGGAGAGGTTCTGTAGGTGGCCTGGTTCGTTCTCCAAGTTATCCAGTTTGGCAGGGCAATCGGAAGGTAAGATGGGTGTTATATATCTCTCTCTCCTTCCCCTGTAATGGCATTTTGCCCTGCCATCACCATCTTTCCCTCTGCTCCGCACAACACATATTGCTGCTCCCTTATACATTATGCCCTGCTGGCGGCAGGTTGCCCTTGAGCCTCTCAGAGCAGCGGGGTGGACGCGGCATTTCAAGCAGCTGCTCTTACTCCATCCTCCCCATAGGTGTCACTTCCTCACAGGAGACACGGTCACTGCTGCACTGTTGCCCTCGAATCGGCTGAGCTGCAACTTGCCCTCAAGTTTCTCAGAGGGCGGGGTGGATATGACGTTCAAGTGGCCGCTCTCACTTTCTCCTCCCGCAAATGTTACCTCTTCACAGGAGACGCGGCTGCTACTCAGCTGAGACACGGCATTTCAAGCAGCTGCTCTCACTCCGTCCTCTCTGCAGATGTTACTTCCTCACAGGAGACGTGGTTGCTGCTCAGCTAGGCCGCGAGTTGCCCTTGAGTCTCTCAAAGGGTTGGGTGGATACATATAGTGAAGTAGCACTGGTACTTCTTCGCAGAGAAGGCTTCCCAGAACAAGGAGGACTTCAGCCGGTGCTGAAAGCAGCACGATGTCGGAGCCTGCCTGACCTCCAGAGGCAGGGAGTTCCACAGAAATGGAGCTGCCACACTGAAGACCCTTCTCCTGGTGGACTCCAATCAGGCCAAAGGTCCACGAGGAACCACCAGGAGCATCCCATCTGATGACCTCAATGACTGGGCAGGTTGGTATGGGAGGAGGCGCTCTCTCAGGTAACCTGGTCCCAAGTTGTTTCGGGCTTTTCACAAAGGTACCAGAACCTTAAACCTGAGCCGGTAGCAAATAGGTAGCCACTGCAATTCCTTCAGCAAAGGAGTTGCATGCTGAAAAGGGGAAGCTCCCGACAATAGCAGAGCTGCTGCATTCTGCACTAGCTCCAGCTTCCGGAGCAGCTTTAGGGGCAGCCCCACATAGAGCGCATTGCAGTAATCCAGTCTTGAGGTTACTAGCACCTGTATCACTGTGGCCAAGTTATCCCCGTCCAGGAAAGGCCGTAGCTGGAGAACCAATTGAAGATGGTAAAAGGCATGCCGAGCCTTCGCAGTCACTTGGGGCTCCAGGCATGGGTACACTTCAGGCATGCAGAATCTACTGTGGGTTGGGGTTTTTTTTTCCCATAGAACCCACTTAGAAACAAGTCCTGTGTGTGCTTGTGTTAGTTTGGGTGAAGTCTGCTGCTGCTATTGTGCTCTGCCATCAGGGAGCACAACCACCATTGCTGATGAACACCAAGAACTTCACTCTACCTAGAGGCCCTGCTGGTCAAACAACTATCTCTGATGTATTCTGCCTTGTGGAATAAGAGCCAGGAGGCATGCAGTGGATCAATGACTTAGAGTTGTTTGCAACCGTCTCCAATGGATGCGTTAATATTGCTCTGACAGCAACATGTTCTCCCCAGCAGCACACATCAGAGGGAATATTAGATGAGTACACACCAAATGAGAGAATGGGGTCCTGACCTGAAGCTTGCAGAACGGGGAGCACCATTCTTCAATTAACTTTATTCTACATCGTTTAAAGAGCACCTGCTCAGAGGGTCTATCTGTCGCAGCTGTGACTTGATACACATCCCCATCTTATGCTTCCCTTGTCATCTCTCCACAGGTAAGTGACCAGCCTTTCCACACACACAGGGGCAAGAAGTGCTCCCTGTCCCACCCTTATGTGCCATGCAGGCTACCAGAAAAGCCTCCAGCACCTGCAATAGCAGCAGTGACACCCATTGGGGAAGTTAAAAGGAGAGATGGATAACAAGGTCTCGTTGGAAAATTAACAACAGATACCGGCAATCAAATGAAGGAACATAACGTAGCATGGCTGGGCAAAATGAAAGACATCCTGGGGCCCACATAAAGCAGGCAAGCTATTTGAGTTAGCCCATTGGTTACTGCACTACTCACTGACTACCTACTAACAGTTTCAGATAGGTGCACATATCTGTTCCCCCATGAGTCCATGGCCAAGAATTGAGCACGGTGCCTAGCACATCATGAACCTGTGTTGTTCCACTGAGCTACTGTTCCAGATCTGGTCCCTTCAGTACTAGGCTATATAGCTGGGATCATAACATGTGGGGGGCAAGGTGGGAGGTACATCATGGGTTGGGCTCCTGGGAGATTACAAAGCTAATGACTACACATCATAACTTGTGTCTGCTCCTAGCACTGTATAATGCTAGGCCAGGAGTGGGCAGAAAGTAGATCTCCAGGTGTTTTGGACTTCAACTCCCAGCATTCCTGACCATTGCCCATGCTGGTAAAGACTTCCAGGAGTTGAAGTCCAAAACATCTGGAGATCTATCTTCTGCCCACCCATCCCCTAGACCACATTTGTTTCTGAAAGGGTAGATCACCTTTCAGATATAGGATGACTGCTATACTTTATTTAGAATCTAATTTTCAAGTTGCCTTTTTATTTAGTTATCTATTACATTTAGATAACTGCCTGTTGAAACTTTTATTAGTAAAAGATAACTTTTATTTAGTTATCCATCACTATGAAATCTATGAAAAGCACTTCCTCCAGTGAGCTCAGGGTATGTTTTCCCATTTTACCATGTGAGTTAGGCTGAGCCAAGAGATGGTGACTGATCCAAAGTCACCTAACCAGCTTTGTGCTTGAGTGGGAATTTGAACTGGGTCTAGCACTGTAGTCATGATACCAGATTGTCTGGTTTGACCAGAAGTGCCTTTGGGGAGCAATCAAGACTTAACATTACAGAAATGCATTGCTGTATGATTTCCTTTGTCCACCAAGGAATAATAATTCTGAAACATTTTTTTCTTTAAGCTTTTCCAATAATATTAAGTGCAAATTAGGTAAGTGCAGTATGTAGGCACAAGTCAACAGGCACAAGTCAACTGATCAAGCATTTTTATGAATACCAATAGTACTCAGTAGATGTTGGTGTAAATAATTTTGAGCCTATCTTAGTACAAAAGAAAATAGCCAACTGCAGTATTACAGGTTTGTTCACAAAGTATCATTTGGACATTGGTTATTTTACTTCTTGGTTAGCACACACTCGTATCTTCATAAATTTTGTCACTAACACATTATCAAAGTTTCTCCTCCGTAGATTATTGGACCCCAAAGTAGCGGAAAAAACCATTGTGACAGGTGGTTTAAAATACCTGGATTACACAAACTGGCAACAAAGCAGAACTTCAGAAGAACTAAAACATTAGGATTGCAAACCAGTAAGTATTTTACTGGTCTGACCAATAGAACTGCGTTGAACATAGGAAGCTGCAATATACTAAGTCAGACTATTTCAGGGGTCCTCAACCTTTTTGGACCTCTGGGCACATTTGGGAATTAGAAAAACTGCTGTGGGCATCAGCACAAAATGCCTAATCAGTGGATCGCCGCTTTGGCATCTACCTGTCGCATCTATGAAGCTTAGACTGCGTCTTACTCAGCAAAAGCTTTTGTTTCACGTCTATTGGACACCAAAATGTCTCTTTAATAAAGGATTGTCTATTGCTGGTGGTGTAATCCAGCTATTGCTTCTTTTAAACAGATATCTGGCAATGTCCAGTAGTTGCCTCTTTTGTGGGGGAGGTTATTACACATATAAATTTTGTACTGGAACAGTCTTTAACATTTGCTGATGTACATGCTCTTTTAAATTATTTACCTGCTTCATAGAAATTAACAAATGGAAGGGGAAATTGATTCTCTGCCGTCTGCGCCCTTTTGACAGCTAAAAGACTGATAATACAACATTGGAAGGATAAACACTGACCTCCTATAATGCAGTGGATTGAAGACCTTACAATGCTTTTAATATTTGAATTGGTGGCATATAGATGCGACCCTTAAATGGACACGTATTTGGATATTTGATCCACTTTTGTTGAAGCCTATGTATAGCTGCTAGAAAGCTGTATGTACTTCATACAAATCCATGTACGTATATTTAAAAAAAAACCAAGAAAAACTAAATATTTTTTTCTGGGTGCCTGAAAGCACCACGTTGGGGATCCCTGGTCTATTTATTCATCTAGCCCAGTATGGTTTCCTCTGACTGGCAGTGGTTCTCCAGGGTCTCCAGCAAAGGTATTTCCCATCACTTGCTACCTGATGCTATTAAATGGAAATGTCAGGGATTGAACCTGTGACCTTCTGCACACAAAGCAGAAGTTCTACCTCTGAGCTATGACCCCTCTCATAGGACTTAAAGTGATCTGTAAGTTAACTAGTATTGGGCTTTCACAATCAGTAAATGCTAGATCATGCCAGACACTATTTCTAAAACCCAAAGTTGGCAACCCTACAGACATTAAGGTTATTCCTAGATTCCAAGGCTAATGTTAACTGGTGAATTGCATAATATAGTAGTAGAAAAAAAGGGGGCATGAACAAGTAGAAGAAACTGGAGAGGAAATGACCTCAAAGAATGCTAAGGAAGAGTTTATCACATGGGCAGAGTGATCCTATGGCCCCTAGACAGCATCTAGAGGGCCATAGGATCTTTTGGATTAGAAAACAGCTCGATGTCAGAGCTGGGATTCCACGCTTGGAGCATGAGCGCACATGCGCGCGCGCACACACACCTCTACCTCGCAGCCAGCGTGGAACCAATCCACACCAATCTACTGCTTCTCTGAGGTCAAGAAGCAGTATAATGAGCATTCTGGGGGGAGGGGAGGGGAGGAGACTGGCACACCCAAGATATAAGGTATCCTGGCGGCACCTCAGCCTCCTTCCATTCCACTCTGAAAACACCACAATTAGACAGCTGAAACTGACCATCGAGCTGCTTTGCAGGGCAGGAGGAGCGCGGAGGTGACCTTCAACTCCACGCTCCTCCTGCTCTGCATAGGATGTCCGTAATCCTCAGAGTTCGGATGGTTACGGGCATCCCCACAGGATTACGCCCTAAAGTGCTGAAGCTCAGCAGTGCCTTTGGCAATGGTCAAACTTGCCCAACTGCTTTTGAAGGCAGCTGTCATTCAATCGTGGTCCCTTTTGTGCTGAAGAATCCTGAGGAGGGGTTTTACAGTAAAACGGAAACATGTTAGGTTTAGGAGCTTATTGCAAAAGAAAGAAAAAAGGGTTTTAGCCAGCATCAGGCTGATCTCTGCAGCAAACATATTAATCACAGTTAGTTTTGTCTCTAGAGCCAATGTTTAGTAGGAAAAATAAAATCCGCCAAGTTCTCTGTATGCAACCTTACATGATAGCATTGTTCTAGGAATGGATTCTTACGTTACTCAGGCTGTGTGGGAGCTGTAGAACACTGCTCCTTCCCACACTGCTGGGTAACATGAGAAGCCCAGGACCATGTGGAAGGAGTCCACACTATGGCTCCTACACCAATGTTAACTGGATGTCCTGGGTGTTACTACTGCTGAATGGAGGGACTACAATCCGGGCTCTTTATGCATGAGGGGTAATTCCAGCTGGAGTAACACAAGCACTAGGCTTTAAACCAGGGGTCCTCAAACTTTTTAAACAGGGGGCCAGTTCATTGTCCCTCAGACTGTTGGGGGGCCGGACTATAGTTTGAAAAAAATATGAACGAATGGATCAAGTGAAAAAAAAGGACCCGGGTCCCTTTTTTTTTTTACTTGATAGGGGTGATTTCCCCCCCCCCCTTAAATGGAAAGTTATTTTATTTATTTATTTATTTATTTCATTTTTATACCACCCAATAGCCGAAGCTCTCTGGGCAGTTTACAGCAATTGACAAGACAGTCCCTGCCCTCAGGCTCACAATCTAAAAAGACACGACACACAAGGAAAAAGGAATGGGGAGGGAAGAAGAGGGAATATTAATGAATACTCCTGGCAGGGCTGGTGGTATTTACATATGTAGTTGGAGGAGTTGCACAATTGTTTCATACCTAACACGAATATACTTTTGTTTTTGCCATCACACAAATGAGCATACTCTGCTTCAATCCAAAGTAGCATTTTTGAAACATTAGAAATCTGACTTAGCTACATCAGCTCATACATAAGAGGTAAAACACCACCACCAATTTTTTCATATTATGGAAAAGAATTAAAAGAATCGGTGCTTGAAGTGAAAGAGTTTTTAAAAAGTCTGCTTCCGCCAATCGGCCGGCGGGCCGGATAAAAAGGCAAGGTGGGCCGGATGTGGCCCGCGGGCCTTAGTTTGAAGACCCCTGCTTTAAACAGACCTTCACTTTGTATGGTGCTGCCCTGCAGTTAGGGTTGTACGGATTTTGTTAAATATGTTCCGTCCGTGTTTCGCAGATTGTCAGGTGTCTTTCGTTCTCTCGTCCACTCATTGACAGAATTAGGATGTACGAGAATTCCGTTCCATTAGTGCGTAACTGCTAAAGTGCATTAGCACAAGTGGAAATTTGTGCAAATCCCCCCCCCCGCAAAGTTAAAAAACCCAACGCTGTCTGCAAATCCATGAAACCTGCACAACTCAGAAAAAGCTGGGTGCTGCGGAATCTGCAGGCCGGATCCATAGAAATCCGGACTCATTTGAATCTGTTGTGGATTTCTCCAACATCCCTACGCTGCCATATAAGCCTTTTTCCCTATTGCTGCTGCATGCATTGCCTTTTTATGCTCGACTTTGTCATTATTTTTCTTGTTTGGCATTTCCCCCATTCCTCCCTGTTTATATTCCCACTGCACTAGAACTGTTAACATTTATTTTCCCCTACTTGATTTCCCTTTTGATTGCACACTGACTCTTCCATTGTTCTGGAATGAATAACGTAACTAAATTCAGCAGGGAGAATGCTGCCAACATAATCTCTGGGTACATGTCAGAAATAAAAACAATTGAATGCTGAGTTGCTATTTCCAGCTTTAAATTGAAGGGGGGGGGGGAATCCCACCATACAAACCCACTCCTACATAATAAGAGCACAATAATTCTGCATTAAATAAATAAGGGTACCTCATGCAGGAGAAATGCAAGAGTATTCAACGATAGACCATTAACCCTACATGAACCAGGGAGGGACTTCCCCAATCCAGAGGCTCTGGGGCTTTGTATTAGGCAGCTGTCTGAAGAACTACTCAAGGCAGTTTATTTCCTTATTGCTGACTGACAGTATTTCTCTCCCATAATTGTCTTTTTTCCCCAAGTCCCATATAACCTGAGCACTTATAAACATGATTTCATTTCCTATCAGCTATTTTGTTTTGTCATTGTTTCCCTGAGCACAGTCAACAGAGGATATCTCTGGTTCTTCAGGGAGGAACAAACATATTTGATATTCATTTTTTTGTTATTTGATTATCCCCCCTCCCCGTTACTCATCTCTGTAATGTGTTATAGTCTTTACTGATCATATATATATATATATATATATATATATGAAGTCCTGACTGACTGACTCATCAACGCCCAGCTCAAACCGTTTAATCTAGGAACGTGAAATTTTGAAGGAACATTGCTTTTATGATGTAGAGCCCCACTAAGGAAGGATTTTTTGAAATTCTGTCCCTAAGGGGGTGAAAAGGGGGGGCAAAATCACCCCACTCTCATATCTCCTATGGGCAAAACAACAGGGGAGCAGTTATGCAAGTCAGCTTCACCTCATAATTGCTGCAGGAGCCAATGGGAGTAGTTATGCAAATAGCCCATATGACACTTAGAACGTTCGTATGAATTCCTGCAGGGGCCAATAGCAGTGGGTATGCAAATCTCCCCTAGGCCATTTAGAATGTTCTCTGAGGGGTGAAAAGGGAGGGAAGCTTTTTAAATGACTGCCTGACTGAATGACTGCTGTGGGGGGGGGGGGGCGTCGCATAGGCTCCATCACGTTTTGACAGATCTTCCCCAAACTTGGCACGGTCACTCTTCATCACCTGTAGACTCTCAGGATTAACCTGATTTTTCTTTAAGATCAGATATTTCTGTCAGAAAAGTTTTCTGCTGCCAGCACCCAGCCTAAACGTTACACTTTCAGTCAGAGAATGACTGTTGTGTGTGGGGCGTCCCAAATCCTGTGTGTTCATGTGTCTGTGTGTACGGGCTTTTGCATGCATCGTATAGGCTACTACACAGTTGGACGGATCTGCCCCACACCTGGCATGCATACTCTCCATCACCCAAGGACAAAGACTGGCAGGTTCAAATCTCCAAAAAAGCCATCACTGCACCTGTACGGCCCAAAATAGATGATAGCCAATGGCATCACTTGGAATGTTCACAGGGACCATTCAGGAGCAGTTATGCAAATCACTCCAACAACATTTAGAATGTTCATATGAACTGCCGCCACAGGGGCCCTCTCCTACGTCAAAACAGAATGCTCATATGCACTGCAGCCGGGGCCTACACGGGGGGGGGGGATTTCATTGTTGGGTAGTCCCGAGGGGGGAGGAGGAACAGGGATTTCATTGCTGTGTAGTCCCAGGGGGGGGCAAGCTGGGATTTCATTGTTGCATAGTCCTGGGGGGGGGGGAGAAAAGGGATTTAATTGTGTAGTCCCAGGGGTGGAGCAGGGATTTCATTGTGTGGTCCTGGGGGGGGAGCAGGGATTTCATTGTGTAGTCCCAGGGGGGCAGGTAGTCTGGGGGGGAGCTGGGATTTCATTGTGCAGTCCTGGAGGAGCTGGTAGTCCCGGGGGAGCTGGGATTTCATTGTGTAATCCCGGGGAAGCTGAGATTCCTGGGGGAGCTGGGATTCCATCATGTTTCTTTTAAAAACAATTGTACCAAATCCTAAAATCCATGCGAGCGAAGCCGTGGGCAACAGCTTATATATATATATATATATATATATATAAGACATAGTAACGAATTAAGTTAAACTATATCTTAAATTTTATTTCCAACAGTGCATCCCATCCATTCATTTAAAAAATATGAACCTAGATCCAGCACTACTGTGCAGGGTTGTACTCACCAGCCCATGTACCTTTCAAAGCCAAGAACATGCACCTCATGCTGGATGGTGTCCTGACTCTCTCCCCTGGGGTCATCTTAAATGAGGAGTAGGCATGGCCTGGACAAGAGGGCTCGTGCTAATGCAGTGGCTGAAACTATGAGTGGTGACCCAGGAACTTCTAATTTCAAATCTCCTCTCTGCCACAAATTTATTAGATGACCTTAAGCAAGCCACTACCTCAGTCTCCTGACAGATATTTACCACATGGGGATAATACTGACCAACTTTATGGGATTGTTGTAAGGATTACAGGGATAAAAATGTATGGAATGGAATGCAAACATTCTCAGGCACTATATAAAAGCTAAATATTAAGATGTACAAGTGGAGACTCATGGGAAATTGTGGACTGGATGGCTAGGAGTCCTGCCTCCATGTAGCACATGAGGATGTCTCCACACAGACATCTGCTTTACTAATATAGAGTGTGGCATAGTTGCAGGATCCAGGAAGCCTCGTTCTTTCTCAATCCCATTTCTTAAAATGGGATTACGTAAACTCACTGCAGTGGCAGTTTTGTGCCTTCAAACTCTTCCTCGTAACATCTAGGTAGACATAACTCATAATGTAAAAAACAACAAGAAGGGAAGGCACTAATTCATTTCAAGACAAAACAAACATTGGAAGGATTCTTTTAGGTACTGTATATCTGAAGAAAGATAAGAGGCCCCTGAGGAAGGAAAAAATGAGTTTTTCCAAAACACGTTGGACAAAATAAACGTTTTTTTCTTCAGGCACCTGATAATTTTTTTCTTTTTCATTCAGTGACAACTCATAATGTGACATCAATCGCATGGCACCTTGCTCCGCCCCCAATGATAAGAGGTTGGGATGTGGCAATGCACAGCACAATGATGTCAGGTCACACATTGACTGGGCTCATTATAACACACACTCAATGGTTGAGTGTGGCTTGTCGAACCGTGGGTTGATGTTGAAACGTGGGTCATCATGTTGTCTGAACCCAGCCAAGGTAACAAACCACAGTGAACAACCCACCATTCACAACCCAACAATAAACCATGGGTGCTCTTCCTAGGTTGCTCGTGGTTAACAAGCCCTGTCTTGTTAATGCAGCTGGGTTCAGACAACACAATAACCCACGTTTCAACAACAACAACCCATAGTTCAACAAGAACCCACACTCAACCCTTGAGTGTGGGTTATCGTGTTGTCTGAACCCAGTCATTGTGTTTATCTAAAGAGGGGGAAAGATACAAAGAGCAACAGCAGCTCCGTGCCTCTTGCAACATCTAGTTAAGTCCTCAGTGGGTAGGCAATTCAGAGCAGTGACAGCATGAAGACATGGATGCTCCTTTCAGCCTTATGATGTTGTATGTGCCCTTTATCAAGGGAGGTTTGTGAAGGCCCATTTGTATTTCCTCCGTGACAAGTGTCACAACATTCGTAATGAGATGACCATGAGTAATTTATTTTTACTGCCCTCATTCATAATGCACATTGTTGTTAAGCATCTCTTAGAACCCTTAGAGTACAATGGGTTGTTATAAACAAACAGCAAAAGCTCTGTTACATATTTACAACTCAAGAACTGACTTGAATAACCACTTTTAAATGCCTTTCAGTGACACTAGATGCAAGTTAAATTAATCCAAAGAAATACCAAGTAGATAGAATTAACCAAGGGCAAGGATGCAATCTTTTAACATGCTGAGAAAAGGAGTACAGAGTACAATTTAACGCTGCAGTTCTAAAGTTCCTTAATTACAGTTGAATACTGTGGGTTACTTCCAAATAACTGTGTTTAGGATTGATGGGTATGCATAACAAGAAATAGAAAATAACACATAAATGCCCAAACTGTTGGAGATGTAACACAGCTAATGCTTCTCTCACACATATGTTTTGGCAATGCTCAATGGCTGCCTCTTTTTGGGAGGAGGTAATAATACGGATATGCCTTGTAACGGAAAGCTTTTTAATACTTACTGAAGTGCATGTTCTTCTCCACTATCTACCTGCTTCCTGGAACTTAATACAAGGCCAATGTAAATGGATTCTATGCGCCCTTTTGACAGCCAAAAGACTGATATTACAACATTGGAAGGACAAATGGCCACCACTAATAATACAGTGGGTTGAGGACTTATGAAGCTTTCAATTTTTGAACAGGTGGTCTTTAGGAATAATCTACGAATGGACAAATACACGGATATTTGGTCTGCCTTTGTTGAAGTCTATGCATGATTATGCTTAAGAATAGAAGTATATCTTGTCATGTATAAAATATATAGGTGTACACATTGCATATGTATCTATTGTAATGGATATATTCAGATCCTATGTAAGAAAACAAAACTGTAATACTTGATTTTATTTTGGGTTTTTTAATTTTTGTTTTGATATAAAATTCACAATAAAATATAATAATAAAAAATAACCAAACAGCAAAAGCTCTGTTACATATTTACAATTAGAGAACTGACTGAAGAACCACTCGAAAATGCTTTTCAGTGACACTAGATACAAGTTAAATTAATCCAAAGAAATACCAAGTAGATAGAATTAACAAAGGGCAAGGATGCAATCTTTTAACATGCTGAGAAAAGGAGTACAATTTAACACTGCAGTTCTAAAGTTCCTTAATTACAATTGAATGCTATGGGTTACTTCCAAATAACTGTGTTTAAGATTGATGGGTATGCATTACAAGAAATGGAAAATAATGCATAAATGCCCAAATCAAATTCATGAGGTATTCATTTGAACATGAATGCCTACTCAATCCTGGCATGTAAAATATCTTACCCAGATAATTGAGTTGCTGATCTCACAGGAACTCAGTATTTTCATGTGTAGTGGAAGGTTTACCACAGTCCCATTAAAATATATATACTCTTATAATTGCTTTACTCAAATTGGTAAGGAAAACCAAAGCCATGTATTATACATAAATGTTAATTAAATGTATAACCAAACAAGGCATAATAAAATCAGATTGCAAAACTGGAAAATGCTGTACTAAGAATTTTCTTCCATGCTTCTTTTCACATCCTTTTTCAAAAATTCTAGGCCTAGAGGACTTCTCCTCTCCCAAACACAGGTATAAAACAAAGAGCAGGGAGGTATTGTATGTACCTGAAAGTGTAACTTGTACCCTTTATTGCATAGTGAACATTGCTCAGCCAATATTTCAGCTCTCACTGGGACTCTGTATTCATTCCGTAGTAAAATCATAAGGGACATTTTTTATTTTGCAGCCCATCATTTCTTTACTTTCCACTGATGTGCAAATTCATCTAGAGAATTTGCTCATGCGGAGTTTTCATGACAGCCTTCCAAAACGATTTCCTCTTTTAAATCTTTCAAACATATTGCTATTTCTAGTTAAGTGATTAGCTAATTGATCTGTATAAAGAAGGAACACCAACAAACTTTTATGCTGCCAGAAAGCCAACTGTTTTATGTTTTTTAACTCTGCAATCTACACAGCATTCCATATGCAGAGTGGATCCTACTCTCTGTTGGCCTGTCCATCATCCTAAACCATGGCCAGCAAATAACTTGTAACAGGAGATATACTTTGGATTGAGCAAGGGTGGAAGGACCAGCAACCCTAACAAATTCCCAGATGAGCAATTTTCCACCCTGAAGTCCCCTTTATACACCTCAGCATTTCACTCCATTCACCTTGCCTTGATTCATGCATGGGAGTGAGCCACTGAGCTTTAAAAGGGAACAACTCTATTAAATGCTGTTCATATGGCAGGGTTGGCCAAATTATACATGACTCTCCATAATGTGTGCGGGGTACCCTCTCCAATATCCCCCTTAATTTTTACTTAAAAGAGCCATACAGGCTGCTGTCTGGAGCAGAAGTTCAACATGAGACTTATGCTGGCTCAGCTTGTCTGAGCGTGGAAAGCTAAGCAGGGTCAGGTCTGGTTATTACTTGGATGGGAGACGGAGACCCCTCCTCTAGTTTCCTGCATTGAGCAGGGGGTTGGACTCGATAGCCTTGTAGGCTCCTTCCAACTCGATCTATGAAATGAAATCTATGAGGGGAAAGGGGCTTCTTAATATTTTCTTCTCTGGGGTAGTATCCTATTGTGCCTGTGCACTCATGGGACCTACCGCTCATCCAGCGAGGCTACTAAAAAGAACCTGAAACTAGTGAAAATGCTAGTTTCCAGAACACGGTCAGTGGAACTCCACTGACCTGTCCAGATCTGGAAATGAGTGTTTCCACTCATTTCTGGGGTTATTTTCAGAAGTGTCAAAAAGGCCCGTTGCACGAGTGATGGGCCCTGTGAGCACAATGGAACCAGCAGAGTGGCCCCATTAGATACTGCCTCTGGTGGTTTTTTCTACTCTTAATTGACTCCAAGCTTTTTTCCCCTGCTGAGGAAACCTGGCTTTAGGTAAGGATTTGCAAATTTAAAAATTGCTGTACACATCGGATAGGATCCAGATGTCATCATCCTTAACAGTAGTCTCATTGAAATCTATGGGACTTGATTTAGTCATAACTAACTTAAATCCCAATTATTATAGGGGGTCTGCTATAAGAGTGCTTCTAGAGTAGGCTTTTATTGTGCCGTCATCCTACCTTGTTCATGCAATTTTATAAGGATCCAGATGACATCTTCCTCTAGTACCCCTCCTTTGTTTTCCCACCACTGTGCCTTTTTCCTTACCACAGAAAATCCATTAAGGATTAAAAGACGGAACTGCTGCACAATGTCTTCTAAGTAGTAGCATGGAGTCCTCCTTCTGTAAGTACCCCAAGCATGACTAAATCTGGACCCAACCCATAATAATTAAGAACAAAGCATTAGTGGGGTGTGGACTCTAAGGTCCACAAACATATTGGTAAGAACAGTGGGGAGGAGGTGGTCGAGCAGGTACTTTGCATGCAAGCGATGTCAGGTTCTATCTCCAACATATCCAGTTGAAGAGCCTTAGATATAGAGAGCTGCCAGAAGAAGTAGACAGCACTAGGCTAGATGGACCAAGGCCAGAGACAAGTTCCTTGTGTAATTAATAGGACTCACTTCATAGGACAGCAAGATCAGATATTTTCTAGAGCCCCAAAACCAACAAAGGGCCCAACAGTACAGTGTTCATTTTGCACAGAACACCCAAAAAAGTCAGGGGCAGTATGAGAGGGTTCTCGCGTTGCATGCCCACACCACTGAGGGCGCCTGGTCCAAGGACACCCCAAATCCTGGAGCTGACACTGCACATAAATTCTAAAAACAAGTTTTGGGATGTGGTATTCATATGTTTCTCTAACACCTTGCCAGTTACTATAATATGTTCCCAGAACTTTACAAGCAATATTGAAGATGTCACCATTTCCCTCTAGAGCTGAGCTAAAAGTTATTTGCAGAACTTTTTCACAAAAGAATGGAAGCTCAGGGCAGAGGTGGGTGCAAAAAGTTTCATGAAACCATCCCTCCACTCATATTTTTCACCACTGACAACTCACTCTTTTTCCCCCTTCTTTTTTTTTTTTTTTTTATTATCAAAAAGGCTCCAGAGTTAGGGAAGGACGCTTTGCTCTCAAATCAGGTTTGGCTGCATGTCATCACTAAATCATCATGAAGCCAAATCAGAATGATTGGGCACATCAGTGATCAATGAAGGCAATGATTCCTGCACCCATTCTGGAACCTCGCGAGTAAAGAAATAAAAATAAATAAAAAGATGCCAGACAGCAACCTGGAACACTATCGCCACCACTGGCACATTCATCCCATACTTCAAATCGACCTACAATCTGTGTCTATAAACACATAATATTGGTGAATAAATATGATAAACAGGGTCTTAGGCAGGAATGGAATAGGGAGTTGGATTGTCCCATTTTGCATAATCAATGGATCATTGCCTTGGCATCTGTATTTGAAATGTCTTTGTCTAGGGAACTGGATTATCCCATACTTTGCTTCTGTCCATACCTCAGGCATTGAAATCACCAAGATGTCCCCTCAAATTATAAGCAGAATGGTGAAATTTGGTTAGGGGAGGGAGCACATTTTGACTCAGAATTAGTTTTCTCCCACAAGCATAAAGATCACTGATGTGCCCAAATTCTTCGAGAAAGAAGTATGCATTTTGGTGAATAACATATTGCCTTCTGAGAAGATATTTACACAAGCAAGATCTATGTGGTATAGTTTGCTTATTAGGGGACCATAAAAACATATTTAGCCTGGTCATGTTTAAACACTGTCTGCAGAACCCTTGTGTTTGACAGGGACTATTTTTCGGAAAGAAACTGAGCCATGCCACTGCATTGGAATGCGCCACAGCGTAATGCTGTGAGCTTGGACTTGCTTTTCTTCCAGATCCAACCACTTAAAAAGAAATAGATGATTAAGTTGAGAAAAACAGGATTACCTCAAGGCAACGGTCTTCCCATTCCTGTGAGTGCACATCACCTGTCTCGTCTGATATCCAATTTGTATGTCCCAATATTTGTTCTCCTGTCTGTTCTGTCTGTTACGATTCCTCTTCTTCTTAATAAGCTCACGGGCCTCTGGATCCTTTATTGCTTTCTCCTTGTCCTTGTCCTTTTCCTTGTTCTTCCCACGTTTCCTCGCTTGCCTTATGTGCCGTGAGTGGGGCACCGAACAGCTACTCCATGGCCCCATGTTCAGGCTATACATGCTTTCTTCAGTAGTGCATGCGGGGGAGCTGCACACCTGGAAGTCAGTCAGGTTAGGACAGGCGGAGCCCCCATACTGAGGTGGAGCGACAATGTGGCGGAAGCGATATGTCAACCCTTTGCCACAGCTCTTGGAACATTCCGACCAGGCTGAGAACTCGGACACAGTGCAGTCCTGCCGGCACGGGATGAGGCACCCCTGTTCTAGCTGAGGCTTGGGCTCGAAGTACTCACATATTGTGTCCTCGGCTACAACGCCATTTGATTTTTGGACACAAGTAATGTCCCTCCTCTGAATCCCTTCTTCCCCTTTGACGCATTCTGCTGGTTTCTCAACGCTCCTTGAAAGAACCGGATGACAATGATTCCAGGTGCCCAGTTGCCAGTCGTACAGTTCCTTGTGCCAGTCGCAAACCCTGAAGCAGTTCTGCTGGTTGTCAGGCCTCTCTGCCTGCTTGCAGTTCGTGAGCAGCGTGGTCCATCCTTCCACATGGGCGCACCAGATGGCTCGGGTTTGGGTTCCGCCTGGGCCACAGTCATCTCCCATACACCTGCCCCATGGACCTAAAAAAACCAAAGGGGTGGGGGGGAAACGGAGACTGAAATATCTGACATCCCAAGAATTACCGTTTCCTCATTAACACACACAAGCAGAAAGATGAAACAGTTGAAGTTGAATGTTTCCCAGAATTTCTACAGCATTAATAATATTAATGGGGTATGTTCTTGATGTAACTTGCTCCTTGCACTACACAGTCCACACACAGACTATGTAATAGCACACTGCCATAGCTCTGTCCATCTCTTTTCTTATCTTTCTGTGGATTAGGAACGCATTTGATTTTTGTTTCTTTTTAGGTTGGATAAATAAAAATACAGTATTTTCATTATTCTGGGAGTGGTCATACTGCCAGAATTAAATTATTTCCTGAAGCCAGAAAGTTTTTAACACAGCTGTAGATATTTCAGCCCTTACATTTTCCATCTATATGCGGGATTTTGCACCATTTCCCCATTATGCTTTCCTTCCCCTTGCGATCTACCCAGGGTTGGCAAACGGGAAGGAGCAGTAAAACAGGAGTTTGATACAAGAAGAATGCAGTGAGCAATGGCATAGCCAGCCATACAGAGACCATAATGTTGTATATCCTGCATTGACTGGAGGGCAAGGGGCAGAAGGAGGGCGATGAAAGAACGGAGTTGCAAAGCAAAGAAGGCATTGCTTGCTTAAAAAAAAAAATAATCTCTATCAGCAGGGGTAAAAATTTAATTGTTTCTACAAAATCATTCTTTCTTTGCCTAGGTTTTAAGGAGCTGGGCTGTGGCTATGGGGGTGTGGCAGCTCCAGGATTACCCTGTAGACAAGGTAGTCATTGTGCCACATATTGTTCACACATCCTTGGCTGCCCAACGACTACATTGCATTCCATGGCTACAATTGCAAGGGAACTTTTGGTGGCTAAGCATGCATGAACAACTTCCCAAATATGTGGCAGAAATGGCTACCTTGTCTACAAGTTAATCCTGGAACTGCCGCGCACGCGCGCGCACACACACACACACACACACGCACAGAGAGAGCCAGAGAGAGAATAAATACAGAGACCGAGTATATTTCACTGAAATTCGTTACAAAAAGGGAGAAATCGGGACTGAGAATTTGGCTACGAATGGGAAAGGGGATAAATTGAAGGGGAACAGAGACAAATGAAGAAGCCAGTGGAGAAGATCCATTGCAAGGATGTGCTATGCAGTGTAAGCATGCAGGAGGATTCCACAGAGGGGAAGGAATGACTAAACACGAATGCTTGGACACAGTGAGGAAACAGGAGATCTGGTGGAGTCAAGGGCAATAAAAAGAAAGGGGCAGCAGGGAATAAAATAAGGGGTGGGGGGTGTTGGAGAGAGATGTGCAAAACCAACTCACTTTGCTGTGTGCTACAAGTGGTCCATTGTCCCAAGAGCCTATATTTGGAAAGTGGTGGCCAAATCTCTTGATCACCATACCTAGTCCATTCCCTGCAGTGCTCGAGTGGCTTACAAAAGCCTAGAAGGAGCCCTTCAGTACATGTCAAAAGGCTGACCCACAAGTCTATGTCTTTGTAAGTACCAGGAACTATTCTTGGACTCTGCAGGCTGATAGTCTTCCAGTGAATCCTGGGGCCACATCAGTGAATCACAGGGCTCTGATTAATTAAAATGTTTTAGAATGGTTGGGCGGGGAGGTGGTGGCTCAAGGATGTGGATATGACTTTGGGCTTACTTTCATCTGTGCAACCAACCATTCAAAACACAATGAAGTTTTCAAAAAAAATAAATAATCACTAGCCTGAGGAGGCAGGGGAGAAACTGACCTAAATGACCATCCAAAACATACGTGCAGAATGTGGCATGCTCATGCTCTGCTGTCAAACACAGGGATTTGCTGTGCATCTTGAATTCATGAAAACAGTCACACAGATTTTAAATGGGACTGCTTAGAATGATGCATAATTTGCAATGGCCTTGAAGTGTTTCCAAAGAATATTTCAACTGATTGCTAGCCATTGAAGCAATGCCATCTCAGATCCTGCTTCTGAGATGTCAATAGCGTTACATATTCATAACATTAAGGCTAGTTGGGATACTTCCAATGAAACGCTTTAAATGAAAATTTCAACTAAACTAAAGAGTGCTTCAGTTGTGTTTGGACTATGCAGGTGACTTGTGCACACCGGGCTAGGAAGCACATTCTGAGGCATGCAAGGATTTCTATCTATACAGTCAAGATGCTCGTAAAACCACCAGGGAAAGCGAGCAAGCAAGACTTAGGAACATAGGAAGCTGCCTTATACCAGGTCTGACCATTGGTCCATCTAGCTCAATTTCATCTGTACTGACTAGCGGTGGCTCTCCAGAGTTTCAGACAGGAGTCTGGAGATGCCAGGGGTTGAACCTCTAAGCAAAATAATAAATAGACACAAGGATGACATCAGAAATGGCAAGATTCAAAAACCAGTAGGGGAAGACTTCAGTTTCCCCTCTGCCAATGAACTTATAGTGGCCATACCTGAGCAAAGAAACTTCAGAAAGGAAATCATACTGAGAGCCTGCTGAGTTACAATTCATCAAGAGGTTCAGTTCTATCTCCTGCGGTTTGAACCAGGATACAGGGTTTTTAAAATCACACTAGATGTATGAATGAATTGGCTTACCCAACGCCAGGATGTTTCTGTTATTGGCAACAACTGTTTTATAAATGGCCACTGTTCATAATGTGATGGTCACGGACTCCCTGCATTTCCATCCCCTTTGGCCACACTCTTTATACTCCCCCCCCCCCAAACTCAGGATATCAGTATAATCAGGATAATTCTTCAAGCAACTGAAGAAGTGGACTGTAGCCCACAAGTACTGAGTTTAAATAAACAACCACAACACTATTTGGATATTGTTTGGAGAACAGATGTGCCGTTTCCCCCCCCCCCCAGCCAAGACTATATGGTACACATATCACCTGTTATGGCACAGGGACCCTTATTCTGCCCGCACCTCTTGCATTATTAAAAGTATTCACTGGTCTTCAGTAGCTGTGTGAGATGTGGACTGACACAGATTTTAATGCAAACTTGGAACACAGATTCTAAATGGCATAGAGCGCTCAGCCTCTATGTTGTGTGATGCAGAGATTTTGAAGCAAACACTCCACCAGAGTACACTACAGATGAAAAGGACAGTGTAGTCAAACATTTTGCTCACTGACTCTAAAACCTTAAGCATCACATCCTTGATAGTAATGCCAGTTGGCAGTGACAGATTCAGCACACGAAAACTCCTGTGTGTTTTTGGCAGATTAAAGTTTGAATTAGGGTTTCCAAGGTTTAGCTAGATAGCCAGCAAAATAAATGTATGTTTTAAGCACAAATACATTTCAGCAAGATTACCCTAGTTTATCTCTAACCAGCCTTGCACAAATGACATGATTGTTGTTGCTGTATTTATTTTACTCCAAGTATATTTACATTATGTACAGAGAGATTGCAAAGGAACACAGGGGTGGGGGCGGTAGCGTTAGGCGGGAAACCTGCATGGAGTTTTACTGAAGAACACTACCCAAATTTAGAGGAAGGAAATAAACATGCATAAAATCACCATGCAGTGCAACATTATCACAGCTGAACACAAAGAAAACTCCTTCACCTTCCACGCTGCAAGCCTCTGTCTTATCACATCACCACACCTTGCATATACTGTGTGTGTCCAATTAACTAGACCTTTTTTTAACAGATGAGGCTGTTGCTGGCCTACTCTAGATGAAGGGGTTACTGCTTTTGTGTGCCAGAGTCTCGAAGCAATCCCACATTCAAAAGAAGAGTGCAGCATATCGAACAGTTCTTGATAGCCTCAAACTTGTCAGCCCCAAAACCAATCTATTCCTGCTCCTGAAAATGGTAAGCAAATAAAATTACATTATGATGGCATGACGTGAGACCTGAAGCAATGTAAATGAGAACAAAATGCTTTCAAGTGTTGAACTGGAAAAGGTGATAAATGGCAGCATAACTTAGCTGTCTTACTGCTCTGATGGCACTTTTGGGCTTAAGCAAGGATTTTAACACATCCATAAAACATACTGCAAGCAGAGCACATGAGAACCTGGAAGGTTTTTATAACATATTTTATAGTCCAATCTTATGAGATGCTGAACTGAGGGTGGCAGGAGCTCATAAGAGCCAGAGTGTCGAGCTAGCCCCGACACACAGAGAGGAACTGAGAAGCAACAGGAGGAAGAAGAAAACTCCAAGAAAAGGGTCACAGCTCCATACACAACCCCGAACACGAACAGAGAAAACTTGCACATTTCTGAACTTGCATTCACAAAATGCTCACTTTAGAAAAATGTGCATTTTTAAAAAATACACATTTTCATGGTGTAGTCTAAGGGGGAAGTGTGCTTTTGGATGAACACTTTTAAAAAACGCATACCAAAACGTGCACTTTTCCTGCTCGATCAAGAAAAACAGACTGCAATTGAAAACTGCAAGGTGGTCTGAGCTTCAAGATGGAGCTCAGAGTGTTTTGGTGAGCTTGAGCATTGCTGATTTTCCCATCCCTATGTTGCATGCAGAACGTCCCAGGTTCAATCCCTGAAATCCCCAGGTAGGGCTGGGAAAGATTCCTGTCAGAAACCCCAAGGAGCTATTGCCAGTCAGTGTGGGGTAGGCAGCCTTGTGCCCTCCAGATCTTTTGACTACAACTCCCATAATCCCTGACTATTGACTATGCCAGGTGGAGTTTATGGGACTTGTAGTTCGTAAGGCACCAGGATGCCTATTCCTGCACTTGATAATACTGAGCTAAATGGATCTATTATGTTACTACTAGGACTCAGCTCCAGCCTTGGTGCAAACAACTGAGTTCAGTTCCTCAGACTCTTGCCTGTCGCGCACACACACACACACACACACACACACACACACACACGGCAATTTGACAGGAGCAAGTATGGAGCCCTTCTGTTCCTTTTGCAAAGTAAATGGTTGGACTTCTGTTACAGGAAACGGTTGGCATAGCAGGAAAAAAATCAATGACAAAAAACAGGATGAACTGCCTGGAAAGTGTAACCACCTAGGTATATGCAGATGGTTCTGTTTAAACACATTCTCCAAACAGAATAAAATATCAGCAGGGGAGTGGTGAACTGAAACGCTCTGCATGAATACTTTATCATTTTAGATGAAAATATGAATATCTTCACTAAGTATATGGGAATCAACAAAACAAGCCATGAATGTCTAGTTGCCAGCCTCAAAAAAAAATTACTCAACTAAGAAGATTACCCTGGAGTGGCATGGGAGAGTGCCCTAGGACTAAGCCAAAAGAGTTCCTGAGAGGCACTCACATTCACTCCACCTCTATCCTCAAATCACTCTTGACCTTTTTATCAAAGCAAGCATCCTTTGAAAGTTGGAACAAAGCTGTTCAGAGACATCAAAGAGGTCTATGCCTCAAGAGAGAAGAAATCTGGGATTATTATATCTGCTGGGTGTTACGTAGAAGAGCCCCAGCTAGAAGACACAGTGGAAAGAGCTTCACTGTCTTCATTTTTTCTTCATCCCACCTGGGCCCACTGTATTGTTTGACACATACAACTGTGTCCACCTTGTTCTATGGGGTCAAGTTTCCAATTAACAGTATGTACACACATAGACCTATTGATGCCTCTACAGATACCTGTAAGTGACCCTGTCAAAGCCACACCCATCAAGTCACAGGCAGCACATCAGACAGTAATGCAGCCCATGAGATATGTTAGTTACAAACTATGTTACCTAGAGAAGGGACTATGGTAGAGCTATTGCTGTGCATGCAGAAGTTATATCCCAGATTCAATCCCCGGCATCTCCAGGCAGGGCTGAGAAAGATTCCTGTCTGAAGCTCTGGAGAGTCAGTGCCAGTAAACAATACTAAATTGGACGGGGCAATGGTCTGACTCAATATAAGGCAACTTCCTATGTTCCACCCCAAACACCTCAAACATCACCCAGTTTGAGCTAAGTAACACAAACAGCGGGGGGGGGGGGGGTTGTTACCAAGCATCTTAGCAGGCAGTAAAGATGGCTATACTGTATAAACCCCAGACACTGCAAGTCTGACAATCCTGCTATAAATGTACATGTTTAGCTGTTTCAGATGTAACAATCCTGACTTCATAAACCATGGTTTCTAAAACTGGGATCTCCATGTGTACTGGCTTTGGCATGGAGATCCTGGTTTATTTACACCAGTGTTCCTGGATAACAAGCAAATGTTACTGACTTAATATTCTGGCTAGTAAACCAACTTTAAACTAGAGTTTCCGGGTTTTGACATAATGGAGAACTGTGGTTTCAACGAACTAGGATCTCTGCACCAAAGCCAGTGCACAAAGGAGAGGAGGAGGGTGGAATGCATGGGCCCAATGCCTGTTCCTGGCTTCATAAATCATGGTTTTATAAAGGGGGGGGGGAACAAACTGGCACACTATTTCAAGCTAATGTACTGTACCTTAAGAAAAAGCTTAAGCATGAAACTGCAGCTTTGAAAATGAAACATTATGTTTTTACACACATGCCCCCACGGTGATGTTGCATAGCAGCCAAGGATCACTTTCAGCATTTTCCCTGGAGGCTTCGAACTCTGGATTGGCTGCATTCTCCACATATGATGACAAGAACCAGGAAATACAAGGGTCCTATCACAACATGTTCTAAAGGCACATGATACAATTTCAATAGCAGGAGCTGTAATAATTTATTCCATAGCAACATGGAATGTAAACATGTGGGCAAGGAATCCTCTTCTAAAGCGAAGCACTACATACTGTATTACAACAGATTCACTTATTTGTTGGTATTTATACAATACAATGGCTTCATAAACCAGTGTTTTGGTCTTCTTACAAATATCCCGATCCTCGAACACTCTATGTTTCATTCGAGAAAACGCGGCACTTGCGGAGCTCAGACGATGCTGGATTTCACCGTCGATGTTAGCTGTAACAGAAAGATAGCTGCCAAGATAGAGAAAATGATCGACATTTTCCAGTATTGTCCCGCCAAGCTGGATAGATGGCATCACCAAAGGGTTAGCTTGCACTTGCTGATGAAGCACTTTGGTTTTTTTGATGTTAAGTGAGAGACCAAGTTTTCCGTATGCTTCTGCAAAAGCATTTAGGATTGTTTGGAGATCATCCTCTGAATGTGCGGAGACCACATTATCATCAGCATACTGAAGTTCCACAACGGAGGTTGTAATTACCTTACTTTTTGCTTTCAGCCTGCTGAGATTAAAAAGCTTTCCATCTGTTCGATATATAATTCCCACACCAGTGGGAAGTTTCCCCTCGACAAGATGTAAAATCATGGCAATGAAAATAGCAAATAATGTTGGGGCGATAACACATCCCTGTTTAACACCTGATCCCACTTTATCTATAAACGTCACCTCCAACTCCTTGAAAGATTTCATCAACGTTGCCTCCGGAAAATCCTGCGAATTACTTGGGAAGATAGGCGAACAAATGTCAGTGTACTGGAAGAAGCAAAGACTACTAGCACTGAAAAAATGATCCTTCAACGCCAACTTCAGTGGACCGGTCATATTGTTCGAATGCCTGACTGCCGTCTCCCAAAGCAGTTACTTTATTCCCAACTCAAGGATGGAAAGCGGAATATCGGTGGTCAATATAAGAGGTTTAAAGATGTTCTTAAGGCTAATCTAAAAAAATGCAATATAAACATCAAAAACTGGGAAGCTCTGGCCCATGAACGATCTAACTGGAGGTTGGCCTTTCACATAGGTTCTTTGGACTTTGAAGAAGCCCGAGTGCAAGGTGAAAGGGAGAAACATGCTAAGCGAAAAGCACGTCAAATGAATCCTTTACAGGACCATCTTCCATCTGGTAACCTGTGTCCTCACTGTGGGAAGCTGTGTGGATCTAGAATTGGCCTCCACAGTCACTTATGGACCCATCGCTAGAGTCTACACAATTTTCTTTAGAATTTTCCTCCTTTTAAAATCTCCTTTTTGTAAAAAAAAAAAAAAAAAAAAAATATCCTGGAAGACAATCTTACTCAGTCACAAGTGATCGCCTGACTGACTGACTGGTATTTATATAGTAGGGTGACATGTATACAGTTGGCTGCCTATCAGATTCACAAAGAGGTCTAACCTCTCTCACTTATTACATGAGAAATAGTTCCTGGGCAGTACCAATTCAGACTGCAGGCAGGGGGTTGCATGACTAAATGCTTCCCCACTAATAAGAAATAATAATAACGAAAATAAAAAAACCCTATATATAGGAAATGAGCATGTCAGGAAGAAGATTCAGCTAGAACTTCATCTGGTCATCTAGTTCTATATGTGCAAGGAGCTTTTAATATAGAGAAGCATTTGATAATGGAATCTCCCACCTTTGGTCTTCAGTTGTACATTCCAGCAAAGATTTGATTACATAAATAACGAGCTGTTATTTTAAACAGAGTGTCCTAAAATTGGGCCATTTGTCACTTCCATAGGCACCCTTCCATTCTTGGAGTGGACATACAGTCATGCCTTGGATTGAGAGCATAATTCGTTCCGGAAACGTGCTTGTAATCCAAAACACTCTTATATCAAAACGAAATCCCCCCAAAAAAATTTGTATAGAGATTTTTAATTTAAGCCGTACTACAGTACTTGTCTTGCAAGACGTCGCTTGTATATCAAGTAAAAAAAAAAAAAAGAATTAAAAATTTGCTTGTCTTGTAAAACGCTCTCAAACCAAGTTACTTGTAATCCAAGGTATTACTGTACTAATGTGTACACTTTGAAATAGCACAGGGGAGCGGGGTGGACACACAGCTGTACAAATATACTTACAAGTTTTATACTTTGGCTCCAAAAGAAAATGTACAGGAAAATGTGTTAGTTTGAAACTTTCTTGCTTTATTTTTTCGAACCTGTCTGAATCTGAACATAAACAAACTAGTGTGGGAGTGACAGATTTTGCTGCATGATGAGCAAGCAAGCTCTGTTGATATATAATGCTTTTTACATGGGAGGAGGAGATAAAGAGGATTTGGCAGATTATGAATTAACCTCAGATGTAGAATAACTCAAAAATATTACTTATGAAGAGCTTTTTATTTTAATCACAAGCAAAGACAATACTGATGCATACTGTATGCATCTGATTTAAAGCTTAAAGCTCTGAAGTATAAATATGGAGTCAAGTAACTAAGGATGCAAGCCTATTCATGTTTGGACAGAAAAAGTCCTACAATTCTCAGCATTCCCCAGCCACCATGGCTAACTGAGGAATACTGGGAGTTGTAGGACTTTTCTCTGTCTAAATATGGATGGGGTTGCACCCTAACAGAGGCTGTAATCCTATGCTTACTTACTTTTGCCGGCCGCCATACCCTCTCTTTCTAACACCCCTCTCTATCTTTGCCAGCCCTCCGCTCCCTCTTTTTTGCCACCCTATATACTATACACCCTCACTCACTCTATTCCTGCCACCCCTCTTGCTCTCTTTCTGCCACCCCTTTTCAATCTCTCTCTCTCTCTCTCTCTCTCTCTCTCTCCCGCCCCCTTAAGCAACTGCTCTTTGTCTTACCCTGCCCTGAGTTTGGCAAGAGCAGGAGCTTGATCTGACATCACCCACCCCAACCCACCCCTGCCAGGTCTGTGACTGAATATAACTGAGCATTACAAAGTGCAAGAGCTCCTTTCCTGCTTCCTGATTTAGCACTATAACCTCCGACAAGTATGAGTATCCAGCAATTAGAGCTTCCAAGAGTGCCTACAAGCAAGACTAGGACTGGCCACTGGACAGCCACTAACCCAGCCACACACACACCCCTCGATATTCTGTGCAAAAAAACCATACATCCTGGCTTCTTCTGTCATGAACTGAAATTACACAGAACCTGTGAAGTTATTGAGCCCCCGACAGAGATTATCAGCATGGCATGTACAATGCAATGAAGAATGCAGTTCTTCTATTGCAGAGGAACAATTCATTGTATGGAGAACAAAGATGCATTTGTTGAGAAAATCCTGGATTAGTTAGGAAAAACAACAACAACAACACAACTTCTAGCATCAAAGAGTCCTCCTAATTTATTCAGCAAACAATTCGAGATTGGAAAATCTAGCAGAGTTAATCAGGAGGGTTGATAGATAGAAATGTGTGTTTTGCTAAGAGTTGCTATAGAAATTACACCAATTACACAAATTGTAGTGCTATTTCACTATTTAAAAAGTGAAAAGGGGAAAAAATAGAGGCAATCAGTAATTCAAGCCTTCTCCTGGCCCCTGCAGAAACAGAAATGAGCACTGGGGCAATTAAGAGAGGTTTTTCAAAAGGTAATTAACAGGCTATTAAGCACTAATCCAACATCCATCCACAATAAACAGGAAGCAATAAACAGGCAGTACAAACAAACAGGAAGCTCTTAATTAAGGCACAGGATCCCTTAAATGTCTCAATCGCAATTTGCCTGTCCATATTTAACAGACAGATGCAATTGCATTTTATTGCAGTAAAATCAGGTCAGAAAAAACATGGAAGGACAACACAGAAAATACTGGACTGCAACCATCTGACAACTGGGCTAGTCCAAGATATTTTGCTTCCTCAGGTGAAGGGCAAGATGGTGCCTCTCCATTCCACCTACAGAAGCTGACCACACCAACATCTGAATACTTCTACACTGGTGTTGGGACACTATTCTCCACTTCACCCGAGGGCAGTACGTCAGCTTAGGGGGTGCAGGGCACACCACATGGACCACACATCTCTGTCCTTCAACAAAGGGGAACCAGCGCTGCCACCACTGCACTGCCCATCATCTACTGCCTGAGGCAACTGCCTCACTCTGCCTAATGGTAGGGCCAGCCCTGTCTGACAACAATGTCTGGATTATCCATATAAAGCAACCGGACAAAGGATGACAGTTCCAGAGAAAAGGGCTAGTACAGAAACAAAGTTAGATTGAGCGACACAAACAGCAGCCTAGATATTACTGAGCGTTTCATGTTTGGAGAGGATTGCATCTAGTGACTCCACTGGGAGACAGATTATGAAAACTGTATTGTCCTCAAATTTAAAGAGAGCAGGGGGAAACAGAGGTCAAGGTATCTAGGATTAAAATGTAATAGTTGTCGGCTATAATTTCTGTGTTGTACAGAGAAATATCTTTCTGTATCTCCATGAGGCTATGGAGCAGCAGATCAGGAAGGGTTTCTTTTTTTTTTTTTTGGAAGAGCAAAAAGATCCAGATCAAAGGATACAATGCCCCGTAGCCTCTGGTAGCTGAACACTGTCTGGCAGAATGAAGAGCAAGCAATAGCAAAAGTATATCTGGCAGACAGAGTACCCGCAAAGCACATATCAGTAGAACGTTTATGCAAAACAGATAAAATATCAACATAAAAGTCTCACTAGTTTGTTTCCCCCTTGCTGTATTTATTTCATTTCTATACCACCCCACAGCCGAAGCTCTCTGGGCGGTTCACAACAATCCATACAATAAAATCAAGATAAAACCAACAATAAAAACAACATTGTAATTAAAAAATTTAAAACCAAAATTAAAAATGCAGTTTAAAATATGCATTTGAACAGATTAAATATTGAATGCCTTGGCATAGAGGGAAGTCTTAACCTGGTGCCGAAAAGATAGTAAGGTTGGTGCCAGGGGCCCCTCAGTGGGGAGCTTATTCCAAAATTGGGGGGCAGCGCTGAAAAGGCCCTCCTCCTTGTTGCCACCAACCGAGCCTCCCTTGGAGGAGGTAGTCAGAGGAGAGCCCCAGATGTTGAGCGCAGTGTCCGGGTAGATTGCAGTTGGGAGAGGCGTTCCGTCAGGTATTGTGGTCCTAAGCCGTGTAGGGCTTTATAGGTTAAAATCAGCACCTTGAATTTGGCTCGGTCGGAAGCATATATCGGCAGCCAGTGCAAATGGGCCAGAACTGGTGTAATATGTTTGGACCTTCTGGTCCCCGTAATAAGTCTGCCAGCTGCATTTTGCACAAGCTGCAGCTTCCGAACAGTCTTCAAGGGCAGCTGCACAGCTCTCTCAATCTTAAACTAATAAATGTTCAGCCTGGAGATTCAGGTTCTTCCTTCTTTTGTTAACTTGCAGGCAGGGACTGCCATTACATTTTTTTTCATTGTAAGGCCATGCTAAAGATATTCTTTAAAGAAGGGAAAGGCATCACTGTACAAAAGAGAATAGATTTACATTAATGGCACGAGTTCACTGCCAAAACAGAAGATATTTCACTTTATTTGCATGGGAAATATGCAGTGATTCTAAGAGCCTTGTGTAAGTAAGAATTGCTTTATTCTAATCCATAAATAACTAGACGAGGAATTAGCTCAATAAAATTTGAATCATACTGCTTTATTTCTTCTGATGAGCCAAGATTATAGTAACATTCATAATCAGACTCAGCAAGAGTAAGTGTTGCTTTGTCTAAGATTTGAAAGCAACCACAAAAATTCATTTCAATCCAGTGTAAAAATATGATATTGGAGATTATTTGTTCCCTTCACAATCTATAAGAAATATTAAAACAGTCAGGAGCGCTCTGCCCTCACATGCAAGTTTCATATGCGTAGGCACTATTTTATGTATGGGTACAAACAATCAATCTACTCCTTGCAGTTTGAAATGTTACAGACCAGTGACAGCTACATCACAAAGGGCTTCTGCTTGTCTGTTCCACTCTTAAGCCTGTTCTACACCATCAGAAAACACACAATAACCTGTACCTGGGATGTACTACTCAAGATGGTACATGAGGGGATCTCATGACTAAATAATTCAGAGTCCCAGCTCCAACATCGGAGTGGGTTTCCGAGGTCAAGGCTGGGACTCCGAATTATCCTATGGCCATCTAGACAGGATCTGGCGGCCACAGGATTGCGTTGTAAAACACTTTTTTTTTTAAAAAAAAAAAAAGCCTCTTCCAGGATGCCTTTCCCTGGGAGTGTTTTTGTGCACCTTGCTTTATGCAATTCTGAGCTGTTTATTTATTGGAATCCTTATGGCATTGTTTAGGTCTGTGATTCTAAAGTGCTATCTCATCGAAATATATACCAATTTGATGTATCTAACATATCTCCGTATCTTGCTTTTGAATACACCACTTTGTGAGGGCATGGCCTTTAAAAACAGCCTATAAATATATTGAATAAATAAATGTTGATCCATTCCATTGAATAGGGCCAGAATAAAGAGATGCAGAGGCAAAATCCAAGGGAGGTGGATGGAAGCCAACGCCATGTGGGTTCACCACAGGGGGGCGGAATCCCTCCCCCACCTTCTATTTTTGCCCCCGAACCTCTTAATTCCAGCCACATTTGATGTGATGGAGCAACATTGCTCCATTACACTGAAGAGGACAAAATTAATAAGCTTGTAGGGGCTTTGGCAGCCACAGATCCAGCAAGCTGCCAGGGTGGTGGTATTCAGCTGCCAAAGCCCCCATGATGCCTGGCTGACAAAGGCTTTGCTTAGCCAGGAGAGATTTCTCTCCTGGCTGCACACAAAGCATTTTTCAACCAGGGAAACTGGCAATGCTCCTCCCACTTGGATTTTAATCCCAGCAGGGAAAGATTTCTGGGGCTTGTAAAGCTCGCCTATCCTTTGATGAAGTTCTTTCTCAAACCTGGCTCAGGAAACTTAGCTGGCGTCTGTAGCACAGGAACAGGATGAACAGTGATTCTTAACGGGAGCCATATGGCCCCCTGCGGGGCAATATACATAAGGTGACCATTTTTTTCAAATTTAAAACCAGGACATTTATTTATTTATTTTCTATACTGCCCCACAGCTGAAGCTCTCTGGGTGGTTCACAACAGTTTGTACATAAAACAACAATAAAAACATACAAAATAGTTAAAAAGATTAAAAACCAAATTAAAAAGCACAGTTTAAAATACAATCCAAAAGTTAATAAAACTAAGTCTACAGGTGACAATCCCCCCCCCCATGCTATTTTGAGCTCTTAACTATTGAATGCCTTGGCATAGAGGGAAGTCTTAACCAGGCGCCAAAAAGATAGTAAGGTTGGCGCCAGGCGGGTCTCAGTGGGGAGCTTATTCCATAATTGGGGGGCTACCACTGAGAAGGCCCTTCTCCTTGTTGCTACCAACCGAGCCTCTCTTGGAGGTGGCAGTTGGAGGAGGGCCCCAGATGTTGAGTGTAGTGTCCGGGTAGATTGCGGTTGGGAGAGATGAGACGTTCCGTCAGGTATTGTGGTCCTAAGCCGTGTAGGGCTTTATAGGTTAGAACCAGCACCTTGAATTCAGCTCGAAAGCATATTGGCAGCCAGTGCAAATGGGTCAGAACTGGTGTAATGTGCTCGGACCTTCTGGTCCCCACAATAAGTCTGGCTGCCGCATTTTGCACAAGCTGCAGCTTCCGAACAGTCTTCAAAGGCAGCCCCACATAGAGTGCATTGCAGTAGTCTAGTTTAGAGATCACCAGAGCATAGATTACTGAGATCAGGCTATCCTTGTCCAGATAGGGGCATAGCTGGGCCACCAGCCAAAGCTGGTAGAAGGCACTCCTTGCCACTGAGGCCACTTGAGCCTCAAGTGACAAAGATGGCTCCAGGAGCACCACCAAGCTATGAACCTTCTCCTTCAAGGGGAGTGCAACCCCATCCAGAACAGGTTGAACACCCTCCATCCGGTCAAAGGAACCACCCACTAACAGCATCTCAGTCTTGTCTGGATTGAGCCTCAGTTTATTAGCCCTCATCCAGTCCATTGTCGCAGCCAGGAACCGGTTCAGCACATCCACAGCCTCACCTGCTGAAGATGAAAAGGAGAAATAGAGCTGTGTGTCATCAGCGTACTGATGGCAACACACTCCAAAACTCTGGATGACCCCACTCAGTGGTTTCATGTAGATGTTAAATAGCATGGGGGATAAGACCGACCCCTGAGGAACCCCATATTGGAGAGTCCATGGGGCCGAGCAACATTCCCCAAGCACCACCCTCTGGAGCCGGCCATCCAAGTAGGAGCGGAACCACTGCCATGCAGTGCCCCCCACCCCCAACTCAGACAGCTGCTCCAGAAGGATACCATGGTTGATGGTATCGAAAGCCACCGAGAGATCCAGGAGTATCAACAGGGTCGCACTCCCCCTGTCTCTTTCCCGACATAGGTCATCATATAGGGCGACCAAAGCTGTTTCTGTGCCAAAACCAGGCCTGAACCCCGACTGAAATGGATCCAGATAACCAGTCTCATCCAAGAGCGCCTGGAGCTGGTTGGCCACCACCCGCTCAAGGACCTTGCCCAGGAAAGGAACATTCGCCACCGGCCTAAAGTTGTTAAGATCTTCCGGGTCCAGAGAGGGTTTATTCAGGAGTGGTCTCACCACCGCCTGTTGCAGGTGGCATGGGACCACTCCCTCTCGCAAGGAGGCATTGATCACCTCTCTGGCCCAGCCGGCCGTTCCCTCCCTGCTAGTTTTTATAAGCCAAGAGGGGCAAGGATCCAGAACAGACATGGTTGCACGAACCCGTACAAGCACCTTGTCAACATCCTCGAGCTGTACCAACTGAAACTCATCCAAAATAACTAGACCAAGCTGTGCTCTGGGTACCTCTCCTGATTTTACTGCTATAACATTGGAGTCTAAGTCCCTGCAGATGCAAGAGATTTTTTTCCCGGAAGTGCCTAGCGAATATATTGCAGCGGGCATCAGATGGGTCAATGATGTCCCTGGGGCCAGTGTATAACAGGGCAGGCCCCGGATGACCCTAAAGAGCTCTGCTGGGCGGCAAAGAGATGATTGGATAGAGGCAGTGAGATGTTGTCTCTTTGCCACCCTCACTGCCTCTAGGTATACCTGGCTATAGGCATGTACCAGGGCTCGATTGCAGGGCCGGATTAAGAGCATTATGGGCCTGGTGCTGAGGATTTTGGTGGGCCTTTTTATGGAAATAAATAAAATGAAGACGCAATTTTATATTAAAACAAATTAAATATTTTAATTACCATTAAAGTGCCAAAACTCAAAAACTCCTGCAGCTCATCAGTAAGGGTCTCCCCAATTTCCCCCAAATTTATTTATTAAAAAAGAAAAAGCAGCCACAACAAAAAGCCAGGAAGCTTTGCTTGACCAAGAATAATTGTGTTGTTCTTGTTGCTTTGTTTCGTTTTCGTTTTTGTTTTTTTGTTAAACTAGCATTTGAACAATTGAGCTGCGAATCAGAAAGATCTTTTGCTCGAGGCTGGAGAGAGAGGTCCCTTCTAAACCTGAATATTACAGACCCTAGCAAGCCCCCATGTGCTTCAAAGAAATGTAGTAACAGTGATTGAAATGCAAAAACCTACCGAAATGCTAATTTGAGAACAACAGTTCTTGCTAGGTCTTGCCTCAAGCCTGTAATGCAGATGTGCTTAGAACACCTTTCTAATCTTGAAAAAATCATTAATTATGCTGAATGATAACGATCAGAGCTAACTCAAATCGTGCCGCGTGTCCCTATATTGTGGGCCTATTGTCTGTTATGGGCCTGGAGCGGCCGCTCCAATCGCCCCTATGTTAATCCGGCCCTGCTCGATTGCATCCACTAGGAGTTTTCTTCCACCTGCACTCAAGCTGTCTCCTGTTTTGCTTCATCACTTTCAGCTCTGGGGTATACCATGGAGTCGTATGAGCTCTACTACAGAGTGGGAGCTCAGGAGCGATTGTGCCAACCGCCTGGGTCATCTCTCTATTCCAGAGATCAACCAGGGATTCGACAGGACCGCCAGCCATATCAGCCTGGAAACCCCCCAAGGGCCCTCTGGAAACCATCTGGATTCATCAGCCTCCGGGGGCAGACCGTCTTAATAGGTCCCCCACCCTTGCAGAGGGGGAAAGCTGCCGTTAGCCTAAATCTCAGCAGGTGGTGAACTGACCATGACAAGGGGACCGATTCAAAGTCCCCCACCTTCAGATCACCATATCCATGCTCGGCTGAAAAAACCAGGTCGAGAGTGTGCCCTGCTACATGTGTTGGGTGGATGAGATGTTGGGACAGTCCCATAGTTGTCATGGAGTCCATGAATTCCTGAGCCACACCAGACAAGGTGCCCTCAGCATGGATGTTAACATCCCCCAGGACCAACAGCCTGGGGGGCCTCAGCATCGCCAGCGAGACCACCTCCGTCAGCTCAGCCAGGGAGTCTGTTGAGCAGTGGGGTGGGCGGTACACCAACAGAATTCCTAATCTGTCCCGCTGGCCCAACAAAAGGTGCAAACACTCCAGACCAGTAGTCAGACAGACAGGGAGCCTGGAGAGAGAGATAGAATTCCTATAGACCACGGCAACCCCCCCTCCCCGGCCCTCAGGTCTACCCTGATGCTGCACCAAGTACCCCGGTGGGCAAAGCTGGGAGAGACTAACTCCTCCCTGTTCCCCCACCCAGGTCTCGGTAATGCATGCCAGATCGGCCGCCTCATCCACTATTGAATCGTGGATGAGGGAGGTTTTATTTTGCACCAATCTGGCATTTAGAAGCAGCATCCGGAGACCTGAGGGCAGGCTGATAGGGCAACCGCCAAACCTGCGGGTGCGAGGAGGACCGGAACACGGCACAGCCATTGTCTGGGCTGTGTTCCCCTTACCTGGCTAGTCCTCCTCCCAATGCCATATCTCCCTCTACCCGTCACTACACTAATTGGGCCCCCCACAGAACCCCCCACTTGGCCCCATGACTCCCCTCCAAGGCACATGTTCAGGCCCTAGACAGGGAAAAACAATCCCCCCCACCAAGGGCACCGAGCAACAAATAGCAGTGTTAGGGGGGTGGCCCTTGCCCTTGTGGCACCCCCAAAGTCACAAATGCACCCTCCCATCAGGAGATATTTGGACCTTCAGGCTTCAGCCTAACTCAAGCCTGGGTAGGCCTCAATCCTTCACAGTAGTCCAACAAGATCTGGAGGGTCTTAGGTTCCCCACACTTGATCTAGCTCATTGTTGCCTACACACTGACTGGCAGTGGCTCTCCAGGGGTTTACACAGGAGTCTTTCCCAGTCTCACCTGGAGATACCAGGGATGAAACCCAGGACCTTTTGCACGCAAGATGGGTGCTCTGCCATTGAGCAATGGCCCCCTCCCCTCTGATCAAGAAGCCATGGTGTAGTGGAGTGGGAACACTGGGTCCCAGAGCTCTGGCACTTTTTTCAGCTGATCCTAATAAATTAGCTAGTATGCTATGGACTGATTTTATTTGGGCGTATCTATCTATAATGGATCAACACAGCTGCCTGCATTTTGGGTTGTCCTTGGGGTATGGTCATTGGGGCTGTAATGATGAGCGCCTGCACTTCAAAATTTAGTACTGAACTACCATTAAGTAGTACTGTACTAATAAGGAGGAAGTTATCACTGGCTACACACACAGCGCCTTTCCCTTGCCACTCTGTAACCCCATAGCTAGGCCTGCACACAGCCAGAGTGGATCATGGGGACAATGGCCTAAAGACCACAATGGGGACTGATGGTTATCCGCAATGACTGGGTTCAGGCAACATGATAACCCACACTCAGGGGTTGACTATGGGTTGAGTGTGGGTTGTTGCTGAAACGTGGGTTATCGTGTTGTCTGAACCCACCTGCACTAACAAGCCATGGCTTCTTAACCACAACCAACCCACGAAGAGAACCCATGGCTGTTATTGGGCTGTGAACTGTGGGTTGTTCACCATGGTTTCTTATCTCAGCTGGGTTCAGACGATAACCCACGGTTCAACGACAACCCATACTCAACCCTAAGTGTGGGTTATCACGTTGTCTGAACCTAGTCAGTGTATTAATCCAGAAGGAAAGAGCACTCAGTGGCTTGCAGAGGGATCTGATAGGGGTTTGTACTGGAAAGTGACTCCCACTGGCTTCAATAGGGCTAGCTAACTCCTTACTACAGCCTTCTCCAACCTAGTGCCCTCCAGATATGTGGGACTACAACTCCCAGCATCCCCCAGCCAGCTGGCTGGTTGGGAATGCTGGGAGTTGTAGTCCAACACATCCAGAGGTTGAGAACGGCTGCACTAGCGACAAGCGTGTCTTAGCTTTGCCTGCAGTCGATGTGCCCTGAGCTCGCCTGCTCGTCCGGCTGCCTGCCACACACTGCGCCTCCTCCTTAGTGCAAGCTGCACGGCATCGCTCTCCCCGTCCAGTCTTCTTAGCGCTTTAAGAAAAGGCTGATCCTCCTAAGCCCACCCCTAACCTCCACGACCCGCCTCCTTCTGGTCCCTTCCTAATTGGCTGACCAGGGCATGAATATGTATGCCCTCACCTGTGTGAATGAGCCGCTGTCCCCTCCCTCGCCACCATGCAGAGAGGCTCAGTGTGCATGTGGGTCACCTTGCAGCTGCCTCCGCCGTCACCACCACCGGCAGACCCCCGTCTCGCGTCCCGGCGTGGTCCTGCCGCAGAGCGTGCGGGTGGGTCTGTGTCTTCATGCTCCCGCCCGGCGCGCTTCTGCCCGGCCCGGCCCGTCTCCGCGCTGCCTCTTGCCACCCACCCGTGTGTCAGCTCCGCCGTCTCGCCTGCTTGCCCGGGGTTCAGCGCCCGGCAGAGAAATGCAGGGCCTGTCTGGCTGGATGGTGCTGCTGGCGCTCGGCAGCTGGCTCTGGCTGCGGATGAAGGGTGCTGTGCCCCTGCCTGATTTCTACCCCTTCAGGCTTGCGCAGGGGGATGCGGCTACCCCACAGCAAGACGACAACGGCTTCAGGCTCTGGCCCATCGCCGTGAAGTTCCCTTTCTTCGGCGTGGCTCACATGGCGCTCTAGACTACGTCAGTAGTTGCCCTGTCTAAGGGCTAAAGAGAGCACGGGAGCAGCTCCACATGGGGCTTGGCTCACCCCCCCCCCCAAGGTTTCTTAACACGGAGAGTCTTAAGAGAAATAAACAAGCCACGTTCAGTTTTTTTTTACAAAAAATTAAAAACTATATATAGTTTACTAAAAACAGGACAAAATTGACATTTATATTAAAAAGAAGGGACGGTCAGGAAATATGAAAAAAATGGGACTGTCCCTTTTAAAACGGTACGTATGGTCAGCCTAGTCCTGGCGAAGCAGCGAGGTGTGCCGTGAAAACGGCAGAGCGAAAAGCTCGAGTAACCGAGAGAGCGTGGAACTCTGAGGGCCAGTGTCACGGTCCAAAGATGTCAGATCACTGGTGCCTGTCTTGTGCTGTGGAGGGCCCTTTATAGTCCAAAGTTAACACCGAATTGGTCAATTTTTGTGTGATGACCTCATCATTGAGTTCCCACGGTCGGGCTGTATGTACTGCGCGGGAGTATTATCGAAGAGTCGCCGCGGCCACAATATAGTGAGAGTGCGTGTGCTGAATGCCGAGTATTGCCGAGATCCAACTACGAGAACCGTCGTGTAAACTAAAACTAAAACTAAAACTAGGATAAATTAATAAAATTGATTTAGGCTGGTTTATCAAGGATTGATTTGATGTACTCAATCTTTTGATAAATTAATAATTTTTGATTTTGTAGTCCTAAACTGTACTGGTTACATCTCATGACTAACCAGGACAATGTCCCCAAAACCAGTACTGTACTGGTAAAATCAGTACGTATGGTCACCTTAAATATACAACCTTAAGGATTAATCAGAATTTGGGAGCAAATGGAGGGCAAAGGAGAGTTGTATACTGCTCATCCTATCCCAAGGATAAAATCCCAGATTCCTCCCAAAGGCCTTAAAAAAGTGGTGCACACACAGCAAAGAGGAATCATACAGGAATATGCCGCCACCCCACAAATCAACAACAACAAAAATAGTACCCTTCTATCTATTTACAATTAGACTAAGTATATGTGATGAGTTTCCAGAAAGAAAACAGAGACTAAACTATGACAGCGACTAAATCAAGAGAGAAACAGGCTCTCCAAAAAGTGCCAATTTGGCTAAATTATATCTCACCTTAAGAGCCATCAAGCATGATGGTCTCATTGAATGTATGCCTGAGATCAGCGTATCGTATGCATATATCATAAATATACCTATTTATCAGAATCAAGTTGCCTTGGCTGGAGAGCTGTTTTTTATGTCCTAATTTTTTACATGTGGTTTGTGAGGCATTCCATGATAATGTTGCATTCTTGGTGGCCAGCAGTGGAGGAAAGATTAAAAACCACTGAGAGAGAAGACGACTTGATTCTGAGTGAGTGCAATCACCAGGGAAAGGGAGCAAGTGTGGGCCCCATCCCAATGATGTAGCTAAAGGCACATTCCTTTACTTCATATATAAATTAATGGAATTTCTCCCACATCACTAATTCTGGATCAAATCTGGATCAGGGCCTAGCATGGGCGGCAGCAGGTGGGGCGCATGGGTGGCAGCAGGTGGGGTGCATGGGCTTTAATCTTTTACCCTCCCTGATCTGGATTTCTATTACTGGAAGGTACACTATGTTTAATCATATTTTTAAAACTTTTCTTTAAAAGTATTATTTCTGATCTGTTTGCCTTTTTTTTTTTTTTAATGAGTCTGTAGGAAGACAACTGTGATTCAGGGGGAAGGAAAAAAATGAAAAAGTTATCAAACTTGTCCACTGTAGGAGCACCACTTGATTTATCATGACATCCGGACCTCAGGGAGCAGCAAGTTCAACCACTGAAAGCTTCAGCTTGTGCATTTTTGTGGTGGTTGTTTGTTGTTGTTTAATTACCAATATCTGGGATTGTAACTGTGTTTTTCTTTTCTTCCTGCTATTGCATAATAGCAGGAATTTATTTTTTAACAAATCTTGGGTTGTTAATTAGAGGGGGGGAAAGAAAAATTAACCAATTAAAATTAATGATTAGATGGCACTTTCAGTCATGGAAACAGTTGCTTTCAGGGGCCATTTTAAATAGGGCACTGTGGCATTTGTCCAATCTTAAATGCTGAAATCCAGGATTTCTGTATTTCTAATTTCTCCAGGCCTCTGGGAAGGTTAAAAATAAATAAAAATCTTTACTTTAGGGAAATAGGTTGGGGTTGGAGGGAACGTTTGCATAATCTGTTACTGAGTTTCCAAAATTGAGAATTTCAGCTGGAAGACAAGTGGAGCAGAACCCAAGGGATATCAGAACAGCAAAACAATAGCAGAGAAGCACTATGGGAATAAGATCCCCCCCCCCCGGTGGTAGCCAAAATGTCTGAAAATGCACTTTGATATTTTTCAGATAAGGACTGTAGGACTGTGTGGAGAGAAAGCCTGAGCACACCGCTGAACCCTGACATATTGAACCCTGAGATGTTTTCCCCTTTTCCGCTGTCACCCCTCTGTCTGCATAATCCCCACCCGGGGCACAGGAGACACAATTCTGGGCAGACGGTTATACACAAGCCACATCTGCCACATCTGCATACCTTCAATGGGGCACAAAGAAGCGCATAACATTCCGGAGGTGGGGGGGGCACAGTCTCAAAGAGCTGCAAAGTACCCAGGAGATGCCAGCACCCAAAAGGCGCCACCACCCTGCGGGGCAGGACCAGCCTACCTGATCATCAAGGGCAGGGAGGGGGCGAGGGAAGGTAGAAAAGATACGTGCCACAGAACAAAGGGTTGTTGGGAACATGGTGCAGGCTTGCACAGGTCAGGTCGCTAGCTCCGGCTAGGGCCAAGCAACTTCCAACCCCGGGCGGAACACCCGGCGAACGGCAAAGCAAACTGCTATGTTAGAATCTAGAGCCAGAGTCTCTGGTGTCAAGTAATATTCTGCATTCGAGCAAAGCCTACCTAGAAAGCAAATTGAATACTTCGGTTCTCTTATCTGTATTGACTGTTCTGTTTATACTGTGACATTCCTGTAGTCTATTAGTTCCACTCCATTAAACTCTTTTGTAACCGACTAGCTTGTGGCTTCCCTGTGTTTCCAAGGGGATTTCTTGTCAATTTCACTCATGGCTGAAAGTAAAGGTTTTGACAGCCGCATACAGGGCATGATTTCGGTGCCGGTTAACTCTTAAGGTGCCAAACCCGCACAACAGACTAAGTTCGGTCCGTCACAGACTGCAACCCTAAATATATACTTTACAAGACCCAATGGTCATGTCTAGGATAGGGCTATACATTTCTTTCCCAGATTTTGTTGTTGTTGCATTATTTCACATGCTATATAGTTCCATATTGGTGATGAAATCCATTTTAGCCGATAGCATATATGGAGCAAATTTTGGATTTCCTCCAACATTCAGATCAGGCTAATGACGACAACCACACATGGACAACTGAGGCACATTAATGAATTAACTTTGTGGGGCTCTATATTTATTTTATTCTCAGGCAGTGCAATCCTATGGCCACTAGACAGAGTCTAGACAGCCATAGGATTTTTCAGAGTCTCAGCTCTGAGCTCGGAAACTTGCTCCAAGGCCAGAGCTGAGACTATGAACTCGGAGCGCCTTGCCCTCACAGCTGACACAGGAAGAACCACACCAAGCTGTGGCTCCGAGGTCACAAGGGAGACCTGGAGATGGGCTTTTGGGGGGTGGAGTGGGGGAGGGGGGGGAGGAGACAGGCACTGCCATCGTAGGAAGTATCTGGGCAATGCCTCGGACTCCTTCCCGCCCACTCCGAGGCTGAACTCTCAGAAGGCCGAAATCAGCTGCCCAAGTGTTTTGCATGGCAGGAGGAGCACGGAGGCGATGCCTTTATGCTGCTCCCAACATGCATAGGATGCCCGTAATCCTCCGGGTTTGGAGGGTTACAGGCAGCCTCAATGGATTGCACCCTGATTTGACTATCTGCTTTCATTTTGTCTGAAAACCGGACAAACTACAGTCTAAAAAGCTAGCCAAAGAAAATGTTCCCAAGATGTTGAAAAAAATAGAAGCCATCCCTGAGTTTTAGGCTGCAATCCTATACACATTTATTTACTATATTTTTGAATCGCCCATCTGGCCAGTCATCCAGCCACTCTGAGCGATGCACAGTCCAATAAAATACAAGAACAAAACAGTGTAAAACACAATTAAAAACAGTACAAAACTTAAAAATCCTAACCCACCCCATATTTCCGCCTGAAAAGTCACGTTTTTAATGCACGGCGGAAGCTAATCAAGGAAGGGGCATGGCAGAGGTCACTGGGGAGAGAGTTCCATAAATTGGGGGCTGCCAAAGAAAAGGCCCCCTCCTAGCCCCCACCAGCCTGGTTTCTCTGGCTGATGGGACAGGGAGAAGGCCGCCCGTGGCAGATCTTGTTCAGCAGCCTACTTGATGTTGCTGGAGGCGCTCCTTGAGATAAACTGGACCGGAGCCATACAGGGTTATAAAGGTCAATGCCAACACCTTGAATTTGGCTCGGCAAACAACTGGTAGCCAGTGCAACTCTTTAAGCACTGGAGTGATGTGATCACGTCAGCGGCAGCCTTTAACCAGGCGAGCTGCTGCATGCTGTACCAGCTGTAACTTCCGAACCGTCTTCCAGGGTAACCCCACGTAGTGCACATTACAGTAGTCTAGGCGAGAGGAGACCAAGGCATGAACCATTGATTGGAGCAGATGATTAGCAGTTAACAAAGTGGGACTTGAGTTGCTTCTACATAGGCAGGCACAGTATTGCAGAGTTACTGTATGAGCTTTATGCTGGTTTGCTAAATCCATTCAGTACAGTTCTTTTATGCATACGTAATTTCAAAGCGAGAAATATCTACTAAAAGAGATATACAGCCATTGAAGAGGAAATATAACAATTGATTACCACTGACACAGGAGAAAAAAAATGTGTATTATACAGTGCTGTGATTAATAAGCCCCGTCTGCACTCAATTAGGATCAAGGGCCAAATGTGACAAACGTGATAGTGACTCCAACGGCCCTTATTTGGCTAAAGTAGCTTCTCATGCAGTACAGCACAATAAATACTTCATGGCCACTAATTTATCTACTTGGATTGGATACAAATGGCTGGATTTTTCAACTTCACCAAATAATTAAGGCTGCAATCCTGTACACACACCTGGCAGCAAGTCCCATTGAAGTCATTGGGGCTTATTTCTGAGTAGACATGTAGAGAATTGTGCTGTGAATCAAGGAAAAAAAAATCTGACAGTGTCATCTTGACAACTGTACTCTATCATCTGAGAAAGGAATTCAGAAAGTCAACTATAAAAGTCAACTATAAAATGAGAGAAGATTCTTCCTTCTTCAGTCTCCAGTGTAGGGCAAAAGGTGGGATTTTGCGCACAATAGACAAAACAAGAGGGCTGCCCTTTAAATAAAACACAAAAAGACAAAAGCTAGTCTGATGACCGTTTAGAAGCAATTGCTTGAATACTTCTCAAGGTATCAGAAATGTCACTCTGTGCTCCAGTTCTCCTTCAGGCAAGAAGGTTAACTCATTACCAGGGGGGGAAAGACTATGAGAGGTCAAGTCCTCCAAAATCAATAATGAATTGGGTTAAAGATAAGTTTCAGGAGAAACAAGTTCAATTAAAACAGCCCTCACCACAGATAATGAGTAAAGACTTAAAGGGAGCATGGGACAAAGAAACACAAGACCTCTTGCCAAAGAGGTGAACTGAAGATCCATATCAGCTTGAATTGTAGTGAAAAACCTTCATCTTAACAAGAAAGCATACCCCCACCACAAATAAATAAATAAAAATGAAAGGTCACCTTGTTTCAGAAACACTCCTTAGTGGGATGGAACAAAAGCCCTGAAAATATTTTTCAAACATTTAAAAATAAACTTGGGAACAGTCTGATATCTGCTGGGAGCAAGCATGTAACAATCTTTGTTCTTCAAGAGGTGCAAAGACATCTGCAAGATTTATATTTAGAGAAGAACATAGCAGCAGTGATATTTAATTACTGAGAAGCTAGCCCACTTAGTGATATTCAGTTTTTTACTTAGGAATAGGGCAGGTTCTAACTAAAACAGGGGTAGGCAACCTGATGCCATTCAGATGCTTTGGACTACATTTCCCATAATCCATCACCTTTGGCCATGCTGGCTGGGGCCAGTGGCAGTTGTAGTTCAAAACATCTGGTGGGCACCAGGTTGCCTATCCCTGAACTAAAGTATGGGTCAGCAACTGGAGGCCCTAGTCTAAATCTGCCCTCCTGGGAGGCTGATAGCCCTCCATTTATGCCTCCATTTATTTTATTATTTGAAGTGTTTTTATGCCACTCTTCAGCCAAAAAGTCTCCCAGAGTGGCTTATAATCAATTAAATAAGCCTGCAGGCTTACAATGTTGGAGAAAAAAAACACACAACAAACAAGGGAGGGAAGAGAGAACCCACCAACCTAGAGGCCAAAAACAGACATCGAGAAAGTAACATCTTTGCCACTGTTAGTGCTTTGCCACTGCTAGTGCTTTGCTGCAGCTGCTAGTGGTCAGCCATAACCACAGCATGAGAGCCAGGGACCATGAGCCAGCACCTAAGGATCCAGACACAATTAATACTGTGTTGTCGCCCAGGGAAGCTCCCAGCCTGGACCAGAAGCCCTTCTAAGTCAAGTGTGCCAATGAGCAGTCTAGGCAGGCAGTCACTCCAGGTGCCCTTTAGTGCTCAGGGGCTCAACACACAAGGCAGCACAGATATCTGTGGTTTCCTCAGCAGCTCCTGAAAACAGCAAAACTTCCTGACAGGTCATGGTGGCAGGGGGTGCAGGGAGAGATGTGAAGGTCCGGAAAAATCCAGAAAAATGGGGGGGGGGAACCCATGGGGGTTCATTTTTTCCTGAAAAAATGGGGGACTCTTTTCTGGAAAAAACAGGGAAAGCCCATTTTTTCCTGAATTTTTCCAGTTTTTTTCCCCCCTGGACCTTCACATCTCTAGGGAGAGGGTGCTGGCCCACCACTCTTTGCTCAATTCTCAAAGCACTAGTTACTGTCCATAAGCAAAAGGTTGCTGATGAACCTCAATGCTTTTCAGGTAAATTGTTCAACAAGCAATGTACGGCAACATGGCACTTCCTTAACGGAAAAGAACTGGACACTCCTTAAGCTCCTGGCTACATTTTAAAGGCTCTTCGTCCCTCGTGTGGGAATAGTGCACTGTCTCCTTAAAACTTTTTGCTAATCAGGAACTGGTTGAGACTAGCCAGAGAACAAGGCGTGGCCAGCTCCAGAGAGAGAAGCAGAGAGCTCCATGCAGCATGTAACTGGACTCTTGACTAGTTAAATAAAGTTGTTTCCTGAAAGATCAAGTATGGACTTCTTCATACAGAAAACAGCACACCTCGTGGTGGACCAAAGCAGAGGGCAATGACAGGCAGGTGGCCACTTCCTCATCCCCAGAAAGAGAGGAAATGCCTTACCAAACAGAAGTGGACAGCTTTTGCATATGCTGATGTATGTATATGCAAATTTGGAAACAATTACTATAATTTAAATAGAAATACAATACATCTCACCATAGTGGGGAGGAGTGTGACCACTTGCCTGCTTTGTCTGCTACCCAGGTGCAAACTGCTGATGGGCAACTTCAAGGCCCCCACCTCTCCCCCTTCTTACGGTTCGTTATCTCTAAACTGAACTTGGACTGGACAGCCTTCAAGTAGAGGACTGTCCTCTGTAAAATAGGGCCTATGGCCACCCTAGCTGGAGCAGAGAAAGAATGGCTAGCACAGTCTTCCCCAACCTGGTGTCCCCCCCACCCCGATGTTTTGGACTACAACTGTCCTACTTCCCCGTTGGGTGTTGAGGCTAAGATCTAGTGAGTCAGTAGCTGAAGGTACAACCAAGGGGCAAGCAGAGATAGTTGTCAAGGTCACTTACAGAGCAGGGTCCAATCAGAAGGCAGGGTCTACAAGCAGGTAACAGGCTGGAGCCAGAGTCAAACACAGACATTGCCTCCTACTGGGGCTTTTTATTCTGGAGCTGACAGAGCCCCCGCCCCCACCCAAGCCCCAGCTGCAGTAGTTTACTTTGATTGCAGAGAGTCCTCCTCATGAGGAGCCCCTTTCCTCCCAAGTAGACCTCTCCTGCAGCCTGGCACTTCATCAAGGTTCTCTGAGTTGGCCCTGCCTCCTCTGGTGCCATTGCTCCCAGGGACTTGCGGGGGGCCCTCAGCCTCCTCCTCTGAGGCAGACCCCCCTCTTCCTGAGGGGCTGGGACCTTAGCAGGCTCTTCCATGGGCTCAGGCTCCTGTTTCAGCATGGGCCCTGACAGGGCCTGGGTATTATCTTCCATTGGAGCCTCTAACTTTTCCTCCTTGGAAGAGTCTTCCAATGGGGGTATGACAACAACCCCCCAAGATTCCTGGCCGTTCGCAACGTTCCCAAGCATCTGGAGCAGTCTTCTCCAACCATGGGTCCCCATATGTTTTTGGCCTACAACTCCCAGCAATGGCTGGGGCATGCTGGGAGTTGTAGGCCAAAAACATCTGGGGACCCAAGGCTGGAGAACACTGATCTGGAGGGTATCAGGTTGGGGAAGGCTGGGCTAGCATGAACAGTGTGGCGTAGTGGTGAGAGTGTTGGACTGGGACTCAGGAGATCCGGGTTCAAATCCCCGTTCGGCCATGAAACTCACTGGGTGACTTTGGGCCAGTCACTGACTCTCAGCCTAACCTACCTCACAGGGTTGTTGTGAGGGTAAAATGGGGAGGAGGAGGAGGATTATGTAAGCCGCCTTGGGTTCCTTGCAGGAAAAAAGGCGGGGTATAAATATGATAAATAAATAAATAAATAACAGGTGGGAGGTGAAGCAGGTGGAGCAAACTGAATGTTGCTAGAGCACAGGGAGGGGATGGTGCAAGAGGAAGGGCAGGCAAGGCAGGATGGAACTGCCATGAGGGAGAGGAAATGGGCTGGAGTGAGGAGAAAATGGAAGGGGGGAGAGGTCCTCCCTTTTCCACCCATAGTCACACACTCCTACCTTGCCTCTGAGATTCATAGACACTTAGCTACCTCCGAAATAAAATATAAAATAGCCTGGGTCCGCAATTCCTAAGGCATTCCTCTTCCTATACAAACCTTTAGATCTGGATGAAAAGTCTTGGTCATGGAGCCTTGGATTTGTGAGGTTATGCTGTTGGGAACAGAGAGTAAGGCCCTTCTCATGGTGGCCCCTACTGCATGGAACCTCCTTCCAGGAGAGACCCTCTACAGCCCAAACCTGCAAATATCCCATAAATACTGCTTGACTTGTTATTTTCATTGTTGTTCTTGAGCTGATATGTAAGGGCTGAGCTTTGGCCATGTACTGTGTCACAGATTCATGGGCCTTGCAGTTGTTTAGTATACCCTGTATTTCATTACGCTTACCGTAATCATAGTTAGCATGCCATTGTGAGCTGCCTTGGTGTGGTGGTTGTGAACAAGAGGTACTTACAGAATTTTAAAAAAATAAATCTGTAAAATGGCATCCCAGGGATATCCACAAATTCATTACATATACACTGCTTGGTTTTCTTTTGTATTTTGGCCTAAATAATAAATCTCAGAACTCACCCTTTCGAGCCTAATTTTAAAAGTCTGTGCCAAACACTGTGCCAAACAGGAGGTCTTGCAGGAATAAAACTGACTTAATGCCAGCTGCCAGATTTGCAAGATGATGTTGCTCTCAGCAAAGGAAAAATGTTTCAAAATATTAGCAAATCATCCATGCCAATATCTGTTAAGAAAACAATTATGTGTCACATTACAAAGGGAGCTGCGAACAGTGCTAGATGTAACAATCTGCATTCACACCTCAGGCTCAAAAATACCCACATTAAAGGATAAACAGACTTGTCATCTCAACCACAATATTACCGTATATACAGTCTCTTATAAGCAAAGGCATGTCCTTGTTACATACTCAGTTGTTTTCAAAAATGTAAACACTTCTGAAGAGCAGACACTTCAGAATCAGTGTATAATCGTATACCAGGTTGAAGGATGCAGCTAACATATCAGAATATTTTTTTAGCTTACATTTCAAAGATAGAATATTGGTAGAGACTGATCTCCCTCCAGGAAAAAGTTATAAAAACAGTTCAAGATAGCCTTTTCTGTCTTGTATTTATAAACAAGGCTCTCTCATGATAAATCATTATCACTGATAAAGAGCATTCTAGTTAAAATATGGTCTCTGGGTATGACAAACAAAACTGAGTGCATCTGATTCTTCCTAGCATAAAGCATCAACAACACAGATTACTTTAGTGAAAGCAGCATCATTTACACAAATTAGTGTTCGATTTCAAAACAGATGACAGCATTACTTGGCTTCCATTTTCTCTGTAATGAAAGGGGCAATATAACTAAGACCTTTTGGGAGGACTGCTCAGGCAGTGATTCCATTTATTCCCATGATAGCCTTTAAGACCTTGGTTTCAGTTGCCAAACCAGCTGTGCTAAAAGACTCTTTTATTAGGAATGATGTCAGAAAACGTACAGAATTTACTTCCAAATATAAAACCTCCTGCAAAATCAAGGCATATAGATATGAATTAAAAGAATAAAAATACAAATGGACCCAAATGGAAACATAGTCACTCCATTAAGGAATAAAGTAGATAATGTAAACGAGTCTCTATACATATGTTGTGCCTGCCAGGAAATGAACGTTCCTGTCCCCTTTATTGCTCTCTTCTGAAACCATTTTCCTTTCCAACTGTCTCTTCTCCTTAAGTTTCCTTGTTGCCACCTCTTCCTACAGTCATTCTGTTCTGCTGGTTTATGAATAAGTGAACACTTCCAGTGAAACACTTTCAAGGGATATTGACCCAAGCAAAGAGCAAGATCAGCTCATATTCCTTGAACATGTTCCTACAAAAGGAGAAGCAAGGATGCGGGCAAATTGTTATCATTTATCTAGACTGGTTGGGATTTAGGTCTAAGCAAACAAATAAGCCGAGTATCAGTGTCTAAAGCCGCAATCTTGCCATCTCCACAAAGAAAGGAGCATGGCCACTTATCCAGTGTATAACTGTATGCATTTAAGTAAGTCCCAACGTAATCAGCAGATGCACTACGGACACCTCACTCTGTGCTGAATGGCTCACAGCTATACCTTTATTATTCTGTGACTAACAAAGAGAAACAAATTATGTCATACATAAAAATACATAAAGGCTATGATTCAGGTGTTAGACATCACTAAACAGCACACATGCAAATACAGTCATGCCTTAGATTGAGAGCATAATTCGTTCCAGAAACGTGCTTGTAATCCAAAACACTCTTATATCAAAACGAAATCCCCCCAAAAAAATTTGTACAGAGATTTTTAATTTAAACCGTACTACAGTACTTGTATTGCAAGACGTCGCTTGTATATCAAGTAAAAAAAATATGTAATAAATATTTAAAAATGTGCTTGTTTTGCAAAACGCTCTCAAACCAAGTTACTTGCAATCCAAGGTATTACTGTAGATGTAACAGAACCCTAACCCCACTTATTTAAAAAGCATCTTCAGGAGAGGGAAGTTTAGAATGGAGAAGCAGCATCCTTTCCCACTCATCCTTTCACCCCTCCAAAATCCTCCCCAATGGCTTATACCCAACAGGGTTTGAAATTATGGAACCCTGCTGGTGGAAAAGCCTTTGGAGGGTGATGACTCTACCCTCAGGATCCTGCTCACAGGATGAGTCCCTTACATATATCATCAGTTATCAAGAAGGCGACTGCCAAATCGGGCATTCTGCAAGTACTGAAAACTTGGTTTCCAGCCTAACCGCCTAGTTTTTACTACATTGTCTATAAAGGCATTTGATTAAAAAAATAAAAATGAAGTAAGATTTCTAATAGATATATGAATGCTTTCTTTTCCTATTTTTACCTTTGAGAAAAAGATGCCTCTAATTTTACAGGGGGGAAAGAAAGATAATCACAGCAGTCGCACAAATGTCCAGCCTTTCATTTCATGCTTGGCATTGCATGTGATAGCGAGATTATCACATCAGTCAGTCCCTGGTTACCGTTACTATTTACGGAACTATTCTGTGCTTACAAAGTGATTTCAATCCATTGTGACTAGAACATTAGTGCCACGTTCCTCTGCCATCCTGTCATATGAATGTGATGCCATGGTATATCTTCCTACGTTGTATCTGCAGATTGATGATGAGGAAGAATGTATTAAAAATGAAATTTTAAATATAATATTGTATGAGTCTTTGGTTCTGATCTTCTCCCCACCCCATCTATATGTAATATAATGCTAGGGTATTAATTATGTTTACTTGATTATTTATTAGACATTATGAAGACCCAAATATAACAAAGTATTAGAAAAATACTAGAGTCCTTGACTGAAGGGCAGTATAGAAATATATAAATGAATAACAAACATTTTGCTTAATGTTTGTCTTTCTTAAAGAGCTGTTTTGATATTTAAAGGGATGTGCTAATAACCTAACAGTTCCATGAGCAGAAGATGTAGTGAGAAGTTACCGGTAAGTGGGAAGTTAAGAGGAAGAAGCAGCTTTAAGTAGTAATGGTGCTGCTAAGTTCTGGAACTAGGGTGTTTGAGAATGAAATCTCCCAATTTGGATTTGGGCGTATTATGAGCCAAGCCCAAACCACCTCTGAAGTTGGGCTCAGCCTATAATGAGCTTGATGCCAGCCTCACAGCCCATACACCCTAATGCCAAAGCCACTGCCACCCCTTCCTTTTCACACTCAGATATAACTGGCACTAGCAGCAACAAGAGTGGTGGCATCAGGCTTACATTATGCCCAAGAACACTGCTACAACAACATCCTGGGCATCTGGACCACTGGAAAATTCCATTTCCCAGGGCTCCTGAATCCTTACTGAAGACTTAGGACACCAAGTCAAGATAAAAGAGGGATCATCCAACACTAGTTTTAAGATATGAATTACTATCATGAATTAGTTGACATAAGAGGAAACAAAGGGAAAAAGACTCCCACAGTAGCAGCGGGAAGAAAGAGGACGAATAATAGCAAAATGTAGTCATCGAGAGACCACGGAATTTTAAGATTAGGCAACCACACACGTAGAAAGCCTGGACATGTTGCTCTTTCCCACTTCCTCTGTCCACTCTGAGTCCACTTTTCCAGGCTGGGACTGATACCCGAGCTGCTGATCGCAGCCTGGAAAAGTACATAAAGGTAAGAGAGAAGTGAGAAGCGGGCCTGGCATAAGCTGTCTTGCCTCCTGAAGCAAAAGAACTCGTTCCGCCGCTGCAGAACCCTCCCTTCCCATCGCCACCAGACCCAGCCTGGAGAACCCACCGCCTTTCCTTCCATTGCTGCCGCGCGCGGGCTCTCCAGGCTGGGGCTGACAGCGGCAGGGAGGGAGGGACGATTGCACGGTGGCAGGGAGCTCCATTCTCAAGGCTTTGGGCTATTGCGAGGTCTTGGCACATGGCTGAGATCTCACGAGAGCCCCCAGAGACCCGCAGCAACAGAGGGCCAGCACGGCTGCCCTGAACAGCCCCACTGGCTGCTTTCTCGCTGCAGCAAATGCTACAGCGCGAAAGCGGCTGGCAGGGCTCTCCAGAGCACCCGCTGGAGGGGGCAGTGGACTCTCTCTCTCAGCTGGGGGCAGGGGAGCGGCGCAGTTCACCACTCTTCCCGCTCCACCACCCCACGCAGTGCCTCACCCTGTTTCATGGGTTGGCCGGCCCTGGTGAGAAGAGTGCTGCTCTTTCCCACTTTCTCTCTCACTTCTGTGTACTTTTCCAGGCTGAGATGAGCAGCCCAGCAGAAGGTGAAGTGATCATGAGGGAACATGCCCAGCAAAACTATCTATAAAGGAAGACAGAAAGAAAGAAATTGGTAATCTTACTTGGTGGGGAGGCGGGGAATGAAGTGATGGGGAAGAACAGAGCATATCTGTTTGTTCTTTCTTTCTCTGGGTTTCTGTCCCCTCGTGTTTGTGTGTGGTTTTCCTCCCAACCCATCCCCTCTATGTGTCTCTGGGGGGTTTTCTCCCTCCACTGTCTCTCTGTGGGTATGTAATTTATTTATTTATTATATTTATACCCCGCCTTTTTTCCTGCAAGGAACCCAAGGCGGCTTACATAATCCTCCTCCTCCTCCTCCTCCTCCTCCTCCCCATTTTATCCTCACAACAACAACCCTGTGAGGTAGGTTAGGCTGAGAGTCAGTGACTGGCCCAAAGTCACCCAGTGAGTTTCATGGCCGAGCGGGGACTAGAACCTGGATCTCCTGAGTCCCAGTCCAGCACTCTCACCACTACGCCAGACTGTGGTTCTTCTCCCCCAACCCCATCCCTTCTCTGGGTCTATGTTGTATGTTTTTTCTTCTGCTCTTCCTGTTCCTGGGTCTGTGTGTGGCACAGCAGCCATGTTGTGAATAGGTACACCTCCATGGCAGCCATTTTGTGATGACACATGACATTCTCTCAACATTCCAGATATGCCCCAAAATGTTGGAGATCCCTGTTCTAATTCATGTGAAGGTAATTTAGATCTGTTAGAGTAAGTTCATGGAGGGCTTGAGTCACTTAATAATGCTTTTCCACAGTGGTCCATGCATGTCTGGAAGTTTCATAATGTTATCACTTGTACTTCCATACTTAATAAAACAGTACCAGTCTCTGTGTTTTCTCTCACAGCTCTTATTTAATAGGTTAACTTTTCAGCTAGCGCAGTAGTCTGTTATTACACCACTGGCCCATTGATATCAATGGGACTTTAGTCATGACTAACTTAGTCTAAATATAACCAAGTCTGGATCCAACCCGATGATTCTGTATTTTGCATTGTGACAAAGCAAGTCTGCAGTGATATTAGGAATCAGAGTTGTGGCACAGATTTAGATCCAATATTTTCAGCCAAGATATTGCTGCGTTGTGCCACTATTATAATACACCCCTACATAGTGGCATGTGGGGGAAATGTAATGGCAGGAGAGTAAAGCTCCTTAAATAATTGAGTGTGCATTCTATTAAAATGTGTAGGGGTGTGGCGTAGGGTTGTGGCATCTGTACAGAACATATGTAGAGAGCCCTCCACATATAGAGTTTTATGCAGCTTTCTACATACATTCTAATGTACACGTGTAGGCCACAGTGGAGCCACCATGATATTGTGACCCCCCCCCCCAATCTGTGTGTTCACTAAAGTTCAGAGTACATCTGGAAGGGTTCACTGTAACATAGGCAGTGAGTATAACACGACAGTGCTAGTCACCAGTAGTAACTTTCCTCCCCCAGAGGAGAATGATTATATGTTTGGAAGAAGTGTAAACATTGGCTAGATCATGATGAATATGAGAGTTCAAAAATTCCATTACTTCTGGGTCAGGGGGAGTCAATGCACCAACTGGGAATGGAAAGTTCTCTGCTCGGTATCCCACATACAGCGGTGAGGAAGACAGGAGAAGGAAGGGAGCAAGAGGATGGGTTAGGCTGTCTTCCATTTCTAGGACAATCCAAATGCAATCCTGAATTAGCCTGAAGAGAGTAGCGTATATCACAGTAGAGAAAGGGGGCGTATCATCATATGCATGTGGGGTTTCAGTCTACCCAAGGCCACCACTCCAACACAGAAGAACAACCCTTCGTATTAAAATGTCAGATGGTTTGAGATATTCTTAGGGCCCATTCTCCCTTATTCGTGACATAATTTATTTTGATTTAGGGTATTCAGAGAAAATTATACAAGCCAAGTGACAGAGAGAGTTTAGCGTAATTAATAATAAGTATTCCATTTCTAAGCCAGGCTTGCAAATCAGATTGTATTTCTTGAGCAGATTCACAATGTTTTTTAATCCAATATTATTTCATCCCGGAGGCATTTCATTTAATAACTTTTTGTTCCATTTTTTCCTCATTCCTGCACTGATTCAGAAAGTTCTTTCAAGGATTGCAGTAATTTGAAGGATTGTTTAAAGGGATTATGCTTAAGCTTGTTGCTCTCGGCAGTATAATATTACTTTACTCAGAAGACTCTGACAGCATCTGAGCTTTTATGATCTCATCAGACGTTATAGTCAGATTTCCATACTGTTTTATCTTTATCTTAAGACCACAAAGAAGATGTCAATAAAGCTGGTATCAGCCAAAGATATGCCACCCTATTTCTTGGTCTCTGTTTGCACCTGAAATATGGCAATTTTAATTATTTATTCATTTATTTGATGCTTTATATTTTAAATTTCTATCCCATCTTTCTGCACTAAACACCCATAGTGGCTGATATCAATAAAATATAAAATTGCAATCTGCTATATCCATATTGTGTGAGCTGCTTGCTAGGGATGCACCAAAACAGGTAAATCCAGCTCGTTCGAGCTTGCCAGATTTCCTGTCCACTTCCAACCCGATGACCGGAAGCAGGGCCGAGTTGAGTTTGTTTCATGGACTTCTGCCTGCAAAACAGACCACAATTTGTGTGTGTGGGGGGTGGGTGGTTTCAAACCGCCAATGGAATTTGCCCAAAACGGCGCAAAAGAAGCATGTGGTTTTAACACAACTTGCACAACTTGCGCAAATCTTGCTAAACCATGTGGTTTTGGGGTGCAGTTTTGCACAAATTGCATTGGCGGTTTCATAAAAATACAAAAATCGCAGTCCGTCTTACAGAGTCGGCGCCAGTGCAAGTCAGCGAACCAAGTCAGCAAATCCTACGGATTTCCACCCCACAAACGGATTCCTCATACATCCCTAGGCCTTGCACAATGATCCTCTCCTGTCCTGCCCTGCCCTGCCCCCTGCAGTCACCTATGCACACTCCAAAATCTTCTCCAGAAGACCTTCCTCTAAGGCAGATTTGGTGGGATGCGAGGGGATGCATGTGAGAGGGGGAAATCTGCACCGCTGTCAGATAGACACAACTGGATTTCACCCATCACCATAAATGTATGCATATGATGACCATTCTGTCCATTTAACTTTATCAGTCATGATACATTTATACAACACTTTATTGAAGTGTTCAAAGTGCTTCACATACCTTAGTCCAGTGTCCTCCAACCTTGGGTCCCCAGATGTTTTTGGCCTACAACTCCCAGTATGCCCCAGCCAGCGTAGCTGGCTGCAGCATGCTGGGAGTTGTAGGCTAAAAACATCTGGGGACCCAAGGTTTGAGAACACTGCCTTAGTCAATACTTTTTTTTTTTAGAGTCATTATGCCCCAAGTTAATGATGAGCCACTAACATGGAAATGGTTACTCAAGTTTAATCTTGATCATTCAATGAGCACACCTTCAAGGCTATCTTCAAACCACTCCCAAAGCAAGAAAGAGAATGACAGCACCCTGGATTTCTTCAAACCACAAATGAAACTTGCTAGCAGTGTTTCCTTTACAGCGGGGGTAGGCAACCTTTTTGGGCTCGTGGGCACATTGGGCAATTTGAGAAACTGTGCTGGGAATCACCACAAAATGGGCACGCCACAGATGAAAGCATCACCTTACTGGCCATCTTCATTTCCTGAGGATGTCTCTGAGACCCACATGTGGCCCAGAGGCATTTATGGGAAAAGAAGATGGGAGTAGCAAGAGGCCCCCACTTTGCTTTGAAGCAATCCCAGCTGCCAGTAAGACTTTGTGGGGGGGCTTGGTGTTTGTTTTTAAAGCAGGAGGGGTAGGGCACCTTGGGGGGCACCAAGAAAGGTGTCTGAGGGTTCACAACTGTCCGCAGGTGCCATATTGCCTACCCCTGTATTACAGGGATGCTCTTCATGCAAAATGAGCTCTATAGTTGTGGTCAATATTATAAAGGATTTGGGAAATAGAATAACAAACAAAGCACCGTTTGCTATATGGCTTCTCTTAAGGAAATACCTTCAAGGTGATTTTTATGGGTTAGGTACATTAAAACATTGATTTTTTTGCATTGATTCTATGCTGGAAGCAGCAATAAAACAGCAGAACATAACCAATAGTAGTAGAATGGTAGTCACCTACAGCTATCTGCTTTGCTAGAAACTTGATGTGATACAACTTGTTCGCTAGTTCTTTGTATCTGCTTAGAAACATTAGGTCTACATTAGGTTAGGTTATGTTAGTTTACTTATATGCTGCTTTTCCACAGTGGACTGTGTTCAGAATGGCTCACAATAAATATCAACTTATCAAAATAGATCATCACATTTGGGGGGGGGGAATTGTTACAACATATCAACAAATTTGATTTTGAACATTACATAGTGGGGGAGGTTTAGTTTGTGAAGGATCAAAGATCAGGATGTTGGGGTATGGAAAGAGTTGGATTTCATAACTTCCTTGGTCATTCCAGGCTTATGATTCTTCCGTTAACTATAAGAGCACTTTCCAGTAATAACACACAGAATTGCGGAGGATTAAATCATTCTTTGTCAGGCAAGCAAAAACCTTAAACTGGGCTTAGATTATTTTCCTCCTATGTGAAAAAGTTGTGGTCACCTGCCTTCCAGTCAGGGCCAGCCCACTGCCCACCCATTCAGCAGGGTGAGGTGCCCGCCTGAGGTGGTAGAGCTGGAAGAACAGATAATTGTGCCACTCCCCTGCCCCCAGCCCAGAGATCCCACTGCCACCTCCAGTGGGTGCTCTAGAGAGCCCCGCCAGTCAGTTTCCCGCCGTGGCAGTTGCCTCAACAAGAAAGCGGCTGGTGGAGTTGTTCAGAGAAGCTGCCAGCCCTCTCTTGCTGCAGGGCTCTCCTGAGATCTCAGCACATGTCCGACACACAGTGAGATCTCGGCCATGTGCCAAGATTTCACAAGAGCCCAGAGCCACAAGATCGGGGCTGCCACTGCTGCGCAACCCTCCCTCCCGCCAGCCCCACCCCAGGCAGCCCACCGCCTTTCCTTTGCTGCTATGCAGGGGCTCTCTGGGCTGTGGCTCGCAGCGGCAGGGAGGGGGGGTTCCACAGTGGTGGCAGCAGCACAAGTTCTTTTGCGTCAGACAGCAAGAGAACTCGCACTGGGCCTGCTTCCAGGATCATTTTCCTTGGCACCCCTGTTCAGTTTCTTTTGGTAACGGGGAAGCACTTCTAAGACGGCAACTGATGTGTGCATTGTGGACAGACTTTCTAGTGCAGGGATGGGGAACGGGTGGCCTTCCAGATGTTAAACTGCAACTTCCATCATCCCTCAGCATTGGTTGTGCTGGCTAGGGCTGATGGAAGTCGCAGTCCAGCAACATATGAAGGGCCACGTGTTCCCCACACACTGTCCTTTGTAATGGATCATGCAGTGCCCAGTCCTAGTGAAATTAAGGCCAGGAATTAGGTGGGGGGAGGTTGTTTGGATGGGGGGGAAGTAGTTTAAACCTTTTTACCCTGGACTGGTAATTGTGCCCTGGACTGATCACCCAGAATAGGCCTTATCAACCAATCTGATTGGCGGGGGGGGGGGATTGCTTCCAAAACCCAAACAATGACCAACAGCACCTTTTTAATAATATTGATTATATTTACAAACAGCTCCCTGTGACCTCCCATCTAAGAAACTGATCAGGTCCACTCCTGTTTAACTTCAACAATTGGTGCATTGTCAGCTGGGCCCAGATTGAGCCCTGACCAACCACAATTTCAGGGAAACTTGAGTACCCTTTGCATGGCCTGTTCATCTACAAAAAGAATACTGGCAGGTTGCAGATGTTGGCAACCACACAAGTACTGCATATGAACATGCTTCAATTACCAAGTGCTTTGGAGTGCCTTAACAGCACATGTGAGATGAACAATGGTAGTACTTTTATAGGGTACAATGCTCAAAGGGTACTGTTGACACCACTGCATACTGTCTTAGAACCTGGCTGTTCATAGATCTATCCTCCATAAATTCATCGAGTTCCCTTTTAAAGCCATCTCAGCTGGTGGCCCTCACCAAATCACACATGTATTATTCTGCATTAAATGTTTAACAGTCTATTAAAAGCACCTATCACAGCACTGCAGAATAGGAATATCTATTTTTGCTCCTTGGATTTGCTGTTCTGAGGCCAACTTTCTAATAAAAACAGACTTGCAGGGACCATGTAGATAAAGGCAAGTAACAATGGTTTAGCAAAATACAAAAGATAAGGGAATGTTGCCTTTTGTTGCTGGAATGTTACAAACAATTCCCTTGAATATGTCATTTCTGCCCTTTTGAAGAGGGGGAAGAAACAGTGTGTGAAGGAACCTACAATGGCTTTGACGGAGAAACAAGAACTAATTGGACTATAATTGGCAATGGTCACACAGAGGAAGAGAAAACAGACACAAAGCCTGCTACTTATTGCTTAATTAGTGATAGCTCTGAACCATAACATATTCTTTAAATTTAATCTGGAGGTACAAAACAAAAGGTGTCTTGCAAAGACCTTGTAGAAGCATGTTTCCCTATAAACTCCATAAGCCTGCTTATGCAAAACAAGACTTTTGTCCACAAAACCTTTCATGAGATTGGTGTGTGAATCAAAAACATTTTTTAAAAATTATATATATATCATTGCTGTGTGGGTTTTATTTGTTATTTCTGCTCCCCACACAGTTATGCAACATGATTTAGAAAGCACCAAACAGATAAGATACATAATTGAAATGAAATGCTACTGAATTGGGAGAAGGACCAGATGACAAAATGTCACTAAGGAAAATGTCACCAAAAGTTATCTTTCATGACACTCCCGATAAGGGGTAAGTCATATATAATAAACTGCCTGTCAGTTTGCAACTATCGAGCTGGTCCTTATTTCAGACTGTGAAAGTTTATATCATCAGCTAAGCCAAAATGTTTTCTCCCATTTATCCCCCCCGCCCCATTTCCGCAGTTCAAAACACACAGGGTTCAAAAATGATGGTCCTTTAGGAAATGGGGGGATTCAGAGGGGGATAAAACAGGCAGCACACTGCCTGTGCAATGGTATTCCAAGTGGCTGCTGTTTTTCCTCCCATGATTCTCTCTAGAGCAGTGTTCTCCAACCTTGGGTCCCCAGATGTTTTTGGCCTACAACTCCCAGCATGCTGGGAGTTGTAGGCCAAAAACATCTGGGGACCCAAGGTTGGAGAACACTGCTCTAGAGGAAAGGCAGGAAACATTGCCGTCATTCTGATTGGCTTCAGAAGGTCATATGGGCAAAGGTGGTCCTTGAAGTAACCTGATCTCAGGTAAGTTACAGCGCTTGAAACTGAGCACTAGAAATTATACAGTTGACACGAAATAGGTGCATAATATTCACCAGTCATCAAGCACCAGCAGCATTCTATTGGCTGCAATTAGAACCAGTTCTGGTTTCCAAACTGCTTTTAAAGGCAGCCCCATATAGAAAGCATTGCAATAGACCAGTCTGGATGTAGCTAGGGCATGAGTAACTAAGGCCAGGTCCCTTTCTGCCAGATAATAAATATACCCCATGCTGTACAAATTTCGTCATACTCTCAGCCAAAACATTTTTTTTTTAAGGGAGATGCAAATGGATTCACACACAGAGCAAGTATGTGTAAACTAGCATACTTCATACCTTATCTATAGTGATTATGTATGTATCATTCATAAAATGGAGTAGAAACACAAAGCATTGTTATGCATAGCCTACATATCTGAATGGATCATGCTGCCTTATATCAAGTCAGAACACTGGTCCATTTAGCCCTGTACTGTCTACTGGAGCAGATGGATCAGTGGTCCAACTTGATATATTGGCAGTGGCTATCTAGTTTCCCAGGCTCCCCCCACCCCCACCCCCAGCGTTGCTACATCAGATCCTTTAACAGGAGGTGCTGGTAATTGAACCTGGGACCTTGTGTATGCAAAGCATGTGTTCTACCGCTGAGTAATGGGTCCTCTCCATGCCTACTGCTGTCTGCTGTAGCAGTTCTAATTAGCGCAAAATACTATTCTCCAACCAAGTTTCCCAAAGGGAAGAAACGACCCTACCCAGAATAACAAGGAGTTGACATGTATTAACTTAACTCATTGGGATATTTGCTTCAGCCCCATCACAAAGGCTTAGGGTGCGTTGGAAACTTAAGATCTCATTATCCTTGCAACAATACTATGAGAAAGGTTAGGATGAGATTATCACTTGCTCAGGGCTTCCCAGATATTTTCATGTCTGAGCAGTGATTTTAACCTGGGTCTCCTGTGACTAAACCAATACACTCTCCACTGCATCACCATGATCTGGTGCAGAACCAGGTTTACCGCCAGGAGTCAATCTCATGAATACACATTCCTTCCGCCTAGCTCTTCCCAAATTCAGACTGAATTCCTCCCGACATTCTTTGTTGGCCTTAACACTAACCAGGACTAGTTAACACTAACCCACCTAGTTAAGAGGAAACCAGATTCACAGTAGTACATATGTAATGTTAAACCATGGCTGAAGTAAATGAGGGAAGGGTAATTTTGAGAGCACAGAAAATAGAGGAGGGTATCACATGATCACAAGTCTGGTTTCCTATTAGCAAACCACCCTTTGCAGCAAGCCAGTGAACTAGTTCAGACATAACATCTCTGAACTTCCAAATCATGGTTTTGTACCACTCCTCCCCTCATATGCTTAGCTTAAAAGAACACTTCTTGGTTTGATCAAACCATAGTTGGACATTACATCTGAACCAGAAAACTCTGGTTTCTGTGAGCCCACTGACCCACGATTGCAAACCACAGTTTGATCCTAGTTTGCACTCCTGGTTTGGAGGGCTTGTGCAATCCAGTTTGCCGGTTCAAGTTTAACAACAATCTATGGCTTCAATAAACCAGGAAGTTATTAATTAAGGAAAGTGCACAAAGGGAAGAGGGAGCATACAAGAACGGGTTTTAGTTCCCAGTCCTCCAAATCATGATCTAAGGATTGCAAATGTTATTTCTGAACCGTTCCAATTTTATGTCTCCACTGGACTACTGGCTCTGATACTGGGGATACTTCATTTTCTTGTGTACAAACACTGACACTGCAGGCTAGGAGCCTATTTGTTCTCAAATATACATCAGCTCAGAAATGTTTTGTAGCCAAGCAAATCCAGGCTGTACTGTGACGATTTCCACTGCACCCCTCCAGAGTTTTGCATTAGTTTTCTCTTCACTCTCTGGAGAGAATTATTCCCCAGCCTCCAGTCCTTCTATCCTTCTAACTGCATATCTAATAGTGCCTGAATCATGCACAGAATTAAATGCCCTGCTCAGCCATGAGATTTTAAATACTACTAAGTACTAAAAGCTATTTCACTCTTCTGATTCCAGCCTGCTAGTCTTCAGCAGCTTGCAAAACAGCAGCACTTCCATGGAAAGTGCAGTTCAGGGTGCCATTTAGTATGTCATCGAAATCAATTTTCTCCCACAAGTGGGATCTGTGTTTGAAGATGCTGCTTGGTTTCTATACTTTTTACCCCAAATAAAAATTCTGAAGTGTGCCTTGCCATGCAAACTTTGCTGAAGAACAGATGTCCCTGCATTGCACAGGTTACAGGGACAATACATCTTTCATGGAGAGACACAAAAGAACGAAAAGGTGATTTGTCTCTCTCGTGACCCCAACCACTGGGATATGGCCCTTCAATGGGAGATCTGGGAGCAACTGCTCATTAGAATTTAAGATAGCACACTTGCACTGTGAGACACATACCAAGGCCACCAAAATGTTATGACATAATTCTGACATGCACAGATAAAAAAATAAACATAGAGAACTGTGGTATATCAAGAGATCTTAAGTAAGATGGTGTTCATTAAGAACTCATAATAGCAATTGTTCTTTCTCTCCTACTGCCTGAACCTACAACAGGCCAGCCCCCTTGAACCTTGTATCTCTGGGCCTGGCTTCCTAAAACCCAAAAGGGAGGTGCCCTTAAAGGAGCGGTCAGGGCCAGTGTCAAGGGTAGGCATGGTAGGGCATCTGCCGAGGGTCCACATGTCAGCCGGGGCCCACTAACAAGAGTCCTCTCTTCACCACTGCTACTTGCTTGTTCACCCATATCTTGCTATGACCCAGACAACAGTGGTGTGAGAAACAGATGCCACTATCTACTTGCTCACTGGCTCTCTGCCTGTCAAGCAAGCAAGTGGTAGCAATCAGGAGACAGAGGGTGAAGAACAATAGTAGCTGGTGAACAACAGTGATGAGAAGGTAGACTCACTGAAGGAGAGGGCCCATTGAGGATGTCTTGCCGAAAGGCCCTCAAACACCTGGAGCTGGCACTGGGTATAGTTGTACATTCAATTAAATTCTATTACCCTAACATGCAGTGGAAGGCAGCAGGTCTTCAGAGTCAGAGAGTCCATCCACAGCTTAAATTGGGATCTTCAAGCTCCGAGGCCAACCATTCATAGCGAGACTGTTGAGAGCTACCGTGGACAATGCATGATAATACCTCAGAGCCTTCTTCAAGAGCAAATGAGAATCAAATAAGGCAATATAACATCATCCCCTGCAATTGGCTATGAAGTATGAAGCTTTTGAATTGTCCCAGTCTGGTATAAACATACACGAGGAGCATGGCCCACTGCCTTTCCTTGGTCAATAACGGAGTAGCTTTTGCTTGCTGTATGTCAGGCTACAGCTTCTCCAAAGCGTCCCAACTCTCAAGCCATTAATCTCAGGGAACCTGAGTTGGGATGTCTGGCTTTAGGTGCAGCTACCCTTGGCATGGGACTAGTACCGGATATCCAGCAGGGTGGAACCCCCTGGTTCAGCGGCTTCATATTTCCAAGTGAATTTCTTTGAGCACTCTTGCATCATAGGTAATTTTGGGTGGTGAAATAGCTCTCTCATTTATCCAGCACTGCGTTACTAGTCTAATCATATTTCTCTTCAGGGTTTTCAGAACCTGAATTTCTTCTCTCGTCTCAACCCTTCCCCACATATTACGTTGTTTGCTTAATTCTGCAGCAGATTATCTGGAATAAATGCAGCAAGAATGTATCATTTATAGCACATTATGAAGTCTGTTTCAGTGTCACAGAAATGTGGTTTGAAATATTCCTGTCATACTAGCCACTCGAAGGCTTCAGATCTTGCTTTAAAGTACATTAGAAATCAGAAAAGTTTTGAATGATGGATAGAGGAAAGCCTTATCTGGTGAACAAAACTGCACTTCATGCAGTGATATGATTGGAGGTGCTCTGTTCTGTTATTGTAGGAAAAACAACTCATATCAAGGAAGATAATGTACTTGCAGCTAATCCATTAAGGAATGTCTTCAAAGCCAACCTTTCTACGTGGTGGGATTCATTCAACATGCCAAACAACTCAAACCCCCAAACCCAAAATTCTAGTTATTCAGGCCTTGAGCAGCAGCAGCAGCAGGCCTTGAATATATTATATAATAATCTATCATTTATTTTTGCATTAAAGAATCTGCTTGAAAGAACTCCATACACATGTATAGTCCCAGCTCCAGTGAAGCTCAGTTTTAAATTATTCCCTCATTTAAAGGAATAATAATGGGAAGGAGAACGTTGGGTCTGAGTTCTAAAGCAAATTCACAACCAATAGAGAGAGGTAAGGAAGATGAGGAGTTATGGCACAGAGGTGCCTAGGCAGTATCACTCAGTCTAAACCCACACAGAGTTTTTAAAAAGCCTCGGAAACTACAGTATGAAACTGTGAAAGGACTGCCAACCGGTCCTTTGCTCAAGACCAGAGATCAAAGGTGCAAAACTGCCAGCCTTAGCTCTGCCTTCTTGACCTGATTCTCTCAGGGCCTTGCCCTTGGTCTATACACTGGATTTAGCACTGAACCACAGAGAGACCACACACACGTGTGTGGGGTAAAACCAGGAAAGTTTATTTAAGGTAAACAGATTACAACAAAAGGTGGGAAATGAGGGAAGGAGAAAAGGTGGGGAGACACTTTGGTACATACACAAGTAGAGCTACAAAATAACAAAGCTAGTTCCTTTACTATATAACTATCCAGGCCTTACTCCTTTACCTGGGGGTTGATCTTCATTAGGGCTGGCCTCAGCCAAAGCCCTACTCTGTGCTGCTTCACGTCTAGATCACAACCGAAACCCAAAAGCCACCAGCCGCAGTATAGATTCTTCCCCCCCCTCCTTTCAGTAGCCCAGGTGTCTTTAGCCAATCAGGATGAACTTCATCTGGCCAGGCAGGGGAGGGGTGGCTCATGACTAGAGGGCTTGGGCCACATTTGCATGCGAATGGCTGTGGCACCGAGACATCAAGATATGGGAGCTTCTGAGGCGCCATCGAAGCTATGTATGTACATTTTGCATTTCCCAGCCCCCAGCTGTGATTATACTTGTTTACACGTGTGGAAGTGTGTGTGTGTGGTGCAGGAAACTGACGCTTTTTCTCCACAGGAACGAAATGGCAAAAATACTGTACAGGGTGTGTTATCCAAACCCACCCATCCCATTTTCATTTCTCTAATCTAGTTTTAAAAGGTCTTTTTCCTCTTTGCACAAGACATTAAACTGAAAAAGATAAGACAAAAATCAGAACGCAAGGTAGAAATGAGCATAGCTTGTGTTTGTTCAGTTTTTAGTCTGGGCAACACAGACATAGGCGGGAAGGGAGAGGACAACACATCACAGTCAAAATGATTACATCTGACAGAGGTGGCTGCATGCAACTCGTGGCCTTCTTGAATGCAGCCCCAGCAGAGACGTACACACATACACACACACACACACACACCTGCATTTCCCGTTCCCTCCTGGGTGAGAGAGACACTGGCCATGGAGGCCTGACCACAAAGTCTTTCACCCCTCTAGCCGCCAAGTGCATGCATGAGTGTGCATGTGGTGTGTGTGTGTGTGTGTGTGAGAGAGAGAGAGAGAGAGAGAGGGAGAGGGAGAGGGAGGGAGACACATGTTGCATACACACACAGAAAGTGCTGAGTGTGTGTGAGAATGGATGGTGTGTGTGGTGTATGTAACTAATGGGGTGATGTGTGTATGGATGAATGTGCTTTATGGTGTGTGGGTGTGTGTGTCAGTGAATAGATGGGGGTGCATTAAGTGAAAATATGCACAAGCGACAGGCACATGCCTGCAGCTGCTTCACTCCTCCCTTCATGGGAGCAAGAGAACAAGCCAACAAGCCAACTTTAAACTATGGCTTCATACTTCTTCTTGCTTGTTTGGAAGCCATTCACCATAGTTTCCCAGTTCAGATGTAATGGGAAGCTAGGGTTAACTGCAGTTCCTGGCTTGTTCACTGCTTGCACAAAGGGAGTAGCCAAGTGGTTGCATACGGGTGAAACTCGTACTATCTTGGCTTATTAAGCCGAAACTGTGAACATTCACATGTGGGAAGCATCTCATTGTGTACTGAGTCAAATACATTAACCTGTAAGACTGGGGTCCCCAATGTGGTGCTCGTGGGTACCTTTTCCTGGGGTTTGTGTGTTGTGTCTGTGTTGCCCGGGTTTTTGGAGTTTTTGGGGGGAGAGAAGTTGCCTGGGTTGTTGTGTGTATGTTTTGTCTGGGAGGGTTCTGTGGTGTGTGTGTGTGTGTTGTTGCCTAGGGTTTTGTGGTTGGTGTATATGCGTATCTGACTTACTCTCTGATCATTACCAGTTTGTCTTCTGTGAAATGGGCATTTTGTTGTGATTTGTGGGAGAAATATGTGATTTCGCATTTGAGGCTCAGATCCCACGTCTGGCTTGTACTCAGTTTCTTGGCCAAGTTACTTTCCTTTTAGCCTCAGCAACTTGCCTTCTGGGAAATGGGTGTTTTGTGACTGGCCATGCCCACCATGGCAGCCATTTTGTGAATGGGCAACCCCCCGACTATGGCAGCCATTTTATGAGACACTCTCAAAATTCCAAAAGTGCCCACTGGCCCAAAAAGGTTGGAGACCTCTGCTATAAGACATATTTCATTATTTATTCTGCAATCCTACACTTACTTACCTGAGAATAAGTCCCTTTGAACTCAGTGGGGCTTGCTTCATAGTAGACATGAATAGGATTGCGCTGTAAAAGTTTGGAAATGTAACGACTACTATGTCAATGTACCTTGAAGGCCAGTGGAGAAAGAACTCTGTTTAACTATGTTTGGTATGGGAATTGCACCATGTTATAATCTCCAGGGCTCTCCGAGGAAAACTGTTGTCAGTTTACTATTACAGACTAATGAACACAATAGAGATGCCAAGAACCATTATTCATCACAAGAAGCAGAGAAGGAGAAAAAGTTGTGTGACAAAAACTGTTAACAAGAAGAGCGAATGCTTCTGAAATAAGTCAGCCTCTTCGATTTAAAGGTTTTATTCTATTCAGTGAGCTAAGGAAAAATGGTTAAACCAGTCAGAAGTGTTAACAGTGTATAGAGCAAAATGCCAAATTGAATTCAGCCCAGTGCTTGCCAAGACACTTTCATCCTGCCCAATGCGGATAGCCATAGAACTTTAACCCTTTCCAAAGGATCAGTAAAGGCAGACATAACAAATGTATAATGCCAATTGTTTATTTTTTATGTCACCCATAGAGCAGAATAAGGATTGTTTCTATTGTAACATGTATCCTCCACAACAGTAATATGGAAAGATTTGTAGGGATTTTTGTAAGGGGGGGATTGTATTTGCATTTTTTTACCCAGATTCTGCAAAAACTGTATGCAAGTGGGATACAACATCCATGTGTCTCTTCCAACCAATGTAATAATTTTCCACAAGTAACCTAGTGCACATACCCAAGCATTTCCATGAAGGATAAACAATACATCCGGATAAGCTCTAATAATGAATGTATTCAGAGCAAACAGTTGCATTTTTATTTGATAATGTTGTGATTCTGTACTCTTCAGATACAGGATTAAGGTTGCGTGTAGCATACAGACACACACACATGTGCTGTTTGCATGTTCTTTCCCACAAAGAACATGACTACTTGGGTTTGAAAGGCTTCTTTGACAGTGTATTTTGTGCAAGGGTTTAAAAGGGAAGGTGCTTGAAAGGAGAGTGGAAGGTGCTAAAGGACAGAGAGTAAGCAACTTACGGAGTAATACAAAGGCAGCAGGAGAGGGAGAACCCAGGGCAGAGGAACCAACTAATCCAAAGCCCTACCGGGCTCACTCCAGCAGGGCATAAGCTTGTGGGGGCAGGCTAGAGGAAAGTAAGTACACCAGCTATAGATTGGGCCCATTGCTGCTGCAAAAGAGCCTTCAAGGGATATGGGAACAGATGAGGAGGTGGAACCCAATGCTGAAATGCCAAGGACAGTTGAACTAGAGATAAGTTGGAAGGTGGAAGAGAGTCAGTTAGCCTCAAATACCGTGGGAAGCCAAAGCACGCTTGACAAGGAGCAGGTGAGCGGAATGGGCATGACTGATCCCAGAGTAAGGCGTCAATTGAAGAGGGAGGATCAACGAAGGAGTGTAAGACTACTAAGCAGTTGGCTCTCAAGCAACAGGAACTGCCTTAAAGGAGGGTTTTTGGCAACTTGAGTGTGTAAGGGAGGAGAGGACCTCAGTCTGAGATCAACTTCTTTCCAGGAAGCTGTATTTCCTTAATATATTATCTAGCATTCTTAACTAAGCTTGTTTCTTTCGTTATTAATCTCTACAATTCACTTAATTTATCCTGTTTTTCTTGTAAACCGCCCAGGGAGCCTTTGGGCTGATGGGCGGTAAATAAATATATTAAATAAATAAATAAATAAATAAATTTGTACTTTAAAGACAGACTTCCTGGTTTGCATTACCATAATAAAAGCGAGTAGTTAAAAGCTCAGGACCTGTGTCTGCCTTCAGAAGGAGGGATGGCCCCAACAGGTGGTTATCAGGAGAATGGGAGTACCCATGGCATACTGCCTTTTTGCAGACACCACCATCTAAGCACTGATGGCAGAGAAGCAAGGACAGATAAGGTTTCCGTGCCTGCAAGGGAGAGGCCCGAGAGGGTTGACCTCTTTCCCTGTAGGCGGAGAGGGAGATCTGCCAAATCCTATGGCCCCAGGGACCCTAAGACTGTGGCCTAAAAGACAGCAGACACAGAACAAATAAATGGGGGAAATGAAGGTAAAGAGCTTGTTATGGATGGGATCAAGAAAGTGTCTGATGTAGGGGAGATGAGCCAATCGAGAATCAGAAATTGGGAAGAAAGAAGAGAGAGTGGAGGATTGCGATAGATGGAGGGAATGGAGAAAAATAAAAATTCACCCAGGATCTTCTCAATGCTCCCAGAAATATTGCACAATCTTTGGTGGTAAATTTGAAGGGAAAAGCCCAAGAGAAAGGATTTAGAAATGAGTTCCTTCTTCACTATTAAAACCATTCTGTCTTTATCTAGCTATTCCAGCCCTTTCCCCTCTTATATGCCCAGAGTTTTAATAACACACGTTCTAGACCTCCTTCTTCTTGCCATACAATTAAATCACAAGAGCATAAGAAGAGTTATGTTGTATGAGACCAAAGGTCCATCTGGTCTGTTTCCCTCAGTGGCTGACCAGATGCCTCCAGGAAGCCCACAAACAGGGCAGGAACGCAATAGCTCTTGCCTGGAGTTGCCTCACCCACACAGCCAACAAACTGATATTCAGTAGTGTCAGAGGCAACACCAGGTGTGCGGTGGCCCTGGAGAAGCTGCTTTCCAGGGCTGGGGGGGAAGCTCCCCTTGGCAGCTCGTCCTGACAGACCTGTCTTTGTTTGTTTGTTTGTCTAGCGGCAGCAGCTCTGGTGATGGCAGCAGCAGCAGCTGCTGTGACTCCTCCTCCTCGTCTTCCTCGGCAAAGAAAAGTGTGGCAGCCAACCGGCGAGTCAAGGTTACATCCCTGCAGTGCGCCAATATAAACTAGAGTCTTTTCCTTTTGTAACTTCTGAGGAGCAGGAAACTGAACCAGTCAGATGCTGCCTTTGTGGGTGTGCAGCCAATGAGGGAACCGCAGCAGCAAGGAGGCGGTTCCTAGGAAAAGAAAAGGGCCTAATTTAAAATGCCGCAGAGATGCAGCCTTGACCAGCTGGCGGCCAACACAGCAGCACTTTCCTTTTTAACACAGTGCACCTTTGCTGCTTCAGGGTTTTTTTTGGGGGGGGGCCCTCCCAGACTGTGGAATCCTAGACGTGTCCCCTGTGATCCCGCCTTGGTGCTGCCACTGATCAGGATACTGTCTCTGTCAAGTGACTCCTCACTCTCCTTCTTTCACTTAATTCAAAACACTTCTTCTAAAAACTTATTTTCCCCTCTTACTATGGTCATTTTACTCCGTTATGTTCTGGAGAACATAATGATGTTCTGAAATAAGGGAAGCCATATGGGAAAAACACAGGCAGTCCTTTAGCATAAATGCCGTTTAGGGCGCAATCCTATGCGTGTTTAGACAGAAAAATGGCCTACAACTCGCAGCAAGCCCCAGCCAGCATAGCTGGTTGGGGCATGCTGGGAGCTGTAGGCCTTTTTTCTGGCTACAGACGCAGTAGGATTGTGCCCTTAAACATTAAAGATGATTAACAAGTTTAACACAGTCAATATTACTCAGTGTGGTCCTCTCATAAAGCATATTATAGATTGACAGCCATAATCAAAGGGACAAATTTTGCTGAAATCAAAACTATAAAAACTCACTCCACAAGGATGTTTAAAAGGCACATATCATGAGAAATAAAAGATCAATAGGAAAAGGTAAGAGCGTAATGTTTATGTCAACTAACAGGAACACTGTTAAACAGCTCAATCCTATACATGTCTACTCAGAGATGAATCTCATTGAATTCGGTGGGGCTTACTTCCAGGTAAATGGGATTAGGACTGCAGCCTAAGCCAGCAAATTCTATATCAAATGTTTCTATAGTGTAAGGAAGCAGTGACATAAACTGTTCTGCAGAGGGGGAGCTTTTGACAAGAGATGGTCGGCGATTTTGTTTTGTGCCTGCTAACTTAACATATCAGATGAAAAGAATCGGCCTGGTTATAATAAACCTTTCACTAGACAAACACAAAACCCACTCTGAAATAACTATTAACAGAACCACTTTTCCATTTGGACTTCATATCTCAGAGGAAAAGAGGCAATTTTCAACTTCTGCATCTGACAAGAGCTGTGTTATCTTTTTTGTAAACTTTCTCTTAGGTGAGATTCTACACACAACAGCATTTATAATACTGCCCACATCCCCAGGCAATATACATAAAAATGTCAATTAAGTGCAACTAATGAATTTGCTTTGCCTCCTCCGCCACCAGTGCTGCCAGCAAAATACTCCTGATGGGGTATACTCTGTAAAACCCAACCATTTCTGGATTACAATATTGCTCATTTATTTTAATCTGTCTCTCAATTTCTTTTCACATTTTCTATCACTAGAAAATTTTCCTCTCCCCTTGCCACTAGCACTTTTTTTCTGTGACTCTCTCTTTATGTCCTTTCACCCCTATGGTGCATGTAATGTACCGTAACACGACTAAATCATAATTTCAAAATACTGAATACGTGCTCAACAAGGTGCAGGCACCATTTGTTTGGCACATTTCTTTCCCAGAAGCATCTAAATCTCTTTGTGCTCTTAGTAAGCTTTATCTTTTTAAAGTTTACAAATTATTATTGTGACTAGATTTAACACCTCTAACAGAAGACGAGAAGCACATCTCAAATGTACTCTTTCAATGAAGAGTTTAAAATAAACATAGTACAAATGTTTAGTAGCTGAGTCAAACAAAAAACGGGCCCAAGATCCAAATCATTCAGCCACATCCAGAACACTACTTTCCAAAATCCTCTTTTCTGTTAAACGTCGGGGGGGGGGGGGGGGGAGGAGATGGTAAAAGTCTGTGGCTGGCAGGTGAGGGGATGTTAAAAGTAAATGTGGTTACACCAGACATGTGATTTGTTGTATCATTATCATATAGAAAGTTTTGAAGCCTTCAGTTTTGTAAGGTTTTAGGTTACAGTTTGCTTCTTTTAAAATGTTTTAATACCATGCTAAATTAGAAGAACAATTCTAAAGGCAAAACAAGTGTAGCTTGTGAAATCAGCTTGATTTCATTGTACATGTTCTGGGCAAAACATGTGTTCAGGAAAAAGCAAGAAACAGAAATACATCATGTGCCTATATAGCTGTTCCAGTGGTGTGGTAATCCAACCATTATACCTTAACGGTTTTCCCCATTTCAATTGTAGAGCATTAAACTAAATTATGTGTGATACGCAGCTGACGCACAGAGGGGAAGGAGACAAGTTAAACTGTTTAGGCAGAACTGCCTGGAGTCATCATGCATAAAGCATAACTTCTCTTAGGCACTCATGCAAAACACTAAAAACCTACCCGCTTTCCAAACCTTTTAAAAGCTGTAATCCATTACTATCTGCTGTAGCTATCAGGCCTGTACCACCACTTTCATTGAAAATGAAGGTATGCATGGAATTAAACAAGGAGGTGTGGAATTAAAAATGTCTCTATATGCACATGGCATGGCATTGATGATCACCACCCCAGATGAATCTTAAACAACAACTAGCCTTTTCACAGCCCATGGTTCGTTGAGGGACAAACTACATGTTATACTTCTTACATAGTGTGTAGCTACATCTCAGTTTTTTGTTAGATTAAGTACAATGACTGGGTTCACACAACATGATAAGCCATGGCGGCTTATAAACCATGGCAGTTTATAAGCCAGGGGTGGCTTGTCATGTTATCTGAACCCAGCAGCATGGTGCACAAGCCACTCTGGTCGGGTTCAGACAACACAACAAGCCACCCCTGGCTTATAAGCCACCATGGCTTATCATGTTGTGTGAACCCAGTGACTCATGTGGAGGAAGATCCTTACTTTGAATGCAGCATGTGGCAAGAGGAGGCTTATCTTTTCAATCCTCAGCCATGTTCCAACTGAAAATCACACCCCCTGCATGGCTTGGAGCCTTAGAAAAGATGTTCCCATTATGCAAGAAGCATAATGTGTAGTTTGGGCCTGAGCCTCCAATCCTGACAATCTTGCAGTCCCGTCCTCAGTGTGCAAGTGATTTCTCTGCCTGCTTCATCTCTCCTGAAGCAATTGCTGAACCTGCTCTGATGTCACAGGAGGCTGGGTGGGGCAGAGATGTCATACCCTCTCTGGCTGTTATTGGTTTAATTGCTCTGACATTACAAGGCAGATGAGCAGTCTGTGGCCATATAGTTGAATAATAAAGAGGACTTGAGAGACCTTTAAAATTAAAATTAAAATCATAGACAGCATTAGTCATATCTCTCTGAAGTACTAAATTTAAGTTCCTCATTGGGGAAAAATCCTGTTAAAATCCAGGAGATTTGATTAATGGATTTAATACTTAATAGTGGCACTCCAAGAAACCTTCAGCCAGACATCTAAAAATCCAAATAATTATTTGCAGGGGCTCAAATGCTCCTTGTTACATGTAATGGTTTTTTTCTTTTTCTTCTTTTAACTCTTGATCTATATCTTGTATCTTGATGTTATTAAAATCTCTATAACTTTCCTAGGGAAAACACTTTATCTAGAGTTCATCTGATTACATCTAAATCATTCAGTTTTAGCATAGCCAGGTGAAAGTGTGAATTGGTAAATACACTTCATTTGTAAAATTCAGTGATTCACACTAAAAGGTTTGCTAGGAGCACAACAGAGGTTT